>CM029767.1:8854648-10354648 GCA_017562165.1 Ectropis grisescens | reverse complement strand
GGTAGTGTTCAACAAGCTTCGGTGACCGAAGCAGACCGTTGTTAGGGTTCCGTACACAAAGGGTAAAAACGGGACCCTATTACTGAGACTTCGCTATCCGTCCGTCCGTCCGTCCGTCTGTCACCAGGCTGTATCTCAAGAACGGTGATAGCTAGACAGTTGAAATTTTCGCAGATGATGTATTTCTATTGCCGATTTAATCATGGCGGAACGTATCAAGTGATCGGGTTGAAATTTGAAATAGAATTAGGTTACAGTCTGTAAGAACACATAGGCTAAACATTGCCTATGTATAAGTACTCTATGTATTACGTAACAAACATCCAAACAGTGACATTCATAATATTTACAGGACACGTTGAAACGGCTGAACATATTTGGATGGAATTCGAAACACACGTAGTTTGAACTCAGAAATAACAAATCGGTTACTTATAGGTTACTGTGACGTAGGAAAGACTAAGCAAATTTGGTAGAAAATTGAAACAGAAATAGCTCATAGTCTGAAATACCACATTTGTGTATTTATTACCTATCAACCTGAAAAGAAGCATAAGCCCTAAGGAAACCAATATTAACTATCACGTCAAAACGGCACAACGATATGGGTTGACATACGAAACACATATAGTTTAGAGTCTAAAATTTCACATGGGCTAATAAGTCTACATTTTCATTTAACTCCATATTAATTTAAGCATATATTTTCGTCAGGAACTTGATGTGATGGTAAGGTAAAAGCCAAAAATGAAAAATATGTGCACCCGTTATGGCGTAGATAATATAGGTGATTTGCGTTCACAATCAAAATAACAAGCAACATAATATTCTCATTAGACGGCGCTAATTCCAGTTTAAATCTAAAAGCACTAAAAGCCATTTAAATCGATGTTTTGCTATTGTGGTATATATTTTTTTTTATCACTAGGTGGCATTACTGGTATTCTAAATTTTACTAATAAGTTTTTGCTGCTAAAAGGATTATGATGCCAAATTTGGATTCTTTCGTTCTTGATTTTTTTCTGTGTTACCTACAATTAAATTCATACATTAACATTTCACTAGGACTTGGCTTAGATTTACGGGTTAAACTTGCTTGAATATCATTAAAACTCAAAATTTTAATTATTTTGATTCCACACAGGCTTCGTTCAAAATTTTACGCCGGCAAAGTTGCGGGTAACAGCTAGAAAACAGCTTGCGGATAAAAAGAAATAGGTAAGTAGGTATTAGATCATGCACATTAGCTTCAGAGTTTTCATAATGTATCCTATAAAAATCCTACAAACTTAACACTTGCGGCTATGTTCGATACTACGAAACCTTACTAAGTATGTTTGATTTTGTTTAAAAAAAGAAAAATAAAGATGATAAAATTAAATAATTTTTGTGTGGAAAAACAAATTCACTCAAACTCAAAGGTTTTTCAAAGACTAATACTTATCCAAATATTTGACGTACGATAGTTCCAATTAATGTATAAGTCAGTATCATCTGCTTACGCGAACGAAGTAGCGGGTTCAGCTAGTTCAATAATATAGTTATTGAAAACTACATTTTCGTTGTAATGTCTCCATTTTCAAATTTTACGTTCACAGATACGGCGTTCCAGTATAAACATAATGTCGTTGTAAAAGTTGACAAAAACTATGTTATATACAGTTAATGTAAATCTATAATCACCCGCTTATTGAGCACTAAAGCAGCTTCAACATCCAACCTCATGCAACAACATAAATATTCTACTCTAGATATAGATACTAAACATTTGGTAGGGTAGTTAAATTTAAAGATGAGAGTCTTGTATTCCTCATTATAAAGTATTGCTATCAAAGGGCAACGGTAAACCTAGAAACCAATAAAAAAACATTTTACGAATGCATTCTTTAGCACTCACATGATGAATACTTCATCAGATTCTTTTCCGGTGTCACATTTATATCGACAAGCTATTTTCAGCTTTGGCAGAGAGTGCACTCAACACTCTTGTGCAATATATCCAATAAGATCTAGCAGCTAGAAATATTTCGTTTGAAGTGGTGGATATTTTACTCACACTTTACGTATCTGCCGCGCACAGCCCAAGTGAACACTCAGCCTACTAGGGGTGCCTCTGATGTAGGTTACGCGTCAGAGTCACCCCTATTAGGCAGAGTGTTTACTGTCAGTAAAAAAATATGATGTTTGTAACTATTAAATCATCTATGTAGTTCCCTTACGCTTAACCTAGTTTGGGGCTAGACGGTACTGTGCGAGAAATATCCACCAAATATTTCCAATCAAACATTCATAATTTACGTATTAAAAAATGCAAAGTCAATTTCTATCTTAAATCGTATCCCCAAATAACCCACTCCGAACTGGCCCCGGCGAAAAGTTGCTCCATGACACACTAAGTGCACATGCGTTCCTAAGTTGAACGGCAATGGCCAACCGTTGCTCCAGAAACAAACCGGAGCGGGAGTCACTAGTATTCTCCCTAAGCTTACGCCCTAACTCTTCACCTCAACCACACCTAAAACCACCAAATATTTATATTACTTACATACAACTTACTTTTTATTTAAGCTTATAACTTACTGGCGAGAAAGTAAGTGCCACTCTTGTATATGGCGCCGGTCGCAACGACGCACTAAGATCTAATTATTTTACAAGTTTTTGCTGGTAGCAATAACACATATGTATATTCACTAAAAACATTGAACAACTTTGAAGAAGACTTCAAACAGTTAGTGTTTTGTGAGCCAAAATTTATTTAATTAAGTAGTTTTCTTATTTCTTAGAACCCTAGCGAGTCTTATCGAGATGGAATCGATTGTTTGTTATGTTGTATCTATTTTGTTTAAATGTGCAAGTTTAGAATGTGGAAAGGATATCTTGCTACAAAAGACATTTCTGATTTCCTCGCGATGTTTTCCTTCACCGTTAAAACCAATAAATAGTAATAACAATCGTGTACATCTCCACATGAAAAAATATTCATAGGTTCAGGCGGGATTTGAACACACGACCTCACGCATGTAAAATCAAAGTTTATGGCTACTTACTAGGGTGTTGTCTGTTGTCACTAGGCCACCACAGCATACCTTTTTAACCGACTTCAAAAAAGGAGGTTTCTCAATTCGACCGTATGTATGTTCCTTTTCTTTTTTTTCTTTTTTTTATGTGTGTTCGCGGATAACTTCGTCGTTTATGAACCGATTTTGATGATTCTTTTTTTGTTGTAAAGGAGATATTCCAAGGGTGGTACCATGATAAGGAAACCAGGATCTGATGATGGTATCCTAGAGAAATCGAGGATAACTTTCGAAAATTGTAAAGATGACTAGTGCGTTACCTAAGTTTTTGCTTGAGCATTTTAAAGCAGTATAGTTTAAAGATGGTCTGGAGTCGATCTGATGAGGGAGCGGGAAGACAGCCGAGGGAACTCCTCGACGGTACACAGTAGTTACCTTGTGTTTGGGCTCGATGAATTTATATTGATGAGACCTTTTTACATAGATGGGTTGTGACTGTCATTAGTGGTCTGATGATGAAGATAAAGGACAGTCAAGGGAATTTCTTAACGGCTTACAGGAACTACCCAGTGTTTGGGTTTAATTCATGTATTGAGATCTCAACACGAAATCGTGTAAATGCATTAGTGAAAACTTGTTTAGCACTAAAAAGGGTAAAATAAACTATTTTTTACAAAAAATTAAACCGACTTCAACACCACAAATAGGCACTCAAAAGCGAAAAATAATTTAATATAGGTAATTATTATAACCGCTACTCACTCATCTATATGAAGTCGGTGCCAGCCAAATCTAACAGGTAGTAGATAGATACTACTTACCTATGCCTACTTACTTACTACCTCGTACATAGTATATCTACTAACTTTTAACTAGCCTGGCACCGACTTCATATGGATGAGTGAGTAGCGGTTATAATAATTACCTATATTAAATTATTTTTCGCTTTTGAGTGCCTATTTGTGGTGTTGAAGTCGGTTTAATTTTTTGTAAAAAATAGTTTATTTGTGAACACAACTAAGCAGCAACGAAGCAGCAACGAAGCACAACTAGTAATAATTGTAAAACATTAAATTTATTTAAAAGGAGCCTAAGTTGACGACAATTGCACTATATTGCGACGAACTTATCTAATAAGAAACTAGGCCGCGCAATAGAAAGGAGACCGAAGCGAGTTTCTAAAGAATATCATATAAACCAAGCAAATTGACACAAATTGCTCACCTCTTTCACTAAAGTGCACTTGAAACCAGCAAGAAAATCAATTTTCCAGGAAACTCTCTCACGTTGTGCCATTATTTTAAATTTTAAATTGACATAGCGCGCCTTTTGATTCTCGGTAAACTTCAGGTGGTTGAAAATAATCTAGTTTTATCATTTTGAAGAGTGGGTGTTAAAAGGTTTGTTAAATAATGTACGACATTGACTTATGCTTCAGTATTGCTTGATATAGTACGCTTTCTAACAAAATCAAACACTGATGGCACCTTTGAGTCAATTGAGTACTACTTTTGACAGGTTTTTGCATTTTTAAAACGGCTAATATCGAGCGAAGATGCTAAACGTGACCATTCGAGTGTTGAATGCAGCTTTCATTATAAGTTCACAGCTTTACTGACCGCTCAAAAATGACACTTATTCAACTGCCTGAACGTAATTTACTAAATTATGCTTTAATATAGTGAACATAACAATTTGTGAATTGTCCGATGAAGAATGAAGACTTTATGAACTAAAATATGATTCCATTTACGAATAACGTCTTCCACGAACCAAAAGACGATAGCACTGACTAAAATTCGTTTACAAAAGTGACTACACACTAGCAATGATAACAGGCGAACAAAACCCTACATCACCTCTGGAATAAACGTTTCATAATCTAGGTTTAGGGAAGCAGATGGTGTGCCTACGCCTTCCTTTACAATGGTTTATTTTCGTATTTTATAATATCATTAAAAAAACGCGTACTTACTAAAGGGCACTAAGGACACTAAAAAGGGCACTAGGGACTAAGAGGCTACTCGAGGTCATTTACTATAACTGATAAAATAAAAACACAAAATAATTCCTTATGATTTTTATTGAACACAAGAGCACAGAGTGCTGTAAATACACTTAATGAATAGAAGACATACAAAGCTACAATGTTAGTACTAGCTGACATACGGTGGAATAAAGTAATAAAAATCTAAAGAAAAAAAATAACGCTTTTTCATGATTACAAAACTTAAGAGTTCGTGCCTAATAATAGATACCTATATAATACATAATAAACATTTTTTTTTATTAAAATAATTAAACATAAAGCAAGTTTATGATTTGCTATAGTTAATGACCTAATGCATAAAACGGTAAATTTAGGTCAGGTTTTTAAGTTAAGACAATGAACGCATTTTATTTTCGATTTTATTCCATCAACGTATCACACAAATCTAAGAAAGTAACGTGTTGAGGTAACACATTAAGGACAAAATAAATAAGATCTTAACCGTAATTGAAATAAAGTCGAAAATAAAGTGTTTCAATTCGCGAACGCATAAAGAGCTCGGCCGTCATCACCACCCTATTTTTTCCATAAAACTGCACTTTCCAGTGTAAAATAACTACAATTATGTACAAAATAATATAATTTGTTTCAATTATTAAAACAAATACAGAACTAATTTTGAATTTTACGATTGCGATGAAATACGAAGTAGATTTTCAGTTCGATCGAGGTCAAAATATGGGAGCCGTGACTTGACTCTAATGGTCCTTGCCCAGTATATGTAAGTTCTAGTACGTACTTTACTGTTAATTTTAGAAACAACCCGCCAGCGGCAACTCTCTACAAACTTGCTACACAGCCAAGCATGCAAACCGTGCTAAAATGTTTACACTTAGAATAATTTACTGCGATATACCTTTCCACGGCCTAATTGTGTTGGCCTAATTTATATAAAAGTTGTCGAAAACAATTATAGTATCGTGACGTCCGTTTAACTTTATCATTCCTGACAGAGAAAGGACACAGTGTTATTCAGACAGTGTTATTCCATTATTAACGAATATAAATTGATAAGGTTTGTTTGCCAAACCTTTACATAACATTATTTTTAGACGAAACTTAAGATTTACGCGAGTCAAAATCCTGTCACATTTTCGACTATACGAGAATCAAATTAGTTTAGAAATCTTCGACGTCTTATGACTTCAAACGAACTGAGTGAGACACACAGATTAAGTTAAAATCACATTTTGTAATATACGATTAGACACAATCTTGATCTAATACAAAAATATATTATGTATTAACCACGAATCTATGATAAACACTGAATTTTCCGCTCATTAAAAGTACTATCGTAATTTATGTTCGTATATTACAACCCCGAATAAATACTATAATGACCAGATATTTTGTCATCTATACAACATAAGTAAAACTTACACTAGTAAATACAAGGTTTCGCAGAAAGGGTCTACTGAACTAACTTGGACATGCGTTCTTTGTTACGAACAAATTAACATAAAAAGTCGTTTGCACTCAGTGATTTGAATTTGATCGCAACTTCATATCCCATAATGAATTATAACCAAAAGTGTTTTTTATAGTATAGAGACACGAGACGAGCAAGACCTGTGTCTGAAGGTAAGCAACAAGCCTGTCCATAACAGCACAGTGACACGCAGCTATTGAAACATGAAGACACCCAAAAATGTAAGATTCTTTATTTTTATGCCGTGTAATTGCACTGAAATTGCCCTTCAAACCGGAACGCAGTAATGTTTTTATATTAGTGGTTTTATTTTTATATCTGTAAAACTCATGTCATTATATGAAGATCAAAAATTCGCACTTTTAAATATACTCAATAGCTTGCATTTCAGAACACGAAAATCTGTATATCTATGCAGTGCAACATTTTAACTAAGTATGTCATAAATACCCATATTAAAAAGGTCTTCAAGTATTGGACTCCATTACTGTAAGACTATTTTTAGTCAGTACACTCTTTCTACGTAACTCTGTAGAACACTAAGACACGTGTGAGTAGAACGAAACTAAATCAATATTGTCGTCGACTTAGCCTAGCTTCTTTTTAACCGACTTCCAAAAAGGAGGAGGTTATCAATTCGAACCCTATGTTTTTTATGTGTGTTACCTGATTTCTCGTTGGATTGATCGACCTGATTCCTTACGGCAGACTAGGAGATACGAATTTTGCTCCGCAACCGAACTGAAAAATACGTGAGACCTAAAACAGTACGAAAAATATATACCTAACGGAAATGACGCGTAAAAACTGGCCGTGACTATTGTTCTCAACTTTATTTTTCAGATGATCGTACCATAAATAATAAAATTAGTTTTAAAATTTGTTTTGGCAAACTGTGTTATTACTTCTATATTATCTCAAGGAACTTCGTTCCTACCTGGTTTCCCGTGACACCGAATCTTTTTTCTCTAATTAGCAAAGTCACGTAATTCTCGGAGCCAGCAAGTAGTTCCGGTAAATTTTCATAGGCAACTACAGGTCAAAATGCCTAAAGCTTTAACATATTTTCAAAAAATCAATACGTCCTTTGTGTCATTCGACTTTATCACTACAACTATCTAAAAAATAATCTGGTAAGCTTTTTTATTTAATAGTAGATATCTCTCAATTTACCAATTTAAATTATTATAGACAATAATATGAAATACATGTATTTAATGTACAATATTTAAATGTGCATACTGCAATCATTACGCTTCATTTTCGTGGTCGAAAATTAAAAATAATTTAGGTTCCGAATTACTTTTCCACTAAATACAAATTAAATTTAATCTTTGACATTACTTTTATTTGCCCCTTGTAAAATTAATTGAATAGTTTGTATTTGTCAATGTCATTCGTCAGAAATAACCGTATCTACTTATAAACACAGGTATATAAAACTAAACAAAATTTGCATGCATAAAAAGTATAGTATAACAACAATTTTACGCCACATTAAAGATATCAACAATATTAATATCAGTCGAATATCATAGCCTTACTACAAATTATACAAAAATAAAAAAGTTATAATTACAAAAGAAAATAGTATAACATAGCTTTGGTAATTTGTCGGTTATATATAATGGTTTGAGTTTTTGTTCGATGTAATATTTAGGGCAGCACTAGATTTTATTTTCACTCCGGATAGCCTTCCGCATAACTAAAATGGTGTTTGGCTTTTGTACTAAGTACTTTCTTTATTTTCAATTAAAATTACAGAGAGAAATAGCAAAACCATAGATGTTTTAGTTATGCGGTGGAAGGACTTAGGCAAAACTAAACCGAAGTTATGAATGTTATAATTAATCTTTTGTAAACACTAAAACAACTTTCTAATTATTTACCTCTGTTTGGACTGTGTAACATTTTATCGTTACAAACGGTACATTTAGATCAGCTTATTTATTATATTTTTCTTTTGTATCATTTTTTGTGTCCAGAATATAACATTAATATTATATTCTGCAACAGCATAATCACATCTCATCTAATCCAAATCAAATTAACAAAATAACGTTTATAATATCTAGTAGTGCTACCTCTATTTGTAGTTACGTGCTTCATGAAGTGTGTATACAGCTGTTTACTGTAAAAGGTTCACTGATGCAACACAGATGCGTCATGTATTCGACGTATCTTTATATTCAGTACTTGAGTGTAGCGAATTGTGTAACCCTAAGGACAGCCTTAGGGTTACACAATTCGCTACACTCAAGTACTGATCAGAGCTTCGTGCGGGGTAAACAATTTATACATATGGATAGTGAGCTTATATCAGTCCAGTAATACTATGCTATCTCAGTGAAAGCATAACAATCACTGCACACAAAGTAAACTTTCAGAACATCAGATGAATATTAAAAAAACTGTAAAA
Organism: Ectropis grisescens; assembly: GCA_017562165.1. Lineage (NCBI taxonomy): Eukaryota > Metazoa > Arthropoda > Insecta > Lepidoptera > Geometridae > Ectropis > Ectropis grisescens. The sequence continues at coordinate 10,345,730 of CM029767.1, read as the reverse complement.
AATAGTTTTCAAATGTGCCACTGGTGGCGTTAATGTTTAAATTTCTTAGATAAATATAAACAATGTCAAAATAATTAATATGTCAATTCTTACCTAAAAACTATTCCCCAAATAACCCACCCCGAAACCATTCCCGGCGCAATGGTGCCCATGACATTCGCTGTTCCCGCGTTGAATGGCAATGGCCAAGCTTTGCTCCAGGAACAAGCCGGAGCGGGTTTGTTAGATAAATTATATATAGAAGAATAATATCCTAATGGCATTATGAAACTAATGCTTACTTGGCCGATTTTTAGAACGACAAGATATTGCAACATTTGTATCTATCTACAGATACTTATCTGTCCCTAGTAAAAATATTCGAAATGAGCAATTCACTTGTTGTCTATGGTGTATTTCGAGTGTATTCAAATGAATACTGTTTTCAATTGGCAGAGTTCAAATATAATATACAAGTCCGACGGTTGTTGGAGTTCACGTCCAAAGAGTTGACCTATTTACGAGAATATAGGGCAGAGACCTATCGACCTTAAAAGCGAGGCAGTTTCCAGGAACCCATACTATGCATCGTTCATTCACAGCCACTCACTACGACAGACGGTACAAACACAACCTAGTATCGAGTTTTCAAACGTAAATATCGCTGTCGGAACATTCGAATATCGTGTTGGCGGATTGCAGTTGTTATGCGAATTATTATAAATTAAGTATATACTAACAATAAAGAAATAAGAAATATTGTAAATAAAGTAAATACTAACTTGTTTTCTTTTTGTGAACCAAATAAACAAATTTAATTTCATTCATTTCAATTTAGTAAACTGTTCACGTGTGTTTTATCTAATATGTAACAAGGCAAAGAGATATTCCATCGTATGTTTCTGGACGACGAACACACGTAGTACAGTTTAGACGGTGATTTGAACTCTTTACAATGAACATACTACGTGGAGCTGCAATGTTATGGGCAGGTGTGTTGCTTACAAGACGTACATGCTCATAAAACATACGAATTATTCAGTTAATGGAAGAAAGGACAAAAAATTGCGAGTAGCAATTAAGACGAAATGGTAATGGTTTTGCAACCATTGCAAATCAGCAAGCACCGTGCGCGATATCAGATGTTAGTATTTTGTTCTAAATTAAAGTTATACAAAAAAAAATGTCGTAAGTAAAGAATAGTCGAAAGAACCAAATTATCTATAGTCATCGTGTTTCGACAACCCTGCTGCTGTAGATATCATTTGTAAATATTTTTCGTAAATGTTAATTGCACATACAAAAATTATGATTAATTTTAATTTGCAATTAGCTGAATTTTAAAGGCCTAAATTGAAATATTCCCGACTACTAAAAATAAAATTTGCAGCTTAAATAGCACCTTAATTTACTAATGCTACTAGAAAAATGTGACAAACATCGGTTATAGTTTAATTCTAATGCAGCGTGGACAAATTCTGACGATTTTATAGTTCCTATTACATTCTATATTATACATTCTCATTTACCAATTACTTTATTATTGCTAAATTTAACCGCTATTTTGTACTAAGTTGGAATTATAAAATTGTTTACAAATTGAATAACAACCCGCACCAAGAAGGTAAAGTTTAGAAAAAACATTTAGGCTTGTGTGAGGCTGTCCCCTGGGCACGATGATGAGCGACACACTAAGCGAACTCTTAAGTTTTACCCTAATACTTGATATGACAACGCGCAAACACATATGTCATGTTCGGCGCATATCTGTATTTCGCATTTGCCATATTAAAATGCGCTATGCAAAATTGTACTTTAAAGCCGCATCCGAAATAATGATACCTCACATTCTGATAAAAGCTTTGATAATTATAACATCGACGCTCACTTCTAACTATGATATTTTATATACATATATATTGCTAATATTACAACCACGTTTGCATTTGTTCGTATAGTCAAAAGGAATATAGTTTTCCTAAATTCAACACGAACGAAGTCACCGGCAGAGACAAGTTTAATTTTCATTATTATTTCACTATGTCGACCGTGGATAACCGAGTTCGCCGGTCATCGCAGTCGCTTATTACGCGAGTACTTGGAATCATCTATTATGCAGCTGTCACTAGCAGATTGACGATATACAATTAGGCACTACAATTACAACACTATTTAAAATACCGACAAACTAGGTCAACACAGTATTACAAATTTATGTTGATTATACACCACAGTATCTACATGTAGATCGTTGCACGGTTTATTGCTTAAATACGTAGTACCTATAACAAGCTCGTGGTACACGTCCACACATTACAATATAGCACCAGCCTAGAACGATTTGCTGCTTTAAATCTTTTAATTACTTAATAAGAAAGATCACTTGAAGTAAATTATCAATTTAATAGACTTTAAACTGTTTATTCATATTTCGAATTTGGTATTCGAAAGATCACAAGTTGAATTTTTTGTGATGTCGATACAGACATACAATTCAATAAATAAGTCCATGCCTATTTCATGACCGCCATTGCTTGTGAGAAAAAAAACAACTCTACTCTTAGACGAGTTAAAATTTATGCTAATTGAACGCCGACTCGACCAACTTTATATTTGGTGGCGACTTTAAGTTCTGTGGTGAAATTTAAATTATATAGATATAGATTATTAAATTCATTAGAAGATCCTATTATTTTAGAATATTTTAGACTAATATCAAAACCTACGTCAATATTTATATTGAGTCACTGAGAAAATTTTCTGCATGTTACTGAAAAGCACTCTAATATACGAGAAATTACTTGAACGGTACATAAAAAAGCAGTCCAATAGAGAATCTTTTTTAACCGAGTTCAAACAGGACGAGGGTATCAATTCGATCGGTTTTTTTTTTATCGAATCATCAACAACAATTATTTATTTTTCTTACGTAATGCAAGCGTTAATTATGCAGAGAGCTGATAACTAATTAACTATGATTAATTGCAGTTTGTACATAGAAGCAAAGCAGACATGCCCAAGGGCTGTTCGTCAATCGATAATTGCCACTGCCAATATAGCCAGCCTACTTGTCTAAAGGGACCATTGTTTCTAACGCCCAAATCGCAATAGTAATTATTTTTGTAGTAAACGAAACGAAAAAGAGAAGAATGCCATAAACTTTTTTTTTGCACTCGGGATCCCCATCTTTTGCATTCTTCGGGATCTATAGCACACTCAAAACTTTTCAGACTAAACTGTATACGAAATTAGTGTGCTGTATAAATAAAAATAAAAAAATAGCTCCACGTAGTTGAATTTGTCCCAATAGAAAGATACGATTTGTCGATTGCGTGACGTGTCGTAATAATTTATAATGATAGTAGGTCATCTAAATCACATTCTACAAGTATTAATCTATGACTCCAGATGAATTATACTTTAGAATACGTGCAGTTTCCTCAATAAGTTGTGTCTGCCAAACAGTCAATAAATTGACAATGAATTCAACGAAGTCGACAAATTGAAACATTTTATTTAAATTTTTATTTTCAGTATCAAATGGTGACGTGACTTTTGTTTGTGTTTTTTTATATATCACAAGTATTTGCACATATTTTAGTTTATGTAGTACATATTTTTTTGAGTAATTAATGCGTTTTTACTACAGATAATTATGACAGAAAGATAGCGCAGTATTTTCAGTATTGGCCAGAAGACTTCCAACTTGTGATAACTGACAAACAAAACAGTAAATACAGATATTTTTTCACAAAAACTGACAGCAGCTTATGGTGCACAAACTCCAATTTTTCGATACATCCTAAAACCTCGAACCTCGAACCTATAGATATCGAAATGACAGAAATGTCCGATTCCATATATAAAAAAAGCTCCCGCTCTCGTGTCATTGTGTAAACAACTGCAACCACGCTACTAGTTTTTCTTTCTACACGAATGTGGGATTACCTGGAGCTGGCAGCTTTGAGTTTAAAACGAGAAAAACATCAGTTATTTGTAGTATTTTTTGAAAACAGCTCAAAAAGTACTAAAACCACAACGAATAACAATTACAGTCCTAATGAACAAATGAGTTGTAACGTTTAAAAGATTATCACACAGCCCAAGACATTTTTTTATGTTTTTACGTTACTTATTAGTGGATTATATTCTCAGAACTAAAGAAGTGATTAGAGCCCCACAAATATAACGTGATTATTTTATGATGATTTTCAAAAGTGGACCGACTTAATAGTAATTGAAACATACAGCTGAAAATGATTCGATGTACTTAAAGCGGCGGTTTAGACTATGTTACCTATCCGGTTTTACCGCCTGTTCAACTGAGCCATCTCATATACCTACCTACGTGATAGTAACAAGTAAGTCAAATTACATCGATCATACAATTAATAATAAAGATGTTTTTGTTCCCCTCCAATGATAAGTGACTTCTCCAGAATTGTATACATGATCTTATCTTATATCCATGGAGACCAAATTGATCATCCTCATAACACTAAGGCTAAGAACTCACGGAGCGGTGGAGGCGGTCGCCCGTCGCGATTCGCGCCCACGCGCGGTCTCGGTCGGAAACCGCTCTATGATTTCTTGGCCTTACGTGTAAGTACTGAGTACGTATACTTAGATACCGCCAACGAGCGGTAAACAATAGGCATGTTAACGATGTTCACAAACTAATGTTTAGTGTAAATTTTATGATAGTTTGTATATTATTAATAGAATATCGAAAACCACATTTTTATAATTTAATATTGCTTGGTAAGTTTATTATAAATTATATATTTTTAATCTCTGGTCACGTGACTGCAAACACGAATATGGCTTATTACGTCACTAACCGCAAAATAAGCTGTCGAAGACTGACTAGACTTTTTACTTCTCTGCATTTTTATTAGTTTGCGATCTTAGCGACGACGATTTTGATTGTTTGTATTCAAGTAATAATAAGAAAACACACAAACTGGACATACAGTCATGAATCGCGACCAATGTTTAGCGGTTAGTGATGTCATGACAGCGTTTTAGCGGGAAAATTCAAAATTAGATTGTTATTGTATACTTGGTAATACCTACTATGTTTAAACAATTTTTTTGAAGGTAAAAAAGCGTCAATCTTCATTATAAAAGCAATTACGAAAAATACATCCCTATTACTAATCACAAGTCAACCCCACCCTCCAAAGAAAATTATAAGTACCTAAGTAAGTAAGACGATAAGTGTTGCCAAAAAATCTCGTTATATTGAAATACCTCTTCAGTCACGTTGATTTTTTCCTTCGAAAGGGAAGCATGAAGCACCTTAATCGGAAAGATCTAGTGATACTTGATGGAGATTAAGGATTATACTGGAGAGTAGTGAAAGCCTTGATTAATCACAGTAGTTAGACGTACAATCAAATTAATCTTTATATTAAGTAATAGCCCTGACTAGACAGGTCTCTCAACCAATAACATCTTTTTCAACTTCATCGGTTACTCATTCCCGATAACGAGACAACTTTTACGAAGTTGCAGCCTAAGCGTATTTCTTATCTAGAATGTTTTTCTAAGACCAATTTCTTTCTACGTCAAACTTTTCTACGTTTATTAGCTCAATTATTAGCACATAAAACTTGCAACGTCTATAACAATTAGTACATGTAGGAATTATAAACCCTTACAAAGCGATATGATGTGATATTTTACAGAAAAAAAACAGTCATTGCATCTTACTACGCGTACGGATTTTTAATTTCATTATACGGATTTGGTATAAAATATATACTATTTTCACGATTTGTATCTGTTTTGTTGTACTATAAATTAATTATTGATGGTTAGAATCGTTTATGGAAGTGTTCTTGAAAATTCTAATATGTTGTACTATATTTAAGTCCGTGAATATGAAATTATTTTAATCTGTACTTCTTAGGCTTATAATAAAAAAAATAATCACTTATTTATGAGATACAGGCTATATTTTTGAAATTATTTCATAAATTTTAATTCGCCCAAAAATGGCATTCGGAGAACTTTGTAGATTAACGTAGAGAACGCTTTTTCATCATCATCATCAGCCGCAGGACGTCCACTGCTGAACATAGGCCTCCCCCCTAGATTTTCACAACGAACGGTCCTGCACAACCTGCAACCAGCGGTTTCCCAGCGACCTTAATGAGGTCATCTGTCCATCTAGTGGGAGGCCGTCCAACACTGCGTCTTCCGGTTCGTGGTCGCCACTCCAGAACCTTTCTTCCCCATCGGTTGTCAGTTCTGCGAGCGATGTGGCCTGCCCATTGCCACTTCAGCTTGCTTACTCTTTGAGCTATGTCGGCCACTTTCGTTCTTTTGCGAATATCCTCATTACGGATTCTGTCGCGCAAAGATACTCCGAGCATAGCCCTCTCCATAGCTCGCTGTGTGACTTTGAGCTTCGTTATGAGGTCCACAGTGAAAGACAACGCGCAACGCAACCAACAAAGAACGCTTATTAGTATGTCACTATACTTCGTATCAGATTAATGATAATATGAGTATTTTTAACTATTATAGGTTTACACTTGACCGCCATCTCGCCTGATGTTAAGCTATGATGCGGTCTACAATAGAGCGTGTTTTCCTAAAAGAAACCGATTAACTCTCGATTTAAAGATACCAAGATAGTTAGCATTAGGAAACGCCGCTCTGGTAACGCATTGCATTTGACGTTTTTATCACAAAAGTAGAACCACATCCCTCCGAGTCGATCATGATGCCGATACGACATGAACTTTAACGATAAATCACACGAGATTTTAAAATTTAAAACTTACGTGACGAATAGTTACAATAATATAAGCGTTTAGGTATATTTATCGTCGAATAATTTCAAAGATATAAGCGTTAAGGTATATATACTTATCGTCGCTACTACATAAAAATTCTTTAAGGAACTTTTTTGACATAAAACTTTATTGCGTAAAATACAAAAGCCAGAACAAAATTCATAGGTATATATTCATAGGTATAACTACGTACTGATATTAAAATAGCGTTTAGATTCAGTTTCGCTTTAAATTCAGTATCGCATCACTCTCGCATTATAAAAATAATTTGCTTACTTTATATTCATAGGAGATTTTAGATGTTTCGAGAAAACGAGTATGATTTATCGTCATAACGTTACCTTGATATATTTACTTATTCATTAATGAATATCCCGCCCGTAAAATAAACGGGATCCTGTTAGATATGTGACCGTTTAGATAAGATTTTTTAACAGTCTTAGTGGAGTCGCGATTCATATTGAGAGACGCAAACGAGATAAAACAGTCTGTAATATACTGTAGTAGGATTGTTAAGTGTCGATTTCTGGTTCTGATTGATTAAACCTTAAATTCCGACTTCGGTTCCAGTAGCTTTCATACCTATATTATAGTCGTAGCTCATATTGATGAAATCGTATATTCCAAACCATACTTGCTTCAGCATGTCATATTCATTACTTCGAATGAGCACCTTTTTAGTTTTCTGACCTGGATTTTCTTCGATTGATGCTTTAGATTTACTCTTAAGCTATAATTTCATGCCTATCTTATTTGCGATATCCACTAATACGCAAAAATATATATTGAAAGTTACGTAGGTACACAGGACTGGATCCCCACGTAATGGGATTCCTCTCATCACGGTCGTATCGCATTTAAAACGTTGCGAACAATCATCGATATAATTAAAGAAACGAAGATGAGGTATGCCATAATCTAAAGACAACATAACGTGGCGAAAATTTGTTTGATAAATTTGAAAATTGAATTGTCAGCGAACGAACACAACTCCTTGTTTCGACTGAACAAGACTGACTGACTAAATCAGGAGACGTCACCTGATTTTGCATCGCCATAGTAGAAGCGCGTTTGCCGCTTCTGCGTTTTTAAGAGTTCGATGCGAACAATGCATAAAGGTTTATCGCAACCGTATTTCAATCTTACAGCTTACGCGAGCCAACAATCAATCCAATTTATAAGTCAAGTAGAGTACAATGTTCGACGTTTATGACGTAAAAAAATAATTTCATGAAGAGAAAATTGAGCTTAATTCAGATTTAATACAGCGGTAAGTCCCGTGTACATAAAATGCTTTCGAAATAAGGTCAAATCCCGAAAATCTGTAAAGCAAAAACTTTGACTACGTGTCGCAAAAAAACTTCGACTACGTGTCGGGAAACCCCCCGCCGTAACATCCGTAACGTAACGCGCACTTATTCTAATTTCACATCGATATTGCTATTCGAGTTACACAAGTTTTAAGGCGTCATCTGTAATCAGAATATCATCCCATTTGCACATTGCAACTTTCCAAAAGCATTTCAATCGCAAGCTTACTTTTCATAACTCTGCTTTTGAGACGTTACACATGAAAATATTAGTTCTATCTGGATATTTCTACTCTTTTGACGGACAGTGTTATTACACCAACAGTTAGCATTTATATTAAATTGCAATGCAATGTATGTAGCATTTTCTAAACGGCTTTTGGTTAATTGGTTACATGACGTGACCAATTAATCGAAATCTTTTTCAACCCAATTCTGTTTTTAGAAATTCGTATACGTATCAATGAATCACATACTCAAGGCCGTTTGACCGAAACCTTTTGAAAATTTTGATGAAATTTTCGATCGAGTCGTTTGAAAATGTTATTAATTTTGTATATTTAAAGACTTACATTCATTTATTTCGTAATGTTTTTGACTTCAGTCACTTCAAAATCAAGGCAATATGTACATGAGGTAATTAATTGCAAGCAGTGACTTGAATTAAGTTTGTTCACTATTCAATTGAGAATAAAATTATTACTTTTGTATATTACTCGTATTGCTTAGTGTAGATTTTTGAGACTCTATTTAATATGTCGACGAACATGTCAACTTGAGATTTTTGACAAATAATAATTATTATAGCTCCTAATTGTACCACACGACTGATATTCGAGTTAATTGAATTATTTTATAGGAACATTTGTGACCGCGCGGTCCTAGCGAATATTATGTTGCGATTAGACCTAAAAATTCGAAATTTATTTCTGGCCCTAATACCGGCCAACTAAAATGTAATTAATAAAGCCATAACGCTTCGTCACAGATCTTTGCTCCCATTTATAATCTTAAGCGAAAATAAAGGAAGATCCAGTCTTTGTTATGGCAATTTTAATTAGACTGTTAACGGGGCCTTACCATGTTGCAAAGCGAAAACGATGAAACAATTGGTAGTGGGACATGATTGGAATTAACGATTGTTTCCCGTGTCAGAATGTTTTCGTGATTTTGTAACGCGATGACCGATTCCATGATTAATTACACGGTTGCTCTTAATGAGCTCTACATTGAAATACAAATTTATATTCAAGAGTAAAATGTTTCAGATTTTTGCTTTTATAACAGCTATTTCATTGCGAAACTTTGTACTCTTTTACAGGAACCCCAAGTTCACAGTAACGGGAATTCTTCATTGTAATTACAACATACTAATGGTCTATCAGTAGTCGGAAGTGTCTTCTGTTTGCTAGAACTTCTTTCGCATTCTATGGATAAGTAAGTGTAACAGTAGAGTAGCTTAGTAAAATGTACTTACAGTGTGTTTTACAGTTTGCATTAAGTTTGAGCGTTCAATCGGTATGTTGAAGCGATGCGAGAGCAAAATTTCCACCACTAGCAAGGTTTTGTTTTGAAAGTCTATTCAAAACTATTGGTGCAAATCTTTCACTAGAACTAGTTATCTGTCTCACACATTCTAAGTTGATGCGAGGAGCCTTACGCATCAACCAATCAAGCAATCGCGTAGTGTTACAAATCATAAAAATCTTTGATTACATACGCAAGTGAAAAAACACACTCAGCACTTAGTATGGCACAGACTGTAATGCAGATTGTAAGATAAAGTTTAGGAATCTATTCACATATTCTAGTGTACTTTTATGTATACAAGGTTTTGGAGAACGCATGTACCTACGATACCAAAAGTGACGAGCAGTACTCAACATTACAAAAAGAAACGTATAAAGTCTCTGTAAAATAAAAATAAACCGCCACATTACAACCTAACGACTTTAGAATTTGTTATATTGAAATACTGAAAACTTGCGCTGATTTACATTTTACAGCTACAGTTAAATGGGAAATGAATTTCTCAATTATTAAATAAAACATTTATTACAAAGTAATTACTTTTAGATTCGATAAATCATCACATTATTTCTCGCGATATCAAATCATCATCACATTGATCCTGTAATAAATGTAGGGAGCAGTAAGATGCACTCATCATACTTCTTCGTCTTCAAGGCGTCCTTTGCTTAGTACTAGCGTTCTCGGTATCTTGTCAAATATAAGCAATACAACAGATTAAATGCCATAGCGAGTCACGTATCATAAAATAAAAATTTAAGAGAACTAAGCTTATTTCTAAATCGTTATAATAGGGTATAATAATAAATTTGATCGACACAATTGATGAGATAGCCACGTAAGAATACTTATGTAGCGTAATATTTGAGAGATTATACATGTACTGACGCTGTGACATGCAAACTAGAAAGCAGTTATTGTTCAAAGGTATCGCGGGAAAAGAACTACGGTAGATACTTATCTCTCTAATATTTTCTTCTCCCAATTCAAGATTTATATGTTAAATAAAAAAAAACTCAAATGACAAAGGTCAAAGACTCCAGGGTCTGGATTGGCTAATTAAAAAAAAAAAGTCAATCCGTTGTTAATGATACTAAAATAAGATTCATATCATATAATAATCACAGAAGAGAGAATGAATATCTAAGCTATACAACGATTTTAATTTATGTAATTGGGTACCTTAAAAATGTTATGGCAATGACACTACGGCCAGCATTATTGACATAACTTACAACTTGAGTTGAAACTACACCTATGTATTACGTATACAAATTGAGGGAATCCGACCCTCTATCGCTGACTAAATTGCTTATGTATTGCTATCACTCTTTTACTGGGAATTAAAGCGGGAAATAGCAAGGTTAAGCAATTTAGTGAGTCCGAGATTTCACGTTCAGTTTATATGTGACCGTGAAATTGTGAACACCATCAGATTATAATCTAACGCGGGAGATTATAATCTTACGGTAGGTTAGGTCAGTTTGTAATCTGACGGTTTTTACAATTATACGGCGACAAACACGTCAGCTGCTTTCTAGAGCGCACACAGTATGCCGCCAGATTAAGAACATAAATAATATACAAAACTTAATCGCTAAATCGATAGAGTGAAATTCGAGATACAATGGTTACGTACATTCGGTAGCGCGGCGTGTTACTCGAAGGACATGAGATTGGCCGGCAGCGGTTTCATCACTTTCGTTGAAATGTCTTCGATTCGCGTCACCCATTGCTTCGCTATCGACTCCGATAACGTTCTGTAACAACGGATGTGTATGAAGGCACAAACAACCATAATTTATCTACCTTTATCGTATTTATGTCGGTACATCACGTCCGCATCTTCCCTACTTCTCTATCATCTACTGGGCTGTTTATATTTTGATCAGTGCAGGTGTTAAGTGATTAGTAGCAAACACGTGTGGACACCGATTGAGTATAGTAAGTGTGAAGTGATTAGAAGCGTGTTCTATTTTTTTTTGCGATTAGCCTCCTCCCGCGCTCTTTTCCTTCCCCCTCACTTGCGGCTCGCCTGCCACTATACTGCAGTCTGCAGTGTAGCGTCAATGTTGAAAGTTATCTCAGTAATAGAAGACAAGCTGGCAAATTGTAAAGATTTTACATGTGAACTGAATAAAGATTTACCTTGTAGGTATTTATTTTATCTTTTCACACAACCTATGAAAATAACAGTATAATAAATGTAATAATTATAGCGGCCGTTTATTCTGTATCTTTAACGAGTTCTTGGAAAGTGGTGGTGAAATAATTGAATAAAAAAAAAAGTCAAGTTTTACAACGATTATATTCAGCGACCGTCTCTGATAGAGGGCAACCAAAACGCGTGGATAGATGAATAGGAAAGGAGTAAACTCAGATTTGACGAATGATAGAGAAGGATGGAGGATGAGGACATGTTGTATTGGCCCCACATAAATTGGGGCAATGCGAATGTCATATACAAACAATTAAAACACAACCACGGACATAATATGGGGATCATTCTTCAGAAAGGTGTTCAGTTTCCCTATTGATACACACATACACATCCAACATCCATCACATTGCTTACTTATAATAACTATAACTAACTCCAATTCTACATTAAATATTTTCTTTCTAGGTTATGTACTTCTCTTTATATGTCCAAAATAAAAAATCATTTCATTTCATTCTGCGTGCTTGATCTTCGACGACATCGTCACTTACCAAAAGACCAATTCGTGGTATACATATTGTCTTCTGCACACAGGGTATGCCAGAGCAGGGACCTTACAAAAAAGTTACTTACTTGAATTTGTAGAGCGTGCCGAGATTATGGTTGAGGAGTTGGAACGCGTCAGGAGAGTCAGCGTCCCATTTCGCCCTCCACCCATGGAGGGGCAGCACCTTGCAGCGCTCCGTACGGAAGTCTGTACGGGATGACCTGCGCCAACACATCCATATTAATAAACTGGTAACATTATTTATAGTGTTAGTATATTTATAGATCCATCACTTAAGAAAATAGGTTAAACGCTACGTCACTCTCAAATCTATCGGAAGGTGGAACTCTTTCCTGAGTCCGCTTGGGAAAGTACCAGTCATTCTACCGCCAAGCAGTAATCTGCAATCATCACTGTATTTCGGTTTCAGAGTCAGTTGCAAAGAAATTACAGAGAATTATTACATACAGCTAAATCAACTTATATATTTGAGCGTCGAACAGGTGATAATTCGTACTCTTAATGGTCCAATAACGAACGACGAAAGACGAACTTTCGGGACGTCGGCACTACGGTACTGGAGCTAATGTGGAGTTGGGCTGGACACGTTACTAGACGCGGTGATAACAGGTGGAGTAGAGTTGTGACCGAGTGTTGACCGAGGCAAGGTAAGCGGAGTGTAGGACGTTCAGCTGCAAGATGGGTCGACGATATCGTTTCTATAGCGGGTCGAACCTGAACTCGAAAAGCACAGGACCGACGAAGATGGCATGGGAAAAGAGAGGCCTATACTCAGTAGTGAATTTACGGCTGGTCTAGTCGGGAGAACGGCGACTGCCGATCCGGAGACCCGGGGTTCAAAACCACGCTCACCACTGTCTTTTCGAAGTCATGTGCGTAACTTAAAGGAAGACATGTAACTAGAATCTTTCGAAGACATGTGTCATCCATCAACCCGCACCGGGCCAGCGTGGTGGAGTATGGTCTTGACTCTGTCCTTGCGAGAGAAGGCCCCGAGTCCCAGCAGTGGCAACATATAGTAGGCTGTTTATGTATACCCAACAGTGGGATAAAGAAGGCTGTGGATGATAATGACGTTGATGTTCCAATAGCTGCGCGACACTGTGCTGTTATGGTCAGGCTTCTTGCTTACCAACAGGTTCATGTCTTGCTCGTTCCGTCACTATATTACAAAAAATAAACAAATATATATATGCACAGCCCAGCGGTCCCGTTCCCGTTACTTTATCGTTATAAAAAGCCATAATGTGATATTCCAGACTATAATGTAACTCGATCACGTTGCGGCATCATTGAACAACAAAAACCCAAATTTTGTCATTTGTAATAGTAGTGGGATTGTGCACTCAACCTTACATCGAATATTGTTAATAGCCTGCGACAGTAGTAATCAAAGGCAGTGATCCAATGTGGTACGTGATAGTGTAATTACACGTTATTGTATTTAGTAAGACTTGTAACATATAATTACACAGAAACCGTGCACTGGACACTGTGCTAGTTGGTAATTACGTTAATTACTTATTCTATTTAGCGTGAGGAATAGAAAGTGTAAAGAGAAATGACAATAATTTATAATTGAATGGTCTTGTGGTTCATTTGGTAACTAAGCAAGCTTAGGCTCAGTGATCGAGTCAAAGGCTGAGTTAGCTGCCAAAAAACTAGTAGATGTCGCCTAAAAAGGTGTAAAGGTACTTAAATTGTAAATAGTTGCTCATGTTATACCAAGCACAGATTCGTTGGTGTATCGAGTACTGTCCGCACGTTTAGGATGGATCGTTAAAGTACCAGAGGCTCTGGATTCGATCAAGAGATGTACCAAACGTCTCATAGGCAACAAAAACTTTTTAAAGTGTAGAACATCGTCGCAATGTTACAAGTTGATGAGTTTTTTCAACACTTCGATATCGGAAAACGTGTATGCATTGTTACTATCGGACTGAGCGTAACTCGAAAAAGCGACATCATTTTATGGTTGACATTCCAACGAGTCGAATTAGGAGATTGGGATTAGATTGCACATAAGAACGTCTGGGCTATAGAAAAATGCCTTGTCGTTGTTGAGGGGGTTTTTTCTAATGGATGTGTCTCCGTAAAATTGTCAACACGGTCAGATTATAATCTAACGCGTGAGATTATAATCTTGCAGTCGGTTTGTATAGTTTGTAATCTGACTACGTCGGATTATAATCTGACGGTTTTTACAATTTAACGGTGACAGACACATTCTTGGTGTCTTCAACTCCAAAGTGATTCGGTTTCTTATAGGTAAGCAGCGCGCTCTATCGTAGACCGCATCGTCGCTTAATATAAGGCGAGATGGCAATTGATTAAAAAAAGCTGTGAGACCGTGGACAACATCGATTTTTGTAATGAACATGGAAGTTTGACGTGCCTAGATGGTTCTATGTTTCTAAAACTGTTTTGAACGGTTCTGTCATCGAAGTTATTATGTGGGCTTTATTTAAGTCATAAGTCAAAACTACGATATGTCTTACAAGATATAGGTTCAAAACTACAAGTAAGAAATTACCAAACATTAAAAATAAGCTACGCGGGCATAGGTATAACGTAAGATAATATAATTTAAATTGCCAGTGACCTAAGATTACTTTCATAGCAAAATAAACATCTTTTTCCTTTTACATATACCTACAACAGATGGAATCGCGGAGTTCAATTTATATACTCGTATATAAAATTACCGATGGCCAAGGCCATGACGCCGTGGCTTTTTTACAAAGGAGTTTTACCTCTATACATTTTATACAGCCAGTAATAAATAAGTCAAGTGCTCTGTTAATGCGGGTCGAGACCTGTTAACGGGGAAATATACGTATTTGAAATATATACTCTATGCGCGATGTGATATAGTAATGAAGCAAATTAATACTTAACAGTTTAAAACAAAAATCCTTTATATATATTATACATACATATAATAATCTATACCAGCGGGGCTAGCACGGGCAGTGGACTAATAGTCTTTCCGCCATTTTTATCCACCTGTCAGTGGATACAATAATCATTTCCACCTTGCATAGCAACAGAGGAAAGGGATAAAATGTTTCCATTTTGACGTTTGTCGTGGACATTATATCTCGCTACTCCCCGCTGTATAGCATGGACTAGGGAAAACGAAGATAAATACGCTTCAATTGACATATGACAGGGGACAAACTTTCGTCTGATTTAGAGGCGGAGATATAAGTAAATCTGTCTCAAATATAATGTCGCGAGCATTTTATAATTATATCTTTACGAAACAAATGGAAACAATGGCCCGAAAGCAGAATTGCATCGGAGATCACTAAGGGATGCTAGTAATTCCCTTTGAGTTTCCCGACAATGAATTTAGACGATTATTTCGGGTACATAAAAACATGGCATTGTATTTAGACATAAAGTCGACCAACACCCGAATTTGGGTTTTGTTGCTTCTTATTCTAAAGAACAGAAATGAATTTATTTATTTACATACATGTAACTCACGCATTTTTTTCTTATGTAAATATCTACATATGAATAAAGGAATAATTTATTTTCTTCCGCTCATTTTTATAAACCCCCGACCAAAAAAAGGGGTGTTATAAGTTTGACGTCGATATCCGTCTGTCTTCTGTCTGTCTGTGTGTCTTTCTGTGGCACCGTAGAGCTCAAACGGATGGGTCGATTTCGATGCGGTTTTTTATTTGAAGGTTAATATCCGTGCGAATGTTCTTAGCTATGTTTGGTTTTCAATATTCAAGATGGCCGCCTCATATGGGTACAGCGACACGGAAGGGAGTAGGCATACACAGCGTTTCCCATCTATCAAAGTACAAGTCCACGTGGACCATGGAGTTTGATAATATACTGTGGCGTGAGGGCGGGGCTAGATTTGTGAATGGTGCTTTATTTTTTGTGTGTTACTGATTTGGCTGTGTGAGTATGATCAGCAATGGATCGGTACAGGTATGTTTTGCATGTAATAGTGCGGCTTTGCGCTAGTGTGCAACTTCGCAAGAAATGACAGAAAGAATTGAACAATATTTTTTAGCTAAGACTACTCCCTTCCGTGCTTGCGCGGAAGATTGAGTTGCTCGATGTATGGGTATCAAATGAAAGGGCTTGACTAGTAGAATTTTGAACAGCTAACAAAACCGAGGTAGTCGGGGTTTAGTCAAAAATTTTAATTTTGTTCTTGTATCTAAATGCGTTCTCTATACTGAGGGTATGTGATTTACCTAGATGAGAAAATGTTTTATAGTTGTTTATAACAATTAATATAACCTCAAAACGCAGCACCAAAGAGAATGTAATATACTATGTACGCAGCACAGAAAAAAATAAAAGTAAAAAGAACTCAGATTGAAAACCTCAAAAAGAACGAACAAATTTGAAGGTTGACAAATTTGAAAACTGATGATTAATACGTCATTTTTATTTAATTTTCTTATAACGGCAATACTGAAGTGATAACGCTACTCCCGCCGTATATCCACCGTGGAATAACTATCCACCGGCGAGTCCGTGCTCTGAAAGTGGATAAAATGGACAAGGGGGAAACAGATTATTTATTTTCCCGGTGGAGTAATTGTCCACTGCCCGTGCTAGCCCTGCAGGTCCCCAAGCTAAATTAAACTACTACCCACTTTGAGAATAAATTATTTTTAGCGCCCCCTGTTTTTTCACCTAGGTACTTAAAAAACACTAATTCTAAACTTTAAATTAAATTAATTATTGTGAACTATATAGCTCACAATAGGAGGCTGTACATTATTTCTAAACAAGACTTTTACTATAACCTGCAAGAGTTAGCTTGAGACCTGAGGCCAGTAGGAGGTAAGTACACAACGGACTCCAAGCCTCTACACAACGCCCCCATTTGGGTCTTCAGCGCCCACAAGGGGGCGTTATCGCCCACTTTGGGAAAGGCTGATCTATACATACTAATATCATCATAAAAAATATTATTTTCTTATGGATATATCCGGCTGACTAGCACAGTGCAGTGCTAGGCAAAGATTTGTACTCTTTGTGTTCAAATGGCTACGTAGCACTGTGATCTAGTGAGTGGGCGTGTTACTTACCATCAGGCCCATGTCCTGCTCCTCCTGTCGCTCTGATAAATAAAAGTTGCCTATACGTAGAATTTTTATCACGTAGTCAACTTTATATAGATCAGGTTAAAAAAATCAGCTTCCCTACTAGTCCCCAGGGAACTAGTTTACGGATTGTTTTATGATTTCAGGTATTAGTGTCATAGTGAAAACTGCTCACAAGTTTCCTCTTCAGCTTAGTAAAAGCGCACAATATACTATTCGATATATACTGACCCTTTGAATGACTTCGAAGCATAGAATATGAGAATATTAGAAGCCATTTGCATCCAGTATCTCTGCCATGAGGACAGTGAAATCTTTCTTCCGTCTTTCAGTATCGTTTTCCGTCTGACGAAGCCTTGGAAGTCGCACGGTAGCTCTTCAGGTTTGGATAGCACACTGAAACAATTAGCTTCATTACATCTGTTCTTCAAGATTTGAGGTACGTTTTTGAAGGACCCCACTTACAAAGTAACTAAACTGACTATAATTAAGGTTTTTTCAAATAGAGTATGTGTGAATCGTTTTTTTTTATCTGTAGCCGCATCGCTGTTTACATCAAATTGATAACATTTTGTATATCTTGGTATTTATTTATTTTGTTTTTGGACTCGTGCATTCACAACGCAGGTACTCGACTTTACAAGAGACAAGGTTATTTTTTCTAGTATACGTGTATATTTATGTAACTATGTATGAGGCAATTACACAACAAGCAGGTAAACCTTTTATTTGAGACTGTTTAAGCATATAACAGGCGAATTATTAATTATATTTTAATAAATCTAAACCAATACTAGTAGAAATTTACGATATCGAAAAAAATACGTATTTATTCCGACGTATCACTTCCTACATTTATTATGAATGTCTCAATCATAGCTTCTACATTTCATTTTTGGTTCTACCACGTCTATGACATGATCAAAAAATCCATTTTTTCCACTTTGTGGTGTCAATGTTTTGTATTGCATTGCTCAGTATATCTTTAAGTCCAGTCATTTTAATGATGTATGTGAAGCGTCGTGTCCTTTTACTTGAGGTCAGATAAGCTCAATGGAATTTAGTTTGCAGTGATGACTGGCCTAGTGGCTTAGTTGGTAGTAGCTCTGCCTGCGAAGCCGAGGGTCGTGGGTTCGATCCCCACCCAGTGCAAATATTTGTGTGATGAATTCGAATGTTTGCACTGTGTCTGGGTGTTTCTATGTATAATAAGCATGTATTTAAAACTATATAAGTATTACATCAGCTATCTGGCTGCCATCACACAAGCTTTGCTTGGTTTGGGGTCAGATGGTGTTGTGTGTGAATTGTCCACCAATATTAGTGATACGGCGGAAATCTTAAAATAGTTTTATTTTTACCCTAGCCAGTTCATCTTTCGTCTATGTATTTTAACGATTTTTAATAGCTCTCTTTTTAGTAAATCTTTTTGATATTATATTTCTTTAAAACAATAACACTAACACAACAAACACGTCATTACTGTACGAGGCAGTTGGTTAAAAACCTGCAATGTAGACGCGGGCTTAGCGTCCTTGCTCTACCAAACAGACACCAGTTCTTATGTTTCCTATTAACTAGATCCTGTAAATGCACTATAGATACTCTTACTTGAGGAAAATAAATAGGGTACCGCGAAATAAACAAAGAACCCTTAAAACGCGCGTGAAACCGCGGGCACAGTTAGTATGTTTTCACTTTTATCGGCAGCCTCTAGGACTGCCATTTTTTATTTACAAAATCGGTTTTTCGCCCTTTGGAATAAGTTCAGTAATATATACGGTAGAATTAGATATCGGAAGAACTTTCAGAGTTGAGTTGTAGGGTCAGTTCGAATGAGCCACGTGACATAGTTTTGTTTCCCATCCAACATAAAAATTGTGTAACGAATACGGACCTTTATCCTGAATATTTTCAACTTTCTATAAATAATATACGTTTCAACAGATTTACTAATTAAGTGCCTCTAATTTCACCGCAATCAGACATATAATGACACCTATAATAAAACGGTGACTTTTTCATTACTATTAATCACTAGTGAGTTATATAGTTTATTTTCATTGGTTCCTAATGTGGTGTTCTTAATAAAGTTTCGATACAAAAAAAAGATCGTGTTCAATAGAACAAATGACTTAACGTAGCTATTGCTTGGTCACTTCGCGCAACTTCGTATTTAAATAGATAATTTAAATAGATGATAATTCGTATTAAATGCAAATTGTACGTGTTTAAAAATAAGTTTTACTGAAATATTAACTTTTATTTTCTTTGTAATAAACAAAACTTTAAATTCCACTTTGTACGTGGCTTAAACCATCTAAAATGCGTCAGCAATTCATGCTCGTGCCCACGCCCTCCGGATTAACGTGCGTAGCGTCCAAAGTAAGCTATCAAATTCTGAGTTATAAGTTTTCACTTCTATCGGCAATTCCTATGACTGCCAATATTTTTTTATTATTATTTTATTCCCAAGTGCGTTGAAAAACATCGTATGACACACGTGTGTATTGTGTATTGATGATTACCGTCCTCGGCTAGCTTAAGACTCTCGCCAAGGCTCGGGTCTCAATAGCGCCTCAGCGGTAATCATCAACTTTACCCTCTTGTGCCATAATCTACGATTACTATTACCAAACCAGACCTTGGTCAATAGGAAAAAGCCAGATAACTGATATAATACAGTTATCTATAATAGTATATGCTGCTATGTATACCTACTAATGAAAATAGAAAGAAACAGACACAGAAAAAAATAATTGTGTTCTTAATTCTAATATTTTTCCTACTACTATTACTTTTACTCGAACTCGCAATTCATGACCTATAGCTTACTCCGGCTAGGCTAGTCTAGCTACGTTAGATGGCCAAGCGTGAAAAATGTCCACCCATAGGTATATTCAAGTATTTGATCATCATCGCCTTACCTTTGTTCTACTAAGAAAACAGCGTCATTTCTACTTTCCTCTTCTTTTTTGGAAGTACCAGACATATCAACATTCATTTCTTTCATACGCGTAATTATTTACTTATTCGTCCTAAAACGTAGAAAGACTTTCAGTTACCTGTGCGGCAAAGTTTGAGAAAGTTTGTCTCCCGCCACAGAGCCAGGCGACTCTAGCAACGTATCGTCCAAAAGATTCACCGAACCAGCTGGGGTTTTCTCGTTCTTGTCATCTGTGTGGCTCTTCCCGAAAATACTACAACATAATACATTAGTAAGACAGGGACGTGGGTAGGTTTTATTTTTAGATGCAAGTGAGGGTAGTTTTCCTCATTCAAAATATATACTATTTTCCCTTAAAAAACTGAGCTTTAAGAACTTCATTACTCTTTTTAACAACGTCACAGCATCAATCATAATTACCACACAACAAATTATGCGTTTACAAACCTATTCATTGCTTCATTTTGCATTCAAATGCACAAAACACTAGTGTTGTAGATCGAAATAAAGCATTTTCTACTACTCGATCGTGTACGAATACTACACTTGAAGCGTGAGTAGCTAAACCCAATAGAAATTATATTAAATTTTGTACGTATCTTTATAAAAAAGTAATCTATTGGATTCGGCGTCGTGTTCTGTACAACTCCTGCGACTGGTGATGTATTTTCAGATTACGGTATAACAAATCGCATCATAGCGACACTTCGACACTGGTGGGACAAATTAAATACACTGGTAGGGAACATGATGTCAAATTACTCTTACTCCTAAAAATATAAGCTGTGTCTTTCAGTTTTACCCGTCGGCATTTTGCCTTCCACCCGCATATAGCATACACTGTAAATTAGGATATCGGATGATTATGTTCTTTCCAAACACAACTTACGTTGTTTAAACAAAAAAAACGATCCATATTTAGGTACGTAGTATTAGTCTGGCTACTACTACTATCTCTCGACTATCATGTTTATGTTTCTCAATTGATACACATAAAACATGACATACCGTACAGCAAGTGTTATAACTAATTTTTTATTTCATTCAAACGATACATGTTAAAAAATAAAAGCTGTTCCAATTTTAGACAGTTTAGACCAAATGTTGTTATTATATCGTTAATGGCGCTTGTTCTCCAAGTATCTGTGTCATTTTACAAAAAATAAGAAAAGTAGCCCGTCGAATTACACACAAAACTAGTCCCATAATGGTTCACCCACTATGTATTTCTATATAAACTTATTTCCAAACAAAAGTGAGAAACTAATGAAGTCATTGTAGTCTATAAGATAATATTTTCGGGTCGTAAGTAAATAAGTTCGGATTTATGTAGCGACATATTATAGCGTAGTCTGAAAAGGTACTGATATAATTGTGAAGCGTAAAAAGTGTAAGATTACTGTGAAAACAAGTAAGTAAGTGAGGTATGAAAGCTGCGACATGCAAGCGCAAATTTAGATTAATTGCCAATACGCCAAAGGTAAGTCAAGATAAGTAAACTAATTCAAATGTGAACTGTATTTTCATTCCCCTTGGACTGAACTTCGAATGACGTAACTAATAAGTATTTAACAGACTTAGTCACGTAATGTTTGTGTTTTAATTATAGGTAAAGGTATTTTTTTAATGAGGGTAGTTCAATTTTCTTTCCATTGCCGAATGACACAATCCATCTTTCCCACGACCAACGAAATTGTCTTAACAGTGATGCACTGATTGAATAAAGAAGGTGTCTCGAGGAATATAACACATATTATGGTAGTTAATTCCACTCTTTCAATCGAAAAAAGGAGAGGGTACAAAAGACGTGTGGGAAGTCCTTGAACCAAACAAAATATTTTTCAAACTTAACAAGTTAAAACATAAGTTAAATAAAGTTCACATAATGAGTTTTTTCATCTAAACTTTGGCAAATTAGCGTTAAGACTTTACATGAATCCGGCAGACATAATCATCTTTAACACGTTTTATTAACTTAATATATTAACTTAATATACAAATAAATATATAGAGTATATTGAAATAATTATCTTAAAGTAGATAATATAATAACTCTGATGATGATGATGATGATGATGATGAAGATGATCTTTTTATTTCAACAAACTGGTATTGATATATTATAAAATGTATCTAACGTTGAGTATTTAAAATTAAAATTAATTTCTAATACAGGTATACACAAGGTATACACACATCTTTACACAAGAATTTTAGTGCAAAGTAACAAAGAACCAAATAAAATTGTGTTAAAAAATTGTTACTCATAATTGAGTGCATTTCGTAAATATTGGCTCAAGAAGGCTTATAGTAAATGTTCTGCAATCCCGCTACGGGCTGTAAAATCCTATGATAATTGTTCATTTTGATTCTGGCTCAACATTTATAAGACTGAGGATGGATACCTCTAAAACGGCCCTGTGCTATGTGTTTATAGGAACAAACAACCGTTGTCGATACACATAATAGCGCATCATTATTAATACAGCAAGTAGTTTATAACGCCTCTGTGAACACCCGTCCAACTCACCGTACCTCTTCGTAACCGTATAGACACCTAATCCAATTTTACTATGGAGTAAACATAATATATAAAGTAAAACAATACGAATGTCGATTACTAACTCAACCGGGCACACGGCTTCTATTTACATAATAATTATTAAAATAAGCTAAAGCTATATTATTATAACCTAAATACTATAAATATATATTCTACATAAAGCTGAAGTAATCAAAATGTACTCAAACATTGGCTATAGATAGTTAATATCTGTCTATTCTTACCTGCCTGGTTCACTTAATTACATAATAATATCCTTAAAGTGACGAGCAATAATAAGTAATACACCAAGACGATGTCTTGTGAAAATACTAGTATACAACTACTTACTATTGTGTATAAATTACGACCCATTATTACACATCAGATGTAATTTATCATTAGCTGATAGAATATCATCGATTAGTTTGTGTCAGTACAATGTTATTGATTTGTTTTACTGACAAAACAAAATTTTAATAATATGAGGCTTTAGATATTTAGTAAAAAAAATTATCTTTGAGTGTCAATTCTACGTAATATTTGTGTTTAATGCATATTATATAATATTAACGTATTAAAGCGATCACATACAGTGTTTCAAAATAAATCACTTGTTGTGTTGAACGCATACACGTAAATAATTTGCATCGACTCCGAGCCTATTCTACAAATAAATACATAAATAATTTCGCTCAGGGCTCCGAAACATCCATATCTAAGTATTTAAGAAAAGTATACATAATATCTCTATTTATATTCTATGGCATAATGTACAAGCTTATAACAAAACATTATCGGATTCCAATCTTATCTACCTGCTTAGGGTCTAGTAAAGAAGGCAAGTTGAAGAAATCAAATCATTTTTCTCAAATGCAAATACGTGCTCATTCTCTTTTAATAAAGTGGTGTTATTGTTCCAGAAACTCCAACGGTTAATAAGAATGCTTCTCACAATACTATCATTACCCCTAACAACCGTTTTACAAAACCTGGCTTAAGCACAATTTAGTCGTTAGAAGAATGACTTAATTGAAGATTTTGACAGGTCTTATACTCGTGTAAGCTTTGAGTATATTTTTGGTGTAGGCTCTTTTACCCCAAATAATCCCCAGAAATTTTAAGTATATTTGTGACAGTCAAATACCATTCAGAGTAAAAATGCTTTTTCTCTAGTTAAATCTATTCTTAACTAAATGCATTTGTTACAACTATAATTGACTGATTAAAACTAGTTTCTTTTAATCAAATGTGAGAGGCACTCTGAGGTAAGGTTAGAGTGTCAATGTTTTAGATCAACGACAATCCAATATGCCTTCTCAATTACTTAAGTGAATTTCTTCAAAACATTGAACATGCGCTTATTCTAAATCCTTTTTTCTATAGTTATGTTCAGACACATTATTGAGGGGTAACTGAAACTGCTAGTTTCACTGAAAAGAAGTCATTGTATCAGTATGACCTACGTAAAGGAAACCTAAATTTGAATGCAGACTGTGTTATAGTAATTCAAGAAATATTAAAAAATATACATTAACATTGACTGGACCCTGCAGTCTTCAGGTTAATTTACAAAAAAAATACCAGTACTTCAGTCACTCACAATTTTTACCAGTCAGAACGTATCCGAACACTGTTAAAATTAAATATTTATTCTAATTTGAAAGATCTTAAGGTTACTTCTGTAACCATAAAAAGATTTTTTTGACATTACACATATTTACCGAAAAAGCTCGTAGACTGCCAAGTACGGTCTACCCTACGGAAAGGAGAGTGTTCTGATCAGGTTTATACCAGCTGAATTTAGATTATTAGCTCCTATTTCCCTTTTTTTTTCATGGAAATGCATACAATGACCCCCTTTCAGATTTACATCAGCTCTGTCCAGCCCCGTCTCTCTACATAACAAGTATAACCCGCGCAAAACTTTTTGAGCTCTCGGAACTTCGGACGAGTGATTGTGCAACTTTCGATGGGCACGGAAGTTACGTCGTTAAATGAATAGCACTTGCGTTCTTTGGCAGTTACGTGTCACTTGAATACTTTCGTATACACGAAAGCGTATAGATAGCGCGCATTTTGGTAGTGCCGAATTTTCCTAGGGCTCATAAAACTTTGCGAGCACTATACAAGCCGTTCGTTCTCATCAACCAAAAAGGGACTCACCCAACACCGAAATTGACCTTGTGAAAATTTCTTGGCAAGCTGGCGCTACGAAACCTATGCACCAATTCCAAACACACCATGAATAATCAAAAAACATGATTATGTCTAAAGGATTAGGGTTCGAAACCCAATGGCGATAACCAATAAACCAAATGTTCGAATCAAGACGGAAGATATTGTAGATTAGTTGAGTGTAATGAGTTACGTGTAGACAGAAAAGGATTGTAGGGGAGAATTTCTATGATAAGTATACGGGGTCTAAGCATACTTTTGTGAATAGACAGTTCCATTATTCGCACAATTATTTGAATAAATTATAATTTCTATAAATGCAAGGAATGGTATGTGGTAACTTATCGTGACGTAGTCAAGAACCCTTAGTGAGAGTTTTGAGAGTTAACAATACGAAACTTAGTTCTGGTTTAGGTCGTGTAGAATTTGCGCCAAAGCTGCTTTAGCCTGTGTAAACTCAGCTATCAAAACTAGAAATAAATGTACAGACATATTTGAGTAAAATGATTTTCGTTATTTTCATTGCGTGGAATCGAAACAACTATTTTACAAATTTTTCCACGACAATATCTAGAAGTAAGTCGCGAAATTTAAAATTCAGACACCAAGATGACAAAGTTTTTACTATTTTTATTATTAACAGCAATCGTATTTCCAGCGGCATATGCTTAGACCTTGTAGTGTTACAATGTTTGTGGTGATTTTTTCCAAAAGTCAAAGACATAGAACAGTTTTTTATTTAAATACTATACTAAAATTATTTTAATACTACGTCAATTGGCATTGAATGACGTGGGCAATGTTGATAATGATAGATTGCGATTTTGGAATTAAGAACCGCCAGAGTTTTCAACTTAAGTCAACCTAACTGAACCAAAACAGGGTGGAATTTAAAAAAAATTCCCCCCGAGTTAAAAAAAATAACAGATTGGGACAGCTCCAGCTAATAATAAATGAGGTAGCTGTGGCCAAATTTACAATACACAAAAAAATTGTGACAAACGCCAGTGATGTAACTTGAGTTATGATTGCGTAGATAGCAGAAAGCCGCTGATCTTAAGAGTTAAGCTTAACCAATAACAGTGTTCAGCTTATTGGTTATCGGTTATCCTGAGTCTGCCGATATAAAATTGATCAAAAATTAATTAAATCGAATGAATGATATCTATGTATGTATGTTTTCATTCGTCGAATCAATCAAAGATATACTTATCTTTTGTTTATGTCGAAAAATGCTATCGTGGACGTCTTAGGTAAAATTTTAGTTTGCCCCAGTCTTATTTTCAACACTTGAAATGAAAACGCAGTAAAAAAGTTTTGTTCTGTGCTCCTGACATGTTAGTATTGATATCTATGTACGTGGGATATAACGTTTTATATGGTGTCTACTATTCAGAAAATCTAAGAGGTGGTCGGTTATAACTAAAAAGTGCTGTCTCTTGTATTTTTGTACAGTCCTAGTTACTAATAAGACGGCACTTTGTAGTTTATATGATCCTATTCTGAAGACACGCTTTTCAATTTTTATTTCAATTTCTGTGTCACTATTCGTTTATCATTAGTACAACCAGTGATACCTACAATGGTATATTGAATCAGCGACATTTACCGTCTCAGTGAAAAGCCATGATTATGAAATGGGATCTTGTAAGGTAAAACGTCCGATCACAACCGTAAGGTCGTATGTTCGAATCCCGTCTAGACTTCGTGAGCATTTTTTGAAGTGCAGAAGCCTTTAGCGCCCATTGTGTGTTGCTAATTTTATTTTTGATACGTTATTTATTGTGATTCTTGTGATGCCAATAAAGTGTTTTTGTATTATATATCGTCACAACAGTTATTGAAGGCGAAGGAAAAGGTCGTGTTGGAACCCGCGTGTTCCAAGACATCTTTTGAGGACACGCGTCATCCACACACACCCGAAAGCGTGGGGAAATGATAGGAATAGAACTCAATACCACACATTTGTGTGATGAATACAGATGTGACTTGCGTTGGACCATGTTTATGTAATAAATATGTATTGCAAATTATATAACAGTTATATGAGCTACATGGCATCCATACATAGCTTCGCTTAGCTTGGGGCTAGACGGTATTTGTGTAAAAAAGTGTCAACCAATATGTGTATACTTATTAAGTGAGAATAATTACTGACTTAACGTAATAGCTCATGACACATTTGGGCGTACCACGACGTATCTATGCAACATGAAGTTTTTTTAACTTAATGCACAAAATTGAATTAGCTATGAAAGCGCCTATTCGCTCTTAGTTTTAAAGCGTGCCTTCAAAATAGGACCCCGAACAAATCTAGCTAAATAAAGAGTTATCGTAAAATATATACTCACTTCGATCCTAAAGATCGACATTTCCTGTGCGTGGGAATGAACCTGCCTTGATGGCACGCCCCTTGTAGCCTCAGCGAGCCAGAGCCGATCTTGGAAGGAGATACGTTGATTTGACCAGCAATTATTGGTGGCTGGATTTCCTTCACTGACTCCTTAGAACCAGTGCAGCTGCCGATTGGTGACGGCGGCTCCAGCTTTTCCGATAACCTGGAAGACGAGAAAATCTTAATTACACCTTTATTTCATAATAATATACACCTCAGCGTTCATGTCACTAATCGTACAATTTATCTTCTAGATAGAAACTTCTGCAGCTCTACAATGTACCACACGCTGTTGAGATCCGTCGCGAAGTGCAGTACTGGTGCTAAGACATACTCCTTTGATACCGCTCCATATCGCAGTAAGGTGTAAATAATCTCAACGAACACATAATAAATCACATTATAATGAAACTGTACTGATTCATCTTTTAGTTTAGTAATTTTTGAAGCTCCTAAATGTACCGCTCGCTACTAAGGTGAATAGTGAAATGCTGCAGGGGTGGTTTGGCTGCACTCGACGGTTCACAAGCCCACCGTTAGGGTACTTTACACGATTAACAATATACTCGCGTAATCAGACAATGCTCGACGCTCCGCAAGACTACCATTAGTGTAGCTAATCGATCGAATCCAAAATAACTCACATTATAACATTGTACTGTCTTTTAGTCATTTCTGCAGTTCAAAACTCGGCCAGACTGCAGACGCCGGCGCGGGGTACTCAAACACAAGAAATCTTAAATACGCGCGGAGCGCTCGATACTCGAAGGAACAGAACAGAAAGAGAGAGAACAGAAGATACAGAAGGAGATTTCTAGAACTTCTCAAAGTACCGCTCGCTATTGAGATAGTTCACGATATGCAGCAGTGGTGCTCCGATATTTGGTTCCGCTCGATGGTTCGCGAACTTAGATTACCTAGTTAAATAAAAGTGATCAAGTGCGAGTCAGACTCGCCCATGAAGGCTTCCGGGCAGCAAGTAACATAATGTAAAAGTTCTGGTAGTTCGTTGTTACTTTAATCAGTGTTTTAACAATAGTCAATTTATGACGTATTAGAATAAAACTATTTACTAGATTTCATTCAAACCGATTTTCTTTGATAGTTTACATGGATTTAATGTACATAACTTTTTTTTTGTCACTCTCTTATTTTAGAAGTTACAGGGGGGGACACATTTTACCACTTTGGAAGATTCTCTCGCGCAAACTAAACAGTTGAGAAAAAAAATATTTAGAAACCTCAATATTATTTTTAAAGACCTATCCATAGATAGCCCACACATATGGTTTTGATGGAAAAAAAAATTGTTTCAGTTCTAAGTATGGGACTACCCTAAAATTTATTGTTTTTTTCTACTTTTTTGTATGAAAATCTTAATGCGGTACAGAATACATCTACTTATCTAGTTTCAATAGTATATCTCTTATAGTTTCGGAGAAAAGTGGCTGTGACATACGGACGGACAGACAGACAGACATTACGAATCTATAAGGGTCCCGTATTTTGCCATTTGGGTACGGAACCCTAAAAATTAACAATATTCAAACTCAGACGTCAGGCAACGCAAGACGCTCCGCCCGGCCACGGGTGCTTAGGGTTGCCAGGTATAAATACCTGCAGCCGGATATGGTTAGGCTTTTTGATGGTGTGTCTAGCAAAAATAACGGTGTCCAGCTTGTCCGGCTTTTGTTAGGCTATTCACATTTCGCAACGAGCGAGAGCAGAGCGTAGCCGAGCGCAAGCGAGTCAATTATCGGTCGCTCCCGCAGTCCGCAGGTAGGATTCACATTTTTTTGCCGTGTTTATTTACATTGAGACATACAATCCTGGATACTGTAGAGTGTCCGGCCTTTTTACTCAAATGTTCGGCCAAACTGGTTCCTCTGTCCGGCTATTAGGTTCGACGACCTGACAACCCTACCGTTTCTTAGCTAATCAAAACGAAAACAATATAAATCACAATAAAACGTACTTGTACTGGTCATCTTCTAGAAATTTCTGCAGCTCTTCAATGTACCGCACACTGTTCAGGTAGGTGGCGACGTGAGGTAGTGGCGCTATGTCATACTCCGAAGTCTGGTACCGCTCGATGGTTCGTAACACCACCGCCATCTTGGCGGGTCGGTGCGGCGAGCCCGCTGGATGGGCTATGTCGATGTACGTAAGATCTGTTAGGAAGATACCTGCAATCAAGAAAACTATACTTTTAATATTTTTCTTTATTTTGTATACTGTGCGCTGGACTATCATCTCCACAAAATAGGATCTGCCGACAATCCCCCCATGGGGCTGTTTGCTGGAGAATCACACTGTGGAGCATGTGCTTTTGCGCTGTGTATTAGCCACAGGAAGTATTAGATCAAGATCGGGGCTACTTGAAGAAACTCCAAATCGTGAAAGTGAAACGGGAAACGTGAACGCATTACATATGACGAAATGGAACTGGAACTGTTATGCCAGCGCACCAAGGCTGTCCTCCGCTATTTTAAGGAGCTTGGCTGGTTTAGGTAGGCTGGCAGGGGAGAAGTGCACAATACACCCCTAGCCGGGACGTCAGTCAGCAGACGCGGACCGCTAGTTTATTTATTACGGATAGTTCCTTAAGGATATTTTTACATAAAGTAGCCCATGTGCTCTTCTACACCATAGATTATTTTTTTACTATATTAATGTATCAATAACCACTCATAAATCAGAAACTCAAAGTCTCTTCAAAATACAAAATTTGCCCTTCGAGTTGTACTGTAAGATTAAATAAGAAAACAAAGTAAATCGTACATTTATGAATTACTTTAAACTTAGATTTAAGCAAGGATTGCATTGACTAGTAAACATTGATTTTGTTGTCATGGATTTAAGATTGATTTTGTATTTACCTACAAGACTTACAATTCATGACACCACCAATGATTTCGGAATTGGGATTCATTTAATTCTTATTTTTTAATTTAACACATTCTTGAAATGTATTTTATAAGATTTAAGATATTTGCGAGATTAAGTACTTGACATTATTTTGCTCATGTTAATTAAACTAAATTGCAACATTGTCTGGTTGCTGATATAATCTAAATGTGGTCGAAGTAAATACGGCCTTGGTCTCACTTTATGATAAACAATGACCCGTAATAAGATATCGAGTGCAAAGGCCTCATGAAGCTCTGCAATACTCTGCATGTGAGAATTCACTAACATTTAGTTTTGGTTCTATAAAATTAACCCGCTCGTTTAGATATGTTTTTATTTCAAAAAACATACAACGAATGAATTTTCGTCTAGAAGTCACAGTCGGTTAATAACTAGTCATGAGCAAAACGTCGTGTTCTCCCGCTTGCATAGTTAGGAATGTGCGAGTGATATACTTCGTCCTATATTTTAAATACTTTTCCTTTAAGGTTTATTTTTAACTTCACCGTGTGCAATGATTCATTTAATTTCTACAGATATTTAAAAATAGGTATACAAAACGGATAACATTTCCAATGTAATCGTGCTTAATCACAGACCGCATCATCGCTTGACATCAGCCAAGGCGGTGGTCTAGCTGTTATCTAGACTTCTTATTATTTACGTAAGAAAAAACTTAAAAATGTTTTTTCATAATCAGCCCACATTCGTTCACTGCTGGACATAGGCCTCTCCAATAATACACCACTCAGCCCTATCCTCGGTTTACGTTTCCAACCACCACCAGCTGCCTTTCGTAAATCGTCACTCCACCTAGTCTCAGGGCATCCTACACTACGTTTGCCAATTCGCGGTCTCCACTCCAGAACCCGTCTACCCCCACAGTTATCGACGACAGATATGACCAGCCCACTGTCAATTCAGCTTGCTCATGGGCTGAGCCATAGACGTATGATGTAATATAAATTGCCTTATTTAAAACGCCATAACCACCTTGAGGGTATACCTCACAGTTAACTTTAGCACCAGGTACGCAACCCTTGGGTAATCACTCGGAAACTCTAAAACGTTTAGCCGTGCCGTTTGTACATTGTACAGCCAGGGTCAGTTTGGATTGTCGGCCCACCGTCGCCCGGAGATTTTTCACACCTGCCTGTCTGCGGCCTTGACCAGAAATAGTAGAGCGCCCGGGAACTAAAGGCCTTTCAATTTGTGGACCTTTGCATTTTTTTGCAGTGGTAGGACTTCTAGCAGAGTCCGCCTGGGGAAGTACCACACCTTTGCTAGTTATTCTACCGCCAAGCAGTAATATGAAAATATTACTGTGTTCCGGTATGAAGGGCAATGTTTCCAGAGAAATTACAGGGCTTAGAAATATAACCTCTTAGATCTCTGGATGATGAGCGCAGTGCGGTGCTAGGTAATGATTTGGACTCTCCATGGTCCAACAGCTGCGTGTCACTGTGCTGTTATGTAGCAGGCATGTTGATTACCATCAGGCACATGTCCTGCTCGTCTCGTCACTCTTTATTAAAAAAAATAACCTATCATTAGAGGGTTTTGTCCATAGTCGCCACGCTAGGCATGCGGGTTGGCGAACGTAGAGTAACCGGATGTATTTCCGTTTTTTGTCTGTATTGATTCACAATTTCAAAATAGATCAACTAGTCTTTAAGATGTTTTTCGAAGTCTATTTTTTTATTTACCATTATACATAGGTATTTGAAACTTTGCGACAGAGTATCTACAGTCAAAATATAACAAAGAATTAATAACGAACGGCTTACCTAGGAAAGGTATGCAGGGCAATGATATAGACCTCATGTAATCTCTAAGTGCTGTCCAGTTGTCAGTTTCACCAAACAGTTCGGCAAGCTTGTCAAATTGTTGTTTATCTTTTTTAGACACTCCAGCCCATGTCTTATTCAGTCTGGAAAACACAACCACAATTACAGATACTTAATAAAATATTTATGGAACATCTATGCCACTACCCAAATCTACATATTATTTAGAGATCATCATCATCAGCCACAAGACGTCCACTGCTGAACATAGGCCTCCCCCCTACATTTCCATAACGAACGGTCCTGCGCAACCTGCAACCAGCGGTTTCCAGCGACCTTTGTGAGGTCATCTGTCCATCTAGTGGGAGGCCGTCCAACACTGCGTCTCCCGGTTCGTGGTCGCCACTCAAGAACCTTTTTTTACTGTTACGGGCAGGTGTGTTGCTTACATACAAGGCATATGTCTTGTACCTCACGTCACTCATTAGTATACCTTAATATATAAAAATCCATGATGTTAGTTCCCAGTGAATTCCTCACCAAGTCCACCGATTTTCAAGAAAGTTGGCATTTATGTTTAGTTTGGCCCAATTTGAAAGATATGATAGTTTTTGTTTCGATTATTGGTATTTATACGACAATATCCGAGCGACGCAACGCCGCAACGGGTATTATAACTATTTGTATAAAAAGAAAACAAGGAAACCGCATCATTTATAACGCTGTCATTTGACTTATAGGACTGAATAGCAATGAGCCTTAGGGTTAAGATCTGATTTCTATTATTAATTTATTTTAATCCGACATTTTATATTAGTATCTGGCATGAATATACATTAATCATGTCTAGATATACTTAAAATACAATTTATTTAACAATTCAAGATTAACAATTTAAGATTTCAATATCAATTTGTCCATCAATTTTCCCTTGAAATTTAATCCCGAATAACCCGTCCCGAACTGCTCCTGATTTTAGCACTTTAGCAGTTCGGGATGACGCTCGCCGCGTTCTCACGTTGAATAGCAATGCCACCTTTGCTTCAGGAAAGATCCGGAGCGAGAATCAATTTATTATGTTATATTATTATTGTTAGTAGAGTGTTGTAGGATGCGGAAAAACTACGCTTATGCTGCAGCCCGTGACGGCGCCGCGCGGGAGCCGCGCGCACTGCGGGCGTAAAATGCGTCGTGAGTTGTGCTTTATTTCTTTACATATATATCTGCATTCTACATAAGATGTGGGTCCGCAACCGCGGCGCCGCGGGTGAAAATCGCGCCATGAGTTCTTAGCCTCCCGGTGAAGAAAAACATAATGATTCCATGTTTTGATAAACACATCTTTCGAGAAAATGCGTCATCGACCAAATCGAGTGCGACAAGAAATTATTAACAAGTTCTAGTACACGGTCAAGTTATTACAGAGAGTTATTATTAGAACCTCGAACCATCGAATTCGGATGTATATTTAGTACACCAATGCAATACTGATGTAGGTACTGTTTAGTACATACCTGGTCATCCACATATTCACATTCAGATGTAAGTATGCTCAATGCACATACAGAATAGGAAATTAATAGAATATGTAAGTGTGTGTAATAAACAGTACATCAGTGATGCCTTGGTATAACAATCCTCATCTTATTGAATAATCCATTTCTACATATATGTCCTGAATTTACTATCAAAAACAAATGGTTCAAAGAAATGGTGAAAAAATCTCAATTATAGTTAAAAAGACGTGTCTTATACAAAATCAAAAAAAGCATCTAAAAATCAAAAAAATCTAAATAAACAGCAAGAAATAATTTTTCAATAAATTTGAACTAAGGATAGGATACCTAGTAAGATAACAAAAAATGAATTTTGTGTTAGGTTCCCGATTTAATTAAAAAAAGAAGTGTAGCACTCGGAGACTGGCGCGGTAAAGCTATTGCATGTTGCATGCATTTTTATCAACATAAGCAATAGGGATGTTAACAATTTTTCGGAATTGCTTTTATTTTGAAGAGTGCCATTTGTTTACCTTAAGAAATATCACGGGAAATCCGTTAATTTGGCAACACTGCTAAGAGCATTTAGTCTGTAAAGCTAATACAAATAAGATTCAAAGTCGAGTGGGGAGGACGGCGTTACGGTCTTCCATCCCTCTTTCTTGTGAACATAAGAAAGAGATGCACGATCACTAAAATTCGGTCCCCAGGCCCGCGATAAAAGCTATGCAATAGCTTAAAAGTACAACAAAACAAAGAAATAATTATTTTCTTACCGGTATATACTCGCACTTTGTAGGGCTGATATGACTGCAAACAGCGAGTTCAAATTGTTCAAATCATGTAGTTTTTTTGCTACTTTTATGAAATGTGTCAGTATTTCTGCTCGGGCCTTTGCTGATTGTCCATTTAATATTTCTTGTACAGTCCAGAAGCTTACCTGTTGAATAATATTACATAATATTATACTAATTAACCTGAGAAACATTGACTATGATTATCCTATGGCTTATGTAATGTGTACTGTTGATTTTTCATAAAATAAACAAATAAATGAACATTGCTAAGCCATATAAATTAAATTATGAAGATTATGATATTACTAAAATCGCTATTATTGGGGGTTGGTGGTAAAACGGGAAAAAATTACGTTTTATGTATAATATTTTTTTATGCAAAACAATAATTTTTAAAAATTGTCTAAACAACGCTTATCATTTAGGACGTTTGTGCACTGCAATGAATTTTACTGTCCGGCTGTCCGATTTTTACGGTCCAATTTAACATCCCATACATGTGTATGGGCATTTGTGCACTACACGGAATTTTACGGTCTTTTTACGCTTTTTTCAGGTTCGATATGACAGCAATGAAAAACTTGTTAAGCTTGTGAATCGCATCCGGAATCCGTAATAATCAGTATTATTCGGGAGCGGGCGGGGCGGGTATTTCTCGCGCAGGAGAATGCGTTGGCCTAGTATTGCCAACTTTTTGAAGTGAAAACTTCTTTTGGCGAAAACTTTTTTAATTATATATTTTTCAGAAGATCGTACCACAATTTTAACAAAATTGCTAAATTTGCAATTAAAAAACGTAATCTCTATACATAAAAATGTTATGTTGGTTTGTGTACGCTTCAAAAACTCAAAAAGTTCTGCACCAATCGAGCTGAAATTTTACAATGATATATAATCGGCATCAAGGTTTATTTTTATCTAATTTTTGCATCGCAATGTGCCACAGCAAAGCGTGGCAGGGTACAGCTAGTCTCTATATATAAAAATGTTATGTTGGTTTGTGTACTCTTCAAAAACTCAAAAAGTTCTGCACCGATCGTGCTGAAATTTTACAATGATATATAATCGGCATCAAGGATTGTTTTTATCTATTTTTTGCATCACAATGTGCCACAGCAAAGCGTGGCAGGGTACAGCTAGTCTCTATATATAAAAATGTAATGTTGGTTTGTGTACGCTTCAAAAACTCAAAAAGTTATGCACCGATCGAGATGAAATTTTACAAAGATATTCCGCATCAAGGATTGTTTTTATCTAATTTTTGCATCACAATGTGCCACAACGAAGCGTGGGGTACATTGTGATGCAGGGTACAGCTAGTGTACTCATAAATTTCAATCAATATTTATAATCAATACTATCTGTATTCCGGTTTGAAAGGCAACTAACTTTTCGAGAGAAATTACTGGGTATAGAGATAGCTGCGCGATACTATTACTATTGTGTACTGTTATGGGCAGGCGTGTTGCTGATCATCAGGTACAATGTCCTGCCCCTCCGATTACCACTATAAAAAAATGCAGTAAGATTTAATAATATTATTATATTTTGAAAGTGAACGCGGAATTCGGTTTTACCGGAATTACGCGTGCGTTGCGTGTGGTTTCAAAGAGAACTCTCCCTAGACTGCGCCGCTCTAATTCGGAAAAAGACCGATAGGTAAGTGTACAAGCCAATCATCCGTTATTTTTCAAACGCTCTTAGGGCAGAAAAAATAATTTTCGAACTATTCTCAGGCTTACTGAACTTACTTAAGAGCCCTCTCACAAAACGACAGAACTCAACTTTAGGTAAAATCCTGCAACATTGTCAGCGTGCGTCCGTTCGATTCAGCTCGAGCGTTTAGGCGGACAGAACGATCTTGAGCCGTAACGGCAGTGTACTAAAAATTTTGATGAGATTTTCTGACGTGACAACGTCTACTAAATCGATGAACATTGGCTGCGTGCACGAAACTTGATGACTTATTGTCCCGTTACGTTCGTTGTCCCGTTACGTTCGTTGTCCCGTTACGTTCGTTGTCCCGTTACGTTACGATAAATTATTCTTGCATTTCAAAAATCTGATAACTAGTAAAATTTCTTTTTTTATTTTAAGGGTAATATTTGTGCATTGGTTCTTAGCTATGTTTGGTTAATATCGATTCAAGATGGCCACAAAATGGTGGACTAAATATTTCTTCATAATCTACCTCAATATGGGTATCAAATTTAATGAAAATCTTGACCAGTAGAATACTATGCACTATGACAAATTTCAAATCCAAGATGGCCGCCACCACAAAATGGCGAAATACATTTAATTTTTCACTACTCCCTCAATATGGGTATCAAATGAAAGGACTTGACGAGTAAAATACTATGCACAATGACAAATTTCAAATCCAAGATGGCCGCCACCACAAAATGGCGAAATACATTTCTTTTTTTCCTACTTCCTCAATATGGGTATCAAATAAAAGACTTGACGAGTAAAATACTATGCACAATAACAAATTTCAAATCCAACATGGCCGCCACCACAAAATGGTGAGATACATTTCTTTTTCACTACCTCCTCAATACGGGTATCAAATAAAAGGGCTTGACTAGTAGAACACTACGCACTATGACAAATGTCAAATCCAAGATGGCCGCCACCACAAAATGGCGATTGTCATTATTTTTACTACTACCTCAATATGGGTAACAAATGAAAGAGCTTGACTAATAAAATACTATGCACTATGACAAATTTCAAATCCAAGATGGCCGCCACCACAAAATTGCGAATGTCATTATTTTTACTACTGCCTCAATATGGGTAACAAATGAAAGGACTTGACTAATAAAATACTATGCACTATGACAAATTTTAAATCCAAGATAGCCGCCACCACAAAATGGCGACTGACATTATTTTCACTACTTTTTAATATGGATATCAAATGAACGGGCTTGACTAGTAAAAACTACGCACTATGACAAATTTCAAATCCAAGATGGCCGCCACCACAAAATGGCGAATGTCATTATTTTTTACTACGACCTCAATATGGATAACAAATGAAAGGACTTGACTAGTAGCATACTATGCACTATGACAAATTCAAATCCAAGATGGCCGCCACCACAAAATGACGAATGTTATTATTTTTCACTAGGTACTTCTCAACACCACAAAAAAGCGAATGTCATTGATTTTCACTACTTCTCAACATAGGTAACAAATGCAAGAGCTTGACTAGTAAAATACTACGCACTATG
Source organism: Ectropis grisescens (assembly GCA_017562165.1). Lineage (NCBI taxonomy): Eukaryota > Metazoa > Arthropoda > Insecta > Lepidoptera > Geometridae > Ectropis > Ectropis grisescens. The sequence goes on along the minus strand of CM029767.1, from coordinate 10,307,992 downwards.
ACAAATTTCAAATCCAAGATGGCCGCCACCACAAAAAAAAAACTTAAACCTGCACGGGCACTAACTCTATAAAACTAAAATACCTAGGTACTTATATTTTAGAGGTTATCGCACGAAATAATTATATTTACAGATGTTTGTACCGCGCTGAACCTGCATCAATCGCAAACAAAATGATTTTGCGTTTCACGCGTGCCCATCCCTAGTAATCCCCAACGTACATATCTATGTAGCTATACATCATCTGCCTACGACGCGCACTAGGCGTCTAGTGTGGTGTTAGCACTCTATACTTTAGTTATTTGTCATCTATGATTTTTAGCTAAGACAGCTCCTTCCGTGCTTGCGCGGAAGATCGCGTTACTCGATGAGTCAAACCCTTCCAGTTGGATATGAAATTTGTCATAGTGCATATTATTCTACTAGTCAAGCCCTTTTATTTGTTACCCATACTGAGGTAGTAAGTAGTAAAAAATAATGACATTCGCAATTTTGTGGTGGCGGCCGTCTTGGATTCGAAATTTGTGGCAGTTCATAGTATTTTACTAGTCAAGCCCTTTCATTTGTTACCCATATTGAGTTGGTGGTAAAAAATAATGTCAGTAGCCATTTTGTGGTAGCGGCCATCTTGGATTTGAAATTTGTCATAGTGCGTAGTATTTTACTAGTCAAGCCTTTTGCATTTGATACCTATATTGTGAAGTAGTGAAAATAATGACATTCGCTATTTTGTGGTGGCGGCCATCTTGATTTCAAATTTATCATAGTGCGTAGTATTCTACTAGTCAAGCCCTTTCATTTGTTACCCATATTGAGGTGGTAGTAAAAAATAATGACAGTCGCCATTTTGTGGTGGAGCCATCTTGGATTTGAAATTTGTCATTGTGCATGGTCAAGCCCTTTAAATTGATACCTTTATTGAGGTAGTAGTAAAAAATAATGATGATTAATATTGGAAGTTCGTTGCTCAAACACGTCGGAACAGTCATTGGTCATGGCCATTGGTCGTAGTCATTGGTCATATCCGTTCCTCATGGTCATTGTAATTGGTCATGGTCATGGTCATTGGTCATGGTATAGAGGTAGTAGTGAAAATAATGACATTCGCAATTTTGTGGTGGCGGCCATCTTGGATTTGAAATTTGTCAAAGTGCATAGTATTCTACTAGTCAAGCCCTTTCATTTGTTACCCATATTGAGGTGGTAGTAAAAAATAATGACATTCGCGATTTTGTGGTGGCGGCCATCTTGGATTTGAAATTTGTCATTGTGCATAGTCAAGCCCTTTAAATTGATACCTATATTGAGGTAGTAGTAAAAATTAATGATGATTAATTAATATTGGAAGTTCGTTGCTCAAACACGTCGGAACGGTCATTGGTCATGGCCATTGCTCATGGTCATTGGTCGTAGTCATTGGTCATATCCGTTCCTCATGGTCATTGTAATTGGTCATGGTCATGGTAATTGGTCATGGTATAGAGGTAGTAGTGAAAATAATGACATTCGCAATTTTGTGGTGGCGGCCATCTTGGATTTGAAATTTATCATAGTGCATAGTCAAGCCCTTTAAATTTATACCTTCATTTAGGTAGTAGTAAACATTAATGATGATTAATTAATATTGGAAGTTCGTTGCTCAAACACGTCGGAACAGTCATTTGTCATGGCCATTGCTCATGGTCATTGGTCGTACTCATTGGTCATATCCGTTCCTCATGGTCATTGTAATTGGTCATGGTCATTGGTCATGGTATAGAGGTAGTAGTGAAAAATAATGACATTCGCTTTTTTGTGGTGGCGGACATCTTGGATTTGAAATTTGTCATAGTGCATAGTATTCTACTAGTCAAGCCCTTTCATTTGTTACCCATATTGAGGTAGTAGTAAAAAATAATGACATTCGCCATTTTGTGGTGGCGGCCATCTTGGATTTGAAATTTGTCATAGTGCATAGTATTCTACTAGTCAAGCCCTTGCATTTGATACCTATGTTGAGAAGTAGTGAAAATCAATGACATTCGCTTTTTGTGGTGACGGCCATCTTGGATTTCAAATTTATCATAGTGCGTAGTATTCTACTAGTCAAGCCCTTTAAATTGATATATATATTGAGGTAGTAGTAAAATTAATGATGATTAATTAATATTGGAAGTTCGTTGCTCAAACACGTCGGAACGGTCATTGGTCATGGCCATTGCTCATGGTCATTGGTCGTGGTCATTGGTCATGGCCGTTCCTCATGGTCATTGGGCATGGTCATGGTCATGGTCATGTGCATGGTCATGGTCATGGTATTGAGGTAGTAGTGAAAAATAATGACATTCGCAATTTTGTGGTGGCGGCCATCTTGGATTTGAAATTTGTGACAGTGCATAGTATTCTACTAGTCAAGTCCTTTCATTTGTTACCCATACTGTACATACTTAATTAATATTGGAAGTTCGTTGCTCAAACACGTCGGAACGGTCATTGGTCATGGCCATTGCTCATGGTCATTGGTCGTGGTCATTGGTCATGGCCGTTCCTCATGGTCATTGGGCATGGTCATGGTCATGGTCATGTGCATGGTCATGGTCATGGTATTGAGGTAGTAGTAAAAATAATTACATTCGGCATTTTGTGGTGGCGGCCATCGCGTTCATCGACTTATTAGACGTTGTCACGTCAAAAAAAAATTGACAGATTCTGCTTCTTCATGAAGTAAACAAGATCAAATGTGATGGTCCGATCCGAAAATCAGAATGAAACGTTATAAAACGCCAAACGAATTAAAAAATTTTGTGGTCGCACTATAATTATTCTAGTTTATGTCATAAACGCGCGAAATATTACGTAACCGACTCCCACGCTAACTGACGCAGGTCCTCCCCGACGGCCGCTCGCGGCATACTAAATTGCGCAGCGTAATTTATTGTAATTTCGACTGCTGGTAATTTATATTTTTGAAAAATTGACAACTATGATTTGAAAAGTAACTATAGAATTGGATTCTACAAAGAACAAAGTATTATCGTGTCTAATTTTATTTTGGAGTTATTGTGTATTTTACACAGAGACAACGCTAAAACTGCAATATAAAACTTAAAATTGGCTTATGATTTTGTTTTTTTACTAATAAATGGGACCAAAATTTAGATATATGTGACTTGAATGAATTAATAAAATATGTGTATGATGTTCCCCATATTTTTTAAGTATAAATTTTGAGTATCACTTGTAGATTTAGAAGTCTGAAACTGACACGGCGGCGACTTTTCGGCGAAATGGTCATGGGAGATCGTTCCCTACGACTAAAGGCTTTATTATTAGTAAAATTGAAACAAGGAAACGTCAACAAGAAAGATCGGCCTATTTTTTTGACGTAATTATCTTTTCTAGATAATACTAAAGATGGAAATATCGGAACACAAACTTTTTGAATTTCGTGCGACGACGTGAGCTGGCTCTTAACAATTGTCCTTACAAACATTGTGAAATGATAATGTTAACATTTCCTTTATTAAAAAACACCAAACCATTGAATGATCCCAAGGTCATTTGGCCATTATAATATTTATGAGTAATTTAATTTGATGAAATCCAACTAAATATATCTAAACTTTGTACAGTATCAGAAGCTTAAAAATGACAACATAAGTACTTCAAATATTGATAAAACGTAAACAACGAGTTCATCTCATGTCAGAGCAGATATTGTTATAAAGTGCGCACATGCAATGCAACGGGTTATTACGACCTACATGTAGGTTGAATGTCATGTTTATATTCACAGGCATTATTTATTATCATCTTAAAGTGTGTGACTGGGTCTGGATTTATACCCATACCTTGCAGCCTGTTATAGTCACAGGTAGTATTTCTAACAAAAATCATATAACTCATGTTCTGACTTTGAAGTGGCGTAACTAAAAAATAATGGAAGTATTTTTATACAATGAACAACCTAAAAACATGGATTTTTTCAATTCATACAAACAGAGTTTTTTAGTCCAGATAATGAAGAACATAAATAAAAAAGATTGTAACGTCTATTGATTAACTTTTAAGTAGGTATTAGAAACTATTAGAAATGAACAAGGCCCAATTATGTTTAATTTTAAAAAAATCGGATTTAAAAATTAAAAAATTGACTGTCATAGCGACTGCCAATAGAAGTGAACTCACTTTGGAAACTACGCGGGGGAAACAAGAGGGCGTGGTCATAGCCATCTAGAGATGCTTCAGCATTTCTCCGATTCAGATATAATTCTATGATTCTGTTATTCCGATTCATGGCAATCTAGAGATGCGTCAGCATTTCTAGATGGCCAATGGCAATGGTCCCGAATATACCCGAAGATTTCTTTCATTTAGGAACGTAACACTTAGCTCAATTCACAGCCCATGAATTATTTGTCTGTGGTGCGCCAAATAAGTGTTCACTCCAATTAATTATATTATTCACTTAAGTACAGCTGGAGTGAAAAGTGTTGACATTATTTGTAAGATGTTTTAACTCAAACTTACCCTATTAAATCGTTTCGTAAATGCGACTACGTTTGGCGCCACAGTCAATTTATTCAGCTTGTTCCAACCACATGTTATGAGTTCTTCTGGCCTGATACTCTTGAAGCATGGTAAGTCAAGCAACGTCAGCTGGTTAGCAATGTCCTCAGGGGTCAGTCTTAGTGCTGAGCAAACTATTTCGTCCCACGTCTGGTTCATTGAGGAAGCAGCGGGCAAGCTACTGCACTTGTACTGATAGATGGGGTCGTTTTGACGATTTGCTGTGATTTCCCCATGTCTGTAAAGTAACAAAGTTTTGTTTTTACTAAATTAACAATAAGTTAAAATCTTTTTTTTAGTTTTTCATGTACTTGTATTAAAATATACTGTTCATATAAAATGTTACGTAATCATGCTTTTATGATTTTACGAATTAAATTATGATAAACTTCGTAATAAATTGTACGCACGCGTAGTTGTAGTAACATGCACAATCATCTTTTGGGTACGACTTTTGACTGTTTAGAGGTATGCTGGACTGCTTCTTATTATTCTGTTTACAAGAAGGTTTCTCATCTAAAGGCCAGTTTTCTTCATCTTCATGCTGTGAATGAGAAATATAAGCAGCAGGTTTAAAATTACATTCCCCAGTATCAAACAATTCATCTACATACCAAAAGTAATATAATATAACAATTATAACAATTCAGTGTGGTTGCAAATTTCGGGAGAGTTACAAAGTATAATACAACGCAGCTTCAAGTTTTGTTGGGGGGCACCAATAGTAATACAATATGTCGAGTAAAAAAAAACTGTACTAGCATTTTTTTAGGGTTCCGTAGCTAAATGGCAAAATACGGGACCCTTATAGATTCGTCATGTCTGTCTGTCTGTCTGTCTGTCCATCCGTATGTCACAGCCACTTTTCTCTGAAACTATAGGAACTATACTATTGAAACTTGGTAAGTACCAAGTTGTGATATTTTATTAAATTCTTTTTGTATTCATTGACATAAATTCACTAAGTTTGTAAAATGGACTGCTCATAAAGAAGTGTTTTATCTTATTTCTAAATTCTTTATTGTCTATTCTTGTTATGCTGTACAGTAATTTATTGAACATCTGGATTTTTATAAGACGATGTGAACTTTAGTTAATCTAGTTCTCGGATAGCACAACTATTCATTATTTCGTAAATTAAATTTATGCATGTCTTTAGTTTTGGCAAACTAGCTTCGTGTATTTCCAAGAAACTATTATATAAAAAAAACAATACATTTTAGGGGTGTCCCATACTTAGAACTGAGACTCAAATATATTTTTTTCCATCAAATCTGTATGTGTTGGTTATCTATGGATAGGTCTTCAAAAATGATATTGAGGTTTCTAATATAGTTTTCTAAACTGAATAGTTTGCGCGAGACTCTTCTAAAGTGGTAAAATGTGTTGTCCACCCCCTGTAACTTCTAAAATAAGAGAATGACAAAACTAATAAAAAATGTATGATGTACATTACCATGTAAACTGTCAACGTAAATTGGTTTGAATGAGATCTAGTAAGTAGTTTTATTTAATACGTCATAAATCCACTATTGTTAAACACTGATTAAAGTACCAACGAACCACAAGAACTTTTATAATATGTTACTTGCTGGTACGGAATGTGCTTCATGGGCGAGTCCGACTCGCACTTGACCGCTTTTTTTTAACGATTTTACCCGCATAGTTTCCGTACCAGTTGTGCGTACTATTTGACATTTTGCGAATTTTTAGACATTTCAATTTACCATATACGATTTTGGTGGGGATCATGTCCAGTGTGATCCTCCCCCTTGGCTTATTTTTCTTTTAGCTTTCAGCAGGTTATAGAGAGATTGTGCCGGTATACCTCTCGCTCCCACTTCTACAGCGTATAAATTAACTACATAGCCGTTTTTTGTTAATTCTTTTGGGAGGTCGTAATACTTATTTTGTTTCATCGCGTGGTCTTTAGGTATATTAGTTTCCCACGGTACGGTAAGTTCTAAAAGGACTATGCGTTTCATAGCTCTAGAAAAAAGGAAAATATCCGGTTTGAATGACGAAACACCCACATCATCCACATCATTTTGTAGTGCTTTTCATACGCGTGCATTAAAATAGTCCAATCAGGTGCTGCCCAGGATTGAGTAAGGCTTGTTCCTGGAGTTTGAAGTTGAGCCTTCTTTTACAAAGTTAATTTGTCTTTTTTTTCTCCTCAATCCCTTTTGGGCTCTGGCTACTGCAAGGCTTCACGTATGATTTCAAGTACTCTGTCACGGCGCCGCGAGTAATGGCCCCTATTAAGGAGCACCTTGCATCCCACCAATATGTGCCTTGCTGTACATATCGCCTCTCCACAAGTATAACAACATTTTTCAGAGGCTTTTCCCCACCTTACCAAGTTACTCTAGTCAGGGAGGGTAATTTGGAATGCATTTAGATAAAATTTTAATAAGGCAGGAGACCAGTCATAGATCAAGGTGCGCCACTTTAGAGCTAATGGGATACAGAACTCACCTATGGTTAACCACTCACTTTGCATTTCTAAATTCATAGCGTGCACTTTGTAACCGTCATTTTCGTTTTGTTGTATAAAGGTTTTTACCTTGTCTCGGTCTTCCCTTTTCTTTCTCACACCCAACCCGCTAGTGATTGTTTATGGAATTTAAGTCTAGATTCCAGGTTTGAAGCACTTTGGTCTTTTGGGAGAGATGTAATTAATTCATCTTGCGACTATCCCAAAACATTCATTTTTGTAACTCTTAGGTGTTTGTAAAGTTCAGATGGTTTCTTTAGTTTCAGCCTAAAACTATTGTGATCCCTAAAAAGAGTAGAGGGATCAGCCGGATGTGCCATTCCGAACCATGACTTCAATATCTTTATGACATTGGCATCTAGCTTTGCTAGGACAGTTTTACCGATGTCATATACTAGGAAAAGCCAAGTGAGATGTGATGTGAGATAGTTGTCATATATCCATGCTTTTTTGATATTGCTGATAGGCTGCTAAGATCTGAGGCTTTAATATGTTTTGTTAAATTATAAGAAAATAATAAGTCTTAAGTTCTTACAAAATATTCTATGTCGTTTTAATCAATTGCATGACTGATCTTTGAACTTGGCACCCATTTATACCTGACTTCTTTTGTTGTTGAAGTCAACAATCAAGGCATATAACATAGTACTGAACTTGGCTCTCAATTCACATTTATGTTTTTGAAGGAATATTACTTTTTGTACTGGATTGATTAGTTATCCTACTAAAATGAAAGGTCAGATGTTTGGGTGTCTGCTACTCAATCACGTCGGATCAGCTCTATGATGAAATTTCAGTTATATTACTGTCAGAAATAGTTCATACATAAGCAGCTCACTTAATGTTCCCACTGCTGGGGCTCGAGGCCTCTTCTCACAAAGATAGAATCAAGGCCATAATCCAGCTGGTCCAGTATTGGTTGTTAGATGACACAAGGCCTTGAAAGATTAAGATTACATGCATGTTCTCTCACTGTTTTACCTTATTTTAAGTAAGCAGCATAACGCACATGACTCTGAAAAGTCAGTGGTTCACATGTGGGATTCGAACCAGGGACCCCGGATCGGTAGTCACCATTCTCCCAACCAAACCAACTCACTTTAGCTTTTTTAACTTAACTTTAACTTTGGCTTAGCTTTAGAATAGCGCAGAGGCTCCTTTTATGGCCGGAAAATAACAGGAACTATGCAGGTAAAGTTACGGAGCACTGTAGTAAGTAATATGAACTTACACTTTCGATTTTACGGTTGTATAGATAGTTACGGCTGGTCTTACCAGGCGAATGGCGACTGCGATCAGAATCGGCAGTCGCCATTCGCCTCCCGGGGCTGCGAAGCCCCGGGTTCAGACCGCGGGGTCCACGCACACCATTGTCTTTTCGAAGTCATGTGCGTAATGCCGCTAACTTAAAAACGGTAAAGGATAACATCGTGAGGAAACCGACAGATTCAAAGTCATGTATCATTCACCGGCCCACACTGGGCCAGCATCGAGGATTATGACCTTGACTCTAAAGAGAAGGAACCAAGTCCCAACTGTGGGACCATTTAGCGGGATCCTTTTTCTATGCTTACTTACAATATTGCTGTAGGATTAATATTAAAATAATAAAAATTCATCGCTTTTAAGAATTTCACAATTATTCCACTAAAACTCATATGTTTGGATTCAAAATGATTAAAAGTATTTTTCTTTATTTGTTGTACCACGATAAAGAGTTTAAATAGACAGTCAGCCATCAATTACAATTGCTATTTTATACGTAATGTCCACATCCAAATGGAAATACTAAATTTTTATAAAATTATTAAAAGTTACTAGTTTATGACTTATTCCATATGTGTTCACCCAAATAAATAACTATCTGGATGTCAAATATGAACATTCTATGTCAATTGGAACTGGAAAAAATCTTTTAGGTTTATTTCTTATTCCATGATTATAATGAAGATTTTTGGACGTTAATATCTAAATAACCCTTTGAGGTATGGTTATGAAATTTGGAACACATATTGACATTCTGCAAGTCTCGATGTATGACCAATTTCACAAGTAAATGTGTAATAGTTTGTAAGTTATGAGGAGGACAAAAGTAGCTCCAAATGGTTAGTGTAATATTACACATGGTGCAACTCGCCAGTTTACTTGAATGAACTTGGATGCCCATACTGCCGTGTGTCTAGATATGTATTTATAGTATCTAAATATCAGAAATGGCTCAAGCCAATCAAGCTAGGTTTCATTTTTAGAAAATGTCATTTTATCTGTGTTTTCGAGCAATGAAAACCTGAGTAAAGCTTCATCACCCAGTTACTTGCAATCCTACTAATATTATAAATATCAACATATGGATATTTGGATGTTTATCGCTCAATCAGAGAGACAATCTTCTTAGCATTTCATGGATTCACTGTGTGGGAGTCGGGTCCATTATGTGGCAGAGAGAGAAAACCCGAGTAGATCACGAGACTTGTGACTCGGGCGTAGCATATGATTAATAACATATTATTAATAAAGTAATGGATTGGGCTGAAATTTGGAATGCAGTTAAATTACAGTCTGAAAGAGGAGGACATGTTCCTCTTCCTAGCTCTATTTTATCCCAAAAAAATAACAGAAACAGGCACTGCAGGGCACTGTTATTGTGTAATAGAAATCATTTATCTCACAGGTTAAATAAGCAAGCTCTGTAATAGATTTGATTGTGGAGTTGAGTGTCCTGATAATCTCTAGCCATGATGTTATATACAAAATGTAGTTTTTTTTAGGAATTATGTTAAAGACTAATGAAAGATATGATTTCACATTGTTATACAAGTAAACAACACTTGTAACAAAATAAGTATATGGTACTGTTATAGATAGAAATGCTCATAGGTACCTCAACAATCGGCAGCACAGCCAAACTGTCACTCAATATGTCTCTTGGCATGTTGTGTCTCACAATGGCACATACTTCAAACAGTTGAAATCTGCAACACAAATCAAATAATAATCATGAGAACATGTGACATAGACACAGAGTTGTGTTTGTAGGGCAAACCGTAACGTATCGATAAAGCACATACGACGATAAAAGCATGAATAAACAATCTATGTAAGTACCTAAAGCATCACAAATAGAAACATATCCCGAATGGAACAGGACGCAACTGATACTGCAAAGATACTGCAAAATAAAGTAAATCGGTCTTTCAAATTACAATTCCGATAATATTTCTTGTATAATCACATGTATAGGCACCATTGAGATGTATATTATATCTGAATCCTTTTTATAACCACATTAGTTTTAATCAGCAAAATATAATGATTCTGCACTCGACACTTTCCGCACGGCGAACCGAATTTATGTGCTAGTTATCGTCATGGGATCTTACAAATTTACAAAAATAATCTCCTACTTACTTTAACACATTTGTTGATTATAAACATAAACTTAGAAAATTGTTTAGTTTAAAAATAATTTATTTTTATTAAAAAAAAAAGAAGCGAACCCATCCCATTACCACTAACATTTGTTTGTCCCAAACCACAGACTAGTTAGCGAGATACGGAGAGTTCGAGAGGGAGACTCACACCACAGGCTAAGTAGAGATACTCACTCCCACAGATTACGAACCTCCTCCCAGCACAGAGTATGTAACTACTTGTCAAAAATATTAACACTAATATGGATACTGACCCTTTTAGTCCAATCTCAATATTTTTGGAACCTCAGAATACCCCTGATGCTAATGAGCCGTTCCTAGAAGAAGAAAAATCCACACCAATAAATACTATTATCATATTTGCATATTTAGGCCCTTGAAACGTTACATTTCGAACTAACCTTGCGTTTGTCTGAGGACGCAACGATACTTTTAGGATTAATGTATAGAGGACTGGGGATCACTAGAAGCCTTAGATTATGATATATATACAAGAAGCTCCACCCTAAGTTTGAGTGGTTGCTACCCAAATAGTTTAGATATGCTACGAATAGCGGTAGAAAAAAAACGATTTACACCGAAAGCACGGCTCTGATCGCTTTTTTCTTGTTGCGCTTGTGGAAGTGTCATACTTTTGTCGCGGCCGTCGCGGCACATCTCTGTTGTCATAGCTAGCACACTCCTCATCTGCTTATACGATTGGTACAAGCAGAAGGAACCCAAAAAGAATGTAATATACTAATGGAACCGTGCTGGAAAATTATTACTTATTCATTATCTAAGGCGCTACCCTTGGGACGTGGTCGCCATCTTGGAAAACGTCTTTTTTGATCTCATACCAAAAATTTTAATTTTGGTAAATCCTCAATATCGATCTCTCAAAGGTGAGAAAGCACAAAATCTGAACAATTACTTTTGATAAGTAAAGCACAGATTCGCTTTTGTACGGAGTTCGCACCTTTGGGATGGATCGGTTAAGTAACAGCTTGAGGCTCTGGAATCGGTTTATTCGCACTAGTTCCATTGCTTTGTTCCATGATGGAACTACTGCGAATTTTTTTTCGATCGAAAGGCATGCCAAAAGGCTTATACATAAAGACACTCTAGTGCGAAAAAGACTTCAGTCTTGAATATCGCCGCAAAATCGCTAGCGATTTATCGGTTTTTTATCGGATACACTTCGGAGAGTGTGCAACTGATCTGCATGATCTAATACCACCTGGGCTTTTTTTTCTATCGGACTTCTCGTAGCTTGAAAAAGCGGTATCGTTTCATGGCTGATGTTCCAAAGAGACGGAAGAAGAGGTTTGACTCTACTTTTGTGCTAAGAACGCCTAGGCTGTGGAATGAGTTGATTGAGTGGTTTTTTCCCGACAGTTATAATCTTGGTGTCTTCCACAGAAATCTGTGGTGTCTTCAAATAGAGTGTGAATCGGTTTCTTCTAGGTAAAAAAACCCCATCGTAAACCGCATCGTCACTTAACGTCAGGTGAGATGGCGGTCAAGTGTAAACCTATAAAAGTTGATATTAAAATGTGTCTAATGTCTCTAACTTAAAAACGGTGAAGTAACACATCGTGAGGAAACCGCAATGTACCTAAAATCTTTCGGAGTCATGCGTCACCCATCGACTTGCAGTGGGCCAGCCCAGCGTGGCGGATTATGGTACTGACGTTCTCCTTGCGAGAGAAGGAGCCGAGTCCCAGCTGGAGGAACATTTATTGGGCTACCTACTTATTGTTATAAAAAAAGTCCAGAGATTTACTTAACTTTTTTATAAATATTTAACATTGTAACCCTATTATATTTCAAAAACAGCTTATGATACTCCATAAACGCATGAACTTTACTCCGTTGTCAGACGAGTGTAATCTTCAGTTGGGAACTTGGCAATAGCATCATTCATTGCTTTTGCCACATAAATGACGTTGGAGGGATTGAGTCCCGAAATGTTTACGCGACCCGATTTTATAAGATACACGTGAAAGTCTTGAACCATATACTCTGACTGGCGTTGTGTGAGCCCCGTGTAAGAAAATATGCCAGTTTGTTTGACAATGTGTTCCCAGCTACCGGGAGTTTGAAGTCTGCAAAATAGTGATATTGATTAAATTACATAGAACGTTTCCAAAATTTTAGATTTATCGCCGCTACTTAAGGCTATATTCTTTAGCCTTTTTTTAATATTCTGTATCAGAAATGGTTGCGGTCTAATTGGACTAAATGTTATATTGTACTAAAACCGTAATGAACAAATCTTGAAATGACCTTTTACCATAATGACTGATTTTTTAAATGTACCTACTTACCTATTCTAGTATGCCGGAAAAAAAATGTCAAATTGAAGTACAGTTAGTAACATTTTTAAAAGCTTAAAATAAATTAACATACCTAATAATTTTATAACAAAAAAGACAATTTCTATTCTTAATTTTAAAATAACTTTGATGAACCGGATGATAGTTGATGAAAATGTAGTGATAAAAATTAAATCTGAAGCAAATATATATGGTGTAATTAATTAATCAGGTGAGAAAACTCTTTCTTAAAAGCCACAAAAATATACTTAAGAACGTTATAATCTAGATATTTCAATTAACGCTTCGCTTAGGACGATCTCTTGTAACCAACCGTGCAAATTGACTAAACATTAAATAATTTAACATTAATTAATAACATTTAATAAGTATGTGTTTAGAACTATATAAGTATTATATCAGCTATCTGGCCGCCATATTACAAGCTTTGCTTAGTTTGGGGTCAGATAGTGTTGTGTGTGAATTGTCCACCAATATTTATTTATTATTAAATGAAATAGAACCTAAACATAAAAATGTTTACATAACTACCGTTCTGCTTCAGCTTCGCTCGAATATTGTCAAAAAAGTAAAGACTATTCATTGAAATCAAAACTATCCTAACTTTCAAGTTGCATCAAACAGCACACGTTGTGTTAAAATACTTAAGAGTCTATCGCCGACAAACAACGCGACGCGTAATTTATATATGTACTTAATATATTAAGAAGATAACACCCTATTTGCGGGTATAAAAAAAATCAAAGTTACTGTCAGATAAACTTTTTAGCCATATATTCTTTTTAACCGACTTCATTTTATAGTATAGAGCAGCCTTTCCCAAAGTGGGCGATAACGCCCCATTGTGCGCGCTGCAGGCCTAATGGACGGTAAAAGACCCAGGAAAAAATTAGGGGGTTTTGTAGAGGCTTAGAGTCCGTTGTGTACTACATTCATGTCTCAAGTTCACTCTTGCGAGCTATAGTAAGTAAGTTTCGTTCATAATTAACGTTGAATCCCCACTATTATAGCTCACAAAAATTCATTGAATTTGAAATTATAGTGGTTTTAAGCATCTGAAAAAATGGGGACGCAAAAAATATAAATTTTCAAAGTGGGCAGCAGACAAAATAAGTTTGGGGACCCCTGGTAGAGAGTGACGAGACGGCCGGGCAAATGCCTGATGGTAGGCAACATGTCTGCGACATAACAGCACAGCGTCATGTAGCTGTTGGAACATTAAGTTCAAATCACTACTCGTACCTAGAATTTCAGTGCGTTTGTCACCCAAAGATCTAAGTTCAGAAATAATATGGCGAAGAAGAGAAGATACTGCGACGCTAATTGGTAGAAAATGTGTTGAGAACACGAGCAGGACATTTTTGGTGATGGTACTTTGATGAAACAATCATAGTTTTCTTGTCAGTGTATTGACCAGAGTATAACATACACTAGCATGAAGTACTGATGTTGCATCTGATTGTACATGTCCCGTCAGACATAATGATTATCGGACATTAGACATCAAAGACATTTCGAAAATCAGTCATTATGGGAAAAGGTCATTTTAAGATTTGTTCATTACGGTTTTAGTACAGTATAACATTCAGTCCAAATAGACCGCAACCTGTTTAACACTTCTACAATAATAATTTGAAATTCTCTCCTACTTAATTGAATTTATTTTTCTATCTTGAAAACGCCCCATTAAGAGAACTAGGTAGTTAGTCTATTAGGTTAGGTTAGGTTAGGTCTATTAGTTTTTTGATTTACCCAGGTACTTTATTTTTAAACATACTTACTTTATCAGTTCCGCTCTAAGGGCTTCACGCATTTGAATAATTCTAGATGACATTGACTTCAAATTCACATTCCTGTGAACAGACAGCGACGCTTACACACAATATTTGTACAAGAACAAAATAAAATAAAAATTGATTACCTAACCCCCGACTACCTCAGATTTATCTGTACTACATTCTACTAGTCAATCCCTTTCATTTGATACCCATAAAAAAAAATGAAATTCGCCATTTTGTGGTAGCGGCTATCTTGGATTTGAGATTTGTTATAGTGTATAGTATTCTACTAGTCAAGCCCTTTCATTTGATTCCCATATTAAGGTAAGTTGTGAAAAATATTTTGTCCGCCATTTTGTTGAGGCGGCCATCTTGAATCGATATTAACCAAACATAGCTAAGAACATTGGCACGAATTTTTTCTTCTTCGTCGGTATCACTTTTGACAGAGTGGTCGTGGTCATCACTTCAGGTGTTAGTGGCAAGCTTCACAACACGCCGCCACTCTTCTCTGATGGCCGCCTTTCTTGTGCATTCGTGTACTGATGATGAACCAGTTACCACCGCTTTTATCTGGTCAGTCCACCTCATAGGTGACCTCTCTCGTGGTCTGGTACCGTCAACCTTTCCCTGAACCACAAGTCGCTCAATAGCTAAGTCGCCTCGGCGGCATACATGCCCAAAAAAGGTGAGGATACAACATTGCACTAAGGATGACAAACGCTGCTTGATGCCGAGTTCTCAAAGTATAGACTAATTGGTACGGAACTTCCACGTTCACGAGACTCCGAGCATTTTCCTCCAGCACCACATCTCTAGGGCGTCTATTTTCTTCTTCTCCTTTTTACGCAGGGTCCACGTTTCTGCGGCGTACAGAAATATGGGGAATACAAGTGCCCAAACTAGCCGGATTTTTGTGGCTCTATCTATGTTGTGATTCCTCCATATTTTCCTCAACCTTTGGTACGAATATTAACCTTTAAATTAAAAAAACCGTATCGAAATCGGCCCATCTGTTTGAGCTCTACGGTGCCACAGACAGACACACACACAGACAGACATTGACGTCAAACTTATAACACCCCTTTTTTTGTCGGGGGTTAATAAAGTATTGTCACTTATTGCAAGGCTGGTTTGGTCCTTTGCGTTTCTTAATCTACTTAGGTATTTTCAGTCATCTATAGAAACATTCCCATTACGTTATTATTCTAAAGAAGAATAAATATAAATTCTAGAATATCTCCAGTGACATTTCGTGGTGATTCTATACTATCCTGAGAAAAAAACACGATAAATCAGTGAATCAGTACGGAAGTGGCAAGATTGATATTATACCTCCCGCAAAAGTCTAGTCATAGTACCATAGAAGAGTCTTGGAAGTGCGAAGCGTTAAACTAACCATTCCTGGAACAGTTGCTTGTTATTTATCACTGATGCCACAATGCGAGCACCGTGGGCTGGTGGGGTAGAATATAAACTGCGCACGATCCAAACTAGTTGGGATTTACAAGCAGCGACCCTTGCTGCGCTTTTCATCACCACGGTCAAATTGCCTATGCGCTCACCTGCCGGGCAAACAATATCGGACAATACATTATTATTAGACTAGCGGACCATCCTGACGTCACACGTGGTACATTATATATAGTCAATAGGATTGAGAGATCACGTAAATATCCAATGGTAAAATACTTTGAGATCGGTCCAGTAGTTCATAAGCTCTTCAGCTTAATAAAATTATTTGGTCTATACTCTACTAATAGACCGACAGGTAGTTTGCATTCCGCATAGGAATGAAACACACTATTAGGTAATTATCAGTTATTTTTTTTACTTTTTTTTACCTTTAGTTTGAAAGGCAATGTTTCCAGAGAATACAGGGATAAAACATCGTAAACCTATCTCTGGATGACGGGCGAAGTGCAGTGGTTGGTAAAGATTTAGAATCTGCATGTCCCAATAGCTGCGTGTCACTGTGCTGTTATGGCATGTTGCTTAAAAGCCGGGTCACACAGGGGCGGGAGCCGCGAGAAAGCGATCGCGATCCGGGACGGGAATTTTTGTAATATTCGAATTTGTATGCAACCTGACACATAGCAAGCGGGAGCGATCCGGCGCGATGCGATTTCCCGCGCGACAGGATTGGGACGACAAACAAGAGATCGCTTCGCCATGCTTCGCGGGAAGAACGCGCGACGGCTGGCCGGCGCGGGCGCTGTATTCTACGGAAGTCAGTACAAGATGTCACACAGGACAGAGCGTTCGCGTAGCGATCGCGATCCGATCTCACGAGTTGTATTTTTTACAACGTAATCGTGCGATATAGTTCGTTTTCTAGTATTTTAATTATGAATCGAACCGAAAACTCGAAACATACTTCGTTTCATATTTGTAGGGTAAATTACGTGACCAGCATGGGAATCCGCCGTGATCTGATCGGTAATAATTAACAAGCTAATCTATGCTACCACCCAATATAATAACGATTGGGACGTTATCTTAAAATCTATAGGAATTACACTGTACCTTGTATAACCAGGTCACGCGTACGTAAAAGTGTACGCCTAAACTTCCCCAAAGAACTACCCCTGTTCCCAGTGGTTAGAAATTAAAACCGATACCTGCGGGCGGTAGCCCTGTGTGACATGGTACGGACCGCTATCGCTTTGCACTGGATCGCTATCGGATCGCTATCGGATCGCTTTCTCGCGGCTCCCGCCCCTGTGTGACCCGGCTTTAACTGTTAACTGGGCACATGTCGTGGTCGTCTCGTCACTGTAGGTACTATAAAAATATATAAATACACGACAATGCAACATGTTAATAAAAGCAATGATGACGAGGCAAAAGTACTCATACCAACGCATAAACTTGCCACAAATCAAACTAAAGCTTGCACTCGTATCTTAAACTTAAGCAATGGGACTCGCGTCTAAAGTAAGCAACGTTAAATACAGCTTTTATACATTTGTATCTCATAAATCTATAACAATACATTTTTTAAGTAGGTAACGGAAAAAAGCCTTCTCCTGCTGCATGACTATGAGATACTTGCCGTAAAGTCCAAAGGTTTTTGTGAAGGATTGCGCGCAGAAGAGTTCAAAGCCTCGTTGCACAAAATAACGTACAGCCCAAGCGTCCTTGT
This sequence comes from Ectropis grisescens, assembly GCA_017562165.1. Taxonomy (NCBI): domain Eukaryota; kingdom Metazoa; phylum Arthropoda; class Insecta; order Lepidoptera; family Geometridae; genus Ectropis; species Ectropis grisescens. Next base: position 10,290,275 of record CM029767.1, on the reverse strand, counting down.
CCAAGTCACCTGAAGCCAAACCCTGGTACGAGCAGTCAAAAACCGGGAACAACTTATTTTCCTATTGGGTTATTAACATAAAACATTAGTACAACGTTTTATTTGCTTTTTTTATACAAAATCAATTAAATGTTACGCCTGTTTAACAGACTTCAAGAACGAGGTTCGAATTTTTTTTAGAAATGTACCTATTTTACCTATTTGACTCAGCTGTGCTAAACATATTTAATGATTATATTTATTTCATTGAAGCTCGACAGCTTCGTTGTGATGTCGATGATGCTTTCGTTAACTCTGAAACATTGATTTCGATATCTGAAGGAATGTGTTCAGTTAACCAGTTAACCAAACTGTACGAGTAGGTCTGTATCATTTTGTTTCACATTTTTACTGAAATAAGTCGAGTGTGTTGAATTAATTTGAAGTTGGTTGTTTAGTTTTTCAGAGCTCAATAAATTATTCATAAGGATGTTAAAAGAAGGCAAGATATTGTGGACACTATTGACTATGGTTAGTTTCGTGTTTACATCAAGAGCTAGGTATCAAAGGAGTACCTAGAGATCAACTTTGGCTCGTATATCGAGTCTAAGGCTAAATTAGCTGCCAAAAAACTAGGCGTCCTCTCAAAGGTGCGAAGGTTCTTCAAGTCTGAACAGTTGCTAACATTGTATCAAGCGCCGATTCGCTCTTGTATAGAGTATTGTTCGCACCTTTATGATGGATCGGCTAAGTATCAGCTGGAGGCCCTGGAATCGATCGAGAGACGTGCCAAAAGGCTCGTAGGCAACGACACTCTTGTGCGAAAAAGACTATAAAGTTTTGATCATCGCCGAAAAATTGACAGCCTATCGGTTTATTATCGGATACACTTTGGAGAGTATGAGATCTGATACCACCTTGCCCTTTTCTCTATCGGAATACTCGTAGCTCGAAAAAGCGACAACGTTTCATGGTTGATTTGACATCCAAAGACACGAACTAAGACATTTGACTCTACTTTTGTGGTAAGAACGTCAAGGCTGTGGAATACGTTGCCTGAGTGGGTTTTCCCCTATGGTTACACAATCTTTGTGTCTTCAAATCGAGAGTAAATAGGTTTCTTCTAGGTAAACACGCTCCATCCTAGACCGCATCGTCGCTTAACATCAGGAGAAATGCAGGTCAAGTGTAAACCTATAAAAGTAAAAAAAAAAAAGATAATGTGGGGTTTTTGGTGGTTGATTGAAGTTATTCCACATTCAGGGTCGTTGTGAGAGGAAAAAGCGGAGAAGTGACCCCACGACTGTGTCCAGGGGTCACCCATGGCGAAGAAACCTGTGGGGGTTTTAGTCGTAGTCGGTAGAGGTCACCATGTCCGTCCATAGTGCCGAGCCCGACATACCTCGCCATGCCCCATGCATATGGAAGAAATGCGTACAAAATGCATTTTTTTAAATTATTCCACATAGCGCCAACGGCGAGCCAATCTCGGCGTAGTAGTCCCACATTTAGCCAATACCATATATTATATATATATTCCCATTTTGTGGTCACAGGCATCTTGGATTTGAAATTTGTTATTGTGAATAGTATTCTACTAGTCAATCTTTTTCATTTGAAACCCATAATGAGGTAGGTTGTGAAGAAATATTTTGTCCGCCATTTTATGGAGGCAGCCATCTTGAATCGATATTAACCAAACATAGCTAAGAACATCCGCACGAAAATTAACCATTAAATTAAAAAACCGCATCAGGCCCTCCTTTTGAGCTCTACGGTGCCACAGACAGACAGACAACGACATTAAAGTAATAACACCCTTTTTTGTCGGGGGTTAAAAATCTAAATCTATGATCAATACATCAGGAGGCATGACAAGCGTGGTCCCAGCCTCGAATTTTGAATTTTGAATAAAATAAAATATATATATAATTTAAAAACTCAAAAAACCCGACTGCATAAAAAGTGAACCAAACTACGTACTTACATACTTTAAAAACTGAAAAGAATAATACAAGCATTTAGATTTCTGGTGGTCTAGAACTCTATACTATATTACATGCGCGGTCCGAGGGGGGGTCACAGACATGACCCCCAAATCGTATACATTGAACAAAAAATCTAAGAAAATTTAAAATATCTAATAGTGCATAGACTATTTTTAACTCGGGAAAACAACTAGAACGGGAACTACGCGGGTAAAATCTTGGGGGGATACTAGTAAATTATTTTTTGCTCGATTTATTGTATTTCTACTTGTGACCCCCCCCCCCAAACCTGAGGCTGCGTGCTGGTGACCCTCTCCAAAATTCGAGGCTGGGACCGCGCCTGCTATGTTATTGAATTAATACTATGGCAGGAAATAAAATGTATTCTCGTAAAGGAACATAACAACTGAACAGCCGGGATCCATTGCACAATTACATAGATTGGCTGAAGAATAATAATGGATCCCGACTGTTCAGACCACTGAATAATTTTAATAATTGAAAATAAAAATTATTTAGAAATTGATGATAAGAATATACCTAGTAAGCACAGCAACACGAGAATAGCATACAGCTGAATGAGAGTGTATTAATGGCCAAAAATAAATTAAAAAAAATATTACGCGGGTCGGAAATAGCGTTTGACTAGCAATTTTTTTAGTATTTCCTATTTATTTTATAGGTGTTTTGCTAAAAATGTATAAATATGTTGTGTATAGTGTATGTGTAAGTGCTGTGATGAAAATAGGTATTATTTTGCTTTCCTTCCACTCGACACCACCAAAACGACACCATCGGTGGTGTAGTATGGAATCACTAGTCCATACGACACCACCCTAGTGATGTGCTGTTCCGCCATTAGTTTTTATGTATTTTATGTCGTCAGTATTAGTATCCATGTCCATTGTGAAAAATTAAAATATTCGGACGGAAAGACATTACCTATTTAGACTGCAGGCCCGGGAACAAAATTTATGGGTCACCTGATACAGCAGGAGACCTATGTAGGATGATAGAAGGGTATAAAGTAATAAGATTGAGCACTATGCCGTCACTTGTAAGCTGTCCAACTGAGTGCAGTTGAAGAGGGGGGTTCTAAACCTCGATCATTTCTCCTTGTCGCATGATTTTTGTCCGGCGTTGCGAAATAATGTATTAGAAGAGGTATTGAAACTGTATGGAACCAAAGCCGAACATAATCAAATGACCAAACTTACTCTGTAAATCGTTGGGAAATCATGAATTTTTTTTTCACAAACTAACAATAAGAATTTTAAAATTTATAATTTTTATAGTTTCAATATCTCTTCTAATCTATTATTCCGCAACGCCGTACAAAAATCATGCAATAACGAGAAATGATCGAGGTTTAGAACCCCCCCTCTTCAACAGCACTCAGTTGGACAGCTTACAAGTGACGGCATAGTGCTCAATCTTATTACTTTATACCCTTCTATCATCCTACATAGGTCTCCTGCTGAATCAGATGACCCATAAATTTTGTTCACGGGCCTGCGGTCTATGTGCAAATTGCAATGAACAATGTCAAGATGACCATTTGAGTGACAGATAAATACAAACTTTATCAAATGACATACCTCATTAATGAAACTGCTTGAACTTAATTGGAGTTTTCATATCAACAACTTTGTATGTAGGTAACCTCACTATTAGTCGGTGGTGTCGTATGGACTAGTGATTCCATACGACACCACCGATGGTGTCGTTTTGGTGGTGTCGAGTGGAAGGAAGGTTATTTTGTGTGTTTACGTAGTGTAAGTGCTGTGATAAAACAGTAATACGAGTATCACAACAAAAACTTTTTCGCAATGGATGTGAAATGCAAATTTCATATTTCGTGACAAGTTCAATTAATGTGGTAAGTGCCTAGAAGTTAATGTCGCGATAAAAAGACATAAATATAATAAACACAGGTACACATGGGCTATATTATCTTTCTCGCTCTGACGCGATTGTTCACTGTATTTTGTTTCTGGTTCTAGCTTCCCGAGCTTACCCGAAAAGCTATTATCATACCCGAGCGTGACGCTAGATTTCAATTCACAGCCCACCAAAATTCTGTCTAGGCGCGCCAAAAGAAGTTTTCACTTCAAAAATACTTTACTAGTAGCACCCCACAATTTTATCCGCGTAGTTACTGGAACGGCAACTACGCGAGTACAATCACGAGGCGCTACTAATAGGTAAAGTCTTTTTAACTCGACAATTTGTAGGTATTATTAATGGTGACCCATCACAAAATTTGAGGATGCGACCGCTTCTGATCTCTATATTGTGGTCACACCTTGTCGAATTACTTGTAACATACATTATTGATGTAAGTATAAAACTACCTTATAAATATAAAAGCACACGATTCGTCCAATCGTATTTCCACGCATATTTACATAAGATATATCTGACCTCCATAATTTCCGCTATCTTTTCCCATTGCTCTTGAGTAGGGTCTAAGCCTGTAGGGCTGTGGCCACAGGCATGAAGTAAAACGACCGAGTTTTCAGCAGCTGCGCGTAAATCCTCCAAAAGTCCGTCAAAGTTAATACGTCGATTCTTGGAGTCCCAGTAACGATATTCACGTGGAAACTTGAAACCAGCGTCTTTGAACACTAAGTAGTGGTTTTCTATAAGTAACCACGATACGAGTCTTAGATACAAGTATATGTACACACAAATTGTATTAAGATTTTGTGATAATAAGTATTATGATAGTACAAACACTGAATCCAAAGTACCAATCACCTCGGCAAGGCGCAGATATATAGAATGTGGAGTATTTAAGATGCTTTTGTAGAAATTCCGCAGCGACTCGAAGACCTCCGGTGCTGGATAACGATTGTATACCGATAGCCTGTTAAATAATAAAAAATAACTAATATTATACATGCGAAAGTTTGTGAGGATGGATGAATAAATGGAATGGAATAAAAGGATGTAATAGGATATAAAGGATGATATATAGATGAAATGTGGTCCATAGCTATAGGCAGTAATAATACATAATTAAGCTATTTTTATAGCTAAGGAAAATAAAAGGATTGCGGACAACGCGGGTGAAACTGCGGTGCGCTGCTAGTGTTCCATATATAAAACAAACTTTTTTATTTCTCCACGTAAACTGTCAAACTTCCTGCCACTGCAATAGGCGTGTCGACTCATATTTGATTTAATGTGCCATCAAAAAGCTACTCAATAACTGAAACATACGTGAATGAATTACTTTGTTATCTTAAAAACTTCCTGTGATATCACGACTTTAAAATCACAATTTTGGACTCTCCTAAAAACGCTTCATACAAAAACACTACGAAGCGTGACGTCACAGTGCCGTTTTTCTATGCGTCGCGCGTAAAGTTTGTTTGGTAGCTATATTAAATATTGCGTTTAGGAAACTGGATTCATAACAAAAGTAGCTTGAAATTGAAAGGGTTATCCAATGGTAAATTCATTTTCTAATGATTTCGTACTTTTAAAATGGACTTGCCCATCCAGCTTTGAATGATCATAAAGTAAGTTAAACTAAAAAATATCAAAATTAAAATTGGTACACATTTTATTCTATTTAAATACTGTTATTATATCAAATAATTTAATATAATTGCAGGACCTGTCGACGCGCCTATTGTCCGCAGTGGTAAAGTATTTTTGAACAACTGACGTTGTGCGGTGGCGCACACCTAAAACGATATCGTGCTGTGAGTAGGTAAAAATGGAGTTGCGCTAGATATAGAAAAGACTGTTCCAAAAACTATTTTTGCGTACATTTTACTGGATGACGTAGTTGTAGATTTCACAAACGTTATGAAACTCGATCTTGTCAATGTGAAATTGTGTAAATGGATTAATAGAAACTTGTTTTGCACTAAAAAGGGTTAAATAAACTATTTTCGCACAAAAAATTAAATCGACTTCAAAACCACAAATAAGCACTCAAAAGCGAAAAATAAACTAAAATCATTTATAAGCGCTACTCACTCATCTATGTAAGCATATGGTAAGTAGGCACAGGTAAGTAGTAATCTATCTATCTATCCATTACCTGTTAGATTTGGCTGGCACCGACTTCAAATATATGAGTGAGTAGCGCTTATAATTAGGGTTGTAACGGAACTTCACCTCCGCCTCCGTTACTGCGGAAGTTCCGCAAGCAATTGTACCTCCGCCTCCGCCTCCGCATCCGTGTAATTTTCGCGGAGTCATAACGGAGGTTTATTTACTAATCATACGCAAACACGTGAAGACTCAGCCATCCGGCTGCGCCTGGCAAATGAACAAGAATCAAAGCGTGCGCAGCGGGGAACGCGGGCGGGGAGCGTGCAAACGTAAATTGTCAAATGAATGATATGCGACAGGAATCGACCTGTCGAAATTTGCCTAGTCTCCTTAATTTTATGGGGTGTTTTCGAGATGCAAAAAGACCTGTCAAAGACAGTTCCCAATTTCACTGTAGGTGGCGCCAATGTTTTATTTTGTTAGAGAAATTTCACAAAAACCAACAGTGGTGCCACACTTGGCATTATTTAGAACTATCTTTGACAAGTCTGTTTGCGTCTGGAAAACGCCTCATTACTAAACTAGAAGGAAATGTTTTTTATATGTTAATTTAAGTGTAATATGAGTGTTTGAATATACATACATACGTATTTGATTTAAAATAAATATTTTGTACTATTGATAGTTTTAATAAACCATAAACTACTATTTTTTATACATCCCCTTTCACATCCGCCTCCGCATTCGTTAACCTCCGCATCCGCGGAGGTGAAACCCGTCGCCTCCGCATCCGCCTCCGGTAAGAAGGCCTCCGTTACAACCCTACTTATAATAATGATTTTAGTTTATTTTTCGCTTTTGAGGGCTTATTTGTGGTTTTGAAGTCGGTTTAATTTTTTGTACGAAAATAGTTTATTTAAACATTTTAAATCAGCGAGCAACGCGGAAGGGAGTAGGCAAACATAGCGTTTCCCCCTCTGTCAAAGTACTAGTCCGCGTGGACCATGGAGTTTGATAATATACCTCCTGTGCCGTGAGGGCGGGGCTAGATTTGTGAATGGTGCTTTACTTTTTATGTGTTAGTGATTTGGCTGTGTGAGTATTATCGGCAATGGATCGGTACAGGTTTGTTTGTATGTAATAGTGCGGCTTTGCGCTAGTGTGCAACTTTCCCTTCCCGCAAGAAATGACAGAAAGATTTGAATAATATTTTTTAGCTAAAAGCCGAGTCACACAGAGGCGGAAGCCGCGAGAAAGCGATCGCGATCCGGGACGGGAATTTTTGTAATATTCGAATTTGTATGCAACCTGACACATAGCAAGCGGGAGCGATCCGGCGCGATGCGATTTCCCGCGCGACAAGATCGTGACGACAAACAAGAGATCGCTTCGCCATGCTTCGCGGGAAGGACGCGCGACGGACGGCCGGCGCGGGCGCTGTATTCTACGGTAGTCAGTACAAGCTGTCACACAGGACAGAGCGTTCGCGTAGAGATCGCGATCCGATCTCACGAGTTGTATTTTTTTACAACGTAAGGTCGTGAGCAATTTGATCGCTTTTGGTGTCATACCGGCTGTGTTCTCGCCATCTGCCCGCCGCGGGCTGCGGGCAGTAGCTCTGTGTGACATGATACGGACCGCTATCGCTTTGCACTCGATAGCTATCGGATCGCTTTCTCGCGGCTCCCGCCTCTGTGTGGCCCGGCTTTAAGGCTACCCTTCCGTGCTAGCGCGGAAGATCAAGTTGCTCGATGTTTTAAATACATAAACAAAAACCATTACCTACCTCTTTCAGTTGATGGGCTAACTGTCAGACATTTTGTAACGTAGAAAAAGCATGAGAAATTAAATATTAGTGTTATGGAAATTAGAAGTTAACTTACTCGGCCAGTCGTCACGGCAGGATTGTCCTCACCTAACAACATTTTGACTGCAGCACAAGTAAACTGTTCCAATCCTGTATCATGAAAAGTGTGGCGTAGTAACGCGCGCAGAGCACAGCTTGTTAATTTAAAAAAAGATTTTAACTGAAAGGTTGTGAAAGTTGGGTAACGTCGCTTGAATACGTTGGTTTGTCTATCAACTCCCCAAATGGGATAGTAAATTTGATCACCCATATTGTTAATAGTAATCAGTTTATCCACCAACACATCTGATAGAGATCAGTAAAGTTCTACTCCCGACTCCCATGACCATTATTATGAACTTATTTGATAGTAGGTAATACGTTTGACCGGTTTGACCACCAACTCGCCGACCAGTAATCAATTTGTAAATAGTTTGACCATTAACTTGCATAATAATATAAACAGTTTGACTTAATCCATAATCCATCCTTAACCAAATCAAAACTCAAATCCAAAAGAAAAAAATGTGTGCGCTTAAGACCGCACGGCAGAAGTGAAAACTAAAATAAGAAATGCTTAAGTAACTATTTAAAAAACTACTAAATAATTTTAATAATTAAAAATAAAAACGACTTGTAAATGGGGCGTTTTCAAGACGTAAAACTACCTGTCAAATACAGTTCCCAATTTCACCGTAGGTGTAGCCACTGTTTTATTTTGTTAGAGAAATTTCACAAAAACCAACAGTGGTGCCACACTTGACAATATTTAGAACTATCTTTGACAAAACTTTTTGCGTCTGGAAAACGCCTCATTGAAATAGAATATACCTAGTAAGCACAGCACCACGAGAATATATATAATATTTTTTATGTCAGAAAAGTTTTCAACATTTTATGAATAAAATTAACTTTGGGAGATAATAAATAAACATTTAATTTAATTAATTTTGACCATCAATTACAACAATGTATATGTAACAAAACACAAAAATATTATTTTACTTTATTAGGCAGCCCCTAGATGATCAATCATTTTGCGCAATATTGCGAATTGTTCAATATAATTGGCCGTTTAGGGTTAAAATTGAAGACTGTACAATGATTGAATGAAAGTTTGAGCTAGTGTAATTTTTATTGCTCCATATTTTTTTCATTGCGTTATGTAGAGTCAGCATTGTACAATATTTATCAGTCTGTTACTCGTCTTGACGAGGAGTACACGTATGGCGATAATGCAGAAGTTAAGTATATAGAGGTTATCTATGAATATGAATGAGTATCCAATTTTACAGAAAATTGCCGTCCCTGTGGAATATCAAGAGCAAAGAATACGAAAGGAAAGAAACGCGATAAATAAATGTTTAGTATTAGACATTGTTGTCTGTATGCAAAGAGATGTTTCCTTTTTTTAAAATACCTATAAAGTGAGGAGACGAGCAGGGCATGTGCCTGATGGTAAGTAACATGCCTGCCCATAGCAGCCCAATGGCACGTGGCTATTGAAACATTAATAATCCAAATCATTACCTAACAAAGCATTGCGCTCCTCTCTCAAAGATATGTACAATTTATTAATAATAAACTTATAAAAAAAAAATTATAAATTTCATGGCAAGGCAAGCAAAGATTTCCATGAACAACAACACTATAAGTATATATCTATATGTACAAATATATGAATCTGCAGCTAAATCTTGTTGAGATACATTTTGATCGCGCGGTCCTTACGGAATCAACATCGTTCTCCGACTGAACACGAAAACATTGAGTAGTTCGTATTTTTAACCCCCGACCAAAAAAAGGGATGTTATAAGTTTGACGTCGATGTCTGTCTGTCTGTCTGTGTGTGTGTCTGTCTGTGGCACCGTAGAGGTCAAACGGATGGGCCGATTTCGATACGGTTTTTTTAATTTGAAGGTTAATATCCGTGCGGATGTTCTTAGCTATGTTTGGTTAATGTCGATTCAAAATTGCCGCCTCCACAAAATGGCGGACAAAATATTTCTTCACAACCTACCTCAATATGGATATCAAATGAAAGGGCTTGACTATTAAAATACTATACACTATAACGAATTTCAAATGCAAGATGACTGCCACCACAAAATGTCGAATTGTGTTATTTTTTTCACTACTACCTCAATATGGGTATCAAATTAAAGGGCTTAACTAGTAGAACGTTATACAGATAATCCGAGATCCGAGGTAGTCGGGGGTTAATCAAAATTTTTAATTTTGATTGACTGCACTTGCACTTGCACTTGTTGTGCAATATCGTTGATCGTTTGGATGCTTAGTTCCTTTCAATCTTTTTGTACAATAAAATGCATTGCACAAAGTTATTGTAGGTCTAGGGGCCGCCTTAGTAATACTGGCTGGTTTTGTGCCTTAGCCGAAGTAAGTATTTTCTTCTCTGTGAAAAAAGTGCTGATGCACGCGCATCGTTAATGAGGCGTAACGTTTTCCAGATGCAAATTGACTTGTCAAATATAGTTATAAATTTTGCCAAATGTGGCACCACTGTTTGTTTTTGTGAAATTTCTCTAACAAAATAAAACATTGGTGCCACCTATGGTGAAATTGGGAACTAACTGTCTTTGACAGGACATTTTCCATCTTGAAAACGCCCAATTTGTGAACATGTAAAATTGTTTCCGCTTTCCGGGCGCTTTTTGTTTTCGCTGTATTCTTTTTATTTGAAAATGTCGTCAGAGTTTTATTTATTTCCTCGCAAATATATTATTAAATTATTTCATAGGTATTTCGCTAAACATTTATAAATACGTTGTATATGTGTAAGTACTGTGATGAAAATAGGTATCATTTTGTGTGTTTATGCCGAGATAAAACAATAATAATATTACAACCAAAACTTTTTTGCAATGGATATGAAATGCAAGTTTCATATTTAGTGACAGGTTCAATTAATGTGCTAAGTACATACCTACCTAGAAATTAATGTCGCGATAAAAACATGAATATACTAAACACTGGGATAGAATAGCGAAGAACAGTTGACTATAAATTATCTTTCTTCCTCTGGTGCACTTGTTCACTATATTTCTTTCTCGCTCTAGCATCCCGAGTTTACCCGAAAATTTAATCATACCCGAGCGTGACGCTAAAATTTAATTCACAGCCCACGAAAAATCTGTTTCTAGGCGCGCCAAAAGAAGTTTTCACTTAAAAAAAATAAACTTTTTGACCCAAAAATAAATAAAAAATGTTTCGGGTTAGTGATCACCCTTACCATTTATGAGTAAAAAAATAGTTTACGAACGATTCTCATTTCTATCAAATGTACACGTAAAAATTTATAAGAATCGATCCAGCCGTATTGGAAAAGTTTCCTGACTAACACTGTTACACAAAAAATTCGATAGAAGATAAAACATTACGCAAAAGATTTTTACATAACTGACGGAAAGAATACCCTTACAGGGAAGGATTTGAATCTTTACCATTAATTAAATAAATGATAGAATAGTGATAACAGTTTTATATATAATTTATCATCATCGATATTTACCAAGAACCGGAAGGTATTCATGGAGTAGTGTATCATCATATGCCATCTGTTGTTCAGTTTTTCGCACTACTGGCAGCAACCATGGCTTACCATTTTCAGCTCTGTACGCTGAAATTTAAAACCAAAAGTAGCAAAGCCAAATTCTATACAAAAAACTCATGCAAATTAATCCGAAATTGTTCCTGTAAATGTCTAGTTTTTTTTCTTTAAGACTATTTATGAGAACTAAAATAAAAGTAACCCTAATAGTAACATAAATTATGTCAACGTTTGGATGTGTGTCTCTAAATCACGTCGTAAAGTCTTGACGGGTGATATTTGAAAGACCGTAAAATTATATTCTGGAAGAACACATAGGCTCCTTTTTATCGCAGGAAAAAAACGGGTACAGAAACTGTGCGGGTAAAACCATGGGGCGCTGTTAGTAACAAATGTTATACGTAGATTTGCTTCTCACACATTTCTATCTAGTACAGGTTGACCCGTGGAAGCTGGACCACTGGTATGATACTTTAAAATAATTAAACAGTATATATTTACTTTTAAAACATATACCAAAATACATACAATACAAAATATGTATTGGACACATTCATTTTTGCCATAACTACATTATTTTAGTGAAAATAATATCAGCTACTGAACTCTTACCATCAACGCATAAGTTTACTTTATTTTGGTACGTATCTTCAGAAAACAGTTTCAATAACTGAAACACCTCAATAGGTGGCCCTTGCTCCACACAATCTAAACGCGAAGCCATTGTGATAATCACAACTTCCGTGTACAAACTTTGTAGGCTGGAACCAAAGAATACGGCTGATACCTACGATATGGTCTTTGGCTGTCACACAGGATCACCTAATCTTGAAATATAACGAGAAATAAAATCGATTGAAAGATTACAACCAGACAAATTAATTTTACATTCCACCACTTCGGAAAGAGTATTGTTGCTCTTCGCTCATGGATATCTGAGTGCAAAAGTCGTTTTCACCCTCTAGACCAAGGGTTGGCAAATAGTTTTGCTTGGGGTCCGGATACCGCGGGGTTTTTTTAACGAGGTCCAGAAAATAATAACTAAGATAGCCTTCTAAGATTCTGGTTTCAAATAAACTCTTTTTCGGTCCGATGTTCGACCTCTCGCGGTCCGCCTGTTACTGACCGCTGCATGCTCTGGACTCTAGAGTCTTAGAGAGTATAGTAAAATTGAATTTAGAACATCGTGTGCACCAACTCAGTGAATTCAAAACATCATTAAACCTATTTACTTCCACCTCCATGGTGCCAATTTTATTTTTTTTCACTTACGGTCTTACGGAGTAATGAAGTATCTGAACCCGTCATATTTTATTTTCGGTATTGTTGTTGTTAAAACGATAGGTTAAAAACAGGAAACACAGAAAACTTAAATACATGTGATGACCATAAAATGAGTGATTCTAGCGACGAAAAAGTTTATTAAACGGCAACAGAATTGACTGAAACTGTTAATAATGGGCAAAGCATTTAGTCATTTCCTGTGGTGGGATAAAATGTGTTGCACTCGAGAACACAGATTTTTCCCTTGTGCTCTATTAATGCCCTCGCGAACGCTACCTCTATACCTCTTCTAATCCATTATTTCGCAATGCCGTACAAAAATCATGCAACAAGGAAAATTATCGAGGGCTGCAACCCCCCTCTTCAACTGCACTCAGTTGGACAACTTACTTGCATAGTGCTAAATCTTATTACTTTATACTCTTCTATCATCCTACATAGGTCTCCTGGTGGTTCATTTGACCCACAAATTTTGTTCACGGGTTTGGGTGGAGGGGGAAGCGCTTAACATCTAGCTTCCCCAAATGTCAACCTCTCCTGCGCGTGGTACACCCTGCTGCCAACTAACGAGGCTCTGACGACCGAATCAATGTCGGTATATCTATTTAAAAGCCAGTCCTAAATGGACCAGGTCGATGACGGGCAGCGGCGTCATTGGTGCAAAGGACTGGCTCCGCCGTCACCAACCCGCCTGCCAAGCGTTGTGACTATGGTAAACACCCCCCCCTATGAAAACACAACCAGAAAACGGCCGCTAGCGGCGGCTCCGCTATTCCAGGCGCTGGTGGCAGCCTTGATTCCGGCGGAGCATGGGGTGCGAAGAATCCCCGGCAGACGCCCCGCCACCAAACCCAACGACTCGACCTGGCAACGTATAACGCACGGACGCTAAAGGCTGACGAAAAGATTGTGGAGCTGGAAGAAGAAGTGGACAAGTTGCGATGGGATATCCGAAGTCCGTAGACAGGGCGAGGACAAGATAACCCTCGAATCCGGCAACTTGTTCTACTACCGGGAGGAAGGGAGATCAACAATCCCAAGGGGGTGTCGGGTTTATCGTCCGCAAGTCACTTGTCAAAAACGTGATAACGATCGAGAGTGTGTCGAACAGGGTTGTATATCTTGTACTTAAAATTAGCGACCGGTATTCATTGAAGGTCATACAAGTATACGCCCCGACCTCGACACATCCCGACGAAGAGGTTGAGGCCATGTATGAGGACATCTCCAAAGTCATGTCTCGCCAACACATTTCACAGTTGTGATGGGAGACTTCAACGCGAAACTGGGCAAACGTAGCGGTGATGAGTTAAGAGTGGGGAATTTCGGATATGGGCAGCGGAACCCAAGAGGGCAACGTCTAGCGGTTTTTTTGGAAAGGGAGAGCCTCTTTATGATGAACTCCTTTTTCAAGAAATAGCCACAAAGTAAGTGGGCCTGGATTACCCCAGATGGTTCCACAAAAAAATGAGATCTACTTCATTATGACGACTAAACGGCAAATATTCAGCGATGTCTCTGTGATCAGCAGGGTTAAGACCGGCAGCGATCACCGTATTGTAAGAGGCACGCTGAATCTAAACATTAAGCTCGAAAGATCACGTCTAATGAAGTCCACGCTCCGACCAAATTATGCTCAGATCGAAGATCCCGATAACTTTCAACTCGAACTTCAAAATCGCTTCGAATCCTTAGGTGAGTGCCTAACGGCGGACGAAATAAACGACAGGCTAGTCTAGTGGAAACTGTTTATGCTGTTGGCAGAAAGTTCTATAAGAGCCGACGCCAAAATAGAACTCAAAAGCTCTCCGATCAAACTCTAAATCTCATGGCGGTCAGACGAGATATGCGATTACAGTCTTCGGTTGACATGACGTTATACAGACGGCTCAAAAGACAGATCTCTACTAGTGTGCGACGCGACATACGCAGCTTCAATACTTCGAGTATTGAAGAGGCGATCAAGAAAGTGTTCGCAAGAAATCTGTCTCTTGGGCAAAGTCAGCTGACCAAACTGAAGACTGATAGTAGTAACGTTGTCTCGTCGAAGCCTGAGATTTTGGAGGAGATTGAGAGGTTCTATGAACAGTTATACACCTCTACGCAAGCACAACCTGTCGTTAGCATGGCAAAAGACCCCAGAGCCAAGCTGACCCGACACTTTACCGAAGATATCCCAGAAGTCAGCCTGTGTGAGATTAGGATGACCCTCAAACAACTTAAAAACAACAAGGCACTTGGCGACGACGGAATTACGACTGAGCTTCTGAGAGCGGGTGGAAAACCGGTCCTTAAAGTCCTCCAGAAGCTGTTCGACTCCATCATACTTGTCGGTAGTACGCCAGAAGCGTGGAGCAGAAGTGTGGTGGTGCTCTTCTTTAAAAAAGGTGACAACACCTTGTTGAAGAACTACAGACCCATCTCACTTCTGAGCCACATGTATAAGTTGTTTTCGAGTGTAATCTCGAATCGTCTCGCTCGCAGGTTTGACGACTTCCAGCCACCCGAACAAGCCGGTTTCCGAAAAGGCTATAGTACCATAGACCACATCCATGCGCTTCGGCAGATAATGTAGCATACAGAAAACCGAAGAGTATAATCGGCCACTATGAAAGCCTTCGATTCTATCGAGACCTGGGCAGTGCTTCAGTCTCTCCAGCGATGCCGCATCGACTATCGCTATATCGAAGTGTTGAAGTGTATTTACAACAAAGCCACAATGTCTGTCCGATTACAGGACCGGTGCACAAAACATATCTAGCTGGCGTGAGACAGGGAGATGTTATATCTCCGAAACTGTTCACTGCCGCGCTGGAAGATGTTTTCAAGCTACTGGACTGGAACGGATACGAGGGTCAAACTGAAAGTTCTTAGAACTGGCCACTTATAAACAATATAATAAAAAATTATTCTATAATTTGAAAATAGAACTCTTTGCCAATATTACTGAGTATATACTTCATTCATTTGTCATTTGTTTTACGATTTGGCGGCAAATTGAAAATTGTCTGTGTCACGTCAACATGAATTTAACACGAGAAAATTTTTGTGCAATGATTTTTTATGACTTTCGATGTCATTTAAGTCAACAAGAAAGTTATGATAGACTACGATTGGCCTTTCACGATGAAGCCCCATCTCGTGCGACTGTTTACAACTGGTTTAATGAGTTTAAACGTGGTCGCACTAATCTCACTGATGATTTACGTGAGGAAGGCCTTCTACGGCGACGACTGAAGATAACATCTGTGTTGTGCGGCGTATGATAGAGACTGACAAAAGAGTGACCTATCAGCAGATTCGGACAAGCTTAGGCATCGGTATGAGTCAAGTGCACAAAATCCTACACGAACATTTAGCGGTCAGGAAGCTTTGCGCCCGGTGGATACCTCATAATTTGACTGAGGCTCAAAAACTCCATCGTGTGGATTGGTGCCGTAAAATGATTGAAAGATTTAACGGAGGTGACTCAAATGCTGTGTTCGACATACTAACAGGTGACGAAAGCTGGATTTACTGTTATGATCCTGAAACCAAAAGACAATCTGCTCAGTGGGTGTTTCCTTTCGAGGAGTTGCCAACTAAAGTGAAGAGAGATCGAAGTGCGGGGAAAAAAATGGTGGCCTCGTTCTTTGGAAGGATAGGTCATTTCGCAACAATTGTGTTAGAGGATCAAAAAACAGTTTCTGCAGAATGGTACACTACCAATTGTTTGCCACTTGTCTTGGAAAAGTTCGAGAGAAACGACCTCGCAGTAGGATCCTCCTTCACCACGACAACGCCTCATCGCACACCGCCAAGCGAACGATCGACTATTTGGCGACATCAAACGTTGAATTACTGGGTCACCCGCCGTATAGCCCCGACCTCGCGCCTTGTGATTTTTATTTATTTTCAAAAATTAAAGAAAAACGTAAAGGAAAGCGGTTTAAGAATGCTGAAGAAGCGGTGGCTGCGTATCGCGATGCCATTGAAGAGACCCCTAAGGACGAGTGGGCAAAGTGCTTTTCCCAGTGGTTCCATCGCATGCAGCGGTGTATTGACGTGAATGGACAATATTTTGAAAAGATATAATAAAACTAATAACTGGCTAATGTAATCAGTTTTTGATTTTCTAAGAACTTTCAGTTTGACCCTCGTATGGCATCAATATCAACGGCGAATGCATCACTCACCTTCGGTTTGCCGACGACATAGTCATTGTGGCGGAGTCGCTGGAGGACCTCGGTGCTATGCTCAGGGACCTCAGTAGAGTATCCCAACAGGTAGGTTTGAGGATGAATATGGACAAGACGAAAGTCATGTCAAATGTTCATGTCTCACCTGTACCGGTTATTGTTGGGAATACCACACTGGAAGTTGTTGACGAATACGTCTACCTAGGTCAAAAGAACCAATTAGGTAGATCCAACTTCGACAAAGAGGTCCAGCGAAGAATCCAACTCGGATGGGCAGCGTTCGGGAAACTTCGGCACATCTTTGAGTCCAAAATACTCCAATGCCTAAAGATGAAAGGCATTGGTTCCATGCAATTGCTATTGAAGATTTTATTGTTTCTAGAATCGATTGAAAGACGTGCCAAAACCAAAAGGCTCATAGGCAATGACACTCGTGTGCGTAAAAGACATCTGATCATCGCCGCAAACTTGCTAGTTTATCGGTTTTTTTATCGGGTACACTTCGGAGAGCGTGCAACTGATCTGTAAGAAGAGGAATTTCTCTTCTTGCAGATACTATGTCTACTACTGCTACTACTGCCTATGAAAGATCTCAATACACAGATGTACCCTCCCAAACTTCAGGGTTCACGGAATCATGTCATTGTTGGGAAGAGTGAGCTCACTCATTCCGTTCCACTCGGTTGCAGGAAGCGGTGAACGCCTGACGTTTTTATTTATCACTAATCGTTGTCAACAACCAAAATAAGTAGAACCACAGCATATCGCGCCGCTAGCTATTCTAGGGGTCAAGTAGATTGGTTATGTGTAAACTACTTACGACACACATTGAGACACAGTTTATTACCAATTTCAAGTTACTCAGGGCACATCCACTTGTTTACATCGATGCTGCCTATTACTACTTAGTCTACTTATTACCTACATAGTATCTATCTACCGACTAGCTTTTTGACTTGACTGGCGCCGGTTGCATAAAGATGAGTGAGTAGCGCTGTAAGTAAATTAACTTATTTTTTCGCTTTTGAGTGCCTATTTGTGGTTTTGAAGTCGGTTAATTTTTTTTGTAAGAGTTTATGTATTGTAATTTTTGCAGCCTTGTACCTACTACACAACTAGGGACTTTTGTGACAACCAAATACTCGTCTTCTCCCGCCCAGCCGCCCCCTGATCGCTGTGAACTGAATCACGCTGGCCCTAAAAATCTAATTTTAGTGTCAGCGCAGTGGTGTCATTTTGTTTCACGATTGGCCTGGTCCTTCTTCAGTATTATGTAAGTCAATGCCTGAACTGCTTCGAGAAAAGGATAGTACATGGTACGGTCGTGCCGCTTTGCTGCTCGACTTGCCGAAATATCAATTGACGAGACGTGACGCGCATCGAGACTTGACGAGATGCAGATATCAATAAATTGTTTCTATTTAATTTTTGATCCTGATACACCAATGAATACTCGAGAAGATAAGAAACGAACGTAGTGGTTAGTTTCTCTTTGATGTGAAGATAATGAAATTAAAATAAACATAAATACTTACATAGATACATCTTCTCTACAGTCATAATCTTACATTCTCTATGTAGGTAGGTACCTACCTACTTAGTGTTTACAAACATTACATTAATTTGTTATTATGTCAGTGACTTTAATATGTCAAATAATTACGTTATTGTGTACTATAGACAAAGTTGGAAACAAGTTTTCACGCGCGTTTGTTATACACCTTTTTTTGAAAAATATAAAAGTCTAGCGGTTAAATGATTGGGTGGTTGGGAAATTACGAAATACCTACAGATGGCTACAGCCAGTTTCAGTGTGACCATTTTGTGAATGGCGAATCTGCCATAGACTACGCAGAAATTCTGCCAAAGTCTCCCACACTTAACATAAAAAAGTGCCACAAATATGCCTTTATGAAAATAAAACGGATTCAACAGAAGTTATTTATTTAATTAAGGAAAATATACTGCACTATTATACGTATTTTTAAACTGGGTATCAATATTTGCTTCCAAATTTTCTTTTTCGTTTGCACCGTATAAATAGTTTGAAGACATCTTCTTTTATATTTTATTTGTGAGTTTAAAAGAAACACAGTCTTCAAGTTCCTTTACCCCATGGTTTAGAAACCTATTCCTAATTTTTGTTTTACATAAATTAACCCGAGAAAATATTCTCACACACGATCACACAAAGCGTTTGACATGAGCAAACGTAATAAGGCTTTTGCAATTTTTTAAATATTTGGATACTTTGTACTTCCATTGCAGTCCAGGATTTTGCCAATTGCTCCCCAAAATTTGTCAACACTCATAATTTTATTTGTCTTTAAACTGACTAAATATTTGTTGTACATATGAATTGTAAAATGCGTACCGATGATTGCCCACTATAACCAATTAAGTTATTTTTATGTTTCTGTGAAGATACATGCTCTTTTAAAGAAGCTTCACAGAATGCGACATCCTGGTTCTTCTTAGCCCTAGACAACCAGGAAGAAAGCAAGAGATCGTGCTTCCATTCAGGTCCATAAGAGCGCTCTTATTTTCTCTTCATTATAAAGTTTTCGTAACACGCCAAAAGAGAATCAGACAAAATCAAAAGTTGATAGAAAACCACATCGATAAAGGAGATAATATTATGAACACTACGAGTATAACTGTGTAAATTACGGTTCATTATCAAATGACGCTCTTCTACAAACACACAATGAAACAATATGAGGGGAATCCTCGTATAATCCAGCCATGAAACAGCAGTTGCTAGTCTGACAAAAACATTTTTTATCTAATTTAATCTTATAAAACATTTTTTTATCGAACATTAAAATAAAGTAAAACAAATTTTCTTACAACCTTTCAAATCTGCCAAAATTTGCCACTTTTGTAAACCGTTACAATTATCTTACACACATGAACTTTAGGAGTCAAATCCTCCAAAATGGCAGAAATCTGCCACAAATGGTCACACTGGTCAGTTTGCCTCACTGACGTCATCAGCCTGATTGTGAAAACTGCCAGAGCAAAAAAGTAGCTTTATAAGCTTAATTTAAATATATTTTTTTTAATACGGCAAATAGTTCACACATTTTATACTCATAGTTACTATTCTGTGGCTAGAGGACAAAAATGACTCAAAAACTATAATTCCTTGCTATGTCCATTTTGATGCGACTATCAACATTTTCAACAGTAACATGCCAATAGACAATCATTATCGCGTCACGAGAGTTAAAAAAAAAACGAATTTCCTGTTAGTTTATGCTTTTCGTGCTGTCGTTTCATCTCTTATATTTATTTTGAAATAAATAATTAGTGTTCTATCTTTTCAATAATTTTCCTTTAAGATTTAAACCTATAACATGTATTATATTTTTGTGAAATTATCTATATTTTTCTATTTAAATATTAAAAGAGTTTCAATAACGACTGCGTAAACTGTTAGGGCGTTTGTGTCTCGAGATGGTACACAACGCATATTGATATAATCATCTCACCAAAACATAATCGGACGTAAATTCATAAAATCATTCCAAAAAACATTAAAAATCCCTTTTTTAAGTTATTTATGCATAGTGGTACAGTTAACGTCCAGTGTTTAGTTTTTTAAGGTTAAGTTTCCATCTTCAAATGGCATTATAGTTGAGTTTTAGTGCATCGGGGTGTAAATTGATGGAATTTTTTCTCGAAAACAGTATTGTTATGTGTGATGTCTGAATGAATTTCTCACGGTTTCGGTATGGTGATATCCAGTCATGGTGGGAAGTGCCGGGCATCGCGTACTTTTGTTCTCTGTTCAGGACTGCATTCAACCTTCTGGATTTTGATATTGAGGTGAGTAACAATACATAAAACTGTTGAAATGTGTTTTTAAACATAAAATCTTATACTAACAAATTAATTTTCTTGAAAAAATTGCAGGAACTTGAAGAAGCTTTTCTAACAGATGGTACTGAAGAGGCAGCTAGTTCTCTGCTTAACGAATTGATTGTCCGCCTTTTAAATGGGTGTTTGGGCAACAATGACATCTCGGCGTTTAACTATCAGGTATTTAACATGAATTCCTAATTTGAAGTACACCAAAGGGTACCTACACTGTTGTGTATTGCACCACCAAGTAACCATATTGGCTCATTTCAGATGTACTTGAGGCGCCTGTTTCGGCAAAAATGTCAAGAAACAGGCCGAATCAACCCATTCAACTCAGATATAGACTTCCAATTTCTTCCACTGCGTACCAAAGTAGAAATTTTATATGCATTATGTGATTTCCGGCTGGATGGTGAAGATGTCTCAGATTTGTTTAAAAATCTTGAAGCAGAGAGTTTGAGAGTTGAGCCACTTGGGTAAGAATAAACCTTTTTCTGTTTGTAATAGATATATTAAGTTCAATATTTGTTTGAGTGTCAGCTATCAAATTCACTTGCTGACCCATAAGGATCGAATTATTTCAGTTTATTGCTGTAACACTATTTCCATGTATCTACTAATTCATTAAAATCTTGTGTTGTAAGTTCTTTTAAGTAAGTTTTGTTTTCAGTTGGGATGATAACTATTCAGCATACTGGTATTTTTATGGCACAAGATTGTACAGGGAGGATATTATACGGAAGCCAAAAGGCCAAAAGCCAGGCAAAAATAAAAAGAAAAAGTTAAAAGAGAGCAGAAGACGGAGTTGTTTCTTTGGTGATGCTCAGTTGGATGACGACGAAGCGGACCGTGTGTGGCAGGTGGTATGCTTCACTGAGGAAGATTGGATACATCTTACAGAAAAATTTAGCAAAGCAACAAGCAAGGTTGAGAAAGAGCTGTATCGGTCGTTATCTCAAAACTTCTTACCTGAAATACCTAGACTTTTTCTAGAAAAGGAACGTCTCCAGCGTAAAAGGTATGATTTACTATTTATTAACCTGACTTACATTATTTTCAGGACTGTTGCTTGTAACATGAGCACAATTTTTAACGTAACATTGTTGTGTCCAACTATGAAGGAAATAGGTGATACATATTGTCAGCTAGCAAATGATACAGCACAAGTCAAAATTTGGGATATTAATATGAATATACAAAAGCAAATATATAAAACTTTTGATTAATTATATTTAATAAATGTTATTAAATAATATAGTCTCTTAATTAACTATTGAACCATGAAATGTGTTTCTAAAATACTCCTATAATTTAACCAAAAATGACTTTTGTTATGTTATTTGGCAGTCAACAATATGGAACTTTAATCACTTTTTATACTAATGTCATAATATCATCTAGTGGAATGATATATCCCAAAAAACCCAACATACTAATCTTAACAAAAACCTAACAACTTTGCAAAAATTATTAAGCCACATATTAACATACTTACTAGACAGAACTTTATTCGTGTGATATTTAAAATCAGGATTTTGTGCCTATAAACCATACTCTGTAAAGGTAGTGAAATAAAACTGTCACCCAGGTGAGTAAATTTTATCAAAATCATGACTACAACAATTTCATCCAAAACCTTCAAAAAATCATCCTAACAAATTACAATTAATAATAAAAAGCAAAATTAAAAGTTTTGCTAAAAACCCATGGTTAGTTAAAATAATAAAATAAAAATACTTTAAATACCTATAAAGCGGGCTGCAGTAAAAGGAACTAGTTTTGCAAATTTCATAGTAACATCAATAATGGGAGATTTTTAGTGCTGTACTTATACTTTTAAACTCTTTAGAGAGCATAGATATATTTTTGTAAGTAGGTACCTACTATTATTGTTCTAGTTTATTTGTTTCTGCCTCTATTTGCTAGATTGCAAATTTAATTTGTGAAGTTGTTTAAATTAATTATGATTGTTAAAATATGTCTCTAAACCCATATTTAGTAGGAAAAACCAAAAAAGCTAGCACTATATGTAAAAAACTACTTACTGAAACATTACTGAAAACCACATCAAAATCAGAGGTAGTGGTTTTGGTGTTTCACAAACATGTTTACTGCAGCTACCCTGCTACTGAGTTGTCTCAGTAACACCTATCCATTAAGATCCAATCAAACCCAAAGCCATAACTGATTAAATATACTTATGCAGCTCCCCCTAGTGAACTCCTATCCTAACACCTGTTTAAGAACCCCCACTAATAAACTACAAACCCATTACTTATAAGTGATAACATAACCACATGAAATTCGAAATAGTAGTTGCACAAATGCCGCAGCACCCCTTGGTGAGTTGTGACCGTAATATCTATCTAAGAACATGCATCAATCAAGCCTCAACTCATCACTGAAAACTGCATCACAATTGGACTGGTAGATTTGGAGAAAAATAGTAAAATAGATTTCCACAAAAAATTATTGCTACAACACCCTCTAGTGAGTTGTCACCATAATACTTATCAAAGAATATGCATACATCAAACCTAATCCATCACTGAAAACTGCATCAAAATTGGACTACCAGTTTTAGAGAAAAATGGCAACATGGATTTACACAAACATCCTTTCATAAGTGTGTAGGGACACACTTATGTGGTCTCTGTTTCGTCGTGGGTAATTATACGACAAAAAAAAATCAAATTGAAACATTCTAAAGCACTAAGAGGCTCAAACAGGCTAAGAGGCAGATATCAAGCACAATTTTTTCTTGACCTCTTTAATTAACTTAAAATAATTGAAATTGCGAGAAGTTATAGACTGCAGGCCTGTGAACAAAATTTATGGGTCATATAAACCACCAGGAGACCTATGTAGGATGATAGAAGGGTATAAAATAATAAAATTCAGCACTATGCCGTCATAGACTGCAGGCCCGTGAACAAAATTTATGGGTCGTCTGAAACAGCAGGAGACCTATGTAGGATGATAGAAGGGTATAAAGTAATAAGATTGAGCACTATGCCGTCACTTGTAAGCTGTCCAACTGAGTGCTGTTGAAGAGGGGGGGGTTCTAAACCTCGATCATTTCTCCTTGCCGCATGATTTTTGTATGGCGTTGCGGAATAATAGATTAGAAGAGGTATTGAAACTATAAAAAATATAAATTTTAAAATTCTAGTGGTTAGTTGAAAAAAATTCATGATTTTCCGACGATTTACAGAGTATGTTTGGTCATTTGATTGTGTATGGCTTTGGTTCCATACAGTTTCAATACCTCTTCTAATACATTATTCGCAATGCCGTACAAAAATCATGCGACAAGGAGAAATGATCGAGGTTTAGAACCCCCCTCTTCAACTGCACTCAGTTGGACAGCTTACAAGTGACGGCATAGTGTTCAATCTTATTACTTTATACCCTTTTATCATCCTACATAGGTCTCCTGCTGTATCATATGCCCCATAAATTTTGTTCACGGGCCTGCAGTCTATCACTTGAAAGCTGTCTAACTGAGTACAGGTGAAGATAGGGGGTGCAACTCTTGATCATTTCTCCTTGTTTGATGATTTTTCCTACATAAGTCTCCTGGTAGTTCATTTGACTCATAAATTTTGTTCGGAGGCCTCTGGTATAAACAAATATAGACTCTATTAGAATTTCGGTTTAAAATCAACTGGAAAAGGCGGGCCCGCGATGCTAACTGGGTTACAATAGACTTGGTATGAAGATCTAACCACCAAAAATAATAATTGTGATAAATATAATGTATGTAAAAATGAAGTTATTGAACTTGTACTGGTTTGCTATAATACTGTATATCACTTAATCTTTGTATTCTTTAAAGAGCTAAATGATTTAACCTAATATTTATAGTTAATTTACTATTTATCTTCTTTAGCTACATATTGTTAGGTTAGGTTAAGTGTAAAACTCATGTTTATTATGGAAGTTACAAGTATATAATTATTTTGTTGAGTAAGTCTTGTCTTGTATGCAAATTATGATATCATTTCACTTTGATTGTGTTATGGAGACATTTTACAATTTGTCATATCCTATCACAATCATACAAGGAATGTTTAATTAAAAGTTTTACTGAAGAAGGACAGTTTCCCTTTTTTTTTTTACAAAATATTGTTGTGTCTTTGTTTATTTCTGCTGGCAAGTACTGCTGTACTGTATTGTTGCAAAAGCAATTGTGTCGTTATCCATTCATGTATTTTGTACCATTGTCAAATAATTTTCAGATTTATTGTACTGCAGCATTAGCTACATTATCTTCACTGCGAATGCGAATGCTAAGGCGTAAACATCTTGGCCATACGATAATATTACATACACAAACAATTAAGATTCCACCTGAAAAATCAACAGGGTTTTATTGCATAGAACTTTATTTGGATAACTTTTGAAATTTGAATATGTGGTAGTTGTAAATCTAAATAAAACTTTTCTCAGAATCAATTATTTCATCAAAAATATTTAAAAAACAATGAACTTTTATGGTGGAATGTCAGTCTCAGACAAAATATAAATGGATAGAAAATTGTTTAATGTACTTAAAATTATTATTTTGCCTTTTGAAAAACAACTATATTGTAATGGGCTAAGACTCATTTCTCAATCAATTAATTGAAACTATTGGTCATAGAATAGTAGCAGTAATTGTGAATTGAGACATAACATTTGGCCACCCTGAGCTGTGTGATTATATCTAAGTATTGGTTCATCGACACTGAACCAGGATGGAATGAGAAAAGCGTGAAAATCACGATGCGGGCGTTGCATAACTCCGAGTGATAAGGACGTCAATGCACCGCACCGGTTTACCGATGTTGACTGTTAGGTTTTCGTGATTTAAAAGTGCTACCCATATATCATAGAACTCAAGATAAGTCCTCCCAAACTTCAAGGCGCACAGAATCATGTTAACGTTGGGAAGAGTGAGCTCACTCTTTTCGTTCTAGTCGGTTGTAGGAAGCAGGGGACGCCGGTCGTTTTTACCTATAACTGATTTTGATAATTTTGAACATAAATATAAAAGATTATGTCTTCCTGTGCGTTCAAAAAGTGTTCTAATAATTTTAGAAACTCAAATAAATCTAATGGAATTACATTTCATGCGTAAGTACTGTATTTAAAAATATTTTAAATATTTTATAATTACATGCCCATTAAAATTTTAAAATGGCTACCATCAGTGTGACAGACGTCACAGACGTAGTTTGTAACCAATGCCAAGATGTTCAGGTCTAATCTTGAGTTCTACAATCTTTAGTGCTACCTATCAATAACTATTCTAATGTGTTGTAATATCTTGAAACCATGATTTGCTTTTCAACAACCAAGGTGCATACAGAGAAAATCGTAGATTGGTACTTGATAAATTTATGTGCAGAGTTGATTGCACATCTGCATTTCAGCAAGTCTAGAGATGTCACACGTACACTTTCCAGCAAGGTGAAGAGTCAATTGTACATTTGCATTCCAGCTAAGTGCAGAGTTCCCGCACATTTGCATTCCGGCAAGGTGCAGAGTCAATTGTACATTTGCTTTCCAACTAAGTGCAGAGTTGTTGTATATTTGCATTCCAGCTAACTCTGCACTTAGCTGGAATGCAAATATGCAACAACTCTAGGTTGCACATAGCATTCCAGCAAGGTGCAGAGTTTGTTCGTACATTTGCAGTCCAGAAAGGAGCCGAATCAATTGTGCATTTGT
Organism: Ectropis grisescens; assembly: GCA_017562165.1. Lineage (NCBI taxonomy): Eukaryota > Metazoa > Arthropoda > Insecta > Lepidoptera > Geometridae > Ectropis > Ectropis grisescens. Next base: position 10,263,836 of record CM029767.1, on the reverse strand, counting down.
ATTCCAGCTAAGTGGAAAATCGTCGCACATTTGTATTCCAGATAAATGCAAAGATGTCGCACATTTGCATTCTGGTTTGGTGAGCGAGTCAATTGTACACTTGCATTCCAGCTAAGTGCACAGTTCTTGTACATTTGTATTCCAACAAGGTGCAGAGTTGGTCGCACATTGTATTCCAGCTAAGTGCAGAGATAGTTGCACATAGCATTCCAGCAAGATGCAGAGTTGATTGTACATTTGCATACCAGCTAAGTGTAGAGTTGGTTGCACATAGCATTCTAGCAAGGTGCAGTGTTGATTGTACATTTGCATAGCAGCTAAATGTAGAGTTGGTTGCACATAGCACTCCAGCAAGGTACAGAGTTAATTGTACATTTGCATACCAGCTAAGTGTAGAGTTGGTTGCACATAGCACTCCAGCAAGGCGCAGAGTGGATTGTACATTTGCATACCAGCTAAGTGTAGAATTGATTGTACATTTGCATACCAGTTAAGTGTAGAGTTGGTTGCACATAGCACTCTAGCAAGGTACAGAGTTGATTGTACATTTGCATAGCAGCTAAGTGTAGAGTTGGTTGCACATAGCACTCCTGCAAGGTGCAGATTTAATTGTACATTTGCATAGCAGCTAAGTGTAGAGTTGGTTGCACATAGCATTCCAGCAAGGTGCAGAGTTGATTGTACATTTGCATACCAGCTAAGAGTAGAGTTGGTTGCACATAGCATTCCAGCAAGGTGCCGAGTTGATTGTACATTTGCATACCAGCTAAGTGTAGAGTTGGTTGCTCATAACATTCCAGCAAGGTGCAGAGTTGATTGTACATTTGCATACCAGCTAAGTGTAGTATTGGTTGCACATAGCATTCCAGCAAGGTGCAGAGTTGATTGTACATTTGCATACCAGCTAAGTGTAGAGTTGGTTGCACATAGCATTCCAGCAAGGTGCAGATTTGATTGTACATTTGCATACCAGCTAAGTGTAGAGTTGGTTGCACATAGCATTCCAGCAAGGTGCAGAGTTGATTGTACATTTGCATACCAGCTAAGTGTAGAGTTGGTTGCACATAGCACTCCAGGAAGGTACAGCAAAAAAGTTAGCAAACACAGAGTCTGCCACACGTTTCCATTACAGTTAGGTGAGGTAATACGTTTACAATGTACAATAAATAAATAAATAAATGTTGGTGGACAATTCACACACAACACCATCTGACCCCAAACTAAGCAAAGCTTGTAATATGGCGGCCAGATAGCTGATATAATACTTATATATGTAGTTCTAAATACATACTTATTATATATAGAAACACCCAGACACAGTGCAAACATTTGAATTCATCACACAAATATTTGCACTGGGTGGCAGAGTTAGAGACAGAGTTACTACCCACTAAGCCACGAGGCCAGTCATTGTAAATTGTCAATGTGTAGTAGGTTAATAATCTGTTAAATTGTAGAATCATTTATACATTTGTTTACCCCAAAAATCCGGACTGAACTTACAGAAATTTTACAATAATAAAATTTTGTTATTTCAACACTGAGAAAATAGGAATATCAGCTAAAGCTGTTCGCCTCTTATTCAATGAATAAATAAAATAAAATGTTTACCTTATTTTGCTCGGAGGTACAAAGTAACAAATTGGTGTGGTAATTCCCTAGGTAAACTACAAAATAGTCCTACTATTAGATATTTATACGGTATGCATGCCTGTATTATGATGCATTTAACATTGACAATATGCAGTGCCATAACTTTGATTTTTTAACTATACTCCCAGAGTCCCATGTTCGAAAACTCTTCTTCATGTTCAGTTATTTACTTTTTATTATCATTCCAACGCGGTTCGGACTAAGCTTTGCGATTGATCTAGTTATAATATTTCAATAAAAAAATCAACCATTTATTCTTTCATTTGCTATTAACCATCAGTTTTTACATAAATGATGAAGCTTGCGCTACACCAGATATATGGCGATATACAGAGCAGCTGCAGTTATAGAATTTCAGATTCTATTTTGTTTAGTTTTAATGCGATTTTTCTATTGCTGATGCATTAATCTTACATTCTGACATCTATCTATTCTTAATGTTTGTATAGTAAGGGGCTTAATCACGAATAATTAATTGCCCCATACTATATAAACATTATGTGTTCAAATCGCGAAAGCTTAAAAACAATACTATTGATTATGATGAGACTAGCGATCAGCTCCGGCTTCGCTCTTGCGGCCCGTGGTACATCATATATAGCCTATATCACTCGGGGATCAAGTACATATCCAATAGTGAAAGATTTTGAAATTGGCCTAATAGTTTCTCTGGGATTGGCGCGTTAATATAAATAAACTCTTAAGCTTTATAATATTAGTATAGATGTGATGTATACTACAATAATGAAAAATTCGTGTTTGAAGGAAATCACAAATGAGACCATGAAATCGGATATTACAAGTGAAAACGTTGCCGCGTTGAGCATTTTTTGGTAGGGGAAAAATCTAATAGGTTCACGTAACGTATAGGAGTTGCTAATGTAGTAGCGGAGCGTCGGAGCAGTAGAGCAGAGTGCTCATTAGACGCTTATTTGATGGGTGAAATCATGTGAGTTCGCGTCAGACACATGCGTAATACCATAAATATATGTAGCTATAAAGATGACATATTGTGCAACATTAGTACTGTTTAATATTCAAATTCTAAGTTATAAGTTTTCACTTCTGTCGCTAGTTTTTCCAACTGGACATCCATTTTTTTTATTCTTCATGTGTATTTTTACGAACTTTATTGCTGCCACAGACAGCATTGCAGGCATCTAAAGATCTCTTCACACAGTTAAGGTAACGGTTCGCCCGGAGAGCGCGACACGAGACCGCGACCGGAGACCGCGACCAGAGACCGCGACAGGAACTTGACAATATGGATTTGTATGGGCGCCAGTTCGCGCCGAGACCGCGACAGGAGACCGAGACACGTGTCGCGAGATATGTGTCGCGGTTTCGGCGCGAACTGGCGCCTTTACAATTCTATAGTGTCAAGTCCTTGTCGCGGTCTAGTGTCATCGGTTTGTTTTCGCAGTGCAGGCGTCATATTTATGCGACTGAATGCTAGGTAATGATTTGGTCTTTTCATAGTCCAATAGTGGCGTGACACTGATGTTTTGGCAGTCGTGTTGCTTACCATCAGGCACTTGTCCTGCTCCCGTTACTCTATACTATAAAAGAATAGAAACTAGAGCGAGTACATTCTGTGCTTTACTGAATATATTCGTAAATTCGAAAACAGAAATTTGCAGAGATATTTATGTGTCCTAAAAAACTGTGTAACAAGCGTGTTATGTAACTTCTAGCGCTGTTCTAGTTTCATTAAGTGCGGAATATTTACGCTGATTACATTGTGTTGCGAGGCCCCGATATCTTGTTGCAGTTTCCATACCCCGTGTTCACAGGTAAACTTCTGTCATCGTAATATCCAAATAATATTATAAATGTCAAAGATATGATGCTTGTTGCTCAGTCGCGTCGGAACTTCGGAACGGATTAGGTTGAATTTTGGAAGACTAATTGAATATAGTTTAGAAAAACATATTGCGGCAAATTGCGAATGTTCTTATGGAGTACATGCCTTATATATTGCGAATTGACGAAGCTCTTAGCGCTTTACTTAAATTATGCGTTAAATATAAATTACTACCCGCCCCCGCTTCGCACAGGTTTAATTGGTCAAGGATTATTATTGCTTTGCATAAAATCACTGCGTAAATAAGCCATTATAAATTACTTTACCCTTAGAGATAGACATATACCATCGCGGACTTTTTATAGACATTTTAAGGCGTATAATACCTACTGCAGCACGAGTATATTATTTTGATTTATTTCGTACAGCCAGCATTTACATTGTAAAATACCACACAAAAGACTTGTGTGGTCTGTGGTGCGCCAAAAGACGTTTTCAGTTTAATAAAATTCTATATCTATACTAACCCGTATACCGGCGCCGTACCCATATATATGGGTTCGGGCCGGGCCACGTTTAAATCGAAAGTCTAATACGATAGAGTCTATATTTCTCTAACTTTCTGCAAATTAGTTTAAGTTAATTAACGGACTAATACATGTATAAATCTGAAGGAGTGTTTTGTTTGAACGCTCTAATCTCACGAATTACTGGATCGATTTCAAAAATTCATTCATATATATAATATAAGCTATATAAGCTATAAGCTATCAGAGGCACCCTCGGTGGTTCCGAGGTAACCCGAACGAATCTTTCACTTACAAACGTGACGCATGAGTTGAATTCATAGCCCACGGAAAATTCTATATGTGGTGCGCCAAAAGAAGTTTTAACTTCCAAAAGAATTAGCGAAATCGGTCCCTCCGTTCACGCGTGATACCATGACCAAGGGAAATATGGATTCATTTTTATAAATATATACATAAAAAAATTACATAGAAGTGTTATAACTATCAATTATTTTAATTTAACCAGTTGTCTCAATGCTGGGCAAAGGTTTCCCTCAATTCCTTCCACTTAATCCTGTCCTGAGCTGCCAATTATCCATGCAAACAATAATAAATAAACTAAAAGTACTAGTTTATGAAAAATACCAAAAGTTCAAAAAGATAGTTTCGTGTGATCACATATTACCGAAAACACCACAAATTATATTACTTATAGTTAATACAATTAATTCCGATTACATATATTCTATTAATAATGCATTCTCAGAATTCTGTGGGTGCATTGTGTTTCAAAGATATATTTTGTTGTATGTGATACAACAGCATTTCAGTTCACAGGTTTGTGATATTAGTGTAAAAGTGATCTTTTAACGTATTAATTTGTTATTTTTAGAACATGACTGTCATGTTCTAAAAATATAAAAAATAGGTAGCGTAGCGTATATGTTAGGGTGGAGCGAATTTTTTTTAATATTGTTTCTCCATACGTCTGAAAAAATGTCGTTTTATGTTAAAAAAAACACCCAAAATTTCAATTTGCTTACTGTATGCTTAGAAGTGCCCCAAACGTCATTACTCTTTCAATCCATTCACAAAATTAGCCAAAAATCACAAATATAAAATGGAGGTTGAATTTCGTTTTGAGGAATACTGTATCGATGTGGGATAGAAAAGAACAGTATTACACCACATGCTTAGTAGTGGCGACACTATACCATCTTTTAGACTTTAGACCATCCCTTTTAAAGAGACAGGCAGAACAAATTATTGTGCTATCTTGCAAGAAAATGAGAATATTTTACCGTCACTAGGTAATCTAGGTATTGCCTGCGATCATATTTAGTTTCAGACTGAGCTGCTGCTATTATGGTTTCTACAGTTATTTCATATTGCCATGAAAATCGTACTAAAATAATCCGCTGTTTATATTTCTACGGCAGAAAGGACAAAATATTAAATAATGCCGAAAAAGAAGGTACATTTTATGAAACACCCATAGAAGATCACCTGGTTTTATGAGCCAGGAAGCAATTTTTTTTTCTTAATTTGTGGCGCGCGCTCTGACATATTATGGTTGTCTTATCTTTGCCAATGTCCATTTCGTGGCAGCTTCATAAACAGCAGCAATTGACATTAATTTTATAAAAATTTGGTGGGTTTGATTCGAGATTACATTAATTGATTATCTTAAAATAAAAAGGCAACATAAAAGGTTATACGGATACACCAACACTTTGTTAGTGGGGAACAAAAAATAAGGTTATTAATAAATATATTACAATCTTATATTATTCTTAACTATAAATTTACACAATATACAATAAATTATGTTGGTTGCCTGGAAGAGATTGCTCTCACCAATAAAGCCGCCATTTGTGACGCTAGTTGTGTCACTGTATTTTTTTCTGTTTTGTGTCACAATAAAGATTTAACTATCTAGATATCTAATGTCGGGACCAAGCTGTCTCAAGATGCATTCTAGGCAGGAGGAGGAGGTCATGAGCATAGACTGTATACTTTTCGAGGGATCCAATTTGAGCAGCAGCTTTGGCACAAGAATCCGTATTCTCATTTCCCGGTATTCCAGTGTGACCCGGTATCCAGGCAAAGAGAACACAAATTCCAGCACACTCACACTCATAAAGTTCCTTTCTTATTTCGAGAATTAGAGGGAAGCGGGATGAGGCACAAAAAAGGGTTGGCTATTATAGATTGGTCATGTCACATTTGATTGTACGTGATTGTACGTGATCTGACGTACCTAGCAACGAATTATAAAAGCAAGATCTGAGAAAGCTCCATACCTTTGTAGGTTGATTGCCTTCTTTCAATTTCGATACAGAAATTCATACTGATATTATACTTTGGCAAGAGTGTGAGATAACTGATCTATCTCTGAATTTTATTTTGTTAGTTTATTTTAGTTGTTAGTTTGTTTTAGTTTTGAAAGCCATTGTTTAAATGGAAATACACACAAGCAGCATATCAAGGATTTCTCTTAACTTCCCGTTTTCTCTTCCAACCTGTTTACATTGCATTGACAAAAATGCCTAATTTTGACACGAAAAACAATTCAAAGTTGAGATATTGTCCAAAAAAATTGTTTCATGTGTTTTCAACAAAGCTAATAATTTTTTAGTTGTGTTTTTTATCGAAGTTTAAGAATGTACCATTTTCATTGAGTAAATTAAATTAAAACAGTAAACATTTTTTTGTTTATTTCATTTGATATCTATGTCAATCGATTATATAAGTTATTTTGATAATAGGCTTAATTAATACATGAATTATCTACAAAATCGTATTTTAAAATATAATGATATCAAATAGTCTATTGAACATACAAAAGAAAATTAAATGGTTTTTTTTTTCTGATTTTCAACCGCATGGTAGAGGGCACTCAAAATTTTTTCATAAGTAAATGGTATTGTGTAAAATCAATTTCTCTATTACAACGCAACATTTCATCGCTATGCCGTAAACATAGATAATAAAATAAAATCTCCATACATTATCGCTCCATCCTAATATCCACATATTAAAAAAATGTTGAGACAAACAGAAAGATAAATCGTAACCTTTATGAGTTTTCTTTTTAAGGTTGCTGGAGTTAGCACCACGTCGCACCTCCAACAGAGTGCTGCAGAAGATTAAGAAAGAAGTCAGCAAACAGACTACTGATGACAGTAACAAAGAGGAAGAGGGAAAGAGCAAGGATATGCCACACCTTGCTCGGGAGAACAGAGCCAAAAGAAGAAATTTACTAAGGTAAGAACTTACACATATTATGTTGTGAATTTTCTCAAGATTCAGTCTAGAACTTTCATTGTCAGAGTGAATAGTTACTTTCTAGTGTTTGCCATCTTTGACCACACTGTCCCTTATCATCAGGCGAGTTGGTTTTCACGAGTCTTGCAATAACTTATAATAATAATTGGTCTCAATTTAAAAGTAGACAAGTTAGCATCTTAGTTGAATCATCTACATTTAAACTGGTACCATAAACAAGACGGTTTGTATTATTGTTTGCTAGAACAAACTCAAAAACGTATGGACCATCTGGACTGAAAAAATCTTGTACTTATACAATCCCACTTTATCACTGAGTATCAAAGGGTACATTGGTTATACAAGTAAATTTGAGTTCTCTATTAAAACTAATAAAAGTGGTCAAGTGCAATGCTTAAATGCTTAAATCAATTTTAGTTCTTGATTTTCCACTTGATTCTATTGTATGAAATAGTTTCATCAACGTTTTGTGATGACGTTGTCACGTTAAACTATCGTCCGTAAACCAACTTTACAGGCAACCAATTTTTATACAATTTAATCAAAATCGGTTCAGTTGTTTAGGCGTTAAAGCGTAACAGACAGAGCTACTTACATTTTTATAATATTAGTATGGAGTTGCAAAGTTTCATGGTTTTATCGTAATAACAAAATTATTAGAAGAAATATATATTTGCTTTCATAGTTTGTATGTTTCATAGTTTTAATCGACAATAACAAACTGCCATCTAAATTTTCATCCCCCATTTCATGACCTTTTTCCGTAAAAAAACTAGCCTATGTCCTATCTTGGGATCTAGTCTATCAGTGTACCAAATTTCGCTAAAATCGTTTCCGTGGATTTCATGCTTATAACTCTGAAACTGACCAAGTTTTCATACAACCGTCTATCTCTTGTTTCACCCTGTTGGGGGTTGAATTTCGCAAAACCCCGTCTTAACGAGCGCCTACGAGCTAAAAGACACCTCCGTGCAAATTTGAGAATCATAGCATATTATGTTTGTAATTTCTGAGATTTCGTGAAAAACATAAACATAATTTTATTTCGGTACCAAGTCAGTTGATGAAGTGACCTTTCGCTTGTAAATAATATTCCTTATTTTTCTTTAGAATTTGGATAAAAAGAAAAAGTTTTCTATTGTGAGTTTTTTGTCACATTTTCAGACACTCTTCAATAACTGGATCTGGCTTTGTTCTTAATTTTTATGGTTTCATAGGAACGTGAATATTTTTTCTTTAGTTTTTGTGTTTACTCCGTTGTTTTAGAAAACAATTTTGTTTGTGGATTGTTTGTTTGTAGTTTCTGAGATTTCGTGATGAGTGACCTTTTGCTGTTATATATATGTCGCAGCCGGATCGTATAATTCGCTGTATTACATTACGGCTAGCCGTTTTGAAAAACAGGGCCGGGTTGTAAAGCGGCGGTTTAACGATTAGCCGGATTGAAAACGGCTGATTAAAAAACAGCCGGAATGTATTCGACGCCATTCAACACGGCTAGCCGTAGTGTAATAAGGCGAGAGATTAGCTGCTTCAGAATGAGAATTTTTAGTTCCGATTCTCAACACTCATGGCGCTGCCTGACATAACAACAACTATGTCGTTGAGAACAGTACATGTGTTGCTAAATTGCTAAAGTGACTGTGGATTCTGGTGTTCGGCGGAATCCGACACAATATTATTGGGCTGGTGTACCACCGTCCACCTCTTGAGACGGCTCACCTTTTCTTTGCCTTTTATAGGCTTATACTTGACCGCCATCTCGCCTGATGTTAAGTCCACGATGGAGCGTGTTTACCTAGAAGAAACCGATTCACTCTCGATTTGAAGACACAACGATTCTAACCATCGGGGAAAACCCACTCTGACACTGAAACGAGTAGAAATCTGACGGCGCAAGTAAGGTCACGACTGCATGGCGGATGCATGCGCCTCCCAGCCAAGCTCTCTTAATTTTTGCTGAGTGGCTAAAGATGTGAGAGGTCTAGCGTTGTCATGATGAAAAACCACAACCCTTCTGTTGATTAATTCCGGCCGCTTTTTCTCAAATTATTACTTTAATATCATCAGTTGTTCGTAGTAGAGTTCAGAATCGATGGTCCTGCCTACCCCTCTACCGCCTAACGAAATCGGCTATGGCTTTGCTATTGCTGTCTTTATCATTTCAAGCAAAAAGACAGCAATATCAAAGCTAAGACAGTTTTAGTTAGGCGGTAGACCGTCTGGTGATAATAGCTCATATAAATAATGCCCTTCCAATCCCACCACACACACAACATCACCTAGTTGCGAATTAACTGGCTGGCCTCGTGGCTTAGTGGGTAGTAACTCTGCCTGCGACGCCGAGGGTCGTGGGTTCGATTCCCACCCAGTGCAAATGTTTGTGTGATGAATTCAAATGTTTGCACTGTGTCTGGGTGTTTCTATGTATAATAAGTATGTATTTAGAACTATATAAGTATTATATGAGCTATCTGGCCGCCATAGTACAAACTTTGCTTAGTTTGGGGTCAGATGGTGTTGTGTGTGAATTGACCATCAATATTTATATTTTATATTATAACTCTGATTTCGCCACAGTCTGTGAAGCCTGACTGGCCTTTACCACTACCTTTTTCGCACGTTCTTGTCGTACGTGATCCACTTTTCATTACCAGTTAGTTAGGTTTCCTCACACAGTGAGCTCGTCAGGTACCCAAATATCGACCGTTTTTGTGTACCCAGATTTTTCAAATGCGCCGAAACTGTTTTGTTTTCAATTCTCAGCCTTTCTTTTAAAACATGAGTGGTTCCCGTACAAAAACACACATAATGCAAATTATCTCGCAATTTTACTAGTATTTATTATTATTTCACTATTGTACTACTAATAAGTATAAAACATTACTTTAGTAATATCAATAAAGTAGACTAGCTCGTCTTAAGTGGCTTATTTTGGCAGGGGAAATACGACAGGGGGAGAGAAGTTTTCATGATAAATTCAATTGTTTTAACTGACTGATATAATTTTCTTGGTTAGTCAAATTTCTCACTTTTTATTTATTTTCTTTTATAGTTTATAGTTACATAAAAATAGCTCAATAATTACAATAGCCTTTGTACCACAGGACCCAATTTTACATCCATTCTAAGAGGAGGCCAAAACGTTATTTGTGACAATATGCACATTAATTTTCACTCTCAGAATGGATGTAAGCAGCTCATAGATGACAGGTAAGCACGTAATGGGCCTGTAGTTCTCTGGTTCCATGGTACTACCAGACTTAAGGAGAAGGAAGGTGACTCCGGTGGTTATAAAACTGTGAAGAGAACCTGTCTCAAATTTGCTCCCCTAGTAAAATGAGTAAATATATGTATACTATACTGGCCCTTATGTCTCTCCTCTGGCCTTCGAAAAATGATAAAAATATGTATAAAGTGACTGACTTGGCCTTACATAAAAATTTAGAAAAATGGGACAGCTCATAATATAAATAAAATTACCTCTATAACATACTTCCAGCACCCCGCGGTTTTACCCGTGTAGTATCCGTTATTGTTATTTTCTGGCAATAAAAAAGTAGTTTAGATAGTATTCCTCACTATAATCTAACTGTGTTCCAAATTTCAACCCGATCCGTTCAAGCGTTCCGACGTGATTGAGCAACAAAGATCGAAACGTCATAACCTTCTCATTTATGATATTAGTAAGATGAAATGTCGTGATCGCTTAAAACAGAGTGTTAAATTATGTACATTTCCGTTCCAGATCCAAGTCGGCATCATCTGACTCGTCATCTAGCTCAGAGGAAGCGAAGGAAGAGATGCCTCAAAAGGTATCCAAACGACCGAAGAGCTCTCATAAGCGGTCAAAAAAATCCTCAGCCACGAATAAAGGCGAGCCGCCACCGGAGACCCCGGTTAAACCCGGCAGAAAGACAAACAACTCGCTCGCTTCCGTCACTGGGCAAATACTCATACCAGAGAATGATGAACCCGTCAACAGTACTAGGAAGAAGCTCAAGACTTCTCAAATGTAATTGAAACCTTTATATATATTCCCTGTCCGCAACTTTGACTTCATATAATTTAAAAAGGACTATGTCAAAAAAAACTCCTTATTTTTTGATTAAAAATTCATTCAATCATCATTTTAAAATATGGTAGTCATAGGGACTGCCTATAGAAGTGAAAACTGGTAACTTAGTATTTTAGTATTAAACAAAATGAATGTTCAAACTGCCAGGCATAGAACAAATATTTGTATTCATCATACAAATATCTGTCCTTGGTGGGAATCGTATCCACGACCTTTGGGTCTGCAGGCGGACTTACTACCAACTAAGCCATGAGGTCACTCTATAATAATAATGGATCTGAATTCCAAACTTCAGCCTGATGTAATCAGGTATTAAGAGATGATTAAGCTACAGATATCTATAAACATAATATGTATATCCAAACTTTCTCACTTATTATATAACGAGAACTAAAAGGCCGGGTTATACCTTTAATAGGTATTTTATCTATAGCTCTCCTGGTGGACTTTGGAATTCAATAAAAAATAATTTTACAAACCTAGTTTGTAGTTTTAAAGACTAGAGCGGTATTGCCTTCTTTGATATTTGACTACAGATTGAGAAGAAAATTAAGTTTCGTGCTCCAAAAGCGATAACCGATTTTGATAAGAATATCTGAAATATAATCTAGCAGACAAAAAATTATCTACAAAATCGATTCACAAATTGGCGGAGCTGTCGCGTAACATACAAAAAACAAACTCCTCCTTTTTTAAGGTCGGTTAAATAAGACAAATTTAAAATAATAACATTGACACTTGCTCGCTTCTAATCTTCTCTTACAAATCACATGGTTAATCCAGTCGTTTTAGGCATTTTAAGCTTCAATCTGCGGAAAATTGCTAATGGGCTGATTTTATAAATTTTTGTTTACACAAAAAAAGTTAGATATAGGTCAAAAGGTGACGAAAATTCGTTTATCGCAAATACCTCGAAATAGTCGACCTATGGGCGGAGGTCAATAGAGGTCATTAAGTAATTGTTTGGCTTGAAATTATTTATAAAAAACGACAATTTTAGATTTTCTGTAAAATTTACCGTTTTCAGAGTAGACAGCCGAGAATGCGACTATATTATGATGACAAAACAATTGACATGACTGACCCAAAGACGTTGTACCTAACTACTAGACTGAGCACTATGTCTCAAAAAGGGCACGGGCCGAACTTTCCAAACCCGTATTTAATACGAAGGAGGCGTCCTCCAATCGCAGTCGGGTTTGCAGCGGAAATTGTTCTTCTAAATACATACGTGTTCCATACGAGGTATGGCGCTCGAGTTCGCGAATAAATGCACCGCTCGCATCTCGCTTTTGTGTTTGTACATTTTTTATTTCATTTTTTTTTTTTTTTAAATTGGAACATTTATTAAAACGTAATTTTGCAACAAATATCTTGAAAGTACTCGATAAATTTCTATACTAGCTTTTGACTACTAGTCTGATCAGTTGCTTACGTTATATCAGGCACAGATTCGATCTTGTATGGATTACTACTGTTCGCTCCTTTGGGATGGAGTTCGTGTGGAGTCGGGGTGCTCCTAGTCGTGATTCGCCAAATCGAAATCGAGTGCCATGCCTCGTATTGAACACGTATTTAGAAGAACACTTCGCGTTACAAACCCGTGCGCGTTTTAAGGCAATGCTGCCTCCTGCTATACACGGAAAAGGAAACACGCTTCCTATGGTCAAGTGGTGTAGCGAAACAACAATGAAACCAACCCCCCTTTGAACATGATGCATGAAATTACATCGAAATTTTCAAGAATACACCAAAAAACTGGTAACAATTCCCTAATTATAATAGTGGTGAACAACCATGATAGCTTATAGCGTTGGTACTATCTGTGTATCCAGAATGATGCCTCAACGGCTTTACATTATGATAATAATAATGTATCCTTTTTAACTATCATGTTTTTTCTTCGCTATTGTGAATTATGGGATACTTAATAATTAATAAATAATTTTTTTTTATTTGTACATAAAAAACTAAACTAATACGCTCACCGACTAGATAAAACAAGAGAGTAGATAGACAAAACATTGCGTCGGTGATCGCTGCAGTTACCGCAATTATTTGTCGGAGATAGTCTCGGATATTGCGATATAAATTCATGCGCCATATTCAAGGAATTGTTTCCCTGTTGACTCGCTAACTTCAATCAACAGTGTTTCATAATTATTATTGAACATCAGCGCAAAAAATGTTTTAAATAGTGTGACAGTTGCAAGTTTCTGGCTAATTTTTTGGTATTATACAGTTTCAGCCAATCAGAAGAGGACATACAAACTGATATGTACAAAGTGCTGGAACAAATCACGGCACACGATGACGCTTGGCCGTTTATGGACCCAGTGGAAGAGGAGTATGCCCCGAACTACTATGCCGTCATCAGGCGGCCTATGGACCTGCGGAAGATGGAGGAACGTCTCGACAGCGGCTATTACACAGATTTCTCCATGTTCAAAGCTGATTTCAAACTGATGGTTAATAATTGCCGCCTATACAATGGCCAAGATAATGGTAAGAATAGTTTTTAATTGATCACTATCACTAGTGGTCCGCCCTGACTTCGTCTTTGGTTAAAACTGTCTAAAATAAAAAAGTAGAAAGTATTTTTAAATAAGAGCTATTCTAGACATGGCATCAAACACCTCTACTTCTCTTTGTTATATTAATCTATACTTCTATACTAATATTATAGAGCTGAAGAGTTTGTTTGTTTGAACACTAGGATCTCGGGAAGTAATGGTCAGAATTGAAAGATTATTTTTCTATTGTATAGTCCATTTATCGAGGAAGGCTATAGGATATAGAACATAACGCTACTATTAATAGAAGCGGAGCATGAATCGAGAATGCAACAAAATCGGGAAAAAAATATTAACCTTAGTTAGTACAAGACCTAAATGGGATCAGGATGGACAATCCTAAAGCTACTCTGCTCCGTAAGTCCATTGATAAAGCGCAGTATGAGCTTTTTAAAGCGAATAGGGCGGTCCCAAAGCACAAAAGAAGGCTACCGGTGTTCGGACAGCGGCTGGCCAGACTGCTTCACGGATGCCTAAAAATAACACCCTATGACGACTTCTCACTTGCGTGGCTCGTCTTCGACTCTCGAAAAAATGCCGCCTTTGTGGGAGGGTTCCGGGGGTTTCCAGGTGATGCCCGAAAGTGAGTTGCCTAAGTGCCACACTGGGATCAAATACGTACCGGACTTCAAACGAAGAAAGGGATGACCTCGAGAGATGGCCGTTCATCTTGAGAGAATTTCTTTCGAAATTGAATAGATCCTACAATATAGAAGGCTAGCCGGTATTCAAACATATAGTACGACAGAAAGGTCAGACATTCAATCACATTCTCGTGATGGGTATCCCGGCAATCGTAGAAAAACTAAGGAAAACGAACAACCGCCTGCACTACACTACTGGTTCAGCGTACGTAAAAGTAAAAGAGAACAAGATCGGGGTACCGACCAGACCGACCAGACCAGACGGTACCGACCGGGGTACCAGCCAGACCAAAGGCAGAGGCTGAGAGGGTCCTCAGCGCCGCGATAAGCGGTGAAGGCACTTCCTCTGCGGCTGTAACCAGTGCGGAAGCGGTACCCCCAGAAGATAAGGACTGGACTAGGGAGGAAGTGGACCGTCTTCTGGAAGTGGATGACGAGGGTGAGGAGGATATCACAGGCGATATTATGGGCCTGACAATCTTCTCGCCCCTGTCACTCATGGACACGGAGCGGGAGGGCGCTGACTCTGTCCACTCCCTAGACAACTAAAGCAGTTTAGGAGTAAATTCACGTTCATGTTTTTAAAAATGGCTCTAAAGAAAGGTAGGAAAGTAAAGTAAGGTAGGAAATGAGAGCACAGTCTCAATAGATATCATACAAACTAACGTCCAACACAGCATCACAGGCCCCAACACCCTACGAAGGGCGCTGGAGGAACAACCTAACACGATAGCACTAGTCCAGGAGCCATACCTTTACCACGGCAAAGTGAGCGGGTTTACAGCCCTTAAGGGCAGCGTATTCGCGGCTCCAATTCAAAATGAAACTCGTACCGTTATATATGTACCCAAACATCTAAAAGCGTCATTGGTAACACACTTGTGTACAGATGACCTAACGGTAGTAAGACTAGACACGGGCCTACTAGATAGGCTCGGCTCCATCTTCCTGGCCTCAGCATACTTCGATGGAGAACTAACTGCACCACCACCTGAACTAGAAGAACTAATACAGTTCAGCGACACCAACAAAATAGAATGTGTCATCGGCTGTGATGCAAATGCACACTGTACTGTGTGGGGCTGCCCTGACACAAACGAGAGAGGCAAAGACGTGTTAGACTTTGCCCTCTGACACAACCTCAACATCTCAAATAAAGGGGCAGAGCCGACATTTGTCACTTCATGGGCCAAAACCATTATAGATATTACGGCAGCAACATGCATAATTGCCGAAGTGATTAGCGATTGGCGTGTAGCAACAGATAAATATTCTGGCTTAGACCATCAAAGGATAAGGTTCAGCCTGAAGATAAGTAAACGTAAGCCACGGACTTACAGAAATCTAAAAAAGACTGACAAATGTCTTTTCTCAGAAGCACTCGAAAAAATCATGCCCGAAAATACCGAGGTAACCAATGAAAAAGAGCTTACAACAAGCAAAATAGAAGAAACGATAGACTTTCTAACCAAAACTCTAATTAAAAGCTTTACATCCTCATGTCCTCTAAGGACCGAAAACACCGATACTTTGAGCAAAAAAGATAGATGGTGGAACATAGAACTCGGTAAACTGAGAAAGAAAGCTAGACACTATTTCAATAGAGCTATGAACACCAACCAAGACCAGGACTGGCAGGAATATAAAAAATCTCGACATAGGTTGAAAATAGAAATAATCAAAAGTAAGAAAAACGCCACATGTTTTTCTTACTTTTGATTATTTCTATTTAGTAAATACAGCAGCTCAATTCAATCGGAGAGTGAGACTGCTAGGCTAAGAAAACTGCTATCAAACAACTCTCAAACCAAACTGGGAACGTTAAAGAAACCTGACAGATCATTCACCAAATCCGAACAGGAACAATTTGAACTACTTCTACAAACCCACTTCCCAGACTGTCGACTAGAGTCGGAAGGAGGGTGGGAAAGCCAAACACACCAGAATTCTAGTAGGGAGGACTGGGGCTTTACATCATCTATAGTCACTGATGAGGCGTTGGCCTGGGCGATTAGCACATTCCAACCTTTCAAGGCTGCGGGACCTGATGATATCTTTCCGGCTCTTCTACAATGGAGCATGAGTAAAACCAAAACACACCTCGCAGCTTTATACAAAAACTGTCTCGCGTGGAATATTCCTAATTCATGGAGAGTAGTGAAAGTAGTATTCTTGCCTAAAGCAGGCAAATCATACTACACAAATCCAAAGTCATTTAGGCTCATTAGCCTTAGCTCATTCTTCCTAAAAATGCTAGAAAGACTATGTGACAAGTATATTCGAAATGGTCCGCTACGGAACAATCCAGTTCACGCAAACCAACACGCATACCAATCGGGCAAATCGACCGAAAGCGCTCTAAGACATCAGGTAGTTCACAAAATTGAAAGCGCAATAGAAAAGAAACAGTCATGCTTGGTAACCTTCATTGAAATTGGAGGAGCCCTCGACAAAACTACCTTTCCGAGTATAGAGGAAGGACTAAAGCAACATAATGTAGACGACAGAATGAATGGATCACTAAAATGCTGTCGAATAGAGCAGCCAACATAGAATCCCCGGCAGTCTCGCTGTGTACTCACTAGGGGATGCACGCAGGGAGGAGTAGTATCTCCTCTTCTATGGGTGATTGTAGCAGATGAGTTGATCGGGCTTCTAAACAAAGAAGGTATAACTACCGTCGCATATACTGACGATTTAGCAATCAGGGCTCTGCGAATCGACTTTATGCGAAAAAATGCAAAAGGCACTCAAAATACCCGAAAAGTTTTGTGGTAATCGAGAACTTTCCGCTAATCCAAACAAAACAGAGATGGTGTTATTCACGCCCAAAACCAAAATACCAAAGTTAAAACTCCCCACCTTATTTGGAACGCAATTAATGTTTAGTAAGGAAGTAAAGTACCTTGGTATCTGGTTGGACAGTAAGCTACTGTGGGGAAGACAACTGGGCCACATAACCACAAAGGCTACAAACATATTATGGCAGTGCACCAAAGCTATTGGTAGAGACTGGGGACTTAAACCAAAACTGTGTCGATGGATGTACACAGTAATAGTTCGAACAGCATTTACTTACGGCTGAGTAGTGTGGTGGCCTAGAACCAATCTAGTAACCACAATCACTAAATTGCAAAACATGCAACGTTTAGCATGTTCATTAATCAGCAGTTGTGCAAAATCTACACATTCGGAAGCACTGGACATAATACTTGCCCTGCCACCACTCCATCTCTATATACAGCAAGAGGTGATGGCGACAGCGCTAAGAATTAAATCGACAGAACAATGGAAAGGTTCAGGGATTCCCACAAACCACTGTAAGATCCTAGATCGTGCGAATATAATTATCCCAGAGGTATGCCATGGCCCAGACCATATAGCCAGCACATATTTAGATGGGAAGAATTATGGGTTGTTTACAGAGGAACATTCCCAAACAGACACTGCTTAGAAAAATAATAATGCATGCAACATTTTCACAGATAGTGCTAAAAATAGCATGGGAATTGGGTGTGGATACTACTCACCAGAGCTAGACCTGGTAGAATTGCTAGCTCTAAATAAAACTACAACAGTACTGCAAGCGGAAGCTGTGGGCCTTCTGTTAGCAGCTAAATCAGTCCATAAAAAAGAAATACACACCAAAGCAATGGGAAACTCACTGGAACTTAAGTTTGTAACGGACAGTGCAGCCACCATTTATGCATTACGAAAACCCACAACCAGGTCAAGAGTGATTGCAGAGTGCCATTCTATCCTACAGCGCCTCGCACTCACTCATACTGTCACAGTTGAGTGGACAAAAAGCCACTGCGTTTGCCGTGGAAATAAAAAAGTGGACATGCTTGCCAAAGAAGGCGCAAAGAAGAAAATCAGGGCAGACATAGCAGAGCTGTGCAGGCCAACTGCTTCAGAAACACGGAATCTGCTATGTCTACACATAGACAAGAACAAAATTAAAAATTTTGATTAACCCCCGACTACCTCAGAATTGTTATTTGTACAACGTTTTACTAGTCAAGCCTTTCATTTGATACCCATATTAAGGAAGTTGTGAAAAAAGAAATCAAGTCAAAGTCAAGAAATCAAGTCAAGCCCTTTCGTTTGTGAAAGTAGCGAAAAAAATAATTTAATTCGCCATTTTGTGGTGGCGGCTTGGATTTGATTTTTTTATAATGTATAGTATTCTATTATTCAAACCCTTTCATTTGGTACCCATATTGAGGTGGGTTGTGAAGAAATATTTTGTCCGCCATTTTGTGGCGGCGGCCATCTCGAATCGATATTAACCAAACATAGCTAAGAACATCCGCACGGATATTAACTTTCAAATAAAAAAACCGCATTGAAATCAGCCCATTTGTTTGAGCTCTACGGTGCCACAGACAGACACACACATAGACGGACAGACATCGACGTCAAACTTAGAACACCTTTTTTTGGTCGGGGGTTAAAAAAGAACATCAAAAACTATGGGATAAATCTACTAAATGCAAACACACAAGAACTGTGTTCCCGCTCATAGAAAGAAAAGTAACAAATGAGCTGCTGAATCTGACAAGATCTGATCTTATTCTGATGATAGGTTTAATCACAGGCCACTGTGAGCTGAACTATCATCTCCACAAAATAGGATCTACCGACAGCCCCTATGCAGGGGCTGTTTGTTGGAAAATGAAACTGTGGAGCATGTGCTTTTGCGCTGTGAAGCCACAGGAAGTTATTAGATCAAGATCGGGACTACTTGTAGTAACTCCCAAATCAATTACGGGAATGCATTACATCTTACGAAATGGGACTGGAACTGTTATGCCAGCGACCCAAGGCCGTCCTCCGCTATTTTAAGGAGCTTGCCTGGTTTGGGTAAGCTGGCAGGGGCACAAACACCCCTAGTGGGACGTCAGTGCAGGCCAATCACCCCCACCCTGAATTAGAATTATTAGAATTAGCATCATTCACCTACAACTACATCTATACACCTTATAGAGTGAGAGCCCGTGAACCAGAGCAGACCTTCGTTATTTTAACAAAGCTGAAAGTTCTCTCAACATAGGTAAGTACAATGGCCCGATATGAAGTTTGGCAGATAAACTGTACTAAAGGTATTTGAAATACCAATCTAAATTTGTCAAACTATATAGTCTGCATTAGTATTTTGGCGTAGTATTGGTATCAAATGAAAGGGCTTAACTTACTATACTATCAGGAATATCACCCAGATAAGGAACAGGGCCAAACAGTGCGTGATGCAATACATGGAGCGAATACAAAGAGGAGGTGTAGTAATTAAATTTCCAAATGAAACGACGCGTGATAGTTTGCGGGATGAGGGGGCACTGAGGGGGTATTAAGCCCCGCCCACTTCTCAATATCCCATCTATCGGCTAATCGCAAAACTACTAGCTTAGGTTGATGTTGATGTTACTACATAACTATGTAGTAACATCAACATCAACCAAACTCAAATCAAACTTTTGATATCTAGTGTAAGGTAGCTGAGTTCAGCTACCTTACACTAGATATCAAAAGTTTTAATGAGATAGGACGTACTTATAAAGGCCGTTACAGACGTAGCTATAATATATATTTTCACATTTCATAGCTGGACGGACATATTTCCGTATATTTTCTATACAAAACCTCGAGTGTCCATATACGCAGCTATAATATATATTTTTGTGACCGTCACCAAAATATACCATAATATATATTAAGGCATATTCATATAAATTATGGTATAGCAAGACATATTTTGAATGTACAGCGTGTTTCATCGTTGTTCGAGCACACATCACGAGTTGTTTCCTAATATTAACCAAGGTCTGATGATGGATCTGGAAGTGAAGTCATAGGAACTCTGTAATAAAACGACGAAACCCCATCAAATCTGGGATCGTTTTAGTTGTCTTGGTGCTAGATGGAAGCCAAGGCCTGATGATGAAGCTGGAAAATAACCATAGGAATCTTGTAACTAAACGACAATAACACCATTGAGATTGAGCTCGTTTTATTTGTCTTGACGAGTACTTTGGTGTTTGATGGTAATCAGGGTCTGATGATGAAACTGGAAGATGGCCATATGAACTTGGTAATTTAACGACATTACCCCATCGAGTTTACCCAACCCAAAAACAAAACAAAATCGGTTGGTGTGTACCCAACACAAAAAACAAAATTGGTTTATCCGTTTGGGAGCTACGATGCTACAAACACGTACAGTTATGTTATATATAACTTATAACACCCCGTCGTTATTGCGTCGGGGATTAAAAAGATCAAAAGACTCGTGACGTGCGCTCATACAATGTTGAAACATGCTGTACACTCAAAATATGTCTTGCTATGTTAATATGCCATAATATGAATATATTACGGTATATTTAGCTGACGTCACGGTAATATGAAAATATATATTCATTACAGCCATGTCTGCGACGGTCTTAATGCGAGTCTCCTCACATGTGCACCTGACGAACGCTGATAGCATACTAACTTAGGCCCCGCCCACCATGATGACGTCAGGACCTAGTTGAAAATCACAGTGCACAGTTGCTTAGGGCAGCTCGTCTTTGTATTACCTCCGTGATGCAATAAGAGTGTAGCGGTTTGATGAGGTACATCAAACCGTCATATTGGTGTCTGGAGCCTTAGCCTTGAATTTTTTGGAGTGGCGCTGGGTTCTGTTCGACGTGCTAGGGATATTTAAAGTAGTTTTTTTTTAATTGCTGCCTTTTTGTATTGCTTATAAGCAAACCTTCTGGCTATGGTTTTATCTACTGAGTTTATTGTGTGGATATGGGACTTCTTGAGGGATCGATCTAGCGCAAGAACCAGTGGGCAACAAACTCGGCTACTGATAGAAAATATGATCGAGCGTTTGAACGTGACCCTTGAGGCAGTCTTTAAATGGGGCGATGCCAATTTAGCCAAGTTTAACGAAGAAAAAAACACAGACGTTTACGTAACGACGTAGACGAAAAGGAGTCCATACCTACTGACTCCTACTTTTCGAGGCGTATCCGTGCCGGTTGCTGACCATCTCGAGCTTTTGGGCGTTTCTTTGTCAACGACGCTCAACTTTAGACGCTAGGTGTCCTTTCAAAAGTGCTAAAATACTTCAATTCTGAACAGTTGCTCACGTTATACCAAGCACAGATTCGCTCCTGTATGGAGTACTGTTCGCACCTTTGGAATGGATCGGCTAAGTATCAGCTGGAGACTAATCGATTGAGAGACGTGCCAAATTGCTCATAGACAATGACACTCTTGTGCGTAAAAGACTTCAAAACCTTGAACAGCGCCGCAAAATTGTTGTCTTATCGGTTTTTTAATCGGATACACTTCGCTGAGTGTGCAACTGATCTGCATGACTTATATCGCACTTCTCGTATCTCAAAGGAGCGACATCGTTTCATGGTTGATGTTACACGACAAAAGACGAACGAAGATATTTGACTCTACGTTTGTGATAAGAACTTCTAGGTTGCGGAATTTGTTAATGTTAAGTGGGTTTTCCCCAATAGTTACAATCTTGGTGTCTTCAAATCGAGAGTGAATCGGTTTCTTCTTGGTAAGCACGTTCCATCGTAGATCACATCGTCGCTTTACATCAGGCGAGATAGTGATCAAGTGCGAAGCTATAATAGTTACAAAATATGTTATTGTATATAATTATTTTTTTATTAGAAGAGAAGGCCCCGAGTCTCAGAAGTAGGAACTCTTAGTGGGCTGCTTATACAGGAGCATTATAAGCAGCCCACTAAGAGATCCCACTTCTAATATATAATTAGTTACTTTACCATTTCTAATATATAATTAGGCTAGTAATAATTGCCCGAGTATTATGTATATAAATCAGAATAAATTAGAAGAAAATCATTGCATGAATATTAAAGACTAGATCCGCCCCGGAATCGCCTGTTGTACGTATCCAAAGGGGAAATATTTTTTTTATCGTTTCAGTAATTCCTGAGAATATCGCGTTAAAGAAAAAAACCTCTTCAGCTACCTGCTACGCCACCTGTCGATAATTAGTCGTACCAACTCAGATATAGATAAAATTTGATTAGCAAAGGTTTACACATAATGACACGATCTTAGACATATTCTGTCACGGCAACGCTCGATACGAAAGCTCTCAAAAAGGAATATTTTTTCCCTTATTTGTTACATTTTTCATTCATGCTCCGCTCCTATTGATTAGTAGTGTAATATTATATAGCCTATAATAGCCTTCGTCGGACTATCCAATAGAAAAGAGTCTTTCAATTCTGACCAGTAGTTCCCGAGATCCTTGCGTTCAAACAAACAAATCAGAAATTGTTGAATCGACAAAGAGCAATTGAATTATGGTTTAATTTTACCTCAACTTCCGCATAATACTTGATCAAAAACATTAATTCCTAATTTTTTTTAATAGAAGTAAATTTTACCTTTTCAGAGTATACTACTATGGTTGACAACTTGCAAGTAGCATTTGACAAATTGACAGAAAAGTATATGCACCGGGTGTCATCATCGGATGAAGAAATAGCAGTAGAATATCAACTGCCAACTCCGTCTAGGAAACACAAGCTGAGGCCTGATGAATCTCCAGAAGAGCAAAAAAGAAAGAAACGGAAATCTCATTCTGAAGGTAAACAATGAGACAAAAAAAAATATCTTAAAATTTAAAATGGACTCTTGACACAACTTACTGCTACATGTTTGTTTTTACAATTAATTCACTGCCTTTTCTATACCATTTTTTGATATCTATTATTTTGCCATTTATCTCTTTGTCAGTAATTCGTCATAAGTTCTAGTTGAAATTCGAAAGTAATTAAAGAATTTATTTTCGTCAGCGCTCAAGGTCCCATATAACAAGACAAAGTCTCCTGCAACTCCAACGGCTCTCGTAGCTACCGCCGTATCAATTATACGGGGCCCCCGAGTCTCAAGGGCCCCGACGCGCGTAAACAAAATTAATAAAAAATTAACAATTAAAAAAACCTATCAGACCTGTCACTGTTGCCCATAGAGGCAGAAATTTTAGAAAACCTAATAAAGTCATCATCAGATATAAACGATTCAATAACCAGACTACCGAAAAAAATTCAAGAACAGTATAATTTAATTTGTATTGTTTGTAAAAAATTGGGAATGTGACAGATAGGTAATAATTGTGAATAAGTATACAGGCTGATGGGGAGAGCAGTGCAACGGTTGAAGGCGACGAAGCATAGACCATTTAGACCCTTTTAGGCCGTGATTTTCTAAGACCAAGTGTGACTGTATTTTTGTCGATTTTTTAAAGATTTTTTTTTGCTAAAATCCCAGAAAGTTTATCTTTAATTACTTATGATGACCAGTTTGAACAATAATAATTGTTTATTTTTACCCGTTATTTAATTAAACCAGTATAAAAGCCATATTAACCATATTTCTGCCATTTCTAAAGGCCATTTTTCTTCTTTTACTTTTAATCAATACTAATATTTTTTATAAATTCTATTTCTAAACACCATACCTACTTCTATCATCTTCCTACCACCTTTATGCAGACGACCTGCAAATTTACCACTTGAACTTGTTGCAGCCATTGCGGAAATAAATGCAAATCTGCATCGCATTCGCATCATTAAATAGAGCAAGTATTTTTGGCTTAAAAGTTAAATGGCTGGTTATCGTAATCGGCAGTTTTCATTGAATCTCCAGAATTAATTGGACTACTTTACCTGGCGCCGTATTTCATAGAGTTTCTATACCGTTTAGCGACTCCGTAAAAAATCTGGGATTCATTTTAGATTGAACCTTGTCTTGTGACTGCCAATTAAAGTCAATCAGTCGTCGGTTATTTTCAGCTGGTTGTTCCTTAAGACGCTTGCGTATCTTTTACCCAGTGCCACTAAAATTGCTCTTGCTCTGTCTCTCGTACTTCCGATCCTAGATTCCTCTGGCGTCTGTTATCTTGATCTTAGAGGGGATCAGCTAGTTACTGTGTAAAATATATATTTGGTTTACGCAAATATGATCACGTGTCTCAATTTTGCGCGCAGCTCAAGTGGTTACCAATTTGTTTTCGACGGGTTGATCAAATTCACTGTCGTCTTTATAACATCTTATTTAATATTCGTTCTTCGTCATTCGAATTGACGAAACCTTCAAAAAACATGTCAAAAAGTTATATTTATCAAAATTGTAGCCTCATTATAACTGTTTAGTGTAGAGTTACTTATTATCATTATCGATTCACTGTTTTTTATTTTCTTTTTTAGCACCTTACAATATAGATATATTTATTTATTTTAGTTACCTATATATTATTGTACTTTATGATAATTATTATATGTACTAGTGTATATTTATTTATGTTTTATGATTCTGTAAATAAGCTTTAAGTAGGATATCTGTTCATTTATTGTTTGTTTTTGTGAATTACTGTCTATGTTATGTCTATGTATATGCACATATTATATATATTTTAATTTTTGTCAACGCTGTTCCGACCGGTTGAACTTTGGTTATTCGTCGGATTGGAGTGTTGTGATCTTGTACTTTGATACCGCCAGGACACGTCACTTATAGTACATATCCCTTTTACATGGGTTTATAATACGTGTTTGTTCCTTCATGAACCATTACAAAATATACCTTAGGTATAAGTACCTATATTAAATTGTTCAAAATCATGTTTCTTTTTTTAAGGGGAACCTAAGTCTAGCTCTTCAGACCTCGTCCCGGAAGAGAAAACCAAGAAAAGTAAAGAAAAAGTGGTCACTGAAGAACCGAGAGCAGAAGAACCGAGAACTGAAGAACCTAGAACTGAAGAACCGAGAACTGAAGAACCGAGAACTGAAGAACCGAGCACTGAAGAAATCAAGAAACCTAAGGAATCTCATAAAAGTAAACAAGGAAAAATAAAAAAGAAGCGCAAAGGGCATCACCGTCACGGTAAACATTCCAAAAACCACAAGAAAACGTCGCATAAGACAGGACATGGCGCGTCTAAAAGCAAACACGGCAAAAAACAAAAGCATAAAGATGGGAAAAGTAAGGAAGGAAAGAAGTCAAAGCAGAAAAAGAAGAAGAGTAAACATCATGTGGCAGAGGCGGTGGAAGAGCCTTCACCACCCAAACTTGAGCCGTCGTCTCCGGAGAGCTCTCATCGCAGCCGCAGCGCCAGCCCCCTACCATCCATCCACACGCCGTCACCCTCTCCGACCGAGCTTGACCGACCCTCGTCTCCGCCTCCGGCGGACCCCACAGACCAACTCAATGATCCAAACTTCTTCAAAGACAAATATGACAAAATTAAAGAAAGGAGACGGCACGCCGCAAAGGATGCCTTCGAATCACTCTTCGATCTCAAACAGAAAGTAGTAGAGAAACAAAAACAAAGTCTCGTCGTACCTGAGAAAGATAAACACCAAAAACTACGAGAAACCATTGAAAAATTAAAAGCTAAAAACGAAAAGTACAAGGAAAGCTCTTTCAAAGATATCTATTCCGCTGGTGGTAGTGGGGTCGACAAATCGACAGAATTGAAGAAGAAAAGGAAACATAGAGAGGCACAATCAGATAGTGAACAAATTGAGGAGAAGAAGAGGAAGGAGAAGTCTGGCAAAAACAAAGCTCTGAAGAAAACACCCAAAAAAAGTTCTGCTAAAAATGAATCAGCTTCGGAGGCATTGGAAGAAGCAGTCAAGGACATTAGTAAATGGTTGGAAGAACCTCCGAAAAGTTCCACCATGAGCTCGCCGTGTGACAGCCCGGCGCAAACTACGATATCTACCGAGGAACAGGACAGTAGGCTAGACGACGACCTGTCGCAAGGTGAAAAATCGGTATTCAAGAAAGAAATGCGCAAACGCCCATCGTCACGTGAACCGAAGGTTGTGAAACGAAGGGAAATCCAAAGGACTATTGAGAGATTACAACCTGGTAAAAGTAAAGGTAATCTTCTCACCAACATCAGCAACAAAAACATTGAAAAAACAGAGGAGGTTGCCAATTTGGGAGTCGTAAATAAAGTGCGTGAGACAGACAAATCAGAGGAATCCAGCCCAAAATTGAGTCTTGGATCTGTGTTGCCAACAGTAGAATTTACACTTGGGAAAGACCATAACTTTGATAACCAAAAAGAACCTAAAGAAGAGATACAAAAAGAAGCAGCTAAGGAGCCAGAAGTTGAAGAGAAAATAACTAAACCTGAGCATGATCCTCAAATGGAAAAGAAATTAGAAGAGCCTCCTGTAATCGTTACGAAAAAAGACGCTGAAGTTGAAACCGAGCCTCAAGTACCACAGAAACCAAATCAGGAAAAAGCTACACCTAATCTCAGTGCATGGTTCAAAGCTTTTGGAGCGCCAAAGAATCCTACACCTATTACTATTGTTAAGAAAAAAGCCGATGAGACAGAAAGCGAAGAAAAACAGCCAGAACCGACGCCCGTTGAACAAAAGCAAATAAGCCCCAAAAACCCACCCAAATACGGCTCTCCAACTAATCCTGATACACCGAACCCAGACGGTGGCGACAGTCCAGTACCGGTAAATACCACTCCAAGGCAAAGAAGAACTAGCACTGGTAGCTCCGTGTCTGAAAGATCGTCATTCAGCCAGGACTTGGATTCGCCTCGCCATCAGATGTCGCACACCTCACCATTACTTCGTTCACCTGCTTCGCCTAGAAATGAGGAATTTCAAAAAATCACTTACCCTATTATCAACGGATCTGTTAGAGCCGGTTTCTATCAAGATACTACATCTATGAAAAGTAGCCCTGATAAAAGTTGTAGCCCACGCGAAGGTCCACAGTCACCTTACTCTACATACCCTCAACATGTTTATGCCAGTAACAATCCCGCTGGCGCATCTACTCCCAATTATTTCGTTGATCATAACAAAAGTCCCTTACCAACATATACCCATAACCCTCCTCCTTACTACGATACGACTAAAGCTGCGGTTGTCAGTAAACCCCCTCGTGCTCACGAAGAGTACGCCAATATTGCTCCAGAAACGTATCAGCAGACACAGTATGCTCGACCTTATTCTCCAGCTTATTCCCCATATACTCAACCTCCGTCCTCTAACTACTCCCAGGTGCAGCAGTCGCCGCAACCTCCCCCGGCCAATACTCCTCCTATCGTGCCAACGATGACGCCTGAACCTAAAAATGCTCATTTCCCAGTCAAGAAACGAATGTACAATGAACCCGAGTCGTCAATAATTGTAACTCCTACTAAACAGATTGAATCTAAAGAACCTGTAACGCCACAGGTTAAAAGCGATTACTCGAAAATTACTCAACCAATGCACTCCATTCCGCCTATGAATACTCCGTCAGTAGACAATATAGCATTAGCTCTTAGTGAAAAATCAGATATGGCAAAATTGCGTGAGAACAACGTCATCACGTACGCTATGAACGAACGCCTAGTTGACGATAGAAATACTCAGAAACATCACATTGAAACTGTACATGATCTTAAAAAGGACATGAGTAGCCAGGACGTAAACAAGCCCCTGAGTATCATGAAGAAAGATAATATCGATATGGTAAATATGGGTTATATGAATCCCGATGTAGAACGTAGGGGCAGCGGTGAAGTTCATGACAGTGACTTTTCTATCGGAAGAGAAGTCACGAAACCGATAACGAATACTCAACAAAAAGTTTACGACGTGGATACTATTGCTCTAAATCTCGGAATAAGTAGTCTACATTTGCATAAGACATTATCTAAATCTAATCCTATCCAAATGAATACGCCACCCGCGGCACACTCGCAAGACAGAAGTCACACAGAAAGGAGTCACGTTGATATGAGCGTTAATCATAACGTTGCGCATGCTCACCATCCAACCCAGTATGACCATATGTCTGGTGGACAAGCTGTCGGCCACTTCACCATGAGTGACATTGAATTGGCTAATAAAAGCTATATGCCTGCAACGCAACTACGTCATCGGCTATCGACTACGGAAACTGGAAAATGTCGAATCAAATGCGGAAACCGGATATGATGCCTTCTGATTATTCAACAACATACAGTGCCAACTCAGCAGAGAAACTGAAAAATGAAATCAATGCAGCTAATACAATTAATTATAACAAAAATCTACCGCACCAACAGTACAATATGTATAATGCTCCTCGCTCGAATACTCAAAGAACTCAAGATTTACAGCAGAGCCTTGCCTCTGAATTACGGATACCCAACCCACGCGGGCATCTCAAGAGTGATCACATGTCATCCATCAACGATCCAGAACCGGTGCCGAAGAATATGGACACCGTTAACAAGTCCCAGAAATCTGAGAAGCTCGTACAAAATCATCCACTGGTATCTTCAAATCCTTACAAAACTCCGTATTCCAATTCTAGTCTTCCACTTGACTCCCTTAGAAACATGCCGAACATCCCGCAAATGCTAGAACGTTACACGAACGACGATAGATTTTTGTCTTCCTTCGCAAGCAGCAGCTCATCACTTTACCACGAAAAGCAGTATCAAATGGCTCAGATGTTTAACAAAAGCCTACCATCCGAGATACCGTCGTCCAGTTCTTCCGCCAGCATATACTCGCAACCGTCTACGGCACTGAGCAAGGACAACGGGGTCTACAGGACCCCGGCCCCGCAGGACGCTAAACAGAAGGCGAAACGGAAGCGGACGGAAAGTAAACCAGCTCAGGTGGTGAGCAGTCAAGGTTACCACGCGTCTCCTTGTACATCGGACGTGTTGTCTTCTGTGAAGTCGGGGATGATGCCGGCTAGTGCTTTCAACTTCGGTACTTCTTCCAACATGTCTCTGAGCGGAGGATTGTACGGTGACAACGCGAGTTTTTCTGCGAATCAACTTATGGCGGCGAATTATATGGTGGCGGCTGTGGCGCATCAGCAGCGGAGTTCGGAGGCGAGCGGGGAGAAGATGGCGAAGCCGGCGCACGCGGCGTCGTCGCACGCGAGCGGCGCGTTCCCGTTCATCGGGCACGGACAGGTGCGCGGCGGATACCCGTTCGTGGGGGAGTCGGGCTCGCCAGGGCTGTACCAGCAGTACCTGCAGCGCCACCAGGAGGAGCTGCTGCGCCAGACGGGCGCGCAGATCATGTCGCTCTACCCCGCGGGCTACCCGCCCTCGCTCGCCGGCGTGCGACAGCCCTACGACTCCATGAACCGACACTGGCTCTAAATACAGCTCTCTCGCCTCGCTTCACACACGTTTGTTACACATTATTATAAATAATCGTTAATGTGTCTATTGTTATAGGAAATTGTAATTTATGTTGTTTGTAGTTTAAATATTATATAGTAGTATGTGGATAATTTAATGACATTACTTATTATACATGACAATTGTTAATGAAACTATTGTTAGTTGTTCATTTTCTAATTGTATTGAGTTTTATCTAGCCTGTGATCTTTGTAGATGGACTGCTTCTTTTAACTCGTGTTGCTGTTGTTTTATGGACTTTCTAGTGCAAACTTCACTTCGGTCATGTTTATCATAATATAGCTATATGATTGTTTAGTTTTTACATATGTGATAAAATGTTTGTTGAATGTTCATACATATTTTATCTATAAATGTAGTGTATGAATTTAATCAATTGCAAAATGTGTATGTATTCCTTAACCATAATTTCTAATTAGAGGCAGTCTTCGATATCGCTAGCTATTTTATAAATAGATGTTTTTTAAAATTATGATCCAAGATTGACTTGTGTTACTACTAAGGACCTGGAAATATGGGCTCTATCACTTGAATCTGTATGTCTGTGTATGATATTATTCTTGTCAACTAATTTCAAAACTTAAATCATAGTTTTTGTTATAGGTCATTTTTTTTAATTGATTTTTAAGTCACCATAAAATTATCAACACTGTCATATTATAATCTAACGCGTGAAATTATAATCTTACTGTAGGTTAGGTTACTTCTATCTGATGTCGTTAGATTATAATCTGACGGTTTTTACAATTTTACGGTGACATATACACTTAGGCTAAGAACTCATGGAGCGATTTTCAGCCGCGCCCGCTGCGGTTGCGGGCCTGCAGCTTGGTTAATAGAATGCAAATATTGAAAGTACAACTCACGACGCGTTTTACCTGCTCGCCTGCCGCGCGGTCGCCCGCAGACTCGGCGGGTGGCGCCCTCGATCTCCGCGGTCAATGGGCGTCGGTTGGATCTCAGTAATCGTTAACCGCCCGTCGCCCGCCATGTTCGGGGGCAATAATCTCAGAAAATCACTGTGTGTCGTGAGTTTTGTAATAAAACTGTTCTGCAACCGCGGCGGGCGCGGGTGGAAATCGCTCCATGCGTTCTTAGCCTTAATATCTGAATTTGTACTTAGAGGAGCCTATAAAGTATTCTGTTAATTAATTAACTTTATGTTGTTGTTTCCTGTGGATTCATCAACTGACTCGCAGCCCTGGTTATAATCTTTAGGATCGCATCAAATTTAATTTAAATCAGTTTATTATGTGTTATATATACATGATATTTGATTGTCTAGAATGTTTTATTTAAGGGATAGCACTTCCATAAAATGATAATCCAACTTATAACTCAATTTTACTTGCCTTTTGGCTCTATGAAAAATAATATTTTCACGAATATAGAATAAAGTTTGCTTCTGTTTATCTATGAATTATTAAAGCCACTGTGAACCGTAAGGTTTTAAAACTATTGAGCTTCTATTCCATTTTTTTATTCAATCCAATTAAATTATTTCTTCAACACCAAATGTATTACATTCTTGAGATTCAATACCGTGTGTATCCATTTGCATTTATTTAATTTGCGACGCTTGGAAGCTTTTTACTGGCTTAAAGTTACTTTAACGCAAAAAGGTCACATGAATTAAAAAATAATAATTTTATTTGTTATTAAATCAGTTTTAAAGTTTACGTAATCTAATCTACTTATTTGTTGTGTAAATATTATTAGTATTTTAATTTACGATCAGTGTTTAGCATTTTTTATAATAAGATTTACTATTATTCTGAATGTAGTAATAAGAGATTATCTAAGACACATTGGACAGTAATTCTTCTTATGTAAAAATGAAAATAAAGAATTTCCAAATAAATGTATGTATTTGAAGTATCATTTAATCTCACTAACGTTTTGTCTAATATTATTTATTTAATTGACGGGCCACACGCGAGCCACAAGAAGCTCAACAGTAGCTGGAGCGCGTGACGGCCACTTGTGGCCGGTGGTCGACATTTACGGTCGGTGCCTGCTACCTTTTATAACTCACTAGATGCCCGCCCCTGCTTCGCCCGAGGTATATTATATAGCACTCATCGGGATCCCGTACAAATCCAACGGTGAAAGAATGACTGAAATCGGTTCACTCATTCCTGAGAATATCGATTTCAAACAAAAAACCTCTTCAGCTACGTGCTACGCCACCTGTCGGAAATTGGTCGTACCAACTCAGATTTAGAAAAAAAAATTTAGCAAAGGTTTATATTCAATGCACAGATTACTGAAATTCAATGACGCAATCTTTGACACATGCTGTCATGTGTCATGTCAAAGCACGAAACGTACGAAAACTCAAAAGGGGAATATTTTTTCCCGATTTTGTTACATTCTTGTTTCATGCTCCGCTTCAATTAATAGTAGAGTTATTTTCTATAGCCTAAAGCCTTCCGCAATAAATGGACTATCCAATAGAAAAAGAATCTTTCAATTCGGACCAGCACTTCCCGAGATCCTAGAGTTCAAACAAACAAACAAACTCTTCAGCTTTATAATATTAGTATAGATAATAGAGTTCTAAGTTTACAACGTATTTTTCTCATGTATAATATCATCTCATGTATGTTGTACACACAGATTTCTAAACAGATGAAACCTTCGTGAACGACACTGTGAGGCCAGTCATTAGTAATGTATGCGTGACAGCTCTCACGGACGTTGTCAAATTACTCACGTTGGTGTGCGTGTAATGTTCCCAGTCTCAAGAAAAATATCCCACTATTGTTGTCTTAGCTTCGGAAATATTCGCGTATATTAACACATATATTATAATGTTAAAATAATTTATTATTACACCGATGATATATAATGCAAGGATTTCTTGTTATTACTATTTCCATCCTATGAAGTTAAGAATTTTGATTTAGCATGCAACAAAAAATTCGAATATTCGTACAGAAAATTCGGAATAAAAAGAAAACGCCGAATAATAGTAAAAGTCATGTGTGTGTTTATTTTGAGTATTCTATCGGAGCTTCTTGTGAAATTTTGAATATTATGCTTGACAAAAGGTGGCAACTACCTACTCATTTAATATCGGTGAACACAGGAGGTGCAGATAATTTTTGTCAACTGATTTGATGTTGGGGGGCCAGATCATTCAATTTGTTTACTATCCAATCTTTGTCTGGACGCGTGTCGCAAACTAAAAGTTCACCTTTTCAAAAATGTTGATACAAACCAACGAAAACCGTCTTAGAGTTTATGTAAATCAGTTGAACATTATTCACATCGCCACCCAAAGTTACGTCGTCCAAATACCTAACGTTTACATTGGACTAGAGACGTTAAATGATAGAGCGAATGGCCAGGGCGAAGGTCGCATGGCCGAATATTCACCAAGTTGATAGCCAACGGAAGATAGCATAGGATTGTTTTGATAATTTTGTGGATCTGCCATAACATTGCTTAAGAAAATTGTAGAAGTCAAGAATTTTATTCTTCACTTCGGACAACGGGGCTCCACGATCAACCAAATTAAAGGCGTTTTTGACGTACACCTTTAACAACCCTCTCCCCAATTTTGGACAAAGAAAGTCAGGACAGAATGAACAGCAGCCTCATGTCCACTCAGAGAACCAAAATCAAGTTTGTGGGACGGAGCTGGAAAGTGCAACGCTTTATACCTACAACTCACCTTGGCAGCAAGACCAATGTGTTGTGGTGCCAACAGCGATTGGCCTGATCCCAACATCTTTTTTGGGTAAGTATGTACGCACAAATTAGCACCGTATAAAACTTCGACAATGTCACTACTGACTCGACCAGATAACATGAGGTTGATTAAAACGATTAGATCTCTCAAAAGAACTTGCCTACTTTTTTAAGCTCCACTATACCTACTTACAAGAATTAAAACTTGCTTCATAACTATAGTTTTCATCAACACTATTAGTATTTTTATAAACACTAGTAATGACGTGGATTTGTGCTAGGCATCGATTGACATTAAATTAAAAAAATACGATTATAAAAATAGGGTTTAAAATAGAATAATACAATCTACTTAAGCACATAAATAATTTAGTCTACGAGTATCTTCAAAAAAATAATAATCTATATTTTACCTTAACTTTAGGGAAAATAATTTCAGTTTAGTACAGGAACACTAACCAATTTTCGTTGAGGTGTTGTGTTTCTATTCATCAATCGAAATGAAATCGCCTAAATTATACGAAAAGCAGTAAAAATATTCAAACTTTCCCATGAAATGATATTCCTCTTTCCTTTTCTTATTTTTGAAAACAATGTTTGCAATGTTTGAAGACACAAGACGGCATAATCTTGTACAAAACTTAAAATCACACGGGACTCCCGTACGAGACGGAAGTCCGTTTCGTACTGACTGGGGCTTGTATTTGCTTTGGCGTTTGATATTTGCTTTCTGGACCTAAGGATCTGTGTTCTGCACGTTCCATCTGCCTTTTGTTTTAGAAATCTGTGGTTGTACAATAAACTATTACTTATACGCAACCGAAATGCCGTTGATATTTAAATATCATAAAATATTCTGAAATCAAACAATACTGTGTTCCGGTTTGAAAGTCAATGTTTCCTGAGAAATTAATAATAATAATAATATCCTATTTCATCAATAATCCTCCTAATTTAAAAGAAAACCAGCAACAATGCATTTTGACAATTTTGTGACAAGCCTTCAAACTTGTGTAAATACAAGAAACGGAATGAAATTCTTAAAATAATGATCACGCGATCAAAAGGAAACAACAAGCGGATACGAACAACGCACGACCATCACCAGCCCGTGTCCCGTCACCACCGAGTTCGTCGTCGGAGGACGAAGTTTTTGACTCCCGCGACACAACTTCTTCTTATTCGACGAGTGGCGAGGACGCGGCGCGGACCCCGGCGCCAACAACAACCAGACGTCGTGGCCGTCCGCCGCTGCCGGCACGCTTGGGGCTTGTGAGGCAACCTGCCTCGCGCCCGACTCTCGCTACCGGTGGTGTAGTGCGTCGCATGCGATGGACTCGCCAAATGAACGAGAACTGCATGCGCGCCTATTACAGGGCTACAGAGGAGGAACCAACCTGACCGCGTACTGTGCCAGGATGCTACTTCTGTTTCAGGCCCTTGAACCAACTGTCGCCGTATCCGCACAACGACTCTCCGACCAAACCCGGGCTATCCGACGCTGCAAGCTGTTGGATGACTCGGCACTTGATCGGATACGCCTGGAGGAGCAGCGTACTCGCCCGGCTTCTGCTTCGACTCGGGATCAGCCTGCCGCGTCGTCGGCGCTGACACTGGCCTCATTGCCGACGTCAGTGACGACACTTGCGGCGCCGGTCGACCCCGACATCGAGGAGGAAGACTCAGCGAGTCGTAATGTATCCGACCAGGTAATAGAGCAACTGAGGAGCACTCTGGAAGACGCGATTTTGCGGTATAGATCCACACCTAACTCTAGGCCGCGATTACCACGTTTGCCCACACATAGACGTAATTTGGCTTTGATGGGAGCCCTGAATACTTTGCTAGTGCCCTACCTGGGAACTAGCAGAGATTTGACGATACCCATTCTATTCTGTACTGTGGTGCTATCGCGGCGTGTCGCGTTGCACGTGTCAAGTTCCCAGACACTGACCGTGCAACGCGAACCGCCGGAGATGCACCCGCATAACAAGTGCGAATAGAACGGCGTATCAGCAAATTCAGGACTCTTATTGCAAAGCTAATCTGCTTCAGACAGGGGAACAGTCGTCCCCGAGTCATGCGTTTCGTAACACAGGCATTCGCTGGGACTGGTATCAGTCCTCAGCACTATCTTGCCAATGTTGCGGAACGTATTGACTACCTGAAGCAGAAAGTTTGTGCGTGGGCAAACCGTATTCGCCGCTACAGAGGCGTGTGGATCGATATCGACAAAATCGCGACTTTCAGAGTGATCAAAGAAGGTGTACCGAAACTGGGAAGGAACTAGTCAACGTGTGAACGACGGGCAGCTACCGGATCCTAGCGCTATGAAAAATTTCTGGCGCGGCATCTGGTCGGTGCCTGTCGAGCACACAGAGGGAGCTTGGATGCGTGTTATCGAACGTACATGTGAGCCTATCGAACCCATGGGTCTATTACGATAGACTCCGTAGACGTTAACTGTGCTATCCGGCCGGCTCAGAACTGGAAAAGTCCTGGGCCGGACGGATTGCACAACTTTGAATAAAATGGTTTCGGTGCTCATATGAACGTTTGGCAACGCAATTCAAGAAGCCCTCGAGACGGGTTGTCTTCCCAGTTTCTTGACCACCGAGTCACCTTCCTGCTCCATAAGTCTGGTAGTACCACGGAACCGAAGAACTACAGACCCATTACGTGCTTACCTACCATCTACAAGCTGCTTACATCTATTCTGAGAGCAAAAATTAATGCGCATATTGTCGCGAATAACGTTTTGGCCTCTTCCCAGAATGGATGTAAGATTGGGTCCCGTGGTACTAAGGAGCTACTCCTCATTGACACGACCATTTGCCAACAAGTCAAACGAAACAAGGGAGCCCTCACCGCTGCTTGGATTGACTATAAGAAGGCCTATGATGCGGTGCCCCATTCATGGCTAGAAAGGGTTTTAGAGTTGTACAAAATAAATCCAACTCTAAAATCTTTTCTAAGCAAATGCATGGGACAGTGGGTCACAGTCCTTCGTCAACCAGGTAGCGTAGACAGCTCTTTTGTTTCGGAGGACTTGATTAGGATTGAAAGAGGCATTTTCAGGGTGACAGTCTAAGTCCCTATGGTTCTGCCTAAGTCTGAATCCTCTCAGCACTCTGCTGAAGGATTCAGAGTTAGGTTATCGTCTTCGTAGAGGAGGTGAGGTTATATCTCATTTGTTGTACATGGACGACCTCAAACTTTTTGCACCGAAACGCCAAGACTTGTTGGAGCTATTAAAACCACGGAGGTTTTTTAGTAACGCCATCAAGATGGAGTTCGGTGTGAACAAGTGTGCGGTCATGCATGTACAGCGAGGGGAAAGTAGTAAATTCAGAGAATTTACAACTTTCCGAGACTATAACTCTCAGATCTCTCTCGAAGACGAGACCTAAAATATCTCGGTATGTCACAGTCATTGGGTATATCAGCAGATGACATTAAGAAATCGGTGAAGGAGCGCTTCTTTTGCGGCTGACAAAAGTACTTAAAAGTCTTCTGTCAGGCGGTAACAAAGCGCGAGCCTTCAACGGTTGGGTAATGCCTCTGCTGATATACTCCTTGGCATACTGAGGTGGACTCAGACTGAGCTTGACGCCCTGGACAGGAAGGTCCGTCAACTGCTCACAACTCATCGCATGCTACACCCGCGCTCGTCTGTTATGAGACTGTATATTCCGCGGAAGTGGGGAGGTCGAGGCTTTTAAATGCCAAGAACCTACACAACCGCGAAGTATGCAGTCTCAGGGATTATTTCCGCAACAGCGAGTCCGGGATGCATCGCGATGTTGTGGCAGTTGACAGAAGCTTCACGCCTCTTTCACTGGCAAACGAGAACTGGCGTAAACCATCGGTGCTCAGCACTGATGATCGCAAGGAAGTGTGGAAGAGCAAGGAGCTGCACGGGCGATTCTATCGGGCCCTAACGGGACCCGATGTGAATCTGCTCGCGTCGGTGAACTGGCTACGCTTCGGGGACCTCTTCGGAGAAACCGAAGGTTTTGTCTGTGCAATTGCAGACGAGGTTATCAAGACGAACAATTACCGGAAATACATAATGAAGGACGGTACGGTCGACATTTGTCGGGCATGCCGCCGTCCAGGCGAATCTCTTCGTCATGTTATTTCCGGTTGTTCGCATCTTGCTAACGGCGAGTACTTGCACAGACATAACCTAGTAGCCAGGATCATCCACCAGCAACTTGCTCTTCGACACGGCCTTGTCGAGTCCGAGGTGCCGTACTATAAGTACGCACCTCTGCCAGTTCTCGAGAATGGTCGTGCGTTGCTCTACTGGGACCGCTCTATCATCACGGACGGGACTATTGTCGCCAATAAGCCTGATATCGTGATGGTAGACCGGTCCGAGCGCCGAGCTGTGATCGTCGATATCACCGTACCACATGACGAGAACCTCGTGAAAGCCGAGAAGGACAAGCTTAGCAAGTACCTTGACTTAGCTCATGAGGTTACCGCCATGTGGGAAGTTGATTCGACGATCATAGTCCCAATAGTCGTGTCGGCAAACGGCCTTATAGCGAAAAGTCTCGACCAACATCTCAAGAGACTTTCGCTAGACGGTTGGGTTAAGGGCCAGATCCAGAAGGCAGTCATCCTTGACACAGCACGCATCGTCAGGAGGTTCCTCTCTCTGCAGCCCTAACCACCGGTAGCTTGGGTCCTGCCCCGCTGCTGGCGGCACCCTAGCTTTTAAGTTTTTTATAATGTTTATATTTTTATACCTATTGTAAAAAACTTAGAAATTAAGATGAA
Organism: Ectropis grisescens; assembly: GCA_017562165.1. Lineage (NCBI taxonomy): Eukaryota > Metazoa > Arthropoda > Insecta > Lepidoptera > Geometridae > Ectropis > Ectropis grisescens. The sequence continues at coordinate 10,225,580 of CM029767.1, read as the reverse complement.
TGAATAAATAACTGAATAATAATATAATGCTTTATTACACCCACAAAATGAGCTACAAGATAAAATATCTCGACGAGCGCATGGGCAGGCATGTTGCTTACCAATAAGTACAAGTGCTGCTCGCCTACCCACTTCTGCTCTATCATACAAAAAAGAAAGAAGTTATCGAGCCATGCGATCTTGGCTCCCTCCACTTTAAGCATACGTATACATATTACGTAAACTTAAAGATTTCAAATAAAAAAAAAATGGCAGTCACAGGAACCCGATAGAAGATAGGAGTGAAAACTTATAACTCAGAATTTGGTAGCTTACTTCGGAAACTACACGGGTGTAACCGGAGGGCGTGGCCTGGCCATCATGGCGTGGCCATATAGAAATGCGTTAGCATTTCCCATTGTGCGGTGACACACCTAAAATGATCGTGTTGTGAGTAGGTAAAAAATCGAGTTGCGCTAGAGATGGATAAGACTGTTCCAAAAACTATCGACATCTCGATATTTTCCATGCGTCATCATATTGTCATTTAACCATAATTTAGCAAATATTTAATTGTTTCCGAAATTTCGGAATTGACATAATATTTGAATACCTAGTGGAAATCATAACAAATACTATCTATTTTTTTAAAGTGAAAACTTTCTTTTGAGGCACCATACAAATATTTTTCTTGGGGTGTGAACGAAGCTCATAGTCACGCTCGTAAATGAAAGAAATCCTCGGGTGAACTCGGAACTATTAAATAACTTATATTATATCAGAAACGGTAAGTTTGACAAAATAGTTAACTGGAAACGAAAGATGCAATAGTATATTTTCTACAATAATGACCTCCATGACTTTCGCCTTCAAGAAGGTAGTTATTTATATTGGATCGGCAATTTAGTGCAAGTTTCCATGATGATAAATTCGCCTTAGGGATGCCCAAAAAAGTGTATTGTATCGATATATCGCATCGTAACTGTATCGAACTTGGTTGTATCGATACGCGATATTATCGATTTCCTTTGTATCGATATATCGTATCGTAACCGTATCGCATGCCTTTCATTTAATATGCGATATAATGAGTATATATCGTGCAAAGGGTTATCTTTTTAGTAGTTTTACTATATTATTATTATTTTTAAAGAAACAAATAATTATATGTATTTAGAATAGTTTTATTCAACAAAAAAAATTACAATTGCCATTGATCAGCACTTAAACAACGCAAAAATAATAATTTGGATAAGCGCTGTGGATTTAACCTATAACGGCTTTCGGAAAGTGTGTGCGAACGACTACCTACGAACGGAATGACAAAGGAGAACATAAACTAAACATTTATTAATCATATTTGACGGTACTACAAAGTTCAAAGATTATTTAAATCTACCTCCAAGTCTAAATAAAAGCCGCCTGTTCTTGCTCCATAAACAATTTTGTCGACGTTATCATTCTCTTATTACTAATAACAAGATATTCAATGGCACTGTCTATTATCGTTTAGTGATGATGTAATAGGTACATTAAAATTTTACAAATTAATCACCGACATAGTTTGATACGATATGGTAATGCGATATTTTTATAAGAATGCGATATATCGAAGCGTATCGTATGGTCAAAATATCGCATCAAATATCGATATATCGTATAGTGCTGTATCGATATTCCGATATATCGTATCGTAACGGGCATCCCTAATTCGCCTCAGGCGCCATCTTGAAATAACGTTTTAGATGATATCTCGAAAACTATGCACTTTAGGGCAAAAATTATTGACATCATTATTGTAGATCGTCAATCCCTTTGGGATTTAGCTACAGAAAGGCTCATGGCTTCACATATGATTTCAAGTACTCTGTCATGGCGTCGTGTGTAATGACTCCCATTAAGGAGCACCTTGCATCCCACCAATATGTGCCTTGCTGTACATATCGCCTCTCCACAAGTATAGCAACATTTTGCAGAGGCTTTCCCCACCTACCTACTCTGATCAGGGAGGGTCATTTGGAATGCATTTAGATAAAATTTTAATAAGGCAGGAGACCAGTCATAGATCAAGGTGCACCACTTTAGAGCTAATGGGATACAGAACTCACCTATGGTTAACCTCTCACTTTGCATTTGTAAATTCATAGCGTGCACTTTGTAACCTATATCTAATACATATCATACCTAATTACGAAATGATTAATTACTAATTTAATTATTGAAGTAAGTTCTTTTCGAGCTTGAGTTAGATTTCATCTGTTGATTAGATCTGCTGTTTATTATATGGGTTTTTATTTATATTCCAGTTACCAAATGTTATGGAAAATTATATGAAGGATCATGTAATCGGATCAGTGTCCTTGGTCCAAATGAAACCAGTCTGTATTCCCTCAAAATTTGCAAAAAACTATGGAACGACCATACATTCTTAAGGAACAAAGGAAGTTATTAATTGAAGAATCTATAAAAGATTTAGAAAACAGAACCAGGGCAACAATATTTTTAGAGTTAGAAGAGACTTCAGGTATTTCAGGTACTTACCTATTTGTTTATCTTACCGGACTTTGTACAATACCTATTTTTCCTGTTTTAAACACAACATTGTAGTAAAAATAGGCTTAGCCATTATCCTGTCTCACTGAACATGAAAATAAATGGCAGAATAGTAGCCAATGTTTTGACTCCCCCTAAAGATTAATACTTTTTGAAACTATGTGAAAGTCTACTTTAAGGAATAAATTTACTTATCATAGCAGAACAAATAAGTCCAAAAGTTATGTTGGCATAGTCTAAAAGAAGACAACTTTTGTTTTATTTAAGTTGTAATTATAGTATTATTCATTACCAATAATTTGCCTTTATTGAGAAAAATATGGTCATTTATTAATTTTTCCAAAATTCCTGTGCATTTTGTTTGCCGTATACAATCTAGCCAGCTTATACATACACAACAAATCCCACGAGTATTATCTATGCGTATTATCAGTTGCAGAGTTTAGTTGTAAATTACTTTTTGAATGATATCTTGTTCATTTTCTTTTTTTTATTATTTTTTTCAGCGAAAATGGCAGATATGGAAAGGGCCTTTTTATCCTATTGTGAAGAAGTATCCTAGACAGACTAAAGTATTGTAAATTTTATTAGACGTAATTTTTGTAATTTTTTACATTTTTATAGGTATCTATCTAACTCTATAAGTGTTTATGTACCTAAAAATACTATATAATTGTGTCGTCATCCTATTTATTATTGTGATAAAATTATCTTGTATATTATGTATGAGCATGTGTAAATAACAGTAATAATTGTAACGCATTGGCGAAACCAACCAATTGTAATGTCACTTTTATGTGAAACAAATAAATAAATGATTAATTACAGTTCCATTACTCCCTGAGTGATTTAGATAATTCACAGCCTAAATAACTGGCAATAGAAATATGAAATTAGGATAATATGTTCCATAATATGTAGTATTTGACATAAATATTTTTAATTCAATGTACTTACAAATATTATTTTTTTCAGTTTTGCTTGGAAATACAGAAAATATCACACAAGAAGGAATGCAAAAGACGGTAAACAAATCAATCCAAATACACATGACACCTAAATTTAAGTAAAGCCATCCAAACTGAAACTAGATCAGTAAACCAGATGACATCACCCTCGAAACCTAGTCTCCAATCTGTTTCATCTTCACCATTTAAAATTACAAGAATAAATAAAACCAGTAAGCCAGGGACATACTCTTTTCATGAATCATGTAAAAACCCCATTGAAGATCAATCTGATAGTGATATAACCTTTACTCCATTTGTAACACAGAGAGAATCATCACAGTCAACAGTATCTCTTCAAATAAAAAGTACCTACTTCAGACTGTAGTGAGTTCATGCTTAATGATAGAGAACAAGAGGCATCAAAATTTCTGGAATCCACATTGCTTAGAATTAAAACAATACCATATTATTACATTGGTGTTCCTAAAACTGTTACTTTTTTATAAATACTAATTTTCAAGCCAATCATATACTTCTATGTTTAAAAAAAAAAAGATTAAATACCCCGTTTAGTGAGCTTAAAAATTTTGACTAACCCCCAACTAATTTGAACATAGTAAAAATATTTTTATATTAATAAGAATAATCACCAAATCCAAAATAATTAAAGTACGAATCAAACATAATTAAAGTAGGTAGGTACGTCTCATAACCAGGCGCGGATCCAGGGGGGGGGGTCATGACCCCCCCCTGGGCTAGGCCCAGTACCTACTTACCGTGTACCAACACGTACCAATCGTGTACCAAGTGTACACGTATCGTGTACCAATACTTATCGTAGACCGGCAGCGATCACCGTATGGCAAGAGGCACGCTGAATCTTGAAAGGTCATGTCTATTGAGGTCCACGCTCTGACCAAATTATGCTCAAAGCTTGATAACTTTCACCTCGAACTTCAAAATCGCTTCGAATCCCTAGATAAGTGAGTAACAGCGAACGATATAAACGACAGGCTAGTGGAAACTGTTCATGGAGTTGGTAGAAAATATATACTATAAGAGCCGACGCTAAAATAGAACCCAAAAGCTTTCCGATCATACTCTAATTCTCATGGCGGCTAGGCGAGGTAAATATGTGGTTGCAGTCTTCAGTCGACATGACGGTCTACTGACGGCTCAATAGACAGATCTCTACTCGTGTGCAACGCGACATACACTGCTTCAATACTACGAGTATTGAAGAAGCGATCAGGAGGACAGAAACGCGGCCGTAGTGGAGGCTCTGCGTCGAGAGGTGGCGGCAAGCAAAGAGACGATGTCGAGTCGATTACTATCGGAATCCCAACCGGTAGTGATCGGCTCAACAGACGAAATCGGACTGACTAGTATTAGAATTATATGTTCACAACATCCTATTTTCCTTTTCTTCTCCTAAACCAAGAAATATGTAATGACAAAGGTCACGGACCCGAGTCTGTGGAGTGGCAAAATTTAATAAATAGATAAAAAGCGATCAAGCGGAACAAAGACTCGAAAGTGTTCGCAAACAATCTGTCTCATGGTCATGGGCAAAACTGACCAAACTGAAGAAAAGTCGTGGTAACGTTGAAGCCCGAGATTTTGGACGAGATTGAGAGGTTCTATGAATAGTAACAGTTATACACCTCTACTCAAGGACAACCTGTCCTGACCTGACTCGTAACTTTGCCGTAGATATCCCGAAAGTCAGCCTGTACGAGACTAGGATGGCTCTCAAAACAAGCTAAAAACAACAAGGCACCTGGCGACGACGGAATTACGACTGAGCTTCTGAAAGTAGGTGGACAAACGGTACTTAAAGTCCTCCAGAAGCTATTCGACTCCTTTATACTTGATGGTAATACGCCTGAAGCCTGGAGTAGAAGTGTGGTGGTGCTCTTCGTCACAGAAGGTGACATCACTTTGTTGAAGAATTACATACCCATTACATACTTCTCAGCCATGTTTATAAGTTGTTTTCGAGGATAATTACAAATCGTCTCAAATGCAGGTTTGACGACTCCCAGCCACCAAAACAAACCAGTTTCCAAAATTGCGACAGCACTATAGACCATATTCGTATGGATGGCTTCGGTAGATTTTACAGAAAACCGAGGAGTATAATAATCGGCCACCATGAATAGCGTATGTAGACTATGAGAAAGCCTTCGATTCCATCAAGACCTGGGTAATGCTTTGGTCTTTCCAGTGATGCCGCATCGACTATCACTATATCGAAGTATTGAAGTGTATTTACAGCAAATCCACAATAACTGTCCGATTACATGACCGGTACACAAAACATATCCGGCCATATAGGTAGAATCCAAACAAATATTCAACAAGATTTGACAAAGAGGTCCAGCGAAGGACCCAATTCGAATGGGCAGCGTTCGGGGAAACTTCGCCACATCTTGAGTCCAAAATACCCCAATGCTTAAAGACTATTTAATCACTGTGTGCTACCAGTGAAGGCTTATGGATATGAGACGTGGTCCTTAACTGTGGGCCTCATAATAAAGGTCAAAGTCGCACAGCGAGCTATGGAGAGAGATATGCTCGGAGTCTCTTTTCGCGACAGAATCCGTAATGAGGATATTCGCAGAAGAACTAAAGTAGCCAACATAGCTCAAAGAGTAAGCAAGCTGAAGTGGCAATGGGCAGGCCACATCGCTTGCAGAACTGACAACCGATGGGGAAGTAAGGCTCTCGAGTCGCTACCACGAACCGAGAGACGCCGTGTTAGGCGGCCTCCCACTGCTGGACAGATGACCTCACAAAGGTTGCTGGAAACCGCTGGTCGTGGAAATCTAGTGCGGAGGCCTATGTTCAGCAGTGGACGTCTTGCGGGTGATGATGACGATGATACCCTAATTATCGCACAGTTTTATGACTTGACTACGGTGTTACTCCCACCCCCCTCCCTCTCTGGAGGCATGTGACCCCCCCCTGGAGCCAAAGCTGGATCCGCCCTTGCTCATAACACACAAACAGTCTCCAAAATGTTTTATTATAACTTTCTTTTAAAATCACAGCTTCGAACATAGATAATCTTAAATAAAACCAATGATCACTAAAAATATTAAATAAAATTTCAGGATAAGGTACTACCTATCGCATTTTTTTTAAAAAATGACCGAAGGTTATTTGACTGGTAGTAGTAGCCTCCTGAATAAAATCTTTTCGAAGCATGGCTTCCTTTGTCGGATGGGATTTTGAGCCGTTTTCCGACGAGATAAAAAAAATGGTTCGAAAAAAGGACGATAGAAGGCGCTTGTAAGTTTTAGATTGCGATGTCAATGTCAAAAGCCACTGAGCAACATAGTGAGGTCCACTGGGAACGCTGAACTTAGCTCGCATACCTGTGTCGAACTAGTTCGCTCCCATCTTTTGTTCGTTTGGTCTTTTTTAAATATTTTAGAAGACAATATTGCAATTGTTTAATTCATACTGCGCTCTAATATTTAACTATTTCATATAATGTAAAATACAAAAATTTCACATGAATTGAGAAAAGTTCTGGCTGGTCTCGTCGGGAGAATGGCAACTGCCGATTGGTATCCTATCGTTCCGAAGATAATAATATGTACGTAATGCCGCTAACTTAAAACTTCGTGAGGAAACCGACATGTACTTACCTAGAATTCTTCGAGGTCATGACTGTGTCATCAGTGTGGATTGGTACACTACGCCAGCGTGGTGGATTATGGGTATGACTCTCTCTTTGTAAAAGAAGACCTGAGTCCCAGCAGTGGGAACAATTAGTGGGCTGCTTATGCTTTTGCTACCTGACCGTAGATGTCTACGATTGTTGATATTTGCTTTTGTTGTTGTGTTGTTGGTTGCTATTGCTTATGAACATCTGCAAAATCGGAAACGCTTTGTGTACATGCATTAAAATTCAAGAGAACTATAAATTGTCTGATTTTAAATTTTCATCTATCTCAATATACGGATATTGTCAAAACCTTAGATATGAACAGAAATGTTAAGTAATGTTAGACGTAATATAAGCGCCATCTATCATTTCTTCGTTTTAATCTCTTGAAAATGTTTAGAAAATCTGTATCTAAAAAAATACGTTAGACATGCTTAACTTTCTTTTTACTGTCGCTTTTTCGTTTCAATGATTTTCAAATCACAACGCTGCTAAAGAAAAGTGCGGTATAAAAATATTGGTTACAAAAAGCGACGATAGGAGGCGCTTGTAAATTTTATATTGCGATGTCAATGTCAAAAGCCACTGAACCACATAGTGAGGACTACTGGGACTGGACTGACTGAACCTAGCTCGCATATCTGTGTCGAACTAGTTCGCTCCTATATTTCGTTCGTTCGGTCTTTTTAGATATTTTAGAGGACAATATTGCAATTTTTAATTCATACTGCGCTCCAATATTTAACTATTTCATGTTATGTAAAATACTAAAATTTCATGTGAATTGAGAAAAGTTCCGGCTGGTCTCGTCGGGAGAATGGCAACTGCCGATTGATATCCTATCGTTTCGAAGATAATAATATGTGCGTAATGCCGCTAATTTAAAACGGTTAAGGAAAACTTCGTGAGGAAACCGACATGTACCTAGAAATCTTCGAGGTCATGACTGTGTCATCAGTGTGGATTGGTACACTGCGCCAACGTGGTGGATTATGGTTATGACTCTCTCTTTGTAAAAGAAGACCTGAGTCCCAGCAGTGGGAACAATTAGTGGGCTGCTTATGCTTTTGCTACCTGATCATAGATGTCTACGGTTGTTTTTATTTGCTATTGTTGTTGTGTTGTTGGTTGCTATTCCTTAATAACATCTGTAAAATCGGAAACGCTTTGTGTACATGCATTAAATTCAAGAGAACTATAAATTGTCTGATTTAAAAATTTCACCAATCTCAATATACGGATATTGTCAAAACCTTAGATTTGGATAGAAATGTTAAGTAATGTTAGACGTAACATAAGCGCCACCTATCATTTCTTTGTTTTTATCTCTGCTAAATGTCTAGACAATCTATATGTGGTAGAAGTGATACTTTAGAAATGCTTAACTTTCTTTTTACTGTCGCTTTTTCGTTTCATTGATTTGCAAATCACAACGATGCTAAAGAAATGTTCACTACAAAATACGAAGTCTAATATAATCGTTGAATACGTAACATACAATTCGGGTAAGAGCGAACTAAATCAATCAGTTGACCATGCGGCATTCTTGAACAATAGTGGATCGCCGAAAAATAACGGTCACGGAACAAGATAATCGATGAGCTAATTCGCATAGTTCACTAAAAACTTAAGGAGTGGTTCTTTATACTCGTCGTTTGGTAACTAATGTCCCAACACTATTTTTTTTTTATTTATTCTTGGCCATGGATAAATTGGATACTAGTCCTTCAGCCGTGGATAAATATTTTCGTATCAGTGCTGCCATTGATATGTTTTAATCTTCCTTTATTTATTGAAAATCGAATGTGATCAGTAACGAGTTTTTATTCCATTGTCAATTTAATTGACTATTTTTAGTCCCAATATTTTGACACTAAAAAAGAAAAAAAAAGATTTTAGAATAAAAAAATTTCTTCGAGTATTTAAGGTTTATATATATAGAAGGTAAACAAACCAAACACATCAGCTGAGCTGAGAAGAAAATTATAATTAATCTAAAATAAGTGATGTGTTTGGGAAACCTCCAATATTTTTAGTTATCGCAAATAATTTAGATTTACACTTTTTCCCTGAACATTGGGAAATCCCTTCATAGTAATTACACTTTTGAGAGTCTATGGCACAGACAAATCTTTTTGAAATTCCGCTACTGCCATCTAGTGCGTACTTTGGAACTATTTTTGTCTCGTCGGAAAACGGCTCATTTGAAGTAATTTTGTGTTGTACCAGTGGATCCTCACTCGCTCAAGGTCGCGCGGTTTTAGCCTACAGCTAGACCGTTTCTCGCACGGAACAAGTGCCAGGCGGTTGTCGAACGCACGTCTGAGGTCTGAGCGCTCGCGCAGCACGTTTCCCGCGCAAAATTACGTCGCCATAATTATATTGTGCTGTTTATGGATGCACGAGTCAAAAAACAAAGAATTATCATTTTTTCCTAGTTGTACAAAATATACCATTATTTTTTATATTTTTCTGCTAACCGTACAAAAAGTACGGGACATTATAGAATAGCTTGTAATCGAAGCTGGCTGTATGTATTAGTGTAGGTAAGTACATTAAAATATGTTACATATTTATCAAACAACATTTAGACGATCAAGTAGAATAAAAAATTGGTTGCCTGTAAAGTCGGTATATGGGCGAAAGTTTTACGTGACAACGACTTTGAGTGGTAAAATAATTTTACGGAAGGGACGCGTGCCTTTCACTTTTTAGGTCTGTCTCTCTCGCTCTTAGGCGGGCTAACCATGCCCGAGTGGAAGGGACGCGTGCCTCTCACTCGCTCTCGTTGTGAGCGCATAACGTGAGCGGAGCGTAACGCAGTTTCTTGAAGTGTCACCCGGCAAACCAATTTATAAGACGTTGTCACGTCAAAACAGTCAAAGTATACTTTTATTGTTTTAATTTCAATGTGTCCGACCCTATGTTACGGCCTCTTCTAGCTGTCTTGCGCGTTACGAAGTAAATAACTAAAATATATAATCTGAGCTACAATGCTGACTACCTACATAACGAAAGGTTAATTTAATTTTTTATTAGATAATATGTCGACAACCCTTTCGATGCGCATCATTCCGCGCCTTACAGCGACAGAGTTACGCGTTAGAAGAGAGCGCAAATGTTTAGTTTAAAAATTGCGATAGGCATTGAGCGCTAATGCGAGCTGAATTGCACTTTGTTGCGTGCCAGCAAGAGTCGCTATTTATATAACAATTTTCGCTAAGTGAGGGTTCTGTGGTAATATCTATTCTGTGGTTGTACTAAGAGGCGTCAGTATAAAGCACTTTTTAAGATCTCGATTGTATTGGGCTGCTTTTTTTAATAGTTTTGTTAAGCTGTGCCACGTTTCAAGTGCATTTGTCGTACGGTGGCGTTGCCCGAAAACGCACCACACCTTTATAAACTCGTCACGCAACCACCAGTTTAAATGTAATCACGAAATATCTTGCTATTTTTATCATCAGGACTTTGAGCAGCTACATACCACCACCCATTAATTTTTTTAAATAAATACACGTTAGCGTTTAGCTCTGTTAAACAGCTAAACGAGCTGCGAACACGCGCGCGCACTCTCCTTAAAAAAGATCGTAGGACGCGATCTAAATTTGTGACGCGATTCACCGTGCGGGTGCCGGGTCCATCGTGTATGTATGTACCTACGTGTTATATCAAACCACAGCCCGGACACTCCACTAAAATTCCATACAAACGCCGCTGTGGAGCTAGCTACTCTTCACACAACTACGCAGATGTCGTTCGTACACACGCGTGAATGTGTGCGTTAGAGCTAGGGCTACTGAATTGTTTTATTGAACAGTTGTGCCCCTTGAGTTCACCTGGTGACGTAGTCTATAAACTTGCTATAATGTTGAGTTGCATAAATAGAATGGAGCCAAATTATACTATTCTAATTAAAAGGGTGTTTGCACAGATTTCTAAATTGTTTCAGAAATCTGTGAGTGTTTGTATTGCCGCGTAAAATGAAACGAAACCGATGATAGATTAGATCAGGTACCTATATTTTTATTTCTGTTAGTAGGTACACATTTACACATTATAGGCATTTTATTTTACACTTACCCATGAAGGAAACTTTATTCTGTCACTATAATTATTCCTCCAGGCATTATCAATCCGTTCTTGGGCACATAAGTTACTGGCTGTGTAAGTTACATACTTTGAGTTAAAAATGACTTCGTTATTATAATTAAATAAATATTGGTAGGCAATTCACACACAGTACCATCAGACCCCAAACTAAGCAAAGCTTTTAATATTATAAAGCAACGTTATTGAAAAGTATCTAATCTTACGTTATTTTATTATTAGGAAATTAAATAAAGCTTTTAATCTTAAACCGTTTAGTTGACGGACAGCCGTAAACAGCACAACAACCCACCATGATGATATTTCGTTAGGAATTAGATGTTCGATACCAGCCCTTCGTTGAGTGCTCCTAGCGTATCCGAAACGGCCTGAGGGGTGAGGAAGCTTGATATTGGCGGGGGGTGGGGAGTGTCCGTTCTATCTATATTATCTATTCTATGATCAAACGTAAGTAACCCGTGTTTTTATTTAAAACGTGTAATAACCACGTTAGTTTTCAGACTAAAAAAAATGCGATACTAGCTAAATTATGAAATTATTGATCTTATCGTTCGAAGCCCACCTACTTAATTTTGTTTGGTTCATAGCATTTTGGCTTTATTGATTATTGTTATTATTATAAAAATATTGTTATTATGTTCAAATTCAAAATGACCCACTTATAAGAAGTCTATTTCAGGTTAAGTTTTATGACAGAAGTTGATATCGCGTCATTCGCAATAAACACTGATTATTGTTTACTAAGTAGTTTGATTTTTAAGTTCCATCCATTTTATAGATGCATGTAGTTAGTATTTCACAAAATACGAGGCGTATCTTCTTTTCTCCCATTACCGGGGACGATGGCACTTGATTTGTGTCATCTGGCCCGGTTAATATATCACCGGGCCAGTTGAAACTTTTTTCTTCCAATGTCAATTATACTTTCGTTATAGTATAAAAGCTAAATTTTATATATGTTACTTGGGGACCTATAAAAAGATGTTACCTCAATAGCCGGACAGTTTTCATGGTTTTTACATCTTGCCAGACAAATCGAATGTCCTCTCTAGGTGCGAGCGCGAATGCTTAGTAGATTTTTTTAAGATATATAATAAAAAATAATTTTATTACGTGCATAGCAATGTTGTATAAAGTAAAAAAGATTAGTTTAATATCATAAAAATATAATAAAATGCAAAGATCTCAATACGCAGATGTGCCCTCCTAAACATCAGGACGCACGGAATCATGCCATTGTTGGGAAGAGTGAGCTCAATCATTCCGTTCCAGTCGGTTGCAGGAAGCGGTGAACGCTGGACGTTTTGACGTGACAACGTCTTATAAATTGGTTTGCCAGGTGACACTTCAAGAAACTGCGTTACGCTCCGCTCACGTTATGCGCTCACAACGAGAGCGAGTGAGAGGCACGCGTCCCTTCCACTCGGGCATGGTTAGCCCGCCTAAGAGCGAGAGAGACAGACATAAAAAGTGAAAGGCACGCGTCCCTTCCGTAAAATTATTTTACCACTCAAAGTCGTTGTCACGTAAAACTTTCGCCCGTATACCGACTTTACAGGCAACCAATTTTTTTACTTATCACTATTCGTTGTCAACAACCAAAATAAGTAGAACCACAGTATATCGCGCCGCTAGCGATTTTAGGGGTCAAGTAGATTGGTTATGTGTAAACTACTTACGACACACATAGAGACGCAGTTTATTACAAATTTCGAGTTACTCGGGGCACATTCATTGGTTTATATTGATGATAAAAAGTAAGTTATAATTATAATTATTATTTATTTATAATTATTAATTAAAATTCAAAGTAATACAGGTAAGAACGACCAGCGACTATAAAGTTTGTGTTGTGGTTACCTGGGCAGATAGTAAAGGTGTATAAAATAATACTTAAAATTTGTTAGAGCATAAAGCTCAATTGTTTTATATTTTCTTCGGTTAATAATTTCATACGAAGGCGTATGAAATTCCATCTTTCAAAATTCATAGTTAAAGCCTCAGATAAATGTAAAGAAAAAATCTAAAGAAAGAAAGAAAAAAATCTTTGTTAATTTAATTAATAATTTTTTTGAAACTGGTTTTTTCCAAGTCAGTGGAAAACTCAGATAATCATTCCAATTTTGAAACCAGGTAAAGAAGCTTCAGATCCCCGCAGCTACAAACCTATTGCTTTGCTATTGCTTTATCATCTGTTTTAGCTAAAATCACGGAACACCTAATCAAGAATAGACTTGAATGGTATGCAGAGTGTAATAACATAATAGCTAAGTCTCAATTTGGTTTTAGAAAGGGGATGAGTACCTACTCTAGACAACCTTAGCATTCTCACAACGGACATACAAACTGCATTCAAGAAAAAAGCAATATCTAGTATCAACCTTCCTAGATATACCATCTGCCTATGATCACGTCCTTCTTCCGGTACTCAGAAATAAACTTATTCAGCTGAATATCCCTGTGAAGCTGGTTCGGTTCATCTGCACAATGCTTATGGAACGCTCTGTTGTGATTAAAGCTGGTACTATACACTATACAACTCTATACACCAACAACTGGATGGACAGGATTACCACAAGGAACAGTCTGGAGCCCTATTCTGTACAGCGTATACACTTACGACCTCGAATCCTGTGTGAGACCATTTTGCAGTGTGTTGCAATATGCAGATGATCTTGCTCTGTACCGACGTGGAGAATCTTTGGAAGAAGTAACTGCCAATTTGGAAACTGCTTTAGATTACTTGTGCAACTATCTTTTGATCAGGGTATGTCGGTGTCTGCCCCTAAAAGCTCTGCTATAGTGTTTACTAAAAAAAGAGTAAGCCCTACTATCAGTCTTCATATAGGATTGGAAGAAATTCCACAAACTAACTATACAACATTTTTAGGTTTATATTTTGACTCTGGGTTATCTGGAAACCAACATATTTAATTGGATAACGGGACACTCACGTATATACGGTCGGTCAATCCGACTCGAGTTTCGGCCGCGTCCGGAAACCAACCAACCAACATTTTGATCATGTGTCACAAAAATATGAGAAAAACATTAGTATATTGAGATCTCTGTCTGGAGCTTGGTGGGGTTCACACCCTTACTGTTAAAAGTTACTCTATAATGCCATAGTTCGGAGCCACGTGGATTATGGGTCTTTTCTACTCAATGTCAGCAACAAATCAGGTCAAAACAACATTTCTAAAATCCAATCAAAGTGTATGCGCATTATACTGGGAGCTATGAAATCTTCCCCCAATAATGCCATGCAAGTAGAATGTGGTGAAGCTCCTCTAATTTTCCGTAATCAATACCTTTAAGATAGATTCCTTTTCAAACTATTTAAAAATTCTTCCCATCCACTCCTTCCGAAGTTAATTCGCCTTTCTCGTCTATATGGATCACAGACCTCGGATGATATCCCATGCCTGGTATATAGCTACCTGAAACTCTCAAGGTTCCCTGACCCTATTACCAGATTTCCTTCCAACCCCTTGTACTTAATTAACACCTTACGAAGCCCTGATTCTCAAACCCAATGTCCTACTCCACCTTGGAATTAATAAAAATGACAACAATGCCAGCAAACTATTTAGTGAATATATGTATATAGCGGAGCGTAACGCAGTTTCTTGAAGTGTCACCCGGCAAACCAATTTATAAGACGTTGTCACGTCAAAAGAAAAATAAAGATGATAAAATTAAATAATTTTTTGTGTGGAATAACAAATTCACTCGGGGTTTCAATGGCTACTTATACAAATATTATGACGTACTCTCAACTAAAGTATCAGTCCTGCTTACTTACGTACTGCTTACGCGAACGAAGTAGCGGGTTCATCTAGTATGAACTATAAACTAAAATATGCGTACAATTTTCTGGATGACGGATTATAGATTTCACGTCAGTTATGAAACTCGATGCTGTCAATACGAAATTGTGTAAATATGCATTACTAATAAACACTTGTTTTGCACTAAAAAGGGTAAAATAAACGATTTTCGTTCAAAAAATTAAACCGACTTCAAAACCACAACTAAGTCAAAAGCGAAAAATAAATTAAAATAATTACTTATTATAAGCGCCACTCACTCATATATTAGAAGTCGGTGCCAGTTAGGTCAAAAAGTTAGTAGATTGATACTTTGTAGCCACAGGTAATTAGTATCTATCCACTACCTGTTAGACTTTGCTGGCACCGACTTCAAATAGATGAGTGAGTACCGCTTGTAATAATGATTTTAATTTATTTTTCGCTTTTGAGTGCCTATTTGTGGTTTTGTAGTCGGTTTAATTTTTTGTACGAAAATCGTTTATTAGTATGAGCATTCCACCCGTGCGAAGCTGGGCGGGTCGCTAGTTAATAGATGATTGACATCATTTTCACTCATGGCTTTTTTAAGTCGTAGTCTCATTCTTATAACGATATAACATATCCGACAGCTTATTTCCATTATGGAAATGCTGTCGCAAAATACGATGAATCCATAAAATAATATGATCAGCGAATATGTACCTAAACGGTATACCTACTGATTTATACGTCACTGAAGATAAAGGAAACAACTTAAATGAAACTGTGAATACCAAAACCATGAATAATATCTGATATAGAATAAAACAGTCAATCTTCTAATATCAAGACTAATAAATGAACTGAACAGATTGCCGTTTGCCCCAACCATCCTTCTTAGGCTTCCCAAACCAAGCATAGCTGATTTAATTCTGATACTAACATATTTAAGCGCGAGTACATATTTAACAGGTCCACAGACACCGAATTACTTCAGATATGACTAAATATAAGGCTGTCCACAACATACAATAGCCCGAACACTTCGATACTCTAAAGGGTCAACCTACCTAATTTTTACTAATACCTAATTTGTTCTGGTTTGTGGCTGCTAAATCGGAGGCTGAGCACTGTTTACTGTCTAAGTACTTTGGTCTTATAGGTCCATAGCCACTTGGATCTATTTGGTGTGTCTGTGACCACTAAATCTGAGACACAGTGTATACTGTTCCAACAGATCGAAAGACGTAGCACACGCACACACACATCCCTAAAGGTACCTACACAAATCACGCACAAGACAACATCATAAGCATTTACAAGAATTGCTTTAGTACATGCAATAAGAAAAAGTAACTAACTCACATGTGCTGCCCCTGCGCCGTTCTCTCGGTCAATGTATCGCTGCCGTTGTGCGTACTGCGTTCGCTCCTCGAGGCATCTTCCCGAGAGGCGTGACATCACACAGCCTACTTGCATATTCTATACATTCACGTTCGCGCCAAACTCCTCTAAATTCAATACTTATTGCTACAAAACTATAACCTCGTTTGACTGAATCTAAAATCTCGCACAAAAGTAATTGTTTGTTTCCTTACTTTTTATTATTTCACCTAGAGAAATCATTTACTACTTAGGTAGGTACTCAAAACTATGCGTACAGGTAATAGATGGACAAACAAACACAGGAGGCTTAGTAACAGTAAGACCCCGTTTTTTACGAGCCATCTATACATAAAAAATAACTGTCCTGAAAACCAACTAAGTATGCATAGGTACATATTTACGTAAGTACTTATATATTTATATAGAAATCGTGGCAAAATCCTGTCTCCTGATAGAATTAAATTTACATTAGGTAACTAACATTGACGTCTAGTGCAAACAAAGTCACAGTATTTTGAGTGTCGTTGTGAAAACCATTGCTATAGACAAAAAATTGGGATTTAAATTGTATACATTCATCATAGCTATAAAACTCCTGCTCTATAAGCCAACATTTGAGTCGCGATTTGAAACTGCCTATTGTGGGCGCAGAGGTGACGGTCTCCGGGAGTTTATTATAAACAGTAGGCCCCATCACATGAGTCAACCTGACTGACTTCTCCAAGGTGCGATGCACTTCCATGAGCTTTCCCTTGCTGCGAGTCTCATTACAGAGTGTTTTATAAGAGGCTTGGTTCGACCTAACGTATACTGCGACTTGAAAAATCACAAGTGCAGGTAATGTCCATATACCAAGCCTCCTAAAATGAGGTCGCGCGGATTTATCCTGCGGTATTCTAGCAATAGCACGGACTGCTCGCTTTAGCAGTCTGAACACTCGATCCCGGTATGCAGCTCGTCCGCACAGCTCTGCTCCGTATTGAAGGAGGGAGTGGACGGTAGCGAAATAACATGAGCGGACCACATCGGCGCATACGATTTTAGCTACACGGCTTAACGCAAAGCACGCGCAGCCTAATTTGACACACAGTTTATTTATATGATTCTCCCACGTTAAGCTCCGGTCAATTTCGAACCCTAGGAAGGTAGTAGTTTCTGACTGACCTATCTTGATGCCATTCAAGTGGACCACCAACTGCCGTGTTTTGTGACCCGAGAGAACAAAATGAACGAAATGAGTCTTGTTCAGGTTTAATGAGAGTCCGTTCAAACCAAAGAACCGCGCTAATTCATCGGCTACCTTGTTCAGTCCATGCTCCAGAACATCAACCGACGGGGCCGCAACCACGGCGGTGACATCGTCTGCGTACATAAAAATTTCAACAGTGGTTACAGCGTCCGGCAGATCGTTCAGGAGCAAAGAGAACAGTATGTTGGAAATCGATGATCCCTGAGCTACTCCCATTTCTGTACTTACCGCCGCAGACTTCTCCGTGCTTGCGGTGGCTTGCGGGGGCCACCACAGTCTGAGTGAGAGTTATACACTATCCTGTGATAAGCTACAACTGGATACTAGAGTATAAGTACCTATCCGACAATTATGCTTTCCATTTTACCAACAAAGATACCGGTATCTTTGCCGGATATCTGTATCCCGATACAGCCGGGTATTTGTAATTCTACTAAAATTATTAATGTCAATGTATGGATGCTTCTTGCTCAATCACGTAGTAACATATGAACGGTTCGGGCTGAAATTTTGAATAAGTAGACACAGGTAGATTACAGCTTGGAACAACACATAGGCTACCTACTTTTTATCCTAGAAAAATACTGGGGACCGGAACTACGCGGGTAACAACGGGGGGCTAATTTTAAATAAGGCGTTTTTGTAAGACACAAAAATAGACCTGTCACAGATACATAATAGGCATGACGACTCATTTTTTATTTAATGTGCGATCTAAAGACTACTCAATCACTGAAACATATGTAGGTGAAAGAATTACTTTGTTATCTTAATAACTTCCCGTGATATCACGATTTTAAAATCACAATTTTGGACTGTCCCAAAAACGCTTCACACAAATCACTACAGAAACGTGACGTCACACTGTCGTATTTTCTATGCATCGCGTGTAAAGTTTGTATGATAGCTATATAAAATATTGCGTTTAAGAAACTGGTTTCATAACAAAAGTCACTTTGAATTGAATGGGTTATCCAATGGTAAATACATTTTCTAATAATTTCGTACTTTTAAAATGGACTTGACCATCCAGCTTTGAATGATCATAAAGTAAGTTAAACTAAAAATATCAAAATTAAAATTGATACATATTTTATTCTATTTAAATACTATGTCATTATATCAAATAATTTAATATAGCTGTACCCTGCCACGCTTCGCTGTGGCACATTGTAGGGCAAAAATTAGACAAAAACAAAATTAAACATTTTGATTAACCCCCGACTACCTTAGATTTGTTATCTGTACAACATTGTACTAGTCAAGCCCTTTCATTTGATACCCATATTGAGGAAGGTTGTAAAGAAATATTTTGTCCTTGTTCTGTCCTGTCCTTGGATATAAACTTTGAAATGTTCAATAAAACCGCATTGAAATCGGCCTATCCGTTTGAGCTCAACGGTGCCACAGATAGACACACACACAGACAGACAGTCATACAGACAGACAGACAGACATCGACGTCAAACTTATAACACGCCTTTTTTGGTCGGGGGTTAATAAAAACAACCCTTGATGCGGATTATATATCATTCTAAAATTTCAACTCGATCGGTGCAGTACTTTTTGAGTTTTTGAAGCGTACACAAACCAACATAACATTTTGAAACTTCTTTAGACGCGTTGAGACAAAATTTTCGTGGGCTGTGAAATGAATTTATCCGTCACGCTCGGGTATGATAATAATTTCCGGATGAACTCGGGATGCTAGAGCGAGAAACAAAATACAGTGAACAAGCGCGTCAGAGCGAAAAAGATAATATAGACCCTGTGAGCCTGTGTTCACTATATTTATATCTTTTTATAGGTACCGACATTAACTTCTAGGTACTTACCACACTAATGTCATTAATTGAACTTGTCACGAAACATTATATTTGCATTTTCACATCCATTGCAAAAAAGTTTTTTTGTACTAAACCGTATTACTGTTTTATCACAGCACTTACACTACGTAAACACACAAAATGATACCTATTATCATCACAGCACTTACACATACACTTTAAACACAACATATATGTATTTGCATTTTTAGCGAAATACCCATAAAATAAATAAATAGCAAACACTAAAAAAAATTCTAGTCAAACCCCATTTCTGCGTAAAAAATTTTTGTGCTTACTAGGTATATCTACAGCCCACTAAATGTTCCCACTGATGGGGCTCGGGCCTTCTCTCACAAAGAGAGAGTTAAGGCCATAATCCACCACACTGGCCCAGTGCGAGTTGGTGGATGACACATGACTTCGAAAGATTCTAGGTACATGTCGGTTTCCCTCACGATGTTTTCTTTCACCGTTTTAAGTTAACGGCATTACGCACATGACTTCGAAAAGCACATGACTTCGAAAAGACAGTGGTGCGTGTGGGGTTTGAACCCGAGGTCTCCGTATCGGCAGGCGCTGTTCTCCCGACTAGACCCGCCGTAACTTATTAGGTATAAAATACTAATTTTCAATTTCTAAATACTTAATTTGTATTTTTAATGATTAAAATTATTTAGTGGTCTTTAAATATAAGTATTATTTTAGTTTTTAACCCCCGACCAAAAAAAGGGGTGTTATAGATAAGTTTAACGTCGATGTGTCTGTCTGTCTGTCTGTGTGTGTGTCTGTCTGTGGCACCGTACAGCTCAAACGGATGGGCCGATTTCAATGCGTTTTTTTTATTTGAAGGTTAATATCCGTGCAGATGTTCGTAGCTATGTTTGGTTAATGTCGATTCAAAATGGCCGCCTCCACAAAATGGCGGATAAAATATTTCTTCACAACCTACCTCAATATGGGTATCAAATGAAAGGGCTTGACTAGTAGAATATTGTACACATAACAAATCCCAAGAAGTCTACTAATATAAGAAGAATAATAAGAATACTAATACTAATACGCCGTACACACAGTTAAAAATAATTGTGTCATTATGCCGCTGACTACTGTGCCACAAAAAAACCTACAGCTCAACAAGAATCTGATACCGATACATTAGTTAATAAAAGTTCAGAAGAGGAACAATTATTTCACACCAGCAGTGAATGAATCTAGAATGACCCAGATTACATACCAGAGAACTTAAAAAAAGATCCTAGGCCATTTAGAAATATAACTATGCGACTGAAGAATAACAAACCTACTAATACATATTTTTGTCATGAAGAGATACTAACTGATTCGGCTGCATTATTAAAGGAACCTGATACCGTGGTAGAAGCTCTTTCAGGCCCACAAGCAAAAGAGTGGAAAGATGCCATGGATAGTGAATATGGATCGCTCCTTCAGAATAATACATGGACATTGGTAGCTCTACCTGAAGACAAAAGAATAATCCCTTGCAAATGTGTTTATAAAATGAAAACTGATGCAAATGGAAAAATTTTACGTTACAAAGCCAGATTAGTTGTAAAAGGTATTATACAAAAGAAGGGAACGGAATATAATGAGATTTAGGTATGCTCCAGTAGTACGACATACCTCTGTAAGATATTTGTTTGCACTGGCTGTAAAAGAAAACTTATATATAGATCAAATGGATGCGGTAACAGCTTTTTTTCAGAGAGTTGAAATATATATGAACCAACCACCTGGCTATTAAACAGGACAAGAAGTCTGCAGATTAAACAAGTCAATTTATGGCTTGAAACAAGCAAGTCGCCAATGGAATTTAAAACTTACCTCTGTGTTAAAAAAAGTTGGGATTGAAAAGTACATCTGTAGTACATAGTAAAAAGTAGTATTAGTAGTGTAGTAATAAAAGTAGATCCATGTGTGTACTACAAAAACGATAATTGAAGCATACTTTTATTTTAATATATGTTGACGATTTATTAATTTTGATAACAATATAGAGAGAGGTAAAGAAATAAAGCAACAACTTGAAAGCAAATTTAATATAAAAAATGGACCTGTGAATCATTTTATTGGTTGGAGAGTAAGTCAAAATGTGGCCAGAGACCAAATTCATATTGATCAAACTGCCTAAATAGAAAAAGTATTGCAAAGATTTAATATGACAGATTGTAATCTAGTAAATTCGCCGTGTGACCTTAGCTTCAAATTGATCAGCACAGGAGATCAAAATAATATCATTAGAAATGTTCCCTATCAAGAAGTTATTGGCAGTTTACTTTATCTATCACAAAGTACAAGACCAGATATTTATTTTATTGTAAACTAGCAGCCCGCCCCGGCTTCGCACGGGTATTATGGAAAATAAGTATAAAACAAAATTATTAGACTTACAAATTTTAACACTTTATGTACTTTAGTAGGTACATACTAACTCTGTGTAAGTATTCGTTATTAGTAAGTATTCTGTGGATCACAGATGATCCACAGATATAACATTATACTTATTTATTATATAACATTATAGATATAACATCTTAGATGTCTGGGTGACGAGTGCAGTGCAGTGCTATGTAATGATTTGGACTCTTCATGTTCCAATAGCTGCGTGTCACTGTTGTCTACCATGTTGTACTGTCATGTTGCTTACCATCAGGCACATGTCATGCTCGCCTTGTCACTCTTTATTAAAAAAACAGGGAGGTAGTTTTTCAAATATCAACAAAAAACTAAAATTTGCTTAGATTTATCATTTCGACATAGTCATAGCTTCTTATAAAATTTAGTCGAATGACAGAATAAATTACTCTCGCAAGGAGAGAGACAAGGCGCAAGACAATCCACCACGCTGGACCAGTGACGGTTGGTAGATGACACATGACTTAGAAAGATTCTAGGTACATGTCGGTTTCCTCACGATGTTTTCATTCACCGTTTTAATTAGAAAGGCGTGGGACAGGAAGATGTTATATATCCGAAACTGTTCATTGCCGCGCTGGAAGACGTTTTCAAGCTACTGGACTGGAACGGATATAGCATCAATATCATCACTCACCTTCGGTTTGCCGACGATATAGTCATTGTGGCCGAGTCACTGGAAGGCCTCGGTGCTATATACTCGGGGACCTCAGTAGAGTATCCCAACATGCAGGTTTGAGGATGTATATGGACAAGACGAAGGTCATGTCAAATGTTCATGTCTCACCTGTACCGGATATTGTTGGGAATACCACACTCGAAGTTGTTGACGAATACGTTTACCTGGGTCAAAAGATCCAATTAGGTAGATCCAACTTCGACAAAGAGGTCTAGCGAAGGATCCAACTCGGATGGGACAGCGTTCGGGAAACTTCGGCACTTGAGTCCAAAATACCCCAATGCTTAAAGACGAAAGTCTTTAACCAGTGCGTGTTGCCCAGGCGCGGTCCCAGCCTCGAATTTTGGGAGGTCACCAGTACACAACCTTAGATTTAGTAGATATTTTCAATTTTCTTAGACTTTTAGTTTAACGTATACGATTTGGGGGGGGGGGTCGTGCCCCCCGTGACCCCCCTTCGGACCGCGCATGGTGTTGCCAGTGATGGCTTATAGAACTGAGACTGGATATGGTCAATAATGTGGGCCTCATAACAAAGCTCAAAGTCACACAGCGAGCTATGGCGAAGGCTATGCTCAGAGTCTCTTTGCGCGACAGAATCCGTAATGAGGATATTCGCAAAAGAACGAAAGTGCCCGACATAGCTCAAAGAGTGAGCAAGCTGAAGTGGCAATGGGCAGGCCATATCACTCACAGATCTGACAACCGATGGGGAAAAAGGTTCTCGAGTGGCGACCACGGACCGAAAGACGCAGTGTTGGACGGCCTCCCACTTGATGGACAGATGACCTCACAAAGATCGCTGGAAACCGCTGGTTGTAGGTTGCGTAGGACCGTTTGTTGTGGAAATCTAGGGGGAGGTCTATGTTCAGCAGTGGACGTCTTGCCGCTGATGATGATGGTGACATTAGGGTGGATGATCCAGTAATGGACAGTACCCCAGTTATGGACACTTTTTTCCTTTATTCAATGAAAACAAGCTTTCCACATTGAGTTTTTCGTGTAGCACCACTTAATCATAAAGAACGGACCTCCTATTCGCCTCATAATATACGTCAGTGCGATCTATCATTTTGTTTCAAAATGGCAAAGTAAACATTAGACCAAGTTAGTGCTGGTCCAGAAAAATCAAATTTTACTAACATACTTGTTAACAAGATGAGTCTATTTGGTTCTCCATCATTTATTTGTTATTAATTGTAACTGAATTCTAATTATATTCTAAGTTTTGTATTGAAATGAGAGGTATAATTTGTAATTCTTCCCGGTTATAATCGCGCTTTTTTGTGTTTATAGCCGGTGTCATTTACTGGATCTGGCAATACATACTTTACCCAGTAATCGACACATGTCCATAATTATTTTTTTAGGAACATCTGGAGTTGGCACACCAATTTAACTCCTTTTTCCAAGCAATTTAAGTATATTTTTAAATTAAACAAATTGGAGTGCATGTACCAGTAAAGAACAAAGTGTCGATCACTGGATCCAGTGAGTGTCCATTACTGGTTTTATGTCTTTTATGTTTCAAGATTTTTTCAAGTGTTTTCAGATGGATACTTTGCTATACCGGGAACAAGCAACAACCGTACCGATACAATTCCACCTCAAAAAAAGTCTATGGATGCTGCTTTGGGAATCGTTGTACCTACCATCTTCATTCAAAAGAAACCTTTTTAACCGATAGAAGACCGATAGTGGTAACGTCGTCTCGTCGAAGCCTGAGATTTTGGAGGAGATTGAAAGGTTCTATGAACAGTTTTACACCTCTACGCAAGCACAACCTGTCGTTAGCATGGCAAAGACCCCAGAGCCAAGCTTACCCGATACTTTACCGAAGATATCGCAGAAGTCAGCTAGTATGAGATTAGGGATGGCCCTCACACAAATTAAAAACAACAAGGCACCTGGTGACGACAGAATTACAATTGAGCTGAGAGCGGGTGGAAAACCTGTACTTAAAGTTCTCCAGAAGCTGTTCAACTTCGTCATACTTGACGGTAATATGCCAGAAATGTGGAGCAGAAGTGTGGTGGTGCTCTTTTTCAAAAAGGTGACAACACCTTGAAGAACTACAGACCCATCTCACTTCTGAGCCACGTTTATAAGTTGTTTTCGGCGGTAATCACGAATCGTCTCGCACGCAGGTTTGACGACTTCCAGCCACCCGAACAAGCCGGTTTACGAAAGGGCTATAGTACCATAGACCACATCCATACGCTACGACTGATTATACAGAAAACCAAAGAGTATAATCGGCCACTATGTAAAGCGTATGTGGACTATGAGAAAGCCTTCGATTCCATCGAGACCTTGACAGTGCTTCAGTCGCTCCAGCGACGCCGCATCGACTTTCGCTATATCGAAGTGTTGAAGTGTATTTATAGCAAAGCCACAATGTCTGTCCGATTACAGAACCAGTGCACAAAACATAATTATCCAGCTACAGAAAGAAGTGAAAGAGGAGAAGTTTTATCTCCGAAACTGTTCACTGCCGCGCTGGAAGAATTTTCAAGCTAATGGACTGGAACGGATATGGCATCAATATCAACAGCGAATGCATCACTCACCTTCGGTTTGCCGACGACATAGTCATTGTGGCGGAGTCGCTGGAGGATCTCGATGCTATGCTCAGGGACCTCAGTTGAGTATACCAACTGGTAGGTCTGAGAATGAATATGGACAAGACGAAGGTCATGTCAAATCTTTATGCCTCACCTGTGCCGGTTATTGTTGGGAATGCCACACTCGAAGTTGGTGACGAATACGTCTACCTGGGTTAAAAGATCCAATTACGTAGATCCAACTTCGACAAAGAGGTCCAGCGAAGGATACAACTCGGATGGGCAGCGTTCGGGAAACTTTGGCACATCTTTAAGTCCAAATACCCCAATGCCTAAAGACGAAAGTCTTTAGTCAGTGCGTGTTGCCAGTGATGGCTTATGGAACTGAAGCGTGGTCCTTAACTGTGAGCCTCATAACGAAGCTTAAAGTCGCACAGCGAGCTCTGGAGAGAGCTATGCTCGGAGTCTCTTTGCGCGACAGAATTCGTAATTAGGATATTCGCAAAATAACGAAAGTGGCCGACATAGCTCAACGAGTAAGCAAGCTGAAATGGCAATGGGCAGACCACATCGCTGGCCGAACTGACAACCGCTGGGCAAGAAAGGTTCTCGAGTGGCGACCACGAACCGGAAGGCGCAGTGTTGGACGAACTCCCACTAGATGGACAGATGACCTCGCAAAGGTCGCTGGAAACCGCTGGTTGAAGGATGCGCAGGACCGTACGTTGTGGAAATCTAGTGGGGAGGCCTATGTTCAACAGTGGACGTCTTGCAGCTGATGATGATGATGATTATTATTATTATCGATAATAGTTATTTCTACGAGTACTACGGGTTTTGAGTAAAAGTTTTGTATTTGTTTTTGATGCTTAATTTGAGAGAGCTTTATAGTTACAGACTGTATAATGAAGGACCATAATGGTAAAGTACCTGTTTTGACTTCAATTAAAAAATAATTTCAATTAAACTGTATTCAATTTGTTTGTCTCCTAAATAGTATTCATATCTGCCATAATTATGGTTATGCTGTTCACTGTCGATGACTGGGTGTCCATAACTGGGTAACGTCCATCACTGGGTATGGACAACTGGATCCTAGGTGTCCATAACTGGTGATTTTAGTTTTTTCTATATTATATGAAAGTTCTAACAATTCGTTACAGATATTTCAATTGTATATCGTTGTTTTGATTCTTGAGAATACTGATTGTTATTTTCAGTAATTATTGTTGATCTGAGTTTTGTACTTTTTTTTTTATTGCTATTTATTATGAACACTGTCCTAAAAGTGTCCATAACTGGGTCCTTCACCCTACAAAGAGAAAATATTCGTAAATACTTTCGAATTTTTGTGTTTGCATTGAATAGGATTCGAAACTAATAAACCGATTTGAAAAAAACAATCTAAAAGTATGAATGATACTCGTACATTAATACAAGAACAAAATTAAACATTTTGACTAACCCCCGACTACCTCAGATTTGTTATCCGTACAACATTCTACTAGTCAAGTTCATTTGATACCCATATTAAGGGAGTTGTGAAAAAGGAAATGTATTTCGCCACTTTGTGGAAGCGGCCATCTTGAATTTGAAATTCGTTATAGTGGAATGTATTCTACTAGTCAAGCACTTTCGTTTGATACCCATATTGAGGTAGTAGTGAAAAAAAATATATAATTCGCCATTTTGTGGTGGCAGCCATCTTGGATTTGATTTTTTTATAGTGTATAGTATTTTACTAGTCAAGCCCTTTCATTTGATACCCATATTGAGGTAGGTCGTGAAGAAATATTTTGTCCGCCATTTTGTGGCGGCGGCCATCTTGAATTTATATTAACCAAACATAGCTAAGAACATCCGCACGAATATTAACTTTCAAATAAAAAAAACCGCATCGAAATCAGACCATCCGTTTGAGCTCTACGGTGCCACAGACGGACACACACACAGACAGACAGACGGACAGACAGACAGACAGACAGACAGGCAGACAGATAGACAGACAGACAGACAGACATCGACGTCAAACTTATAACACCCCCGGGGGTTAAAAAATACTTTTTACTATTTATATTACCTATTATATTTGAATATTTGAGATACTATTTTGAATACCTATAGGTACATACGTAGTTCGTTTAGAGTTTACCCAGAAACTTGAAAAACATTTAACATGTCGCTTTTCGGTTGTTGGTGTGCGCACGTACTATAGTAAAAATTCAACTCTAACCCAACGATATAGAGGGATTTTAGGTCAGCGTGCAAAGAGGGAACCACTCAACAACCGCCAAAATGCCACACGCTAGCCAATTTTACGTCAATCGTTGTATGACTTCGCATTTCGCATTTGCACCCTACCGGCCGCATTGCGTACTCCCCTATGATGGTGTCATGCATCGTAATATCGTGCAAAAATTACAACAAAAAAGTGAAAAAGAGAGCTTTTAGAGAGATTTTCAGTATGTATATCATTATTCTGTCCATTAAGGGCGTTAATACACGAAGAATCAATTTTTAAATAATTTTATTATTTATTATACTTAAATTCCAAGTAGGTACCTACGTAACGTGTCAAATAGGGATTGCCATCCGGCAAAACGAGTCTGATGTTCCGGTGGATCCGACATAAGTACATAAGTTTATGTTTGAAGTGAACATTTCTTTGGGCGCACTACGCAAAGATTTTTCGTGAGCCGTCAAGCATCGTCACGCCCGTTAATGAAAGAAATGTTCTGGTAATCCAGAGCGAGCGAGAAAGAAACAATAAGCTGCTGCTGCTGCTGCTGCTGTCTAGCTCCTTTTATCCTTATCACCGTCTTTTTGAAGTGATAACTCCTTTTGGCGCGGCACAGACTAATTTTTCGTGGGCTGTCAATTGAATTCTAGCGTCACGCTCGGGAATGATAAGAAATCTTCGGGTAACTCAGGACCATGGCCATTGGGCCATCTAGAAATGCGTCAACATATTCCATTGGCTATCTAGAAAAGCGTTATAGCCTCGCCCTCCCGCGTATTTTCCAAAGTAAGCAAACAAATTTAATTCTGAGTAGTTTTCACTTCTATTGGCAGTTCCTATGACTGCCAATTTTTTGAAGTGAAAACTTCTTTAGGCGCGTCTAGACAGATTTTTCGTGGTCTGTAAATTGAATCGCACTGTCACGCTCGGGTATGATAATCAATTTTCGGGTAAACTCGGGATGCTAGAGCGAGAAAGAAAATATAGTGAACAAGTGCGCCAGAGGGAGAAAGATAATATAGCCAACTCCTCTTCGCTATTCTGTCCCTGTGTTTAGTATATTCATGTTTTTTTTCTCGACATTAACTTCTAGGTACTTACCACATTAATTGAACCTGTCACGAAATATTAAACTTGCATTTCACATCCATTGCAAAAAAGTTTTGGTTGTGATATATTACTGTTTTATCACAGCACTTACATTACGTAAACACAATATGATACCTATTTTCCATAGATCGTAGAACTCAAGATTAGCCCTCACAAACTTCAGGGCGCACGGAATCATGTCAACGTTGGGAACAGTGAGCTCACTCTTTCCGTACTAGTCGGTTGTAGGAAGCGGGGGGACGCCAGTCGTTTATACCCATTGAGTACATATAAGTACTATAGAGCACGCACAACGAAGTGGGAACAGTAGGCACGGGTGAGAACAAAACGACGTTCCCGCCGCGAGTGCCTGTAGTCGTACTCGATCACTAGTAAAGTGCGTTTCTCGAGGAATTTTTTTCAAATATTGTTATTAAAACTGTGAAATGTGCAGATCGATCTTGCAAAAACGATACTAGAAAACGCACAAAATTGAAATCCAGTATCACATTTCATCGGTAAGTCGCTTATTTTACTTATTTTTATAAAAACTATTGAAAACTAATCCGGAATCGCGGGGTGAAGGAGACGTTCGGGAGGTGGGTACGCGCAGGACGGCCCTCGCACCGCGCTCCCGCCGCGTGATTTAGAGATGGGACGTGATATAATGTTGGCTAGAAAAACTACATATTATAACAGATTTTTGTAACTTTAATGCTCAAAATCTATACTTATAATAAAACTGTAACGGGTCGAATTCTGTACATTGAAGATATTTTGAAAATTTTTTTTTTGGGGCACTCCATAGTCGATACTGATGGCCAAACTGCATTTTTTTTCTTTCATGTCTGTCTGTCTATCTGTCTGTCTGTCTTTCTGTATAGGGATCACGCATCACGCCGAAACTACTGATTCAATTCAGCTGAAATTTGGCATGATTTTAGTTTATACTAAGGAAATTGCTGTAGGCTACTTTTGATCTCCAAATTTTGATCGGTTTTCTTGCGGGAGGGGGTGAAAGTCAGAATGTGTATTTGGTTGTAACTCATGTTTGCGTTGTTTAATTTCACTAATTCTTTTTTTTATTAGAAAAAACACATTTTTTATATTGTCCCGTCAAAATTTGAACAATATCGGTCTGTTGGTTCGGAAATTACACAAACATTAAATAATAACGACACGCGCAGCGCGTTCGGTACATACTAACTTCTAAGTATTTTGTGTATCACAGACGATCCACAGAATATCTAGATTCTAGAAAGTGCCCACGTGATCGCGTCGCGTCGTCTTGGATGACAAAATAATTGTCAAATATATATTTTTGTGTGGAAAAACAAACATCATTCGGTTATAATCGACTTCAAACAAGGAGGATGTTCTCAATCGGGTTGCATGTTTTTTTATTTGGTTTTATTTTACGCGATAACTCCGCTAATTGTTAGTTGATTTTGATATTTCCTTTTTTGTTTGGTAGAAAATACTTCAGAGGTGATCTTAGATATCGAAAACAGGGAGGTAGTTTTTCAAATATCAACAAAAACTAAAATCAGCTTAGATTTATCTGTACGACATAATTATACCTTCCTATAAAATTTAGTCGAATGACAGAATTAAATTACCTGTCATTGAAGTAGATTTTGTATTTTGGAGAAAACATATCAGCATAATAAGTAGCAGCATAAACAACCCGTTAAATGTTCCCACTGCTGGGCGTCGGGGCCTTCTCTCGCAAGGAGAGACAAGGCTATAATCCACCACGCTGGCCCAGTGTCGGTTGGTGGATGAGTGGATGACATATGACTTCGAACTTAGATTATAGGTAGATTTCGGTTTACTCCACGGTGTTTTCCTTCACCGTTTTAATTACCGCCATTACGAACATGACTCTGAAAAGATAGCGATGCGCGTGGTTTTGAACCCTGGGTCTCCGGATCGACAGTCGCCGTTCTCCCGACTAGGTCTGCTGTAACTTACTAGACCAGCCGTAACTTATTAGAAAACGCATCATTTCAATCCAAATACTGTTTAAAATTTAAAGGTAGTGTTCAACAAGCTTCGGTGACCGAAGCAGACCGTTGTTAGGGTTCCGTACACAAAGGGTAAAAACGGGACCCTATTACTGAGACTTCGCTATCCGTCCGTCCGTCTGTCAGTCTGTCACCAGGCTGTATCTCAAGAACGGTGATAGCTAGACAGTTGAAATTTTCGCAGATGAAGTATTTCTATTGCCGCTTTAATCGTGGCGGAACGTATCAAGTGATCGGGTTGAAATTTGAAATAGAATTAGATTACAGTCTGGAAGAACACATAGGCTAAACATTGCCTATGTATAAGTACTCAATGTATTACGTAACAAACATCCAAACAGTGACATTCATAATATTTACAGGACAACGTTGGAACGGCTGAACATATTTGGATGGAATTCGAAACACACGTAGTTTGAACTCAGAAATAACAAATCGGTTACTTAAAGGTTACTGTGGCGTAGGAAAGACTAAGCAAATTTGGTAGAAAATTGAAACAGAAATAACTCATAGTCTGAAATACCACATTTATGTATTTATTACCTATCAACCTGAAAAGAAGCATGGGCCCTAAGGAAACAAATATTAACTATCACGTCAAAACGGCACAACGATATGGGTTGACATACGAAACACATATAGTTTAGAGTCTAAAATTTCACATAGGCTAATAAGTCTACATTTTCATTTAACTCCATATTAATATAAGCATATATCTTCGTCGGGAACTTGATGTGATGGTAAGGTAAAAGCCAAAAATGAAAATATATGCACCCGTTTTGGCGTAGATAATATAGGTGATTTGCGTTCACAATCAAAATAACAAGCAACATAATATTCTCATTAGATGGCGCTAATGCCAGTTTAAATCTAAAAGCACTAAAGGCCATTTAAATCGATGTTATGCTATTGTGGTATGTATTTTTTCTTTCATCACAAGGTGGCGTTACTGGTATTCTAAATTGTACTAATAAGTTTTTGCTGCTAAAAGGATTATGATGCCAAATTTGGATTCTTTCGTTCTTGATTTTTTTCTGTGTTACCTACAATTAAATTCATACATTAACATTTCACTAGGACTTGGCTTAGATTTACGGGTTCAACTTGATTGAATATCATTAAAACTCAAAATTTAAATTATTTTGATTCCACACAGGCTTCGTTCAAAATTTTACGCCGGCAAAGTCGCGGGTAACAGCTAGAAAACAGCTTGCGGATAAAAAGAAATAGGTAAGTAGGTATCAGATCATGCACATTAGCTTCAGACTTTTCATAATGTATCCTATAAAATCCTACAAACTTAACACTTGCGGCTATGTTCGATACTACGAAACCTTACTAAGTATGTTTGATTTTGTTTAAAAAAAGAAAAATGAAGATGATAAAATTAAATATTTTTTTGTGTGGAAAAACAAATTCACTCAAACTCAAAGGTTTTTCAATGACTACTTATCCAAATATTTGACGTACGATAGTTCCAATTAATGTATAAGTCAGTAACATCTGATTACGCGAACGAAGTAGCGGGTTCGGCTAGTGTTATAATATGTTAATAAAAAAAATTATAGTATGTTTTGTACGATATACTTTCAATTTGTTTTAATGCGAAAGTATTATAGTACATAATATTATGTAATGTTACGATATCACGTCTTAACAGTTCAATTGATTTTGAAGATTTTAGTAGGTATAGAATATTGTAAAATTCAATTTAAAAAAATAACAATGAGAGGTACACTTTTGTAAGGAAAATACAAGGTCCTACAAATTTAGTATAAAATATTTTAAGCACAAACCTACGCAAAACACTGAACATTTTTCCTTTTTTATAATAATAATAATAATAATAGAATATTGTAAAATTCAATTTAAAAAAATAACAATGAGAGGTACACTTTTGTAAGGAAAATACAAGGTCCTACAAATTTAGTATAAAATATTTTAAGCACAAACCTACGCAAAACACTGAACATTTTTCCTTTTTTTGAACAAGAACCATGCAGCAATCATTTACTGCATTTGCTTAGAGCGGTGATTCAAAAATACTTACATTGAAATACGCGTTAAATATTTAGTTCGAAAGTCAAATGTCACAAAAACTAAAAGACAGCTTTTTAAGAAGCTTGCGCTTTTTAAGCGGTCAGTAAAAATGACAAGTAATATTTAATTTACATAACATAATATTATTATTTGATTTATTATTTATTTATAAAATAAAAATTTCATTGTTTATTTTATAAATAGGTAATTGGATTAAATTGTAATACTAATAACTACTAATTGCACGAAATAATTATTTACGCCATTTTTCGGTAATAATTGCCAAATATAAGCATTATAATCCAATTAATGGTTTAGCAGTTCATATCCTAAGCTCCTTATATTTTAAGTAAAAATAAAATAATTTGAGGAATACCATCTTTTTATTGACATACATATCCAATCATACACATTTTATGTGAAATATTTACATATTAATATTGTACAAATGTAAGTTCATCATCATCATCATCAGCCACAAGACGTCCACTGCTGAACATAGGCCTCCCCCCTAGATTTCCACAACGAACGGTCCTGCGCAACCTGCAACCAGCGGTTTCCAGCGACCTTTGTGAGGTCATCTGTCCATTAGTGTCCGACCGAAAGTTCGGTTTCGGTTTCGGTTTCGGCCGAGTTTCGGCCAAAAATCAAGTTTCGGCCACAGTTTCGGTTTCGGCCAAAATCGGCCGAAACTTTTGCCGAAACCGAAACTTAACAAGTTCAAGCACGTTCACGATCGCCTAACTTTGTTTTCCGCGGCAACGCTTTGACGGACGCTGTCGGCCCTTTTCGGGAATTATCGTGCGCCGTTCGGATAGTTCTGTAGCAACCAGCGATGCCAACCGTACGAGGTTCCTCGTACAAAAACGAGATTTGTAGTCTTTCGTACGAGGACACTATTAATTAACCTCGTACAAATAAGTACGAGATTATAATATTGCTATTATAAAATAGTGAAAACTAGAGCCATCTATCAGAACTCAAAATAAATATCAATAATTAGTATTTAATGAAACAGTAACAATTATTGATTTGATTTAGTTAGATGACTGATTTGACAGAGAACTTAATTTGAAAAATTATTAAAAATGTTATTAATATGTTTTTATTTTATATTCAATAAATGATTACAACAATCTTAATATATTGTGTTTCCATTTTATGCCCTAATTAAGGCAAAATTATAGGTAAAAAGCAACAAATTTCAGTATTTTAATAAATTATATACTTGACCACGTGAGTTTCGGTTTCGGTTTCGGTTTCGGCCGAAACTGAAGCCACGGCCGAACATTCGGTTTCGGTTTCGGTTTCGGCCGGAAAATCAGTTTCGGTCGGACACTACTGTCCATCTAGTGGGAGGCCGTCCAAATGTAAGTTGCATGTAGAAAAACTTAAACCTGCACGGGTACTAACTCTATAAAACTAAAATACCAAGGCACTTATATTTTAGATGTGATAACGCACGAAATAATTATATTTATAGATGTTTGTACCGCGCTGAACCTGCATCAATTGGCAACAAAATGATTTTGCGTTGCCCGCGTGCCCATCCCTAGTAATCCCCTACGTACATATCTATGTAGCTATACATCATCTGCCTACGACGCGCACTGGGCGTCTAGTGTGGTGTTAGCACTCTATACTTTAGTTATTTGCCCTCAATGTTTATACCTATCACTGATTTTGATCATTTTGAACATAAATATAAAAGATTATGTCTTCCTGTGCATTTAAAAAATGTTCTAATAATTCTAGAAACTCAAATAAATCTATTAGAATTACATTTCATGCGTAAGTACAGCATTTAAATTTATTTTAAATATTTTTTAATTACATACCCACTAATATTTTAAACTGGCTACCATCACCGTCGCCGGTTACACATCTCCGTGTGACAGGGAGAGAATAATACCAATTACAACTAGCGCGTGCGAAATACATGTCTTAGACAGAGGCAGAGATGTCTTAGACTCTTAGATAGAGACAGATGTCACAGACGCAGCTTGTTACCAATGTCAAGATGTTCAGGGCAAATCTTGAGTTCAACAATTTTTGCTATTTTCATCACAGTACTTATACATATATTATATAATTATAATTATGTTGTGTTATTATAACACAACATAAATATCCATTTTGAACGAAATACCATTAAAATAATTTAGTAACATTTTTCCTAAGGGAAATAAATAAAACTCTGACGACATTTTCAAATCAAAACAATACAGCGAAAAGAAAAAGCGCGCGGAAAGTGGAACAATTTTACTTGTTCACAAATTAGAATTATAATAGGTACCACATAGCGATGCGCACAGCGCGCGCATCAGCGCTACTTTCACAGATAAGAAAATAGTATTTCGGCAGAGAGAGGCACAAAACCAGTCAGTATTACTAATAAAGTAAATTAGTATTTTTGTGTTTTGTTACAGATATATTGTTGTAATTTATGGTCAAAATTAATTAAATTAAAGAATTAAACGTTTATTTATCATATTTCATCTCCCAAAGATAATTTTATTCATAAAATGTTAAAAACGTTTCTGA
This sequence comes from Ectropis grisescens, assembly GCA_017562165.1. Taxonomy (NCBI): domain Eukaryota; kingdom Metazoa; phylum Arthropoda; class Insecta; order Lepidoptera; family Geometridae; genus Ectropis; species Ectropis grisescens. Next base: position 10,190,445 of record CM029767.1, on the reverse strand, counting down.
CATAAAAAATGTTTTAATAGTTTTATTATTATATTAATAGTATAGTATTTAAGAAACACCATTCGTTTTAGACGGAGTATTGTGATAAACCGTGCGTTTTACATTACATTACCAAGTACGTAATGAGATACATTACGATATTAAAATTGGTGATATATTAGACCCTATACGAGCAAATGTGTTATAATATAAAATAAATAAGTAGCAAACACTACAAAAATTGTACGTCAAACGTAGACAGAGAAACTAAAAAGACAAAGGTACTCTGTAACCGCGACTGAGACAAAGATAGTTTGTCAATGTAGGCGATGAATGTTGCCACAGTATCCGAGCTCCCAGACGTTTTGGATGTTACAGGGAAAGGGTAAATATTTTAGGATCAATTAAATAAAACCAGAAATGAGATTTTTCTTTTGTCTTTATAACCAATGTAGTTGATACAAAAATATAAATATATTAATTATTGATTGCGAAACAATGTTAATTTCGTGTACACATTTCTTACTTTTTCTTTGGGCTCCGATAGCTGTTTTGTGTACTTGTAAATTCGAATTTGAACGTATTTCATGGTAATTGCTTTCATTAATAGAACTTTATGATCATCTAGAGGAGAATGATCGTAAGAAATACCATGTTCTTTAAATAACTCTTTCCCTATACATTGGCGAATACATTGATTCATTAATTGTAGCAAAAGATTATTTCGTGTCAGTAGATTACTGCCCGATTGTATTAAATTGCTCTAAAACTTTTTCAGCAATATCACAAACGACGATTACATCAGCGGAAGGATAATGCAGACCGCCTTTATCCTTTTTTACAATTAATTTGTAATTGTTTTTAGAGGCAGTGTTAATCATTGACATCAAACAATTTTCACATTTCACCATCTTTGCTACTTTTGTTATAATAAAACCAGAAATATATATAATTATCTGCTTAGCCGCTTGCTTGCCCGTGTCAACTAGTAGTTAACAAATCTCAAATGCTAAAATGCCCGTGTCAACTAGTAGTTAACATCGCGATTCAGTCTAAAATGCCCGTGTTAACTAGTAGTTGACATGGCGCCGCACTCAAAATGCCCGTGTCAACCTGTAGTTAACATGGCTCCCGCGGTCGAAAAGTTTAATTTACTCGTCTTTATTCCTCTAGGGTTTAGTTTGTATTATTTATCTCGTTCTATGTTAAAGTTCCCGTCATATTAATTCCAGTAGAGTATCTAAGCCATAGAAAAAAGAAAAGAAATTAAAATAAAACGTTCCTTGTTAATCTTGTCATTGAGTGTTGATTCAGTGCGGGCTGTGTATGTTAGTTTTTCTGATTTTACTATTAAATTTAGTTTCAACAAACAAATGACAGATAATACACGTAATCAAAGATTAAAACCCATATGTCATCGCTTCAATTTTAGAGGTACTTATGAGCTTTTAAAAAGACGAGCTTTAAAACGCGCTATCTCAATTTCAACATACCATAACTCTTCACCAGAATCGTAAACGGAGAAACAAAAGACAACATTGTATAGCTAGTTTCATATTAACCTCCTGAGTACCAGACACTCTTTTTCTATTGTTTCTTTATGAAACTTTTGTGTTGCACTCTTAGACTATCACTTAGTACGGGAAAAATATTAGAAAAATTCAGGTACCGGAAAACCTGGTTTTTCACTATGTTCTATACAAAGTACAAGGGAATTAAACTATTATGTGCTTCACAAAGGACGTAGCCTATGTTTGGAAGATTAGTGAGCAAATAAGAGCAATAAATAATAGACTGGATGTATAATTTTAAGTAGTTTTACTAAATGTTTCATAATTAAAAGAAATTAAACTATTTTTCATAACAAATTGAAAAAAAACTAAACTCTTTTTATAATTTATAGTAATTCAATAGGAGGAACATTAGACACCAATAATTTAAACTTATATTAAACTTTGTAGGACTCAACAGTCAACTAGGAGTTAACAGTTTTCATGGAAATCAGTTAAATAATTCCCATTAGGCGTAAAACTTAATAAATTTCACATTTCATGCAAAATCCCGTAGTTTTTTATCACAAGAATTCTTTCTGCAGCGACATCTTTTCATTTGTATCATATGCTGGCAAATGCGCTGCACTTTTGGTACGTTTCTTTGGAAGGAACTGGTTTAATTAAAATCTTACATTCTTTATGTTTCGGTTCAAGTTCTTCGTATTCAACTTCACCATCATCATCAGTATCTTCTTCATTGTCATCAATTAGTTTGGTGCCTAAATTATGTTTGTATTCTCGCATTTGAACGATAATTTTCCTTGGTGTACCCTTCTCTACTTCTACCATTCTATATCATATCTTATATTTTTTGAATTTTTTGTTCTGGCGTCACTTCAGTGTCATAAACGCATTTTAATCTCAGTCTAATGTGAAAAAATCGGTTTCGAGTTGGTTCGATTGACTCGAAGCCGATTTTTTACATTAGACTGAGATTAAAATGCGTTATGACTGAATTGACGCCAGAACAAAACTTCAAAACATATAATAAGATATGATAAAGAATGGTAGAAGTGAGAAGGGTACACCAAGGAAAAATATCGTTCCTCAAAGAGAACCAACAAAGCTATGGCTTTGTTGTCAATTGTGAGTTCTTACTTCTACCCCGGCTACAACCACGGCTTTGCCCACGAGATGTGCCCCTTGAACGTCCTCTTGCTCGTGGTAAGTATGACGAAGTTGAGAGACAATCTGAGTTGTCTGATGTTGCTGGAGATGGCACAGAAATAACCAAGTCATCTGCATCTTCGCTAGAACTACTGGAACCGCTTTTACGGAGATCACAGACTGTTTGGTTGGTTTCTGGTGGTTGAAACTCGGGATTTTAGTCTGAATCATCTCCAGAATAATTGAAGTCGGAGTGATTCAAAATATCTGCGATGAGGTTAGGTGTTAAATCTAAAAAAATAAGAAATCGTTAACGTACTTTACATAGTACTCGGGAAGCCAGGCGTGAAATATATTAATTACATACTCTTGTACTTTGCAGAGGACATAAAACCTAATACCAAGGTTAGGTTCGGAATATTTTATTTTTTTGGTAAAATATTACTTTGAGCAATTAGTTTGTACTATCAATAACTGTTTTGACACAAAAAACTATGAAATCACATAAAAATATAAAATTTTAAAATGGATAAACTTACTTCTGCGTAAACTGATCTTTGCTCGCCCACATTCCAACGCCATTTTAAAAGAATGACAGATGTCAAATGTGTTGTTTTATTTTTTGTATTAACCAGTGTAGTCACTAGATGTCGTCAGCAACATATTTTTAGAGCTAATAATGAAAATAGAGACCACAGATTATTATTTTTCCTACGTACTATGTATAGTAAAGATGTACGCAGGAGGTTAAATATAAAAAATATAACACTTTATAATCTTTCAAAACAAATTGATCCACAAGGAACGATTGCGTGAATCTCGACTCGCGCGCCGCAAGCGTAAAATCCGCGGGGCATAGCGAGGTGCGCAAGTATTTTTTGCCGGGCATTTTGGGTAGCAACGCTACAGGGGGCGGGGCATAGTGCGTCGCGCGGTTTGCAGCGACGGGCAAGCGAGCGGTTAGAAAATTCTGTAAGTCGTGAAGGATCGGCAAGGTAGTCATGATCAGTATCAATGTTAAAATACTCGGTTTCAGTTGGACTTTCGCTTTCTAAACTAGTGGAATGTTCCAAAAGGGGTAAAGTAGCATTTATTGACTTTTCATAACGTGAGCTAGTGTATGTTAAAATGCTTATATTTTCGAGAGATGTACAATTTCCTGTATTAATGTTTTTGAGTTCTCCATGAACGACTAATCTTTTGTACGCGGCTCGAAACTGTACCTCCGAGGGATTATTATTGAAACCGCCTTTAGATCGAATTGCACTAAAAAACGATTCTAAGTGATCCTGACTTAATTTATATGTAGGTAAGAATATCAACTCTGACCTGGAGATAAGTTTTTTGTATAAAAATTGCACACCACGAATGCAGCACCTTAGTCCGATTATACACACCTTCCTATTACTTTGAACAACGTTTTGGCCATTTTCTAGTTTAAGACTACTTAAATAATCGAAGACTTCATTTAAGAACACATTGATATTCCAAAATTTTTCATATTTAGAGGTTTTTATAACCATATGCATTGATATTTCGGCTATTTAAAATATCGAACAGATTATTTACTTTTCTAATAAAATCAACGGTGGGTGATGATCCTTGGAACTGTTCGAAATGATTTTCTTCACAAAACTCAATGGAATTAGCAACTGAATTGCTAAACGTCTGAACTGCCAGTTTAACTTTCATTATCTGTTTAACGAAGTTAATATGTGCTTTTCTTAATTTATTTGCTAGAGACCTTTTTGGTCCTGCAAATCATGCAAAGATGTTATAAATGACCACTTTATGATTTTATCGTCCCTAGTTTTTAAAACGTGTTTATTGCCGAGCAGATTTCTAATTAATTTCACCATATGTGGTGGATCAGGAAAGAAACACACTTCTTTATTAACACCCTCTATTTCAATGTTAAATACAGGGTTAACTTCGACATCATATTCTATTTTGCAGCCTAATATTTTCGCCATCGCAAAATTTGAAGGACATCCATCACAAGTTATTGAAATAACATTTACGTTACAGGAATACAACAACTTAATGCAATCTGTCACAAGCTGTGACTTCTGTTCCGCAGTAACGCTTTCGATTAGAAAATACCCAACAGGTATTTTCCACGAATCGTTTAGGGCTGTTACCATAAAAACTAGAGCCTGAATAGCCATTCTAATATTATAGCCATCTAAATTGGCACCAATATTTATTGCGCCAATGCATTCCCCACCATCTAGAGTCATAGCTTTTCTTATTGACATTTCATCAAATGAAAGGCACACATGAATATTTTTACCTGATGCATTTACTTTTGACTTTATTGCATGCAATGCCTCTTTGGTAAATCCGGGATTACCATCAACTGATCGATACCAACTAACCAATGTTTGCGGGTGTGGAAGGCAAGTATTAAATTGTTCTCTAACGTAAGAATAAGCACGTGGACTAATGAAATGCAAACATAATGCAAACTTTCTCAATGCAGGAGAAAATTTTCAGTTTTCCAACAACACCCAAAAACCGTTTAATGAAATCCTTGTTACCGCTATCAATTGTACTTAATATGTCAGCATCTTCATATGATATCAAGGATTTGAATTGTAGCTCTGAAATAATATCTGATAACTTAGCATTTCGTTTCATTAGACGCCTGTTTGTTTGCCGGACAGCACGTATTTTTTTTTTCGAGATTTGCAACAGCCTCAGTTTTCTTCATTAAAGCCACTTTAAGTTTTTTCTTTCTTGGCGTATCTTCCTCTTCGGGTAATTGCAATTTTCTTTTGATAACCTTTTTAGTGCCTTTTATTTTTGTGTCATCTTGAAAATTGGCACTTGTAGATGTGGACGGTGCTGGATCGACACACTCCTCGGGTATTGAAATCTAAAACATTCAATCAAATAATAAAAAAACATATCCACAAGTACCACATTAATTTTTGTAAATGTGTTAATCTCTTGGATCAGAATTTATACGAATTTGTAATAACAAAAGGTTGTGATTTTCCATGCATTAATTACTGTCTGACAATATGTTTTAAAATAAAAACGAAAGATAAAAATGAGAGTCTAAAATCTGCTTGAAAAACCCTGTCTAAACAGTTTGCTGCTAATTATTTACCTACTTCTTAATGCTAGCAACACAAAATCTCGTTTAAACTTATTTTTGCCAAATGTGGTACAAGTTGAAATAAATTTAATTCTTGAAGGCAGCAAATCATATTTAATCAACGAAACTGTTTTCATAGGAGCTATGGTTGAATGTATGTTCTAATAAATTCTTACCGCTATTGGTACAGCATCAGGATACAGAACTGTCTTTTTGTTCTTTTTTATAAGTTGTTTTTGCGGGAAATGATTGCTACATATTTTACAATATTTTGTGGGAATCCAATCTTTTCTCCCAGTTGCTTCGATCCATTTATTACGTAAGTCTGGATCAGCTGGAAACCTATCGATAAACATAGGTTAGTTTAGTTCTCTAAAATCATAAGTGTAATGTTATGTCAATCAAAATTACTATGAGAAATAATAAATCTAAATATGTTTTCGATGCCGAAGTCTTCCCGAAACACTGGATTATTATGGTATTTCGTATTTATTCACTTTCGCGTTTCGCCATATTGTCAAATCAATATTTTTTTATTGATGATCGGGGTGTTATTTTTACAAAAACTGGCAACACTTACTTGTTGATGTTTATAGGTTATTGAATGATAAAACTCGATATTACGCTAATATTTTCCTTGTTTTAACGCGACTTGTTGTTACTCTATGCTAATATATAAATAATCATCACTGAGAAACTATAGAGAAGGACAATAAAGTCGTACTTACGCGTGAAAAGACACACCGGGCATTTTCTTCTCACTGTCGCTTAAACATGAAATAACACGGCAACGCACCATTATATGTACTTCGATGTCTATATTAAGATAATTTCATCGTCTTTTCAATGGACTGGAATCGATTTTAACTTAATAATATCCAAAATTCGAACACCAAACACGATGAAGGCATGAACTGTCAAAGTTTGTTTCGCAATTCAAGTTGCCGACCTTGAAAAACCGGTTACGCAATAAGGGACAAAAAAAGAGTATTTGTGTCTTTGTCTTATGCATTCGTAATTGTATTATCACTCTCTTTCTTGTGTAAGTGAGAAAGGTATCGTTATTGGGTCTATTAGTTTCTCTGTCTACGACGTCAAACGATATTTTTGACCCGGGTAAAAATTATTTTTAATGTATTCTTGGCCATGGATACTAGTCATTCAGACACATGTTACCTATTCTTGTGTTGCTGTGCTTACGTTTACTAAATTTCAATTTACAAATAGTTTTTGTTTTTAACTAGCTGTACCCTGTCACGTTTCGCTGTGGCACATATATGATTGATGCAAAAAATAGCTAAAAACAATCCTTGATGCAGATTATATATCATTTTAAAATTTTAGCTAGATTGGCGTAGAACTTTTTGAGTTTTTGAAGCGTACACAAACCAACATAACATTTATGAAGATTCTTTTTCCGTCAAGGCTGTTCACTTGTGGAATAAAGTATTCGGCTTCTATAAGACAGTCGCAGTCTTTAAACGTGTTTAGGAGCAATGTAAAGGAATTTTACTTTTCACAATGCACGGCTGTCGTCACCAGTTAATCGTAAGTAATGCAGTTCTCTGCTGCTATTTCTTGTCACTTTTTTTTGATATGTTAATAATGAGACGTTTTCCGACGAGATAAAAAAAATGGTTAAACAAAACGACGATAGCAGGCGCTTATAAGTTTTAGATTGCGATGTCAATGTCAAAAGCCACTGAGCCACATAGTGAGGACCACTGGGAACGCTGAACTTAGCTCGCATACCTGTGTCGAACTAATTCGCTCCTATCTTTCGTTCGTTCGGTCTTTTTTAAATATGTTAGAAGCCAATATTGCAATTTTTTTATTTATACTGCGCTTCAATATTTAACTTTTTCATATAATGTAAAATACAAAAATTTCACATGAATTTAGAAAAGTTCCGGCTGGTCTCGTCGGGAGAATGGCAACTGCCGATTGGTATCCTATCGTTTCGAAGATCATAATATGTGCGTAACGCCGCTAACTTAAAACGGTTAAGGAAAACTTCGTGAGGAAACCGACGTGTACCTAGAATTCTTTGAGGTCATGACTGTGTCATCGGTGTGGATTGGTACACTGCCCCAGCGTAGTGGATTTGGTCTTGACTCTCTCTTTGCAAAAGAAGGCCCTGAGTCCCAGCAGTGGGAACAATTAGTGGGCTGCTTATGATGTTGCTACCTGACCGTAGATGTCTACGATTGTTGTTATTTGCTATTGTTGTTGTGTTGTTGGTTGCTATTGCTTATGAACATCTGCAAAATCGGAAACGCTTTGTGTACATGCATTAAATTCAAGAGAACTATAAATTGTCTGATTAAAAATTTCATCTATCCCAATACACAGATATTGTCAAAACCTTAGATTGGGACAGAAATATTAAGTAATGTTAGACGTAACATAAGCGACATCTATCATTTCTTTGTTTTAATCTCTTGAAAATGTCTAGAAAATCTGTATCTTGAAAAAATATACGTGGTAGAAGTGATACCTTAAAAGCCGAGTCACACAGGGGCGGGAGCCGCGAGAAAGCGATCGCGATCCGGGACGGGAATTTTTGTAATATTCGTATTTGTATGCAACCTGACACATAGCAAGCGGGCGCGATCCGGCGCGATGCGATTTCCCGCGCGACAAGATCGTGACGACAAACAAGAGATCGCTTCGCCATGCTTCGCGGGAAGAACGCGCGACGGACGGCGGGCGCGGGCGCTGTATTCTACGGTGGTCAGTACAAGCTGTCACACAGGACAGAGCGTTCGCGTAGCGATCGCGATCCGATCTCACGAGTTGTATTTTTTTACAACGTAAGGCCGTGAGCAATTTGATCGCTTTTGGTGTCACACCGGCTGTGTTCTCGCCATCTGCCCGCCGCGGGCTGCGGGCAGTAGCTCTGTGTGACATGATACGGACCGCTATCGCTTTGCACTCGATCGCTATCGGATCGCTTTCTCGCGGCTCCCGCCTCTGTGTGGCCCGTCTTTAATTCTTGGCCATAGATACCACAAATCACTAGATAGATACCACAGACTAAGTAGAGAGAATATATACTAGTCCTTCAGCCGCAGATAAATATTTTCGTATCAGTGTTGCCATTTATATTTTTTAATCTTCCTTTTACTTGTGCTTAGTTTGTGTCTCTGCATCGCGAGTTTTAAAGATTTTTATTGAAAATCGAATGTAATCAGTAACGATTTTTTATTCCATTATCAATTTAACTGACTATTTTTATTCCCTATATTTTAACACTAAAAAAGAAGAAAAAATATTTTAGAATGAAATTTTTTCTTTGACTATTTAGGGTTTATAGAATGTAAACAAACCAAGCAGCTGAGCTGAGAAGAAAATTATAATTTATTTAAAATAAGTCCATAATGTGTTTGGGAAACCTCCAACATTTTTAGTTATCGCAAATAATTTAGATTTACACTTTTTCCCTGAACATTGGGAGGGGCTTCATAGTAATTACACTTTTGAGAGTCTATGGTACAGTATATATTTTTGTCGGTCGTTGGAAAACGCCTCATTGAGCCGTTTTCCGACGAGATAAAAAAAATGGTTCCAAAAAACGACGATAGGAGGCAATAAATATCATATAAAACGTTGTTTTTAAAATGTAATATTTTGCATTGTAAAGTTTTGCTATGAATATTATACGACTAGTTGGTTTTAAAGTGATGTTTTGTCAAAAAAAAAAAGTGAAACATTAGTGAACCGCTTTGAACACAATATATTGCCTTATGCCATGCGCTGATAGGCTGATACCAAAGAGTTTACATAAAACTTTTCTAAGTATGATACGGAACGCAAAAGCCACAAACAAACTAGCGAGATACTCTGCAGAAGCATTTGTAAAAAAAAAACATTTCTCTATGATGTAACAGCAATAGACAATTCCATTTTTATGCTTTCCATAGACTGAGTGTTAACTTTTTTTCTCTTTCGCTAGTCTATTGACCATCTCTGTCTTGAACTCTTGATTCTTTGAGCTTTGAGAATTCGAATGTGATGTGACATGGCGTCCATCAAGATAAATCACGGCCTTTTGTAAAATTGTTTCAAATGACTGTGGACTGATATTGCAATTTATTAGTGAGGCCGTCACAAATCGTATATTTGCATTGATGGTAATGCATGCAAGGAAACCTCTAAAGCGAATAAGCGATGGGTATGATATAGCTTGAAATGCTATAACTAACAATCTGCGCCTATATGGCGGTCGCCGATTCGGTTCTTCTGCAATCCAGTTTTGTAATTTAACAATTTATTTCTCATTTCAGGTACTTTGAGAAGCATCAGGCCCATCCGTATCAGGTAAGAACTAATACAAAGTTTGAAAGGTAAGGTTGGTTCCCAACCAATTTTCAATAACTATTGCTAACTGGGGCTCAAAATTATGTACCCTCTACGTAATAACTATTTCTAACAATGATTTTCGGTATGTATTCATTTGATGTGATTTAGAACCTCAAAATTTAGCCAAACAAGCAATATAAACATTGGTATAAATGTACTAATTCCTAATCAAATTACTCGAATTCTGGCATCATTTTGCTCTGTTTGTACTATTTCTACTATATTCAATGTTACTCAGTACATAAATTTTGACAATGGATTTATTGATAAGGACCATGTGTAGTAATTTTAAACACTTATGTAAAGCTAAATCAATAATTCTATCACTTCTACATAATTATTGTTATGTAGACCTACATAGATGTGTCATCTAAAGGTAATGTAAATAGATAAACAAGGTGTCATTATTTTGTTAAAGACAATGTGCTGTTGATAATTAGTAGAATTCATAAGTTGTTTCTAATGTAACTTGGCATAGTTGTTATTTATCCAATGTAAAAATGTTTATATGGTGTAGTAGTCAGATAAGTACTAATACAGTTGTGGCATACAAACATAACATGTATTGTTTTGTAAACAGAAGTATTCCAAGAGTGATAGAAGGGCCCCTGCAGAGTATGGATCTTCTGACAGCCGGTACACCCCACTCCGCTCACCCAACGGCAATGTATCGCACGGACACAGCATACACCCCAGCCAGTCCAGTCACAGCCACCACCACTACAGCCATGTGGTGGATGACAGAGGATATTCTTCATCCAGAAATTCCTATCTTCCAAAAGGATCAGAAAAGGAGAGAGATAGAGACTACAAATCCTCTAGAAATAAGTACACTGGTAAGAAACATTAAATTATTATAATTTACTATCTATGGGTTGTTTGGAAGCAGGGAATAAAAGTTTTTTCCTAACCATGGGATGATGTAGGCTAACAATAGTATGAATTATTATTTTCAATTTGTAATTTACGAGGTATGATAGTGGGCACCGATTAAATCATTGGCCAATGAATAATTTTGTAGTGTAAACAAAATTTTCAGACTATGACAATAAAATGCATGTAATGAAACATTGTTGTGAATAAAGCTGTGGTCCGTCTCATATCTATCCAATTTGTCATCTAAATTTCTTAAAATGAGATATGAGGAATTCAGTTTAAAAGATTTTAAATCTATTCTAGTAAACAATTTATTGTTCAATAAACTTATTGTATATATTGGTTATAATAATGAATACTTGAACACTTAGTATCGCCATATTCTGCCTTTTGGAAGGCTAATAAACAACAATATCTTAAACCACTTAAAAAGTGTGTCTGGAAACAATATTTTTAACAAAATGTAACATTGTAATATATGTTTTACGTATGTGTAAAAATGTAAACTGGGGATAATTTATAGTATAATGTGAAAGATGATATGAGTTCTCCAAATACAAGTTGGCTGTGTAAAAAAGTGATTATGTTTAAAGATTGGTGGACATTTGATACACAACACCATCTAGCCGCAACCTAAGCAAAGTTTGTACTATGGGAGCCAGATAGCTGACGTAATAGTTATATGTACTTAGATAGAGAATAAGTAAATAGATCAGGTTTTTACCGTGTGGTTCCTTTGTACCAATCGTAAGCAGATGATGTGCATACTTCCTATGGCAACAGAGTGATGTGCTGTGACAAAAGTATGACACTTCTACAAGAGTGACCAAGGCAAGAGCGATCAGACCCGTGCTTTCGGTGTAAAGTGTTTGTTCCAACTCTATACATAGTATATGTAAACTCTTTGGTTATATATTTTCAAATACATTTTTGTTTAGAATACACCCAGGCACAGTAGTACAAATATTAGTATTCAACGTACAAATATTTGCACTGGGTGGGGATCAAACCCATGGCCCATGGCTTCGCAGGCTGACTTACTAACAGCTAAGCCACCAGACTAGGCCAGTTTGTATGTTCCATTCTGACAATAACCTGTAACATGGTTTTGCGAGTTGTTGTGACGTTCTCACAACCTATATAATTTACGTACAATTGCTTTTGCAACTATTTAAAAAGTTTGCTAAAGAAACAAAACAAGATTGAGTAGGTGAAATTAAATGCATACTTTAATACAATCAAAGAAAGGTAAAACATAAAAAAAAAACATTTTCATCATACCTGCGGGGCTAGCATGGACAGTGGACTAATAGTCTTTCCACCATTTTTATCCACCTGTCAGTGGATATAACAATCATTTCCACCTTGCATAGCATGGCTACAGGGGAAAGGGATAAAATGATTCCACTTGACGTTTGTTGTGGACATTATATCCCGCTACTCCCCACTGTATAGCACGGACTCAGGAAAACAAAGATAAATACTCTTCAATTGACATATGACAAACTATCGTCTGATTTGGAGGTGGGGATATAAGTAAATCTCTCTCAAACATAATGTCGTGAGCATATTATAATTATATTTTTACCGTACAAATGGAAACAATGGCCCGAAAATTGCATCGGAGATCAATAAGAGATGCTAGTAATCTCTTTGAGTTTTCAGACAATGAATTTAGACGATTATTTTGGATGCATAAAAACATGGCATTGTATTTGTGTGAGGAGCTAAACGGTGCCTTGCAGCCGCTAAATCCTCAGGATGGACTACCAGTTTATATCAAGGTTAGGTTAGGTTATATTTAAACCTCAAAACACAGAACAGAAAAAAAAAAGTATAAAGAATGAACTTTGAAGGTTTGATGAGTTGACATAAAAACTGATGATTAATATGTCATTTTTATTTGATTTTCTTATAACGGCAATACTGAAGTGATAACGCTACTCCCGCCGTATATCCACCGTGGAATAACTATCCACTGGTAAGTCCGTGCTCTGAAAGTGGATAAAATTTACAAGGGAAAAGAGATTATTTCCTTTCCCTGTGAAGTAATTGTCCACTGCCCGTATTAGCCCTGCTGGACCGAAAGTTTATATTTCTTCAGACTGCTCACAATTAGTGACAGTTCAAAATTTTGTTTTTTTTTTGTTTTAATTTTCTTCCTGTTACCTGTTTGACATAACTCACTACCATGGGAACTGTGCAGTTGTTATTTCAGACCCATCTTTTATGTTACTTTTAAATGACGAATTCTTGTAGGTATATACTTAGATATATATATATATAGAATCGGAATCTCGGAAACGGCTCGAACGATTTTTATGAAATGATGTATACAGGAGGTTTCGAGGACGATAAATCGATCTAGCTAGGTTTTATTTTTTAAAAACATCATTTTATGCGCGTTTTTAGACAATGAAAAACTCCTACAATGTAATGAGAATACGATAACTTATTACGCCACTGTTCTTGAAGAATGGCTCAGACAGAATATGCTCGCCCTCGGAGTCAACATGTCCCGGTTCGAATCCTGATGGTTACATTTTTTCTGAGTTTTTTTTACTTAGTGCCCTTTATAAATGCATTTAAACCGAGCAAAGCTCGGTCAGCCAGGTACTGTTATTATACACGAGACAATAAGTTATCATTTAATAATAATAAAATAATCTCATCATACTAACGAGCAGTTCTTGTAGGTACATTCTATCTCGTTTTTATTTTGATTCTATATTCTCGTTCTATATACATATATATAGAATCTGAATATCTGATGTGGCTCGAATGATTTTCTTGAAATTATGTATACAGGGGGTTTTGGGGATAAATCGATCTAGCCAGGTTTTATTTTCGAAAAACGCCGTTTTATGCACGTTTTAGACTATTTATCTAAGAGTTGAAATTTTCTGATTCTGTTAAAAATTACATAGAAAAAAACTTGTGTATTAAAAATTTGGGAATATAGTTGCGTAAAAAAACCTGACAATGAGTTCATCGGATTATTCAAGTGACGACTCTGAAGATCAAGAAGTGCGACGAAACATTGCTGCGAATTTTAATTACTTTTATTCTGTACTTATTGTTATTACCTGTTCAATCTTCAATGTTATTTTGCGTTCGATAAATACTATTTTTCTTACATAAAAAACGCGATATTTAATTATCTCGAATATTAATAATAATATCTATTAAGTATAATATAATTAAATATATTCATTTGTTTATTTTTTTTTGTTTTTACTACATTCGTTTTTCTTATATACAATGTCATTAAACTTTCGGCCCTGGTATGATGAAAAACAGTATACGCGCCACGGGAGGATAGCAGGACTTTTCAACCCACACTTTTGTATACAATGTCATTAAACTTTCGGTCCTTCTATGATGAAAAACAGTTCTACGCGCCACAGGATGATAGCAGGACATTTCAACCCGCGCGATATTGTCAAAACAACAAAACAACAGTGGTGACAAAAGCGTGCGTCCTACGTTCCTCGCACGTAATGTACTATTTCTAAAAATGTTGTTCTATAATAAATATATACTTACAATACTTATAGACTACAGCCCCGTGAACAAAGTTTATTAGTCAAATGAACTACCACGAGATCTATGTAGGATGATAGAAGGGTATAAAATAATAAGATTGAACACTATGCTGTCACTTGAAAGCTGTCCAACTGATTGCAGGTGACGATAGGGGTTGCAAATCTGGATCATTTCTCCTTGTCTCATGTTTTTTGTACTGCATTGTGGAATAATGGATTCAATTAAATTAAAACACAAGGTTTAAGATAATGTTAGTTTTTTGTAAAATCCCGTTATCACCCTAACATCAAAGATAAAAAGCATCATAGTGAATTTCTATTAGGTCATAGGAAAATTACCAGTGGCTATTTCAAAATAGGTGGTGATCAGTAAACATTATTTCGATCAATATTTTTTTATTCATGGAACTAGGTTAGTGAACAAACAATATTATTCAGTCACATGTTTTACAGTTACATTTACATTATCATATCATGAATTACTTGTTATATTTTTTTCTGAACTAATGGATCATTCCCATTTCGTCCAGCTTTTGAACAACCAACTAGCAATACTTATGTTGTTAAAGTGAGAACTTTTGGCACACCACAGACAGATATATTTTATCATCATTTCGCTAGACTTGTATTTTTTTAAATTATTGAATATTTACTATGGTTAAATAGTTGAGTTTACCCGAGAACATGGTACTTCATCAGACTTGCTCCACCATCCAGACTGGCCTCGTGGCTTAGTGGGTAGTAGCTCTGCCTGCGAAGCCGAGGGTTGTGGGTTCGATTCCCACCCAGTGCAAATATTTGTGTGATGAATTCAAATGCTTGCACTGTGTCTGGGTGTTTCTATTTATAATAAGTATGTATTTAAAAATATATAAGTATTATATCAGCTATCTGGTCGCCATAGTACAAGCTTTGCTTAGTTTGGGGTCAGATGGTGTTGTGTGTGAATTATCCACCAACTAAATCTTTGAAGAAAAAACGGACGACGCGTACGTCAAAGCGTCATTTTTTCGATGTTTTCCTTTTTACTTACAACTTTCTGAGATTAGAAATGACAGAAACCATGAAGTTCTGTCAAGATAGCTCCTTTTATTATAATAAGGTGTTCTATGATGAAACTTACTGGTCTAAAACTCTTCCTCTCATATTATTCTTATGTGAATAATGGGATATCAACATTTTGAGTGTTTTTTTAACAATTTCTATTTAATTGTACGTTTACTTGAGATTTACTGTTTCTCCTTGAAAAACTCTTACCTATAAAATTAATCATCACTTACCCTTATCCCACACACAGTCCCATGTAAAATGAATATTTTTCTAGAAAATAATTGTAACAAATATAATTAATTTGGCAAATATAGCTTTTAAAAATTTTGCAATAAGAAATCATTTTGAAAATATTACGTAGGACTTAAGCACAATTCATATTATCACTTAATTATCGCCTGACGTTTCAGTGTTACAGAGGCCGTGGTCACTAAATAACAATTTAGATCTTGATTATTCGTAAATGTAACATATTAATAATTATGTTTTTTTTGACATTTTGATGATTACTCAAGAGTATCTATTTGACATGGACCTTACGGTAATTATGTTCTGGGCTCAATTAAAATTTTTAAATTCCAGTCAGAAGACTACTACAATATCAAAATTTAATTTAAGAAAAAAAAATAGGTTTTTTTTCAAAGGCTTAAAAAAATTATTTCATACATTATTGTGGGTGTTATGAAAATAAAAAAGAAGTTCATGATTGTGATAGTACTATAGCTATGATATCAAAATCAATTATAAAAAAATTAAAGTAAATACATTTTATTTTGTAATATTTAGGTATTTTCTGTCTTTGAATTTCAGTAAGCTATCGTTTTTGATGTAGACATGGGAATCTGACCATGTTCAACAGTAAGAATGGTGGTTTATTATTTAATATATTCAGTATAGTACTTTATTTATTTGAAATGTTTTTGTCTGTTGAGACAAATTTTTTTTTTGTGTTTATCAAGAGTGTGTTCTGAATAAATTGAATAAATACATCTAGTTTTGTCAAGTCAATTCTATGAATTCTTACTGATCAAATATTTATGTGTTCGGTTCAGTCACATGAATTTGTCATGATTTGATTCTGTAATAGAAAAAATGTAAATGTGCTCTCAAAAGTTTAAACAGTTTTATAAAATAATAATGTTGTTTTGGACCCATGTTATATAATTAATCGATTCAACAGATTTAGGTATTATAGAAAGATATAAATATCACAGAAAAAACGTACAAAATAAAATAGTCATTAAAACAAACATGAAAAGAAAGAAAGATTGTGCTGTTTTGACATTGTAAAGACTAGCCATCTCTGCAAACTCAATGTGTCTCCATTATTGTCTTGTCTCATTTACAACCGTCCTACCATAATTCTCATAACCTTCACAAAATTCCTATATTCCCAATCACTACTTACTTTGATGTACTATTTTCAGAAAGTGTTAGATCACCAAAAGAACGTACGAAAGATGTCGAAAGAGAGCGGAGCAATCATGAGCGAAATGAAAGCCAACCGGACAAGAGAAGTAGATCTAGTGGCATGAATGTGAATGTTAGTAGAAGTAGTAAATATGACAAGAAGAATACTGCCGCAGTGAACATGCCGCCTGGCAGCGAGTGGTCCGAACACATTAGCTCACTTGGCAAACGATACTACTATAATTGCATCACAGAAGTTTCACAGTGGGAGAAACCGAGGGACTTCGAAGCCAGAAGGAATGCATCCAAAGAATCTACTTATCCCCCCAGAAGCAGTAAGTTGGACTTTGTTAAGTTATAACAGTCATCATTCCCATGTTATTTCATTATCATTTTTATTTTTAATATGTTTGTTACGGAAATTGTTTGGTCAGTCCAATCAGCAACTGAAAGTTTCAACTAAATTTGGCGGTCTTTTTCACGTGTAACTTATTAATAATTTAAAAAAAAACATTAATTACTTACCTTGTTTTCCTTAACATTCTTATCATGCTAAGTATGCTTGCGTTTTTATCTGAGATTTTATTGCTTTGGACTTTCTTATTGAGCGTAAGAATGAATACCTGATGTAGGTAATGTTATGTATAGTTATATGTAGACTTCATATATGTAAATATATAAAGTCGGGATGGTTGAAGACAAACTGATAAGAAATTTGTATTGACATATTCTCCCTCTTTTTCTCTAAATTTGACCAGTTTCAAACCAAGATGTTTTAGTTGATAGCTTCTAACAATACTTTGGGGTATGAAGTTCATACCCCATAACGCATTCATACTATGAGCAAGTGAACACTGTATTATAATACTGAAGACAAGTTTTGGGTAACTCTAGGTAAACTATATAATTGTTTATTAGTTTTTACATCTAGAGTCTCCGTACCGGTCAGCCAGTGTAATGTTTGATTATCCAAAAACTTCGCCGTTTGTAACACTTCACTAACAATCGTAAAAACTTCAGGTGATTTGAAAATTAAATGTTTGTCTTTGGAAGAAAGGTTTTTTCTAAAATATTATCCGCATAAATTTGTACCTTATGTAAACGGTGTAACGAAAATATTATCCAATGCACCAACTCTACTTCAATTTTGATCTAAATTGTAAGTTTCAATTGAGAGAATTGAATGTGGCTAAATAGGACACTTGGCGCATCAAATTCTAAGACTCGTGAGTTGAGTTTGTGCTCAATTGGCGTCGAGTCGAGATTTTGAACGAGGGGGAAGGGAGAGCTTAATATTCCTTATACTTAATATACTAATAATACAAATATTGTAAAGCTGAAGAGTGTATTTAATTGAACGCGCTAATCTCAGGAACTACTGGATTGATTTTGAAAATTCTTTCACCGTTTGATATTTACATGATCCCTGTGTGCTATATAACTATATATCAATATATATATATGTATGTACCACGAGCGAAGCCGACATAAAACAAATAATATGTATTTATCTATGTAATACATAGAATAAAGTAATTGTGGATTCCTCACTAGATTAGCCCTGTATCATATCGCCGAAGCCGATATGATATATGTACTACTATGTCAAGAAAGTAACGGGAAAAGATCAATAATGTATAAAATGTTTGTTATTCATCCAAATCTATTTTATCACCTTCAAAGTATGCTCCTTCAGAAACGAAACACGCCAACTAATAATACGCCAACGAATAATCCAATCATCAAAACATTTTTTAAACGCTGTTTCCGGAATTGAGTGCAGTTCTCACCGCGAATTCTCCTTTATGTCTTCTACCGATTGAAAACGGGTGCCACGAAGTGGTAATATAAGTCGGCTGGAGCCATATCTGGTAAATATGGTGGTTGCTCGATGGTATTTGTTGAGTGTTTGGTCTAAAACTCGTTCACAATGATGGCCGTGTGCGAATGCGCATTTTGTGGTGCAAAATCCAAGAAATTCTCTTCAGATCTTTCCAAAAAAATTTAACTTTTTTCGTCGATTTTGCTTTCTTACATGCAGCATAACACAAATAATATTCTTTAATACCGTTTGACCTTCCGGCAAGAATTCCTAGTGCACAACATCGCTTTAGTCAGAGAAAACAGTCAACATGACTTTTGACTTTGATCGATTTTGGCGTGGTTTTTTCGGTTTCTGTTCAGTTGGAAGGCTCCTCCGAACCTTGTTGACTAGTTTGCATGTCAAACTCGTAAACTCACGTCTCGTTACCAGTAACAATGCGTTTCATAAATGTTGGGTCGAAATTGACGCGTTCTAGCGTGTCCTCAGCGAATCATGCGATTGAGCTTTTGGAGAAAATTCAGGTCTTTTAGACTAGCCGTAACATGTTTCATAACCAAATGATTAGTTGAAATGGTACGGATCGACTCGTTAGATACAGAACGTTCAGCGGCTATCTCTCTCAAAGTTGAATGAGGACTTTCGGCTACTATTTCCTTCACTTTTGGGATGTTAACTTCAGTTGCAGACGTTGATAGTCTACCAGAGCGAGGCAAATCTTGCAACAAATCTCGACCGCTTTTGAACGCTTTGTACCACTTATAAGCACGTGTTTTTGATATTGTCGTAACAAATTTTGTGGCTCTGAACACGAAATTCCATTGGTGATGCAATAGACAAACTCTTTGTTATCTATACACACTAGATATGATATAACTAAGATCAGCACTGTATTAAACATAAATAACAGATGCAACTCAAATTCCGCGTTAAAATGGAAAACAGTTGTGCCAATCAACAATAACAATAAAAAATAATTCGAATTTGGGATAAAAAAAAATCCATTCCCGATACTTTGACTGAATGTATACTAGCGCCCCACCCGTGTTTCTCGTGTAGCCTATCCGCTTGCGTCACTTTCCGCGACGCACGTTTACAATTTTGGCGGGAAAACGGGTGTCAGATTACCTAAGTCCGTTTGTTTACGCTTCGGTATATGAAGTGCCGCGTTACTTGTACTTGTTTAAGCCCATTATTGTCAAGAGCGTTTCAAGACACTTCTGGCGGTATCGTTTGTTTAAATTAATGTGCTTGAAATGTAAACTAACAATTTTTACACATGTGTCGGTTTTTTTTCGAATTCTCAAGTGTTCTAGAGCTATAATATCTTAAATTATAAGAGAGACATAGTGATTTTATATTTTAAATTAATTATATGCAATATAACAAACACGGAAAACCAAAAAACCGGATTCGATAGCATAAATTGTTTTTTTTTCATTTTTCAGTACTTCGGGACCATTTTCCCGCGAAAATGTTTTTTTTTTTTAATTTACTAATACTTCTTCTAATCTATTATTCCGCAACGCCGTACAAAAATCATGCGGCAAGGAGAAATGATCGAGGTTTAGAACTCCCCCTCTTCAACAGCACAAAGTTGGACAGCTTACAATTGACGGCATAGTGCTCAATCTTATTACTTCATACCCTTCTATCATCCTACATAGGTCTCCTGCTGTATCAGATGACCCATAAATTTTGTTCACGGGCCTGCAGTCTATCAGTGTCAATCAGTACTTGTAATTGCAAGTGCTTTGTAATTTTTTTTCAAAACAGCTCTTTGATGGTTATGCATACCCACATACGGTTAATTGTAATTAAATATTTAGGTATTAATTTTAATTAAATAGACTAAGGTAGATTTCTCATCGCATGCAACCCCTTGAAGAATATAAGCGTGATGTTACATTTATTTACGTATTATACATATTATAGGAATTTAATAGCAACCATAAGTTAAATACGCGTTTATTCTGTGTTGTAGATAAAACATCAAGATAATCAGATCACGCTGTTTGAAAATTTTACTTTTTGAACTTATTACACTCATGATAACTTTTGAATCGTACATATGTCCGTCCGTCTAAATAATTTTACAATTAATTAAAATGAATATATAAAATGTACGAATAATGATGCCTAGTTTGTACCGGCGTTACTATTGCATATTTTTACATGACAAATTAGTTAATGCGACCTAACGATAAGTTCGACATGTTATGGTACCGCGAACTCCTTGTAGATATCAATGATATTGATAAAACTATAGTATACGAGGGTCAAACTGAAAGTTCTTAGAACTGGCCACTTATAAACAATATAATAAAAAAATAATTCTATAATTTGAAAATAGAACTCTTTGCCAATATTACTGAGTATATACTTCATTCATTTGTCATTTGTTTTACGATTTGGCGGCAAATTGAAAATTGTCTGTGTCACGTCAACATGAATTTAACACGAGAAAATTTTCGTGCAATGATTTTTTATGACTTTCGATGTCATTTAAGTCAACAAGAAAGTTATGATAGACTACGATTGGCCTTTCACGATGAAGCCCCATCTCGTGCGACTGTTTACAACTGGTTTAATGAGTTTAAACGTGGTCGCACTAATCTCACTGATGATTTACGTGAGGGACGGCCTTCTACGGCGACGACTGAAGATAACATCTGTGTTGTGCGGCGTATGATAGAGACTGACAAAAGAGTGACCTATCAGCAGATTCGGACAAGCTTAGGCATCGGTATGAGTCAAGTGCACAAAATCCTACACGAACATTTAGCGGTCAGGAAGCTTTGCGCCCGGTGGATACCTCATAATTTGACTGAGGCTCAAAAACTCCATCGTGTGGATTGGTGCCGTAAATGATTGAAAGATTTAACGGAGGTGACTCAAATGCTGTGTTCGACATACTAACAGGTGACGAAAGCTGGATTTACTGTTATGATCCTGAAACCAAAAGACAATCTGCTCAGTGGGTGCTTCCTTTCGAGGAGTTGCCAACTAAAGTGAAGAGAGATCGAAGTGCGGGGAAAAAAATGGTGGCCTCGTTCTTTGGAAGGATAGGTCATTTCGCAACAATTGTGTTAGAGGATCAAAAACAGTTTCTGCAGAATGGTACACTACCAATTGTTTGCCACTTGTCTTGGAAAAGTTCGAGAGAAACGACCTCGCAGTAGGATCCTCCTTCACCACGACAACGCCTCATCGCACACCGCCAAGCGAACGATCGACTATTCGGCGACATCAAACGTTGAATTACTGGGTCACCCGCCGTATAGCCCCGACCTCGCGCCTTGTGATTTTTATTTATTTTCAAAACTAAAGAAAACTTAAAGGAAAGCGGTTTATGAATGCTGAAAAAGCGGTGGCTGCGTATC
Organism: Ectropis grisescens; assembly: GCA_017562165.1. Lineage (NCBI taxonomy): Eukaryota > Metazoa > Arthropoda > Insecta > Lepidoptera > Geometridae > Ectropis > Ectropis grisescens. Next base: position 10,168,255 of record CM029767.1, on the reverse strand, counting down.
GCGATGCCATTGAAGAGACCCCTAAGGACGAGTGGGCGAAGTGCTTTTCCCAGTGGTTCCATCGCATGCAGCGGTGTATTGACGTGAATGGACAATATTTTGAAAAGATATACTAAAACTAATAACTGACTAATGTAATCAGTTTTTGATTTTCTAAGAACTTTCAGTTTGACCCTCGTATCACTTTACTCTATTGTCAATAGTTTCTGCAACAATGCTTCTGCTTTTTATCAGTGATAGATTCTTGATATTAGACCAATATTATCACCATTGATTTTAACTGTTTGAAAGAGATACAATGCAAAAGCCAAGCAAAGAAATAATAGTAAAAATAATTAATAGAACATGGTCTCAGGACTATCGGCATCGGTCGGTGTCGTAGTCCCAAGGAACCATTTGCCTACTGTAATTTCATCCTATTGAGTCCCCTCTCGTATCCGACAACTTAATAATAATATCGCTGCTACGCAGTGCACTCATTTATTCTCGAAAGATAGCATATTGAATGCATGCATTGAACTGATAACTCGTTTTTTATACGTCTGCACAAGTCAGGGTTATTGCGTATCTGGGTTTGTTGTTATTGAAAATATTATTAACTATCTGCGCTCTGCGGTATAACAAACAGATAGCAACACTTTATTAAGCACGCCAGAAACATAAACATAAATGTACAATTAAACAATTACCCGCGGCTTAACAACTTTAATGGGATAAAAAGTATCCTGTGTTAATTATGGCAAAATGCCATGTACATATTTATTTTCTTGTAAATTTGTTCAGACATTACAGAGAGAATTAGGAACATACAAAGCACATTTATTTGATTCAAAATTATTTAGCCTTTTTGAAAGTAAGTCTGAACTTAATCGAGATTTAATGTCTTTCAGTCATGTTATATTATTACTTCGACATTGCGGTTGCGATACAACATTTCCAACAAATCCTACTTTTCGAGGTGTATCCTTGCCGATTACCAACCCTCTCCAGCTTATGGGTGTTACCTTAATCTATCAAATTTAAAAAAGAACAAAAGTAATCAGAACCCTAAAAATGTTATTACATCGAGAGTAACTATCTCCTTTGTACACAAATATTATTAATTATTAGCTGTACCTGTGGTTTCACCCTAATTATTTTCCACGGAACCCTAACTATTTTCCCTAAGTAAGAGTAGTCTTTGTCATGTTGAAAAAAGCTCTTAATTTGGTATTACATACAGACACTCCTATTTTGCTTATTTCTATGGACAGATAGGATATATACTAAGATATATAAGTACTGTCTTTGGAGTAAATCGCTGTTATTTCGATGCAGTTTGATGTTCCATGTTTATTTAGGATTACAACGCTTTACAATGAGTAGGTACATTGGTGTTACAATGCGATACACATTACCCTGTACATTGGGTGTTGCCTATAGTAAAATTGCTTATAACTAACTTATGAAATATAATTAAGTGTAATTAAAGGTACAAAGGTTGTTAGATTGGTGACCTTGAAACATTCACTGGTAAACCTGTACTTAGCCATATTAGGGAACAACTGGTAACTTTATAGAAAGTCCTCTGTAATTTTAATATGAGTAATCGTTAAAGTTACAAGTTTCCAACTATTTCCAAGTGTTTATGTTTATTGCCAGCCCTTGTCAATTCGCAAATGACGTAAAGGTACAATAAATTCTCATTGGGGAGAAATTTTTAAAGCCACAGACCCTTTTTATCTTGTTGTAAAAGATCTGATCTAGTCCTGGTTGTATTGTATCTTTAGGAATGCTGTGTTCATAGATCTTAATAAAAACTGCTTTAGTGGAATATCTATGCAGATACATCTGTAGGTTTCATTAGAATAATTGTGTGCAAATGGCTGCCGATATTCATACCATTCGGAAAGTACTTCATACATCAATTATTTCAAATAATAAAAACAAAGTACAGTAGAACCTCGATAAGTTAAAGTCCAAGAGAAACAAAAAATATTTTAAGTTATAGAGGTTTTAAGCTATCAAGGGTTTTGGTTTTGGGTTCTGATGGGAAGGGAACATATTATTTTTTGAAGTTATAGAGGTTTTTAAGTTACCGAGGCTTGAGTTATCGAGGTTCTACTGTAGTATACAACTTTCAATCAACAAATGTATTTTTCAACATACCTAACTAGCGGTGCGTTCCGACTTCGCTCGTGGTACATAATATAATATAGCCTATTTTATTTATATATAAGGAATCACGTACAAATCCCAATGATGAAGAATTTTTTAAATCAGCCCAGTAGTTCCTAAGATTAGCGTGTTCAAACAAAAATCATCTTTAGCTTTATAATAAATAAATAAATATTAGTGGACAATTCACACACAACACCATCTGACCCCAAACTACTAAGCAAAGCTTGTAATATTATTAGTATAGATGTACCTGCGTCGCAAGTCATCCGAAGTTTTTAAGTTTCAAACCCTGAAAATAGATTATTATTAGTTAAATTTTATATGCCATAAAATAATTACAATCACACATTTCACAAGTCAGGCATAAAAGAACAGAACAGATGAGCAGGTTCAAAACTATGCTATGTATAATTTACATGACCCTACATTCGGTTAATAGAAAAAGTTTAGCTCATTTTACTTACAGGCGCAAAATATTTAGTTAAATTTGAATCTATGAATGCAGTAGTAACTTAATGTACTTGACAAAAAAGATAACATCGTATTTTACGCAAGGTGTTTATGTAAGTGAGTAAGATGTGAAGGTATGTGCCAATGTGTACACACACAGGCAAAAAGCCATAGAATAGAATATCAAAGAATCCACTAATCGAACTTCCACTGGTGTTCGTAGGAATTGAAAACGGTCCACTAGCGTTCATTAAACATGCCAACGGTCGACTATCGACCTCTGGCGAACAGTCGGTTGACATCAATAACATGTAACAAGTAGGTATTATTAGATCGGTAGATAACGCGGGTGACTCGTAAATGCATTCGCCACTCCAATATGCATTATACTCAATTAATAATTTAATTACATTCTGTGACCTAATATTTTCCATTTTTTCTTTTCAACTGACTACACAAAAGGAGCAGAGCTACTATTAGGTATGTATATTTGTATATGTTGTTTATATAATAATGTCTGATGCCTCTAATTCTCAATGAATTATCATTTTGTAAAAATTATTTTAATGCATGAATTGGGGTTCGGTTTCTCTATTAAAATTAATTAGATCCTTGGTTTTTGCTGCCAACTATTATTTTCCACCTATATGTTAGGTATAGTAATTTTATCGAGTCTTCGTTTCTACGTTACGTTTCTTGGTTCGTGGTTTTCACTTCCAGAAAAAGTCTACCCCAATGATTATCGGCCTTTCGACCGCCTAACTAAAATGATTATGGGGTGGATATTGTCCTCTTAAATTTCAAGCAATAAAAAAGGGAGAAAACATAAGATCCACGATCATTTTAGTTAATTAGAACCCATCCTTCTTGCTACAAATAGCATATCGCCTCTTTGGCCGGCTTTATTATATAGTTAAGTCGGTGACCTCAGTTCTTTGATGTATTACTTCGTAATTGTATTGAAAAATAGTATATTATGGAATTCCCCAAAACATTTTAATACTCATGAGTATTATCAATATCGCTTAATCAAGCGATGCTACGCTAGACTAGCGCGCCAAGAATATTTTTTATTTCATTTAGCTTGATTGCTTTCTTGTTTTACACGGCTGAATAATATAAAAAAATACAAAGTTTTTCTGGATTTCATTAGAAATCTAAAACACCGTTGTTCGTCTTGCCGACAGTAGTTTGAATGAAACTTCGATATAAACTATTAGATGTGACCTCCCAAACTTCAGACGTACGGAATTATGCCATCGTCGGGGAAGAGTGAGCTCACTCTTTCGGTTCTAGTCGGTTGTAGGAAGCGGTGAACGTCGGACGTATTTACTTATCACAATTCGTTGTCAACAACCAAAATAAGTAGAACCACAGCATACCTCGTCGCTAGCGATTCTAGGGGTCAAGATTGATTGATAGATTGGTGGTGTGTAAACGTTTTACGCTATACACACAGACGCAGTTTGTTACCTATTTCAAGGTGATCAGGGCACATCCTAATGGTTTATATCGATGGAATGAAACATTTGGATTCTTATGTTATCGGGAGTGTCACGCGACAAACACATTTTTTTATTTTTAATATTGACCCTGAATAGGAATCCTTTTAAAACGAGGTTTTTTAATTTGAATAATAATGTTGGACTATGGTGTTTATAGCTCATTTTCCTTTTAACCATATTAATTAATTTTGTACTCGTTGATCAGAATTAATAAACACAGATTATTGCCATGTCGATTCTATTTGAATAAATGTATTAGGCGTTCATTTCACTTTCAATGTGGGACTTGCGATAAGCGATTACAGCTACATTATATCATTGTCAGCCTTGTCTTTCATGTTTTTTAACACACCTATTGGGTTTCAGATCGCGAAAAAAGATCAAGGTCTCGGTCGGGTCGAAGAGAAGCCGAAAAGGTGTCCAGCAAAAGACCCGTAAATACGTCGGATCGGTATTGGAACAATAGAGACGAAGAGGGTCACGAGAGGACAAGACCAAAACATGCTGTAGGAGGACACGACGGCAAAGGTACACTTTTTATACATCATCATCATCATCATCATCAGCCACAAGACGTCCACTGCTGAACATAGGCCTCCCCCCTAGATTTCCACAACGAACGGTCCTGCGCAACCTGCAACCAGCGGTTTCCAGCGACCTTTGTGAGGTCATCTGTCCATCTAGTGGGAGGCCGTCCAACACTGCGTCTCCCGGTTCGTGGTCGCCACTCGAGAACCTTTCTTCCCCATCGGTTGTCAGTTCTGCGAGCGATGTGGCCTGCCCATTGCCACTTCAGCTTGCTTACTCTTTGAGCTATGTCGGCCACTTTCGTTCTTTTGCGAATATCCTCATTACGGATTCTGTCGCGCAAAGAGACTCCGAGCATAGCTCTCTCCATAGCTCGCTGTGTCACTTTGAGCTTCGTTATGAGGCCCACAGTGAAGGACCACGTCTCAGTTCCATAAGTCATCACTGGCAACACGCACTGGTTAAAGACTTTCGTCTTTAGGCATTGGGCATTGGCACTTTTATACAACTACGTTAAAACAGGGGCTTAACATGAGTTTATAGTAGTTTTATCTCACAAAGCGACGCGCGTCCTACTTGTGGTGACTAAATGTAAAACACGCTAAGTACGTGTGGGGGCCGTTCTAGTATTACGGAAGCAGATTTATTGAAATTATTGAGCCTCCTCCCCCGCCCTTGTCCATCAAAAGCAAAGCTATTACCCCCCTCCATGCTTACGTAAACATTGGTACCGATTCCCGCGAAAATGTGTTCTGTTTTCAAAACTAGATAATGTGTGGGTTGCCATCTATGTAAAAAAAAACTATTTCCGACGTAATCCCCATCTAGATCCCCCACCCCACATGTCATCAAAATAAGCAAAGCACAAACCCCTCCGCCCCCTTTAGTGCTTACGTAATACTTGAACGACCCATGGGCGTGAAAACAAATACCTTCGCCCGCGTCTATGGCGGTACTGTGAGCGTCCGCGGTCACGCACACATTCACAGCGTGTTTGTGAACATCGTTACCACAAGTAAAGCTCGCGTCGCTTTCTGATATAAATACATTATACGCCATGAAACATGTTTAATATACGCTACGTAGCTGTAAATGCATTGATTACCTTTGACTTGATGGGTTTGCGAAACAACAAATAAGTTCTGGATAATGGAGAAACTTGACCCACATCAACTAGATAGAGTGCGTAAAACTCCACAAACAATCGCTGTACTCTTCTAAACCTGGTTTACTATTTGAGGGTCTGCCAACTGAACTAAAATGGTCTTAACTTTGATATTCTTCTCTCCTAATTTAAGCTTAAAATTAAAGAGAGGGGTCGTATGTATAGCCTTTGGAAATAAATTGTAAATAACTATGCCCCTGCGGCGGAACCCGAGGCTTAACAGTTTTTCACGATGATATATTCGCCAAATACGATTGACGCAAACCGTCAATCAAATCACGTAAACCATTTATTTTAAATTGGTAAAAAGAAGGAGATTATGTGTTAGTCTAGGTAATATATTTATCTATGTCGCTGTTTTCATCACTGTATTCAATTGATTTCATTTAATTCCGTTCAGCAGTTACATCTATACTAATATTATAAAGCTGAAGAGTTGTTTGTTTGTTTGAACGCTAGGATCTCGGAAAGTACAGGTCCGAATTGAAAGATTATTTTTCCATCGGATAGTCCATTTATCGAGGAAGGCTATAGAACATAACGCTACTATCAACAGAAGCGGAGCATGAATCAAGAATGTTACAAAAACGGGGATAAATTATTCTTTTTTGAGAGTTGTCGTAGCTTGCTTTGACATGACAGCATGTGTCATGTCAAAGCGATTGCGTCCTTGAATATTAACTCTAAAACTGAGTTGGTACGACCAATTTCCGACAGGTGGCGTAGCAGGTAGCCGAAGAGGTTTTTTTGCTTGAAAGCGATATTCTCAGGAATTACTGAACAGATTTCAGTCAGATGAGTGCTATATAATGTACGACGGGCGAAGCCGGGACGGACATCTAGTATATGTATATATGTGAGAACAAGGGCGGATCCCGCTTTGGTTCCAGGGACGTGGTCAAGCTACAAAACTGCGATTGCTTGCTTGTTAATTTGTGGTCCAGTTAGGTCCTAGGTACTTGGTGGTCATGAGTCATGACCCCCATGACCGCACCCTCCCTGGATCCGCCCTTGTGTGGGAGGGAAACATACACACTTACAAACACACAAACTTTAGCCATTATAATTATTGCCACCAATTACCTATAACAAACATAATAACAATAATATAATTCTTTATTACATCCACAATTTTTATAATAAAACTTAAAACTAAAGATAAATGACAATAAATTATATGCCGAGCGAAGGGCGACCTTATCGCTTAAAGCGATTTTTTCCAGGCAACCTATGAATGGATACGTAAATTATAGAATTCTTGTACTGTAGGTGGTGTAATACAGTATAAATATCTAAATATAAGTGTATAATAAAAAACAGTTCAATACAGACTAGGTAATCATTTAGATAAATACATTAATAATATTCGATAAACGTACATATACTGACTTACATGAATACATAAATACATACATATACAATCTATATAAACAAATACAAATTAAATACATACATGAATTTATCCATAAAATATACATAAATCAATATAATAAACATACCAATTAAGAAGAGGAAATAATACAGGTAAACAAGAAAACACAAGAAATGGCTAAACTTTGTGTGCTTGTAAGTATGTATACTTACAAGCACACAAAGTTTAGCCATGATAATTATAGCCGCCAATTACTCTGCAAATTTATGCGTTTTATAATGTGATCAATGTTATAACCTATTTTTAAGATTTGTAGTTGTAATAAAGTGTTATAATATTATTGATATTATCTATATTAGAGTGATAAGTGTACGAAATTTTGAACTTTCAGATGGGCAGTTATTACAAGACATGGACATATCGCCGGATCGGAGTACGCCTATGTCGGAGAACTCTTACGTCGCGCGCGAAACCAACGCTGCGGCGGGGCGGCCGCACGCGGACACCAGCGCCGTGCCGCCGGTGGTGGTGCTCGACAACTCGCACCAGACCGTGAGTACACTGTATCAACACAAAACGCACATAAACAGCACACTAAATATTCCCACTGGCGGGAATCGGGGCCTTCTCTCGCAAGGAGAGTCAAGCCCATAATCCACTACACTGACCCAGTGCAGGTTGGTGGATGACACATGACTTCGAAAGATTCTAGGTACATATCGGTTTTCTCACAATGTTTTTCACCGTTTATGTTAGCGGAGTTACGCACTTATCTTCGAAAAGTCAGTGGTGGGCGTGGTTTTGACCCCCGGGGTTCAGATCTTCTCCGGATCGGCAGTCGCCGTTCTCCCGAATAGAACAGCCGTAACTTTGCACAAACACAACACATGCAAGTTAAATATACTATACTTTGTTCCAAATAGAGGCGAAGAACATGTAAACAAATCAATGTCACTCTCAATGTGTCAGACCAGCATTTCTCAACCTTTGTTTTAGAAGATAGTTCGTTGTAAGCTTCTCTGCTTGCCCTTGTAGATTTTCGTCACATAACAAGGTTAAATATATTCCAATAAGTCCTTTTCCAACCATTTGTCTTATTTATATTATTTTATAATCATACGTTTATTAAATATGTGGTGCACATAAGTTTCAAACATGAATACAAAAATAACTTGGTTGTTGGTTCATGGAACACAACAGTAACATATAAACAGTTTTTTAATTTCAGAATTCATGACCGTAATGTAGCAGCATTACGCTCATGAATTCGAAACGGCAGAGGTGCTCGTACAGTAAAAGAAAACATCTTGAGCAAACTGGCATGTTGCTAAAATCTTTCGAGGTCAGAGAGGTTTGTCATCCACCACCAGTATGGAAGAATTATAGCCCCAGCAAGGAGCTTTTAGTGGGTTGCTTATGTGAGCAGCGTCCCGCAAATTTATCCGCTTAGTTCCTTTTTCCGTAATTTTCCCTCCATAAAAATAAGCTTATACCTATGCTTTTCCAGATCATAATCTAACTGTGTTCCGCGTTTAACCCTGAGCCGTTTAGCTGTTCCAACTTGATTGAGCAACGTACATCCAAACTTTTGCACTTATAATAAGTATTAGTAGATTTTCTTGCAAATAAAAATACATTATTAGGTGGTTCATTAGGTAAACGTCTTATAATTTATGTGCAAAAAGTAATAGTATCACAGCAGAAACATTTGTATACTTAAGTGAAGTGAGATCAAAGTTCAGTATTATGATGTTTTATGCCTTGCTTGTTGACTTCAACGACTAAACAATAGAGATCTAAATGTTCTTTAATGGTCAGTTCTAAAATCTATTTATAGTTACATAGACTATTTTTAAACAACTAAAATATGATTTGTTTTTATAATTTATGATGATTATTAAATGAAGCAGTCAGACTTGGCTGGTTTTAATATCATAACATTGAACTTGTCTTTCACTTCACATTTATGTTTTGATAGGCTTGGCAGTTTGAGAAACCCAGATCAAATTGCCACTGTTTATAACAGTATCTACCCTACCACGTTCTACTAATACTATATATAACTTTCAAGATAAGTGAATAAATCATTATTTGATCAATACAAATCGAAGTATGTTGTATTTGAAATCGGAATAAAGTCGAAATAGGAATAAAGTCGAAATATTTGTAAAAAATATTTTAAGACAGTTGTAGAAAAATACTAAGGTCAAACAATTTTTATGTTATGGTAGCACCTTTGTTTACATTTTCTACACCTCTCCGTCAATGGTCGATAAATGCTCGAAATTCGTCCCTAAATGTAACTAATACCTTTTTACTCACGATTCTTGTGTATACATGTGTATAATATATAGGATATTAATCTCGGAAACGGTTCACAACGAATTTCATGAAGCTTAGTATGCAGGCGATTTCGGGGCCGATAGCGAGCTTCATTCTAAGAAAGCGTCGTTTTATCTGTGTTTTCGAGCAATGAAAAACCAAGCAAAGCTCGGTCATCCAGGTTCTCAATATTAATCTGTACAAATTCAAAAAAAAAGAAGAATAGCTTAGCAGGCCATGCATAAAGCACAAACAAAAATAGTATTCATGCGTGTGTGTTTAATACATGGTAGTGTGTTATGTTTTTTCTTTCATTTATTGCATAATTAAAAAAAAGCATACTGCACTTATTTAAACTAAAATTTTGTGTGCGAAATTTCATATTCATTTTCATACACAACATTTTGTAAAAAGGGATGCACAATGTTTGCCTTCACATATTATAATATGGTTTAGTTAGGTTTGTGTGATACATCCTTGGACTTTTGGTGAAAGTCTATGTGAATTCAATTTGAGGTATACACAATACATGTATTGTGTTGTTACATCATCAAACTGAATAATACATAGAAGTAGGCATGTCTGTCGGCTTGTCCCTGCATTCATTCACTATTAGAGCCAATGATAGTGCCAAAGAGTGCTGGGCCCATAACCTGTGAAGGTTGTTGATCTAAGAATGAAAATGGCGTGATGTTACCTTTTGCTATGCGGTGATGTAATTTTATAAAAGTCTAATAAAAACAACCAAATACGTTCCTCCCAACCACTGCGCATTTTATTTCACTCTGCAGACCCATAACCTTCACATGAAGAGGTTGATATGATGGGCAAGTGACTCATGGACTTTTGATTGTTTGTAATCATTGATATTGATGTTTATGATATACTTTACCACTCCGATGTGATTAAGATGGGAATATATCAAGCTGAGGTGTGGAAAGATTTGCAAATCGCACATACAAGCTCTATTTATTCAATGAAATGATTGAAACTAGCATGTCAGTGACAGAACGACATTCTCCGAAAAAGGTCTGAAAGAGGCCATGGCTGCCTCGATTGCTAACACTGAACAAGAGGTGATTAGTCACAATATCGAAGACGGTTTAGACCGTTTTAAACAAAATGCGCAGGTTTTTTTATGTCGACTTGTCACCATTGATAAGACTATTATACTATTTAGTGGATTGACCAGAAAATTATCATTGTTTCATCAAAATACCATCACCAAAAATGTCCTGTTCGTGTTTTCAACATATTTTCTGCCAATTAGCGTCGCAGGATCTTCTCTTCTTCGCCATATTACTCATTTTAGATGTGTGAGTTACGAGCGAAGTGCAGTGCTAGGTAAAGATTTTGACTCTATATATGATAAGTGACGATGCGGTTTTACGACGGAGCGCGATTACCTAACGTGTTGTTTTCCAGACGGGGTCGCTGCTAGCGGCGGCGCTGCCCCGCATCGCGACGCCGGCGGGGCCGAACAACAACGGCGGCGCGACGCCGGCGGGTGCGGATGGCGGGGACACACCCACTCTGGACGCCGGCCCGCCGACGCCCACCCACTCCGAGAACACGGACCCTCACGCGCCGCCGCTGCATCTCGAACAGGCGCTACCCAGAAAGAGTGAGTGTAACTTTCTACCAGTATAATAAATACTAGCAGCTATCCAGAAAGAGTGAGTGCTACCTTCGTCTGCCTAGCCTTATCCCACTTAATATGGGATCAGTACATGTCCGTTTCCTCCATTCGTCTCTATCTTTCATATCGTGAAGTCTGAGTTTACTCTTTTCCTATTCATCCCTTTCTTTCACACAATCCAATCTTACACACATTAGTGTTACTTTCTACCAATATAAAAAAATACTAGCAGTGCCCCGCGCTTTTATCCGCGTATTTCCCGTTCCCGTTATTTTCCCGCGATAAAAAATAGCCTATGTGCTGTTCCAGACTATATTCTGTGTACCAAATTTCAACCAAATCCGTTCGTTCGGTTGAGTAACAAATATCCAAACTTTCACATTTACGATATAAATAGAAAGTAGGATAACTAAAATAGTATCTTTAGACACTTCACCGGACTGGGAAAATGTCGACGCCAATATATCTTTTGTTACAAATTTCGTCAATTAGATAGATAGATAAACTCTTTATTGCACTTAAATTATAAAGAAAAATAACAAAAATAAAAATAACAATTAGGTTATTAAAGAATATTGTACACGTATTTTTTCTTTTGTTTCGTTAAAATATAGTGCTTAGCAGTTTCGAGTGACGTCTCTTCATTGTACGATTTTTACAAAGACGACGTCACAACCTCTCTTCTCCAGATGTTTGATGATTCATATCGTAGTCGACCGTTAATTATTTGATAAAACAAACCAATACCCTATCAATTAACATGCTAAATTGTCTTGACTCTTCACTATATTTATAAGCTATGGATGATGTCATGTTTATTGAAACGTAATGGTTGTGCAGTGGAGTCGCTGGGCAGCTACTCGTCGGTGGTAGGCGGCGCGTTGCACCTCGCCACGCCCATCTTGTCGTCGTCGCTGCAGAACTACGTGCGCTCCGACCTCACCGGGCACGTTATCGGCTGGCCTGCGGACATACTCGAGAAGCAGGTACACACATACACGCTTCACTGCTCTCTATCACATACACAATCACACGGGAAATAAGTACATCACACACATACACGCTTCACTGCTCTCTATCACATTAGAGACTGGGGGCGTTTAGGTATCAAAGGTGGTCTGGCTAGTTTTAAGGCAGAGGAAGACCACTGTCATTCAACATCGTCCATCGTTTTAGTTATCTTTGCACAGGGAACGGTTTTCGAGGCGTAAATTATGTATGCCCCTCTATATAAGTAGTATATCAGCTACCTGTCTCTCTTAGTACAAACTATGCTTAGTATGGAGCTAGATGTGTGAAAAATGACCATGAATATTTATTGAATAATGTTTATAGTCCCACAAGTTCACGGAAGAGGCGTACCAATTGGGCTGCCTGCAATGCACGCGGGTGTCCGCCGAGCTCAAGTGCTCGCGCTCGCTCGTGCGCCACACGGAGATACAGGCCACGCTACAGGAACAGAAGTGAGTCCACTCTGCCTTTCTTTTTTCTCTTTTATCATATTTATTTATTATTTTGTTTATCCACCGAATCACTGGCGTTCCACTTATTTTGGTGAATAATCTTTTATTAATGAATTAAAAATGAAATTACAAACAAATAATCAGATTAAATGGAAGCAGATGTAAAATAAATGGGCCTGTAATAAAGTGAATTAGTCCGCGTCCGGGTTTAGTCAGTTTAGATGTTCTAATATTTTATAAAATAATACTTAAATAATTTTATATAACTGTCTATGTGTCTGTTAATATTATTGTGTTTGCAGTTAGTTACCTTTACTCGATAAAAATAGCTAGGGAAAATGAAACATTAAACTTAAGAAAAACTGTCATTGTAAGCTGAGCAAAACAATTCATTAAAATAACTGAAATTATAGTCGGGTCATTTTAAAAGGTAACATTTGACGTTTGTCAGTTATGTCGTCATAGTGAGGTGACCTGGTTAAAACCTGGTTAAAATGAATCAATACAGATTTAAAACACCAATATGTGAATTTTAAAAATCATCCGGCAAACCCTTGCCCCATAATAATATTTTTTTTCGTAAATTTAAGGAGCAATATATGACAAGTGCATAATTTAACAAAAAAAATAATGATTTATTAAGCAGTATCTGAAAAACATTTAGTATTGTCATCTTCATCATTGGTGTGAGCACTCAAAGAAATTATTAATCATGTTCAATAATATTGTTATTTATATTATTGTTTAGCATTTTTATCTATATTGGTATATAAAAGCGATAGATCACTCTTTACGAAAACTCAGAAATTTTGCTTGGAGGTGTATTTTAGCACGCAGGTGCTCGTTAAGACGGGGTTTTGTGAAATACAACCCCTAAGAAGGTGAAAGAAGGGATGGACGGTTGTATGAATCGTAATTTTCAAAGTTATAAGCATGAGAACCACACATAACCGATTTTAATGAAAGTTGGTACACAGATAGACTTAATTTCAAAAAAGGACATAGGTTACATTTTATTACGGAAAAGGGTTGAAATGAGGTATAAAATTATATGGAAATTCGTAATTTTTTAACACAAACCCATGAAACTTCGTATCTAGACATTTAACGCGAAGCAAATATGTGTTTGTTTTAGCAATTTCGTAATTTAGAATTGTACGGGGTTAAAATGGGGGATCAATTACTCAAATATTTGCTTAAATGGGGGATGGAAGTTTTATATGAAAGTTCGTTACTGTTGAAGATAAAACCATGACTTCGTATCTAAACGCTTGACGCGAAGCAATCGCTTCGCTATATAGTAAGCTTCGCGTAGCAATTTTGTAATTTCGATTTCTTAATTATTCATTAACTGAACAGAGATGAAAGTTTTGTGTGGCAATTCGTCATTGTTGAAGATAAAACCATGGAATTTTATATCTAATACTTGAAGTGGAGAAAATAAAGGGTTGTTCTAGCAATTTTGTAATTTCAAACCGTACGGGGATGAAATAGAAGTTGAAATGGGGGATGAAATTTATATGGAAGTTCGTCAATGTTGAAAACCGTAAAATTTTTAAATTAGACACTTAAAATGCATATTATTTTATAGTATACATGTGAAAGTAACTCTACCTGTCAATTAAGTTTTGACGCCTAAACCACTGAACTGATTTTTATGAAATTGTAGGTACATAAATGTTAATACTGTTCAAATAAATATGTACTCCCTCAGTTACCTTAATACTTACTTATTTTACGCGGAAGAAGTCGCGGGTAAAAGCTAGTAGTTAATAAAATAATAATAAATAAATTAATGTTTTATTATAGTCACAACATGGTCATTAATTTATGGTATCTATATATGATATTTCTTCACAAGTAACCCTTGCATTCGATTTAACTTATCAGCTTTCGATTTTACAGTAACATCCTTAGTGGTTAAAAAACAAAAATGGTTAACTGACGCAACATTGTAGCGACGTGCAGTTCTTTAGATCAGATATTGTTTATTGTATTTAGAATGGTTTATAAGTGAAAACAAATCGTAAAATTGCTAGTATCAGTCATTAATATAACAAATATGTAGTCGTAATAGAAAAAAATGAAACAATACGCAGTTCTAACAAAACGAAAATAGTTATTTGTTATACAAGAGTGCAAAGTTGATTTTTAACCGCGTGCTCAATTTTGATGACCGAGCAAGCGAAGGATTCTAAAATTGAATCACGAGCGCAGCGAGTCAAAATTAGAATCCTGAGCGTAGCAAGGGAATCAAAAGAGCACAAGGTGAAAAATCTTTGCACTCGAGTGCAACACGTAACTTTTCATTCCACCTCAGTGAGGAAATGACTAAATGCAAATTTTTAAATGTTTTCCCGCTAAGCAAATTAAAAAAAAGTAAGTACACCAAGGAGGTTCCGAGTCTTATTAACATATAAAAAAAAATGTATGATGCATTCGGCACCAAGGAGGTAGAAATAAATAGGTTGAATTATGTTTTGAATTCAAAACCTCAGTACACACGATGTTCTAAATTCAAATTTACTTTAACCTCTAGCTCTAGAGGGTAAAAACGACTTTTGCGCCCTGATATCGAGGAGCAAAAGTACTCTTTCCGAGCTGGTGGGATGAAAAATATATTATTTTATGCCCGCCGTTACAAGGTTATACGTTGTCGAATTTTTATGAATTGTCAAATGTTACCTATTAAAATGCCCCGACTATAAATAATATTAAAGCTGAGGATCCCGAACATTTGAAGTCACTGTCAAGTGAATTCCAATCGATTGATTAAGGCAAAAAAAAATCTGGTAACAATTACACACTATGATAATAAAAAAAGAGAGGTATAACTGCAGATGGAAGTGAAAACTTATAACTCTGAATTAGATAGCTTACTTTGGAAACGCGGGTGAAACCGGAAGGCGTTGATTGGGCATGAGCGTGCCCAATGGGAAATGCTGACGCATTTCTAGATGGCCAATTTCGTTTTTTCTTTCTTATCATTCTTGAGCATGACGCTAGAATTCAATTCATAGCCCACGAAAAATCTGCCTGTAGCGCACCGAAAGAAGTTTTCACTTCAAAAATCTAAAATTATGTAATTTGGATAGATTTACGAAAAAGGAAGTTAGGCATGTTATTACCATTCATAAAAACGCAAAATAAATTTAATATGACTATCAATTTTAAAAATCATGTTTTTTATCTGTTCTTCAAATGTCTAAAATGCTCTAGAACGTCACTAGCTCATGTAAACAAACAGTTTTGATTTTGATTTGAACTAGCGACCCGCCCCTGCTTCGCACGGGTATAATGATACTAAATATAAGTACTAATAAAAATTGTTATTATGGGTTATTTATAAAGCTGAAGAGTTTGAACGCTGGGATCTCGGGAAATACTGGTCCGAATTGTTTTTTTCTATTGGATGGTCTATTTTCGAGGAAAGCTATAGGATATATAACATTACGCTACTATCAATAGGAGCGGAGCAGGAATTAATCATGTAACAAAAACGGGGAAAAAGAATCCTGTTTGAGAGCTTTCGTACCGTGCGTTGACGTAACAGCATGTGTCTAACATTGCGTCATTATAAATCATCACTACATAGTATGAAACAAAGTCACTTCCCGCGTCTGTTCGTCCCTATATATACTTAGATCTTTAAAATCACCATACAACCAATAAAAAAAAACTATATCACTAGTGAGTAATAGCAATGAAAAAGTCACAGTTTGATTATAGGTGTTATTATATGCCTGATTGCGGTGAAATTAGAGCCACTTTATGAGCAAGTGTGTTGAAAATTATATTTACGCATTACGCAATTATATTAAAATACATATTCACCGCATTATTTGGTGTAAAAAAAATGTTCTTTAATTTTTTGTTTAACTGAGTGTTTAAAAAAACTTTTAGAAAAAGGTCGTAATACCCTAAGTAGAATATAAGAATCTGTAATAAGGCAGTCAGACGTCGGTATTTAGAATCATTACTAATAACAAAACATTAAATTCAAATAAAACTACGTCAATATGTAATACTCGATTTATTATGGAATGCTAATCTATGAAATCATTAAAGGTACAAACTAATATTGATAATAATATTTGATTGCTCTGTTTGCTTGTGCGATATACTACTGAAGTCCTTCTCTTTACGAAACCGTGAAAAAATTGTGCTATTTTTCATTTTCTCTTTGTGCGTGGGCGTGTGTGTATGTTTGTGTTTGTACATAAATATGTAAATATGTCTTATCCCATTATAAATGAACACCGATTTCATTTTTTATTCATTTTGCGAATGTCACTGCGCCTCCGCGAAATTAATAAAATGAAAAAATGTGTATCTTAATAAAATGTATCTGTCTTATTTTAGATAAATTTTACTATGTATATACATTTTAAATGAGAAACTACAGCTCTCTCTTATAAAGTCTAGCGCTCGATAAACTCAAATTAAACAAATGTGGATCAAATTATTTGTAGTTATCTTGTATAATTGTCATATGAGAGAACATTTTTGAGAATTCACTGGAACTTTTAAAATTATTTTGCTATTCTATAAAAAAACGCACAATGAACTAAACAGCCAACCAACTAAAAAGTCGCAGCAAATAAGTTAACGCGACTTTTTAGTTGGTACCCTAGTTAAAGATGTTAATAATGAAGAGTGATTTTTCTTAACAAAAAATGTTAGCTCGATTGTCGTGTTAGTAACGCGTCGTTCCTTTTCCAGAATAATGTACCTGCGGCAGCAGATAACGCGGCTGGAGGAACTCAAGTCGCAGAACTCCTTCATGTCGGAGGAATAGAAGGCGACGGCCCACCCTCCCCCCGCACCACTCACCCCTCCTCCCCAAACCCAAATATTGTTCATTCCGTTCTTTTTCTATGTAATCTAGATCGAATGATAACTGTAATGTCGTGTGTGTTTTGATGTTAAATTTTAAGGGTCGATCGACACCGTATTCGAGATTGGTCAATTTGAATTTCGTGCGATCCCTGCGTTAGCAGATTCGTCTATATTTTTTTTATCGTTATTGTAAAAGATAGAACGCGTGTGGTCGTATTACGGAAAAAACACAATTGTTATTTAAGTAGCTTTAAGTAGCGACGGAGTAGCGCCCTAACAAAACTACCGCTGTTTACCCTATAACGGTTACACCGACTTCGTTTAGTATCTGATGTCGGTTATTAGGTGATTTCACTGTCTTCGACTACATCAATCGCAGTATAAAAGAAAATGCATATTTAACAATGGCAGCGTACATCATGTCTTCTCGCTTGCACACTCCTCACTCGTGTACCGACGGCAGAAAAGAAACTCGGTCTGCGAATCAAAGTTATATTTAATGTATCCATTTTTTTTGGAGTTGTACTGATGATCGAAGTTACGTCTTTCCAAGACTTACCAGTGTTTTCTTGCGTGTTGATACTTTGTACAAATAAAAAGATGATAGATAACTTCGAAATTAAATGTTTCCTTTTTTTTTGGATAAACTTTCTATTTAACGTTTTCAAGTCACAAAACACGTTTGTTGTGGTACTATAGTTAAACATTTCTTTTCAATATATCCTAACAGGATGCAAGTAGATCACGCCATTCATAAATCTGTAATCTATTGACGCGGCTTACACTGATCCCTTTTAGTAACTTTTGTGTCGTCAGTTGAATGTCAGTAATCAATAATAATCATCTGTCTGATGAATGCAATTTTTTTTTAACTTTATAACAAATATGTTCGATTGATGTACATTTTTTTAAAACTTTTTAACCAATTTTAGGTATATTTATGTTAAGTTGTCAGTGTAAGGCTAATGTGTCTCGTAATGTGTTTCCAATTGTAAAACAATTATTTTACGGAAGTTGAACCTCTATTATTTGAAATGTTGTCGTAAAAATGTCACATCAAATCTATCTATAGCAATTACGGAATCGTAGAGGTTCGGCCTGTCCTGAATAATTTCCTAGCAAATTTTAATTTTATTTGTATAGTTATTTAAGTGATTTGTTTGTTGATAGTGCGTGTGACAGTGCGAGCCGCATATGAGACTCGACGGTGCGTACGTATTTGAGTATTCATTTGTGACCAATCAGTGTATACATTTGTAAAGAAACATAAAAACTAGCAATTTTTTTAATACACTTGTAGCATATTAGTTGATTTGATTCAGAAATCATGTAAGCTTAAGTAAATACAATGATTACCTGAATACTTCGTTGCTTTGTGATTTCTTGAAACAGTAAATCGGGCAGATTCTGTTTTCACTTCATTCTGTCTTAGGTAGAAGATAGGCGAATCGTTAGTTAGGAAAACGAACACCGGTTTTAGGTTTTTATTAAATTGTAATATAAAGGAATGAATGCTGAAGGTACTCGCGTGGCGAAGCGGCTTCCATGCGGCGAGGTACCGCGGATACCTTTTACACGTAGGATTAGTCATTTTTTTGTTTTAATATTATTACAGGCTGTTATATTTTAATTTGCCTATTTCATGTAGAGTTAACTTTTGATGTTGGGCTTTTAAGCATTTAATACCTGCCAGTGAAATCTGAGCAATTAAATGATAAAGTGACTAATAAATGCATCCTGCGTATGCTCGACTCGCAAAATATTGTATAATAATATTTTTTCAGGAACTTGTGTGTAATTAAAACTGTATCGTTAGAAAACATAGCAATAAATACTTTTAATTCAGGGTGGTTAAAGCAAATTTACAGAATGGGCACGAAAAGAATGTTGTCTTGATCGTCAATCTATAATGTAAAGCAGATGTATGATTATGCAGAATTACTGTGAT
Source organism: Ectropis grisescens (assembly GCA_017562165.1). NCBI lineage: Eukaryota > Metazoa > Arthropoda > Insecta > Lepidoptera > Geometridae > Ectropis > Ectropis grisescens. The sequence continues at coordinate 10,148,864 of CM029767.1, read as the reverse complement.
ATTCATTCACATTTCACATATGTGCGAATCTAGCTCTGCGTGGAGACTGAGACAGTTTCCTTCACTCGTCTTACTGTTTGTCTTGTTATCTGTTAGGTTTCGGCGCCGGCGAGTTTTTAAACTGGGGCCACACCGGAATACGTAGCGAGAAACTTGTTCGTCACGTGGCTTGTACCTGGTCTATTTAAAATTATAAATCACACCTCAGAAGTGCCTTTGTCGATACACGGTGGCGTTAGCAAATGCTTGGAAACTGGAAAGTTATTTTCGTTTCGTTTGCTGGCTAACGTAAGCGTTGCGAACAGTTTCTCATTACGTATTCGAATTTGAATCGTACCGATGCATATCTATATGTGGAGCGATGTGCACGTTATGTATACGTTTATTCAGTTTGCAAAGAAAAAAAAATGGACCAAGAACGGAGTACGATTCTTTGGGATGACACTTGTAACATTCACATTGCCTCGCGCTATGCGGCAGTGCGCCGGCTTTAATTTTGTACGTAACAACTGTTGAATATCCGTAAGGTATTTTAAACGACTCGTGCAACGATGCGTGGCGTGAAGCAATGTGAGTGCCTCCCTTGGCTATTTTCCAGGAAATGCAGTCATGGCGCATACAAATATGTTACAAGAGTACTTGTATTGTGTAGCTGTCGCTTTTTCGAGAATCAGTATCGCAAAACTTTGAAACCACGTTGCGTGTACTCCCAGTTGCCTTAATACTGTAATAGTGTTCTACAACGCTAACGCTAATAAAATAATCTTGTCCACTCGCTCACATGCTGCGGTGCAAGCGGGAAGACACGAACGTTCAAATACCACGAAAATTTTAATACCACGAGTTGTAATTGTGTCTATCGCCCGCCGCCGTTACTAAATCATTAAATAAAATACACCCTATTATTTAGTTAAGTAATTGCGCAGTGTAAGCCCGGTAAAAATGCTCTCCGATCACAAGCGTTGAACTGGCATTTCATTTTTGAAGGAGGTTTTATTGCTATTAAACAAATCGGTAGACGTAGACATCGTTCTGTGTATGTCTAGGTTACATTGATGCTTGCGTCATTTGATGTATTCATATACATTTTTTTTTATAAATAGTAAGGCCTCTGAATTCCTTGTTACTGTGCTGAAACTGCTTTAGTTCATCAGCATAGAAGTAAATATTTTACGCGCTATGCAATCTGTGTAGTGTATAAAATTGGCCGGCTATCGTATGACGGACAATCTATAGCGTTATCTATTTATTATTCACACCAAAGATATTATTCTAGAACATTGCTGACAACTAGTTTTCGGGTTACTTGCTTTTAGTGTATAATCTTTCCCAAAATTACTTTGAAATCAACTTACTTTGTATCAGTCCGATCATATAACCCTCAAGTAAATGTAATTTTTTGTAAATTTCTGCACACACACAATGTGAGTCTATTGTTATTGTGATCTATTATCGTTCACAAATGTGCGAAGAGACAGACGTCTGTCTGAGTGGGGCTGTGTGATGTTTAACAAAAGTAGAAATTAATTGAAGGCTTTCAGAAATGTGTGATTAGTAATGAAGCAATACATGATTTGTTTAGTGCCTACTTGAATAATTATATTGACGGGGTCCATATCGTGGCGAATTTTAATGGGACTTGTATGTTTGTGTGTTACGTACCTACGTACATATGGTGATAGTTTGTCAAACGTCGATGCTATGCTATGAATTAGTTGTAATATGGATTAACGTGAAGATTGCAAGTCGAAATAAGTGATAACCTTTTCAATAAGGAACGATGATTGGACGATGTTTCAGTCATCAAATGTTCATAATAATAAATTGCATTAAAATTATAGTCTCTCTTTTCGAGCACTTACTTATTTTCAAAGTACATTGAGTGTGTAATATAGGCGTTGATTCGGTTTGTTATGCCACAACAATGTTCATTGCCCGTGGTCCCGCGACGTGGTTTCATCCAGATAGGATCACGGGCAATGTTTATGACTCAAAGCGAAAAATTGCGTGTAGGACCACGCAGTTGGACCACGTTCTAATAATGATAGAAATAAGTGCATTATCAACAGCAATAATAATTAGGATCGCTTTAGTAGTGCAAAATTCCTTACAAATTATTAATGTTCAAAGCTTGTTAAAAGTACTATTTATATGTAATCCCTATTTCGGAGACACATTTAAATTAGAAATCCAATAAAAATATTACTGTCTTTATCCAATAGACTGTATTAAATAAGAACGACAGTTAATTTTCTAATTTGTAAATGTGCCTTCAGTAGGGTTCCTATAATCTAGATATAATATGAAATCACAGATTAGAGAATCGATACGTGTAAATAGCTGTGAAGTGATCTCGTGTTCGTCAACATTGTTGTCTTCAATCGCGGCTTTGAACGTCGCATGTCGCCTCCACCCAGAGCTCGATTTTTATTTCCATTATCATGATTCTGTTTTTCTGATGTTCGAGGTATTAAATAATTTTAAATAAACCTGATTTTTATTCAATGTATTACTTAATCGAAATCAATGTCTGTCTTCAATTTTCAGGAACAGTTTTTGTAACCAATACTAAAAATATGCAGTGTTTTTGCACTATGTATGTACATAGGGCAAAAACACTGCATATTTTTTTACGCCTTCGCAGGCTCTGCTAGGAAGATGAAAGGTGCGAAGATGCGTAGTATTACGTTGAATCGTTCTCGTTTCTCGTGCTGGCGTTACCAAATAAAATCATCCCGGTACATTCATTATCCTTGTATTGTGGTGGCATGTAATAAAATGAACACATCGATTGCGTCAGTGTGATAAGCCTACGCGAATTTGAACAATTTGACATATTATTAATTATTTCAATGTCTGAGTTTGATGCTATTCCCACTCTAGAGAACAAGAGTTGGAATGGCAGTGGGAGACGGAACAGAAATTGGAGCGGAGGGCTTGTAGTGTGGAATAAAATTGCTGTCTTATAGGGACTGCCGATGAATATAATAGGGAATTTGACAGCACACTTTGGAAACTACGCGGGTGAAACCGGAGGGAGCTTCTAGTCTGAAATAAATCTTCATGCCATGGCATGGCATGGCATGGCAGCATGGCCATGTTTGTGTAATGGTAACCGTGGTAAGACGTCATCTACATGGCCCGGAGTTTACCCGAAGATTTCTTCATTCCCGAGCGTGACGCTTGACCTCAATTCACAGCCCACGAAAAATCGGTATGTGGTGCGTCAAATGAAGTGTTCACTTTAAAAACTAACGTACCTATACGAAGCCGCAGGTAAAATCTAGCACCTATCTTTGGTAAATGGTCAGTAAAAACAAAACTGTCCGTTATGTACCTACTTGTATATTTCATGGGTAAATTTGTAGAAAATAACTGGTCACACTTTTTGAAGTGAACACTTCTTTTGGTGCGCCTAGACAGATTTTTGGTGGGCTGTGAATTGAATTCTAGGTACTTGCACATTTACTGAACCTGTTACCTACCTGATTAGTAGAATCAGTTCAATCAATTAACCTGTTAGTTAACACGAAATATTAAATTTGCATATCACATCCATTGCAAAAAAGTTTTGGTTGTAGTTGTTGTATACTGCTGTTTTATCACAACACACACGTAATCACACAAAATGATACCTATTTTCATCACAGTACTTACACATACACTATAGCACAACATATTAAAATAAATGAAAGCAAATACTAAAAAATTGCGAGTCAAACGCCATTCGACCCGCGTAAAAAATTGTTTTTAATTTATTCTTGGCCATGGATACTAGTCATTCAGCCGCATGTTATTCTCGTGTTGCTGTGCTTAATAGGTATATTCAATTTATAAATAGTTTTTATTTTTAATTATTGAAATTATTTAGTAGTCTTTAAATAGTTAAGTAGGTATTGCTTATTTTAGTTTTCACATCTGCCGTGCGGTAAGGTTTAATTTACATTCTCTTTGTGCGGTAAGCGCACACATTTTTTATATTTTAGTATAAATATATAGGTTAATAATAAAATAAATATTGGTGGACAATTCACACACAACACCATCTGACCCCAAACTAAACAAAGCTAATACACAATGTGAGTGACTTTAATTCTTCACGTTACAAAAATTCACTTTTATAACACAAAAAAAGGTTGAGTATAGTTATATATAGGTTGAATATAAAATTTAGTTTTTTTCATTTACAAATTCGAAAAAGTTGAATATATGTAGCAGTACCTTTCACAAACTTGTTTGCAAGCAAATCAGCTTACTTCTTAAGTTTCTAAGTAATCTAATCGGACCGGTTAGGTTACTTGGGACCCAGATCCCCACTCGGTGCACCCTGACTCTACGTAGTTTTGTCGCTACTACCCCTACAGTGTATATGTCAGCGGAAAATAAATAAATAAATTCACTAGGTACTCGATCAACTTTCGGAAAATAACAAACGGCGGTTGAAATGTATTATTTAACGTACGTATTTCAGTAAATTGATCAATTTACGGCATCTGGCCGTTGAGTAATCCGACGAAGGCGAAGTGTGCGCTGATTGGTTCAACGACTCACGTGTTTTACACCACTCCCCACCAGCCAGGTGAACTGTAAGAAGTTTTTTGGAGTGAAACCATCTTTTGGCGCACCTAGACAGAATTTTCGTGGGCTGAGAAATGAAATCAAACGTCCCGCTCGGGCATGATAATAGCTTTTCGGGTAAACTCGGAGTGCTAGAGCGAGAAACAAAATATAGAGAACAAGCGCGTCAGAGCGAGAAAGTTAATGTAGTCTCTGTGTATCTGTGTTTATTATATTTATCCCTTTTTATCGCGACATTAACTTCTACACTTCTAGGTACTTACCACATTTAATTTAACTTGTCACGAAATATTAAATTTGCATTTCACATGGGTTATAGGCGATTCGCCACAAAGTTAATTCGCCACAAAAATAAATGTGTGTAAATTCGCCACAATTCTATTTTTTGATAAATCCTCATTTATCAATTGTAAATTCGCCACAGTGTTTTTTTATGTATAGACAGCAGAAAATCAAAGAATAAATGTGTAGTATTTTATATATATTATTTTCTTAAGCTTAATACTAAGAGGCACAAAATTAAAGGAATATAAACAGACAACATAATATACAACATACACAGTAAAATCAGATTTTATTTTTACTTTCATAGGTTTACACTTGACCGCCTTGACGACGATGCGGTTTTCGATTAAACTTACCTAGTAGAAACCGATTCAACTCGATTTGAAGATACCAAAATTATAACTATCTGGAAAACTCTACTCAGGCAGATATTTTTAGTACCTAGCCTTTTAAGTAATCTGTCATTTCACATAATATTTAACACGATTTTATTAACTTGGTATGTATGAATCTATGAATCAATGTATCTATTTAACGGAATCTTTGAATATGATTTTCACCAATTTCTAAACAACACGATTAGTTTGAAACTTTGCATTCTTATCAAGGACCGATGAGAATGCAATGGTTTGTAGAGTTTGTCCCACCATCCATTCTTATCGATCACCTCACCACGATCACCTTACCAAGATCATAAGTATTTAGAACTTTGTTTACTACACAAAGTTTTTAGAAAAGCAAGAAAACTTTTAGTTGGATCTTTTGTGTAAGCGTGTTTCTTTAGTTTTAAACTATTGATTTATTGCATAAAGTAGGGTTACCAAGTAATGTTTGTTGTATTAAGCGTCTAAAACGTTAATTTACAAGATGCGAAGATGTTATAATTCGAGAAAAATAAAATAAAATTTTTGAGCAGGTCATGAAGTCATAGGTTTTTATAGTATAGAGTGACGAGATTAGAAGGACATGTTACTGATGTTAAAAAACATGTTTGCCCATTACAGCAAAGGTATCGGCTGTGAATCCCAGGAGGATTCTGTAAAGAGATTCCTACCACTACAAAAAAGGTATCAAATCTACAAACGTTTGTTTTGGAAGGCATATTTTCAAGTTTTTGTTCAGTTTTTAACAGCTGTATATGTACTTCTGGGGATGGTATAGCGTAGACCACATCATTGCTTAGCATCAGGGGATATATCAGTCAAGTGTATCGCTATTCCGCGGTAACCTACACTAGTGAAAAAACAACTTTTTATATAACAGATATAAAATTTACCGAAATGGACACCACATACAATAATTATCGTCTTTGAAATTTATATGATAAATGTCCTAAAGACAGGTTTTCCTAGTATTTAACTACAAAGATTATAGCGTTTGTCATGGAATGAGCCATTAGTTATTTGTTGTCATAGTTTAAAATCTTTGTATCATTTCGAGTAGGTACTTACCTTTTTTTTTTTTCCAGGGAAAATTCTTGATAAATTCCACCGCCTCTGGGGGGAGTGCGATAGATATGTGGGACTCTCCGTTATAACGGCTATCCACTAAAACCCTGGGGTGTTTCTTCCGTACGCTGAAGTGCCGGAAGTATGGGAACACTCTCGTACGACACCACAATTCCGGCAGCGTTGGTCCCCTGGGACCCATCTCTATAAGGGAGTGGATGTTTCAGCCCTCTTTCCTTGAGAGGCGCGCGAAAACACCGCACGCACCATCTCAGGGGCCATGATCGTCAAGCTACGGACCCCCTGAGTCCGCCGCTCAAGGACCCATTTCATGGCGGTCTGAGGAGAGCATGGAAGGCTCTCCTCCGACGCCCTGGACGACGTTGGCGCATTGGGAGATCAGACGAGATCTCCCGTTCACGCTTGGCTGTTTCCTTCTGAAACAAAACCTGTTCGCAGTACGAAACAGCCGCCTCCCACGATCTCTCGCATCCGACCATTGAGGTGATCAGTGCCGGGAGCGAGAGATCACTTCCTACAGCTGCGACGAGGACTCGCCGCTCTTCTGTCCATGCTGGGCAATCCTGCAGTGTGTGCTGCGCTGTGTCCTCTGCGCAGCTGCAGTGGTGGCACATGGTCGTCGGTTCCCTCCCGGCTATGCGGCACAAGTATTTCCCAAAGCACCCATGACCGGTGAGCACCTGCACAAGCCGGAAAGTAAGCGACCCATGTGCCCTGTTCAGCCAATCCTCAAGGACGAGCTAAACAGCCTCAACAGTCCAGCTTCCAGCCTTAGGGTGGGCCAGTCGCTCTTTCCATTCTGCTAACATAAGGAGTCGAGCGCGGTTCTTCCAAATTTGCATTTCCCGTGTCGTCAACCGCTGTCCCCTGTTGCGGAGTTCCATTCGCCACATGTACATGTTCGAATTGATCTCCGCTTCCAGGTCCCACGGAGGCGATTCGGCCAACAGGCATGCCGCTTCACCGGATATCGTTCGGTATCCCCGTATCACCCCAATAGCCATTGTTCTCTGTGGCCGTTTTAGAATGGCAGCTGTTCGGTTATTTATGGCATCCGCCCATATAGGCGCCCCGTATAGTGCCATGGACCGAACCACTCCAAGATAGAGGCGGCGACTGCCAGTCTTCGGACCACCAAGATTAGGCAGTAGGCGCTTGAGAGCACCTGCTGTTTTCATCAATCGGGGTACAAGTAAACTAAAATGTTCCTGAAAGTTCCATCTAGAATCGAGTTGAAGTCCAAGATATTTCATCGTGGACTTCATCTCGATGCTCACCCCTCGGATAGTGATGTGGAAACCCTGCGGAGGCACCTTACGAGGTCCATGAAATACCAAGACCTCGGACTTTTCCAGCCCCACCTGGAGTCCCAACATCTCTATCTTTGATATCGTGCTCTCCACTGACTCTGTGGCAAGACGGGCAGCTTCCTCCAAGGTCTCCCTCCGGGCCGTCACAAGTGTGTCATCTGCGTAGCAGGTCACATTAGCGCCCGGATTGAGAACTCCTCTTAATACCCATTCGAGTACTTACCTAACCCAATAAATTGTGGCGAATTGCCTATAACCCTAAATATTACTTGCTAACCCTACTTTATGCAAAAATGACATAAAACAAAAATCTGTGACGAATTTACAACAACTTTATTCACCTGTGACATTGTTCATTTGTTTTTTTATAAGTTGTGGCGAGTTTACTTTGAATGTATGGAGTATACAAATTGTGACGAATTTACTTTGTGGCGAATCGCCTATAACCCTTTCACATCCATTGCAAAAAAGTTTTTGTTGTGATATACTCGTATTACTGTTTTATCACAGCACTTACGCATACACATAACCACAACATATTTATGCATTTTTAGCGAAATACCTATAAAATAAATAAATAGCATATACTAAAAAATTTGCTAATCAACCGCTCTTTCCGAACCCGAGTATTTTTTTAAAGAATTATTCTTGGCCATTAATACACTCTCATTCAGCCGTATGCCATTCTACTGTTGGTGTGCTTCCTAGGTATATTCTAATTATCAATTTCTAAGTCATTTTTATTTTTAACTATTAAAATTATTTAGTGGTATCTAAATATAAGTATTTCTTATTTTAGTTTTCACTTCTGCTGTGCGGTCTTAAGCGCACATATTTTTTTACAACAGCTCACCTGTCAGATTCTTGGGAAATATGTCCATCCGCGTTGTTAAATTATCAAATCGGACCGTTTAGGTTTCATAGAACCCAGATCCGACTCGGAGCACCCCGACTCCACCTAGTCTGGTGGCTACCGCAGAGCTTCTTGTAGAAAAAGTGCACCAATATCAAGTTAGGGGCTTAAAGTTTTATCTGACAGATGACCATTTGAAAAAAAGCATATCTGTTTCAGCCAGGTGATCTCAGGAGGTAGAGGGTAGGTAAAAACTGAATAAACACTTGACAAATGCTTGCTATCGACCGATCAGAGAACAGTGTATAAATTGACGGGTAACAGTGTACCGTTAAATAGTCCGCTGAGCCACGATTGGTCTATCTGTGGATGATTTTTTTTGCAGCAAAATCACAATTTGTTAAATGACGGCCAGGCACCGTAAGTTCATCAATTAACGTAAATTTATAGCGTTAAATAAGACATTTCAACCGCCGTTTGTTATTTTCAGAAAGTTGATCAACTACCTAGTGAATTGATCATCTAACTATTCTTGTTATTTTCCGGTGACATATATGATAAATGCGGGAGCCAGAAGCTCAAGGGATGTCTCAGGGCTGACTGCAGAGCTTCTGGCGGGGAACCCACCTGGAGTCAAATCTCAGTGATAGACCCTAATGTGCGGTGACACACCAGGCAGTATTTTCTATCGTGGGTAGGTAAAAATGTAGTTGTGCTAGAGATGGATAAGACTGTTGAAAAGCTATCGACATCTCGATATTTTCCAGTCGTCATCATCATTATGTTGTCGTTTTAATTATATTTTCAGTTGATATTTAAGTATATCCGATATGTCGTTACAGAACTGATATTGAATAGTGGAAATCATAACAAATACTACGTTTTGAAGTGATAACTTCTTTTGACGCACAACACACATTTGTTTCATGGGCTGTGAATGAAGCTCATCATCACGCTCGTAAATGAAAGAAATCTTCGGGTGAACTCGGAACTATTACATGAGTCATAAATCGTAAGTAAAGTAAGTTTTACACAAAAGTTTACTACAAACAAAAGATCCAAAATTTTATTTTCCACAATAAGTGTCTGTGATTTTTACCCTAAACTACATGGTTAAGCACCATCTTGAAGAAACGTATATATCTCTATCCCTCGGTATCTTGAAAACTATGCACTTTCGGGCAAAAGTTATGGTAACTATTATTGTAGAAAATAACATTTCGCATCTTTTGTTTTCTATTTATCGAACCAATTAAGGCGATATTTTAATAGTTATCGGCCGCAATAGAAAAACTGGTTCAGGAAATAAGCAATAAATCGTAAACGGTAAATAGAACAAAAAAAATGTTCGAAATTAAAAGATGTAAAATTATATTTCCCACAATAATTATTCCCATGATTTTTGCTCTAAATTACATAGGTTTTGATATATCAGCCAAAACGTTTTTTGCAAGATGGCGCCAGAGGTTCCACCTAGATCTGTCAGTATTTTGTGATTTTATGCTCAGCAAATGATCCTAAACCTGACAAAAATTATTGGATTGGCAATTTAGTCCTAGTTTCCAAGATCCAGAATTTGCCTCAAGCGCCATTTAGAAAAAACGAGTTTGGCGATATCTAGGAAAGTATACCTATTAAGGCGAAAGTCATTGAGAGCATTATTGTACAAAACAACATTTTGCATCTTTTGTTTTCTATCTAACGAACCAATTAAGCTGATATTTTAAGAGTTATCGGCGGTGAAAGAAAAACGTTTTGTGAAAAACGTGAGTTGTGGAAAAAAAATTGTACAGATCAAAAGATGTAAAATTATATTTTCTACAATAATGCTTTCAATATTTTTTGCCCTAAAGTGCATACATAGTTCTCGAGATATCAGCTAAAACATTATTTCATGATGGCGCCTGAGGCGAATTCTTGATCACGGAAACTTGAACTAAATTGCCGGTCCAATTTAAATAACTACCTTTGAAGGCGAAAGTCATGGAGGTCATTAATGTAGAAATTGTAGAAAATATAATATTGCATCTTTCGTTTCCAGTAAACTCTTAAACTAAAAAACTTACCGTTTATGATATATGAGTTATTTAATAGTTCCGAGTTCACCCGATGATTTCTTTCATTTACGAGCGTGACGATGGGCTTCGTTCACAGCCCAAGAAAAATATATGTGTGTGCGTCAAAATAAGTTTTCACTTCAAAAAGTAGTATTTGTTATGGTTTCCACTATTCAATATCAGTTCTGTAACGACATATCGGATATACTTATATTACACATACTTACTTATTACTTACATTAAATATCAGCTGAAAATGTAATTAAAATGACAATATGATGATGATGACGACTGGAAAATATCAAGATGTCGATAGTTTTTTAACAGTCTTATCCATCTCTAGCGCAACTCTATTTTTACCTACCCACGATAGAAAATACTGTCTGGTGTGTCACTGCACAATAGGACCGGTTAGGTTAAATTGAAAAATATTCTTTTTTTATAATTATGACGTTAACTACTTATCTCCCGACTCTCCTATCTAAAATAGTACATAACATTTTTGGAATTATTATTGTAAGAATAGTTGGTCAAGATGATAGTATGACTGGGAAGAATTAAATTCTCGAGTGTCAAACTAGTGTAACTATGAAGAAAAAAATCTTCTGTTCCACACTGCTTTGACAAAATGGTGTGACAATGCTGATAATGCCTAAATATTTTTTACACATTTCCAGTATAAAGCTAAAGCTGGTATTTATTGCCTCCCAAGTTATCCACATACGAAATCTATCCATAAACGATAGTAAGAAATATTCCATGATTAATATTTGTATTTGTATTTTTGTTACGTAGAAAATGCAACATCAATGTTACTAGATTCAACTGCAGTCTCTTAGCGACTCAGTTTTGCCATATATACGTGAGGTACATATTGCAAGACAAAGTTATTTTTAGTTTGGGATAGTGGTGACCGCGGCAGGTCGCACGCGCATCAATAAAATACTTCAATTCGTGTAATATATTTTTGTCGAATTCTTCTTTGTTTTGTTGTTCTCTTGAGTAATGTAATGTAATTATTGTAGATTTATTGTGAATGTGGCGTTGTGCAGACTATACACAAAGACACTCGAGTTTGACTTGGACCCTGATTGAGAATTATTGACGGGGTAAGTAGGTACTTCATTGTATAGATCTGTCGTCGGGTTTTGCAATATTTTTCTTGTTAGATATTTAATGTAGATGTTGTTTTGTGAAATCTTGTTGCATGTACCTAATTGGACAAGTTGTCCATGAACAGCTGCTGAGTTTAGTAAGTTTCATACTTTTTATACAAAAATAAGAAACTCTCCAATCAGGCTGTACTGGTTAATTACGAGTACAAGAATCAACTATAGGGTTGCGGTCTATCATAGGTATGTACTTATGAACTTGCAGGGCCGCTGCTAGCTGTTTAGTCGCTAGTGTGCAATACCGTTTATACCGCCTCTCGACTACTTACTCTTGAGTTTTGTCAATAACAAGAAAAAAGTTAAACAATTTAATTTACCCCCGACTACTTTGGATTTGAAATTTGTACAGTATTCTACTAGTCAAGCCCTTTCATCACACTGAGAGAGTAGTGAAAAAAAATATGATTCGCCATTTTGTGGAAGCTGCCATCTTGATTCGATATTAACCAAACATAGCTTAGAACTACTGCAAGAAAATTGGCTTTTAAATGAAATGAAATCAAAATCGGTAGGTACAACCAAGTATGGTCAGAGAGATACGATGCGGCTTAAATGGCGAACGCGGTGGGGCTGCAGAGGAAGAGGATTGTCAGTATTGCGATACACCGCTGTTTCCTATCCTCTGCAAAGAAAAGGGAAATCTCGAGGTGAAGCTGCTTGTCTAGACCTTGCCAGTTGTTCAGACGCGGGGCGTCTGGCTCCCACTTGCACACTTCCTGGTTGGTTCCCAAGGTGGGCATGGTGTATCCATGTGCGTCAGTGACGAGGCTGTACCGCAGAGCAGGGCCCGGAGACCGGCAAGCTGAGGTTTCGCGGAAGAATGCGAGAGAAGTCCTGTGCTCCCGCCGTCAGAGGAACTCTGTAGAGCTTATAGTCGGTAGAGACACCATGTCGACCGTTGACGAGTCCGACATAATCCGACCGTCTCCACCGGGCGGAAAAGTAGGCAATAGTGAAAAAAAAAACATCAAATTTGTTGTTTGCCGTTGCACTATTTTGAGAGGTTAGGGAGTTTCGGCACTAGGTGGCAAACAGTCAGTGGCGTAGCGTGCCCTGGCGGGGCCCTGTATAACAATTTGTTTAGGGGCCCTTATGAAGGCTAAAGACTTCTCAATAAGAAAAAAGTTTGCATAAAATTTAAAACAATATTTATTCATCATAATTATCTATCTCTCCCTTTTTCCAAACAATTCAAAATATCCACTCTCTCTTTGCTTTTTTTATCAAACTGGTTTATTAAATCATTTAATAGCTGATGATGTGATAATGACTTTAGTTTTTCTAAAATTGCTGCGTCTATGGACAATAGTGACATGTCTAAGGCTAAGAACTCATGGAACCGCGACGGGGGGCGGTTTTATTGCACCCGCGCGCGGGCGCGGTTTGAAACGGCTCCATGAATTCTTAGCCTTAGGGGTTCATGTCCCATCGAATCTTAGGTCCTTGTTTATAAGCCCTAAAAAATGTTAATTATATTTTTAGTTTTTGCTTACGCATGTCGGTATATGTATGTATATATAATAAGTATAATTGATACGGTAGATACGGCGGCGGCGGTAGCTATGCCCCTAGAACAACTGTTTCGGTAACTAATTCGTTTATCTCAGACTCAGACGATATGCCCAAATTGGCACGTGAATATAGATTGTGGACAATGGATGTTTTGCGGAATAATGGATTAGAAGAGGTAGTATTGAAACTGTATGGAACCAATGCCATACACAGTCAAATGACCAAATTTACCCTGAAATCATCGGAAAATCATGACATTTTCCGACAAAAATAACAATTAAAAAATTTGCATTCTCAATATAGATTCAATACCTACCTCATATTATCCATTATTCCGCAACGCCGCGCCGTCCAAAAATCATGCTACAAAGGGAAACGATCGAGAGTTGCAACTCCTTATCTTCACCTGCACTCAGTTGGACAGTAGCTCTGAAGTGACGGCATAGTGCTGAATCTTATTATTTTATACCCTTCTATCATCCTACATAATCTCTCATAATCATCTCTTGGTGATTAATATGACCCAAACATTTTGTTCACGCCCCTGTAGTAGCTATAAAATAAGAAATGCAATGACTAATGTTTGTTACATGGTACGGATGCTGCAATGTAGTATGTAGGTACCTATAGATATTACAGAAAAGAAATGAAAGTAGTAACTTTAAGATAACAGATTTATTTCAATTCAAGAGTGTAATAGATGACAATCATGATTACCTACAAAATTAACAAATGATAGGATAGTTTTATTGTTAATTAGTGTAAACTACATTCTATATCGGCTGACAGCTATGTTATAGAAGCGAACTTCCCAGTCTGATATCTTTTTAGAAAATTATAGTGTAGGTATTAACCGAAATGTTGGCTTTTATTTGGCTCAACGTATAAGGATTGCCATTCACCGCATGCTGGACACGCTGCCAACTGGTAGTGGGCTGGACTATTTTGATTAGTTTTAGTCTCTCGTCGGTTTAAGGATAATAGGTACAGATGTATTCAGTGAAATTAGTTGACCACCACTGTCTTTTCGAAGTCATGTGCGTAATGCGGCTAACTTACAAACGGTGAAGGGAAACATCGTGAGGAAACCGACATGTACCTAGAGCCTTTCGAATTCATGTGTCATCCACCAACCCGCACTGGGCCAGCGTGGTGGATTATGGCATTAACTGTCTCATTGCGAGAGAAGGCCCGAGTCTCAGCAGTGAGAACATTTAGTGGGCTTTTGATGATGATGACTAAAAGCTCTGCCCCTTTAAAAACAAAAAAAAACAAGAGATAATTAACACGCAGAAATGTATAAAAAGCTAAATAACTTGTATTATCTTGTAGGACTAGACTATTTTTCATTAACCCCACGAACCGCTTTAAACTAAAACCGTTCTAAAATAGGCCAATATAAAATACGCCTTGGAAAAAAGGAAAGTGCTTAGTGTGGGACGCAACTTGCGTTAGTACTGTTGCGGCTTGTCATCTTGCCCGCTCAATCCGCACGCCAGCAGCTGCAGCTGAAGATGACTCTAATAAAAAGCGACAAAAGTACGCGTCCTTGGAATCCATCTATAATTTTATCCCCATTGCAGTGGAGATGCTGGGCAGTTGGGGCACTGAGGCGCGGGAGCTCGTTAGAGAGTTAAGACAACGCATAAGGGAAAATGGCGGTGACTCCCGCTCCGGCTTGTACTTGGCACAAAGATTGTCCATAGCTATTCAGCGTGGTAATGCTGCCAGTGTAATGGGCACCTTTGTGCCAGGTACCGTTAGGGGTGGGTTATGTGACTAATGAATTTATGATGTTATTTTTAATTGTGTGATTTAGCTTATATCTTTATTTGAACTTTGTCAATTTATTAAAATAAAAATTCAAATACGGGGGACCCCGTACTAGCCTAAAAATAATTTGAAGTACCATACATTTAAAGCGGCAGTTGACAATAACTTTGACGGCACCTATACTTATTTGATTTGATTATAGCTGAGGTTAAATCACATATTTATGTGATTTCCCACTTTATGTCCCACTGTTGGTACCTATTCGGGATCTTCTTTCATAAGCATCAATCAGCAATCAATACTATAAATACACCACGCTGGCTAAATACGAGTAGGCGGATGTCTTTCTTGGAACATGCCGGCTTCTTCTCGTAAAACTAAATCATCATCATCTGCAGGCTGCAGACGTTCACTGCTGGACATAGGTCTCCCCCAATGATTTCCACAATGACCGGTCTTGTGCCGCCTCCATCCACCGACTTCCAGCGACCAAGACCATATCATCGGTCCATCGTGTGGGGCCGTCCTACACTGTGTCTGCCGGTTCGTGGTCGCCATTCGATAACCTTTACTCCCCAGCGGTTATCGGTTCTGCGAGGTATATGGCCTGGCCATTGCCACTTCAACTTGCTAATTTTAAGAGCTATGTCGGTGACCTTCGTTCTTCTGCGGATTTCCTCGTTTCGGATTTTGTCACGCAGTGAAATTCCGAGCATAGCTCTTTCCATTGCCCGTTGCGCAACTGTGAGCTTGTTTATCATGCCAATAGATAGCGAACACGTCTCAGTGCCAAATCTCATCACTGGCAACACACACTGATTGTAGACTTTCGTCTTGAGACTTTGTGGTATTTCTGACGAGAAGATATGACGTAATTTCCCGAACGCTGGCCATCCGAGTTGGATTCGTGGGCTGACCTACTTATCTAAGTTTGACCTGTCTAACTGGATGATCTGACCCAGATAAACATAAATCTTAATAGATAACTTCGATACTATCGTTTCCAACATGAACCGGTATCGGTGCAACATGGGCATTTAACATGATTTTTGTCTGACACACATGTTCATTTGTAGCCCTGTTGGGAAACAGTATTGAGGTCTCTAAATTCATTCAGTCTCCATTGAGCCAAGGCCATATACGGATTCGGCCATAGTGACTATGTCGTCGACAAATCGAAGGTGGGTGAAGTAATCGCCATTAATGTTGATACTATATCCGTTCCAGTTCAAAAGCTTTAAGATATCTTCCTATGCACAGGTGAACAGTTCCGGAGAGATAATGTCTCCCTGTCTCACACCTTTTTGCATTTGGATCGGATTTGGGCTTTGTTCCTGAAGACGGATAGACATGGTGGTTTTGTTGTACAAACACTTCAACATTTCTATATACCTACATACTCGTATAGTCTATTTGGCACCGCTGTAATGACCGTAAAACTGCCTAGGCCTCAACTGAATCAAAGGCGTAGTTCACAAACACTAGACAGAACGGCCGATTATACTCTTCCGTCTACCGTAGGTAGCGTGTCGTCTACGGTACTAAACCCTTTACGGAGCCCTTGAAACTTTAAACCCCTTAAAAATTAGAACCTATAAAACTATTTGTGGATTGATAAATTTGAACATCGGAAATTTGAAAATATGAAAGAATGATCAAAGGAGCAGACGGAATTCGAACCTAGGACAACTTTACTGTGAATTCGGATCTTCTCGCCATTAGGTCACTACGACTTAATAATTAGACTACGATGCCATTCGGTTTACGGTAATCAGCGTAATGTGTAATTAATTAATATTGAACTACATGCTAAGTAACTAAGCATATTACTTTTTAAATACGAGTAAAGAAATCTACATTCAAGTAGGTAGATCCTTTAGTACAAGTCAACGAAATGTGAGATCAGTGCAATCAGACTATGTTGGGAAGCGATTGTTCGTGTCGACTACTTTTTCCAGTGATCCGTATCATAAATTGAATACAGAACTACATACCTACTTCATATAAATCTGTGAAATATGAGATCAATGTTAGATTGAGAAATCTATGATTAATTAAATAAGTAGGCACCTATCATAATAATAAACGAACAGCGTGCTCAGTCTGTGATTTGAGTAAGGAGCGCCGTGCCGCGTATGATCCAGTAGTCGGAATGGTGCGATGAGGGCAATAGCACGGGCAGTACGAAGTTAGTGCTGTGTCCGGTGGTCGACAGCGTGCCTGCGCGCTCCGACGTCTTATAGAGAGGCGCCTCGTAGCGCGGGTCGGGCTTCGGTAGCTCTAGCACCGGCTTGAAGCGAACCACGGGCAGCGGCGGGTTCATCTGACCTGTTACAGGAAGTAAACCGATTTAATAGTGGTAAGATTCTATGCCAAAGTTCGACTGGGGAAGTTTCACCTTTTCCAGTAGTTGTATCGACAAGCAAAATGTGCAAACATACCACAGAAGTTACAAGGGAAAGAGATAAATCATCATATTATATTATATAGTATTTTTGGGTTAGGTACGTTTGCAGAGCAGTGGTCGTTAGTGATTAGAATTTTGTATATCATAAGCAACACGTTTGCGTGTTGCTTATGATCTGACGCATTTATTGCACGTCCTGTCACTTTATATTTAATATAACAAGGACAACAAACAATTTAGATTTACCCCGACTACCCCGAATTTGTAATCTGTACAACATTCTACTAGTCAATCCCTTTCATTTAATACCCATATTAAGGGAGTAATGTAATTCGCCATTTTGAACAAAAAATTTAATTCGCCATTTTGTGGTAGCGGCCATTTTGAATTTGAAATTTCTCATAGAGTGTATAAGTTTTCTACTAGTCGAGCCTTTTCATTTGATACCCATATTGAGGTACCTGGGAAGTGAAGAAATATTTTGTCCGCCATTTTGTGGAGGCGGCCATCTTGAATCGAAATTAACCAGACATAGCTAAAAAGTAAGAACCACCGCACGGCCTTCAAATAAAAGAAAGCGTATCGGAATCGTTACATCCGTTTGATCTTTACGGTGCCCCAGACAGGCAGACAGTCAGACACACAGAGACAGACAGATATCGACGTCAAATTTATAACACTTTTTTTTTTAGATAGGGGTTAACAACGCAGTCTAAAATGACCTTTGAACATGGGAAAAAACTAAAGAAATTAATAGTATAATTGTAAAAGAAAGAGAATTTATGACAAAATTCAAAGGAAAAATAATTTATGGGCGGTCTGAGGTAGGGAAGTGGAAGGGTTGGGGTCGGTTTTAAGAGAAAAACGGGTTATCTCGATTTCTGGCAAAACAATAAATCCTATGGAAATAAGTTGTACGACAAAGTTGTTGAAAAGTTCTGTAACTTTTGCAGTAGGTAACGCTTTTTTTACATAGTCTCAAAATTTATGAGAAAAATTTAAATTAGTAAGATATTTTTTAAATATAATACTTATCTTCCAATATCAGCTAACAAGTTCAGCCGAGATTTAAAGCTACGCCATTTATTTGTTGTGATGGTTTAACCGCCATCAGTCGGTTTCCCCATTAGTGGACTCTGAGCACTGGCAGGGGCACCAATGCCACATATGCCCCGTACACCAGAACCATCAACAAATGCTTGTCTTGAATGGAAAATTGAACTCGGAACCTACGGTTCCAGTGCGCAGACTCACTACTGACCGAGTCACGAAGTCCTGTCCCCAAAATAAGCAAAGCTTGTAATATGGCGTCAGATAGCTGATAATTATAATACTTATATAGTTGTAAATATATATACTTTCCTATACATGGAAATACCCAGACACAGAACAGATATTTGAATTCATCACACAAATATTTGCACTGGGTGCGAATCGAACCCACGACCCTCGGCTTCGCAGGCATAGTTACTATCCACTAAGCCACGAGGCTAGTCAAATAACTGGCAAAGGTGTGGCACTTCCCCATGTGAAATCACAATGCTTTCAACATTCTGAAAATAGTTTATGGATTAGCTTTCGTTACCTGCGATCGCGTCGACGAGACAGTTTTTGCTGGAGTCCCAGCGACCAGCGTCTATGAACAGCCCGTGGATATTTACACCGTCTTCGGGCTTCTCCAGCGAGCCGTACACGTCCACTGGAGTTTCTTTTCCTTCACCCTCAGTCTGTTCCAAATTAATTAAGAGATAATAAGAGCGAGAAGACGAGCTTTTTTTTTTAAATTGATTGCCCATGATTTTAAGCTACGAAGCAGTCTATGACGGAACGTACTTACTCAGTATAAACCGCTTATAACCATCGGGAAAACCCAGTCAGCTTTATTCCACAGCTTGGGCATTTTCATAACATAAGTAGAGACAAATCTCTAAGCCTCGAGTCAAAATGATTTTAATAATTAAAATGAAAAAATAAAATGTTTTTCAAAGCAACAATATACAATTAAATTTACAAATAAAATAAAATCATAAATTATGTTACAAATCTACAACAGCTATATCGCAGACCAAACCCCACCTTTTTCCTCTTATTCTGCTTGTAGGCGTCGTCTTGGGATAGGAAGAAGGGAATGGGTATGAAGTCAAACATGAGAGCGTCGATGGGCACGCGATAACGGCGCGCGTACGACTGCAGTGACCCTGTCAGCAGGCCTTGAGGGAAGAACAGCCCTGATACCCAGCTGCTAGGCTGGAGACCATCTGCCAACCATTTCTGTTCAAAAATACACCATACTTATCATTATTAGACCGTCAGGTAGATCATGGAAAAATATATAGCACCGGTTTTGTTTTATCAGGTCATTAAATATCGATAAAGATATAGTAGATCTTCAAAGTTGTGGACGGATGTGGCTTCGTAAAAATCGCACAATGAATTGACGTCACTCGAAACTTCTTATCGCAAGCACTGTATCTTAGTCTCTTTTCGTTTGTGAAGCAAAAGAGAAACACACTACAATAGTTTTTGTTACAATGTTTTTTATTCATTAATAACGGACTCATTTTAGTCATCATTGTCTATTCATAGATTGTTTGATGTTCAAATACTAAATTAATTCCCGCCCTACATCAACTGACTATGCCAATTTGTGAATTATTGTTTCAGTAGTGTCTTCAATGAAGTGTATCATATACACTCCACAACGGAACAGTTTCACGCAGCTATTAGACCATGAAAACTTTAAATCAATACCTAGCATTTTTTTAACTTTTTTACGTTTGCCCTTGTCCACCATCTCGCCTTATGTTTATTTATTTATACAAAATCCACAGCCCTTTTTAGCGACGTGCAGTCAACTACACTGTTTCAAACCGATAGATTTATAGTTTTTAAGACCAGTAGGTCTTAAAAACTTACTGTTTGTAGGTAGGTACTTATATAAAGTTTTCCAACGTGACTTTCTGTAACTTGTGTGCTTACACGCGTAGAACATACATTTATAACAAAATATATTTTATGTTATTTCTCTAACACTTATAAAATATACAAGTTAGATATAGGCTGCAGTTATGTTGTATAAACTCATCCGTTTACGCCTAAGAAATAATTGTTAATAATTACGGTATAGGTACTCGTAGTACGAGTATGTTGGCTTACAGGGCGGTATGGTCGCTCAACGACAACACCCTCTAAAGAAGTTAACA
This sequence comes from Ectropis grisescens, assembly GCA_017562165.1. Lineage (NCBI taxonomy): Eukaryota > Metazoa > Arthropoda > Insecta > Lepidoptera > Geometridae > Ectropis > Ectropis grisescens. Next base: position 10,128,245 of record CM029767.1, on the reverse strand, counting down.
AAAAGATATAGGTAATTTCCTAATTTCATACTTTACACAACACCCTATGTACAGGGTATAATATGTATCTTGTATGCATTTGTTATATCAATGTACACAATACACATTACAAAGCGTTGTAATCTTAATAAATAATTAAAAACCACGAAATGATTTTACGTTGAAAATAACTAAATCATTAAGCACACCTCGATGAAATCTATCCTCAGCACCAGATCATGGATCCAACTGCCAAGTGACTTGAGTGAGTTGTATCCTTTTTTATGCCACATCGCCGGTACGCGGTTGTTTATAAACGCAGTGTACACTTCTTCGTACGCCTCCGACATCACCACTATACCCTGCAACAATAGATGTCCTCACATGAGAAGCAAACAAAACGGATTTGGCAACTTCCTATCTATTTATTTATTTATAGCCTTTATTACGGATAAGTATATACTTTTCGAGTGTGTGTTTCCAGGTTTCCAACAATTACACTTAATAATTTTCAACATTATTTATAAAATTCATTTGTTTTTTCTTTTTTTTTTTCTTTTCGTTATTTCGCAACTTCCTATTACCAACATAATATATTTAGAAAATACAAATTAGTATGCGGGGCATCAGTTTCTAAGCTTCACTTTAAACATACCGGGACAAAAAAATGTCACGGTGATAATCATAATATTATTTATTATAAATAATCACGTTGTAATCACGTTGTTTGTCCGCGATGGACTCTTAAACTACTTAACCGATTTTTTTGCATACCGTGTATAGTTTATCTAACTTTAAAGATAAGATATATTTTATTTCGATTAATAGTCTTTATATGACAATACCCGAAGTCACAATAAGCCGCTAGTGGTACCTAGGTACCTACTATAAAATTACCGGAAAATATTAGGGGTATATACCTATAAAACTTATTCAACGAGTTCAAAATGCTTGTGCACGTTTCTGTTTTGATATACCAATCCGATCGCATTTGACTGCATTGAATCCATTTGAACAAAAAATAAACTTTTGAAAATGATGCACCGCCGCAAATTACATTTGGCTTGCTTAATGTTTGGAGTTATGAAGTATAAACGTCCTAAATATGTAAAAGACAAGCTGCCGTAGAAGAAATATGACAGGCCTCTTCGCTAGTGTAAGACGCAGCTTTCGATGGAGCAGCACGGGTCTGCCGCTTGTAGGGCCAGTTTCCGTTACGCTGCAACGCGACGAAATGCTGAAAAATAACATTCTTCCGCCAATATTTATTTTAATATAAATTAAATTTGAATCTATGTATGTAATATGGTTCTTTTACCTATTTACAAAAATAGACGTCCACAAAGTGATGTCAATTAGATTAACCCGCCTCGAACCGTTCCTGGTGCAAATGTGCCCAAAACGCTGGCCGCATTGCCTCGCTGAATAGCGAGGGCAATCCTCTGCCTCAGAAACGATCCAGAGCGGGAGTCGCCACCTTGATTACGTAGACGATGCCCAATATGATATGTATTATTATGTAATTAGTCTGGTTACATTTTTATGTGTGTGCTGCGTAGTGTGTGTCGTCATTCCAGCGGAAGTTCAGCGTCGGTTGGAAACGATCGGCATTACCTATGCTGATCTGGGGCCGGATTGTGACAGAAATGTGTATTTATAGAGGTAGATAATAAATATGTAATGACCCAACTCTGAGGACAACGTCCGGGATTGAGGCTGGCAGTTGAATATATTTGTTATATATGTATGTATGAACATATCAGTAGTCAGAGACAGCGGTTGGATGGATGGTATTAGTTTTGGATCGTGTCTTTAAGGTAGGGTTCAACAATACTTTTAATTCTAGATTAAGTTTTTGTCTCAATAAATATTTGGTAATTTGTCATTTTCTAGTACTATTTGGTATTATGAAATTAACGGGAGACATTTTTCGGTATTACCTAATTGGTACTATAAAGTTACTGGAACATGTTTTCCGAAACTATACTACTATATAATATTAGGTAATTTAAAGTTACCGGAAGAAAAATTCCGGTACATATGAGTGTTCGTGAACACTCGTATGAGCATTGTTCTCTTCCAAATCACGCGCGTCACTCGCCCTGCGTGCTTTCTGCGTTACCGCTCTAAACTTAAAATACATTTTCTATGGTTTACATCAGTTTTTACTACGATAAGAGTAAAGATATCGAAATAGAAATGTCAAATAGAAAATGAAGAATATGAAATCTTTTTGTACGCAACGGAAACCATGACAAAGTGCAGCGTTAGATATTTCACAGTGAATGAATGACTGCTGCTGGGTAAATCAAAGTCCTACCTTGATGGCCTTCTGCAGTTCAGTCAGGGTCGAATGTATGAGACCCAAAAGTGTATTAAACCTCTCCGACTCGTGGATCAAGACGGTGGTGAGCGAGTGCAGCTGGCCCATGTCGTCCGGGATCATCAGGTCGGGGTTCATCTGCGACCTATTATGATTGTAATCATAGTTTAAATCACGCGCGCCAAACAGATTAAACTACAATAACATATTAAATATTTTTTGCGTAAAAACTAATAGACTACAGGCCCGTGAACAAAATTTATGGATCAAATGACCAGGAGACCTATGTACAATGATAAAAGGGTATAAAATAATAAGATTTAGCACTATGCCGCCACTTGAAAGCTGTCCAACTGAGTGCAGGTGAAGATATGGGGTTGCAACTCTCGATCATTTCTCCTTGTCGCATGAATTTTGTACGGCATTGCGGAATAATGAATAAGAGGAGGTATTGAATTATCAGGTAATGAAGGTACCTTCCTAAAAGATAAAGATATCTAAAAATTTCCTGCCTAAGTAAGGTAGCGGGTATGCATGCATCTTTACACATAATAACACTACTCAGTTGTCTACATTTCGAAACGTCTAGCAGCCCTGGGATCTTACTTTATAAAACTGAAAAGTTTGTGTAATTTGTTTTGACAAACTGAATCTAGGAGTCCCGTCGAAATAAAAATATGATAACCGGATTCACTGGATTAGACTATTAGGACCGTCACACACAAAGCTATAATATATTTTTGTGACGTCGCCAAACTACACCGTAATTCATATTATGGCATCCTACTAATGTCATAAACGCGAACGTTTGTAAGTACGAATAGATGGATGGATGGACCGATGGATGTTTGGTAAACATTGGTTCACGTAAAAACCACTGAAAGGATTTGAATAAAGTTTGGTACATAGATAGATAGTGGTCTGGAATAACACATAGGCTACTTTTCATCCTGGAAAAATAACGGGAACGACAGGAACGGTAACTACGCGGAAACACGGCGGATCACACAGTTGATTTTAAACCGATATTCTAATAGATTGAGTCTATGTTTGTTTAACTTTTTGTAAGTTTGATTATTATAAGTTCATACTTTGTATGTACCAACAGCATATTTCCGCATTGTCTGAGCACATCACGAGTCGTTTTAGAAGCTTTTGAAGTAAAATCTTCTTTTGGCGCACCACAGACAGATTTTTCGTGAGCTGTGAATTGAATTCTAGCGTCGCGCTCGGGTATGATAAGAAATCTTCGGGGAAACTCAGGACCATGCCCATTGGCTATCTAGAAATGCGTTAGCATTTCCCATTGGCTGACCCATTTCTAGATGGCCACGCTCACAGCCAAGCCCCCCACGTAGTTTCCAAAGAGAGCTATCAAATTCTGAATTATACGTTTTCACTTCTATCGGCAGTTCCTATGAATGCCATTTTTTTAATTTATTAATTTCATCTGTTCCGAAATTTGTCATCAAATCTTGCAAATTAAATTTGACCTTCTTTCCGCTTACTGATTCAACTAATATAAATATATATAAATCTTAAAATCTGAAATAAATGGTAACCAGAGTCTGATAATGAATTAAACGACATTACGTCATCGAGTTTGGGCTTGTTTTATTCGTCTTGACGAGTTATTTAGTGCTAGGTGTTAAAAGGGTTTGATAATGTAGCTGGAAGATAGCCATAAGTACATACTCCATAATTTAGTAAAATAACCCCATCGAAAATAGGTTCGTTTGATAGTTTGAAAACTATAGTTTCCCTGTTCTTGTTTACGTCTAACACTAAAGTACTTATGAGGCTACATAAAACGAGCCCAAACTCGATAAGCCTATTTCGTTTAATTACGGAGTTCTTATGACCATCTTTCAGCTTTATCATCAGGCCCTGGTCCCCTTCTAGTATTACAGTACTAATTAAGATGAATAAAACGAGCCTAACATAGTTGGGTTTTCGTCGTTTCATTAAAAAAACCCTAAGACCATCTTTCAGCTTCATCTTCAGGCCCTGGTTATAAGTGAATCACTAATTACATGAATGTATTAAGAATTATTAATCAACAACGTATTAATTAATTACATTAGGTTATACTGCGTTTTGTAAAGGCGGCCATCATGGATTTGTAATTTATCATAGTTTATAGAATTCAACTACCTCTAGTCAAGCCCTTTTATTTAATATCCATATCCACATCCCTTCCCTTAAAGGGGTTGTCCTTCATCCTTCATCCTCATCCCTTTTATTTAGAGGGGTTGTAAAAAATATGTTATTCGCCATTTGTGGCGGATGAACACTTCAGGCGCCATCATGAACACTTTTCTATCAAACATAGCTTAGAACACTTTCGAATAATTAACCTCTCCAACAAAAATAATAAAAAATTGCAGTCATAGGAACAGCCGATAGAAGTGAAAACTAACTAAACTTATAACTCAGAATTTGACAGCTTACTTTGGAAACTACGCGGGTGAAAACGGAGCGCGTGGCCATCACCATGGTAAATGGGAAATGCTGGCGTATTTCTAGATAGCCAACGGCCATGGTCCCGAGTTTACCCGAAGATTTCTTATCATAGCGTAACGCTAGAATTCAATTCACAGCCCAGGAAAAATCTGTGTGTGGCTCGCCAAAAGAAGTTATCACTTAAAAAAACAAGAACAAAATTGATTTGAGCTACGACGCTACAGACACTTAAACACTTATTTTCCCCCGGTCCCCCCGTCGTTTTTGCGTCGCGGGTTGATAAGATAAAAAGACCGCACCTCACTAAGATGCACTCAATGTTGAAACATGCTGTGCGGTACATTCAAAATATGTCCTGCTATTTTAATATGCAATAACATTGCTGACGTCATGAAAATATGAAAATTTCATTTTACAATGTAATATATCTATATTCTACATACATATAAATAAATACGTAAAATATACATTTGGTGACGTCATGAAAATAGGTATATATTAAAGCTAAGTGTGTGACGGCCTTTATGGCTTGAGTGACGTTGATGGATTCAACAGGGGAGTAGGACTATTAAATTATTTATCACTTGTTAGTCTGAACATGCCATGACGTCAGTACGTCTGGACGAATCACGTTTAACTTTGTAATACAGCTAGACTATAGTCTAGAATAGCATAATACTTTTCATTCTGGGAAGATAACGGCGACGGTAACAACGCCATCAAAACCGCGTCGTGTTGCTAGTGATAAATAAATAGTGATGTGATAGTGACCGGTCGATTTTGTGCAGTACGGTGGCGCGCGTCTGATCGCAGATCCTCCAGACGATCTGGTCGGGGGTGTCTCCGCCGCCGCCCCCGCCGGCGCGGGGTTGGACGTCCACTATCGTCTGGATCAGTGTATTTGTCTCCTTGTGCTGCTCGGACAAATATTCGAACGATTAATCCGACTAACCATACTCGTAAGTAGGATCATTGTATCTTTATCAAGTCCTTTTAATGGCATTAGAGATCTTTAACAAGTTACCGAGTTATATTAAAACTACTAGGTACACGTTTTACAATTATACATGTATTTAAATATATATTATAAAATACGGTTACCGGTCTAATAATTTCGAACCGAATAATGTGTTTCAATTCAATTAAATTTTTTTATTTAGTCGCACCATTATTTCAAAAGAACACTTGGTAACGTCACTTACAATTCAATTATAGATAATTATTCTGTGTACATAATAAAACATCTTTGTAATAAAATAATAGGTACCAAAAACTAATGTCAAATAAAAGTAATCAGCTGTAAAGGGGCCTTGTCAATCAGATGCTGCTTTAAAAAGACTTTGTTGTGACAAAATACAAATTATCCAAATAATTAATACATACAGAACTTATAAAAATTACATTTATGTCCAGTATTATTTTACCTTATTCAATAGTTCCAAAATCAACATATTCCTTTTATACTGTCTTTTATAAAATCTTCTACAGTATAATACGCTTTACCCATTAGGTAGCTCTTTATTTCAGTTTTGAACCTAGTTTCATTGAGACCTTCCACTTGTTTAGCTAGCCTTCCACTAGCGTTGACTATCTTTTTACGATGGAAAGTCCCCTAGTCCTAGCAGTGGGTAACCCGATTACATTTATACTAGTTATCTTAAAGTACGTTCCGAAATAGTTATCTTACCTCGAAAGCAATGTTTGCGTTCTCGTGCATTCCAAAAACCTCTGGGTTCTCAATAGACGGCAGAGTTTCAATGTAGTCTCTTACTGCTTCAAGTTTTTCCAGTCTGGGACAGTAGTACATCCCCGAGCTCGAGTAAACATAACCTGGTACATACATACATTGGTAGTATTACATATATATATATATATATAATATTATTTTTTTTAACTTGCTGCTTCTCGCGGTTTTACCCGTATAATTCTCGTTCTCATTATTTTCCTGGGGTAAGAAGCCTTCCAGACTATAATCTGTCTGTGTTATAATATTAGTGGGATATACTCTAAAACTACGGGACTGAACTATTATATTTTCTCAATTAAAGGCTAGTTCGCATTATACTAATATTTTAGTCTAGTAGCGAGTAATTTAGTAACTAACCGTGTCTGAACAATGAACATTTAGTCGAGTCGATCCATTTTGTTCTATGTATTTTCAACAGGCGAGTAGCACCCCCCACTACGCGTACGTGCTCATTGGTTCACCGACTAAACAAGTCCGAACCTTTCGAATTAGCCGAGTTGATTAGTTTACGCAAAAAATAAATAAATTCGCGTTTAAAAAATCATTTTAAAATGTATCTCCAAATATTATGAGGAACATGAATAGTCTGTGAAATATTAAGTCTTCGAGAAAGTATGTTCATTAACAGAAAATTCACACTTTTGTTCGACATTCTAAAACTATCGAAGTATTTATTTTTTCATTGAATTCCTTCAGAAGAAGAACATATGTAGTTTCTAATTTATATTTCTATCGATCCATTTTCGTACCCATCTTCTTACTTCTTTTCATTGTTCACACAAATTTCCTCATTCACCCCTTCTAAAATAGCTATTACGATTAGATTAATCGTTTATTTATTGTTTTGCGTTGTAGGCTATTCATGTTACAAAAAGCTACTCATTTGTAAATTGTCCTAAAGCAAAGCACGAGCGAGTATTTTAGCTTTGCAACTTTATACATTACTCTATAATTACTAGCCTAATGTGAACTACCCTTAATACTTATATTAAGGCTAGTTCGCATTAGGCTAGTAATTTAGTAGTATCATGTAGTAAGTCACTCAGTAATTATATTTAAAATAAATTATGTTTGATTATGGCTATATTGAAAGTAAACTATGTTTGATTATGGCTATATTGAAAGTAAACTATGTTTGATTTTGATAAATGTTTCGTGTTTACAAATAAATCAATCGAGCTTCTAACCTTCCTCGAGTGTAGGCGGAGAGAAGAATCGTTTGAGGATCGTTGTGAGGCAGCGCTGGTCCCACATGTCAGTCACTCTGCCGCCGTAAGTGATGGAACCTATTCAATACAACTCGCATTAGAGTGAGAGAAAGTACTCCGAAACATAGTTCCACTCAGCGTTTATATTTCAACTAGCATTGCCCCGTGGTGTAAGGCGTATGGTGGTCAAACCCGGAAAAAAACTACTATTTGTATGGAGATGCAACATAAACAGCCCCCTAAATGTTCCCACTGCTGGGACTCGACGGCTTCTCTCGAGAGTCAAAGCCATAATCCACTACGCTGGCCCAGTGCGGGTTGGTGGATGACACATGACTTCGAATTCTAGGTACATGTTTGTTTCCTCACGATGTTTTCCTTCACCGTTTTAAGTTAGCGGCATTACTCAAATTCGAAAAGACAGTGGTGCGTGTGGTTTTGAATCCGGGATTCCGGTTCGGCAGTCGCCGTTCTCCCGCCTAGACTAGCCGTAACTTACTAAACCAGCCATAACTTGCAGATGCAACACTGACTCGTAATGTACTCAAGGGCATCCCAGGGTATGGTCCCACATTCGCAGAACATCTGAAGGTTCATCATGGCGCACTCTCGGTCGCTGTTGTTGAACTCGTACGTGATGTTCCACCCGAGGGGGCCGAACTTCTTCCGCTCCTGGATGTTCGCGTGAAACATTATGATGCCGACCAGCATCGTGCGCCAATCTTGCCCAAGCACTGAAATTTCATTTTTATACAGTGAGAGCATATGTAATGAGTGACGAGACGAGCAGGACATGTGCCTGATGTCTAAATACATAATTATTATTATACACTAGCTGTACTCTGCCACGCTACGCTGTGGCACATTGTGATGCAAAAATTAGATAAAAACAATCCTTGATGCGGATTATATATCATTCTAAAATTTTAGCTCGATCGGTGCAGAAATTTTTGAGTTTTTAAAGCGTACATAAACCAACATAACATTTTTATATATAGAAGATAGACACCCATAGACACAGTACAAATATTTGAATTCATCACAGAAACAATGCATAAAATTATTAAAAAATGAACTTATTAGTGCAGGTTTTCTTTATTTGAAAGCTACCATGTTCGTGATCCCGGTGGGTTATATATAGGTGACTCTAAGCTGTTATTTGAACGAGTTCAAGTAACATTTTAAATTTCATCCTCCACAACATACCATGGTTTTCGAAAAAGTCCTCCTCCATTTCAATCAAAGCCCTTTTTACGTTTGCTTTTAACCCTTTTGGCGGTTCGTTTGTCACTTTTACTGAGTTCTGTAAAACTGAGACTGGAAACTTAGCGGTCGGCATAGAGCTTAAGTAAAGTCTGAAGTCATTGTCTAGGTTTTCACAGGAACTCATATTTGCGACAATCAGTTCCAGGCTAAGCATCCATGATGCCGCTAAATGGCAATTCTGTGGAAACAAAAACATTTATTCTATTTAAAATCTTTCATTAGTCTAGATCAATATTAATCCATTCGCGTTAAAATATTCAATTGTTTAAATAAGTAATCATTTAATAATTTCAGTAGTGGTAGGTCTCTTTGTAAAGTCCATCTGGGGAAGTACCACACCTTTACCTACCACATTCTAGTCATTCTACCGCCACTTTGTAATGTGCAAACATAACTTTGTTCCGGTTTGAAGAGCAGATATATTACAGAGACAACAGTTGCGTGACATTGTGCTGAGTTATGGCCAGGCGTGTTGCTTACCATTAGGCATATGTCCTACTCGTCCCGTAATTCAATACTAATTAAATAAAATAGTGATCGTGGGGTCAAGAGGTGTTGAGGTGAGAGGAGACCTATGTTCGCGAAGAAAATTGCATCAATATTTTGTCCTAAGAAAGATCAAATCATTCCTCTAATGTTTTATCTAAGTTATATCTAGGTTTCAATAAGGAGCTCCACAAAAGGGTAACTTTAAAAACATCGTCGGTAGTCCATGAATTTAGTATTATGTAAAATGATGTACTTAGTTTTGTAAACATGATTAAAAGTAAAGTGCCTACAGAAAGTTAAGTGCGGGGGTTATGACGCACTATGAACTTAAGGTATCGCACGTTGATGTCTTTTTCTCAGAAAATGTTAGCGCAGTTTAGTTTGGCTTTAAAGCCAATGGCTAAGCAATTATAGTTTACTGGGCTTTTTACGCATTTAGCTTCTAAATTGGGCCATTATGTAACAAGTAGGCCAAATAGACAACGGGCTATTCTAGTATCATCATCATTCATCATTTTCAGCTAATTATCGCCCATTGAAAACCAATGACCTCTCTTAGTACCTACGTCACTTGTGTCGATGTTGTTCTGATCCCATCCACGCCTAAACACACACGATTACCAACGATTTTTGGAATGTTATGGTCCTAGCCTAGCCTATATCTAGCCTGTGTAGGCCCGACACATATCTTGATCAGTAATCTGTCAATACTGTTTAATAGACGCTTTAAAACTCTATTATTTTGGGAGTTTTAAAGCGTCTGTGAAGCAAACCAGCCGACAGAAAGCGTCTGGGAGTATTAGGGTCTTACTTTTAAAGATGTTGCCTATAACATACGTTAAAATCAGTTATCAGAAAATACGTGAAATGAGTAATGTATCTTTTGGACCCCATATCTCAAAATTGGCCGTATATTCAAGTTAGCGGGTAAGCATGTATTCTTAGTATGTACTAACTCTACTCAATCGTCCACATTTTATCTATCAGAAAATACGTGACGTCTGGCGGCCCTGGGATCTTACTCTATTTGTCCTCACTACACCAGTCGCGGTCCCAGCTTCGAACTTTGGAGGGGGTCACAAGTAAAAATACAATAAATCGAGTAAAACATACTTTACTAGTAGCGCCTCACGATTTTGCCTGTTTGTTTGTTTATTCCAGTTGTTTTCCCATGTAAAAAAATTGTCTATGTACTATTTGATATTTTTTAGATTTATTGTTTAAGGTATACGATTTGGGGTTGGGGGTCATTTCCCCTGTGACCCCCCCCCCTCGGACCGCGCATGCACTCCGCCTGGCAACGTGTCCAGGACAATTTAACTTCATGGAAGTGATTTTTCCGATGTTTCGCACCTTCATCCAACGTTGGAATCATGTCGGAATGGCTGAACGAAACAGATTAAAGTTTAGGAAACCGTCACATTACAGTCTGGAATAGCACATACGATTTTGCACATGCGCTGCTTGTAAAAAAAAAGACTTTATTCCTCAATGAAAATGTATGTAATCTATACTAATATTATAAAGCTGAACAGCTTGTTTGCTTGAACGCGCACATATCAGGCTACATGAGCGATTTTAAGAATTATTTCACTGTTGGATGTGTATGTGATCTCTGAGCACTATAGACTAAATATGTAATACGGACGAAGTCGGGGCGAACCGCTAGTGTAGTAATATATATTATAATAATCATTATTGCTGAGATGACTCCGGGAACAGGAAAATTGTTCCTTAAAATGTTTATAATAATAACATTCGATTAACATTACTTGTAAGAAGACCCAGTCTCCCTTAGGCTTGGCGTTGTTGATCATCTTCTCAGCGACTGGTCCCTGGCCTTGCCCCAGGGAGATGGAGTGCACTCTGTGGAGCACTCCCATTTCATTGGCGAACTTCTGGAAGGCACCGAACGGATCCGAACCGGTGCTCAGAACGAACACTAAGGGTGTGACGGAGTTTGTGTCCGCGTATCTGTCACAATAAACAGCATATTATTGTTTATTTATTCCTGATTATTATTCGTTGATTCCCGACGTAAATAAATCCTACTGGAAGTTCTGAAAGTTTGAATATTTTGGATGTTGGTTGCTCGATCACGTCGGAACAGCTGAACGGATCGGGTTGAAATTTGACTAGTAGTTATATTGTAGTCTAGAAAACCACTTTAGCTACCTTTTATCGCGAAGAAATAACGGGAACGCGAACTACGCGGGTAAAATCTATGTCGCTGGTAATAGTGTTACCTATATGTTTGAAGTGTCTGTATATATTCGTACTCGTACATAGCTTAAAATACGATAGCTTAACGTGACAATGTCATACAAAAACATTGATAGATGCGGTGTAAGCCTACAATGAGCGTAACGAGACATAACGGGACACTTTTTCGTACCTGCAGCCGGCGTTCGATATATGAGTATAAGGTTTCAACTATCCATACAGCATAGCATAGCATTGTAGTGGTAGGACTCTTGGCATAGCCCGCCTGGGGTAGTACCACCTTTGCTAGTTATCCTTCCGCCAAGCAGTAATGTGCAAACATAACTGTTGTCCGGTTTGAAAGGCAATGTTTCGAGAGATAATTACAGGGCTTAGAGATATACTATCTTAGATATCTGGGTGACGACACATGTCATGCTCGTCTCATCACTTTTAATTTAAAAAAAAAGCGTATAACCAGTCCTTTCCGTTCCGCTGCTCCGTCGCCGCTCCGATATTACGTCACTACATTAGAATATGGGTGACGCGAATCTATAAGATATCCCATACCATAAGAAGTTTTCCCTTCAAAAAATGTTATTGAGCAAAATTGAGGTTAAATACGAAGTTAGAACTCACAACGTGTTGAGTTGAACCGTAGGACTCTCAATGAACACCGCCCCCAGGCTGGTGGCGACGTACTGAGCGATGGCAAACACCAGTTTTTCTTCCCGCAGACACTTTATAATCATCAACTTTTCGAATGTCGTCAGTTTGTCGTTCCAGTTCGTCTTTGCTGGCTTCTTGTCTGTTTTGTCCACGTGAATTTCCTGTAACCAAAAAAAACTGCCAGTCTCAGAGAATGCTGATAGAAGCGAAAACTTGAAACAGATTTAAGCGTTTGGGCAGAATCACGTCGTATGGTAAGCAGCGATGCGGTTTACGATAAAGCGTTGTCATCGTAGCTATTACTCTCATTTTTCATTTCTCGTATGTTCTAAGTTAATCCTCTCATAATCCAAGAAATACATAATATAAAAAAGAGAATTCAAATAACAAAGGTCACGGAAAAAAGTCTATCCCTCAATAGAAAACAACGACGGCAGCAACGACCGATTAGCGTAAAATGTTGATTCAGTAAATAAATGAATATTGGTGGACAATTCACACACAACACCATCTGACCACAAACTAAGCAAAGCTTGTAAAATGGCAGCCAGATAGCTGGTATAATTACTTATATAGTTCTAAATACAAACATATTATACATAGAAGGGCAATTACAAATAGTAGCGTCTCCAAACGCAAGCAAATTTGTTAAAAGTTTTAACAGTGTCTCCTTTCTCTACGTAAAGGACAAGAACAAAATAAAAAAATTTGATTAACCCCAGACTACCTTAGATTTGTTATCTGAACAACATTCTAGTCAAGCCCTTTCATTTGATACCCATATTAAGGGAATTGTGAAAAAAGAAATGTAATTCGCCATTTTGTGGTGGCGGCCATCTTGGATTTGAAATCTGTCATAGTGCAAAGTATTCTACTAATCAAGCCCTTTCGTTTGATACCCATATTGAGGTAGTAGTGAAAAGTATTATATAATTCGCCATTTTGTGGTGGCGGCCATCTTGGATATGATTTTTTTATAGCGTATAGTACTCTACTAGTCAAGCCCTTTCATTTGATACCCATATTGAGGTAGGTTGTAAAGAAATATTTTGTCCGCCATTTTGTGGAGGCGGCCATTTTGAATCGATATCAACCAAACATAGCTAAGAACACCACGGATATTAAATTTCAAATAAAAAAACCGCCTTGAAATCGGCCTATCCGTTTGAGCTCTACGGTGCCACAGACAGACACACACACACAGACAGACAGACATACAGACATCGACGTCAAACTTATAACACCCCTTTTTTTGGCCGGGGGTTAAAAAATTCAAACCAATGGGGAACACGGTCGGGTCATATTTTTATGTGATGCCTGTCGGCTAAGACTTCGGAGGGAACGCATAAACAGCCCACTTAATGTTTCCACTGGTGGACTCGGGACCGTCTCTCGCAAGGAGAGTTAAGGCCATAATCCACCACGCTGCTCCAGTCCGTCTTTGGGATGACACATAACCTCGAAAGATTCTAGGTATATGTCGGTTTCCTTGCATTACTTCCCTTTACCGTTTCAAGTTAGCGGCATTACGCACATTACTTCGAAAGAACAGTGGTGCGCGTGGGATTTAAGCCCGGGGCTCCGGATCGGCAGTTGCCGTTCTCCTAGACCAGCCGTAACTTCGGCGGGAACGCAGGGACGTATTATTCTGCGAACCCGCTGCGCCTGTGCGACTGGGGGTTCAACTAGTAAGTGATTGCTAGACCGGGGGCGTCTGCACCCGTAAAAGGTGCAAGACCGCCCAAAATCGACATAAAAGGAATATATTATACCTACATACATTCGTAGCTATTACGCGATGTTCATGAAACCGCTTGTTGTTGTTTATTTTTAATACCGATAACAAGTTTGCAATAATTATTTCACCTTTGGTAGCAACATTTTAACGAACTTAATAAATCGGGAGATAACTCAACGGTCACATAACATTTTTAAGAAGTCATGAACTGCAGATAATTTTAATACGGTCATTGTAATTTTTTGTATACGTAGGAAGTGTAAACATTACTGATAGTAGGTATTCAGAGCGTATCGATTTTTATTGAAATATCAAAATCCATACAGGCCTGTGTTGGCTGGGGCTATTGTAATGAATTTAAAGAACTATGAAAGAGATTTTTCGAGCGAGCTAAAAGCCAATTATGCCCAAAGTTTTGTTAAACAAGACTAAAAACTAGAATACTAAGGTGAGTTTTGAACCTTGTATGTAATAAACATGCAGTCTAAATAGATTCTTGAGATGTAGCGAAGAAACCTGGGGTAAGCTCAACGCTCATCTTTGCTGAGTATTTTTTGTTTGGCTTCGTAGGTATATATATTATCATAAGTGCAGGTATTTAGTATATTATACAGTTATACGTGTATACTCGTATATAAGTTAAGGCTGGTGTAGTCGGGAGAACGGCGCTTGCCGATCCGGAGACCCCGGGTTCAAGCCCCACACGCACCACTGTCTTTTCGAAGTCACGTGCGTAATGCCGCTAACTTAAAACGGTGAAGGAAAACATCGTGCGGAAACCGACATGTACCTAGAATCTTTCGAAGTCATGTGTCATCCACCAACCCGCACTGGGCCAGCGTGGATTATGGCCTTAACTCTCTTCTTGGAAGAGAAGGCCCGAGTCCCAGCAGTAGGAACATTTAGTGGGCTGTTAATGATGATGATGATATATGTATATACTCGTATAGGAAAAATATACATCACCTTGTAACTTTGGGTGATGAGCCCAGTGCATTGATAAAATAATTATCATTGTCACATTAGATTATTGCATGACCCTGTGCTATTATGAGTTTAGCTTACTAGCAGATGACCATTTCGTATCATCACTTTACACGATGAAATCGCAGTTATTAAGACTTAAAATAACAGTGAAACTTGTATTATTATTATAATCAACCCACTAAATGTTCCCACACCAGGGACTTGGGGCCTTTTCTCGCAAAGAGAGAGTCTATGCCATAATCCACAATGCTGGCCTCGTGCGGGTTGGTGAATGACACATGACCTTCAAAGATTCTAGGAACATGTCGGTTTCCTCACGACGTTTTCCTACACAATTTTAAGTCAGCGGCATTGCTAACATGATTTGGAAAAGACAGTGGTGCGCGTGGGATTCGAACCAGGCTCAGGCTCGTGCTCCCGACTCGACAAGCCATAACTTGACTTGAAACTTCTGCTAAATGTAAAAACCGTTAGTGCCTACACAACAGTCAATATTCTTACCACGCTGAAGGCTCCAAGAGTGATGTCAATCCTTCTCATGCAGTCGTCGACGAGGCCGTTGAAGCTGTGGTCCACTTCAGCTAGATGGTGGGTGGAGAGCCACATAGCGTCCGTCATGCTCTCGATTGCTGGCTTCTTCGGCGGCACCTACACCACGAAGGGTATCAACACCTTATTGACGTAATACAACCAAGTTCAGTTCAATAAGTACCTACCGGAGTCTGGTGCAGGCAGTAATACGTAATAAAATTGTTTTTAATTTGAGATCGATGTCAGATATTTGGTTAAGAGGTACAGGCACGGATCGGTTGGTAAATCAGCCTAAAAGAGTCGCTTGAAAGTGTCTTCTGATAGATAACCTACGAAATAAAGACAAGCCTAAATATTCCTTTTCAAATCCAATTTTTTGGGTCGATTTAAAAAAAAAAAAATATTGGACAAATCACACCCAGCAGCATCTGACTCCAAACTAAGCAAAACTTGTACTATGGCGGCCAGATAGCTGATATAATACTTATATAGTTGTAAATACATATTTTTAATATATACGCTTTTATGTACACCCAGACACAGTACAAATATTTGAATTCATCACGCAAATATTTGCACTGGGTGGGAATCGAACCCACGACCCTCGGCAGGCAGGCAGAGTTACTACCTACTTAGTATTTGAGGCAAACTGAAAATGTGTCACATAGATCTATGAATCTCTCTCAAAATCCATCTCTTAATTTAGATTAGATAGAAAGTCCCACCAAAATTATCTGTCCTTTTGAGAATTTAATATCATAAATAATACCGTATTAACATTTCACTTGCACATTCAATTTGCACCTCCGCTCCGTCAGATATTAGCTATATGACAAGTTTTAGTAGTGTCTTAAATATCTACCCAAAATTGGTTCCAGCTCTCGGAATAAAAGAAGTTATCATATGTATCAAAAAGTTATGTACGTAGCATATGCCGCAGTTAGCTTGCGTAATTCGTCATAATACAAAATGACAACAAGCCTTTGTAAATAAACCGGGTAGTTGTGAGTCGGACTCCGTTCCCTAAGTTTAAAATGATTAAACACATTTTATGATATTACGAGTATAATTGTCAATGTAGGTATGTGTAGAGGTTTGGATATTAATATCTTTGTTGTTCAATGCCGTTGGAACGTATTAACGGATTGGGCTGAAATTTGGAATACATAGAGATTGAAGTCTGGAAGAACACATAGGCCACCATATAAGCCTACATGTGCCGGAAAAGTAACGGGTTGACGAGAATGGGAACTAAGCGGGTAAAGCCGCGGGGTCCTGCTAGTTATAATATAATACTACTATAATACTAATACTGTATTTGCACGGAGCTAAAAATTGTATGTTTTTTGTTTTTCGCAATTTTTCCTTTATCCGTGCTATGAGACGTTGCTTCATACCAAATTTTAAGATTCTGACTTCACGGAAAGTGCTCTGTAGGTTTTGATTCCATTGTGAGTGTCGAATCATTTGCAGCATTAACGGCTGTGTCTTTTGATTTCGTTTGTTTAGAAGTTTGATTTTTGCACAGCTCTAAGGGACAGTAGACTTGAGTTTTTGATGAGAATTTCAGCTTGATAACTCCCCCATTTTATAGCATAGAGTGACGAAACGCGCCGGACATGTGCCTGATGGTAAGCAACATGCCTGCTACATAACAGCACAGTGACACGCAGCTATTGGAACTTGAAACATCCAAATCATTACCTAGCACAGCACTGAACTCGATACTATTATCTCTGATTTATTATTACTGAATTAACACTCTGGAAACATTGCCCTTCGTATTCTTGAGCAAAAGGGTCATGACAGATAGACAGACAGGGAACAAAGTGATCCCATAAGGGGTGCCGTGTTTCCTTTTGAGGTACGGAATCCTGACAACAGAGTTGTTTTGTATAACGACGGGTCAAAGATAAGCCGGATCGAATTACGGCTGAATGACAGGTCGCATTGTATAGGGCACTTTGTGTCCATTAACATGGCTTTCCGTAATGTGACCGGCGAACGGCTCGATGACGGCTCTCTTTGGCAATTTTTGGATCAATACAATCGTATACAGGTATTATTCAGTTACAAATAATAAAATTTTCTCAAAAAAAAAAAAATCAAACATCAACTTCTTTCAATCAAAATTACACTCAGACACTTGACTAAATTACATTATTTTTGCGAAATCAATGTTCAATTAGACATCATGATTTCGTGTTGAATGAATATTTCACCGAAGTGTGAGAGTTTAAAATTTATGTTGATATATTTTAAAAACCAAATTCTTATAAAAATTACGTGGGGCCACCGCTGAAGAATAATAATCTACTAAACAAAAAGATGATCATCGAAAATCGATTCAGAATTGACGAATCTATCGCGGGACATACATACAAAATAAAAATAACATACAATCAAATTGAAAACTCCCTTTTTTGAAGTCGCTTATAAGGTGAAATCATTAGTGATTGTTTAAAATAAAAGTTTAAAAAATAGTGACTTTAATAACAAATTTAACGTCCAATTAAATGACGCCTAGCGCACCAATGTATCGGCCCTTTCACAGCTTCGAATCCAAACCCGCTTGTCTACAATCTGCCAGCAGCGCATTTTGTCCTATTTCGGCCACGCAATGAGAAGGGGAGATGACAACCATGAAAAGCTGATCATAGTTGGAAATATGGAGGGTAAACGAGCCCGGGAAAGATCCCCAACTAGATGGAGCGATCAAGTGAGAGGCTCTTTATCAACCAAATTCTGCACGGTCGTCAGAGACGCGATGAGCAGACACCGGTGGAAGCAGATAATGAAATCTAGGAGTAGAGCGTCCACATCCAGCGATGACCACGATCCTCAGTCATAAGGGAGCGACCAAAGAGAGAGAGAGAGAGAGAAATGACTTCTATTATATATATATATATATATATATATATATATATATAAATAAATAAATAAATATTGGTGACAAAACTTTTTTCACAGAACGCCATTTTAGGTCTTTGAGTATTTAGCCATTGGAGGCGCCTTGTTCTAACATAAATATCCCGTTCGAGTTCATATTGTCTTTATTGTCAAACATGCCCAATTGCGTTTTATAAAGTTAGTTGACTTTGGGTTCGCGGCCATTCAGCACAGATCTTGTCACTATAATGAGTTCCAAGAAACAGGTTTTTTGTGACCACGGATATCGGGGGATATGCCTTGGGGGCGTGGTCGTGTCTCCTCGATACGGTTAACTTGAACGCATCGCTCTGACTTTCGTTCAGTCACGCTGAAGCACTGAAAGAGCAGATTGTGTTTGTAAAATAGTCAAAATGGCGAATTGTTCTGTACTTCTTGGCAAAAATACAAAAATAGAACGATTACAATGAGTCTGAAGACAAGTGGCATATCCAGCGAGCAACACGAAAGGGAGTAGGCATACATAGCATTTCCCCTCTGTCAAAGTACAAGACAACGTGGACCATGGAGGTTTATAATATACTGTGGCTGAGGGCGGGGCTAGATTTGGGAATGGTGCTTTATTTTTTATGTGTTAGTGATTTGGCTGTGTGAGTATGATCGGCAATGGATCGGTACAGAACGGTATGTTTTGTATGTAATAGTGCGGCTTTGCGCTAGTGTGAAACTTTAACCTCCCGCAAGAAATGACAGAAAGATTTGAACAATATTTTTTAGCTAAGGCTACTTACTCTCTTCCGTGCTTGCGCGGAACATCGAGTTGCTCGACGGGCATAACCCCTACTATTGATAAAAAAATACGTTCATGTATCCTATTTTAAAATAATTTTATCAAAGCATACGATTGGTTTCCGATCGGCGGCTACATCGGCACGTTAGTGATGGGTTAATGAAGTTTGGCGATGTGAAATTTTAAATTCGAACATTTATTCAGAAACTTACAACGACAATATTTTTTAACCGACTTCCAAAAAAAGGAGGAGGTTATCAATTCGACCCTATGTTTTTTTATGTATGTTACCTGATTTCTCGAGAACCTCTGCACTGATTTAAAAATTTCTTTTTGTGTTCGGATACCCATCCGAATTCTCTTATAAGCTTCCCGAATGATCCCATATAAATCTTATCGAAATCGGTCAAGTGGTTTTTGAAATATGAACCAAAATCTAAAATTTGCGTACAATTTTCTGGACGACATAGTTGTAGATTTCACAAAAGTTATGAAGCTCGACCCTGTCCATACAAAAATGCTTTAATAAAAACTTGTTTTTAATCCCCGACCAAAAACGGGGTGTTATAAGTGACGTCGATGTCTGTCTGACTGTCTGCTGTGGCACCGTAGTAGAGCTCAAACGGATGGGTCGATTTCGATGTGGTTTTTTTATTTCAAGGTTAATACTCTAGCGGATGTTCTTAGCTATGTCTGGTTAATGTCGATTCAAGATGGCCGCCTTCACAAAATGGCGGACAAAATATTTCTTCACAACCTACCTCAATATGGGTATCAAATGAAAGGGCTTGACTAGTAGAATGTTGTACAGATAACAAATCCAAGGTAGTCGAGGGTTAATCAGAACTTTTAATTTTGTTCTTGTACACTAAAAAGGGTAAAATAAACTATTTTCGTACAAAAAATTAAACCGACTTCAAAACCACAAATAGGCACTCAAAAGCGAAAAATAAACTAAAATCATTATTATAAGCGCTACTCACTCATCTATTTGAAGTCGGTGCCAGTCAGGTCAAAAAGTTAGTAGATTGATGCTATGTAGGCACAGGTAAGTAGTATATAATATCCTCTACCTGTTAGATTTGGCTGGCACCGACTTCAAATAGATGAGTGAGTAGCGCTTATAATAATGATTTTAGTTTATTTTTCACTTTTGAGTGCCTATTTGTGGTTTTGAAGTCGGTTTAACTTATTGTACGAAAATAGTTTTTCTAATTACCTATTTTTCCATGTCTTTTTACAAGTAAAAAAACATGGAAAAACAGGTAATTATATAATGACACAAGTATTATGATTATTATTAATAATGTATACAAAGAAACAATATTGCAGTGCTTGTATGTGATATGAAATTAACAACTGTTTACTAAGTTCAAATGAAAGTATATACGGTACTTATGTCCAAAAAACTACTTTAAACCCTTTTGTCGGTCTATCTGTTTATTCCGCTAATCTGTGAAACAGCTGGACCGATTATGACGGGACTTTCACTACGAGATAGCTGATCGTCTATTAGTCTAAGGCATAATTTTTTACGTTTACTTTTCTCTGACTTGAGGAAAATAATATGTTGATATTATTACTAGACTACATTGTCCCACTGCAGGGCAAAGACCTCTCAACCCTCGTTACAGATAGTGCGATTTACGGCATTACGATTTACGGCGGTCAACATTCTGAGATATAAGATATTTTATCTCCCTGTCCTATAATTTCTCTGTAAACATAGTATTTCAAACCGGCACACAGTGATATTTACGTAAGCCTATATCTTTGACTAAAACTCCCTTAAAATTAGTCCAACCGTTTCAGAGATTAGTTACCCAGTTCAAGCAGAAAAGCAAAAAAAAATGTTTTTGTTGTTGGTATTGTAAATCCTACTAATATTATAAATGCCAATGTTTGGATATTTATTGCTCGATCCCGTTGTAACATATGAACGGATCGAGTTGTAATTTGGAATACAGTTAGATTTTATTTTGGAATAACACATATGTAGGCTTAGGCTACTTTTATCTCGATAAAAGAACGGGAACGAGAACTACGCGGGTAAAACCGCGGGACACTACTAGTACTTTCTGCTAGTTTTTAGTGTAAAACTGTTAATTGAAAAACGCAAATAGATAATCCACTCTGATTAATTTCTATATGTTATACAGTTGTAATCGTTATATATATGTATATATATTTATAATTTCTATATTTTGTAAACATTTCGTACAGGGTAGCAATTTTTATGTATCTATCCGACATAGATAGAGACCGCAATAACAAAACACAGAGCGAAAGCCGATTTAGTTAGGCGGTAGAAGGCCCGTTATCCTAGAGGGTTTAAGACTTTTCCATTTTTTGTCTCAGAACCCTCGTAATTTTTCTGAAGCAATGGTAGTCTAAAAGGAAGGTTAGCATCGCCCCGCGATTCTACTCGCACAGTTCCTGTTACAGGTATTTTCCCACGATAAAAAGTAGCTATGTGCTATTCCAGACTATATCTTAACGCCTCACGATCTGAAAGTCTAAGTAGCACAACGTCAAACAAAGCGAAAAGTCTAGTGAGCAATCTGCCTAGTTAGCTAATCGCCCATGTAGCAAAACGTCTAACTATCATCAGGTCTATGTAACAAAACGTCTATTTAGGAAGTCGTTAGTTTTTCATTATGTACACTTAAGATCATAATTAGTAAAAGTCGTATAAAACTATATTTTTTTATTTGAAATAAACTAAAATAATCTTCTTCAACACAACAAACAAAAGTAAACAAACAAAAGATAAAGTCTTCCTAAACATATTTTTTTTTAAATTACGCACCTAATATTCTTTTGATATGGCCAATGTTTATCAAGAATTCAAATGGGCTAACTTTTTGACCTTCAAGCTTATGCAGTTCTCTTTTATATTTGGCGTTAAACATTATATCGATCTTTTTCCTCTTATTTCCTTCAAATAAAATATTCTTGTATTTACGATCTTGCCAAAGGGCTTCTTTTCTAAGGGTTTTGAGGAATAGCAGAAAGGTTGGTTTTGATTTTATATTAGTATTCAGCCGCCTGTGCCATCCTTCGAGAGCGTTGTTTGTGCGAAAATTATAATAGCTAGGACAACTTATTATATCTGCCAATGATTGTAGCCATTGTCTTTCAAAGTAATGTAAAAAATATTCATTTCCTCACTTTTGATGGCATTGTCAACAATGCTTGTCCAACATTCTCTAATGTGTTGAGAAGGTAGCAGAGGTAAATTTGAACATACTCTGACAGTTTCTCGGCACTCTCTGTTTTCAGTAAGACCCAACGTTGAAGCTTTTTCCAAACGGCCTTATTAAGATGATAGTAACAGCCAGTTATTTGAGTGTTCGGAAAAGCTTTTTATTCCATTGATAAGCGCCATCTCATAATCGCATTTAATGACCGACATGTCCATGTTAAATGCTGCTTGATTAGGTCAAAGAGGCGTTCGTACGTATCTTGCGTTTTGTTAGGAAGCAATGCATATATAACTCCCATAATACAAGTTGTTTCATCACAACTATTAATATCAACGTGAATTGATAAGAGCTCATAGAATGGCTTGGGTGTAGCTTTGAATGTTGCATCAATAAAAAACATTTTCCTTTCAAAGTTTCAATGCATTTTCTACTTATAGGTGTTGAAAAAATTAAGATTTTATTATTATTACAACCATCTTCACAAACAAGGAATTTATCGGCCAGAATTTCAGGAATTTTAACATCATTTAAGTTTTTGTACTCAGTTTTGAAACATTGAAATATGTACGACGGGCCCTGAACAATGTATCTTTCTTTGAGTTAAAATCAGGTACCTGTTCAATTTCATCCACTTTTCCGAATTCTTTTCAAATATTTTCTGAACAGGCTTTGCGTGTTGGCAAACTAATTTCTTGCATTTATCCATTACTATGTCCGTTCTATTTTTATCAAAATTAGCTTTACAGGTATGTTCTTTCAACTGACGAATTATCTTATTTTCATCTTTATTAATAGTAACAGATGCACTACACTCGTTACGCTGGGAGCATCTCCATAGAGTCGACCCTCCTTTATTCGTTAAATTTAAATTGTACCTATGACCACTCAACAACAGCACACGCCTTTTCTTTTGACTTTCGATGAAAGTAAATGTTTGTTTTTCATCCATTTTAGAATTCGGAAGTCAGATCACCATATAATATTGAACACGATCACTTATATGTAGCCAGGTTATGAATGGCAGTAGTAATCGATACCGGAATCATGAGTACCTAATGTCAATCAAATATCACACTTGACAATAAGTGTCGCTACTAAAAAGATTACATGCCAACAGAAAACAAATCAAGGAGTTTGCATGTATGTAATACTTGCCCTCACATGGTATTATAATGATATTTATTTTTGTGGTTAAGTGTCCAGGCATTTTAAGAAATTGACGACTTCCTAAATAGACGTTTTGTTACATAGACCTGATGATAGTTAGACGTTTTGCTACATGGGCGATTAGCTAACTAGGCAGATTGCTCACTAGACTTTTCGCTTTGTTTGACGTTGTGCTACTTAGACTTTCAGATCGTGAGCCATCTTAACTGTGTTTTAAATTTCAACCCAATGCATTCAGACGTTCCGACGTGATTGAGCAACACACATCCAAAGTTTTGCATCTATAATATTAGTAGGATAGGACTTGTTTTTAGTGAAAAACTAATAAAGTAATTTTTAAAGGCTCGCCGGCACTTCGATTTTGTTCGTTTGGAACAACTACGAGCATTTTTATCACATATATTTTTGTACATTAGGTATAGGATATTTTTAAAATGTTGTACTGTACTTACCACTTTAGTTCCCGCCGCACCGCGGAGAATGAAGTTCCATTGTTCAGGTGTGACAAGACCGGCGTTCAAAAATATCGCCATATTGAGCAGAAAACTGAAAACGAGCTTGTGGCGCTCAAATAGCCCGCGAGATACATTCCGGTACACGGACAAAGTTATCTCGCGGTGAAGTATTTCCAGTCTGGTTTCTAGGATATCGCATTTCTCACTCTTCTCTATCACTATGTTGAATACCTACGAAGATAAGTACTTTTTTAATACAATGCTTTAACAAAAATACCGCCATTTTGAATAAAAGCTAACGTATTGTGACAGTCAAAGAAAGCCGACAATGTATCGGCAAACAAACAAATTTATACATATTTTATGTATTTTATTCAACGCATTGTATACTTTACACGAGTAAAGGAAAACTTACTTCGACCCTAAGTACTTGAGTAGGTACTTGTCGATTTCGATTGGCTAGTGACGATACACTGAAGTAGCATAGAAGTAGTATACTTAACGTAAATACCCTTGCTCACCGTGATGCGATTTTTATCTTTAAGGAATTCGCTGTTTACTACCTCAAACCGACGTACTAACTCAGACACAAACACATACACACACTCCAAAATACATTTACCATTCGTTTTCTTTTTTAAATTAATCATCAACATCAGCCTATCTTAGTCCACTGCTGGACATAGGCCTCTCCCATGGCTCGCCACTCAGTCCTATCCTCAGCTATACGTCTCCATCCACTGCCTGCTGTCTTCCGTATATCGTCACTCCATCTAGTCTCAGTCATCTACACTACGTTTGCCGATTCGTGGTCTCCTCTCAAGAACACGTCTACTCCAACGGTTATCGGTTCTGCGACAGATATGACCGGCCCATTGCCACTTCAGTTTGCTAATGCGTTGAGCTATGTCGGTTACCTTGGTTCTCTGACGGATCACTTCGTTCCGAATACGATCCCTCAGAGAAACTCCAAATATAGCTCTCTCTTAATAACATAGACTTTAAATTTGTGGACCGCTTTGACTGTCAGTGTCCAAGTTTCGGGACCGTAGGTCATGACAGGTAGGACACACTGATTAAAGACTTTTGTCTTTAAACATAATTTTAAATTAATAAGGCTATTTAAATGTAATGAATGTTATAGAGAAGAGATATCTCCTACTACGTACATGTTTATAATTTAAATAGATAAAAATAAGTCTATTAATCAAATACCCTCGGATAATAAAAAAATAAATTCGTTTCACGCATTCAAAAAGCGACTTACTGCGCATATACTTACGATGCAAGTGTAGCTAAAATAGGTTCCTAACTAATCTAAATCTGTTTTGTTGAACGTGTATTGTTGTTATTGTATGTTTCATATTTATAACTGTTTTTGTTTTTGTAAATTTATTATTATTAAGTTCTGTGCGGCGACGAACTACCTAATGTTTTTTATTATTACTTAGAAGTGTTCTCATGGAAGTGATAATTATCTTATATGAGAATTAATGTCTTTAAACCTTTTTTCTATTACATTAAAAATAAATATTGAGGTAGTATGATATTTTATATTTTAAATTCGGCAAATTAGCGCCCGCAGATATGCAACATGGCAGACTTACGTTTGCCTTTCATAACGTACTGGTCTTACATTATTTCGGTACTAAGTACATACGAGTAGTATAAATAAAGTCACTTCCCGCGTCTGACCGTCGCTATACCTATTATATGCTTATCTTTAAAACTACCTTACAGATTTTAATAGGTACGGATTATTTTCATAGATAGAATGATTCAAGAGGTATGCTTATTATAATACGTGCATAAAATAGCAGAGAAATACGGATAATTTTAAAGGTTTCTAATGTAATGTCATAAATAAACACATTTATTGCGCTTACACTGCAAACGCTGGCTGAACCCTATGGGTTAGAACAAGATAATTTACAGCAATATTGTACCTTTTCAAAGGGTCTACATATAAGTATGTTTTAGTAAATGTCTATCTCTTAGGAATAAACCACTATAAACATTTATATTAGTACTTATATTTAGTATCAGCATTGAACCCGTGCGAAGCCGGGGCGGGTCGTTAGTTGATTAATAATCGATTAAAATGTGTATTAAATTTACCTGCGTGAAATATTTTAAAGAGAACTGGTACATAGGGTCGATATCGGCCAGTTGCGCCACAGCGAAGTACAGCACAGCGCCCCTGGTGGCCACGGTGCGGTACTTCTCGCGAGCCGCAGATATGCTGATCTCCGTCGCTTCCGTCTCTTCGAGGCGAGCGTTTATGATTTCTGACGTTTCCTGTGGTTAAAACAAATTTACACTATACATCTCTATTTATAAAAATGTTGTGTTGGTTTGTGTACGCTTCAAAAACTCAAAAAGTTATGCACCGATCGAGCTGAAATTTTACAATGATATATAATCCGCATCAAGGATTGTTTTTATCTAATTTTTGCATCACAATGTGCCAAAGCGAAGCGAGGCAAGGTACAGCTAGTTGATTATATAAATATAAATTAATCATAATACATTGACGATCCACGAAAGACGGCTGGTGGCGGTTGGAAACATAAGACCGAGGATCGGGCTGAGTGGCGTATTATAGGAGAGGCATATGTCCAGCTGTGGATGAACACGGGCTGATGATGATAACAAATTTATGAAAATTTATAATCTAATAATTCTTTGGACTCTTAATGTTCAAATGGTAGCATTGCTGTTATGGGCATCATCAGCTGCATTGTTTCTTTTGCTCGTCCCTTGACTCTATATTATAAAAAAACCCTGTTTGATCATAACACGACACTCGTTCTCACCTTACTCTCATTAAGTGTTTCAATCAATTCTTCATCATCTAGAATGTTCCCGGACGAAGCGTACAATAGTCTGAGGATTTTGTCTTCGATTTCAAGCAGCGTTGCCTTGTCCGCGTTAATGCGAACGATCAACTCGGTACGCAAAACCTCTAAATCCGGTCTCTCAAGGCGTACCACGTCTCTGTTACAATAATAAAAACAGAATCAAATAACAATTTTAAAGCAAAAACGCATTTTACCTTTTAAGCTTTTCAATTTGCTCATATTAAATGCGAGTACATAGATAAAATTGTCATAAATCCATTTGTAGATGACGGACGATAGATACAGTAACAAAAATAATACAACTCCACTTAGTTGGAAAAGGGTAAGAAGATGATGATTGAGATCGAAAATAAAAAATAACCTTCGAAAGATGTCTTTTTCGGAACATGTCGGTAACCTTAAGAAATTTTCTTTCACCGTTAAAGCCTGTTGTTATGGGGAACAGAACCGCGATGGAAAAGTTAAAGAAAATATGGAAGAATCGCAACATTACCAAAGCCACAAAGTCAGGCTCATGCGAATACTTGTATTACCCATTTTTCTTTACGCGGCAGAGACGTGGATAGTGCGCGAGTTTAAAAAAGGGAAAACAGACGCTTTAGAAATGTGGTACTGGAGGAAGATGCTCGGGATATCTTGGACAGAGTTCCGCACCAACGTGTCCTTAATTCAAGAGCTCGGCATCAAGGAGCGTTTGTCGGCTGCAGTACAGTCGCGCATACTACAGTATTTTGGACATGTCTCCAGACGAAATGACGACTCCATAGAGCGGCTGGTTGTGCAGGGAAAAGTAGAGGGAATCATATCGCGCGGCAGGTTTTCTATGCGCTGGACTGACCAAGTGAAACCTGCGATAGGTAGCCACGTGTCTGACTGCGTGAGGCAGTTTGCGAATAGGAAGAGGTGGTGAGAGATCGTACGGAGAGATGTGCCCACCCCTACCACCGACGTGGACGCCTCGTCGTGACCACGGCCGCTCTGTCAAGAGCGATACGATAAAGAAGAAGAGAATAGGAAACTTGTGCGTCTGCAATCGTTAGACTTAACAAGAACAAAATTAAAAATATTGCCAATATTTACAAAAACTTATTTACAAAAAATATTTATTAACAATTAGGCCTTTCTCATTCATTAAGACAAGCAGAGAGTCAATCCAATTTATATTATCTCAGTTACTATCACAGTTAATATATTTAAATAGATTGTGCCTTCTTTGTGGTACAGGGTGACGTGACTATCAGGACATTCGAGTACGTGGTACGCAACACGCCTGCACAGAGCAGGGCGCGTCTACTCTCTTTAAACGAAAAACGTGATTTCGAGATAAACTCGCGGCTTTCCTACTACCGGTTCTACTTCGTTTTGATCAAACATTGTTTGACATTGAAATGTTCTAAGCCTCTGTTCTAATTGAAATGTTCTATAGTCCGTTCCACAGAGAGGTGTAGAAAATGTAAACAAAGGTGCTACCATAACATAAAAATCGTTTAACCTTAGTATTTTTCTAAAACTGTCTTAAAATATTTTTCACAAATATGATACGACTTTACTGTGATTTTAAATACAACATACTTGGATTTGTATTGATCAAATAATGATTTATCAACTTATCTTGAAAGTTATAAAGAGTAATAGTAGAATGTGGTAGATATGGTTTTAAACAGTGGCAATTTGATCTATGTTTCTCAAACTGCGAATCCCATCAAAACATAAATGTGAAGTGAAAGACAAGTTCAATATTATGATATTAAAACCAGCCAAGTCAGACTCCTTTTAATAATCATCGTAAATTATAAAAACAAATCATATTTTAAGAGTTTGAAACTAGTCTATGTTATTATAAATGGATTTTAGAACTGAACATTTAAGACCATTTAGATCTCTATTTTTTAGTCGTTGAAGTCAACAAACAAGGTATATAATATCATAATACTGAACTTTGATCTCACTTCACTTAAGTATACGCATGTTTCTGATGAGATACCATTACTTTTTGCACGTAAATTATAAGACGTTTACCTAATGAACCACCAAATAATGTCTATTTATTCACAAGAAAATCTACTAATACTTATTATAAGTGCAAAAGTTTGGATGTACGTTGCTCCATCAAGTTGAAACACCTAAACGGCTCAGGTTTAAACGCGGAACACGGTTAGATTATGATCTGGAACGCATAGGTATAAGTTTATTTTTATGGAGGGAAATTTACGGAAAAGGGATCTAAGCGGGTAAATTTGCGGGACGCTGTTCACATAAGCAACCCACTAAAAGTTCCTTGCTGGGGCTATAAATCTTCCGTGTTGGTGGTGGATGACAAACCTCTCTGACCTCGAAAATTTTTAGGAACATGCCAGTTTGCTCAAGATGTTTTCTTTTACCGTTAGCAGCATTACGCTCATGAATTCGAAAAGGCAGAGGTGCGCGTGAGATTAGAACCATGCACTGCATCTGCGTATTGGCGTGACAAGACCATCCGAGCCGAGCAATAACTTAATGTTAAAATAATAAATGTAAAAACAGAACGCTCAGTAACAAATTTACTTGGATGTAAAAATATTATATTAGGACTAGCGGCCCGCCCCGGCTTCGCCCGTGGTACATATATATAACCTACAGCGTTCAAGGATTACGAACATATGAAAGAACGGTGAACGATTTTTTTAAATCGGTCCAGTAGTTCCCGAGATTAGCGTGTTCAAACTATATAGGT
This sequence comes from Ectropis grisescens, assembly GCA_017562165.1. Taxonomy (NCBI): domain Eukaryota; kingdom Metazoa; phylum Arthropoda; class Insecta; order Lepidoptera; family Geometridae; genus Ectropis; species Ectropis grisescens. Next base: position 10,098,562 of record CM029767.1, on the reverse strand, counting down.
ATATATTTATATATATGCTATAGGCTACTTTTGATCCCCAAATTATCGTGCTGTTTACTGGGTCAGAAGTGACACCTGTAGACATGTGGCGGGGATAACTAATTAAATGACGATTGATCAGTTTTCGACCGGAGAGGAAAAATGATTAAATTACTAAAATGGCTATTAAAAAATAAGGGTTGATCGTAGAAGGGTGAAAATTGAGGATTTTATGTATTTTTGTATGTTGTATTATAAAAAAATAGAAATTAAAAAAAATGTCTAAAAAATAAATTAAAAAATTTAGGGGTGGACTACCCCTAACATTTAGGGGGATGAAAAATAGATGTTGGCCGATTCTCATAGATACCGGATAAGCACAAAAAATTTCATCAAAATCGGTCAAGCCGTTTCGGAGGAGTATGGCAACGAAAACTGTGACACGAGAATTTTATATATTAGATAGATGAAAACACTACCCAGTATTCGATATGTACGTTTATTTGTACGTTACGTTTACGTTTATTTACGCTTAATTGTAATGACAAAGATCACGGACCCCGGAGTCTGTGGAGTGGCTAATTTAAATTAAAAAAAAAAGGATAAATACGTTTTAAAATTAATTGCAACAGCATCTAACGCAGTAGAAATTAATTGCATTTTTGTGTGAATTACACCTACCAAAAAAATATCCAATGGGGCACTTAATATTAAAACTATTTGAATCTTCTCACAATGGGTAGGAATAGTGCCACCAATATCTTTTGTGTGCCACCATTTGTTTTGTCATTTTACTTACCTTATTTGTTTGTTACGGAATCAAGTATAAGGGCCACGTTAGCTATATACTCAGTCTGGATTGCTTTTTTTAGTTCAAATATAAAACGTAGATCAATAATTATAGCAAGGAATAGTATATAGGTTACCACTTATATAGGTACACCACTTTTTATTAAGACAAAATAATAGCAATGGCAGCTACACAGGTAGTAAGAACTACACTAATGATGTGCTGGATTGTGAAAAAGTACACCCACGGATACGGATCTGAATGTGGATATATATACGAGTATCTAAAGCTGCGTTAGTAGGCTCATATCAAATTTGGCTGGGCAGGGAGCGAAAAACGAGTAGTGAAGGTGAGTGTTGATGTACGTCAGAAAAACGTTAAACCTACGCCCGAGTCACAAGTCTCGAGATCTACTCGGGATTTCTCTCTCTCTGCCACACGATGGACCCGGCACCAGCACGGTGAATCCATGGAATGCTAAGAAGATAGTCTCATAAATATATATATATAGCTCATTGAATTGAAGTTTACTAAAAAATCAGTCATTTCACATACATAATGAAAAAGGAATTTAAGTGCTACATAACAAAACAAAGCTGTACTTAATAATTAATATTAATAAAAATTGTTTATATGTTACTATTGTGTTCCACGAACCAACCACCCAAGTTATTTTTGTATTAATATTTTAAACTTATGCGCACTACATATTTAATAAACGTATAATTATAAAATAATAGAAATAAGACAAAAGGTTGGAAACGGACTAATTGGAATATATTTAACCTTGTTATATGACGAAAATCTAAAAGGGCAAACAGAGACGCTTATGTACGAACTATCTTCTAAAACAAAGGTTGAGAAATGCTGGTCTGTCATACTGAGAGTGACATTGATTTGTTTACATTTTCTACACCTCTCCGTGGAACGGACTATAATTAGAGTACGGAATACAAAGTAAAACTGGAGCAGGAAAGTCGTGAGTTTATTTTGAAATTACTTTTTTCGTAGAAAGTAGACGTGCAACATTGTGTCACACAGCTATTAGGACAAATCATTACCTAGCACTTTCCACCAAGGTGGAAAATGGTATTGACTATCTCGTTGCGACAGAAGGCCCAGATTCTCAGCAATGGGAACATTTAGTTGGCTGCTTCGACTGTGCATAGACCGAGTTTAGACGGTTTGTATGTTTAGACTGAGTTTAGAATGACTTTAGAGTGAGATTACATTGAGTTTACACTGATTTTAGACTCACGCAAGCAACTGGTCCTCCAATCCCGAAAGGGTCACAGTGAAATTGACAAGCGTCACTTGGATGCAGATCTCGGGCAGGTAGTGAGGGTTGGCCAGCTTTGTAGTCAGGTACAGGCGGAAGTTAGTATCGTATTCTATGTCGCTGTCGCCGAGGTGAATCAACAGTCTGCCAGCCTGCACATTACAATTCAACAAAAAATATATTTTTTAATATAAAATACAAGAAAATAACCAGAAAGTAATGCATTAAACACATATGTCCCATGCGATATAAATGTCTTACTAGCTTAAATCGTTGTTTTTCTACATTTTTTTTATCATGAATGTACTGGAGAAGTACAAAACGTAGCGTATATAGTCATAGCCTATTACGCTATTTCGCTTAGAGGTCGTTAATTAATAACGCAAGGATTATTTTGACTATTTTTGATCCCTATTTTTTCCGTAATAATATTCAATCTCGGTTTTATGAATAACGAAATGTTATTAGAAAAGCATCAGTTCAAACTCACAGTCTCTCACAGTTATACAGTAGTTGTAAATATTAGACAGAATTTTGCCCACTCAGATGAAGGCATGTACAGATTTCCTTTCTCTTAACCCCTCTCTTATATAAAAGGAAGTATAAGCCACAGCAAAAATGCCCAATTAAAAGGTTAAATGCGGAAAAAGTCCCTTTAAATTAACTAACCAGCCCCTCCCTTACGTTATTAGGTGTTGATGAAAGAAAACAACATCCACAGGTTACTTAAATAAGAAAAGGTGACGATAATAAAGTTCAAAGAAAAAATCAAGAGACTAAAAAACATGTTAGCACCTGCAAGAAAGTTTGTTTCAATAAAACAGGTGCCAGGGTCGCATCCAGTGTCTCCCCCAGGTCTTCAATGAGCATAGGCCACCCCAAGCGGATGCAATTCTCCAAAATTCTGATGTAAGTCACGTCGTTCAGTTTTGTTATTTTTAAACCGTTATCTTTCTCCATGTTTTTTATCCAACGGTTTGCCTAAAATCAGAAACTTTGGTATATTATTCGTATTAAGAAATAACACAGGCTATCTCAAATATGGAAAGGTTAGAGGTTAAGTAAATAAATATATATATCAGTTGACTCTTTTTTTCACACAACACATATCAAGCAATGCTTGTGTTATGGAAGTTTAAATTACCAATAAAAAAAAACATACCAATTATACATTCAGGCGCAGAATAAAAATCTGTAGTCATCGCATACATAATTATTTGTTCTTGATTGGTAGATACAATATTAACACTATCTCAGCAAATAAAATGTAGAAATTTTTAGCAAAAGGGAATTCTAACAGAGCGAAAATAATAGAGTGAGTGATAATAATTTTATCGGTCGTTGTGTATTTTTCTATTCTGTTTGACATTATTTGACAAACAATATTCAAAATAAATAATGAGGACATAAAATATGTATATCGCACATAAATAAACGGCGTCGCATATTCACTAGCAAGATGGCAGATGGGTTGACAATTTTTTAACTATCGAAGGCCTAACCTTGACTAGATTGGCAAGGATCCAGGAAGATGATACCATGATTGATAGACTTACAATTGACGGCCATCACGTCTGTTGTTAAGCGAAGATGAGGTCTACGATGGAACGTGCTTACCTAGCAGAAACCGATTCACTCTCGATTTGATGACCCCAAGATTATAACCGTCTAAAAAAACACTCGGGAATTTAAGCTGTTTTAAACTATTGTGCTATTTACAACCAGGCGCTCGTCGAATATTTTATGCTATAAAAATAGAAACGACGTAACTCAAAAGCTTAGTTTGAAGTTGTATTCATTTTATCAACAATCGAACAATTTCGTTAAAAATCGTCTGGTTTGTAACGAGAAAAGAGGTCAATGAGACAGTGATAGACCCTATGCGTCTGTTGTCTATATATAGACAGTTCAACAGTTCAAGTATGCAGACATTTGCGCAGTATTGTCGGCACGTAGCGCATGTTTATGTGCTGGTAAAATGGTGATGTTATCTATGTTGATACACACACCACTAGGTGTCTTCGTGGAGCACCTTGGTTTATTCCAAGGTGAAATAATATTTATGAGGATCCTACCCATCAAAACATTTTTTTTTCTAGTAAACTACTTTCGATGTCATAAAAAGAAAATACCTTCTTCATACAAAACTGAATCACTGATTGGAAAAATTGAAGGGAGAGATTGTTTTTTGTAGAACATATGAATAGAGCACGACGACGCGCATTTTAAAAACGCGCGTGTGCGCCGTAGATGTCGATTTTTGCGTTTGTATAGATTCAAAGGCACGTAAAAACGAGATACAAACGCGCGCGTGAAGCGCGTTTGTAATTCGTTTGAAGCGTGTACAAAAGGGCAGAGGAGAGGTGTCATTGTACAACTGATGAGGAGTAAGTATTTGATCAAAACGCGCAGGTTACATGCGACTACATCGCGTCTGTATCACTGTGTCTGCGCGTATGGGTTTAGGTTATAAGGTTGAGTTCGATCCTCGTTTCGTCATCTGGGCGTCGTCTCCGCGTTTAACATACGCCGTTTACTAGGGGACTTATTTTGTTCATGTTTACTTACTTGTTCTTGCGGATCAATAGTGAGAGGCCAGCGCCCTGCCCTAGTTACCAGGATGCCATTTTCGGTGGAGACTGCGTCACGCGGTAACCCCTGAGAGTTCCATGTACGAACCGTGAATGAGTCCGCCATTATGGTTATCAGACTGGAAATATAATATTCATTAGTTATTGTTGAATATTTATTTATAATTTTTAAACTAAATAAAAGCCGTGTACCGCATAGAATAGAATAGAATAGTGAGGAGATCGTGGTGGGCTTGTGAGGAGATTGTGGTGGGCTTGTGTAGAGACTGTGGTGGGTTAATAATGACGAGATCGTTCGATTACACAACCAAAGGTCTCTCGTTGGCTTCACATCTGCACTATATGAGTTTACATGGACTACGATAACCAAAGGTATCAGGTTGGCTTCACATCTGCACTATGAGTTTACATTGACTACGTATAGAGTTAGAACAAACTCTTTACACCGCGTCTGATCGTTCTTGTCTTATCGCTCTTGTGGAATTGTCATACTTATGTCGCGGCACATCACTATGTCACCATAGCATATATACACCTCGTTTGCTTACGATTGGTACAAAGGAACCGTGCGAAAAAACCTGATCTATTTATCTAAGCTAATAAATATTCTTTATCTAAGCACCTCCCAGTATTTTTCGAAGTAGGTACAGATGTTAATAATCATTAGTAATTACACATGGAATAGGCGCGTAGCATGCGTTTTAAGCCTTGGGATGTGCCTCCCGAGTGGGTTTCCTCGGATAAGCGAAGCGGTGTTAGTGTTAGGTGACCACAGCTACCCCACTCATACAGCGTGCGTTATAAACCGCGGAATGCGCCGCTCGAGTGGGTGTTTTCCCCGAAGTTTGTTTTTCTTGTTATACGTTACCTACTACCCAGTTCTGGATAGCAATGGAGTGGCGTGGGCTGAGAATCATTTATATTTATATTTTGCTATCCGCACGTACACGTAATAAATATCACGTAGGAGGTATATTATTATATCGTACCTATATATGTATACTATATATTTTATAGTGAGTTTTGATTTAATGTGATTTTTTTTTTATTTCAGTTCACGTCTGAGTCAGTCGCCGCAGCGTGTCGAACAGTTAAAAATCGGAAGAGGTGAGTGAGATTACGTTTTTTTCGTTGTTGCTTGGAAGCTATTATTGTATGACTAGCTGAACCCGCTACTTCGTTCGCGTAAGCAGATATTACTGACTTAAGCAGATATTAGTACATTAGTTGGAAGTATCGTACATCAAAATATTTTCATAATGTAATCATTGAAAAACCGAGTGAATTTGTTTTTCCACACAAAAATTTATTTAATTTTATCATCTTTATTCTTTTCTTAAACAAAATCAAACATACTTGTTAAGGTTTCGTAGTATCGAATATAGCCGCAAGTGTTAAGTTTGTAGGATTTTATAGGATACATTATAAAATCTGAAGCTGATGTGCATGATCTGATTACCTAGTTATCTTTTTTTATCCGCAAGCTGTTTTCTAGTTGTTACCCGCGACTTTGCCCGCGTAAAATTTTGAACGAAGCCTGTGTGGAATCAAAATGATTAAAATTTTGAGTTTTAATAATAGGTACTCAAGCAAGTTGAACCCGTAAATCTAAGCCAAGTCTTAGTGAAATGTTAATGTATGAATTTAATTGTAACACAGAAAAAAATATCCAAGAACGAAAGAATCCAAATGAGGCATCAAAATCCTTTTAGCAGCAAAAACTTATTAGTACAATTTAAAATACCAGTAACGCCACCTAGTGATGAAAGAAAAAATACATACCACAATAGCAAAACATTGATTTAAATGGGCTTTAGTGCTTTTAGATTTAAACTGACATTAGCGCCATTTAATGAGAATATGTGCTTGTTATTTTGATTGTGAACGCAAATCACCTGTATTATCTACGCCAAAACGGGTGCATATATTTTTCATTTTTGGCTTTTACCTTACCATCACATCAAGTTCCTTACGAAAATATATACTTAGATTAATATGGAGTTAAACGAAAATCTAGACTTATTAGCCCATGTGAAATTTTAGACTCTAAACTATCTATGTTTCGTATGTCCACCCAATTCGTTGTGCCGTTTTGACGTTATAGTTAATATTTGTTTCCTTAGGGCCCATGCTTCTTTTCAGGTTGATAGGTAGTACATATATGTGGTATTTCAGACTATAAGTTATCTGTTTCAATTTTCTACCAAATTTGCTTAGACTTTCCGACGTCACAGTAACCTATAAGTAACCGATTTGCTATTTCTGAGTATAAACTACGTGTGTTTCGAATTCCTTCCAAATATGTTCAGCCGTTCCAACGTTGTCCTGTAAATATTATGAATGCCAATGTTTGGAGGTTTGTTACTTAATCATAGCGGAACGTATCAAGTGATCGGGTTGAAATTTGAAATACAATTAGATCATAGTCTGGAAGAACACATAGGCTATACATTGCCTATGTACAGTTACTTATCTATATGTCCCTATGTGGTACTTAAGCTAAGCCAAGAATATGTTTCAAATTTTAACTCGATACATTCAGCCATTCCAACGTAATTGAGCAGCAAAATGTAAATATTGACATATTTATATAATGTTAGGAAAGGATAGGATATTTGAAAATAAAACCGGTCTAATGCCAGTGGGACTTGCGCGCGAAGGGTTCTGAATCATTAGCAAATAAAAGGATTTTATTGTATGGGAGCCCCCTTAAAAATTTATTTTATTTTAATTAATTACATTTAAAGAGAACATTAAACTAAATATTATGTCAATAGTGAAAGCGTCAACCTGTGACAGGTACGTTATTAGTATCGAGCAAGAAACGGTAAAAAAATTCAAGTTTGTTGTATGGAATAAGCCCCTCTTAAATATTTATTTTAGTTTTAGTATTTTTTGTTAAAGCGGCAATAGAAATACATCGTCTGTGAAAATTTTAACTGTCTAGCTATGACCGTTCTTTATATACAGTCTGGTGACAGACGGAGGAATGGACGGACAGCGAAGTCTCAGTAATAGGGTCCCGTTTTTACCCTTTGGGTACGGAACCCTAATAACAGTCTGCTTCGGTCACCGAAGCTTGTTGAACACTACCTTTAAATTTTAAATAGTATTTGGATTAAAATAATACGTTAAGTTACGGCTGGTCTAGTAAGCTACAGCTGACCTAGACGGGAGAACGCCGCCTGTCGATCCGGAGACCCAGGGTTCAAAACCACGCGCACCACTATCTTTTCAGAGTCATGTTCGTAATGCCGGTAAAACGGTGAAGGAAAATATCGTGAGGAAACCGAAATGTACCTAGAATCTAAGTTCTATGTCATATGTCATCCACCAACCGACACTGGGCCAGCGTGGTGGATTATAGCCTGGTCTCTCTCCTTGCGAGAGAAGGCCCCGACGCCCAGCAGTGGGAACATTTAACGGGTTGTTTATGCTGCTACTTATTATGCTGATATGTTTTCTCCAAAAAAACAAAAATTTACTTCATGACAGGTAATTTAATTCTGTCGTTCGACAAAATTTTATTTAATTTTATTTTCGATATATAAGATCACCTCTGAAGTATTTTCTACCAAACAAAAAAACAAATTATCAAAATCAACATCTTACTTGTTTGAAGGAGGATATTCTCATCCTCCTCCTTATTCCACACAAAAATATTTTTGACAATTATTTTGTCATTCAGGACGACGTGACACGATCACGTGGGCACTTTCTAGAATCTAGATATTCTGTGGATCGTCTGTGATACACAGAATACTTAGAAGTTAGTATGTACCGAACGCGCCGTGCGTGTTGTTATTATTTAATGTTTGTGTAATTTCCGAACCACCAAACCGATAATGTTCAAATTTGGACGGGACATTATAAAAAATGTGTTCTTTCTAACAATAAAATAATTAATGAAATTAAACCACGCAAACATGAGTTACAACCAAATACACATTCTGACTTTCACCCCCCCCCTCCCGCAAGAAAACCGATCAGAATTTGGGGATCAAAAGTAGCCTACAGCAATCTCCTTAGTATAAACTAAAATCATGCCAAGTTTCAGCTGAATTGAATCAGTAGTTTCGGCGTGATGCGTGATCCCTATACAGAAAGACAGACAGACAGACAGACAGACAGACATGAAAGAAAAAAAATGCAGTTTCGCCATCAGTATCGACTATGGAGTGCTCCAAAAAATTTTTTTTCAAAATATCTTCAATGTACAGAATTCGACCCGTTACAGTTTTATTATAAGTATAGATGAAGAGTACGAGTATACCTACATACAAACAAAATAATTGAAAAACTAAAAATAACAAAGATAAAATACATATGTGTGCGCTTATCCGCACGGCATTGAATTTAATTGATAATTTTGTTAACATTTTTCATTTTCACGTATAAAATTATTAGTGTCGTACTGGCTGATGTCTACTGACTTTAAAACACGATTCCAGCTAAAGAGTTTTCATTATTTAAAGTTTTTTATACCTATAAGCGTGTTTTTGAAGTGAAAATTTTTTTCGGCGCGCCTAGACAGATTTTTCGTGGGCTGTGAATTGAATTCTAGGGTCACGCTCGGGTATGATCACAGTATTTACACATACACTATAACACAACATATTTATGTATTTTTAGCGAAATACCTATAAAATAAATATATAGCAATAACTAAACAAATTGCGAGTCAAGCGCTATTTCCGACCCGCGTAAAAATTTGATTTTAATTTATTCTTGGCCATGCATATACAATATACATATTTATATTATACTAGTCATGCAGCCGCATGTTATTCTCGTGTTTCTGTACTTGCTAGGTATATTCAATTTCAAGTTATAACTCATTTTCATTTTGTATTATTAAAATTATTAATAGTCTTTAAATATAGATATAAACAGTAGTTTAGTCATCCGGCAGCAAACAATGGGTCGGCGTGGTGAGTTACGGTCTTGTCTCTCGTTGTGAGAGAAGATCCCGAGTCCTAGCAGAGAGGACATAACGTGGGCTGCTTATGCAAGCTAAAGTTAGGCTGAACACTAATTAGGAATTACAGATTCCTAATGAGTGATCAGCGAGCAGGGCGCTGAATATAGCCCAAATTCGTCCACTGCTAGGCATAGACCTCTCCAATAATACGCCACTCACCTTTATCCTCAGCTTCACCTAATAAAACGTATATGCAGTACGCATTTACTTAGCTAATCTAACCTAAAGTAAATGTGTGTTAATAATTAACTTTAAACTTACTCAAAAGTGTCAGATGAGGGTATCTGAAGCTCGGAACACTGCGCGATCCATTTGACCTCAAGTTCACGGCGATAGTGGGATGGAAAAGCACCAAAGTATGCGATGCAACCTGACGCCACTACAATGTCACCAGTAGTGCAGTACAGTTGATGTGTGGCAGTCTGTTACAAACAAGATGAGACGTCAGTTTTGGGAATGTTTTTCATTAACTGATTGCATAATATAGGCTGACTAGCGGCCCGTTCCGGCTCGGATATCTTAATAGGTATATAAATCACGCGACATGTGGTTTATCCGCGATTTGATTAGCATAATATTATAATGATCCGGCCAATTTTGAGATATGAGTCCCAGAAGATACATTATATACTTCACGTATTTTCTGATAACTCATTGTCACGTATATTACGAGGGTCAAACTGAAAGTTCTTAGAAAATCAAAAACTGATTACATTAGCCAGTTATTAGTTTTATTATATCTTATCAAAATATTGTCCATTCACGTCAATACACCGCTGCATGCGATGGAACCACTGGGAAAAGCACTTTGCCCACTCGTCCTTAGGGGTCTCTTCAATGGCATCGCGATATACAGCCACCGCTTCTTCAGCATTCATAAACCGCTTTCCTTTAAGTTTTTCTTTAATTTTTGAAAATAAATAAAAATCACAAGGCGCGAGGTCGGGGCTATACGGCGGGTGACCCAGTAATTCAACGTTTGATGTCGCCAAATAGTCGATCGTTCGCTTGGCGGTGTGCGATGAGGCGTTGTCGTGGTGAAGGAGGATCCTACTGGGAGGTCGTTTCTCTCGAACTTTTTCCAAGACAAGTGGCAAACAATTGGTAGTGTACCATTCTGCAGAAACTGTTTTTGATCCTCTAACACAATTGTTGCGAAATGACCTATCCTTCCAAAGAACGAGGCCACCATTTCTTTCCCCGCACTTCGATCTCTCTTCACTTTAGTTGGCAACTCCTCGAAAGGAAACACCCACTGAGCAGATTGTCTTTTGGTTTCAGGATCATAACAGTAAATCCAGCTTTCGTCACCTGTTAGTATGTCGGACACAGCATTTGAGTCACCTCCGTTAAATCTTTCAATCATTTTACGGCACCAATCCACACGATGGAGTTTTTGAGCCTCAGTCAAATTATGAGGTATCCACCGGGCGCAAAGCTTCCTGACCGCTAAATGTTCGTGTAGGATTTTGTGCACTTGACTCATACCGATGCCTAAGCTTGTCCGAATCTGCTGATAGGTCACTCTTTTGTCAGTCTCTATCATACGCCGCACAACACAGATGTTATCTTCAGTCGTCGCCGTAGAAGGCCGTCCCTCACGTAAATCATCAGTGAGATTAGTGCGACCACGTTTAAACTCATTAAACCAGTTGTAAACAGTCGCACGAGATGGGGCTTCATCGTGAAAGGCCAATCGTAGTCTATCATAACTTTCTTGTTGACTTAAATGACATCGAAAGTCATAAAAAATCATTGCACGAAAATTTTCTCGTGTTAAATTCATGTTGACGTGACACAGACAATTTTCAATTTGCCGCCAAATCGTAAAACAAATGACAAATAAATGAAGTATATACTCAGTAATATTGGCAAAGAGTTCTATTTTCAAATTATAGAATTATTTTTTTATTATATTGTTTATAAGTGGCCAGTTCTAAGAACTTTCAGTTTGACCCTCGTATAGGCAATATCTTTAAAAATGAGGCCCCAATATTCCCAGACACTTTCCGTCAGCCGTTTAGCTTAACAGACGCTTTAAAATGTATTATATTATACTAGCGGCCCGCCCCGGCTTCGCACGGGTACATACACACACACATACGCCCTTTTTTTGTATAGGGTTTCAAAAAAAAAGTAAAATTATAAAGGAAGTTTAAATTTTTTTTTTTGAATTTTTTTTATTAATGTTTTTTTGTATTTTTTTATTTTAAAATTTTATACATATATAATATTATTTACAAAACAAAAGCTATTAGTTTTAGTGAGTCAGAGCTTCCCTGTAAATGATATTTGAAGTAGTTTTAATTTTGTGGCAGCAAAATAAATTGATTTTCAGGAGCTCCGACACGTGATAGGCCAACATACAGTTGGCCATGAGTGAAACATTCTTTTCGTAGGTCGATCCCTAATAATTCGAAGATTTGGCCCTGGGACTTGTTAATAAATAACGCGAAAGATGATTTCACCGGAAACTGAAGTTGTTTAAAAGGGATTGGCAGATCAGTTGGAATCATCGGTATCCTCGGTATATGAGCTAGTTGACCAGCTGCTGGGCCAGTGATAAAATTTTGTTCAGCAAGCCGCTGCAAACGCTCGATACTCGACTCTCTAGCACGCGATTGCGACGCGTATTCTCTCCGACTTGCAAGGCGATTTTCAGTTTCTGATGAAGATTCCTCATTACGTCGTATTTTATTGCCTCGCCTGGGAACTATGTTTAGAAAGTTGAGATCTTGATCTTTTGGCATTTTCGGGCATTATAAAATGAAAAATAGAAGGAAATAAATAATTAAACAGGCTTTTACAAAATTTTTGCTTATTGAACTATGTAAAGTACTAAGCTGTTTGAATAATTAAAATATAATATTTATTATCAGGTAAGTAGTAGGTACTGATTGAAAGAAAATTAAAAATATGGGCTTAGAAAACTACCTTTACTAAATTTTTGCTGAAATTTTGAACAGGAATACCCATAAAATACTACTATAAGCAGTTTCAATAGTTACATTAAAATATAATATTTTTATTATATACTTTTACCTACGAAACGAATTCAAAATTTTTCAAGCTAAAATCATACGATCACGCACACAACCACTGCGTAGGGGAGCCGATCGCGCGAGTGAGCCGCGCGGCACTTTATTTTATTACATTGACTCCCCCCGTACCCCAGTGACGCTTACATGGAGCCTACATCGCATGCTGGCTAGCTGAGCGCGGTGAGCGACAACCACGCGACTTTTTCTAATACTTGCATTTTTAAACTCGTAATATCTTCCGAATGAAATGTAAAAATTATAAAAAGGTATTAAAGCCGTCTTGAATATAAAGAAATTTATTTTGATAAGGATTAATACCAAGGTACAAATGAAGAGCCTTTTCAAGAGGCGGCATATATAAATTAATATTTTAGAATAAAAAACTGCTTACTGTGACATAATAACTATAATATTTAGACATATGCTGTCGCGACACTTTTTGTAGATAATGATGAGTTCTGCAAAGTCGTAGTAAATGATTTTGTTCTATCATCAATAGTTTTCGCAGCGCACGCGACGTAAGGAATTTTTCAGGTCTTTTTTTACACCTTATGTTACATTATTGGAGTTTTAGTAAGGATCCCTAATTTTAAAAAAAATATAATATAGCCTATGTTACTCGGGGATAATGTAGCTTTCCAAAGGTGAAAGAATTTTTGAAATCGGTCCAGTAGTTTCGGAGCCTATTCATTACAAATAAACAAACAAACAAATCTTTCCTCTTTATAATATTAGTATAGATACTAAAATGTAGAGAGTTTTAAAGCGTCTGTTAAGCAAAACGGCCGACGAAGAGTGTCTGGGAGTATTAGGGCCTTACTTTTAAAGATGTTGCCTATAACATACGTGAAAATCAGTTATCAGAAAATACGTAAGTACTTGATGGGGAATTTTCTTTATTGGTTGAGCAACACATTTCCACTCTATCACAATTTCATGCAATAAGTTAAATGGAAAAGTATTTCATCCCTGAATGTAGATGCAATTGATAAATTTGAAAACTAAAACTAAAGCTAAATTTTGAAAATCCCCTTTCTATTATACCTCTATAGGGATAAAATCCTAATGTCTGTTTTATGCACCGCACCTGAGCCTTGTGTGGCTTTGTCCTAAAGCAAGATTCAATTGCAGTATCAGTTTGATGGCATCCTAATATAAAACTACTCGTAGCATACAACCAATAGAATTTGAGTTTTCGAGAGCAAAACCATTCATATTAATTAGCGTCTATATTGAAGGTTTCTTTCTATTTTCTCTGTTAATCTCGTTCGTTGAGTAATTTTCTCTGTACATTAAAAACTAGCGGCGTTCAGATAAGTGTACATTTGATGCAGCATTTTCCAGCTTGATATGCCATTTTCTACAATCTAACCAACGGGTTTGGTAAGCAACACGTCTGTCCAAAACAGCACAGTATCACGCAGCTGTTGGAACACGAAGAGTCCAAATCATGACCTAGCACTGTTCTGTGCTCGACACTCAGATATCTGAGTTGATTTTTTCAATGTCCCGTAATTTCTCTGGGAACACTGAACTTACCGGAACACTTATGGAACATTTATGTAGAAGTAGGCTCGCTTACCTTGACGCTGTCTTCCCACCTCCCCCTGTTCGTCTGCCAGCGCTTGCGTCAGCTTTCCCGCGCGGTACAATCTCGCCGCCGCCAGGTCCACGTCCGCCTGCAGCTTGATTCGCTCGTCTTCCACAACCTAACCAGCAACGGAAATAGAAATTAAAGTCTTCAAAATGTTCTTCGAGGTCAGGATTTTTTTGAGGTTTGTTTGTAATTTTGGAGACATTATGATAGTGTACAGCTGTGATGGGTTAAAATATAATATTTGTAATTTTAGGTACCGTACCAATAATATTTTACTTTAAAAGTCATTCATCATCATCATCATAATCATAATCAGCCCACATTCGTCCACTGCTGGACATAGGCCTCTCCAATAATACGCCACTCAGCCCGATCCTCGGCTTTACGTTTCCAACCGCTACCACCTGCCTTACGTATATCGTCACTCCACCTAGTCTCAGGGCGTCCTACACTACGTTTGCCGATTCGTGGTCTCCACTCCAGAACCCGTCTACCCCAACGGTTTTCGGTTCTGCGACAGATATGACCCGCCCACTGCCATTTCAGCTTGCTGATGCGCTGTTGTCTGACGGATGACTTCATTACGAATACAATCTCTCAGAAAAAACTCCAAGCATAGCTCTTTCCATAGCTCGCTGAGCGACTTTGAATTTCCGAACTGCTTTTACTGTTAGTGTCCACGTTTCAGCACCGTAGGTCATGACTGGTAGGACGCACTGATTATACACTAAAAGTCATTAAATAGATGAAATTGCTTTGGCCCATAGATACGCTGTAATACTTTTGCAGTTTGCACTGTACACTCAGTTAATTGTAGGTTAGGTTAGATATTGTATTATTAAGGGTGAAATGCGAAAATGGTGTTGGCCGTTTAGATGTACAAATTATTACCGAAGGTGGACCACTCTATAAATTCTAAGGTTATGTGAGATGCGAATGTTTTTCACTTGCTTTATCACTTACCATTAAATGAAACGGTATGGTACGACTTACTACTAACTGAGTGAACTTTGTGTAATAGTGGTAAGTACTCTTTGCAGAGTTCTCCTGGGAAAGCACCACACCATTACTAGTTAGTCGACCGCCAATCAGCAATGCGTAAACATTACTGTGTTCTGGTGTAAAAGGCGACGTTTCCAGTGAAATTTCAGAGCAAATAAATATTTCTGAGTGATTGGGTGAAAACTGTGTGTGATAGGTACCGAATGATCACCTAGCATAAAGTGAAGATAGGCATTGGCAGGGGCAGATAGACAGCCTCCAAACGGTTATTTACTTACTAGAGGGACTAGCTTGCCCTGTTATTTTCATGGCCGACATTCAAATTTTGTGTAGGTATTTGCCGGTATAAGTTGACTGTTATCTGCACGATCGTGAATCAAGTCATAATGGTCGGTATTGGATTTGGTCACCAGTAATCACAGCCTCTTAAAAAAAATTATACGTAACACCTTTTCTCTTGGTTGCTTTTTTAATGCAGGTTTTTGACCACCAAATCGTCTAATGGTAACCGTAGGTGCGCTCGAAGGTGATGCACGCTGACCTAAAAAACACCTATTCACTCGACCTAGACTAATACTAGATGCTAGATAGAATTTCACCGATGAGCGCTTGTGGTGGAGAACAGACGGCTGATGGACCACCTCTTTCTGCGTGAGGTGGGTATCACGTCATTAAGTCGGCCAACATACTGTGTGTGTTTGTATGTGACGAGGAGGAAAACGTATTATGATGAAATGTTACATAATTATGCGGTCACTCTTTTTTCAAAGTTACCTTCAACTCATTCAACATTTTTGCAAGCATAGCTTCGATTTTCTCCACTTCCTTCTGCTTTTGATGGAGAAGGTGCATTACTTGTTTCAAAACTACGGCGGCTTCTTTGTGCCTGTTGAGGTATTTATTGTTTACTAAAGAGATTAAGAAGCAAATACATTTTCCTATATTTGATTCTGTCAGTAAGTATTAGATACAAGTTCTGAAAAATAAAACTTATTAAACATACTTTTTTTAATTTGAATTTGAATATTATTATTTCAATCTGTCATTCATATTTCATATCAAGCTGTATACTAATATATTCTTATGTATAGTAATAGTTAATGATTATCTTATTTTTTGTTAATTATTTGTAAACTTTGGTCGTTACTAAGTTTTAGAGTTCCATACTAACGAATCCTTTCCCTTTATAACTGTTCTGGACGGCGTCACACGGGGGTTTACCCGCGTAGTTCACGTTCCCGTAATTTTCTCGTGATGAAGTAACTTGAGTCTTATTCCAGACGATAAACTATCTCTACAGCAAATTATACAGCGTTGAAGAGTTACAAATGCTCATAGATAACGTAAACGCTCCTTTTAAATCTTAGATCATTCACTTGTCTAGAGAGTTGTGAAAAGTATGAGGTTGATGGAAAGCAAATACGATCTATTTAAATTTTAAAATGGATGTCCACTTACGCTAGAATCTTCGGTTCTACCACTCTGAACACCTTTGCATACATATCTATAGCCCTCACCCATAACACCATGGATTTGCACACCTGGAAAATGTACTATTATGTTATTTTTGTCGATGGTTCTGTTTGTACGGTGATATTAATTAAGAGATATTAAAGCTTTGTTGAAATCCACAATATTAAAAAAAAAACAATCATTGTGTTTCTTTTTCGTCAACTACTAGGGCATTACATTGAAATGAAATTAAGTGATTTATTCTTATGTCATCTATAGGAACTCTGAATTCCACACTACCACCACTTTTTTACTTTTACCAATCAATAAGTATTTTACCATCAAGTTTTTAATCATTAGGTATTCAAAAAAATCTTCAAACTTCGTTTTTACGGAAGGCTAGGTGAAACATTTACACATCGGTATGGAACATTGTATACAAGTATATTAGGACACAATTTGGTTCAGATAAACAATAAATAAGCTTACTTTAGATACTTTGACGACAGTGTCCGGGTTGAAATCCTTGTGTGTGAGGTATACTTTAATTTTTTTCAGAATAGTGTCCGGGATGTGGTCTTTATCGTAATCTGCTAATTTGCCAATAAAATTCACATCAGCCAGTAGTTTCTTCGTGGAATCCCAATCTGGTCTAAAGTCAATACAAAATTACATTATGCAGCGTTTTGAGTAGAGTGTACAAACTGTATTTCCAATATTTGTGCCAGAATTTCCTGATTTATTTTATACTTTATTTCCGCTGAAAGAAGCTGAAATCGCTTTTTTTTTTTTTTTTTTTAATTTTATTCTAGCTAGCTACTCTCTCCATTATCAAATTTTAGAAGATAGTACCTACAATGTGTGAACGCTGAATGTGTGAATGTTAAGACTTTAATTTTGCTACTGATATCTTTAAAAAACGTACTTGGCCCCGAGCAGTATACAGACAGGCTCCATGACGAAGCGCACGAGGGCCGGTGGTTTCAAGAAAGCCTTTAATTCGTTGATATCTGCCTTGTTGAGGGCTTTAAGTGCGTTCTGCGCGGCGTCCATCGCGGGCATAGCTAGGGCCAGGTCGGCCTTGGCCTCGTCGGCTATCTGCCTCACTTCTTCTGCTTTTATCTATAATGTACAAGGGATATGTATTGCGCAAGAGCTTAAGTTTTAATCATAAAAATATACTATGGTAAAAACATTTATGTTCAGAAATGGGCCGTAGTGGAGGCAAACCAAGAAGAGGCAATATAGAAAATAATAAAAAACCATGTTGAGTCGATTACTAGTGGAGTCACTCGTTTTTCATCTATTTCGATAGTTCAGTTGCGCTAATTATCTTAGTTAAGTACGGACTAAGATAAGTTACGGTGGGTCTAATCGGTAGAAAAACAATTGCCAATCCGCGGTGATCGATTCAAATTCAGCACGCACCTACCTATTTATTTTCAAAGTCATGAGCGTAATGCCGAAAATTTAAAAAAGCTGAAGGAAAATATCATAACATCGTGAGGATACCGATACATATTGGGCATGACTCACCTTGCAAGGGAAGGCTGCGAGTTGGACCTGTAGTGGGCTGCTTATACCACGCTAGTTTACCTTTGCGGCTGCCTCGTCTTTCATGACCGCCTGCTTTACTTCGTCAGCTGCCTTCTGCTCCACCTTGAGACGCATGACGAGGGCGTGGCCCTCTTCTGCTTTCTTCGCCAGGATAGGTTCCATTTCACGCACTTGTTGCTCCATGGTTCCCACCACTTCATACGTCTCGTACAGTTTCTAGATATATTCGATATTGGTAGACATTGCTCACACAACATTTATCTAGCCTTAACATAAGCTACTATGGCTGGTCCACGAGCAACATAGCTGATAGTTGAAAATTCATAAATAGATACCCAGACAAAACACATATTTGTATTCTATGTGTGTTGTGTAATGGAAGATCATTTTTATTTATTTTGAGGCATAAAATAAGAAAAAATAAGTATATAAGGAATGTCAATTTTATGTACCCTGCTAGTCTAATCTCTCTCACTCCGCCACCCACAGATCATGGTTAAATTTTAGGTATAATTATAATAATATTATGTTTTGATAATATAATTCAATTTTCTTTCGATTTTCCTACATCTTATTTGTGCACCGCGTTTTTTGAGTTGTCCACACATTATTTTCCATTCTAAGGTTGCATGGAAGGCCGCCAACTTGTCGCACTAGTTTTTGAGGTTGATTGTAAATTGTGTATCCTATTCTTTTGGTGTGTCAATTAAGTGCATATCTATCTATCTATCTAATGGAAAAATTACGAGGCTTTCTAAATCGATAAAATAGATTGTGGTTACAATATCAGTGTAGAATTTACCTGATGGAAATAGTAGTACCACTTTATCGAGTTACAAACAGCACCCTGCGGTATTACCTGCGCAGTTCCCTACCGTTGTTTCCCCGGGATAAAACTATCATATGTGCTATTGCAGACCAATATGTACTCCTACGCGCAACATTTTATCTGGATCCTTTCGCACCTTTTGTTTGAAATAATAACATTGCCAGAGCTGTCACCAATGTTTAGTGCAAGTCAGTTCACCAGCCAGGTCTCCAGCTTCATATTGGGGTATAATAGGAGAACTATGTTACAAGTTGCTCAAATTTGCTCAAAGCAAAATTGCTCAAAAAAAAAGTTGCTCAAAGCATGCCTCAAATGCTCACCAAAAATTTGGTGGTAGCTCACGGAATAAAGCTAACATCCCTACATACATACAATCTGTCGCAATGTGTTCGTAACTGGGCACAAAAAATACTCATAGACGATCAAAATGTGTTCTGTGTCGGTGACTGGAAACTAAAAGTGTCTACGTTTTCGTAAGTAGTGGGTAGTTAGTAAGGGTAGTTTAGTAGATATATCTCACTTGCAGCCCGCAGGAGATCCGGTCTCGGCCACGGATGATCTGCTGCTGTTTCTTATCCAGCAGGATCAGGTAAAGTTTCAGCAAGTCCAGGTAACTGCTGGGCGTTGTGTAGAAATATCTTCGCATTTCGTCGTACAGACGGTCCGTCATTTTATCCACATCCTAAGAAAATACGCATGATGACTAAATTATATTAATGAGTCCGTCAGTTAGATTAAATTTGCTGTGGCTCATTGTGATGCAAAAAATAAATAAAAACAATCCTTGATGCGGATTATATATCATTAGATGCCCGCCCCGGCTTCGCCCGTGGTATATTATATAGCACTCATCGGGATCCCGTACATATCCAACGGTGAACGAATGACTGAAATCGGTTCACTCATTCCTGAGAATATCGTTTTCAAATAAAAAACCTCTTCAGCTACCTGCTACGCCACCTGTCGGAAATTGGTCGTACCAACTCAGATTTAGAAAAAAAAATAGCAAAGGTTTATATTCAATGCACAGATTACTGAAATTCAATAATCTTTGAAACATGCTGTCATGTGTCATGTCAAAGCATGAAACGTACGAAAACTCTCAAAAGGGAATATTTTTTCCCGATTTTGTTACATTCTTGTTTCATGCTCCGCTTCAATTAATAGTAGGGTTATTTTCTCTAGCCTAAAGCCTTCCTCGATAAATGGACTATCCAATAGAAAAATAATCTTTCAATTCGGACCAGTACTTCCCGAGATCCTAGCGTTCAAACAAACAAACAAACAAAGAACTCAAACAACTTCAGCTTTATAATATTAGTATAGAAGTATAGATTCTAAAATTTCAGCTCGATCGGTGTAGAACTTTTTGAGTTTTTGAAGCGTACACAAACCAACATAACATTTTTATATATAGAGAAGATATAGTTTTCGTACCAACGCGTATTTTTTCATTTGTTTTACAAACAAGAAGTGACGAAGATACAGTGTTTAGAAGTTTTTAGACGTTCAGACGTTAGACGTTCATTCACAGCCCCTACTCTGTAAGTTTCATGATAAGTACTCATCGATTATTAATAATAATTCGTTAATAGTCTAGTCAGCAAGTGCTTTTTAAGTAATTTTTTTGGTATTCTCCTATCATTTTGACAATTAAGTGAAAATAAAAAATAGTGTTGTTTGCAGTCCTTTGTAATCATTATTTTTTATTGGAACAAAGTTCCTTATCGCGCGTTGTGAAAGGGGGCTAGACGGAAAAAATTCTTACGAAAAATTGTCACGACACTTTTTGCTATTGTAAACTGTGCGGCGTCGCATGTTTCTCTATCTGTCTCTCTCTCTCTTATAGAAAGCAAGCCAGATATTTTCATTTCTATTTTGCATTAAACAGTGTGGTGTCGCGACGATTATTTTTGTTGAGTGTATTCAGGTTTTTTGTAAATAATAAAAAATAATAATAATAATCACTCCTTCACTAATTAATCAAAAGGAACTTCGTTCCATCCGGGTGTCCCTTGACACCTCTCAAGTTTTTGAAGTGAGAACTTCTTTAGCGGCGCTGAGCACTTTTTTTTGTATGGGTAAAAACTTTCAAACTCGCGTCAGGGTCACGTGATGCTGATCGAAAAAGCGTAAGATCGAGGGGAAGGGAAAGGAACTAGTATCTCCCACTCTTTCTACCGTGCCTGAGTGTGCTGCTCTGTTTAGGCGGCACAGGGCGCTTGCGCGAATATTTTATAATTAGCGGCCAGAGAGAATTAGACCTAAAAACTATACAACCTTATGAAAATGGTAGAGGTTGCTTAGCAATAATGATGTTTGAAATGTGATGACATAAAGTAAATAAATAAAATTTTCAGAAAAACGTAAGTTTTAACAGTTTAAAATAGAAATAATACATGAAGAATACTAATATTATGATCAGAAAAATATGCTTTATCGTGTGGACACGATTGAACAGATATTAGTTGTATGAAAATTCAGTATGTAAGTACTATTTAATAAACATTGTATTCTACCTCATAGATGATAGTACTTTTATACTTATAATTAAACACAACGTTAATATTGAAGTTTTCACTTCTGCCGACACTCCCGGAGTGCTACCGGTGGTTTTTTTATTTATATAGATAGATAGAAGCATTTGACCTACATATTGCTTGATTTTAAGCAATTGCTTTCAAAAAAATATGATATAATTAAATAATCTTTGTTTTTAAGTTTTCGCGATTTGAACACATAATGTTTATAATGTACTGGACTTAATCACGACTTAATTCATTGTTTAAATACCTCGACGTTTCGGCAGCGTTACAACCGCCGTGGTCACGAGAAGACTCAGGTATTTAAACAATGAATTAAATCGTGATTAAGTCCTGTACATTATAAACATTAAATAATCTTGATTAACAATTCTTCCATAATATAAATTTTAATTAATTGGTATAATTACCTCATGCATGGCCACACAGAGTTCTGCAATTTTCTCGATCATTTTGACGTCTTCGAGCGGATGTAGGCATTGTTCGGCTACTGACAGCAGCGCCTCTGGTGGCCATTTAGTGAACCAGTCTATAGTGCAACAGTTCACTAGGGACGGGAACATACGGCAACGGCGTCTACAAAAAACAACAGTACTCGTAAAAAACTAAAAATCTAACTACTTCAGTATGTAGTACCTAACTATAATATATAATTTAATAGTAGCATAGGTGTCTAATACCATTGCTAAGCCTTAACGAGGTATGTTTTTAGTACTTTCAGTGTTTTCAGTGTATAAACATGTTCTGATTCGATTTGATTTCAAAAAAATTGTTATCACGTGATGTTATATTAAACTAGCTGCTTCTTGCGGTTTTATCACGCAGTATAATAAAGGATGGAGGAAATGTTTGTGATTAAAATTATAATGTATCAACTATATATCACATGCTACTAAATTTCAAAAAAACAATGTATTGTATATACTCGTATCATGGGTTGTAAACGACCGCGTTTAAAGCTTAAACATGAATGCATAAAGTTGATTCCAGTATGAGTCACCTGAACGCTTCGCCGACAGGACTCATGCAGATACAGAGATGCAGTTTCCCGCGCACTCGATTTATGAAGAAGTAATATACCGCGTCACGATCGGCGGGGTTGACGCCGGCTTTGCCTGCGTCCGGGCGGCAGCCCGTCTGCACGGCCTCGTATGTGTCGCCTTCGAACAGATTTGGCACCTCACCTGAGTGGATAGAACGTTTCATTTCTACAAACACTGTATGAACACGTCAGCTATTAATGATAGCATCGCTATTACAGCTTTATTTAATTGATGTTTCCTTGTACGTTGTTCGATGAATAGGCGTCAGCAGATTCAGTTTGTGATCTGCTATATTTATGTCTCACGGCTTACCTCTCGATGCAGATGTATGATCTCTGGAGTACTAGTCCCGTAACCAGCCTTTTCTCTGTGCCTTTTCTCTGCAAGCTTCTATAACTGCGGCTTGTTTTCTTGTCGATAGATATTTTATGCATATTTTTTATAGATAGTCCTGCCTGGTCTGGCAATTCTCATTCTTGCGCTTCTCAGAGTCTACGCCTTGTGCCTGAGCACTGGCGGCACCGCCCTATTTACGACACTGCATAGTACATCTCTACAATGCAGCTGTCATTCACACACCCAACGATATCTTGCGTGAGCAAGTTGTTGTTGATGTGCGACAACATTAATGTACCCAGCGTAATATACCATTTGATCGCAGGAGCTGCAGTCAACAACTTTAAAAAACAAATCGCTGTCAAACCGAAAGTTTAAATAAAATTAATCACTGTTCTAAGTGATGTAATTTGATCAACTAGACTAAGCATATTGTATTCCGGGAAGTCTTCCTTGAAATGTATAGGTGTAAATGAACAAACAATGTTTACGCCACAGACTTCATACCTAGCTATGTATCAAGCTATGTATGTAAGCTACGTAGATACATACATAGCTTGGTACTTAGCTTGGTCAAGTTGTGGTAGAACTCCTATGTAAATCAACGCTAAAAAGTCGTTCCCGTCTGAGATTGCCATAATATATACATTTAATGCTCCTCAAAGGCCAAGCTAAGACAAGCACAAACAAAACTGTTCTTACCAGAGTTGAGCATATTGTTGATGTCCTCCAAGAACTCTTCTTTGGTGATTTGCGTGTCGGTGAAGAGGAAGACAGTATCCTCGCAGCTGACCCCGGCCCGCATGTACATCTTGCGCAGGTCATCGTGGAACTCGGGGGTGTCGTAGTTCCGTTTCAATTCCATTCCCATGCATCTGTCAAGTGAAATTAAGATGCAAAAGCGACATTCTTTCTGTGGAATACGTATGAATGAATACAGATAGACATCATCTGCTATTTCATTATTTGAAGTAATTAGTGGAACTAGTCCGCTTCGGTTTGGTATCGGCGTTGTATGTAACTGTGATATTTTGTTGTCCACCTACGCTCGTATGAAAGCGAATTTTCTTTTTTTGTTGGTGGCTTGAAAATAATTGCTTCCATGAATACGGCCGCCATTTTAGAGGCAGTTTATAAATAAACTGGCTAAACCCTGTGCGTTTTGTTACGCCACCTATCGCAAATTGGTCGTACCAAATTAGAAACCTTCTTTGGTTTATGAACAACAAATTTGGTTATGATCATCAATGATCAAATGCATTGTTTACGATAATTTAGAGTGCTTACAGACAGACGTTCACTATTATGTATATGTTAATGGAAATGTATGTAATCCGTCATTACATACAATTCCTAGGAAATGTATGTAATTCCTAAAATCGCCCAGAAATGTGTGAAATAAATTATATCACATCTTAGGAAATCTATATATTTTCTAAACAACTTCGGAATTGTATATATCCTAGGAGTTGTATACGATTCCTACATATATACAACATACTACTTTTACTTGTTCATGTTTCAAAAATCACCCGACCGATTTCGATAAGATTTATATGGGACCATCCGGGAAGCATACCCATCTAAAAAGAAAAAATACACAAAAAGAAATTTTAAAATCAGTACGGGGCTTCTCGCGAAATCAGGTAACATACATAAAAAATGAAAACATTGTGGTCGAATTGATAACCTCCTCTTTTTTTGGAAGCCGGTTAAAAAGTAGTTCAGAAACAGTGACAGATACAGTGTTAGTTACTTACTTGCACTCGTTGACGTGTCCGGCGAGGGTGGCGACGCTGCGTCGGCCGGAGCCGCCGGGGCCCACCATGAGGCAGTGGCCGCGTTCCGCCCGCAGCACCCGCGCCACCCGCACCACGTGCTCCACGCAGTCCTTGAACAGCACCAGGTGCATCTCCGCGCGCGCCGTCGAGTTGTACTCCTCCAAGTACTCCTGGGGATTCACAAATACACGGGCTTCGTGGAACTACTTCCTACTCAGTTTTATTTTTGAAGTGAACATTTCTTTTAGCGCACCACAAAAAGATTTTCCTCGGGTTCGAAATTGAGCTCCAGCGTCACGTTCGTAAATGAAAGAAATCTTCAGGTTAACTCGGACGATCTAGAGGCCATGGCCACGCCCTCCGCTTTCACCCGCGTAGTTTCCAAAGTAAACTATCAAATAGGCATGACGACTGATCCTGGAATTATATTAAATTATTTGATACAATGACGGTATTTAAATAGAATTAAATATGTACCTATTTTAATTTTGATATTTTTTGTTTAACTTTTTAATCATACAAAGCTGGATGGGCAATCCACTCCATTTTAAAAGTACGAAATTATTAAAAAAAAGTATTTACCAATGGATAACCCATTCAATTTCAAGTGACTTTTATTACGAAACCAGTTTCCTGAACGCAAGATTTAATATAGTTAATATACAAACTTTACGCGCGACGCATAGTAAATACGACACAGTGACATTACGCTTCAGTAGTTAGTAGGTTTTTGTAAGAAGCGTTTTTGGGAAAGTCCAAAATTGTGCTTTAAAACTCTCGATTTCACGGGAAGTTTTTATGATAACGAAGTAATTATTTCACTTATATTTCAGTTATTGAGAAGTCTTTTAATGGCACAATAAATCAAAAATGAGTCGTCATGCCTATTCTGAGTTATTAGGTTTCACCTCTATCTATTATCGGCAGTCCCGATGACCTATGGCCCTATGATTGCCTAGTGTCAAGCGACGATGCGGTCTACGACGGAGTTTGTTTACCTAAATGAAATCAATTCACTCTCCATTTGAAGAAGCCAAGATTGTAACCATCGGGAAAAAATAACTCAGGCAACGTATTCCACAGCCTAGATGATCTTGTCACAAAAATAGAGTCAAACCCCTTCGTTCCTATCTTTGGAACATCAACCATGAAACGCACAGTTTTATGCTCAGATTATAGAATTAACATTTTATAAAATTAGATTTTGATCTATTGAAAAAAATATTTCTATCATAATGTTTGTAATAAAATTGCCTATCCGTTAGTGTAAGTACAAAATCTAAATAATGGCGGGTTCAAATAATATTTTAATAACGTAAAAAGTAAACGACCATTTTAAGGCTAAGATTTTGCAGAAGTTTTATGTATTTTTCACCAATTGGTATTTGTTTTGGACAAAAAGTGGATAGCTCTGAAAACTATAAAAAGAACTCGTTTTGCTGGGGCATTACTGTTCAGACCATCCACTCTACTCTGTGAGCGCTAACTCTTCGTTCCGTGTACAGCGCAATTGTAAGTATAGTTACCGGATGCCCAAAACAGCTACCATAGGCTTAAATATTGTAGAATAAACTAATTGTGTACTTTAATGTAATATGTCGTGTTTTGGTAAACATTGTTTCTTTCTGAAGAAACAAAATCCAACTTTAATTTAAAATTAAGTTCAGAGACTCGGCTAACTTTCATAAAAAAAAACCATCACTATATCGTCCAGTTTAAATGACAGCATGGTTTAGTTTTTTGTTGATATTTCAAAAACCGCCACACCGATTTCGATAGAATTTATATTGGACTTCTGAACCTCTGTGGATCTACAAAACACAAAACAAACAAAAAAAGAACCATCAAACCCAATTCACAATTGGCGGAGCTATCGCGTACCATATCATACTCGTAAATACAAAAAACATAACATACATTGAAAACTTCCTTTTTTTGAAGTCGGTTAGAAAAAAAACTAGTTAAAAAGTTTTCTTGATGGTAATTTATTCTGTAAACATAGCACATTCGAAATCCGCCTGCGCCTGTAATTATTTTTCCAAGGACACTTGTAGAAGGTTGACATCAGCATGGACTTTAACGGCGAAGGAAAACATCGTTACGAAACATAACACGTGTGTCATCTGCCTATCGTCACCTGGCTAACGATAACTCTCTCTCTCTCTCTCCTGTGAGAAAATGTCACAATTTTCAGTGGTGGGAATATAATTTTTGCTAATAATATAATGTAAGCTTCGGGACATAATTATTATGTTTTACTACGCCTTAACAAGATACTCAGTTTGGAGATAGATTACCTAAATTATTAAGTTTTTCCGATTTTAACCGACTTCAAAAAAGGAGAAGTTTCTCAACTCGATTGTAGGTATGTTTTTTGTATGGATGTTAGGTACGATATAGCTCCGCCAATTGTGAATCGATTTTGATGTTTTTTTTTGTTTTGTACATCATAGTTCAGAAGTGAACCCATGTAAATTTTATCCAAACCGGTGTAGTAGTTTAATATGAACAAAATCAACTAATTTACTCTCGTTATCTCGATGACTTAGTGATTGCTTCCTATTGAATTTGGTGGAATGCCTGAATTTAATTTCAAATTGATGTCGGTTGTAGGTGAAGTTGTATGATTTGGTGATCGCAGACCAAAACTTACCTTCAGAACCACCATCAGCTTGTGCATATCAGGAATCTCCGCGTATACCCTGTTCTCTTTAGGAATAGCCGAGTTAATGAAGTCTCCGTAGAGCAGCATAGGAGGATGTTCAATGATGGGGTCGTCTGGGACGTCTAGGATTGGATTCTGGAAGTTTTTGTTGCACACGTTGCTCATCAGGTGCAAGAAGTAGCTCTTGTCTTGAACGTTGATGAGTCGATCGTGGAACACGCGGAGACATTCGTGGTAGAACAATCTGTGATGGACAATGATGAATAAATTATTTCCGAAACAATAATCACCGCTACAACAACTATGTATTTACCATTGTATTATATCAGCTATCTGGCTGCCACAGCACAAGCTTTGCTTAGTTTGGGACTATAAAGGGTTACTGGTAATAAGCCTGCCTCCGTTTAAGGCCATATTCTGTATCCCGGTTTGAAGGAAAATGTTTCCAGAGAAATTACAGGGCTTAGATATATAACATCTTAGATCTCTGGGTGATGAGTGCAGTGTGCTAGGTAATGATTTGGACTCTTCATGTTCCAATAGCTGCGTGTCACTGTGCTGTTATGCGGCAGGCATGTTGCTTACCATCAGGCACATGTCATGCACGTCTCCTCAATCTTTATTAAAAAATATATGTTTTGTATGTTTAAGGAAACAACTTTTGATAAAACTTAATATATATCCCCAAAAAAATGTGTTTGTTGTCCTCTCTAGCACTGTTTAGCGGCTGTTGAGTATTTACTCACTTCGGTACATCGTTTATCGAGCGTTAAGGCCGTCACAGACGAAGCTATAATATATATTTTCATATTTCATAGCTGGACATATTTCCATATATTTTCTATACAAATCCTTGAGAGTCCACACACGCAGCTGTAATATATATTTTCGTGACGTCACCCAACTATACTGTAACATATATTAAGGCATATTAATATAAATTATGGTATAGCAAGACATATTTCGAATGTACAGCGTGTTTCAACATTGTCCGAGCATCCATCATGAGTTGTTTTACAAGCTTATATTTATTAGTTTCACCTATCCCGATATTAACCAAGATCTGATGATGGATCTTGAAGTGGGTCATAGGAACTCTGTAATAAAATGACGAAACTTCGTCAAATCTGGGATCGTTTTAGTTGTCTTGGTCTGATGAAATCGGTTCATCCGTTTGGGAGCTACGATGCTACAAACACAAACACAGTTATGTCAAACTTATAACAACCCGTCGTTATTGTTTCGAGGGTAAAAAAGTTCAAAAGACTCGAAATTGCGCCCAGATAATGTTGAAACATACTGTAAACTCAAAATATGTCTTGCTATGTTAATATGCCATAATATGAATATATTACGGTATATTTTCCTGACGTCACGAAAATATGAAAATATATATTATAGCTACGTCTGTGACGGCCTTTTATTAAAGAGTGCACGCGATCTTGTTACGAATTGTTACGAAGAGTAGGAAGCTACAAAGCTTTTAGATCGGGCAAATGTACAACTTTTTTGGAAAAAAAAAAAAAACGATTTTAACTAAAATCGCTAAAAGCAATGTATAAAAGTCATTTCTTTCACTAGCTTTAAGGATACGTCATTTTGTACATAAAATGGCCAACTAAATACATTTCTGTTTTCACAACTCCCGTAATGTTGGGTATCAAATAAAAGGACTTGACTATAATATTACAATGTTGCACATGTTACCAATCCGAGGTAAACGCGGGTAAATCAAATTTTTTAATTTTGTCTTGTTATTTCTGAAGTGAAAACTTCTTTTGGTGCATCATGTGAAGATTTTCCGTGGGCTGTGAATTGAGCTAATTGTGAACAATAAAGAGTATCTACGAGTATCTATCTAACCCTGTATAGTGTTGTGTGAAAATAGCATTTTTTATTTATTTTAGTATGAAAAGTAACGTTGCTACTTACTTACCATAGACCTATATACTTAAATCTTACTAATATTATGAATGTGAATGTTTGGGTATTTAGATTATTGTTGCTCATTCACGTAGTAACCTCAGAACAGAACTGGATGAAATTTGGAACAAAGATTAAAGAAGGTAGAACACATAGGCTTTTTATCCCGGGAAAATAACGGGAACAGGAACCGCGAGGCGCTGCTAGTGTCTTAACATAATTGTAATAATCCAGTGTCACGATGTTTGTTCTCAGTGAACACTTCACCAAGTCAACAAATTCACGAAAAATGTCCTTTATGTGTAATTCGGTCCAATTTCAGATATAGAATGACTAGAGATAGGATGGTTTTTATGTCTTCATATGATAATATCCGACCGAAGCCGGAACGGCAGGTCTACTGCCTTACTAAATCTGCCTTGACTTTCCTATTGCTGTCTCTGTCATTTTAAGCGAAAAGAAAAGAGAGAGCTATTCCAAAGCTAAGACAGTTTTAGTTAGATGGTTTTAGTGACTCTCGGGTCGCTAATACCTACGAGAACTTTTACATAGTTATAAAGTTATCGATTTTAACTAACATAATATTGTAGGTAGGTATCGATATAATCTATCGTAGAGCTATCGTTAGTTTCGATCCCGAGTCCTTCCTTACCTGAGCATGCCTTGCGGAGAGCGCATGTAGCCCGCGTCAGACTGCAGGACACCTTGCATGGACTTGGACAAGTCTCGCAAATTGAACACGTAATGGGACTTCGCTGGCGTGGGCAGCAGCTCGGCGCATATCTTGTTGTAGACATCGACGGCAGCGTTCACGATAGCGTCGCCCAGACAAGACACCTCCGTCACAAAGTCCTCCATGTGGCCTTTCAAAATAGCCTGTCAAAAATAAAACGAATTTTCAATGTTTTACGTTGGAGTTTCTAATAGATTCCCATATCCCGTTGCAAGGGGCATTAATTCATGTACACAGATGAAACTTCTCTATACATTCTCAGTGGAATCAACATCTATCAATAGTGTGAAAATCGAATAATATCCAAAGATCGACCCGTCAACATCATTTTTGTAGTGTCAAAGTTATAGTTAGACAGGAGTGGCACCGTAGGTGACAGCAGTTACCTTAAAAATAGTCTTCATAGCGTCGGAATTCGGCGCAGAGATATAGAACATGGCAAAATGACGAACGAAGCGCGCGGTGAGAGGGTTGCGGCCGCCGCCGGGTGGTGCGCAGGCGCAAGATAGCACCACATCCAGGATGTCCTTCCAATACAGCTTGTCGCGGTCGTACAGCCCGCCAAAGTCCAGGTATTGTCTACACGCAGAAAGCGGGCTTTTACAATCACATTATTAATAACGACGTTGATATTTTAACGAATTAATCACGAATGAAATTTACGAAATGGCGTGATAAGATCGACTATATAAATTTAAAATATTTATCGAATTAAACTTTTTATGAAGGTAAAAGTATAAAATTACCTACTTAAGAGTAAGTGGCTAAAGTAAGAAGTAAGCTTGCACTGTCGCTTAACATAAGGCTAGGTATCGGTTAAGCCTATTAATTATTAAAAAACAACGAATTCTTCACTAAGAAAGAAGTAAAAATGTAAAATATCTTAGTTAAACTCTTACCCTTACTCTTAGCGAGTATTTTAGGTCCTGTTTAATCGCTGAGCTTTCAAATTTTCAAATCTTTGTGCCACAGCGAAGCGTGCCAGGGTATAGCTAGTTATACATAAAATCTTTGTTTTATTTTTATTTTAACAATTTCTATGACTCCAATGTTTTAAGATGGGGTCCAGGGGAGATTTGCAAAATCAAGGGTTACGCATAAATTATCCCGCTAATAATCCTAACAAATAGAAATAGATTGGCAAAACAATCATCTGTGCTGTGTCCGTCCGTTTTTTTTGTCGTATGTAGGTACATTTTCATTGACCACTCGTACATAAACACTAAAGTTTACTTTATCAAGCCCGGTTTTTAAATGTCCAATACTACGCTACTCTTAGAATGTTAGAAACGTATTTCGTTTTTGTTGTATTAAATTTTATTTGTTGTGTTTATGAAAGAAAATACGTTATATTATTCTAATATATATACGTATAGTATTCTAAGAAAGGTTGATATATCATAGTGGTAGGACTCTTTGCAGAGACCGCCTGGGGAAGTACCACACCTTTGCCAGTTATTCTACCGCTAATCAGTAATGTGCAAACATTACAGTGTTCCAATTTGACGGGCAATGTTTCCTGTGAAATTACAAGTCGATGAGCGTAGTGCAGTGATAGGTAATGATTTGGTCACTGTGCGGGAACGTGGCAGGAATGTAGCTTACGATCAGGCACATGTCGAGAATTTATCGCTCTAGTAATTAGATTTTTAAGTGTGTAGCTGTAGGGCTACATGCCATATGTTGAGTTGGCTTGTAGCCAATAGTGTGTTGTAAGATTTTGATTTGTGTTTGTGAATTTTTATAATCTATACTAATCTATACTAATATTATAAAGCTGAAGAGTTTGTTTGTTTGTTTGAACGCTAGGATCTCGGGAATGGTCCGAATTGAAAGATTCTTTGTCAATTGGATAGTTCATTTATCGAGGAAGGCTATAGGCTATAGAAAATAACGCTACTATTAACAGAAGCAGAGCATGAATCAAGAATGTAACATCGGGAAAAAATATTCCTTTTTGAGAGTTTTCGTACGTTTCGTGCTTTGACATGACACATGACAGCATGTGTCTAAGATTGCGTCATTGAATATCACAGATTACATACCTCTTGCATATAAAACCTTTTTGTTAATCTCTGAGTTGGTACGACCAATTTCCGACAGGTGGCGTAGCAAGTAGCTGAAGGTGTTTTGTTTGAAAGCGAAATTCTCAGGAATTACTGAACCGATTTCTAAAATTTTTTCGCCGTTGGATATGTGCGGGATCTCGATGGAAATGGGATCTATATATGTTCCATGGGCGAAGACGGGGCGGACATCTAGTGCTATATATATACTTAATTAAATACTGGTTGCTGTGCGTGTTGGCTTAAGCTGTTAGCATAATTAACAATTGCTTAAATAAATAAATAAATAAAATGTCGTGCTCGTCGAGTCACTCCATACTATAAATAACTAAAATACTTTTTAGCCTGACTCCACTGTTGGGCGTGGGTTTCCTCTCTCTGGTGCCATTGTTCTCGATCCTGATATATACGTACTCCCAGCGATAGATTTATTGACATCGACACATCTGTCTAGAGTGACCGATTTGTTAGGGGTGACTGGACGTTTAATCGATTTCTCGGGTCGTTAATACGTATGTATAATATACCAGCTACAATTTTATTTGCAACAAGCAGTGTATGAAGCAGCGTAAGTATTTGTATTTATTGCTCAGCACTGAATGAAACCGAGCCGGCTGTAAGTTACCAACTTCCAAAAATGAGGAGGTTATCAATTCAACCACCATAGGTAAATGTTTTTTATTTATGTTACCTGATTTCTCTAGAAATTCTGAACAGATTTTATTTTTTTTGTTCGGGTGGGGTTGCTTCCCGATAGTCCCATATACATTTTATCGAAATAGGTATGGTGGTATTTGAAATATGAACAAAAATCTAAAATTTGCGTACATATATTTGGATGACATAGTTGTAGATTTCACAAAACTTATGAAATTCGGTCCAATTAAGACGAAATTGTGTAAATATATTAATGAAAACTTGTTTTGTACAAAATTGTACTAAAACATACTATTTTTGTACTAAAAATTAAACCGACTAATCGACGAAATATCCAAACATCCATACATTAACATTTATAATATTAGTAGTAAAGTAGGATAAAATTTTAGGCATATGCAAATAAGCATGCATATTTTTTAATATGAAGGCGGTTTCATTTATCGTACAAAAACTAGTTTATTCTAACTACACTATACCTGAGCAATTCAATAGTTGGCTGTGCACCGTATACGTCGAGACGAGGCATGTTCACATCGTCAATGAAGATGATCACCTTCTTGCCGAGAGGAGCTCCGATAGCCTTACGTGGGCGCTTGTCGAGCCTCAATTCTATCACCTCCTAGAGATTATAAAGTTATATAATAATACATCGAAAACTTTTTGCGAACGGAAAATGTACTTATGGTAGGTATGCATATCATTTGAA
Source organism: Ectropis grisescens (assembly GCA_017562165.1). Classification (NCBI taxonomy): domain Eukaryota; kingdom Metazoa; phylum Arthropoda; class Insecta; order Lepidoptera; family Geometridae; genus Ectropis; species Ectropis grisescens. The sequence goes on along the minus strand of CM029767.1, from coordinate 10,065,008 downwards.
GTTACTTTCGATGTAATACGAGTAGGTATAACAGTTCATACATTATCCAGGTAGCGTCTCTAGTATGTAGCTGCTTGTAGGCAGCAATAACTACGGCATTAGGCCTCTATTTCTCGATGATCAATTTCCAAAACACTATGACACAAGTTGAGATTGCACAGTACTATTACTGTAAACTGAGAAACACGTGTATTTTAGTATCTAATACGAGTATGTTAAAAAAACAAATCGGTTGGATACCTGAGTTCGAGTGCTGCTAGTCTGAGCGGAAAAATTTAATATCACAGGAATGTAATATCCGGTTGCCGACATGCGGTTTAAGATTTCAGCAGCAATGCAGGTCTTGCCAACACCTGAAATTAGACAAATTTTTAAAATACGTAACATCATCTTTATGCGAGTTGTGAGGTTTTAGAGTGAACAAAATGCGTGAAACATGCGTCATCGTCACCACTCGTCTATCGCCATCAGGAACTCCCAAGCTTTTTAATGTCAAGTGTAAACCAAACTACAAGTATTATTGGTTACAAGAACAAAATTTAAAATTTTGGTTAACCCCCGACTACCTCAGATTTGTTATCTGTACAACATTCTACTAGTCAAGCACTTTCATTTGATACCCATATTAAGGGAGTTGTGAAAAAATACATGTATTTCGTCATTTTGTGGAAGCGGCCATCTTGAATTTGAAATTTGTCATAGAGCAATGTATTCTACTAGTCAAGCCCTTTCGTTTGATACTCATATTGAGGTAGTAGTGAAAAAATAATATAATTCGCCATTTTGTGGTGGCGGCCATCTTGGATCGATATTAACCAAACATAGCTAAGAACATCCGCATGGATATTAACTTTCAAATAAAAAAAACCGCATCGAAATCGGCCCCTCCGTTTGAGCTCTACGGTGCCACAGACAGACACACACACACAGACAGACAGACAGACAGACAGACAGACAGACAGACAGACAGACAGACAGACAGACGGACGGACGGACGGACGGACGGACGGACGGACGGACGGACGGACGGACGTATAACACCCCTTTTTGTGGTCGGGGGTTAAAAAATAAATTCAATACATAAGGCCACCATGACTTTAGCAATTAACTATCCTCGAATTAGACGAAAATACCATATTTCGTAAACATCTGTTGACTTGGTGAAGAGTTCACTAGTAGAAGCATTGTGACACTGGATTTTTGTATTGAGTTTAATATTATGTACCTCTATAATACCTGTTTGTAATAGCATCAGAACAGCATTGAAATGTATAAATCTTACTACATTTAAATTAAATGGGCAGAGTAAAGCCGCATAAAAACCATATACCTACTACTGAATCACACTCACACTAACGAGATGCCGCTCGCCGTGCGCTAACCCCTAGCAAAAGAAAAGAAAGATACTCCATTGAATCGCACCCACACTGGCGAGAGACCGCGAGCTGTGGGTTGGTAATTAGCAAAAAAATCTGGAAACATTGAGAATAGTTGTGGATGATACTACTTACCTACAAAAAAAAAGGGATGACGACAGGGTCAAAAATATACCATTCTATTAGGCGTCATGTATTCTATTTAGGCGTCTGGTAGATTATGGAAAAACATGGGGAACATATATAAGGGAAAGGTTTACAAGATGATCCCCTTAAGCGAGAATCGAAGTAAGACATGCATATTTCTATGTGGAATAAACAGAATGGCGTTTCCTTCTGTCAAATATATCTATCTAACTTTTGTCATACTCAGAATATTAAACTTTTTAAGTTTTCATAAAAATATATTTGTTTTTTTAAAATACTACAAAGTAATCATCTTATACACCCCGGTTGATAAGATGATCCCTGTGGTTGGGGTAAGATGATTCCACTGATCATCTTACCCTTATTTTTTCTAATTTTATTTAAAATTAAAAAGGTAAATAAAAATGTATTAAAATTATACGTATTTATTTAGAATAATCTCAGAAATACAACTTAACGTGAGCTACGGTTTATAAACTCAACAAAATCAACGGGAACAGTAGGTACACTATACACACAAAAGATTAAATCAGAGTGCAGCTGTCATTGATGAATCATTCCAGTCACCTGGAGTGGTTTATATATTTACGCGGCATATTTGACTAAAATCCTGAAAAAAATGTGTTTAAATAGGTAAATGTGTATATATGCAATTTTGGTAGTGATATGATTCTTTGCAGTCTGCCTGAAGAAGTACTACACATTTCCCACCACCATTATTCTACCACCAAGCAGTAATGTGTAAATATTGCTGTGTTCCTACCTATATTGTTTTTAAACTTTCGCGATTTGAACACATATTATTTATATTATCTAATTAAATCATTTTAGTTCGTGATTAAGTTCTGTTTCATATAATTTTGCTGAGTTCCAGCTTGAAGGGCAATGTTTCCCGGGAAATTAAAGGGCATGGAGATAAAACATCTTACATCTCTGGGTGACGAGCACAGTGCAGTGCTTGGTAATGATTTAGTCTCTTCATGTTCCAATAGCTGCGAGTCACTGTAGGTACTGTTATGGGCAGGCATGTTGCTTACCATCAAGCACATGTCCTTCTCGTCTAGTCACTCTATATATACTATTTATAAAAAAATGTATACAAAAACAACAATCGAAGGCCTTTTCTGTAAACTTAAAAAAATCTGTTTAAAAAAAACACATACCTACCCAATGTGTAAAAGTTAAGGTACGAGATGATCCCCGGGATCATCTTGTACACAAGGAAGGGAATCATCTTACCCCAAAGTTAACTTTTTTACTAAATGTCGAATAACGTTACATATACCAACGTGACTAGTTTGAAATGGCCTAAAAACCAAAATTAAGGATATTAGAAAGCCACAAACACAACAGTTTTTGTATTTAACAGTACTGAATAAAAGTATCATAAGGTTAAAGTTAATCTTATATTTTGCTACGTAAAAACGTCCAAGCCGCTCACTCCGCCATTGCTATTGAACTGAGGTGAGGGGGCATGCGGGGCTACGTTTTGCAAAAGAAATAAAGTAGATGTCGTTAGCCGTTTGCTTGCAATCTAAAGGGATCATCTTACCCGTTGGGATCAACTTGTACACCTTTCCCCTATTTTTTTAATTATCAAAAATTTACAAAGATATAAATCATCAAACTTCCGGAGTAGGGGATTGTGACGTCACTCTATCGTAAAATCATACCATAACGTGACGTCACTTGAAACTTTTAAGAACTATATCTTCGTCAATATTAATTGCACTGGCGGACTAATTCGTTTTTTTAGTCATATCGCTCAATGTCACTAAAAGCGTAAAAACGAGTACAAAATGTTTACCTAACTCTTTTATTGACTCAAATAATTTAAAATATTTTTAAATATTGGTAATTTTATGCAATACATTTTTAACCATTTTATTGTCTTTGGTAATAAGTTATTTTTTATAATTATAGGTACTTTTTTAGTCATTAGCGGCCCGTTCCGGCTTCTCTAAGGAAAAACAAAAACCATTAACCGAAATCAAAACTATCCTACCTATCTTTCAGTTCGGTTTTATGGTATAAAAGTTTAAATATAATAATAATAAAGGAAATAAAGGACAATGAAACAACTGACAACCAAATACACATTTAAACTTTCAATAAAATTGTGCCAGATTTGGGGATCAAAATTTTCCCGATACCTACCTCAGAGTATGAGTTTCAGTCATGGCAAGTTTTAAGTTAGAATTAATAGTTTCGGCGTGATAAGTAGCCCCCAGAAAGACAGACAGATATGGATGTAAAGAAATGAAGAATATCGATTTTGGAGTGTCCCCGAATTTATTTTTCTAAATATCTTCATAATATCTTCAATGTACAGAATACGATACGTTACAGTCTTAACACAAGTACGAGTATAATCTATCAACCATCGAGTTGGTTGGCTTTTGACCTAACAGATCTCCCTGGCCATACAGAGGGGGAACGCAGCGAGTGTTTTGGGCACGTTCAGTCAGGTGTCAGTGCGCGATGGTCTCTTTGACCTTTGATTTTTTTCTATGGACATTTGAAATACGTATGTAAAACTTTATATAGTATGATCTTATCTATACTAACATCATAAAGAGAAAATATTTGTATTTTTATAATCGTATGTAACTAATAAACTTCAAAAAAATAATAAACCGAATTAAAAAAAAATACATTAGCTTTTGGATATGTATTCGTAGTTCGTGATGGAAAAAAATGCAGTTTTGGCAGTAAGTATCGATTTAGGAGTGTCCCCGTATTAATTTTTCTAAATATCTTTATAATATCTTCGATGTACAGAATTCTAAGCGTTACAGTCTTAACACAACTACGTGTATAACTTATCAACCATCGAGTTGGTTGGCTATTGACCCAACAGATCCCTTTGTTCTACAGAGTTTATTTTATATGTACCACTAGCGAAACCGGGGCGACCTGCTATTTTTAAATATAGATAAAATATATTTACCATATAACTCAATTACCTTCATAAATCTGAGCTTTATCTGTCGCCAACGTTTGACGATATGATATCGTTGACGAGGGTACGACGGTGGACGTAAACACATGCATACCAAACAGCACATTAATTATACCCGTTCAACAACAACACATCACACGATAAAGACGAGTGGCGCCGCCAGCGTTGGCGCAGATTGTGAATAGAGTAAAATGCATTAAATATACAGATACATGTAGAGATAGCAACATACAATAAGAACGTTAGACCAACGAGAAAAACGAATAACTACAAAATATATGTAAATTAAGGTAAGTATGAGATAGAAATAGGTAAAGTATGAAATGGGCACACTGCAATATATAGATATTATATATTAATCAATGGCCGAACTACAAAGTGAAAATGAAAATGTAATTATAAAGCAAACTCGATATAACATGGAAATGACACTGAATGTTGAGACTTTGAAAACTACTGCGATAAAATTTTTTTTTTTTTTTTTTTTTTTTTTTTAAATAAAGAGTGACGAGACGATCAGGACATGTGCCTGATGGTAAGCAACATGCCTGACACATAACAGCACAGTGACACGCAGCTATTGGAACATGAAGAGTTCAAATCATTACTTAGCACTGCACTGCGCTCGTCACCCAGAGATCTAAGATCTCTCTAAGCCCTGTAATTTTTCTGGAAACATTGCCCTTCAAATGTGTAATAAAATAAGTAAAGCACAATGTATAACTAAAAAGCAGCGGAAACGCAATATAGCTGGGAAAGTCATAATACGGATAATGAATAATACGACATATAATAAGTAAACTCACTGTAGAATATACGTACAAATAGAAGTAACAAATACTATAATTAAATAAGTTAACTCTTTAGCATATAATATTGTGAGATATTACAAAATAGAACATACGAAACTTTACATAAATATTCTGTATTCTAATTATGTATTCAACAAATCTGTATTCGACTCTGATAATGTTAGGGACCCCTTAGCTCGCGGGCCGGGCCTCTGCGCCTGAGCATGAAAAAATAAGGTAGCCTCCTACTTTTTTTCGTTTTTAAATAACGTACAAAGTACCGAGGGTTTTTTTTTTTGTTTTTGACCGGGTCTAGAAAACCTAAGTGAATACGAAGGCGCGCGCCCGCTTGCGTGTCGCTTTGCGGGGTGGAGACCGGCGCTTGTGGAAACAGCCATGATGACTGAAAAAACTAATTAGTCCGTCAGTTAAATTTTAAAAAAAAATGTTGTACACGTATATTTCCTCTTGTTTCACAAACAAAAAAACGAATATACGGTGCTTAGAAATTTCGAGTGATGTCAATTCATTGTACGTTTATAGGATGTCGCGTTGTCACAATTAGAAAACTTCGTCGACTCTTCTCGTCACCTTTGTGGGATGCACAAAGTTTCAAAACAAAAGTGTACAACAAGTGCGTCCTACCCGTTATGACGTACGGCGCTGAACAGTCACAAGAATCAAATAAAACATTTTGATTTAACCCCGCATCTATAATTCTATCTCGCATTTGTAATCTGTTCAACATTCTACTAGTCAAGCCCTTTCATTTGATACACATAATGAGGGAGTACCTAGTGAAAAAAAAATGTATTTCGCTATTTTGTGGTGGTGGCCTTGAACTCTTGAAATTTGAAATTTGTCATAGTGTATTATAGTATTTTACTAGTCAGGCCCTGTCATTTAATACCCGTATTGAAGTTATCCGCCCTTTTTGTAGCGGCGGCCATCATGAACTTACCTCTACAATAAATTTTAGTATACATAATTGTATTGTCATTAGAACCAAAGACGTATACGTACCAAATTACAGATCGATCAGTTGTCAGGAAAAGGGTGAAACTTCAATTACTAAATTCGACCCAAGAAAAAAACAAACTGAGTAAGGTAAATAAAACCGTTTAATAATAAAACAAAGTCACTTCCCGGTTCTGTCCGTCCCTATATATCCTTAGATCTTTAAAACCGCCCAACAGATTTTGATGCGGGTTTTGTAAATAGATAGAGTGTAATATACTCGTAGCTGCTAATATTGCATATCATGTTTATTTTCTACGTATAAATAACTAGCGGTCTGCCTTGGCTTCGCCTGTGATACATCGCCTATAGGGATCATTCCTGTTTTCCTCCTTAGAGATTCCCCCTTAGGGGGGAAAAATTGAATCTAAACTGATATGTCTATAAATCCCGGGTTCTTAATCTCCCTTAAGGTGGAAAGCTGGAGTCGAAAAAATGTCATATCTAGAAATCTACACGTTCGGTTACTAGTAATCTCTACTTTCCTACTAATATACAATTATCTACTTTTAATGGTGGTGCCAGAGCCCAAAGGTCGAATGCATCTCACAACTACTGAAGTCGTACAAATAGCACCCAGGCGACGAAACAAGCAGTGTCGGGCCTGTATAGACCAGGTGTCAATTTTTTTTTGAAAATTAGGAATTGAAAATTTTGATTTAAATTGACTATGACATATCGTGGCCGATGGAGTGGCCGTGGCCACAAAGGAACAACTCAGAATTATAGAAAGTAATGACCTGCCCGAGTTTGTGCCATTTTTGACTCCCTCCTTAAATCTTGTAGGTGTTCATTCTGCCTCATTGTGCCAAGAAGCTATTAACCTACGTCTCTAACCGGTCCAGTAAAATGTCCGTGTCTTCGAGATGACGAGATGAGGGTCCTTCACAAGCACTTTCATTAGCAGAGAGCTCAGTGAAAGGACAAGGGTTGCGATATGGCCACAGAGGTGGAACCGCGGCCAGCATTAGCAGTGTGCGTGAGGGAGATATCAACTGTAGTATCGATCCCGACATAAACACAAAACCCGTTATGTCCCTCCTGCGCATGGTGGTCATGAGTAAATACACGGATGCTTTAGTGTGTTGATTGTTTATCTGTAACTGTCTGTCTGTATTTAAATAAAAACAATGATTCAAGGTCAGTGTGAATAGGTACTTTCTAGGTTAGCGTGCGTCATCATTGACAATCACTTCAGGCGTGTTGGTTGTCAAACGCGAATCTATGTACGTGCGATCAAACAAAATAATCAAAGCAACTGACCTGTGCCTCCAGTGAACATGACTGGCTTTCCATTCCCCAGTAGTTTCTCGAACAAGTAACCATATCGCACCGTATCTATGGTAGGCACGAGAGTTTCGAAGAAGGGCCTGTTGCAGTCGTATACAAATTCCGGTATTATTTCGGCCCACGCCTTTAGCCTGCGGTGTTTTGTATCCATATACATATCGAAGAAGTTGAAACCTTGCGGGAAGCTGGAAATAATACAATACATATCAACAGATTATTAATTCAAAGCAGAGCAATAATTTATTTCCAGCCTAGACTTGCTTTACTATAGAACAAAGACTTCCTCTTCCCTCCTTACAGATTCCCTGCTTTTTTTGTGTACCATATGGTTGTGTAATAAGATATAAGTCATTATTTGTATTGTGTAATTCTATCTTAGTATTACTCTATGTCTGTCTGTGTATGTGCCCAGTACAGGAATAAGTGATTCCCGACTACGAAGCTTTACGCCTACTTCAGTTGTGATACTTTTAATCGGTATCTGATCTGACAAGGCTTAAAAACCATAAAAACTGACTGATAACTGAAACACATAAAATATTTTGATAGTTCTTCAAGTAATATGTGTGAGTTTATCCGTGAAAATTGTGCATGAAATTGCATCGAATATCAGGGATTCAGGGGGAAAATATAACTACGGTAAATATCCCGTAATTAATAACACTAATCTGGTGCACAATCATGATACAATATTAGCTTTAGATAACGTTTATCAAATTGACTTATTCATTTTAGTAATTCATTCAAACATTCAGTTCTTATATTCAAACTTAAGTATAATTATAATTAATAATAATTTGAGGGTGCCAGACAATGGGCTGCCACTATGCTGTCTGATAAATGTACGGTTTTGCTTCTAACATTATTTCTAGCTAGCTGTACCCTGCCACGATTCGCTGTTGCACATTATGAAGCAAAAAATTAGAAATAAACAATCCTTGATGCGGATTATATATCATTGTAAAATTTCAGCTCGATCGGTGCAGAACTTTTTGATTTTTTGAAGCGTTCACAAACCAACATAACATTTTTATATATAGAGATTTAAAAACACAGAAACTTAGCTGAGCTTTAATATGTGTGTGTGTGTGTGTTTGTGCGTGCATGGATGAGGGTGTGTTTGTGTGTGTCTGTTTGAGGCATTTACACACTTTACTTGCTGTGGTTTTTAGCTATGTGTATATTGATAGACTAGCAGCCCCCCGTGGTTTTACCCGCTTAGTTTCAGTTTCCGTTGTTATCTCGCGATGAAAAGTCTACGCGTTATTCCAGACTATAATCTATCTTTTTTCCAAATATGAACCTGTTTCGTTCAGACGTTCTTACGTAATTGAACAACAAACATCCAAACAAATCAACTTTTGTATTTAAGAGTTGTTATTTTTTATTTCAACTTTAGATCAACATTACCTCGCAACTGATTGACCGATATAAAAGGGCAGTAGGGAATTAGGTCAGAAAGATACTACAAGTTAAACACTAAAAAACCAGCTTTAAAATAGTGTAAAGTAAAATTTATTTTCGATTGAAACCCTTTAGATCATTTTGTGTGCGTGTTTTATTCACCCCTTCGTTGGCGTTCGAGACATTACAAATTGTACTCAATAATGAAGGTTGTAAAGTTCTAATTTGAACGATTGTAGACTTGGCAAAATGGGGGAAGGATCGAAATACAATACGTAGTAGAATTACTGTATATTTGCTCGGGAGAATAATGAAGAGTTGACATGTGAGTGTTTGATGTGAGCTGACATATTATTTTAGGGGATAAGTAGCAAAAGATGTGTCCACTGAGTCCACATAATAATTCGTTATTTTCCACGCAGTTAAAGCATTGGCGGTGGATCGGCTTGCCCGTCCGATTTCTCTATCAAGACGAAACAGGTTCGAATCCTGGTTGCATATCTTAGTATTTTTCCAAGCTCTTATACCATCATTACTGAGTTTGAAGGAAAGCATCGTGAGAAAATCGGCGTGTTTCGAAAAAGATACGTCTTATAAACCGGTCATTCGAAAACCCGCTTTTAGCCATCGTGGTGGATAGCCTTAATAACTCCTTGTGAGGAAAGATCCTGAGTCCATACAATACAATACAATACAATACAAAACACTTTATTGGCACCACAAACAAAGTTGAAAACAAGTACCATATAAAAATAACAAAACATAATGGGCACAAAAGACGATCTTATCGCTAAAAGCGATCTCTTCCAGATAACCTTTTGGTTCATTAGGAAACTAAATTAATCATCCATCAATATGAACATAATGGGGGCTGCTTATGTGTCATATATAATCAGTGGCATCGCATGGACTATTTATTAATTAAGGACGTGAGCAAAGTCGCATCAGCGAGGCTCCTTTTCATTCATACCTTAGACCTATCCAATAAATAAATCGGTTAATATCAATAGTTATAGATTTTCGGAAAGAAAAAGGAGCCCTTTTTAACACGCTTGTATTTTACACGCTTTTATTATTATTACACTTGTCACTAACTATGTAAGAAAATCTTGGAATTTTAATTGGACCCACTTCCCGGTCTCCGATTAGGATGAAATTTTGCACACGCTCTGAGTTCTGATGACAATACATGACTAGCTAAGAAACCTCATTACAAATCCAATATGGCGGCCTCCCCAAGATGGCGGAAATCCCCCCCATAATATGGGTATCAAATGAAAGGGCTTGCTGTCACAAATACGAAAAAATTAGTCACGTGACTTAAATCCAATATGACGGACAGGCTATTTGAAATGCACCCCATTTCAAATAGCCTGCGTGATATGGGTATTGAATGAAAAGATTTGATGAATGGGATACTTACTTTTGAATTTTTTAGTGCGTGCTAAATGCGTGTTTTTTAAACTATTAGATTTGTTCTTTCGATCCAACACCTATAACCATAACCGAGACATAGCCATGGGGATCGAGTCACCTTCATCCTTGGGGGGCACCTGTATATTGAAACTCCACACGTGTTCCCTCACGTTTTTTCTTGCGATAACTTAGACTAGTAGAAGTAATTATCCCGGACTATAATGTAACTATGTTCCCAATTTCAATCCGTGCAGACATTCCGACGTGTTGGGAACAAATATCCACGCTTCCGAACTTTGACATGTAGTAGGTATTTTAATATTAGTAGGATAATATACATACTATTCCGCTTCCTCGTACTCCTCGAATTGTCTCTTAATGACCTCTTCGAACCCTTTCCGCCCGCTCTCCAGGATGTTTCCGCCGATGGCCCACACGTAACAGAATATGAAGCAGTGAGCCATGTAGGTGCGAATCGCTTGCTTGTCTGGAAACCGCTCGCCAGGCTCGGAGAGCAATGCGGCCATCAAGTAACAGAGAGCTGATACTTTACTGATGTCCACCTACCGACAACCAGTTCATTATCTACATATTAAAATGTGAAGCAAAAGCTTTGTAGGTACGTCATTTTACGAAAATTGCGCGGACGTAAGAATTAAAAATTTCACACAATACATATAGAGTACGATCCCAGGGCCGCCAGACGCCACGCATTTTCTGATGGATGAAATGTGGACGATTGAGTAGAGTTAGTACGTAATAAGAACACATGATGATCCGCTAACTTGCTTAAACGGCCAATTTTGAGATATGGGGTCCAGAAGCTACATTACCTACTTTGCGTATTTTCTGATAACTGATTTTCACGTATGTTTTTCGCTGTTTGCTGATTTTCGCTTTCAGCGATAAAGCCGCCAATTAAAATGTATAGCATAAGATTTGCTTAAGTTCCTGTTGTAAATTTTTGTGTTTTTATTGTATGTGGCTTTTAATAAATAGTTTTCTTATCTTATCTTATGTTATAGGCAATATCTTTAAAAATAAGGTCCCACTACTCCCAGACACTTTCCGTCGGCCGTTTTGCTTAAGAGAGCCTTTAAAACTTCCAAAATAATAGAGTTTTAAAGCGTCTGTTAAGCAAAACGGCCTACGGAAAGTGTCTGGTTATTTTTAAAGATATTTTATTAGGTGTTTCGATTTGGTTAGGTAATTCATGAGTGGAAATTGACGTCACCGTCATCAGACTAATTGAACAATCCATCAATCAATACGAATCGAGTCACTCATTCCGCGTCACCGGAGTTGAATTCGTAAAGCGCTATCTCTGTCATTTGTTTCAAATAAAAGACAAAGACAACACGAAGTGAATCCTGATTGGTAAGTGGGCGTCACCCAGTCATCCATTTCATTCTAAGGTGGCGCGCATGCAGGTTGCTCTGTTTCAACAAAAGACAAAGCAAAAGTTTCCAACAAAAAATTTAAAAGTTTTAGCGTCAACCTGGCCATATATATGTCCAATACGGGATTTAAATATCAATACTGCTCATGAGCTTATATCTCAAATTTTTTTTATGTTACTATATCTATGTAATGTACGTACAACTATTTAACTTAGAAGTTAATCAGGATGCGAGCTAATTATAAATTCTGATCAATGCATTCAACGACGTGGCTTATTTTGACTTTACCCAATTCAAACAATTTTATCAAATTCAGGTCAGTTCAGTTAGTTCAAATTCAATTTTCTCAGTTAGTTCAAATTAAATTTTCTTAAGTTTTTAGATTTAACAAACGGTTGAAACGAACTAGGTTTAGTTCGTTTCCGTACACACAAGTTGGACATTCCGAAACTAAGCAAAAATAGTAGGTATTATCGAACCAGATAGCTGATTTGATACTTTAATAATTACAAATGGATACTTATATTTGTATACCTATATTTGTATCCATCATACAAATATTTGCCCTAGGTGAGAATCGAATCCTAGACCTCCGTTTCGGCAGCCAGGTATAGAGTGACAAGACGAGCAGAACATTAGCAACATGCCTGCCCATAACAGCACAGTGATACGCAGCTATTCGAACATTAACTGCTCAATTTATTACCTGTCACTGCAATGCGCTCGTCATACGATACATGATGTTTTATCTCTATGCCCTGTAATTTTACTGGAAATATTGACCATCAAACCGGAACCACACACTGTCAATGATTACACGACAACAGTCACCTGTTTTATTCCAACTGCACATTTTGCATTGACATGATTGACGCCTTTTTCAAGCATTTCAAACAGTTCGTGAAGAAAGTCTGAGTTCTCTTGACTGAACAGATTTTTTTTCAACATTTTCTGCAAGCCATGTACGGACGTAAGGCATGTAGCCCATTTCGTTAGGATCTATGTACACCATGCCACAGCGAGATACGGTCGCAGGGGAAGCTTGCGCTAAATCCGCCACCTGTGGATAAATAAATGAAAATTATACTGTCATCACCACAAGCGAAAAACAAATCAAATTCGATGTTTTACCCATAATAAAATTTATTACTGGATTAGTAACATAATCCTGGGATAATGAAATAAATATTGGTGGACATTTCACACACAACACCACCTGGCCCCAAAGCACTACTAGAGAGCCAGATAGCTGACATAATACGTATTTATTTTTTAAATACATACTTATTATACATAGAAAATACCCAGACATACCTAGTACAAATATTTGTATTCATGGTCTTGATAAGATAACTATTTAGATATTAAAAACAGCAACAAAGGAGAACAATTACAAGGGAAACTTAAAATCTATGTTAACCATCGATATATGTGCCCTGAGCACCTTGAAATTGTTGACAACCTGCGTCTCTGTGTGTAGCGTGATTGGTTTACAACTACCAATCTACTTGACCCCTAGAATTGCTAGCGGCGAGGTATGTTGCGGTTCTACTTATTTTGGTTGTTGACAACGAATAGTGATAGGTAAGACGTCCGGCGTTCACCGCTTCCTAAAACAGACTTCTACGGAAAGAGTGAGCTCACTCTTCCCAACGATAACATAATTTCGTGCGCCTGAAGTTTGGGACATCCATTGATTTATATCGATGACGTTGACTTGGTCCTGGGCTATCACGGGGTATGATTAGATCATGCTTCGAAATAAGTCAAATAAAACAGTAGCGGGTAAGTAAATGAGTAACCTCAAACAGCATATGCACGTATGGCGTTAGTTTGATCCGTTCGGAGTTGGAAAGACAAAGCATTTTGTTGTCATCCAGTACAGTATTCATATTTTCAATCCACACAGCGTCTACCGGTCCGTCGCAAATCAACCACTGGTGGTCAGTTTTCTCGCACTGAAACAAAAAAAAAAACACAATTAATTAAAGCAAATGGATAGAGTTAGGGGGAGCCTATGCTCGGAATTTCACTGTGTGACAAAATCCGTAACGAGGAAATCCGCAGAAGAACGAAGGTCACCGACACAGCTCTTAAAATTAGCAAGTTGAAGTGGCAATAGGCAGGCCATATAGCTCGCAGAACCGATAATCGCTGGGCTGGTAAAGGTTCTCGAATGGCGACCACGAACCGGCAGACGCAGTGTAGGACGGCCCCCCATTCGATGGACCGATGATATTATCTCGGTCGCGGGAAGTCGGTGGATGGAAGCGGCACAAGATCGGTCATTGTGGAAATCATTGGGGGAGGCCTATGTCCAGCAGTCGACGTCTGCAGGCTGCAGATGATGAGATGAGAGGAGGGGGAGCCTGGATTCCACAACACAGGCACTAATCAGGCAGGCACACAGGGGTCCAGTGCACATTAACACAATAAATACGGTAAGACTACCGTATTCTAAATTATTATTTCTTGCCACGTATACTTTTTCTAAGATTTTTGTTTATTGAATGTATTTTTGCTATTGCAAAAATAAAACTTTTGAATTTTTTGTATCTTGTCAATTCTCTATCACTGTTACAACCTAAGACGTAACCGTTCAAACTACTGTACTTATTATTTCAAAGAACGCTTTTTGTTATAACGATTTACTTCAACAGGGGAAAAAATATCAGAGAACCGACGGCTTTTGCAGTAATATTTTATCTGCCAATCCTCCAATCAGGGTCGTGAGTTGTGACTCTTTGACTCTCTCTTGGTAATGCGTACTAATGTTATACGTGACTACAGGCCCGTGAATAAAATTTATGGGTCAAATGAACCACCAAGAGACCTATGTAGGATGGTAGAATGGTATAAAGTAATAAGATTCAGCACTATGCCGTCACTTGTAAGCTGTCCAACTGAGTGCAGTTGAACCCAGAGTGGGTTGCAACCCTCGATCATTTCTTATTGTCGCGTGATTTTTGTACGGCTTTACAGAATAATAGATTAGAAGAGGTGTTGTAGAATTTATACATTTATATAGTTTTATAGCTGTTTTCTAGCTGTATAAATATTTGCAATCTGTGAAATATATAGTTATTTTGTGCCAGGAATAAATTATTTAAAACCGTCGCGGGCCGCGCGTTGCCGACCCCTGGCCTAGACCCTAGACCGTCTAATACCAACCGACCAACCACGCTGTCCACCTAGACGGACTATCTCCTTTCGAAAGTAGGCCTCGATTGTTAAGGCGATGGAAAAATCAGAAGGATGCTTATACTGAAGAAAAAAAATGGATTTACAAAAATACGATTACAAAGTACATACCTGGACGGCGGTTCTCAAACTGAGTGGTAGGATTCCGTCGTGCCATTCGAGGGTCTGTAGATTAACTTCTCCATACAGCTCACCGATCGTGAGACTCTTCGGGTTCATTATGTATTTGTGGACGTGCTGGTTCTGAGGGCCAGGCTCGCCCCTATCGCATAGAGTTGCGTAAGTGTCGCCTAGGACCTAAAAATGTAAATATTTTGTCACTCCGCTTCACTCTTTATTTTGTTATTACGAGTACGTATAGGCAGCGTCCTAGAGGCCACTTCCTAAGATTTCGTTTTAAAAGAATTTAAGATCAGTCCAAATAGCGTGGGTATGAGGGGTTAAACAGTAGGTATATTATAGACAAGAGATAAAATAAGAGCATTCCGACGAAGGCGAACGGGAATCCACTTGAGCTGCATACGAAACAGACACATGATCGTATTTGCGTAATCCAAATATAAATCGTATCCAATAATTTTGAAGATGCTCAAGTTTACTTAGCTGGTCTTCATTGAGGTCCAGATAGCAGGCATCTGCATAGACTAGAATGGGAAGTAGAAGAGGCTGTGCAAGCGCAATTTTCGTAGCAGTTGACAACAAAAAACTTTTTTTTCTAATATATGTACCTACTATTTAATTTTTTTTGTATATCTATATCACAACCTGTTAGAAAAGCATTCTTTAAACGGCCGGTAGGTGCCTATGAGGTACTATAGTGATAACTTTGCAAAACAACTGACACCTATGTCGTGCAGACGAAAGAAGAAGACTATGATAGCCAGTGGGTACAGTGTTATACCGAGGAAAGTATGAATGAAGTGTGTAAATGAGGACATGAATGCAAAAAGTGTGCGTGTGGCGTGCTCAGATAACAAGTGCGAAACAATATACATGTTAAAAACAAGTATATTGTTTCGACCGCATATAAGGGTAAAAAGATGATGATGATTTTTATCGAAATGGTGAGAATAAAAGCTTATAGGCCTAGATTGCATTTCAATTTCAAAGTCAGGACGTTTCGTTTTTAACTATATTTTTAACATTGAGTAATGTGGTATATTGTATTTATATCGACGAGTTAAGTTTAAGCCAACTTTAAGTTGAGGCAACTAAATCAAATGGTTAAATATGGGCTACAAGAGTTGTTATTGTTTTTAAACGAGATTTTAACACATCATTTAAACACTTTACAATAACGATCAAAACTATTAATTAAGTACTTTCTATTAAATATCTTATTGTTTACACTACGATAGTAGTTGTTCAGCTTGTATTGGAATTTAAGGTTACTTAAATTGATAACCATAGTTTTCAAGGTACCTATTATTTACTTAAAAACTGGGCAGTCCTGAGGACCAATCAGGTACTAAAAAATTAGAGGAGCATTCATTCATACAGCAATAAGTTTAGCTAAAATGATGTTTTACCAAGGCTAAGTTTGTTATTTTCTTAAGGCTCATTATTATCATTATTGAATGAAATTCCTGTTTAACAAGAAATTGTTTCAGTGATCGTATGAACCTTAAATAACCTTAAGTTGTCCGGTTACAGACTTTTATAGCCATGACTTAAACATCTGACAAAAGCATTTTACTTTGGAAGCCCCTGTCTGTTTCTTTGTTACTTAACAATGTATTATTTAGTACTACTCTCTATTTTTTATCTCACTTAGTTCCTAACTTTTATAAAGATTTAAAGAGTTACGGCTGATCTAGCCGGGACTACCGATCCGGAGCCCCGGGTTCAAACACACGCGTACTACTGGCTTTTCGAAAGTCATGTACGTAATGCCGCTAGCTTAAGACATCGTGAGGAAACCGACATGTACCTAGAATCTTTCGGAGTCATGTGTCATCCACCAACCCGCACTGCGAGAGTAAGCCCGGTGTCTCAGCAGTGGGAACATTATTTAGTAGGATGCTTATACTATTAGCATAGACTCTGCAAAGAGTGCTACCACTACAAAAACTTAAAAAAAAAAATTGGTTGCCTGTAAAGTCGGTATACGGGCGAAAGTTTTACGTGACAACGACTTTGTGTGGTAAAATAATTTTACGGAAGGGACGCGTGCCTTTCACTTTTTATGTCTGTCTCTCTCGCTCTTAGGCGGGCTAACCATGCCCGAGTGGAAGGGACGCGTGCCTCTCACTCGCTCTCGTTGTGAGCGCATAACGTGAGCGGAGCGTAACGCAGTTTCTTGAAGTGTCACCCGGCAAACCAATTTATAAGACGTTGTCACGTCAAAATTAGGAAAGTGAGCTTACATGGAGCACGACAGTCTTGCCTCCACCCGTAGGACCTACGAGCATCACTCCCCACCGCACGATCATCGTTTCGTGGAGTTGGATCACTTTGCGGATCTGGCACGATTCGACCTGTAGTTTCCTTTCTTGCAAAATCTCCTCTGTTCAAAACAAAATGAAATTTATTGAATGGGTTTTTGAAGTGAAAACGTATTTTGGCGCACCGCACACAGATTTTTCGCGGTCTGTGAATGAGGCTGATCGCCAAGTGAATGGCTCGATCGGGTGAACTTGGGACCACCGAGTGTACCTGAGCTAGAAAGATAGAGTCAGCTGCTCCTCACTGCTGTGTCGCTGTGTTTACCATATTTAATTTAAATGTAATAATTGTTAATATCAATTCATTAACCAATCTTTTTTTTCTTATTTTAGTCATCACAAACCCATTGTAATCTTTGTAGAATACGAAAAGAAATGATTTGATTTCTATAGAATTAAAAAAAAAGCTAATAAGTAACTTTTATTTCTGACTGAATTTTAGATGACAAAGACTAGTTAAAGTCAACCCCCCCCTGGGTTGCAACCCTCGATCATTTCTCCTTGTCGCATGATTTTTGTACGGCATTGCAATAATGGATTAGAAGCGGTATTGAAACTGTATGGAACCAATGCCGTACATAATCAAATTACCAAATTTACTCTGTAAATCATGAATTTTTCTGACAAATTAATATTTTGAAATTTATAGTTTTTATAGTTTCAATACGTCTTCTAATCCATTATTCCGCAACGCCGTACAAAAATCATGCGACAAGGAGAAATTATCGAGGGCTAGAACCCCCTCTTCAATTGCACTCAGTTGAATAGCTTACAAGTGACGGCATAGTGCTGAATCTTTTTACTTTATACCCTGCTATCATCCTACATAGGTATCCCGGTGGTTTATTTGACCCATAAATTTTGTTCACGGGCCCGTAGTCTATCATGTAATTTCTCAGCGCACAACATCACATATTTTGTGTGCGTATGATGTACATAATACCTCAACTACAAAACCGATGATCTTGAAATATTAACAGGATCATGATCACAGTAAGTTCTTTCAAACAAAAAAGACGAATTTGGGATAAAAGTACCTATACAGTGACCTTGGAGTTTTAAACTCAAATCGAGTATAATTCAGTTTCGTCGGAAAAGGATGAGTAGAAACGGCGTGATACCTGGGCGACATATACCTACATAGACGGACAGGCAAATGGACAAGAACGATATTTCTTTGTTTTGGGTGACGTTATCATAGAACTTATGAAATTTTGTCGAGTATCTGACCTTAATTATCACTAAAATCAATTTTGTCTTTTCAGAGAAAATTAAATTATTAAAACTTGTCTTACTTATGACTTCTTCCATAACCCCGTAGTCTCGAACGGGCAAGCTAACGCCGGGGAATAAATCGGAAAGTATCCCAGCGAAGAGGATGGCGTCTGCTGCTAGGAACTTTGGTAAATTGCTGTCATTCAGGGCACAAAGGAGTGTCATTTCTTCATGCTGGTCGGGACTGGCACGCTTCAAAGACCCCGCCATGACCTGAAAAGTTCACTTCATGATCTAGTTGATGAATTACTCAGCATTGAGGTTAGTTTTTATTAGGCTGATTTGTTTTGTAAGTTCAACGCGGACGAAGTAGCAGGAAGAAAATAGTGTACCTACTTACAAACACAGTTAGTTATTAAATTAATACATTGCCACATGATAAACCCCCTAGTTGAATTAGTATTTTTTTGGATGTTGTTTCATTTTCCTCGCTGGAAAATATTAATTGTACGATGAATAAGACGCGTGAGACGCCTGATATGTATATTTCTATATACTCAGATATATACATATACACATACGTCTTATTCATCATAAAAAGTCATGAGACACAGAGTTAATCATAAATATGTTTTTAATATTAGGTATCGTCGTTGTCAATCCAATATTTGCCATATCGTCGTTGAAGTTCTAACACCATGTAAGTCACTTTTTGGCAATTTTGACTTTTTGATGCCATTTGCTAGAGAATCGGAAGACGCATCGTTTAAGCCAATCAGGAACACGTAACAACCAATAAAAACTCGTGAAATTAAGAAAAAATGCAAATACACGGGATCCACCAAATCGGCGTTATATTTGGAAACAGCACGTAAATCATTTAATTTCATACTGAGAAACGGACTATACGGTTGCTCCTAACAATTTATGGAAAAAAGGTAAGAAAATATCATTACATTATTAAAAGGTTGTATTTTTTTATCTTTTAGATAATCCTATTTTTTTTCTCTCCTGAAAAGTTGCTATTTTTGACATACCGATGTGGTGTTAGAACTTCAACGACGATATACCGAAACAAAAACTTTGAGATATGAATTAAAACAATTAAACAATAATCATTCTCAAAAATAAAACAGAAAATAAATAAAAAATTGAAAACCCCACGACAGTTAAAATGTCATCAAAACAATATTAAACAATTAAAACATCCTCAATAAAAACCAACAAATGTAGCGCAAGATAATAACAAAACAAAATAATGAGTTTAAAATGGAAACATTGATTTGCGCGAACAATGTTTACTGCACCTGGTGAGTTGTACCGTAATACCTATGAACATGCACCAATCAAACTTATTATAGTTACCTGGTTGACCGAGCTTTGCTCGGTTTAAGTGCGTTTATAAAGGGCTCTAAATAAAAGATTTTCTCAGAAAAGCAATCACAAAAAGAAAAGACCCGAGTGTGACCATCAGGATTCGAACCGGGGCCTGTTGACTCTGAGAGCGAGCATATTCCGTCAGAGCCATTTAGACTTAAAGAACAGTGGCGAAATAAGTTGTCGTATTCTAATGACATTGTAGGAGTTTTTCATTGTCTAAAAACATGCATAAAATGATGTTTTAAAAAAATAAATCCTAGCTAGATCGATTTATCGTCCCCGAGACCCACTGTATACATAATTTCATGAAAATCGTTCGAGACGTTTCCGAGATTCAGATTCTATGTATAGACCTACAAGAATTGCTCGTTTAAGGTAAGGTTAGTAAATATTTTTTGTCAATAAACGTTTCATGTTTACTTAGTTGTGTGTATCGTAGATATATTGACTTATGTAATTTTATAAAAATTAAGGTTGTCTGGAAGAGATCGCTGTAAGCGCTAAGAAATTTTTTGAACGATATGATTATTTTGTGCTCATAATGTTTAGTAAAATGCAGAAGTATTTTACTT
Source organism: Ectropis grisescens (assembly GCA_017562165.1). Lineage (NCBI taxonomy): Eukaryota > Metazoa > Arthropoda > Insecta > Lepidoptera > Geometridae > Ectropis > Ectropis grisescens. The sequence goes on along the minus strand of CM029767.1, from coordinate 10,044,393 downwards.
TTTGCCAACATTTTTTGAGGTGCCAACAAAGTGTTTTTGTGTATTAAAGTGTGGTACGAGTATATAAATGAAGATTTTATTATATTTATTAAAAAAAAATTGTGTTTTAGTATAGATACTTTTACACCAATTTACAGACCGCCCAATCAAAAATTGAAATCATTATGAACAAAGAAAACTTACCAATACGCTTTTGACTGCTCGCATTCCAAAATCGTAATGATCCTGTTTAGAAAGCTGCTCGCTGGATAATTTATACATTTGTACCATCTTTTTTGCCAAGCCCTTAGATGATTCAAACCCTTCTGAATATAGAATCACCTCTGCAATCAGGGCTGAAAATATAACACATTTACGTTGGTCACACTATAATAAGTTTTACGTAACTTAAAAAAACAACATGTTAAACCAAAAAATTAACAATAAAAAAGCTGGGGTCAGCATAGTGGAATCGTTGGAGAAGAAAAGCCGAGGATAGGATTGAGTGCCGTAGGTACTATGGAAGACTTCAAGAAGCACTACAATGAAGAAAGAAGACAGCGACAGCACAGCAAGTAATACTAATTTAGCCCTTCGACTTTTGTGGTTCTATGTTGCTTGATTAAATAATGCAAGAGAGAGCCCCAAAAGGCGACGGACTGAAAACCAATGCAACAGAAAACAGTGAAGAACTTGAAGAAGACTTGAAGACAGAAGATTTGATTATTCTTGTTGCGTTGTTGTTGTTTGTTGGTCCACAATCAGGTTTTGTGTCTTCCATTCAAAGTTCCTACTATCATCTATTGAAAGAAGGCGACAAGGCCTGACGAGTGGTACCAAATAATCTACATAAATACGATATGGGAAAGTTTTTGCGTAACTTAAGGTAAGTTTTGCGTAACTTAAAAAAACAACATGTAAAACCAAAAAATTAACAATGAAATAAAAGTTAAAAAAAGCAGGAGTCAGCATAGTGGAGACGTTGGAGAAGAAAAACCGAGGCTAGGGTTGAGTGCCGTAGGTATTATGGAAGACTCCAAGAAGCACTAAAATGAAGAAAGAAGACAGCAACAGCACAGGAAGTAATACTAATTTAGTCCTTCGACTTTTGTGGTTTTATGTTGCTTAATTAAATAATGCTATGCAGAACCCCAAAAGAAGTCGGACTGAAAACCAATACAACAGAAAGCAGTGAAAAACTTGAAAAAGGCTTGAAGACAAAAGATATGATTGTTATTGTTGCTTGTTGGTCCGCAATCAGGTTTTGTGTCTTCCATTCAAAGTTCCTACTATTATCTATTGAAGGAAGGCGACAAGGCCTGACAAGTGGTACCAAATAATCTACACAAATACGAAATCGGAAAGGTTTTGCGTAACTTAAGGTAAGTTTTGCGTAACTTAAAAAAAACAACATGTAAAACCAAAAAATTAACAATGAAATAAAAGTTAAAAAACCAGGGGTCAGCATAGTGGAGTCGTTGGAGAAGAAAAGCCGAGGATAGGGTTGAGTGCCGTAGGTATTATGGAAGACTCCAAGAAGCACTACAATGAAGAAAGAAGACAGCAACAGCACAGCAAGTAAGACTAATTTAGTCCTTCGACTTTTGTGGTTCTATGTTGCTTAATTAAATAATGCTAGACAGAACCCCAAAAGGCGTCGGACTGAAAACCAATACAACAGAAAGCAGTGAAAAACTTGAAGAAGACTTGAAGACAGAAGATGTGATTGTTATTGTTGCGTTGTTGTTGTTTGTTGGTCCGCAATCAGGTTTTGTGTCTTCCATTCAAAGTTCCTACTATCATCTATTGAAGGAAGGCGACAAGGCCTGATGAGTGGTACCAAATAATCTACACACACACACGATATCGGAAAGGTTTTGCGTAACTTAAGGTAAGTTTTTCGTAACTTAAAACAAAGAACAACATTAAAAATTTTGACTAACCCCCGACAACCTCAGATGTGTTATCTGTAAAATATTCTTCTAGTCAAGCTCTTTCATTTGATACCCATATTAAGGGAGTTGTCAAAAGAGAAATGTATTTCGCCATTGTGGTGGCGGCCATCTTGGATTTGAAATTTGCTATAATGTTTAGTATTCTACTAGTCAAGCCCTTTCATTTGATACCCATATTGAGGTAGGTTGTGAATAAATATTTTGTCCGCCATTTTGTGGAGGCTGCCATCTTGAATCGATATTTAACAAAACATAGCTAAGAACACCCGCACGGATATTAACCTTCAAATAATAAAACCGCATTGAAATCAGTCCATCCGTTTGAGCTCTACGGTGCCACAGACGGACACACACACACAGACAGACAGACAGACATCGACGTCAAACTTATAACACCCCTTTTTTTGGTCGGGAGTTAAAAAACAACATGTGAAACCAAAAAATTAACAATGAAATAAAAGTTTAAAAAAAGTAGGGGTCAGCATAGTGGAGTCGTTGGAGAAGAAAAGCCGAGGAAAGGGTTGAGTGCCGTAGGTATTATGGAGACTCCAAGAAGCACTACAATGAAGAAAGAAGACAGCGACAGCACAGCAAGTAATACTAATTTAGTCCTTCGACTTTTGTGGTTCTATGTTGCTTAATTAAATAGTGCTATGCAGAACCCCAAAAGACGTCGGATTGAAAACCAATACAACAGAAAGCAGTGAAAAACTTGAAGAAGACTTGAAGACAGAAGATGTGATTGTTATTGTTGCGTTGTTGTTGTTGGTTGGTCCGCAATCAGGTTTTGTGTCTTCCATTCAAAGTTCCTACTATCATCTATTGAAAGAAGGCGACAAGGCCTGACGAGTGGTACCAAATAATCTACGCAAATACGATAACAGAAAGGTCATACTATAAGTTATGCCTAACTTAAAAAACATGTTATAACCAAAATATTATGCTTATTGCTTTTCAAATTCCTTTAAATACATTTTACAATTATTTTCGCGCGATCGAAAAAAATTTAAAACAGGAAGACCACAGATCTAAAATCATGTTTTTAACCCCCGACCAAAAAAAGGGGTGTTATAAGTTTGACGTCGATGTCTGTCTGTCTGTCTGTCTGTGTGTGTGTCTGTCTGTGGCACCATAGAGCTCAAACGGAAGGACCGATTTCGATGCGTTTTTTTATTTGAAGGTTGATTTCCGTGCGGATGTTCTTAGCTATGTTTGGTAAATATCGATTCAAAATGGCCGCCTCCACAAAATGGCGGACAAAATATTTCTTTACAACCTACGTCAATATGGGTATCAAATGAAAGGGCATGACTAGTAGAATACTATACACTATAAAAAATTTAAATCCATGATGGTCGCCACCACAAAATGGCGAATAACAATATTTTTTTTCACTACTACCTCAATATGGGTATCCAATGAAAGGGCTTGACTAGTAGAATGTTGTACAGATAACAAATCAGAGGTAGTCGGGGGTTAATCAAAATTTTTAATTTTGTTCTTGTCTACGTGCTGATTGAACGCTATTACTGCCTCTTTGGAATTGATAAAAGTGAGTGAGAGAGAACTTTTGAAATCATAAAAAAAAAACATTACTCTAATGTCTTTTCGACTTAATCCCATTTGCGTTGCGTACGTAGAACTTTGATGTGTGATAAAAACAATTGACAAATGATTTCACGACAATTTTTTTTAAAGTAAAGACTGACGAGACTAGCATGACATGTGCCTGATAGTAAGCACCATGCCTGCCACATAACATCACAGCGACTTGCAGCTATTGGAACATGAAGAGTCAAAATCATTACATAGCACTGCACTACGCTCGTCACCCAGAGAACTATGATGTTATATCTCTAAGCCCTGTAATTTCTCTGAAAACATTGTCTTCAAACCGGAACACAGTAAATTGTTTTTTTTACTATTATACTACGTAATCCTTAAGCATGACCCACAAGACAGCTGTTGTAAGTTTGACGTGGAAACTGTCAATTTCGCGTATAGGGAGGGGTACAAGCAGGGGGCCACAATAAGTGACGTCACAATTTGCGGAAACGAGATAGTCTAATTATATATTCCTTGTGAAGAAAAGAGACAGAGATATCGCTTTTCCGTCTTTATCACCGTTACCGGGTTTTTCTCTGGCTAAGTCATGCTAAGTCACAAGTCTGACACCGGGTTCCCAATCAAAAGTCTGTTCACTCACACAACACGACTGGAATTTTATGTGTAAATGAATATTGTATTTATTAAAAGAACATTTACAACTTGTTAGTGAAAGACTTTTAAGAGATTGGTGATATTTATGTTATACAATGTGCAGTTGTAGTGTTATAAGCTGCAATAGCCGCTGTGAAAGAAAAATTAATGGAATCTTATTTTACTGGTACGTAAGTAGACAATATTTAAAATGACAACTTGATAAAAATTGATATAGATACATACTAGATATCAACGTGTATTAAATCTACACAAGAACAACAGTTTCTAGTCCAAAATTTGCAAAATATGTAATATTTAAACATAACCTACATATATATCAAAACAAACAAAAAAAAATTACAAGGTTTTTCTTACAAATTTATCCATGAAATATATAAGTAGGTACATAATGGACATTTTTTTACTGCCCATTTACTAATCATAAGTGCTAGATTTTGCCTGCGGATTCGCATTCGTTAGTTTATATATTGATTAGTGATAACTTCATTTGGCGCACCACGTACAGATTTTTCGTGAATTGAGCTCAAACGTCACGCTTGGGAATGAAAGAAATATTCGGATGAACTTGGGACTATGGCCAGAAATGCGCAAACATTTTAGATGGCCATGGCGTGTTACCATCGTTACCATTACACATATTTATTCTAGATAGCCATGCTTAGGAGACTTATTTATATGACAGTGCTTTGGAAGATTTAAAAATTGATTGAAAGAATTGAGAAAATTGGTAGTCCCTATGACTGCCAAGACTTTTTTAACCGACTTCCAAAAAAGGAGAAGGTTATAAATTCGACTTCAAATAGATGAGTGAGTAGCGCTTGTAATAATGATGATAGTGTATTATGCGCGTTTGAGTACATATTTGTGGTTTTGAAGTCGGTTATATTTTTTGCACGAAAATAGTTTAATTAGTATTAGTATTCAGTGATTATATTTATGTGAAATCTACAACTACGTCATCCAGAAAATTGTACGCAAATTTAGTTTATGGTTCATATTTCAAAAACCCTTAGACCGATTTCGATAATATTTATATGGGACTATTCGAGAAGCATACCCATCCGAACACAAACAGAAATTTTGTAATCGGTGCGGGGGTTCTCGAGAAATCAGGTAACACACATAAAAAACAGTGGTCGAATTGATAACCTCCTCCTTTTTGGAAGTCGGTTTAAATTATAATATTGGTGGACAATTCACACACAAAATATTTGACAACTTCTCGGCTTGCCTCAAATACCTTCGGGACCATTCTAGTATTACAGAACGCAATTTTTAAGAATGTGTACCCTCTTTTTGGCCACTTTTTCTTTTCGTTTGATTCAGAAACTGTCCAATGTCTCGGTTGTACTATGATACGAAATTTTCTTTCATTGCTAATGAAATTGTAGCAATTTTTTATTGCCTGAAAAAGCGCTTAAACGCCGTTTTTTTAATGAAACCTAGCTAGCTAGATCGAATAATCGCCATCGAAACCCCCTGCTTACTAAATTTCATTAAAATCGTTGCAGCCGTTTCCGAGATTCAGATTCTATAAAATATACACTATATTCATATAAATATAGGTACATACAAAAATTGCTCGTTTAAAGGTATATAGGGTGGATGATCCAGTAATGGACAAGACCCCAGTTATGGACACTTTTTTCCTTTATTCACAGAAAACAAGCCTTCCATAATGAAATTTTGGTGTGGCAACAGTTAATCATAGAGAACGAACCTCATATTCGCCTCATAATATAAGTCAGTGCGATCTGTCATTTTGTTTCAAGATGGCAAAGTAAACATTAGACCAAGTTAGTGCTGGTCCAGTAAAATCAAATTTTACTAACGTAATCGTTAACAAGGTGGGTCTATTTGGTTCTCCATCATTTATTTGTTATTTATTGTAACTGGATTCTAATTATATTTTAAGTTTTGTATTGAAATAAGAGATATAATTTTTAATTCTTTCCGGTTATAATCGTGCTTTTTTGTGTTTATAGCCGGTGTCATTTACTGGTTCTGGCATACATACTTTACCCAGTAATCGACACATGTCCATAATTATTTTTTCAAGAACTTCTGGAGCTGGCACACCAATTTAACTCCTTTTTCCAAGCAGTTTAAGTATATGTTTAAATTAAACAAATTAGAGTGCATGTACAAGTGAAGAACAGAGTGTCGATCACTGGATCCAGTGAGTGTCCATTACTGGTTTTTATGTATTCTTTCAGATGTTTCGGGATTTTTTCAAGTATTTTCAAATGGAAACTTTGCTATACCGGGAACAAGCAACAACCGTACCGATACAATTACACCTCAAAAAAAGTATGAAATTAGGATGGCCCTCAAACAACTTAAAAACAACAAGGCACCTGGCGACGACGGGATTAAGACTGAGCTTCTGAGAGCGGGTGGAAAACCGGTAAATAAAGTTCTCCAGAAGCTGTTCGACTTCGTCATACTTGACAGTAAGACGCCAGAAGCGTAGAGCTGTAGTGTGGTGATTCTTTTCTTCAAAAAAGGACAACACCTTGTTGAAGAACTACAGACCCATCTCACTTCTGAGCCACGTTTATAAGTTGTTTTCTAAGGTAGTCACGAATCGCCTCGCACGCAGGTTTGACGACTTCCAGCCACCCGAACAAGCCGGTTTCCGAAAAGGCTATAGACCACATCCATACCCTTCAGCAGATTATACAAAAAACCGAGGAGTATAATCGGCTACTATGTATAGCGTATGTGGACTATGAGAAAGCCTTCAATCCCATCGAGACTTGGGCAGTGCTTCAGTCTCTCCAGCGATGCCGCATCCACTATCGCTATATCGAAGTGTTGAAGTATATTTATAGCAAAGCCACAATGTTTGTCCGAATACAGGACCAGTACACGAAACATATCCAGCTACAGAAAGGCGTAAGACAGGGAGATGTTATGTCTCCGAAACTGTTCACTGCCGCGCTGGAAGATGTTTTCAAGCTACTGGACTGGAACAGATATGGCATCAATATCACCAGCGAATGCATCACTCCCCTTCGGTTTGCCGACGACATAGTAATTGTGGCGGAGTCGCTGGAGGACCTTGCTGCTATGCTCAGAGACCTCAGTAGAGTATCCCAACAGGTAAGTCTGAGAATGAATATGGACAAGACGAAGGTCATATCAAATGTTCATGTCTCACCTGTGCCGGTTATTGTTGGGAATACCACACTCGAAGTTGTTGACGAATAAGTCTACCTAGGTCAAAAGATTCAATTAAGTAGATCCAACTTCGACAAAGAGGTCCAGCGAACGATCCAACTCGGATGGGCAGCGTTCGGGAAACTTCGGCACATCGTTGAGTCCAAAATACCCCAATGCCTAAATACGAAAGTCTTTAGTCAGTGCGTGTTGCCAGTGATGGCTTATGGAACGAAGACGTGGTCCTTAACTGTGGGCCTCATAACGAAGCTCAAAGTCGCACAGCGAGCTATGGAGAGAGCTATGCTCTAAGTCTCTTTACGCGACAGAATCCGTAATGAGGATATTCGCAAAAGAACGAAAGTGGCCGACATAGCTTAAAGAGCAATCGAGTGGCGACCACGAATCGGAAGGCGCAGTGTTGGACGACTTCCCACTAGATGGACAGATGACATCGCAAAGGTCGCTGGAAACCGCTGGTTGCAGGATGCGCAGGACCGTGCGTTGTGGAAATCTAGGGGGGAGGCCTATGTTCAGGCAGTGAGCGTCTTGCGGCTGATGATGATGATGATTATTATTATCGATAATAGTTACTTCTACGAGTACTACTGGTTTTGAGTAAAAGTTTTGTATTTGTTTTTGATACTTAATTTGAGAGAGCTTTAGAGTTACAGACTGTATAATGAAGGACGATAATGGTATGAAAGTACTTATTTTGCCTTCAGTTAAAAAATTAATGTCAATTAAACTGTATTTAATAATAATAAATATTTTTTGTATTTATATCTGCCATAATTATGTTTATGTTGTTCACTGTCGATGACGATTTTTCCATAACTGGGTAACGTCGATCACTGGGTATGGACAACTGGATCCTAGGTGTCCATAACTGGTGATTTTAGATTTATATTACATTATATCAAAGTAAGTAATAAATAAGTACGGTTCTACGGTACCGAAATTTGTTATTGTATTCTAATGACATTGTAGGAGTTTTTCAGTGCCCGAAAAATCACAAAAAATTACGTTTCTTAATGATACAATTTATCTACATCAATTTATCGTCCCCGAAACCCCCTGCACACATAATTTCATCAAAATCGTTCGAAACGTTTCCGAGATTCAGATTCAATATTTATATTGTATATACTACACTACAAGAATTGCTCGTTTGAAGGTACCTATACGATAACAATTTCTGAAAATAGGCCAGAAGATGCGCAACTTGATTCAATGAGAAAACAAGACACGATACATAGTAATGCAAACATCGAGGGCATTGCGCATCGGCGGCGGCGGGCAATGCTCTCAACAAAATAATCTACCATATTACGTGCCATCTAAACATTGAAGTATCTGTTTGTAATTAAATAATAGCTTTTCTCTGAATGCATTTGAAAGTAGGGGCATTTCACGCCAAGCGGACAACCAAAAAAATATGAGGTCGTGAATTTTGTTCATACACTGATCAGTTATACTTATAGTAGCCATGGGTGTGTACACACATTATTTTTGTGTGATACTTTTTTGCCGAGTTATTTGCTTTTAAAATTAGTTTAAATTTTTTTCTATGCTTTTCATTTGTATCAATTAACTATTAAAAAAAAAACTAAATAGTGTTGTTTCTAATAGGTAAAAGGTTGTACGTTTCATTTTTTTTGTCGTATTCGAAATTTGAATTAATTTACGTATTGTAAACCGGAAGTGAACATTTCAAATCGATTTTTGAGTAACTTGGACCATTTTTTTAAAATATTTTATCTTTCAATTAAAACTTTAAATGTAGTAAATATTCACAAAATAAAATAAAATGAGATCTCTCTTAGTTTACGACTTGAGCGAATAGAGTGCATACACCCCGCTAACATGTTCAAAGTAATCGGTTTTATACGTTTAGATGCTAAAAAACTACGCTATCAATATTTTAATCCTTCATTATGACATGCGAATATATAAAAATAAACGATTTTTTAAATAAAATATAATTGACAAAATAAAATTTTAAATTTGAATTATTTTAAGTATTGCGAACCGGAAGTGAACATTTCAAATATACTTTTGAGTAACTTCGACACCATTTAAAAAAATATTATTTTAACTGGCCAGGAAGAGATAACCGATCACCATAGAAAGCCATATTATAACAAAATTAGGAAATTGTAACGCGCCCAGTTAATGAGCGCTCAAAGTTTCAACTTCTGGATTTTAACACATTACCGAGACATTCCAGTGTCATATAGCTCTTTTTCTGGCAAGTAACAATAATTAGAATAATTGCGTTTTTATCCCGTTACCAATTACACACTCACACACTATCGCTGTCCTTCTGATTTCTACTTACAGATCACGTCCCATTCTAACGAGTTTAAATTAATGATGTCTTTAGTAATAAGTAGGTCTATTGTGTGATAGGTATGGAGTCAATAGATTTAAAAATAAAAGATTATTCATACAAATTTTCACCTCATATTTAACCAGCAGGTGCGTCACTAAAGCATAGGTTAAAATATTGTGAGACTAATAAGCAATATTTCACTTCTAACTTTTTCATATAATTTCATTTAACTTTTTTCAAAAATAATTATGCAGTTTGAATTTATTACTAGATTTCTGGCAATAATTTGGGTTGTTTTATTAACCGATTTCCAAAAAGGAGGAGGTTATCAATTTGACCACCATATTTTTTTTATGTATCTTACCTGATTTCTCGTAAACGGCCGAGCCCATTTTGATATTTATTTTTTTGTTCGAATGGGATCCTATGCTATATCTGGACTTTGGACGGACAATCAAAGAGCGTGAGTTAGCAACATTTTTTTTAATAAGAAGTGACGAGACGAACAGGACATGTGCATGATGGTAAGCAACATACATGCCTGCCACATAACAGCACAGTGACACGCAGCTATGGGAACATGAATACTCCAAATCATTACCTAGTACTGCACTGCGCTCATCACCCAGAGATCTAAGATGTTTAATCTCTAAGCCCTGCAATTTCTCTGGAAACATTGGCCTTCAAACTGGAACACAGTCATTTTTTCACATTACTGTTTGGCGGTAGAATAACTGGCAAAGGTGTGGTACTTCCCCAGGCGGAGAAGTCCTACTACTACAATCTACATCATTCTAACTCACCTGTTGCTATTACACTCGCACTTGCAGCGCTATTTGTTACTCATCACCGGGCTTCCTTTCACTTTGTTGTACTTATCACCATTCTCGACCTGAGCGTCCGAGTCAATTGCTAGCATAAGAGCGCAAGGTAACATTCATCAAGAGACGGCATTTGAGCTGATTGCTCTTTGAGTTTTGGTTTGGTTTGAACTATCATGTCTCAGAATACTTCAGAAAATCACGGATCTGACTCGGATGCTGCTAAGTTAAGCGATCAGGGCAAAAAAAACGCCTGCGTGCAGCGAAACGTCTAAGATCCCCCGAATTGGTCGACGAGAAGTTTATGCTTTTTGAAGACAAAATCACTAATTTATTCTCAACATGGAAGGCGGATATGAATCAAAAGTTTGATAATTTGGACAAACGATTGTCGGATATTAAATGTGAGGATAGAAAAGTCAATTGATTTTTTGGAATCTCAGGTTGCAGAAACTAGATCAAAAATTGATAAAGTCGAAACAGAATGCAAATCCAACCAAGCTAAACTACTTCAAATGGAGAACTTGATTGAAGACCTCTTACGTAGCTCACGTAGTTCATCAACTGATCTGCGAAATGTCCCATACACTGCTGGCGAAACAAAGGAAGTTCTGACCAAGTATGTACTTCAAATGAGCGAAACTATCGAGTCCGAAATAGTATCCAAAGACATCAAAGAAGTGTTTCGTATTCCTAGCAAATCTGACGCAAACAAACCTATCATAATAGAATTCAATTCTAACCTACAGAAGAATAAAATTCTCAAAGCAGTGAAAGTTTACAACATTTCTAACACAATTAAGCTGAACGCGCGAGCCGTTCAGCTTGATTGTGGGGTTTATTCATAAAAATTCATCTAGGTATTAAGGTCAAGAAATCACCAATTTAATTCGCCGAGCACTTAACTAGTAAGGCTAACCATATCCTGTTTTTGGCCAGGGAGTTGAAGAGATTTGGAAAGTTTAAATACTGCTGGACATCAAACGGGTAGGTATTAGGGTAGGTAACCGCTGATATCTGTGAAGCAGCCATACGTTGCGAATGGGAGGTTTTCTTGGCGATAGCAAACAAATGCTTGTCGTTGAAATACTTCCCCAAGCAATGGAAAGAAGCGCACGTGGTCATATTACGCAAACCCGGTAAGACAGATTACACACATCCATAATCATACCGCCCCATAGGTCTTCTGTCCGTTCTAGGAAAAATCGTCGAAAAGCTTCTGGTAAACCGTCTCCAATGGCATCTCCTCCCAACCATTAGTAGGAAACAGTACGGTTTCATGCCCCAGCGAGGCACTGAAGACGCCCTCTATGACCTGGTAGAGCACATCAAAAAAGGAGTAGACAGTAAAGACACCGTACTCTTAATCTCCCTGGATATAGAAGGCAACTTCGACAATGCATGGTGGCCCACCCTCAAAAATCAATTAGCGAAGAAGAGGTGCCCAACAAACCTCTACGACATGGTAAACTCTTACCTCAGCGACCGTAAAATCAAGGTCAACTATGCAAGAGCAGTCTACGAGAAGGAAACAACCAAGGGATGCGTCCAAGGGTCCATCTGCGGACCGACCTTTGGAATGTGATCCTAGACTCGTTACTGCGAATGCTAGAAGCAGAGGAGTGTACTGTCAAGCATTCGCAGATGACGTCGTTCTCGTGTTTACAGGCAACTCGAATATCATCGAACAGCAGGCGAGCAGGGCGCTGAGCATGACAGTGGAATGGGGTAAAACTAACAAACTCAACTTTGCAGCGCATAAAACCAACGCGATGCTTTTCACAAAAAAGTTGAAATACGAAACTCCAAACATAGTCATGTTCGGCGTCCGGCTCGATCTGGTCGATGAAGTCAAACTGCTAGGCCTACTGATCGACCGCCGGCTCAACTTTATTGCACATGTGACCGCCCAATGTAAAAAAGTGGCGAACATTTATAGACAGCTCGCATGTGCAGCGAAGGTGACCTGGGGATTAAATGGCGAAATCACGAGAACAATCTACGTCGCGGTGGTGGAACCTATCATCATGTCCTAGAGCATGAACAACTTTTGTCTGAATCGCAATACGGATTTAGGTAAAAAAAATCTACGGAACAGGCCGTCTCGGACTTAACATATTACATTGTAGTGAACTTAGATCGCATCGATCGAATTTGGACATGGCTAAGGCCTTTGACAGTATCTCTACATTACTCTTAGTAAAAAAACTAGAACGCATAGGTGTATGTGGAATATCTTTAAAATTATTTGAGAACTATTTATCAGAAAGAACTCAACGTGTCAATATTGGAGATGTTATGAGTGATGAGGAATTTGTCACGTGTGGAACTCCCCAAGGCTCTATCTTAGATGCTACTCTTTTTCTCATTTATATGAATGACCTCTGTCTTTACATACCTAATAACGGCAAAATGTTTACATTTGCAGACGACATGGCGCTTGTATTTGAGGGTGTTACGTGGGATAAAGTACGTGAATCTGCAGAATTAGGCCTAACAAATATTATATCTTGATTACAACAGAATCTACTCACGCTGAGCTTTACCAAAACAAAAAATATGACATACACCATGCTAAAACGACATAGGTCACCTAGAGAAACTTTTAAAATTAAAGCACATATTTGTAAAAACGACCCATCTAACGCTAAATGCAACTGTGTAGAGATTGAACAAGTTCAGTCCATTCGCTATCTTGGCGTGATCTTAGACGAACAACTTACTTGGATGCCACAAATTACAGCCGTTTCGAATCGTACAAGAAAACTAATCTGGGTCATGAAAAATTTGAGGCGAAGTATACCATTTAACTTGCTTAAAACAGTATATCAAGCCATTTGCCAGTCTGTTATTGGGTAATGTATCTCAGTTTGGGACGGTGCATATAAAACCAAGATTATAAACCTCAAAAGAGCTCAACGTTCTGTACTCAAAGTAATGACACATAAACCATTCCGATACCCTACAACACTTCTCAGTAGAGAAGCTCTAACGGACCGTCAGAATTTTCGACTCAGTACTCTGAGTCAAAAATTCTGACGTTTTCTGTTTCGTTCTTGTTGTCTTGTTTGTTTTTTTTGACGAAGAATTCTGAAGGTTAGCACGTTGGCGCATGCATCTCAGTAAACCCGGAGTAACCCAAGCCTTAATAGTATGAATTGAACGACCGAGCTTGACTATAGTAGTATGTTTGAGAATTTAGTTCACCGACCGCTTCGTTAACATCATTCGTCTCCAGAACCTGACACCAATCCTGGTGATAAGTCGCTTGACACTTCATGATAATTTTCTCTGTTCGTTTCTCTGCTGTTGGCTCCGCTTCTTTTGCTTGGGCCAGTTAACCCTATCAACAATATGTCATGGTCAGTAATGGATGTCTTACAAATGACACCAAGACTATTACCCTTGGACTTTATGAATGCGTGATCCAGGCATGATTTCCCTCGAGTTGGAGCTGATATAGCAGAAAGAAGGAAACCATGACCAACCATGACACGCTGATAGGTAGCGTTACGGTTACTCGGAGGATCCTCTAACAGGTCGATATTAACGTCACCAGTCACCAATACCGTTGATGCGTTACTTGTGAGGATTGTCACAACCGGAGATCTGTACACACCTACAATCTTTAAATAATTTTCTACGCTAACAACAAGTTAGCATCGTCAAAGTATGGCTCATTGGCATAAGCCGACCAGCAGTTTTTAATGTACATTGTGACCACCTTACACTTATTGATTATTTTGTTGGTGTGAAAAACGTTATCCCCGGTCAGCTGTGGAATATGAGTATGATCTTGGAGCCAACATTCCGAGAAAACCAAAACATCGATATCGTCGTTAAACCTTGCCAAGGTCGTCAGCAAGGAAGAGAAGTTATGATTTAGGCTTCTTTTCTTATGATTTAGGAGACCGATACACGTGTCGCGGTCTCGGTGCGAACTGGCGCCCATATAATTCTATAGAGTCAAGTGCCTGTCGCGGTCTCTGGTCATTTTTTTTCTTGACAATGTGTATTTTTGATTCGGCATATAAAAATACAAACCACCTTCAATTTTTGCTCTTCTACCACCAACCACCATATTTTAAAAGCCATATTAGTACTGTGATAGTCTTTATAATTTTCCTACATAACTTTTTTTTTGGGTTTTTTTTTAATTGGTAGGTCTGAAAATAAGCCATAATTTTTTCTAAGTAAGAAGAGTGATAACAGAGATAAGACAAGTGATAAGCCATGCCGGAGAAACCTGTGGGGGTTTTAATCGGTAGGGGCGCTTTTAATGGTGTCAAGCCCGACACGCCCGCCGTGTGACGCCGTGTTAGTGCGTGAGCTTTTACGCCCAAAAACACAATGAATATCAATTACATACCAAATTTCATCAAAAATTAAACCTCATGTTGTGGAAGTAACACGAAACGCACACATTCACATCTATTTATTGCCTTTATAACGAAAGCGATACGAAGTTCACCAGGTCAGCCAATATATATATTTTATATTTAATATATATATGTATATTTATATTTGGTTACACCAGGTAAGGTGGCGGCTAGCCGCCAGCTAGGCGGCGCGTAGTTACCTGCGCCACCGGGCGGTGGCTCAGCTAACTACGCTGGATCGAATGATTTCAGCAAATTAAATTTTCAATTTCAAACTGCAAACTGATTGGGTAATTGGTTTGGGAAATTGCGTCACATCTTCTCGTCAGAAATACCACAAACCCTCAAGACAAAAGTCTACAATCAGTGTGTGTTGCCAGTAATGACATATGGCACTGAGACGTGGTCGCTAACTATTGGTATGATATGCAAGCTCAAAGTTGCGCAACGGGAAATGGAGAAAGCTATGCTCAGAATTTCATGGCGTGATAAAAAGAGGAAATCCGCAGAAGAATGAAGGTCACCGACATAGCTCTTAAAATTAGCAAGTTGAAGTGGCAATAGGCAGGCCATATAGCTCGCAGAACCGATAACCGCTGGGGAGTAAAGGTTCTCGTATGGCGACCATGAACCGGCAGACGCAGTGTAGGACGGCCCCACACGATGGACCGATGATAATGTCTTGGTCGCGGGAAGTCGGTGGATGGAGGCGGAACAAAACCGGTCATTACGGAAATCATTGGGGGAGACCTATGTCCAGCAGTGGACTTCTGCAGGCTGCAGATGATGTTATA
This sequence comes from Ectropis grisescens, assembly GCA_017562165.1. NCBI lineage: Eukaryota > Metazoa > Arthropoda > Insecta > Lepidoptera > Geometridae > Ectropis > Ectropis grisescens. The sequence continues at coordinate 10,028,745 of CM029767.1, read as the reverse complement.
AACTAATTAGATGACTAATTGGGTGCATCATGTTATTGTATGAATTACTAGCATCACCCCGCGGTTTTACCCGCTTTATTACCGTACCCGTTATTTTCTCGGGATATAACATTTATACGAAATGACAAAACTTCTATACATGTTTTCATCCTTTTGACGTGACAACGTCTTATAAATTGGTTTTCCGGGTGACACTTCAAGAAACTGCGTTACGCTCCGCTCACGTTATGCGCTCACAACGAGAGCGAGTGAGAGGCACGCGTCCCTTCCACTCGGGCATGGTTAGCCCGCCTAAGAGCGAGAGAGACAGACATAAAAAGTGAAAGGCACGCGTCCCTTCCGTAAAATTATTTTACCACTCAAAGTCGTTGTCACGTAAAACTTTCGCCCGTATACCGACTTTACAGGCAACCAATTTTTTTTCAATCATTCTTTTACATTAAAGGTATCCAATATATTTTACTAGGCTATAGACTATCTCCGTACCGAATTTTATTTAAATTACTAGTTTAGACATAAAAGACAACAGTGGTTTGAACTCTTGTGATATTCTAATGCGTGGCACTATAGAGGACATTTCCGAATACATCTACGTAGCTGCATTTTATACGGAGTTTTTACGTACCATAATCAGGAACCATCATGGAGATAGGTCGGAACAATGCTTTTAAGTTGTCTGGTAATTCTGTTCGACCCGCGTAGCCTGGATTCATGGTAATGAAGGCGGCGCACGTACGAACCAACTTGATCTCTCTCCCCTCGAACATAAATCTGTGAAACAATTGTATATTTATATTTAGCGTCTTTCGACACTCGAGTCTTGTGTTTGTTTTTCGATAATAAGTTTGTACTTGAGCGCTTGAATTCAAAGCCTTGCACATAGCCCCAATATTGCAACCACTACGGGTTTAATCGGTAACATTTCGGAGACAGTCCTACTGACCTTCATGTTCTAAGACCACGTTGCCTTTTTTGTGCCCGTACAACGATAAAGCGTCATCATTTCATGGTTAATATTTCAACGACATAAACTAAAGGGTTGAAGCTATCATCGTAATTAGAACATCAAGGCTGTAGAATGCGTTGGCGTAATTTTTCATCCCACCTTAGCAAGGAAATGACTAAATGCTTTGAATTATTATAAACAGTTTTAGTCAATTCTGTTGGCGTTAAAATTGACTTCTTTGTCGCTAGAATCACTTATTTCGGGGTTTTGCCATGGTTTTAACTATGGGTTTTGAAAATAACAATATGAAAATGTGCAGAGTTGACCGGTTGAGATAAGAAGTGTCATCTGTGTACATGAAAAAGTGTCCGCAAGTGTGTAATGCATTTTGCATTGAATTATGGTAGCGCCACAGCATACATTTTGAAGGAAATAAATAAACATATAATAAACTATTTAGAATTCATGAAAAAAATATTCTAACTGCATGTTTTCTCAAAATAGTAATTAATTAATGTTATATTTACTACATAATTTTATACTACGCCTGTAGTGGAAATTTACTATTAGTAACTATTTTACTTGTCAATAATATGAAATTATTTAACTCGGCATGCCTCAATTCGTTTACAATTGATTAATTCAAAGCATTTTTAAATATTCTCCATGTCCGTTTGAGATAATATTCCTTATCTCTATTCTCCACAAGTGAAAAGAAAAAAGCGCACAAAAATTAAAAAAAAAAGTACACCAAGGAGGTTCCGAGTCTGAGATTGTAAGTTTAAAAAATAATATGATGAATTTGGCTCCATGAATAATTTCATTGTTAATTATAAATTATTGAGAGGAGTGATCTAATGTAAATTAAAACTATTCTATCTCTCAAGGTGGACCGATTTACATGTAAATGCAGCTTTTCTTGAATATCGGTTGACTTCTTGATGAGTTACACAGGGAACAAACATTATGACACTGGATTTTCATATATTAAAGATTGTGTTTGATTGTGTAATTGGTTTAGCTTACCTGCTGGCTTTGGCCACCTTGGCATTTCTGATTGTGATAAGTTGCTGAGCTATCACGGAGAGTACTTCGATGTCGATTCGGTTGAATTCGTCGAAGCAACACCATGCGCCGGATGTCGCAAGTCCCGAGAAAAACCTGCCCATCATCTTATAGTCCAGTCCTGGGAATTTAGAAATTTCACAAAGTTTTTTTGATACTATAGAGTGCAAATTAGTGCACAGTTGGCAAAATATACCAAATTACAATATCTTTTTGTTAACAGTAACTGTTTAAGATACAATTTTGAATGAACAGATAACTATTATAAGTATCACACATAGGAGGATATTTTACTAGCGGTCCGCCCCGGCTTCGCTCTACCCCACTCTCTGGTACACACAGTACATTGATATCCTCTGGTTCTGGTATCTCAATTTAATTCCTTGTTTAATGAAATCTACCTTCTGAGCAGTTGAACACGACACATTGAATGGCGAGCGACTTGGCCAGGTCTTTGGTCGTCTCAGTTTTGCCGGTGCCGGCCGGGCCGGCGGGAGCTCCGCCCAAGTCCAGCTGCAGGGCTCCCATGAGACACAGATAACAGCGGTCCGTCAACGGGGTGATCACGAGTACACCTTGAAACCAAATTAAAAGAAAAATCATTTGAGCTCAATTTTGTAAAGTTAAGTTTTTAGTGTTTTTAGCTCAAAGTCACACAGCGAGCTATGGAGAGAGCTATGCTCGGAGTCTCTTTGCGCGACAGAATCCGTAATGAGGATATTCGCAAAAGAACGAAAGTGGTCGACATAGCTCAAAGAGTAAGCAAGCTGAAGTGGCAATGGGCAGGCCACATCGCTCGCAGAACTGACAACCGATGGTGAAGAAAGGTTCTCGAGTGCGACCACGAACTGGAAGACGCAGTGTTGGACGGCCTCCCACTAGATGGACAGATGACATCACAAAGGTCGCTGGAAACCGCTGGTTGCAGGTTACGCAGGACCGTTGGTTGTGGAAATCTAGGGAGGCCTATGTTCAGCAGTGGACGTCTTGCGGCTGAAGATGATGATGATGATGAAGTTTTTAGAGTGACGAGACAAGCAGGACATGAGTTTGATGGTAAGCAACATGCCTGCCCATAACAGCAAGTCGTAACTATTGGAACATGAAGACTCTAAAATCATTACATAACGGAACAGTGATATTTTCACATTACTAGTAGTAGAATAACTGAAAAATGTGTGGTACTTCCCCAGACAGACTTGGTTAAGAGTCATACCACTGCTAAATATTACTATTATCCATAAAATAATTAAAATTTTACATTTTCAAAGAAAGGATTAAAAGAAAAGTAATCCTATGCTATGACGCTTGTGACAAGAAACCCCAAATTATGCAAAGCCTGTATTTCATACGCCCCACATCATCAGATATTATTTTAAAGATTAGCTAGAAAAAATACCACACAGCATTAGTAAACTTAGATCTACCTATGTCCAACAAACGACTAGGACTTCTATAAAGTTGATGACGTTGACTAACCTTATGACGTTGTATTGTGTCACGTTGTATAATATAAAATGATTACAATAAACACCTGAAAGCAATCTTCATTGTTATGCACCAAACAAAAAGTTTGATATAGAATAGTGTAAATCTTATTATGTTTGATCAAGATTATGAGAATGTGTTTGAGAGAAAACCATGCGTTGCCTGAGTGGGGTTTTCCCGATGTTTATAATCTTGGTGTCTTCAAATCGAGAGTGAATCGGTTTCTTCTAGGTAAACACGCTCCATAGTGGACCCCATAATCGCTAAACATCAGGCAAAATGGTAGTCAAATTTATACCTATAAAAGTAAAAAAAAAAACAACTGCCCCATTGATACGTAGGGTACGATACCATGATAGGAATTTTCAACGCTATACCACATAATTAATGTGACCTTTGATCTTTTATGTCGTGATACTTTTTTTAAGCCAGGACGAGCATATCAGAACTTCTAAGGAACACATAACAGTATTCAGTTTAAAGCCGCTCATAGAGTCGAAATCACTGTCTAGCACTGCTGTGCGTTCATTACCCAAAGATTATCTCTTAAAATACGTATTTTCATGTTGATATATTTAAATACACTGAAACGGCCCCAGTTGAGCAAATTCCCAATCTTTTAAGCCTCCAATTACTAAAGTTCATTCTACCAAACCCATCTATAAATATTCCGTAAATATTAATACCAATATTCACAAAATATATTTTTTATAAAATTTGTAGAGGTACAATAAATAAATATAATTATGTATAAATATTGGCGGATAACACACAAAACCATCAGTCTATCCCCAAACTAAGCAAAGCTTGTATTATGGGAGCCAGATAGCTGATATGATACTTATATATGTATTTTTAAATACATAGGTACTAATTAAACATAGAAAACACCCAGGTACAGTGCAAATATTTGTATTCATCACGCAAATATTTGCACTGGGTATAATAAAAACAATATTTAACTAAAATAAGTTAAATATTGTTTTTATTATAAAAACAATATTTAACTAAGATAAGTTAAATATTGTTTTTATTATTTCACACATAGCAAGGTAAAAACAAAATTTTCTTTACCTCCGGCGCCCAAATATTCATGCCCGTAGATATACATGGCGCTGGACATGCGAGCCACGCAGTTGTCGATATCGTCCTCCCAATAATATCTAATCATCTTCAACCATTCGAAATCAGTCCTGAAAGTAAACAAGCAACTTATAAAAATGATTGCACTATAATATATTTCAGTGGAAGATAGATAGAGAGATAGATAGAAACACTTTATTGTTCACAACACAAAAACAAAAAAAAATGAATAAACAATAAGATAAATTCTTAAATCTAGTGAAACAAATGGCGGCCTTATCGCTAAGAGCGATCTCTTCCAAAACAAGATAAATTATATATATAAGTAAATAATAAATATAAATTATACTGCAATATAAATTACTATTATTTAATCATTTTACAAACACCTACATTTTGAATATCGTTTGCGGCGGAACAGTGCTCATCTACCGGTGGTTATAATGGCGGAATGAAATACTGCTGGATGACACTCGCTGTGTCAAATAATACTTGTCTTTTGAATTTGAACTTTCACCGTACCTAGACGATGAAAGTTCAAAAAGTTGTTGTTAAAAGTTTTTGTCTATAAAACCATTTACCAATTTCTATTTATTTTTGCTATTATTATATATTATTTATATATCTATCGAGTAGCTACGAGAGATTTCCACCTGACATTGTAAAAGAATAATAATTAATCAACAGCTTTATCTAGCTAATCGACTGGCTTTTTCATTTCTCACACAACATTACGATTATCTAGACCAAATTTACGTACTATCTATCATTTTATCTGTGTCCAAACTAATCAAAACTTGCATTATAAGAGTCGGATCATACTTATTTAATCTACACCCGTTATTTTATCTGTAAATGTTGTATAATTATTATTTCATTGTAAATTCATACTTATGATACATATAAACACCCAGATTCATAGACAAAAAACATGTGTATCATACAAATATTTACCTTTGGCGTGAATAAAAGTTACAATCTTACAATCAACTGGTCTATAAAACCACTTAATTTAGTTTTGAGTATATTTTTTGAAATGTCAACTTCTTCAGACAAGTCAAACAGTTTTTATTACAGAAAAACTTATGGGTTTTTTTGTCATTGTTACAGAAAAAACTTATGGGGTTTCGGGCGGTGGCAGCGACGGCGGTATAGGAGCGTAGCGGCGTAGCATCGGAGCGGCGGCGTAGCAGTGTAGCTGGACGTTCGCGTTACGAAACTTTTTGGATAATAGGTGAGTTCAAATTACCAACATGCGTAATATAGTTGGAGTATGTATATAGCTGCAATGATGCTTTATTGTGCTATATTAGTACAGTTTTCACTGCCGACTTCAGGAACTGCCGACTGTAACTGCATTTTTTAAAATATTTTTCGTGTATTTTTTTTACTTTTTACGTCAATTCCAGGTATTTCATGTCTATTTAAATAAATATTCAAATCAAATCGTTATTGCGCAAGTGGGTTTAAAAAAGATAGTAATATGATGTTTTTTACAGTACGCCAAATACTGCCTTTAAGCATGCAAGTTTATTATTAAACGTAAGCAAACACAACCAGTTTAACAAAAGAAATTTACATTCATAGCATGACACATACACACTACAATACACTAAGTCAATTTATCATTTGTTTTACGTTTGTTACAAATATAAATTGCGTTTACAACACAGGCTAAGTAACATATTCCAATAAAAATAAAAAATGTTGGGTAGATGTTTTACATTTCAAACTTTGAAGAAAACGACGTCCGCCAGATACGCCAGTACAGTATCGGCTATCTATTCACGGTCAACCATGTTCGTATTTTGAAAATGTAAGGATAATAAGCAAATGTCAAAAATTTAAAATAAAATACAAATTATTGCTTTCGAAATCTAAATAAAATATATAATTATTTCACTTAACGAGTCTCCAAAATCATAAAAAATACATGTTTTAGTCGCTGATTAAATTTTAGTGTAATAGCTGAAACCACGGTTTATTTTGTGAGCAAAAAACATTGCATTTATAATATTGTATAGGGACGAGCACGGCTCGCATCTGATGGTACGCAACACGCCTGCTCCAGCTTAGTGCCTCGTGCTACTTTAATTGTATTCCCTGTGTTAGTCTCTGGCAGAAATTTTGTTCATACAGAATTTATGACAACGTCATTTTCTTAAATAATGCTGCATTAAAAGTAAAGTACCTGGTTGACCGAGCTTTGCTCGGTTTAAATGCGTTTACAAAGGGATCTAAGTAAAAAAAATATCAGAAAAAAAGAAAGTCCCAAGTCTAACCATCAAGATTCGAACCGGGTCATGTTGACTTCGAGGGCGAGCATATTCCGTCTAAGCCATTTAGACTTAAAGAACAGTGGCGAAATAAGTTATCGTATCCTAATGACATTGTAGGAGTGTTTCATTATCTAAAAACGCGCATAAAATGATGTTTTTAAGAAATAAAACCTAGCTAGATCGATTTATCGTCCCCGAAACCCCCTGTATACATAATTTCATGAAAATCGTTTAAACCGTTTCCGAGATTCAGATTCTATACATACATGTATACCTATATACCTACAAGAATTGGTCGTTTAAAGGTATAATATACATTCCGAATACTAATCAAAGATTTCCGTCTCATCGATTCAGTTCTTACTTTCTTCAGTTCGTAGACATGATTGAACAGCCAATATTCAAACATTCAAACCATTCACATTGTTTTTAATCTATATATTATATAAAATACTAATGCCACTTTTCGTTGTAAGTAAACTCCTCCTAAACGGCTCGACCGATTTGAATGATTTTTTTGTATACGTTTGGGTAGGGCCCTGCATGGTTTAGATTCACAAATCACCGCGGCAGATAGCGCTGCAGTTGGTATATAGGTTATTATCCGGGCGAAGCCGGAATGGGCCGCTAGTATAGAATAGCCAAAAAAGCAATACTTGCGTCTGATGTTATAACATAGTGTTACACAGTTATTTCAATATTTTAAACCCTAACCTCTACCTATCATTGCACTGCACTCGTCACCCAGAGATAAAATATGATATGTCTCTTTACCCTGTGATATTAATAGTACCTACATAAATTGAAACTGATTTGTTTTGATAAAATAAATCTACCTTTTATTTTGCGAAAAACAAAGTGCGTTACTGGGAAAACAAAATGCTCTACACCGCCAAAAAAAAGGCCTGGAAAAGCTGTTAATATATCCAAATATAAAAAAGTCGCCGCCGTAGTAACTGGATCGCTACTCAACAAAGGGGCGTGTTATTGTAACGCAAGGGGCGTTTCGGGAGGAGGAGAGAGGTAGGTTTAAAAGGGGCTCCACAGAGCGCTGCGCTGATAGGTTTTATATAGGTTAGGTTCTTTTTGGGTCCTGCGCCCTCGGCGCTAACCCGAATAGTCAGATCGGTAGTAAAGGCGACTAGTGGCCAGCTGCCCTAGGTTAATTAAAAAAAAAAAAGCGCTGCGCTGCACTCGCTTACAGTACTTACGGTCGCTGGACGTGCTTTTCCACCATATGTCTAATGGTATCTCTGGCATGTACATCTATAGTAATAAGCGCGCATAAAACTTTTCTAAATAACGAAGTGATGTCCGTCCGCGTCAGGGCAGCCAAATCGTTCAGGTCAGTAATGCACTTTTTCTCATAATCCAATAAGCCCGTATCAATGCGGAGGGGAATTCCCAAGTCTAATACTTCGTGGACGCCTTTTGCCCACATGATTTGAGAGACGGAGAGGACGATCTGTGGAAAATACTAGTATGTATTTTACTTCATATAAGTAATTTAGAGACGTGATTGGTGGTCAGAAAGGCGGACAACGTGTCTGGAAACTTTTAAATAATTTAAATTTTCCATGAATCTCTTTTCAAGCAATCGTCGACAGCATTTTGATAATGCTGTTTTATATCGCCTTGATTAAAATTGTTTATTTAATGTGAATTTATTTAGTGATAATTTTAGGTACAATTTTTTTCTTAGAACATCTTGTATATGAAGAACTCATATTTTCGTTGATCTCTCTTTCTTAAAATCATACTTTCACATAACGATTTTTTAAACAATGTTAAAAGAATATACTCATAGCTCAGAATTTGAAAATTTTACGTAAATTTTATATCTTACGATGAATTCTTCCAAAGGCTTTCGGAAAAAAATCCCACCCCAATAAATTGTTTCAGGAATTACACGGTTGAAATTTTTTACCAATTATTTGAAGATTTAATAGATATAAAATGAAAAATAAAGCCTTCATAAATATTGCGCTCAATATCATTAGGAGTAAGATTATAATTATTAAATTATAATCGGTTATCGTTAAACGTGACGTCGTGATGAATGGGTTGTTTTTAATCCTTTTACATTTACAAAATCACTTTTAATAAAAATAGTTTATAATTATGAATAAAAAATATGCTTTTCATAAAATTATGAAATAAAAAATAAATTGTGTTAATCATTCATGTAATTAAAAAAACTAAATTTAATTAAATCAATTAAAAAAATCAGGAAATCTCAAATTTCTGTGATAAATTTAATTCTTGAATTTGATCAGCAATTTCATGAAGATTGCCAAACTATTTCGTGGCATTTAAAACAGTTTAGTTTGGAAAACATAATTTAAAAAAAAACTACCATATCGAATAACGCTATTATATATAATACAGAATAGATAGAACTCCTAGAAAGCCAAAACGAATTATAGTTTAAAAAGTCGTTGGACATAGTCCTATAAAATATAACAAATGAATAAGGCTTAAAATTAAAATAGGTACACCGTTATTTACGAGTACCTATTACTTAGATGTAAGTTGAAAAATTCTACGGAAGCACGAAAAATGCAAATAAAAGCCACTGCATGTCGAAAATACCATCAAAGCTGCGCAACAAGTGGTTAGCGGCAGGATATAAAGTTACAAACTCGACGCTTTCCGAGGTTCTGTCGCCTGACTAAACGCCCTATATCATTTTTATCACGGTCTCTTGATTTACGTTTCTTTCTTTGAGAAAAATCTTTTTATGTCTCAAAAATTAAATCAACAGTTAGTTCAAAGTGTTAAATAATTGTACGAAATGTATTAGTGTAAGGACCTCAACTTGTCCGTATGTTTTACACCAAAAATGTATACTGCTTTGATTACGCTCTCAAATAACATGGAAATTTTTTGAAAAACATGTGAATGCCATACTTGATTCTCTCCTTACGAGAAACGGGCCTGAGTCAGACATATTTGTTTTCTTTTACCGAGGTTTTGTACGTTTAAGTATTTAGATTACACTTTTTTTTTCCAAATTTTTAGATTGTTGTTTGAACTGACTTGACTGTAAAATAAATATTTTAGATGATATGCTGGCTTTTTAGACGGCGCGTCTATGCCGTAGCGACCTCGCGGAGCTCTACTTTCAGTATGGGATAGGGTCTGGCGTAGGTAGTTCAAAAGGGAGAGCCTTGAGTTGGGGTCATTTGCTTTGAGGGGTCCTAAGAGGATCCGGAGTGGGTGGTTCGAAATGGGTGGTCTACGGTTGGGGTTGGAAGGCGTGACCGAGGTGGAGGCAAAGGGGTGGAGGGAGGAGCTCAGAGGTGGGGGTCAAAGGTGGGACTCAGAGGTGAGGGTAGAGATAAAGGGTCAGAGGTGGGGGTAGGGTGTTTGTATATTTCACTCGTTACCAGGGAATATAAACAGTTTATATGAATTCTTACAAAAACAATAATTTTACCAAATTAGTAACGTCGTTGCCGACGAGTTTTAGTCAGCTGTATGCCGATTCAGAGTATGTCGCCAAAACCGGCAGATATACTAAATACCTTAATACCTTTCGTGTTTATCGTCGTTATGCTATGCTATGTTGTCTTATGTTGCGTTGCTTTGCGTTGCCTTGCGATGCGTTGCGATGTTTTGTGTTGCGATGTTTTGTGCTGCGTTGCGTTGTGTTGTGTTATGTTGCGTTGTGTTATGTTGAGTTCTGTTCTGTTCTATTGTAAACGTAACGTAAACGTGACGTTAACGTGACGTAAGCATCACGTACATTTCAACAGACTGTAGTTTGGCGTACCGATGTTGATACTTAATCCCTAAGGAACTGTGGATGATTTCGGGATAAAATGTAGCCTATGTGTTATTCCAGACTATAAGCTATCTGTGTATTATATTTCAGCTCGATCCATTGAGCCGTTTGGGCGTGATTGCGCAACAAACATTCATACATTGAGATTTATAATATTATTAGTAGGATAGGATTTCAGACTAAGAACTATTTATGTTCCAAATTGCAACAAAATCTAGTTAGGCGTTCCGATGTCACATTTATACTTGATCCCTAAGAAACCGTTATTTCGGGATAAAATGTAGCCTATGTGTTATTCCAGACTATAAGCTATCTGTGTACTAAATTTCAGCTCGACCCGTTGAGCCGTTTGGGCGTGATTGTGCAACAAACATCCAAACATCCATATATTGAGATTTATAATATTAGTAAGATTAGAAGACGGCAACGTTGTGATAGATTGTTATGCAATTTGACCCAGTCTCTGAATTTAATAAAAAATTGAAATCAATTTTAGTTTTGACAAAAAAAATTTAATGTCTAATGTTTTTGATTTTGTATGAGCGACTTCGAATGACGAGGATTTTTCTTAAGAAAGTATTTTAAAGAACTGCATGTATTGGGATAAAAATACCCTTAACACTGATCTGTTAAATTCTTCTGTCGAGATTGCGCAAAGCGTACATTAGAGTACACTAGAAATTTGTGACGTAATCATTAAAAATAAATAACATTATTAGGAAAATACAAATGTACTTACGATGTAAAAGTATAACGTTTTTAGGTTTACAATTCTACCTCTAGTATTCCATGAAGGCGCGATATATGTATGTATATGCTACGAGAGACTGGAACGCAGGCACTTGCTAGGCCACGTTTTTTTTTAATTTTGTGTGATTAGACGACCGCGACATATGCCCGATAAGCAACATACCTGCCATATAACAGCACAGAAACACGCAGCTATTGGAACATGAAAAGTCCAAATCATTACCTAACACTGCACTGCGCACGTCACCCAGAGATTTCTAAGATATTGTATCTTTAAGCCCTGTAATTTCTTTGTAATTATTTTCTCTCTTTGAGCACCAACATATAAACTTTGACATTTATAGAATTAGTAGGATAGAGATGCACGGTTGGGCCCAAACTAACGGTCATTAGGGATATAGTTGAATCTCCTGAACTCCTGACGATGACTTTTACCTTTGATCTATATTAACAAAAAACTCTTAAAATGAAATTTTCTTAATTTTATGGTATCCCTATTAGTGCCTATTACTAATGGTTTTGCCGTAACATTTTTGTAAGATACACACGGTAACATTTGTAAGATGGTACTCACTTGGTTAGGGTGCAATTGGACCCACTCGACTCGAGGGCGCACCATAAAATCTTTCAGAGCAAACTTCATACAGCGTTTTACTGAAGCAAACATCGCCTCTTCAACTTTGCTTATCCAGTCTTCAACGTTGCCACGCGCTTTCAGACCCTGCATAGATATATACACACATATGGCTTAGTGGGTAGTAACTCTGTCTGCGAAGCCGAGGGTCGTGGGTTCGATTCCCACCCAGTGCACATATTTGTGCGATGAATCCAAATGTTTACACTGTGTCTGGGTGTTTCCATTTATAATAAGTATGTATTTAAAACTATATATGTATTATATCAGCTATCTGGCCGCCATAGTACAAGCTTTGCTTAGTTTGGGGTCAGATGGTGTTTTGTGTGCATTGTCCACCAATATTTATTATTTATTTAGATACTTTTAGGATTACGTTATTAAAAATCAAATAATTTTCAAATAAATTTATTATGCTTAGAAAAATTTTGTAATAAAATTAGAAGGTTTTAGAACCGCGCCACGGATAGGCACTGACAAGACACACGAGTATCCCGTTTTAAAATTAAATATGTGGTACAACCACATTGTTATTTGCCATTAACGGTGTCTCGCAGAGTACATAATACTGAGAGTTAGCTAAAGGCCCATCTTGAATAAGTTTTTTACAAATTAGTTTTATTGCTTGCTGCTACGCAAATTATCATCGTGAACTTTCAAATATGTTTACCGTAAGGCACTCAGCCTTGATAAAAATATTATTATGCCTCTAAACTAACTTTTTGTAGTGCAGACTCTTTAATGAGTGTTGAACTCATTGAAAAGTTTGCACTAGGTCCACCTGAGAAAATATCACACCTTTTCAATTACTCATAAGTAAAATTAATTACAAATAACATACATTATGAAGAAATTTACAAACCTTGCCCAAGTTTATCCTCTCAGTCTCAGGAGAGAGCATTGCGATGATGTCTGTGGTGAGTTCATCTGGCGTGGCGGTTTTCGCTAGTCGCGCTTGCAGCATGTCACGCGTTTGAAACGACATCTCTTTTTCCACCAACGTACCTGGTTTCATAAATAGGTACACATTACATCTATTGCCCGTGATATGAGATAGCACACACAAAGATGATATAAGCATTAGCTCATATTTAATAATAGACTTGTTAGATCATTTTTAGTATGAAAACTAACGTGGTTATCACACATTTTAAATAAATACACGGGTAACACAACGTTTTGATATAGTCAGTCCAATCCAACTCAAGTTTCGATCCCATCCGGCAATCCTTTTCAAGGAGAGTGCACGGGCGTGTTTACAGCTCGTTTGCTGCGTGCTGCTAATCGAGCTGCGAATACGCGCGCGCACTCTCCTGGAAAAAGATCGCCGGACGCGATCGAAACTTGAGTCGGACTGGACTTACTATATATATCAAACGTGAGTTACCCGTGTATTTATTTAAAACTTGTTACATCATGTGTGCTGGTTTACAAAAGCGAGCCAAATATATTTTATATTACATAAAAAAAACGACTAAAAATAAAATAACAGTGCGCGGTATATGAACTTCTCATGTTAAATAAGGTTATTTTTTAATAATTTTAATATTAATTTATCGCGCGTTGCCGTACGTTAAGCACGTTTCATAAAAACACTTGTTTATAGATTTGACGGATTCAAAAAAATATATCTGCAAACACAAAATGACGCTTGGTGTTTTGAAGAACCATATTGTGAACGTAAAGTTATTAAATATATTTAAATAATCCTGCGAATATCAATCACATACTCGTACCCGTGTACAGAAAGTACGATTATATTCGTCGACACTCACCGTCCTCTGTAATTTCCATTTCACTTTCTGGTAGCTTTACACCGAATTCCAGTTTCGCTATGGCATCAAAGCACTTCCTAAGATGAGGCTGCACTGCGTGAGGGTTGCGGGTCTACACAAACAAATGAGGACTTCAAAGTTGGCTTAAAGTTACCGATTAGAATTAAATAAATGATGAAAGTCCAAACCAAAGTTGAGTTTCAAGCAAAGTGCTTTGTTTTATAAGTTTTATATAAATTACTCCTCATAGATTTTTGCCTTTTTCATTGCTTTGGGTATGGAATAAAAAACGAGCTTTCTAAACTTAGTATTGATATATTTTTAATTAATAATTTAATGTATTTTAATTATAAATTTCTACGTCTGCAAAAATTTATAGGCAGTACTGAAGGCAGAGCTATCAGAGGCGAACTGTTATGTAAAAAAATGATGACTAATTGAGTTAATTACCTGAGCCAATATTTCTAGAAGCTCGTCGTTAGATAAGAAAAAGAACCTCGGGAAGGCCACTCGCTTCGTTTCGAGGTACGCTTCGAGACACTTCATGATTTGGTCCAGCATTTCATTGTTTCGCACAAACTCTTCGTATAGACCCGGTTGAGTCGCCGCTGGCATTGCTAATGGCACCTTTTGTAATTTTAAAATAAATTATAATTTTGTATCATTTGAGAGGACACTAAAAATATATTATGTTAGAGTAAAATTTACAAGACAGCAGATACATTTAATGTTGAAATTTATATCTGAGTTATAGTAAGGAACAATAGAAAAAAATGTAAAGTTACATGTTCAACTGTATGTATTTTTCCAACATAGGAAACAAAACAAAATGCAGCATAATTACTATACTTAATAAATATTTATCATATAATCCTAGTGAAAGTCACAAAAGAAAGAAAGTATAGGTAACATAGGATGGAAAAACTTTTTTGGAAGTGTTTGTACAAATTTTAAAGACACCACAGGGTGTGTGAGGTATGGTATTCTCACCCTCCAATTTATCCGTATGTTAATACTATATTTACAATAGAACATCAGCAAATTACATGTGTTTTAACAGACTTAAAAAAGAGGAGGTTCTCCATTCCTGTATTTTAATGTTTGTTACCTCTGATCATTCAACTGAGTGAACCTATTTTGATATTTTTTTTATTTGAAAGGGTTTCATATACCTTTTATCGAAATTGGGGGACCAGTTTTTGTAATATCAACAAAAAAAAGATTCATATGTACCTATGTCGATGATATATTATTTTATTATTCATTCTATTAAAGACACTAACTATTTATTCTAATTTATAATTAAATACTATGAAGTCTATAAAATAACTGTGTGAGTTTAATTTTAATTTGAAGTCGGTTATTTCTTTATGTCCAGCAGTGGACAAGTAGTGGTAGTGGTAGTATTGTAGTGGTAGGACTCTTGGCAGAGTCCGCCTGGGGAAGTACCACACCTTTGCCAGTTATTCTACCGCCAAGCAGTAATGTGCTAACATTACTGTGTTCCGGTTTGAAGGGCAATGTTTCCAGAGAAATTACAGGGCTTAGAGATATAAGATCTTAGATCTCTGGGTGACGAGCGCAGTGCAGTGCTAGGTAATGATTTGGACTCTTCATGTTCCAATAGCTGCGTGTCACTGTGCTGTTATGTGTCAGGCATGTTGCTTACCATCAGGCACATGACCTGATCGTCTCGTCACTCTTAATTTAAAAAAAAAAAGTACAGGCTGATGATGATGATTTCTTTTTATAAAAATAATGACGGTACCTTCGCTACTTTCCTCATGTTGTCTTTCCACGACTTGTCTACAATTGTGAATAGTCTCGTCTCATTGGGTAACTGTCTCTGAATGTCCGGTGCTGAGAATATTACCTCAAGGTACATCCAAGTCTGTTGACAGGCGAACCATTCTTCCTACGGGTTATAATTGAATTATTAAACGTCACATTGGGTATTTAAACAACAAATTTTCATTTGAACATTTTGTTAAAAGCGAGCATCACAGAGTCGACATACAAAAATAAATAAAAAAGTTTCACGATGATGAAGAAACTTCATAATATTACGTTTTTACTAAAACTAAACCAACGTGTAATTTTCTAGGCTTCGATTAAGTTTTAATTTTCAAAGTTTGCGCTATTTTCTGTTACATTTATTTCGCTAAATAGGAAATTTACTCAAGTGTCATAGAAACCTATTTCGGCTCCAAAGCTCAGATGATTAAGAGATTTTTTTATCTGATGTTGCTCTTTCATCGGTTGGAGGAACGACTATAGAGTTTCAAATGTGTAAAATCAGCTTTATCTACAATTTTTTGTCACTTTGTAGAGGTATATTTTTCGTTATCCTTGAATTATTTCCTACAAAATAAATAGCCACGCTCAATAATATCGAGATAACTTTTTTTTACAATTTTGTAGCCCTCGGCTTTCTTTAAGTCACTCTCAAATTGTCAGATTAGTGGAGCACACACTTTTTGGCATGTAAATAACTAACTGAATCTTACCGCGCGCGAAAACTTCTGACGATCAATTTGTTTTATCGGATTGATTTATGGTGCTCATCTATCATCATCTCTCATCTCATCTAGTTGAGGTACTTAACCGGGTACAATATATCCTATATATTCATCTGCCGTACTGGACTCTGGATCCTGAAATCCCCGCTTGAGCTCTCCTACTCTTCGTAGTGTCATTTTTTATCATCGTAGAACTAATTAATTAAATATTTAATAATTGTAAGGTGAATTATATTTTTGAAAGAACACTTCATAATGCAGGTCAGGGTTGTTTCGTTTTGTAACCAACTGGTTTCTAACAAACACTTTTGGTAAAAATATAAACATACGTGTTTTTGCATAAACTAACTACATATAAGTAATAGTAAATGTAGCCCATAGACACATGAAGCTCCATTTACCAACTCATCCTTCGTAAGCGAAATATGTTTAAACAGAGATTCACTTACTAAAGTCCGAGAAAATAGATCCAAATTTTTCGCCCACTCTTCAACCCTACTTTTTATCGGTCCGCAATTCCTGGAGCTCAGAATGGTGCTGATATGTATACTACTCTCGTCAAACGCCGCCTGGACTTCATCCAGTCCTCCCAAGACGTACACATCTTTAGCGTCTTTATGGAGTACTACGGGGAACTCGAGAGCCGCCCACATTTCTTCCACCTTTCAAATAAATTAAAATTTATTTAATAATTACCTAGAAAATATTCAATGTTCCACAAAATATCTGGGGTAGTGAAGCGCCGTAAAATATATACCTTGTAGTCCAAGGCAAATCAATGAATCTTTATATAAGCTTTAGCAATATGTTTTAATAGTTCAATAATCGAAAGCTACGACGAGCTCGTCTATATTGTTTTCGGACGAGACAAAATCGCCACTATGGGTCCACAATACAACAAAGTTAAATACACGAACATTATTTGAAATTCTAGTGAACACTTCTCTAGGGTTTAGCACTGTCGCGAAAGCGAAGATATAGATACATACTTAGATAGCTTCCGTGATGTCACGCGCCGGCGCACTATGGGATGAAACCGTGAGTTGCGTCTCAAAAATCTGTAGCTTTTTTTCCTAGTACGCCTACGTTTACGAAATTTTACATACAGATACTCTAATATATAAGCTATAAAATGATACTACTTTTATTATGTATTTAATTTATTATTATATATAAACAAACACTTAAATTAAGAAAACACATTTTTTTCATACTAAATTTATTTTATTGTTTTATTATTTCAGTAAAATGGAGATGTTAGTGAGTAATCATGATAAATTATTATTAATACTAATTAATAAATATCATAGTTTATAATTTTTAAATTATATTCCTATGAAAATTACTGTATATTGTCTCAAAAACTCAATTTAAATATAATATTATGTATTTAACAGATCTTAAGCCTCATCAAAAAGATTTTTAGAGATGGTGTATGGTGGTTTTCTAATACTCGATGTATAAGGATCTGAAGTTGACAAAAGGCCGTGAAATACGTCTTCGTTTGTAGCTGATCTAGAACAGTTTCGGGCATGATTCAGTCTGATGTTTTTATAATCCTCGTTTCTAGATTCTTGCGCATCCTCCGATAAATGGCGAATTGGTAGAACAGCATAATGTTTTAATATACTTTCTCCGTGTATCAAAAATTTTGTGTACTAACGAAGGCATGTAAAAGCATGGATATTGGGCCAGGTACAATTCAGCAGTAGTGCGCGTGTATTCTCTAAAATTTTCTGGGTTTACAGAAAAACCTGATGCCAACGTCTGAAGTATTACTTTAATTTTCATCCACTCCCATGATTTCGGCAATACAGTGGTAATTTTGAAAAAAATTACGAGCTGTATTGCCATCATTACTATTTCCAGTTTCTTGGCGTAGTTTGTCAATGTGGAATCCCATTTGGCTTCGAAATTGCTATTGCACGATTTTTTTTACACAAAAGTTCTTGTACTTCGTTGTTACTTTAATCAGTGTTTTAACAATAGTCAATTTATGAGGTATTAAAATAAAACTACTTACTGGATTTCATTCAAACCAATTTTCGTTGATAGTTTACATGGTAATGTATCTACATCATACATTTTTTTTTATTTTCGTCATTCTCTTATTTTAAGTTACAGGGGGTAGGGGGACACACTTTTTACCACTTTGGAAGAATCCCTCGCGCAAACTATTTAGTTTAGAAAAAAATTTGTTAAAAACCTCAATATCATTTTTGATGACCTATCCATAGATAGGGTAGGGTTTTGATCAAAAAAAAAAATTTAGTTTCGGTTCTAGGGTATACTACCAACGTCAACGTAATGTACTGTTCCAACGTCCTCCACTGAAGCCGGTTGTAGTGGTGGACGTTGGGAGTATACCCCAATATTGGCATTATTTTTTCAACACACTTGCTCATAAAGTGGCTCTATTTTCCCCGCAATCAGGTATATAATTACACTTGTAATCAAACTATGACTTTTTTATTGGTTGAGTTGCTTTGTTCTTAAAAAAATTCAGTACAATAAGAGAGATCGTGTTCAATTGTAAACACCTACATTTCATTATAGATACATTTGCTATAGTTAGATTACATTGACAAAACACAAAATAAATATTATTTTTAATGTTCCAACGTCCGCCACTGGTGGCCGTTGGCACAAAAAATAATGCACTGTTCCAACGTCCCACACTGGGGCCGGTTTCAGTGGTGGACGTTGGGAGTATACCGGTTCTAGGTATGGGACACCCTTTTAATATTTTGTATCAAAATCTTAGTGCGGTTTACTAATTACACCTATTTACCAAGTTTCAATAGCATATCTCTTATAGTTTCGCAGAAAAGTGGCTGTGACATACGGACGGACAGACAGACAGACAGACATGACGAAACTATAAGGGTCCCATATTTTGCCATTTGGCTACGGAACCCTAAAAAACAATTGGAGGGAAATCATTTGTTGTATTAAAAATTAAAAACTTAATCGAAGATGAAATTTCCGTCCTTTTCAATTCGTCTCTTTTTTGTACAAGAATACATCTAATCTCAAACAGAGCAAATATGCGCCAATTTTTATTTTCTCCCTGTAATATACATACACTGTAGCACCCGATGAAGGTAAAATAAAAGTGGAGGGAAGTGGAGCTAACTTTCATAACTCCATTCAAAGTTTTCATGACTGGAAAATCACGGAGTTACTGAAAAATTACGTGTTTTTTTTTCAGTTTAGTTCAGTAGCTAGAGCCCAAAAGGGATTGACGACAAACAAAAGACAAATTAACTTTGTAAAAGAAAGCTCAACTTCAAACTCCAGGCACAAACAAGCCCTGCTCAATCCTGGGTACAGCTCCTGATTTTACTATTTTAATGGACACGTATGAAAGGCACTACAGGATCCCTGAGGATGTGGGTGTTTCGTCATCCAGACCGGACATTTTCCTTTTTTCTAGAGCTACGTAACGCATAGTCCTTGTAGAACTTACCGTACCGTGGGAAACTAACATTTACGTTTAACATCCTAAATACCACGCGATGAAACAAAATAAGTATTACGACCTCCTAAACGAATTGACAAAAAACGGCTATGTGGTTAGTTTATACGCTGTAGAAGTGGGAGTGAGAGGTATACCAGCAAATCTCTCTATAACCTGCTGAAAGATCTTGGCTTATCCAGAAGTGCAGTAAGTTCTAAACTAGAACGAGTATCTAAAGCTGCACTAGTAGGCTCATATCAGATTTGGCTGGGCATGGAGAGAAAAACGAGTAGTGAAGGTGAGTGTTGATGTAACGTCAGAAAGGGGCCCCTTAAACCTACGCCCGAGTCACAAGTCTCGGGATCTACTCGGGTTTTCTCTCTCTGCCACACGATGGACCCGGCACCCGCACGGTGAATCCATGGAATGCTAAGAAAATCGTCTCTCTTTTCACCCAATCATATTCTAGTCAAGGCTTTATTATAAATTATCTTTCTAACTATATATAACACGTATGTGAAAACATAAAAAATAAGATAAATACTCGTGTAAGCATTACGCATTCTGATTAATTTAAGTTGTACAGTTTAAAAGTTAAAGTTTAAAGACAAGTGCTAGTACCAAAAAGTACATTCTAATATATTTTATTAGCGTTAAATGATGCATTAGTCATTCAGTTACATATTCCAATTACGGAATCATGAATATCAGAAAGATTAAAAAAATATTTTTTAACGCAATTCACGTTCTCGTTCTCGCAGCACCGCTGCACGGCTCGGCGCGCTATTGGGACCCCGGACGGCGCAGGAGTAACAATGGTAAGTGCGCTTACATTTATCTCAGTGCATGCATGCAGTTCTCAGATTTAACCATTATGTTTTGTGTACTCAGTAACCGATGCTGTTGCGACTGTTTGCGAACAGTGCTCAGACTTAGATTTACCAAATATCAGTCAGCTATGCGAGGCTTGGGGTGGCTAAAAGGGGAGGTTGGAGGCCACTAGGGGGGGAAACCCCCAATTACGATCAGCTCAGTTATCAGTCTCAGTAGCATGCTCAGAGGAACAGCTGTAATCAGTACACGGACATGATATTTTCAGCTTTAAATAGTTAATTTACTGTGGCATTTTATGTTCTGTGAAGTGTAAACCACTTCAAATTTTCGTTGGGTACCTAGGGTACTTGGGGACAAGTACTTTTAGAAGGACAAAATCTCATGAGTTTGACACCACCAACATGCTAATGTAGCTGCGTAGCAGCGTAGTATCAAAGTGGCGGTGGACCAGCGGAGCCGGGCGTGCGTGTTAGAAGATTTTAGAATGGATCTAATCACCGTCGCAAACAACGGGACTAAAAAAACCATGAACAACCAAACCAAAATGAAAATGATTTTTCAAGTAAGTAATATTTTAAATAATAAGTTATACAGCCTGACAATTGACGTTGACGTAACGATAGATTTACATAAAATATTTTCAAGTCATATTATACGTCCATTTTATGGTACTAGCCATCTTAGATTTAAAATTTGTTACAGTGCAGTTTACAGTTATAGTATTCCATAAGTCCAAGCCCTTTCATTTGATTAAAATACGGTGACAAAAAATGTAAAATGCCATTTTTGAAAACGGTCATCTTGGATTTGAAATTTATCATAGTGTATTATTGTATTTCACTAGTAAAGTCCTTTCATTTGAAACCCATATTGAGGAAGATGTGTATTATAGGTACGAGTATGTTATCCGTCATTTTGTGGCAGAGGCCATCTTAGACCAAATTTTATTTAAACAGGGCTATGAAAACTCCTGCACTAATTCACGTACCTATCATACAAAAAATTGCTTCAAATTAAATACGTTGTCGTTTTTGCGTCACGGGGTTAAAAAAAAAAGGAAAACGTCTTTACCTTTTTAAGCAGTAATTCCAGTCCAGCTTCGGAGCTGGCTTGACCAGCGACTTCCATAAGTTCTTCTGCGTGTTGGAAAGCGTGAAGATCTTCCAACATATGTAAGGTGACCACCATATCGGGCGTGAACCGCGTCTTCAGTATTTCCTCAATCTTCACCCAGTGGCGCGGCTTCAGAGCCGGGTTTCGGAGATAGGACATCACAGGAAGCTAGGCCCCAAATTTATAAGAGTATACATACATATATGTAAATAGTTAAAATTTTAGTCACAAATATAACTCTAATGCAGACTTAACTATGCACAAACATCTGTACGTAGACGATTTTATTGACGGAGTACTTTTAATTTACAATAATTTGTAGAACTAACATCGAAATCTTCATCCCCCAAACGACTAAAATGTCACCATCAACAGCGTTTTAGGTGGTAGGAGCTGTAATATTCAAAATACATTACCTTCTCCTTAATAATATCGATGGTTGCTTTACATTTGGGAACGATTTTATTAGCAGGCAGCCCTTTGTCGAGTTGATTGAAGATTTTGCCGTAGTTTATGGTGGTGGTCTGAATTTCGTCCATATCAAGTGAATTGAACGGATTCTCGTACCTGTATTAGTAAGCCATTGTTAAAAAAGGATTTTTATTGTATACGGTGACGGTATGAGCAGGGTATGTGCCTGATGATAATGGATAAATTAACATATTCTTTATTATTCACACCATTGCAATAATACATACTATATATAAGCATCGCATCTGTCCATAATAGCGCAACGTCAAAAAAACACTTGGAACAAGAAGAGTCATTACCTAGTGCCACACTAAGCTCGTCACTTAAGAGAAATATGACGATTTATCTATAAGCCCTGTATTTTATCTGGATCATTGCCCTTCAAACTGGGTTTAAGTGACGTTTGCACATTATTGCTTGGCACCAGAATAACTGGCAAAAGTATCGTACTTGCCCAGGTGGATCCTGCAAGTAGTACAACCCTACAAAATACACCGAACTTCTTTGTCTGTTTTCGGATTAAATTTACACGACGCGACGATTGCTAGATACTGCACAGTGTTTAATTGTGAAACAAAATAATGAAAATTTGTGAACCGTCATTCCAATAACCACCTCAATTCATCCCATAACTATCAAACTTTAGGTACTATTTAAGGCTTTTCAGATAACCTACATTGAGCCAAAAGAGTTGCGGTTAAACTCGATCATTAATCAACACTTACAATAACGTATCTAACAATAACTCCAACGTTAAAATATTTAAAAACAAAATGCTATTCTATTACAAGATAAAATGAAAAAGTTCACCTAGTGGCTAGAATGTCCGATTTCACAATCGTGATGTTAAAAAATTAGGACCACCACTGGTTTTAATGGTGAAGCAAAACGTCGTGAAGAAACTAGCGTGTCCCAAGAAACAAATATCTGTTATGTATCATCCGCTAATCCACCCTGGTAAATTATGGACTTAATTTCTTTCTTGTAAGAAAAAGATCTAAGTCCTAGCAGTGAGAATATAACCTAACATGCTTTTGTTATAGCAAAATGCATTTTGAATTCGACAGAATGTACATCCCTAGTAAATACTTACCACGATTGGTAGAGCTCCATCCATTCCTTAGAATTCTTCCATAGCATTTGCCGTAGTTTAACGTCATTTATAGCTTCGTCTAATGCTTCCAGCCTTGCGGGAGGTATCTGTAAATGAATATCGAATAACAAAATAATATTTATTATCGTACATGAATCAACTTAGATTGGATACTAAAATCTCCAAAGAGATACAAGGTGCCTTTTGGCTTTACCGTTTTTTTTAGAGTTTTCATTGAAATTGTTTTGATAATGATCTGATTAGAACACATTTTCGAAGAAGACGCGTTGTAGATACATGCTGTCACAGACTTCGGCGAACGTCAGCGCGCGCAACGAAAGCTCTCAAAAACGAATATTTTTTCCCGTTTTTCCATAATCACATGTACTTTTTTCTGATAGTAGGTAGTAGACACATCAGAATGCGTAATCTTATTGCCATAATAAAAAAAAAACATTCATTAATACGTTGAGCAAACATTCAACAAAATTGAACTACATAAAAATCTAAGGCATACCTTAAATATTTTCTGCCATTCTCTTATTTGCTTGTCTCTCCCGAAACAAACCATCAGTCTCTCCATCAAATCGTCCAGTGCCTCCATTACTTTCTCAATATCTGAATTTTCATTGTACAACCAGGGTTGCTGTAATTTAAATTCATTTTTAAAATGGAGAACTGGTTATTTTCCTATGGAAATTAATGAATGGATCTCAAATCAGGAAATTACAAAGCATCATAATTGTTGATGTTTTTTCCATCGATAACAAATGTTTAAAAAAGTCATATTACAATAATGTTTTTACAAAACCTTTTTTCCTTAGACCCTGTTCAAAGAACACAATGAAGGTTGACTTTTAAGGAACATGATAATACGAGAGTCCGTCAGTAAGATTACGAAAAAAAAATTGTAAACTTATTTTTACTTTTATTTCACAAACAAGAAATGACAAAAGTACAGTGCTTAGAAGTTTTGAGCAACGGCACTTCATTGTTCGATGTTTACGAAGACGGAATTTTGAGTTTCGCCTCATTCCGAAAGTTTGGTGAAGTATCTTCGTCGATTAGTAATAACTAGCAGCGCTCGCAGGTTTCGCCCGCGTAAGTCCTGTTCCCGATATTTTTTCGAGATGAAAAATGACCTATGTGTTATTCCCGCCTATAATCTACCTGCATTTCAAATTTCAGTCCGATCCGTTCAGGGGTTTCAACGTGTTTGAGCAGCAAACATCAAAACTTTCGCATTCATAATATTAGTAGAAAGTAGGATTTGATCAAATAAATAATATGTCACTTATATTTTTCCAAAATCTACCTGACGGACTAATTATGTATAATGGTATGTTTTTGATCTAGTCATCATTCCAATTATGTGGCAGGTTGTAAACTCACTACAACTTCATCTCTAAGCCTGTTGACATCCATCATGAGTTCCATAATATCTTTGCCGATTTGACTCGCAAACAAGCCTGCTAGCTTGCTTCGCGTCTCCAATCGGGCATCCACGTTTGTGCGAAGTGTACCCAGTGCCACACTTAAACCTGAAAATTTTGCAATTACTTGCATTTAACCGTCACTAAAAAGTTTACACAAATATAAAAGTATTTTTTTGTGTAAATTTTACCTAAGTAGTCCGTGATATCATCTGGGGGTACTGGTATTTCATATTCGCCCATAAGATCGTACAGCTCTCTCAAGTAGTCAAGCCTTTCTTCGAGATACACCACGCGTGTTTCCAATCCATCCATCATAGAGTTAAATGCTACCAGTTCAGCGGCAGTCTCAGGTTCCTTTGTTATGTCTTCAGTTATTAAATCAATACCTCCTAAAATCTCATCGATGCAGTTTCGGCCGATTCTTAAATTAAAAAACACGATTAGTCGCTTCATTTATTTGTGAAATAAAATTAATATTTATACTTTATTTTATCTGGCATGTAGCAACATAAAATTTTATATCTGTTCAAGAATATAGCTCTTCTTCAAAGTAAACTCGTTTTGCTAACATAATTGTGTAAACTCACTGGGGTGTAAATGTGTACTCACTGGGGTGTAATATTTACGATGACATCGAACAGTCTCTTCGGTTCCGGTCTAAACAACTCCTGGAAGGGACAAAGACTGACAAATAGCAATCCTAGAGGCTGATATGCCACTACTTCTTCAATCGTCTCCATCTGCTTCATAAACTTTGCACATAATTTCCGAAACTCAAACACATCTCTTTCGTTCTTTATTAAATCAACGTCCCAGTCATATGCATCTCTAAAGTTATCTCGGAATGCCTGCATTCGATTGAGGAACAACCATAAACAATCGTAAGCATAAACGATTGAGTGGGGAATGAATGCGATATCATCCATCATTTTTTGATCCTGGTTCATGAGAAAATAAAGACTGGGAGACATTCCTGCAGACCAATCAACTTGCTTTCCCATTATGTGTGGCTGGACAAATATTTGAAGAGAATCGTCGTTGAGGTAATTATGAAAAGTTCGGACATATTCGTCCCAATAATCTGCTACTTTTGCCATGTAGTGTGATATAAGTTTCTGAGCTGGGTTAATTGCGACATCGCCAGAAGGAAGGACGTACACATCAACTTGGAATAATGCCCACTGTGAGTGAAAAAACATTTTTGTTAAAATTAATTTTGTTATGTTAATTCTAAGAGGTTTAGTTTACTAACGCTGAATTTGTGTAATATTATAATTAGTAGAGTTGAACTAAATTTTATCTTTTACAACGGTGCATAATTTTATATTCAAACTAAAAACATTTAGTGATGATAACTGTAATGCATATGACTTTTTTTGGCGTCGGGATTTGACGACCCCACCCCACCTCACTGACGATAGCTTTATACGAGTCCTATAGTCGTAAGAACTATCATCAGTGCAATCAGTTCCCCGAAAAATAGCGGTAAAACCACAAAACAGGCACTAGCATCTTTGTAAAAATCTTACAACCAATTGCGATCGCCAATCCGTTTGCCAAGCGTAGTGATTACGGCAAATCCTCCTAATTACGAACCGCAACACTTACTCCGGCCCCAGTCTCCAGTGGTCCGCTATTCCTGGTCATAGTAGCGGCCATAGTAACGGCGGGGCAGAGGGAGCTATGTTAGCTATGTTGAGCTAATGTTTATTGCATTTAACTAGAGTGATCCGTATTTTGTGTTTGCGCAAGTGTCTTTGTGTCTAAGGTATTTGGAGAATAACTGCAGGGTATTTGGAGAAATGGCGTGCTTACAGTAGAAAGAAAAATATGGACAAAACAAGCCGGTGATTGACTACCGGCTAAAGAATATTGCGATAATGGTGATGATTCAGCCTAGATGGCTTGAGGTGGACGGTCTGGGGTTGGCGGTTCGGGTAAGTGATTTCGAAGTATGGGTCGTTTAGTTCTGGGTGGATGATACGAGTATCCGATAAACTGTTAATGTTTGGAGAGTTTGGGATGGGTATCTGAGGAAAGTTTCGATTTAAACAAAATTTTGTGTAATATTTAAATAATTAGAAGTTTTTACAATAAAGATTTGCATTCATTTTAATTAGACCAATATTCAACATATTTTTATCACAAGTAAAAAATAAGCAGATGCTTGTTGTCTCGGTTTACTTCAATTTTCAAACGCACCACCGCACTTTACTCAATATAAAAATGTGTTCAAGACGATTGTGAATAGGTTTCTTTTATATAGACAAGCTCCACCGTAGACTAATCCATCTCGTAACATCAGTCGAGATGGCGGTTAAGTGCAAACCTATCATTATCAAAAAATAAATTCTTCGGTAGAGGTTCAAATTCCTCTAGTTTTAAATACTGGAGCACTATACGCATTGCGCAAATTAACGTGGGCTCCTTGAGGGCAGACTCTTGTCGTCCAGTACCCCGCCTAGGGATAGGTCTAGAAGTGACGCACCGCTGATTCCCGGAGAGCTACGGATACGGGGGTACTAACGCCCCCCGCGAGGCGGGTCCGCAAGGGCGGTAGTAAGAGTCAGTTTTGTTGAAGGGAGTGCGAAAAGTGACCCTGCGATCCTAACCCCTGGTCATATAGGAGAGGTTTTAGTCGGTAGGGGGGCACCATGTCTGTCGTCGTCATAGTGTCGAGCTGCCTGCTGTGTTTCTTCACGGTGGAAAGTGCGTAAAGACATTTCCCCCACAAAAAAAGCTTATAATTTCGTTATTTCCTAAAAATAACTTTTCTGGACTATC
The DNA here is from genome assembly GCA_017562165.1 of Ectropis grisescens. Taxonomy (NCBI): domain Eukaryota; kingdom Metazoa; phylum Arthropoda; class Insecta; order Lepidoptera; family Geometridae; genus Ectropis; species Ectropis grisescens. The sequence goes on along the minus strand of CM029767.1, from coordinate 10,001,228 downwards.
GTATCAAACAACTGGTACTCGTCGAGTATTTTACCTTACAAGTTTCGGTTTTACGGGGAATTTTTTCTAAAACTTCGTCGACTTCCAACCCCATGAGCTCTTCCTCAGTTGGAGTGAATTCATGATGCGTTCGCAACAAGGTTGCCATTTGACCATTCGAGCGCTTCGTGAGACGATACAACATGTAGTTCGTCATGTAATCGTTTAACTTTATGTAACTACAAAAAATGAAAAACATGTTATATTACTACCGGAACGCTTATCTTCATTAGATGTTTGATAAGAAATTAGGCTGTTTTCAAATCTAATTGAAGAAAATCTGTACATGAAATTTATACCTCGTCAACGGTCACACATTTTTAATGCAGCCAATTTAAAAATGTAAAGAAAGTATTGTAGCGGTAGGACTCTGCCTGGGGAAGTACCACACTTTTGCCAGTTATTCTACCGCCAAGCAGTAATGCGCAAACATTACTGAGTTCTGGTTTGAAGGGCAATGTTTCCAGAGAAATTACAGGGCTTTGAGATATAACATCTTAGATCTCTAGGTGAAGATCGCAGCGCAGTGCTAGGTAATGATTTGGACTCTTCACTGTGCTGTTATGTGGCAGGCATGTTGCTTACCATCACGCACATGCCCTGTTTGTCTAGTAACTCTTTATTAAAAAAAATGTGTATGAAATTACTGCCTTAGTTAGTTGTGGTCCTGCAGAGCCGGAGTTCGTAGGTTCGGGTTCCACCAGGGTCAAATATTTGTGTAGTGAATACAAATATTTGGTTTATATGCCAATTTGCTTAGGCAGGAAGGACGGTCTTGCGAACATCAATGCCACGATGTGGTAAACCGCGAGCTAAATCTCATAAAAGTGTACTCACCATGCGAGCCTCTCGCAATACTTTCTCTTATTAGCCTTTTCAGTGTACGACATACCACCTGTAGGTTTGCCTCGTATAATTTGAAAAGGCGGCACATTGCGATCGTCGAACAGAAATCCTTGGTTGTAGAGTGCAGTGTGACACGCCTGTGTTATGATTTCGAGAACCACTTGGCGGAATTCGACCAGCTTGTCCCTTATTATTTCGATTTGTTTTATCTGAAATGAAATTTTTGACGTGATCATCATTATAATCACTTTACTTCGTTTTTGGATCCAGACTACTCCAGCAACCGGGTTCTACGGTACGTTGCTCAGGCTGAAACATAGTTTTTGTAGTTCTAGATTTCACCTGGGGATTTAGTTATTCTAATGAAGAGCAATGAGCAAACATTTTTGTGTTCCGGGTTGAAATGAGATGTTTCTAGAGAAATAACAGTGATAAGACATATTTTTATTTGGGTGACAGTGTAGTGCTTGTGACAGTCATTTGGACTGTAAATATTCAATCAGCCGCATGGCATTGTGTCGTTATAGATAGGCGTTTTGTTTACCATCCGACGCACGTTATTCTCCTCCCGTTACTCTACGTTATAAGAAAATAACTTCGTCACTGTATCACGTTGCAACATGTTTTACAACATTGTAACACGAATGAAGCCGGAGGAACATCTAGTTATATATATAAACTGCCCTCTTGAATCAGTCCATATATTTAAAAAAATCAATAACATCTAAGATTACATAGAGACACACAGCGGGAACTTTATTTAAAACATAATTTGATGCGGTTTTTTTAAATAGATATAGTTTGAGCTTTCCTTGGAGGTTCCTGAATAATAAGAAAAAAGATATGAAGAAAGAAGAAATAAAATGGCAGTATTTTAGATCTTCGCATTTTGAGGTCCTACAAAATAATATCAAATAACAATAGTTTCGTTCCTCAAAACGTGTCGGACTGAAATACACTGTAACCGTTCCGGTCCGTTCCAGCTTCGCTCGGATATCTTGGGTATTGTGTATAAATTACACGAAACTTTATTTCTTTGCGGTTTAAATAGCATAAAAAAGTTTATTAAATATGTGCAACTACTGTAAGGATACGCGACAATTCACTCTGTGAATGCGGTTTAGCCACGGATGTTCGGGGATATGCTTTGATTGCGAATTTAGTTCGAAACCTAGTGTCTCCGGTCTCCTCCCACCTTAATAATTACTACATAAACAAAAGTTATAATTATGACACACAACCGCATATTTTAGCACGCACACTAAGAATTATGATTGCGCTCTTTATGACAACATACATAAAATGGGCGGAATATTTCAAACAAATAATTTTGTCTATGTAGAAAGAGTCACTCAACGCTCACACACGTAACTGGGGATTGAAATGAGTGATTGCAAAATTTATTCGACATTTTATTTTGAGCTGTATTTATTATATTTACATTTATTAAGTTTTAGTAATATACAAATAAGTAAATATATTTATAGATAAAAATTTATACCTTATACGACATGTATCTATACCAATATTATGAAGCTGAAGAGTTTGTTTGTTTGTTTGAACGCTAGGATCTCGGGAAGGGCCGGTCCGAATTGAAAGATTATTTTTCTATTGGATAGTCCATTTATCGAGGAAGGCTATATAGGCTATAGAAAATAACGCTACTATTAATAGAAGCGGAGCATGAATCAAGAATGTAATAAAATCGGGAAAAAATATTCCTTTTTGAGAGTATTCGTACGTTTCGTGCTTTGACATGACACATGACAGCATGTGTCTAAGATTGCGTCATTGAACATCACAGATTACATACCTCTTGAATATAAAACCTTTGCTAATCTCTGAGTTGGTGCGACCAATTTCCGACAGATGGCGTAGCAGGTAGCTGAAGAGGTGTTTTGTTTGAAAGCGATATGCTCAGGAATGACTGAACCGATTTCTAAAATTTTTTCATAGTTGGATATGTGCGGGACCTAGATGAGTGTTATATATGTTCAACGGGCGAAGCCGGGGGGGGGACATCTAGTTATACTATAAAGAAATGTATAAAGTTGGAGTAGGAATCAGTTTGCATTTTTCAAATTAACAGTTTTACGTCAAATGTATAGAAAAGGACTAGCAGTGCCCCGCGGGTTTCCTCACGTAGTTCTCGTTCCCATTCTTTTATCGAGATAAAAGTAGCCTAAGCCTATGTGTTATTCCAAAATAAAATCTTACTGTATTTCAAATTACAACTCGATCCGTTCATATGTTTCAACTGGATTGAGCAACAAACATCCAAATACCCAAACGTCCAAACATTGGCATATGTAATATTAGGTAATAGGTTTTTCGATACCAATGACAAAAAATATTATTATTATTATTTTCCTTTCCTGCTTGTACTGGGTAATCTCTGAAACGGCTGGACTGGCTAATTTTAAGGGACTTTTAATGAAAGATAGCTGATGGCTTAGCTATAGGCTTAAATAAACATCACTTTATTCCGGTTTGAAGGACTATGTTTCCAGAGAAATTACAGGACATGGAGATAAAACATTACCTATATCTCAGACCGTCGAACGCCGTAATATGCCGTGAATTGGACTATCTGCAAGGAAGGTAGAGAGGCCTTTGCCCAGCAGTGGGACAATCTAGGCTAGTAATAATTTTAATATATTATTTTCATCAAGCAAGAGAAAAGTACACGTTAAAAAAACGATATATATATACAAGAACTTTTATAATTTATCCATATTTATGATATATCCATAGATAACCCAAATGTATGGATTTGATGGAAAAAATATATGTGAGTTTCAGTTCTAAGTACCCCCAAAATTTATTATTTTTTCTATTTTTGTATGAAAATCTTAATACGGTTCACATAATACATCTATTTACCAAGTTTCAATAGTATAATAGTTCTTATAGGTAGTTTCAAAGAAAAGTGGCTGTGACATACGGACGGACAGACAGACATGACGACGAATTTATAAGGGTCCCCTTATAGATTCGTCGTATTTTGCCATTTGGCTACGTAATCCTAAAAATAAGAAGAATGACGCAACCTTAAAAGATTGACACAAATGCTGTCACGGACCTTGGAACGAAATCTCTCAAAAAAGAAGGAACAAAAAAACGAATCAAATCTCTCCGTTTTTCCGTTTTTGTTACATTCTTCATTCATGCTCCGCTCATATCGATAGTAGCGTAATATTATGTAGCCTTCCTCGGTAAATGGACTATCTAACAAAAATAATCTATTAATTCGGACCAGCAGTTCCAAAGATCCTAGCGTTCAAACAAACATACAAACTCTTCAGCTTTACAATATACTAGCAGCCCGTTCCAGCTTCGCTAGGATAATAACCTAGATACCAACTGCAGCGCCATCTACCGGACTGATTTGTGAATCTAAACCATCCAGGGCCCTACCCTAACGTTTGCAAAAAAAAACATTCAAATCGGTCCAGCCGTTTAGGAGGAGTTTACTTACAACAAAAAGTGGCATTGATTTTAATATAAATTATATAGCTCCATATTATTATATACTATACTCGTATTATATATCTAATATATAAATCTCACATGCGTCATACATTTGTCACGGCACATTACTATATTGCCATAGTTGACATACACCTCATCTGCTTAAGATTCGCACAAAGGAATTGTGTGGAGATACCCTATTTACTTATACTTTATCTATGGGTCAGTGACTGTGCATCTCATAACAAAAGTAGTTGCAGCGAGTGAAGCTTTTAGCATTACATGATCTAGATAGTATGTATTTAAACAGGTGGGGAATAGGTGTGCGGGTAGCAAGCCATAAGAAGATGTCATCAATAAGTAATCATCTGTCACAGCACATTAAGTACTAGAATTCAGGTCAATATTAATAACACCCACTACAACGATATTTTCGCAATGACCTACTGATAGTAAGATATTTTCTAGAGAGAAATCGAAGTTGTTTTTTGTTTCTGAAAGACGGTGGTCTATAAATATATATAATAGCCGTGTGCGACCCCATTTTGGTAACTAGTCAATTTCACTCTGCAAATGTCAGTTCATAAGTAGTGGCCGAGATACTCGCCGACAAAAGTCATTGTTCTGATTATATTTGTAACATGAGGGTAGTTACATCCGTAGATAGGGGTGAGTGATTTTTGTCCGACAACCAACACTCTGACAAGACTATAAGGTCCGGGGACAACTTCAATGTTTCGAAATACAAAAAAATCGTCAAGTGACACGAACTACCTATATTACTCGTAACAGAAATTACGAGTAATTGGTTCTCAGTATTTTTAAAAAATGTGTTTACGTCCGTGATTTCCCATGAAGGATAGTCTGACACGGAAATATTATCTAAAATATAGTTTTAGATAGACACCCCGCTTTTTAAAATATTCTTGTTAAATATTTCCATCCTAAGGTTCCCTGAAAGAGATCGCTTTTAGCGATAACGCCGCCGATTGTGGCACTGGTTTTTATTGTTCTTCTCTCTTGTATAAGTGTTTTTTTGTTTTTGGTGTGTACAATAAAGAGTGATTATCTATATATCTATGTTATTTATATTAGTATCGACATTATCCATAGAAAAAATAATATTAAAAAAATAATTATGGCAATGCATGCATAAGCTCTAATGTGTGAAATAATACAAATATAGTCACTGATCAGTTAATTTGTATACTGTTCCCAACACTAAAGTTATGTTTTTTTTTTGGCACTAGATTCGGTACTGTGTTAACTTATAAATCCATAATCAATAAAGTTGTGTATCATATTTTAATTAAGCGCAGTCCCTAGAATACCAGTTTTCTTAACAGGGTCAATAGTTTTCTATAAACATTAAATAAATATTTATGTAGTGTGTTTATCAGCAATTAATAATTAACCATTTTGTAGCATTGTGTATAAGATGTACATTTATGGCCCCGACTGTCCATTGATCAGGTAAGAAGCAACTGATAAGAAACTAGTCTCCTCTGTTATGCTATCGCGGAAGGACGTGTGTACATCACATGAAATAATTTCTCTTTTAATATAACAAGTGTTGAGATGTTGTTTAAGGTTTTTATATTAGTGTAGTATGAAAGTATAAACTTGATGTGAGTGACAAACATAATTATGGACAAAACTTTGTTATTGTGACTGCAAGGTCCGGTTAAAAATGGGTGAGTATTACATTGAAATTAATTAATCTATTTTATGTCATATGCATGCTTTCATATACTACTATGACTATTATTATGCTGTGTGACTTTAGCGGGGAAAAACTTCTGACGATACGTCGATATTTCGCCTAATGTATTCTATCCATGCTATAACAATATTTCCATAATTACAACTATACGTAATGTCAGTGCAAATTTTTACTAATATAGTATTTTTTTTTTCAATAATATAGATATCGTTGTCTTATAAAATATAACTGCACATGCCGTCCGTTCGATTAAAAATGCCATGTAATGGGATAAAACCCGGTAACTTGCCTCAGTGGGTTACATGTCTCGGTTTAGAATTCGATATATTAGGGATGTTTATGGATCTAGTGCTTAAGTGTAAATTGTTATAGTAGGTGCTAGTGTTTTGTTTGTATGAGCAAAAATCTTTAGCTGCGAAACAATGACGAACGTCGAACTAAAATTGGCCAGTTATTGTGTTATTATTGTCTTATTTCTATAGAATATCTTTGTCTGATCGTAGTTTCAGCCATTTTGCATGTTGAATTATTCGTAAGAAGTGTTTTTTTTGATAACATAACATTTTGAAAAAGTGGCCAACTGTCCGTGTTTTATCCTACAGTTGTGGAAAGATAACCCAATTTATAAACAACGGAGATTGTATTACAGCAATTAGAAAACAATGATAATTTATTAATAATATTTCTAGGTTTGTTTTTTCATATTAAAGTAACAACTTAAGATAGTAGGTTTCTTTAGTAGGAACTGAATAAATTTATAACCGACTTGATATTTATTCTACATTCTACAACATAAACATTTATTAAAGCCTACGAGTATTTTTACTTCAGTTGAATTTGATTTTGTACTATATTTGCAGTATTGTCGGGAGTAAATGGAGGGTAGTGTTATACGACGGTTGGTCGAGATAGTAAAACAAATTATTACATGATTCTCACAATATTTTACGTTAAAACAACTGAGTTGCGAGATTTGGTTTTTACAAGTATTGCTGTTTTTTATGGGATCTCATTTCTTTTTGTAAATAGTCCTATCTATCCTAATCATTCAACTATTATTCCATTATATTATACACGGAGGTTTATACGGGCACACTGATTAATTAATTGCAAATGTTATAATAACTTTGTAATAATATATATATTTATTTGGAGTATACTAATATTTTAGTTTTCCTTGATTCATACACTAAACACTAACTATATTATAAGCTAGCTGAACCCGCTACTTCGTTCGCGTAAGCAGATGTTACTGACTTATATGTACATTAGTTGGAAGTATCGTAGGACAAAATATTTGGATAGGTAAGTAGTCATTGAAAACCCGGATAAATTTGTTTTTCCGCACAAAAATATATTTAATTTTATCATCTTTATTTTTCTTTTTTTAAACAAAATCAAACATACTTAGTAAGTGTTCGTAGTATCGAACATAGCCGCAAGTGTTAAATTTGTGGGATTTTTAAAGGATACATTATGAAAAGTCTGAAGCTGATGTGCATGATCTGATACCTACTTATCTCTTTTTATCCGCAAGCTGTTTTTTAACTGTTACCCGCGACTTCGTCCTCGTAATTATGAATAAAGCCTGTGTGGAATCAAAATTATTAAAATTTTGAGTTTTAATATTACTCAAGCAAGTTGAACCCGTAAATCTAAGCCAAGTCTTAGTGAAATGTTAATGTATGAATTTAATTGTAACACAGAAGAAAATCAAAGAACGAAAGAATCCCAATTCGGCATCAAAATCCTTTTAGCAGCAAAAAACTTATTATGTAGTACATTTTAGAATACCAGTAACGCCACCTAGTGACGCAAGAAAAGATACATACCATTATAGCAAAACATAGATTTAAATGGCCTTTAGTGCTTTTAGATTTAAACTGGCATTAGCGCCATCTAATGAGAATATAATGTTGCTTGTTATTTTGATTGTGAACGCAAAGCACCTGTATTACCTACGCCAAAACGGGTGCATATATTTTTCATTTTTGGCTTTTTCCTTACCATCACATCAAGTTTCTTACAAAAATATATACTTCTATTAATATGGCGTTAAATTAAAATATAGACTTATTATGTAGCCCATGTGACATTTTAGACTCTAAACTATCTGTGTTTCGTATGTCAACCCAATTTGTTGTGACGTTTTGACGTGATAGCTAATATTTGTTTCCTTAGGACCCATGCTTCTTTTCAGGTTGATAGGTAGTACATATATGTGGTATTTCAGGCTTTAAGTTACCTCTGTTTCATTTTTCAACCAAATTTGCTTAGTCTTTCCGACGTCACAGTAACCTATAAGTAACCGGTTTGCTATTTCTCAGTACAAACTACGTGTGTTACGATATTTTTCCAAATATGTTCAGCCGTTCCAAAGTTGTCCTGTAAATATTATGAATGCCAATATTTGGATTTGGACGTTTGTTAATCAATTATAGTTTTAGTATTTTTGTTAAAGCGGAAATAGAAATACATCGTAATCGTTAGTAATAGGGTCCCGTTTTTACCATTTGGTTACGGAACCCCAACAACGACCTGCTTCGGTCACCGAAGCTTGTTGAACAATACCTTTAAATTTTAAACAGTATTTGGATTGAAATAATATGTTTTCTAATAAGTTACGACTGGTCTAGTAAGTTACAGCTGACCTAGTCGGGAGAACGGCAACTGTCGAACCGGAGACCCAAGGTTCAAAACCACGCGGACCACTATCTTTTCCTATCTTTTCAGAGTCATGTTTGTAATGCTGGTAATTAAAACGGTGAAGGAAAACATCGTGAGGAAACCGAAATGTACCTACAATCTAAGTTCTAATTCATATGTCATCCACCAACCGACACTGGGCCAGCGTGGTGGATTATAGCCTCCTCCTTGATCTCCTTGCGAGAAAAGGCCCCGACGCCCAGCAGTGGGAATATTTAATGGGTTGTTTATGCTGCTACTTATTATGCTGATATGTTTTCTCTAAAAGAACAAAAATCTACTTCAATAAAAAGGTAATTTAATTCTGTCATTCGACAAAATTTTACAAAAAGCTATGACTATGACGTACAGATAATAAATCTGAGCTGATTTTAGTTTTTTTGTTGATATTTTAAAAACTACCTCCCTGTTTTCGATATATGATATCACCTCTGAAGTATTTTCAACCAAACAAAAAAGGAATTATCAAAATCAACACAGAATTAGCGGAGTTATCGCGTAAAATAAAACCAAATAAAAAAACATACAACCCGATTGACAACATCCTCCTTGTTTGAAGTCGGTTATAACCGAATGATGTTTGTTTTTCCACACCAAAATATTTTTGACAATTCCTTTTTCATTCAAGACGACGCGACGCGATCACGTGGGCACGTTCTAGAATCTAGATATTCTGTGGATCGTCTATGATACACAGAATACTTAGAAGTTAGTATGTACCGAACGCGCCGCGCGTGTCGTTATTATTTAATGTTTGTGTAATTTCCGAACCACCAGACCGACAATGTTCAAATTTTGACGGGACACTATTAAAAATGTGTTCTTTCTAACAAAAAAAGAATTAATGAAATTAAACAACGCAAACATGAGTTACAACCAAATACACATTCTAACTTTCACCCCCCTCCCGTAAGAAAACCGAAGAAAAAAATCAGAATTTAGGGATCAAAAGTAGCCTACAGCATTCTCCTTAGTATAAACTAAAGTCATGCCAAGTTTCAGCTGAATTGAATCAGTAGTTTCGGCGTGATGCGTGATCCCTATACAGAAAGACAGACAGACAGACAGACATGAAAGAAAAAAAATGCAGTTTCGTCATCAGTACCGACTATGGAATGCTCCAAAAAAATTTTTTTCAAAACATTTTCAATGTACAGAATTCGACCCATTACAGTTTTATGATAAGTATAGATTTGAAGCTGCTTTGTCTGCTAAGAGTATCTTAGAATTTTGATGATTGGTCAGTCAGAGAGTGAGTGACTAATAAAAATGGTCGAGTGCGAGTCGGGCTCGCCCATGAAGGCTTCCGTAGCAGCAAGTAACATAATACAAAAGTTCTTGTACTTCGTTGTTACTTTAGGGTCCGTTCATATAAACCGGCTCGGAGAGCATCAGCGCGCATTTTTCTTTTCACACAAACCGGATCGTATACGCTTGGAGTTGGTCGGAACGAGGCCGCAAATGATTTCTTTTCTTTCAAAAAATACACGATCGGAGCCGGTCAGCTCCTCTTATTATTTCACATCAAGCGCGTCCAAGCATTCTTAATGACAAAAAGAGAGTACATGGAAAAATAAACCTAACTTCAAATACTAAAAACTTTGTTTTCTGCTGTCCTCTCCGAGCCGGTCTGTGTGAACGGACTTTAAATCGGTGTTTTAAAAATAGTTAATTTATGACGTATTAAAATAAAACTACTTACTAGATATCATTCAAACCAATTTTCGTTGATAGTTTACATGGTAACGTACATCATACACTTTTTTTTTTTGTCATTCTCTTATTTTGGAAGTTATAGGGGGGGGGGAAGTTATACTTTTTACCACTTTGGAAGAGACCCTCGCGCAAACTATTCAGTTTAGAAAAAAAAAATGTTAGTAACTTCAACATCATTTTGGATGACCTATCCATAGATAAGTACCCCACACGTATGGTATTGATAAAAAAAATTTTTTGAGTTTCATTTCTATGTAAGGGGACCCCTAATTTTTTTTTGTTATTTCTATTTTTTGTATCAAAATCTTAATAAGGGTCCCGTATTTTGCCATTTGGCTACGGAACCCTAAAAAGCAGAAGGGAGGTGCAGAAGAATAAAGTCCAAAAGTCCGGACTTTTTGAATTTTTTGAAAATTCTTTTGAAAATAAGAATTTTACAAAAATATAATTTACTATTTAAAAATAAAATTTATATTTTTATAGTTTCAATACCTCTTCTATGCCGTACAAAAACCATGGTTTTTGATTGAAAGTAGCATGCTACAAGGAGAAATGATCGAGGTTTAGAACCCCCCCCCCCCCCCTCTCTTCAACTGCACTCAGTTGGGCAGCTTACAAGTGACGGCATAGTGCTGAATCTTATTACTTTATACCCTTCTATCATCCTACATAGGTCTCCTGGTGTATCATATGACCCATAAATTTTGTTCACGGGCCTGCAGTCTATTAGTTAACATCCCTCAACGTAACAGTTGTAAGCCCCACTTTAAACAACTTAACATTTTAACAGTTCCATGCATATACATTCTAGAAGCAGCAACTTTAGTTAAAAAACATCGCCAAATATTGTACCCTCATCTTGCAGGACATTTACCACTCTTTCGAGCTTTTGGTCAACGCTATTTGTAGATGTAGAATTGATGGTTATTTGATTGATTGCGTATTGTACAAAGTAATATAGCCATCAGACAACGGATTTCACAGTTATGATGTTTTTATTATGCAAGGGGAGTTAAAACACATCGTTACATCTATGGATGTACGTCAGAACACCAACTATAAAACGATTTATTTTATTAAATATACATACCAAATACTCTGACCATAAGGTAAAATGGTCTAATTGTTAGGTATTATTGTTAACATTTTTAATTTAATTTGACAATTCATCATTTGATTCATGAATTGATTTGGATTTTTTAAATGACACACTTATTATTATTGATTTAATTTAATTTCATACTACAATAATACATTTGATTAAAAAAATGATTTATGTACTGATTTTGGATTTACGAGTATGAATTGACGTATAAAAGTATCTTTTATACGTCACAAAAACGACAAAATTAAAAATTTTGAGTAACCCCGGACTGCCTCGGATTTGTTATCTGTACGACATTCTACTAGTCAAGCATTTGATATCCATATTGAGGTAGTAGATAGTGAAAAAAATAATACAATTCGGCATTTTGAGGTGGTGGCCATCTTGGATTTGTTTTTTTTATAATGTATAGTATTCTACCAGTTAAGACCTTTCATTTGATACCCATGTTGAGGTAAGTTGTGAAGAAATATTTTGTCCGCCATTTTGTGGCGGCGGCCATCTTGAATTGATATTAACCAAATATAGCTAAGAACATCCGCACGGATATTAACTTTCAAATAAAACAAAACCGCATTGAAATCGGCCTATCCGTTTGAGCTCTACGGTGCCACAGACAGACAGATAGAAAGACATCAAACATCGACGTCAAACTTATAGCACCCCTTTTTTGGTCGGGGGTTAATGAATATTTTAATTTTTCAATTGTCGAGCAAGCAATCTGATACAAAAAAGCAGCGTAGTAACAGATCCAGCGAATCAGCCGCACAATCTCTGAAATATATCCGATAAAAACTAATAGACTTGTAACTTACCTGAGCCTCATAAAAGTAGAAGAACGCGCTATCCATATCTCTGCTCAGATCTGCCCAACTCTTCATATACATTTCACAGCACATGGACTGCATGTTCAATAGCGCTTTGCCCAGCACTGGCGTTAGAATAAATAGGTTTTTGGCTATCTTTGTTCTTATTTTACTGTATTTTCTAAAGAGTATAGATTTCCGCCACACGTAGAACGCTTTCCAATATCTGTACACCCTAAAAAACTTTATCTGCAAATGAATTCATTTATTAATATCGACTTCTTCTAATAGTACCTACTTATGTTCTACTTTGGTTTATCATGTGATCGTGTTTCACCAGTAAGAAATTTGATTTTTTAATAATATTTTTAACGCTATCAAACATCTTTCTGGTTGAATAACTTATCCATATTTCGTACTGTATGCTATATTATACCAAATAATATTAACATTATAAATGCGAAAGTAGCTCTATCTTTATCTGTCCGTCTTTACCGCCTAAACCACCTAACAGATTTTGATGAAATTTGATACATTGATAGAACAGATCCCAAGAAAAGACATGGACAACTTTTATCGCGGAAAAAGGGTTGAAGAGCTTGTAATGGGGGAATGAAAGATATATGGGATTCATCATTGTTGAAAATAAAATCATGAAATTTTGTATCAAGATACTTGATTAAGATAATAACTGTTTATTCCGGTGATTTTGAAAATTCGAACTTCATGGCGATAATATAGGGGATGAAGTTCGTATTGAGGCTCACATAGAAACAGGCTTGCGTGTCTAAACCCGAAACAGATTTTGATTAATCTTGATTTAGGAAAATATAGTAGATGTTGGTTAATAACATAGGTTACCCTTTATTGCTAAAAACTATTGGTAATTGTAAATATATTTTGAAGTGCTTAGTGAGTAAGATTGTTGAAGATAAAACCAGGAAACTTTGGATCTAACCACTTGTCATGAAGCAATCCATACAAATATTAAAGTACAGTACCCGGCGATAAGTATTGCACATCGGTCTTTGGAGGGAGACAGTCGGCTGATTTCGGCTTCGTAGAGCATTATCTCTGTCGCACACTACCTGTTTGTATTTCGTGCGACAGAGATGATGCTTTACGAAGCCGAAGTTGGCCGATTGTCTCTTTCCAGGTGTCGATGTGCAATATTTATCGCCGGGTACTGTAACTCTGTCTGTTACGCTTTCATTCCTAAACAACTGAAACAATATTGTTGAAATTGTATGAAAATCTTTTATGTAATAAGCTGTTTTACCCGCGTAGTTGCGTAGTTTCCGTCCCGTTATTTTCACGCTATAAAAAGTAGCCTAAGTGTTCTTCCAGACTATAATCTAACTGTAGTTCAAATTTCGACCAGATCCGTTCAGACGTTACGACGTGATTGAGCAACAAACATCCAAACAGTGACATTAATTGATAATATTAGTAGGATGTAATATACAAGAATTGTAACTAATTATGAAATGCGCGACATTTTCGCAACGCGAAAAAGCGCATTAATAAAGATTATAAAAAAAATAATTATGAAATAGCTACATCGGTCAATTTGACGAAGATTGTGTATTCCCGCTCCCAGGCCGCCAGTTTGGTGTATACCATCTCATTTGTGTAATGAGTGACGCCGCATGGACTTATGGTCAAGTAATTCCTCTTGTCGACTTCATCGTAAGGGACGACTCTGCAAATAAATGAAGATTACTATTTCATATTGGAAATAATCTTGGATTTTATGAATACGTTGTCCTTTGAAAGTTGGCTCGTTTACTGGCGTCTTTTTACGCTGAGTGAGAAGTGATTCGTTTATTTTATTTGCTATATTTTATTCAACAGCTTACTTACATTGGTTAGATATGGTACATCTAATCTAATTCACATCTAATAATGCCTTCAATCCGATACTTCTTAAGGGTAAGGAGTATCTAAAGGACAATGTCCCTTTTTGACCCCGTCTAAGCAGTTATCGTAGATACATATGAGTTATATACTAAAAAATCGGTGATTTTTTGTTGTACTCAATTGAGAATTTATATAACTTTTTGACATTGCAAAAAATAATAATTTGCATTTGTGTAAATTAAACTTATCATTTACCAACAAAGCTGAAATTGGAAAATATTGCAATACGAATCGGTACTTACGTTTCGTTTTAGTGATCCGCGATAAATTGAAATTAAATATGGATGTTATGTTTACCAATTTCTTTCACAATGTCGTTCAATTACTACTTACTACATAGTTTAATAACGTATATAATTAAACATGATGACAAGAAAACTATCAAAGCTTTTTATAGAAATGTAAATGAGGAAGAATGTTTATGAATTTTTATAGAATGTTGGCTCGCAATCGTGAAACGGAACGGTTATCTCAAATTGGTCAATGTCAAACATCTGCTTAGTCTGTGATGTCAAATAAAAAAAGTAAAAAGTAATCAAAATGAATTAATTACATAATTGAATTGTTTTCTAAGTTTTCTTTATTATTTGATTACCTACCACTACTTTTGTTGATTTCTTAAGCCTCTTAAGCGGTGTAATAGTTTGTGCATTGTATACCACCTCAAACTACGTACGACGGAAGAATCCCAGCAAATACTGTGCTTATTGCACTGCAGCATAAAACCATAAGACAAAAGATTGGCATTATCGTTAGCATTGTCGAGCATTTATCATTCTGTAGTGGCGAAACTTGAAAAATGATTTAGCTGTACAAACAATTAATGCTTAACTTGACGAGCATAGTTTAATTGATGTTTATGTGCGAGGAGAAGGGCCTTCTCCTCGCGGTCATGTAAGTATGCTGAAGTGTGGGCGATTACCGATTTATTCCGAGTGTTCAGAACAGACTGCTCCAGGAAGATGACATTTTTTTTAACTTTATTGCAGAAATATGAGGAATTTTTGAAGTGCGTAGAGAAATATAAGGACAGATGCTAACACAAACTTGAAAAAATGTCTAGAAACCTTAAGTCACAACTACTTAATTCCTTATTGTTCATCCTAGACAGGGAATTCCAGGATACCGCTGACTTGCCACAAATCCCATGCAATTACCAATTTCAATCCCCTGAATTACTTTTAGAACACAGGCACCAGCTGACTGCTGCTCAAGCAAAAACAACGGATGTGAAGAAGTATATTATGTATATTGAATTGAAAATGATATGAACAGCAGAGGCCTTCCCTATACTGTAGTACTGCTATACTTGCATTGCGGAGAGTCTTAAGTGAGATACCTAGGATGGGCCAGATACCAGGACCACCACATAAATCCACCAGCAGGGTTCTTGGGCTATGAAGCAGTTTTGGACTATTAAATATATAACATTATTATTAAATGTAAATATATATTATCGAAAACTTATGTCTTTTATTTATCCTCTCTTGCATTGGTTTGAATATAGATTCAGTGGAAAGATATCGGTGAATAGAATTATCTACACTGATTTAAGTTTTGTTTTTGTATAAAATGACAGGATGAGCAAGAAATAATGTGCTTGAAGGTAAGCAAACATAATATGCTTGCCTATAACAACACAGTTTCACAAATTATTGGAACATGATGACATGAGTCCAAATCATCAGACCTAGCCCTGCACTGAGCTTGTTACTTTCAGCCTTGTGAAACTATGAAAATTCCATCCGAGAACTACTTCATGATAATCTGTTGGTAGTGAGAACTACTATTATTCAAATTTATTCTGTTATGTATTTATTTATATAATATTTGAATGATAGATTTAATGAGGTAATTATTGTACACAATTGGTAATAAATTTATTTTTGTAATTTTGTGATTTAATTTGATTATTTTGATTTGATGAGTTTGTAAAGTTTTCAATTTTTTTTTGTATTTGTATGGTTGAAGGGTGATTTGACTTGTAAACTGTGTCGTCAATTTTATATGAATTGGAAAAATATTTGTATGCCTAGCATATCAGGCAAAACATGACGACAAGCTACTTTAAAATTTTTGTGACCTATTTTATATATCATGCATTATGTGTGTTTGTAATTTACTCATGTTTTGAACAAATAAATTATCTTTTATCTTTATCTTTTATGAAAAACGTTTTCAGTAATAAAACCACAGTTATTTCTTTTCTGTTCTAATCCGAAAGAAAACATAGTTCGAATGTACTTTGACAGTAAACATAACCTTACTTTTGGTTTAACTGTAGCTCATTTTTGGTATTTGGTAAATGAAAAACACCGACGGCAGACGTTTTTAGAAGCATTTACTATTCTA
Organism: Ectropis grisescens; assembly: GCA_017562165.1. Lineage (NCBI taxonomy): Eukaryota > Metazoa > Arthropoda > Insecta > Lepidoptera > Geometridae > Ectropis > Ectropis grisescens. Next base: position 9,984,544 of record CM029767.1, on the reverse strand, counting down.
GTTAGACACTATTAATCCTTTTATACTTTCAGTATTAAAAAAAAATTTGACAGGGGATTCAATGTATGGGACGTGGGCATTGTCCTTTGTTTGAAAATTTGAAAATTGAATTGTCAGCGAACGTACACTACTACTACTAACTACTTGTTGCGACTGAGACTAAATCAGGAGACGTCACCTGATTTTGCATCGCCATAGTAGAAGCGCGTTTGCCGCTTCTGCGTTTTTAAGAGTTCGATGGATTGAAAGCATCTTATCTTATACCTTTAAACGAGCAATTCTTGGAAGTGTATATATATATATATATAGAATCTGAATCTCGGAAAAGGCTCGAACGATTTTCATGAAATTATGTATACAGGGAATTTTGGGGATGATAAATCGATCTAGCCAGGTTTTACTTTTAAAAAACGCCGTTTTATGCGCGTTTTTAGACAACGAAATACTGTTACATAAAGATTAGAATGCGATGGTAAATTTCGCGACGGCGCGCGACAGTAGGTATATTAGCTCAGTCGGGAAGATGGGTGGTTGAAATGTTGCGTTCTTTTTTCAAGTTCCTTTTTTTTTAGAAAATCAGTATGTAAGTAACCGAGCTTTGCTCGCCCAGGTACTTTTTATTTATTGACAGAATGAGTTCGTTCTTACAGAGGAACGTTTGACCAACCATGCAAACTTGTATTAATTTCATTAAACAATATCTAATAGGCACCTTCATTATGCACTTGTTTATGAAGTACGATGGTGAGGGTGGAACTGAATTAAAAAAATCAGCGTGACATCACGAGCGAACATTATTTTAAAATAGATTAATATTGTAAAGAAAATACATACAAACAACAAACATTGGGAATAATTCCATATTTCAAAGCTATGATCACATTATCTTCAACTCCCAAGTTGAATGCAATGAACATGAGGCCAAATAAGTAATACTGGCTATGAATTCGTACCTCTATAGTTTTTTATCGCAATACTTTTTTAAACCATTTATAGTAAGAAATTAATAGATGTATAATTTTTTTATTTACGATAGGCTGACGTGACAAATGGGGAGAACCACTTTTGAAGAACGCCAGTTGAAAACCACTCGCTCCGATTTGCCCTTTTAACCAGAACTTACATTGCATGTAATATTTTGTCCCGACAATACTCAAAAATTATCAATCTCTGTCTTCCTGCTCTTCATCGTCCCCTGCTGGATATATGCCTTTCACATTTGGCGCCATTAAGGCGCGTGGGCGCGTGTTTTCCCTACACAATTAGGCCAGTCTCTTGAAGGCTTATGATAAACAAAACTAATAATAGTAAGATGAAACCCATTGTAACAGGCAGATAATGTGACAAAAGTGAAAGGAAAAGTAATTTACGGGTGATCTGAGGTCGGTAAATAGAAGGGGGCGGTCCGTTTTAAGGGTAAAACCCTCGATGTCCGGCAAAACTACAAATGAAATAAGTTGTACGAGAAAGTTGTAGGTTATAAAATGATCTACAACTTTTGCAGTAACACTTGTTTCACATAGCCATTACTTTATTTCGTTTTTTGCCATATTCAAAGGTTTCTGCACTGGTCTAAATACGCAGATTGTTTCTCCACCTGGCCGCAAGATGTACTCCAATATGCGCTTGCCTAAACCTTCACTCAAGAACCCATCTACCCTATAACAGTTATCAGATCTTTTGGCTGGTTCATAGCTAGTTCAGCTTGCTAATCGTCTAAGCTAGAAATACTCTCTAAAAATGGATAAGCATATAAGCAACATGAAATTATAAACTTACTTGAGATAATAGGGCGTGAAATAAACATTTTCCGGATGTACAGCATACACCATGTACAGGAATCCTATCTTAGGGTTCTTTTTTATGTTTTCAATTATCTCTTTCTGTGATGCTACCACTGGTTTGACTTTCAGCGGATCAGTGGTGGGCGGTGGCGCGGGTATCACGACGTTGCTACTCCTGGCGTTGATTTGTAGAGTTTTGCTTTTTTTGGCATCTTCTACACAATAAAAAACATCGATCGATCAGTATTGGTTGACATTTTTCACACAACATTATCTAGCCCCCAAACTAAAGATAGTTTGCAATATGAAAGTCAAATAACATAATTATATGACTTCAATTCAATTCAATCGACTTCCAAAAAGGAGGAGTTATCAATTCGACCCTATGTTTTTATTTTTTATGTATGTTATCTGATTTCTCGAGAATCCCCGTACCGACTTTAAAATTTATTTTTATGTTCGGATGGGTATACTTCCAGAATGATCCTATATAAATCTTATCGAAATCGGTCAAAGGATTTTTGGAATATGAACCAAACACAAAAATTTACATACAAAATTTTCTGGATGACGTAATTGTAGATTTCGCAAAAGCTATGAAACTCGAACCTGTCACTACGAAATTGGGTAAATGTGTTAATAAAAACTTGTTTTGCACTAAAAAGGGTTACGTTAAAATAAACTTTTTTCGTACAAAAAAAATTACCGACTTAAAAACTACAAAGAGGCATGCAAAAGCGAAAAATAAATTAATGTCATTATTACAAATGCTAGCTCACTCATCTATTAGAAGTCGGTGCTAGCCAAGTCTAACAGGTAGTGGGTATGCCTACCTAGCACGTGCCTACATAGTATTTTTGGCCTGACTGGCACCGACTTTAAATAAATGAGTGAGCAGCACTTGTAATAATGATAGTAAGTAATTTATTACATACTCGTGATACATAAAACCTACACGAACTAACTAACCGGATACAGTAAATAAATCTGTATTCATCGTACCAAAATTTTTAGTATGTAGGAATTGAACCTACGGCCTACGGCCCAGTAAGACTAGCTACTAACGGTGTCATGAGGCCAGAGAAATTTATTATTAGTATTACTTTAATTCACATAATGATGTATGTATTTTAAGATTATTTTTTTACAATTTAAATACAATATTATCCAGACTATTATATTATTATTGCGGCTTAGCACTGGGCTAAGCCGCAAAAGAAGAGCTCTGCACATCATTGTAAGCCACTTTTACTACGCCATATGCATTCATTATCGAAATGTCGAAAAAAATACAACTTATTCATACATTTTGTCAAGTTCTTTTTTTTGTACGTATCAACTGATGATTTTCGCAATTTCTGGGTAAGTTTTATAAATAAATATTGGAAATCATTTGTACACAACACTATCTAGCCCTAAGCTAAGCAAAGTTGTTAATCATTATAAACAGAGCCCATTCTTTCAACGATCTGTGCATTAGATTCCCAAGAAAATATCTAATTATTCCATCACTACATAGTATAAAACAAAGTCGCCTTTTTGTCTCTATATCCCTATGTGCGCTTAAATCTTTAAAACTACGCAACGGATTTTGATGCGGTTTTTTTCAATAGATAGAGTGATTCAACAGGAAGGTTTATATGTATAATACATGCATAATATACTAAGGCAACATTGCTAATTTTAGAGGTTTCTAACGTGATGTCGTAAATTAACCTATTTTTTGGACTTATTTAGCAATTTAGCAAAAACGCTGCCTAAACCCTACGAGTTCGATCAAATTAATGTACTACAGTATTGTACACCATAAAAAGGTCTACAAAAAAGTCTGCGATGGTATATGTTTATCTTTTAGGGATAACCCACATTAACCATTTTTATTGTTTACTTTTTACGTGAAAAAGTGGCTTATTTACGAAGCTATTTTAAGCAATACGGCATTAATCCTTATCGAATTAAGTACCTTAAATACAGTGTGCAATTAATATTCGGTTCTCCTCTATTTTGGGTCCTGCGCCTCCGGCGCTAACTCAATAGTCAGATAGCCAGTAGAGGCCTCCGGGCCAGCAGTCATAGATCAGTTAGAAAAAAAAAACGCGGTTCTCCCTATGGCACTTTGAATTTAGCAGCAATCGGACGCGTTTATTATCGGAGCTCTCTAGCCAGGAAAATAACAGTACTTGATAAAAACGTGCTTTTCAGCGCGACAACGTATCAGTTAATAATTATAAGTTACGATAAATAATAATCAATTAATTTAATAATAAGGAAATTATTTTCAAAAATCTTAAGTTCAGAAAAAAACTTAATAGAATATAGCTATCTTTTGTTCTTGATGATTGTAGATTATCTTTTGTTTTTAGTCACGTTGGTAATTTATTTTTTAGGTGTTTTTTAATTTAATTAAAATCGTATTTTTAGTTGATTTCATTAAAATCGTAGTTTAAGTTATTTTTTATGATTGTTGATTATCATTTGTGTCTAAATGGTAAGTATTTAGATGTTTTTTATTCCCCGAATCCCTCTGATACCATCGGATTTACCCTTCTAATTTAAACGTTTACAGTTTCCGGTAAAGACATCTTTTGCAATGACCATTAATAAATCGCAAGGTCAAACCTTCAACGTTGCAGGCTTAGATTTGAGCGTTGACTGTTTTCCACATGGCCAACTGTATGTCGCTCTTTCAAGAGTAACCTCAAGAGAAAACATGTTTGTATTGTTGACAATTGACAAGAAAGCTGTGAACGTTGTGTATAAAGACATCCTGTGATATATTAATTGTTGTAAAAATAAAATAAATACCTAGGTAAAAAATGTAAAAAGTAAATACGTAAAAATGTGTAATGTAATAAAAATTGTATGAATTTAGATATTCCAAAGATAGCAGGAAATCTTCATAGTAAGTATAGGGAAAGAGGAATTGTTTTACTCCAAATTTAATGCGTGCAGGCCAAGGGCAGTAATGAATGAATCAAAAATACTGGATCGATTGTAATCATGTTTTCATTGAGTGGCATAGGCATATATATTTTATGCCCGTGCAAAGTCGGAGCGGGCCGCTATGTTTTTATATACAACGTTCATAGTTTTTCTGTAGTGTATTTAATTTAGTATCAGCATTGCACCCGTGCGAAGCCGGGGCGGGTCGCTAGTTGAAACTAAACTCAGGCCCCGGCAAAGGGCCCCATTGGAGGAAAAACCTTGGCGATTTTTCGAATTTCGATTGCGAAATTCTTGGCGATGCGCGTCTCTAAGGTGACCGCCTTCAGCATCTGCCGCTCGATCCAGCCATTTAAAGAAAGCTATTTTATAATGTTTGATATCAGTGTACGAGGCTAGAGAAAGACCTTGACTCAAAAAGGAGTTCCATTTTCATCTACAGTAAGTTAATGTTAAAATACGCTACATAAAACAAAAATATTACTAAAATGAGTTTTATTTACTTTCGCTGTCTTCGTCTAACTGCAAAGGTTCCAACTTCAGCTGCTTCTTCTCTTTGTTAAATCTCAATTCTTGAGCTTTTGAAAATCCTGTCTGAAGAATAAATATTGCATTAATAGATCAAATTTCTTATTAGGTATAATTATATTTCTAATCTGGGTATTTTCAGGTAAAGAGTTAATATAATGGAATCGGAATTTCTTCTAGGTTGGCGATCTTAACATTTACCACATAGGCGCTTAACATGGCGGTCAAGTGGAAAATAAATAAATCATTTCAATAAATATTGAGACAGATCTATCAAGAAAAGCCCGATAGGAGTGGCATTTTAAACTGAGCACTATTGCTGGAAATCGATACGATACGCAGGATATTATTTACTTTATTTCATATGAAAGTAGCTTTACTTCTAAAGCTACTTGAAGTACTACTAAAAGTAGCTATCGTGACGCGAGTTCTTAGCCTTGCCTTATTTCTAAATGATGATAGAAAAATAAGGTTTGTTATTTACAGGCCGAGCACCTACTAACAAAATTGAATTACAATAAATAATACTACATTGTACTTCATACATACCTAACTGCTTACATTAAGCACATTTGAATTATCCAAAGACCAATTATTAAGATAAATAAGCCCACTACCTATCACTCAGAAGCGTTCCCATAATGCCAGCGATATTACCACGCAGAATGCCAATACGTTGTATTATGCAATGTATAATACTTTGGGTTAAATAAACGCCAGCATTTTGGTTATGCGTCGTGTTAGCTAAGCGCTCGGAAAAGCTTTTGAAAATGAGACGAGCTTCCGGCCCCCACGGTCTCAATATCTCAAACAATGCCCGATTTACATTATTCCAGTCCAACGATCGAATCCTGCGCTGGGTTGTTTAGGTACTGGAAAAATGTAAACCGGCACTGGAAAGCAATAAATCCCGATACCAGTCTAGTCTGCCGGTTTACATGTTTCCAGTAAGCAATCCAGTGCTGGATTCGATCGCTGGACTGGATCAATAAAAACCGGGTATAAGTTATTATTACAGTATTCCAACACGTACCAATGGTTCTGGTTCCGTTTTGACATATTCAATCTTTTCCAACAGCTTTTTTATGAGGCAAATGAAAAGGAATGTCACGTGGTTTTCTGAAACATGATAAATCATCCAATGAAACCTCTGTCATTAAGAAGTCTTTCAGACTATTTGAAGTAAAGTGCTACTATTATTGATTGTGGTTGTATGGAACCCTCGTCACTAAGCCCCGTATTTTTCAATAAAAATATAAGTAGTCGGATAACCTCGTTACTGCAATAAATAATGATTGAATAAATGATGACCAAATATTATATAGGTATCATCATAAACCATCAACTTATATTTTTCTCGGCAAATCACAGAACATGGCTGGAATTCTTTCTCCCTCAATCGTCAACCTGCCCTGGTTTATGTAGCGCCATCGCTACATTCTACACATAAGTTTGTATTGTACGCCTAACATACCTACCTGTTGTGAATGGTTGGCACCTCGCGTACATTTCTCTGTAACGTCTCAATTGCTGGTAGAGTAGAAGATAAACTTCTTCTTCTTGCGCCTTCCATGATTAAATATACAGAACTAAAACATGTCACAAATTTATACAATCAAATTTCATTTGTAAACATTGTCAATCTTTGATGTAAACAAACTTAGTGAGACCGTTTCCAAGGAAACCAATTTACTTTTTTCTTTGTCACATAAGGTCGCGTTCAAGATCAAACAAAATGCTGGTTTGATGAACTCAGCTCTGTTGTAGTCCATGGAGGCCAAAGAAATTGGAAAAGAAGAAGATGATGGAGGCTAAACACAAAATATTGTGTGCGTTTGGGTGGGTGGTTTAGATTCATAAACCAGCTCGTCAGATGGCGCTGCAGTCGGTATCAAGGTTATTATCCGAGCGAAGTTGGGACGAGCTGCTAGTTATCTCATAAAAAACAATAATTCTTGTCAAAAAACAAAGCCATATTCATTTATTCAGTCTTTAAAGGGCCTTCTGTCTTTAGTTGTAACGTACAAGATCTGTAATATTTTAAAATAGATTTATCGACTCGGCCCTATAAACAATATCAGAAAACAATATAATACATAAACAAGTAATACATATTACATACATTGGATTGTTTATTTCGATTACCAAGTCAACATGTTTATTTAGAACACTTAAGATTATTAATATTTATATGCTTACCTACTTTAGACGTTGCGTTGTTAGGATAGATAATTACGTAACAACATTAGACAGAAGGTACTTTAAGTAGGGACTGAATAAACAACTAACCGACTTGGTATTACTTGGATCGCTAAACTTTTTACGGTAGAACAACTGGCGAGACTTGGTTTTTTTGACAAGGATTGTTGTTTTTATGGGATGGCGTTTCTTTTTGTAGATATTCCTACTTATCATTAACATTCACCTATTCTTATTATTCCATTATATTGCACATACTATATATACAAGTTCACTGAACAATTGACTGGAAATGTAATAATAACTTTGTAACATATTATTTATTTATTACAAAATTTGTACGTGTTGCACATGAGATTACAAAGTGATGTATTCAGGTAATGTATCTGGAAAAACTGGACCTAAATTGAAAAATATTTTAGTTATTCCTTGATTCAACACTAAACTTACTTTAATTATTTTCTAAATTTGAAGCTTCTGCGTCTGCACGAAATGCCTTATAGTCCAAGACCCCAGAGCCGCCAAACGTCACGCATTTTCTGATGAACGAAATGTGGACGATTGAGTAGACTTAGTACGTACTAAGAACACATGCTTACCCGCTAACTTGCTAAGACGGCCAATTTTGAGATATGGGGTCCAGAAGATACATTACTTAGGTACTTCACGTATTTTCTAATAACTGATTTTCGCGTATGTTATAGGCAATATCTTTAAAAATAAGGCCCTAATACTCCCAGACACTTTCCGTCGGGCGTTTTGCTTAACAGATGCTTTAAAACACCCAAAATAATTTAACTTAACTTTACTTAAATTCTCATACTCCATTTATATATATATATACTAACGGCCCGCCCCGGCTTCGCTCGTGGTACATATATATAACCTACACCGTTCAAGGATTACGAACATATGAAAGAACGGTGAACATTTTTTAAATCGGTCCAGTAGTTCCCGAGATTAGCGTGTTCAAACTACATATATCCTATAGGCTACTTTTGATCCCCAAATTATCGTGCTGTTTACTGGGTCAGAAGTGACACCTGGCGGGGATAACTAATTAAATGACGATTGATCAGTTTTCGACCAGAGAGGAAAAAATGATTAAATTACTAAAATGGCTATTAAAAAATAAGGGTTGATCGTAGAAGGGTGAAAGTTGAGTATTGTATGTATTTTTGTATGTTGTATCATAAAAAAATAGAAATTAAAAATTTTGTATAAAAAATAAAAAAATCTGGTTGCCTGTAAAGTCGGTTTTACGGGCGAAGATTTTACGTGACAACGTCTTTTTCTCGGTAGAATATTTATTGATATGAATATAATTAAATTGCACAATAGGAACAAGGAATTGAATGAAAATAAGAATTGCACAAATTTTAACTATAGAAATATATTTTGTTTACTAAAACATTGTACATGTAAACTTAAACTTAACTAATTCCTATTTGAGTGATTTTGTTGAGGATAGGACGATGATAGGAGAAATATGAAATGAAAGGAAGTGTTTCTGCTGTAATGTGTCTTGCGAAAGTCAAGTCGATAGTTGTTCCTTTTAACGTAGTTGACTTAGAAACGTTTGATACGCAATCAAGATTATACGTATTTTTCATGAAATTAAGAAATTAATCAATCAATCATAGTTTACGATAATGAAATATCAGTGTACAATTATTTACCTTTATTGTTGTAGTTGTTGTAAATGACGAATCTAAGCACTCCACATTTTCACTACAGACACAGCTGACGATACTTTAACCACACGTGTGAACTTGTATTATGACGCTTTCTTGTTTTTCCAACGCCAAGAACGTTCGAGAAAGACAAAGACAGAGACACAAGCATGCGCCGATTCAATGCGCCTAATTCTCTAGTGCTGCGCGCGCGCAGACCGATCATAGTTGAGTGGGAGAGACGCAAGGCATTCGGCGGGCCTCTCTCTCGTTCGGTGACTCATCGTAACGTTACCGAGCGTTACACTTTTTCATAAGTGACTCCCAGCCGCAACATAATTTAAGACGTTGTCACGTCAAAAAAAAAATTTGGGGTGGACTACCCCTAACATTTAGGGGGATGAAAAATGGATGTTGGCCGATTCTCATAGATACCGGATAAGCACAAAAAAATTCATCAAAATCGGTTAAGCCGTTTCGGAGGAGTATGGCAACGAAAACTGTGACACGAGAATTTTATATATTAGACTAGCTGACCCGGCAAATGTTGTTTTGCCATTTAAATAATTTTCTAATAAAATAAGGGTTGATCGTAGAAGGGTGAAAATTGAGGATTGTATGTATTTTTGTATGTTGTATCATAAAAAAATAGAAATTAAAAATTTTGTCTAAAAAATAAAAAATAAAATTTAGGGGTGGACTACCCCTAACATTTAGGGGGATGAAAAATAGATGTTGGCCGATTCTCATATATACCGGATAAGCACAAAAAATTTAATCAAAATCGGTCGAGCCGTTTCGGAGGAGTATGGCAACGAAAACTGTGACACGAGAATTTTATATATTAGATATGTTTATCAGACAACTATTTCTGAAAAGACAGACCGATCTAAGGGGCTAGTCATCCCCTAAACTCATAATCTCGTACATAAATGTGTTTATGTACCTTCTGGACCCCATATCTCAAAATTGGCCGTCTAAGCAAGTTAGCGGGTAAGCATGTGTTCTTAGTCAAATTTATATGACACAATTAAGAAACTCTGACTCGTTCTAATTCTTAAACTACTAGTTCAAATTACGTAAAATTTGAGATATAGCATGTTCATACAATGGTTATTTAGTCACTGAAAACTCAGGCTTCTAGTATAATAATACACAACGAACTTTTAAGGGGTCGAAGATAGTCTTAATTCCTTCGAGAAAAGGATAATAGTACGGGCGTGAAGCTTTTTCTTGACTTGGCTGGTGCATTGCCGTTCTAAATACAAAATATAATACAAACGAGACAAGCGATAACAAATATTATATAAATATATATTGACTGAGATATAAAGAAATGGTCGAAGCATAAAGCTTAGAGCATTTAACCATAAGTATGTATTAAGAATAGTTTGTCTGAATCTGAGGGCAGATCAAGTCTGAGTCAAAAAGTTGTAAAAAACGTCACTCTTAAACGTTACTCTTACTCGACCGAGATTTATTATATTTCTATTTTGAAGGAAATTCTATCAATTTTACAAGAAACGCATTTGTAATCAGACGGTTTTCAAAGGGGGATATTTGTAGCTAAAACCATTACTGAAGGATGGAAATGATGCTGAAAACAGTAATGTATAATAGTTATTTGTTATGCACACAGATTTCTAAAACAAAAGGCAGATGGAACGTGCGGAACACAGATCCTTAGGTCCGGAAACCAAATATCAAACGCAAAGCAAATACAAACTCCAGTCAGTACGAAACTGACTTCCGTCTCGTACGGGAGTCCCGTGTAATTTTATGTTTTGTTTAAGATTATGCCGTCTTGTGTCATCAAACATTGCAAACATTGTTCCTAAAAATAAAAAAAAAGGAAATTTCATAGGAAAGTTTGAATATTTTTACTGGTATTTATATAATTTAGACGATTTTATTTCGATTGATGAATAGAAACACAACACCTCAACGAAAATAGGTCAGTGTTGCTGTACTAAATTGAAATTATTTTCCCTGAAGTTAAGGTAAAATATAGATTCTAATTTTGTTTTGAAGATACTCGTGGACCAAATTATTGATGAACATTGTATAATTCAATTTTAAGCCCTATTTTTATAATCGTTATTTTTTTTATTTAATGTAAATCGATGCCAAGAACAAATCCTCGCCGTTACTAGGGTTAATAAAAATACTAATAGTGTTGATGAAAACTATAGTTATGAAACGAATAGATAAGAACAAATCCTCGCCGTTATAAAACGTCTCGTCTATGACCTGTGGATTCTAACTTGATCTGTGTAGTGCTGTTAGCATTTATATTTTTAATAATACGAACATATTTCTTTCTTACTCCTTGTTGAATTAGAGCCTCCCAGAGCAGATTGTGTTTGATCGAGTCGAAAGCTTTATTGTAGTCGACAATACTCTTGAGATTTTTCTATTAACTGTTTTAATACATGCATATGATCAATAGTTGAAACCCCTGCTCTAAAACCAGCTTGTTCAATGGGCTGTTCTTCATCTATAGTCCTTGATATTCTATTTAGGATCAGCTTTGAAAAAAATGTGTAAATGTTTGACATGAGGCTAATAGGTCTATAATTTTCAATTACGTTTCTGTCTCCTTTTTTGTGGAGCAAGTTATTAACAAGAAATCCTTGCATTATATATTATCGGTGTAATAATAAATTATTTTAAAATAATGTTTTATGCGTTTATTATACCTACGTGAAAATTGCCAAAGCGTAACACAACAATAGTGGGACTTTTTTCTTAAGACTGGGAACATTACACGCACACCAACGTGAGTAATTTGACAACGTCGATGAGAGCTGTCACGCATACATAACTAATGACTGGCCTCACAGTGTCGTTCACGAAGGTTTCATCTGTTTCGAAATCTGTGGTTATGCAAGAGTGCAAAGTTGATTTTTAACCGCGTGCTCAATTTTGATGGCCGAGCAAGCGAAGGATTCTAAAATTGAATCACGAGCTCAGCGAGTGAATAGCAAGGGAATCGAAAGAGCACAAGGTGAAAAAATCTTTGCACTCGAGTGCAACACGTAACTTTTCATTCCACCTCAGCGAGGAAATGACTAAATGCGTAACACCGATGTCAAAGTTATAATATAGAAAAAATATCTCTCAATTTCTCATCTGCCAATTTTACGGATTAAAATTATTATCTACCTAATAACGAAGTATCAAAATCTTTGAAATAATTTTCATTAATTAGTGTGAATGTGAATCGAGAACTCTCCGTCAATATCGAAGATGTCTCGCCAGTCATTGTACTAGTGTTGTGTTTGCTATCTGGCTCCTATTTTTAACAGAGTTCAACAGGACGAGGTTATCAATTCAGTCGCTTTATTTTAATGTATGTAGTGAGTATCAATGTACTCCGGGTTTATTATTCCGACTTAGGTGCATCTTTTCTGTTTGATGTGAAATAGCTGTCATTTGGTCACACAGGAATTTTGTACAGACTCAGTAGTTTTCATTTTATGATTTTTTTAATGAAGATTTATTTTTGTCCGGATGGCTTAGGGTTTAATGGCCACATAATCTGGAGTACTTGGTGCCCCTTCTTTGAAAACACAAGAGCCCAACCAATGTATATCGTATTATTGAAATAGTTTATTGTTCACACCATATAGGATACATACAATTTAGGGAAAATAGTAAGACAAAAACAATTGACTGGTTATTGAATCAACGTTTTCCAAGTGGCCATTTTCCATCGTCAATGGTAGCGGTTCTGGCAACAGATTGGTGCAATAGTGTCATGGAGCACCTGGTTTTGTGCCCATTTGTACCCTTCAACGGCCAAGTCACACAACATTAACTATAAAAATAAAGAAATCGCAGTAAGGAACCTTAGACTTGGACGGCTTTGTCTAGATTTCATTACTTTTTAGAGATAAATATGCAGCTCCATCGAGACTTGGCTAGTTTTTTAAATAATGTTTTTGGTGGAATTATATATTGTTACTATCATCATCCACGGGTTTACCCGCGCATTTTCCATTATTTCCCTGTCATAAAAAGTTGTCTCTATGTAATCCATTTTTCCATTATTATTCGACAGCCAATTTAGTTGTTGATCCTGACTGTTCAGTTGTTATGTTCCTTTATTAGAATATATTTTATTGACGTGACAACGTCTTATAAATTGGTTTGCCGGGTGACACTTCAAGAAACTGCGTTACGCTCCGGTCACGTTATGCGCTCACAACGAGAGCGAGTGAGAGGCACGCGTCCCTTCCACTCGGGCATGGTTAGCCCGCCTAAGAGCGAGAGAGACAGACATAAAAAGTGAAAGGCACGCGTCCCTTCCGTAAAATTATTTTACCACTCAAAGTCGTTGTCACGTAAAACTTTCGCCCGTATACCGACTTTACAGGCAACCAATTTTTTTTCTCCAACGGTTTATTATAAATGGTATATAGTAATTAATTCAATTATATATTATAGAATTCTAGGCTACCAGAAATCGTAAGTGTTCTTTTCAGTTTTTTTGTAGTACATAGATTGCTTTACTTTTTATACTGACGGGTTGTTTGACTTTTTAAATTATATTTTTTTTCATTTTATACTTTTCAGTTATGAACAATGTTATAAATATTATTATGCTCAACAAAATATGCATCTTTTGGGGTTTGAACAAATGTCTTCGATTCTACTGATATGATGTGTAGATTTTTCTACTGCATGTAATTTGTATAGTTTTATGTAAGTACCTATATTATAGATTTTTGACTGAAGTTGATTACTAAATCGATTGAAGTTGGAAATAGATGACAGAGGTGGAGTAATCCGAGAGCGGTTCCGTGTTCCCACCATCAGCGGCAGAGTTGAAACCCCATGGAGGTTTAGTAGAGAAACCATATCCAAATATCCATACATGGTATAGAGTGCAACATAACCCGGCCGTGTTCCCCTGGCGGTAGGGTAAGCGTAAATGCATTTACTAGATACTTTAGTATATATATGTCCATCCACATTCACACGTACAACTAGTTATACGAAGTTTTCTGCTTCGTAAAACCTAAATGTGAGAATAGTTGTTACGCAACTTTAAATCGATACTCATCCTAAGCGGTCAGCCAAATCGGAAAACGTCGAAAAATGTCATGTCTTTAGTTTCACTTGCCAGACTAAAGGAATCGATTGACGTGTGAATCATAAAAATCGACCCAGATGTTTGGTCTCACAGATTTCTAAAACAAAAGGTAATAAATAAAATAAAAATAATTTAGAAATCTGTGTTTAGTCTGTATATTGCTTCAAAGGATCATACAAACATACATATATACGTACAATGTATATAGACTGATAAACATATTACCACTCCTTTGCGTTGCGCAGTCGGGTAAAAACCTAGTGTAGTTAACAGAACAACCAATTACAGGGACTAAGAAGTAAAAAAACGACTTTAAAACCACAAAAAGGCAGTTAACAGCTAAAACAATAATAATATACCTGTTGGAAGTGCTACCCGCTTATCTATTATTTGAAGTCGGAGCCAGCCAAGTCAAATAGCTAGTCGATATTATGTATGCAGTAAGTAGGCAGATATTTTTTTGGTAGTATCTATCTACTATAGTACTTACCTGTTAGACTTGGTTGGCATCGGCAACAAATACCTTGTACTTAAAATAATAAATAAGTACCAAAACTTACACATATCTAATTATAATTCAAGGATAGAAAATAGGTGACACGTTTGCTTCACTTGCGGCGACTTGCGTTTACAATTTTGGGACAACGTATTGATATCTTTTTTATAAAATTTGGTCGCGTGTCTGAATTTTATATTGCAGAATTCCTTGACGGACTCGTGGTCACACCGTTTTGCCACACCAGTGTGACTACGAGTAATTTATTTTCCTCGTGGTCACACTGTGCGGTGTGATCAACAGTAATTAGTGAAACATAAGACTCGTGGTTACACTACTAGTGTCGGGAAAGTGACAGTGTAGGTACCGATCAATACGCTACTCAAAAATAAAATACTAATGTAGTTATCGAAACAAAATTCTGATATGATATTTTCGAAGAAAATACATTATTCAAACATCAATGCAGATACCTACAACATCTTTCCATCCGCATTTGAAGAATGAAGCAGTGAATAACTTGTATACTTCTTGTAGCGTATGGTTTAGGGAAAACCCATAGGAATATTTTGTTATGCAATAGTTCTGTGGGTATTCCCTTAATCGTACACTAACAAAAATCAAGCAACAAGATTACATCCATGACGCCCACCAAAGTATAGGTATGTACTTACACTGTTCTTATTAGGGATCCGTAGCCAAATGGCGAAATACGGGACCCTTATAGATTCGTCATGTCTGTCTGTCTGTCTGTCCGTCCGTACGTCACAGCCACTTGCCTCTAAAACTATAAGAGCTATACTATTGAAACTAGGTAAGTAGATGTAATCTGTAAACCGCATTAATATTTTGGTACAAAAAAAAATGAGGGGGTCCCAACTTAGAACTGAATCTCAATTATTATTTTTTTATCAAAATCATACGTGTGAGGTATCTTTGGATAGGTCATAAAATGATATTGAGGTTCCAAACATATTTTTTTCTAAACTGCATAGTTTGCGGGACTCTTCCAAAGTGGTAAAAAGTGTCCGGTACAGGGGGGGTACAGGCCCTGTAACTTCTAAAATAAGAGAATAACAAAAAAAATGTGTATGATGTACATTACCATGTACACTATCAACGAAAATTGGTTTAAATGAGATCTAGTAAGTAGTTTTATTTTAATACGTCGTAAATTGACTATTGTTAAAACACTGATTAAAGTAACAACGAACTACAAGAACTTTTATATTAGATTACTTGCTGCTACAGAAGCCTTCATGGGCGAGTCCGACTCGCACTTGACCACTTTTAAATTATATATATATATATTTCCTTATACATGATTTGTGAATCCTTTTAAGATGTGTGTGCGTGTTCTCGGATGTTGCAACAGTTCTCAGCTTTAGTGATCACAGACATACCAGAGAATCCTGTGTCTGTGGACATTTTACGAGTACATAACGTGTATGAAAGTGTTCGGTCTATCACTGTTTACAACAATGGGCAGCCTCAGATTTGATAGTCTCAGGCACACCAGAAGTAGCCCGGTCAGCCAAGTGTCTATGAACTTTTTTGATAGTCTACTCATATTCAAATACGAGTATCAGCATCAGTCTATGTTTAGCTATGCGAGGATCGGGGTGGCTAAGAGGGGAGGTTGGAGGCCACTTGGGGGGTAACCCCCAAACTGTTCAGTTCAGTTTTCGGTCGCAGAGGAATATTACCTGTAATCAGTACACAATTTTCTTATTTACAAATTCATAATGTTATTTCTAAAGTATTTAATTTCTTACTTTATACTTAGTGACGTGTTAATTAGGGCACACTTTATAATTATATTCGTTAATACCAAAAAGCATAAGATGCTTTGCGACATGGTGGAGATACTGGGATCACTTGAAATAAATATTTAGATAAGTTTATGATATTCTGATGATGCTGCGATAAAATTTTCGGTGAGAACTATTTGTTAGGGCATAATATTTTTTAATTGTTACGTGTTTTATTCACATTCATTCATGCGAGATCATTGTAATCACAGCTTAGCTCAACCGTGTTGAGTTTATTACCCAAGGAAGGACATGGGCTACTTTTTATCATGGAAAAGGGTTGAAAAGGTTGAAATGGGGAATGAAAGCTTATGTAGCAGTTTGTCATTGTTGAAGATAAAGCATTAAATTTTGTAAGTGTACTTGGTAGTTCATAATTGTTGAAGTTAAAACCATGGAACTTTGTAGGTACTTAATAGGTAGGTGCCAACAGTACCTACTGGTAAATAGGTATTGCTGGCACCGCCTTCAAATAGAAATTATTTTACACTTATTCAAGTCTTTTTTAACCACCGTGGGATTTTCAAAGTTTTTAATTTTGCATTTTATTACACAAAAATTTAAACCGACTTGAAAACCACGAATCGACATTCAAAAGCGAAACATACATTAATGTAATTACTATAAGCTCTACTCACTTGAGTAGCGCTTATAGTAAGAACAAATGAAGCGCGAGAAGCGAGATACCTAATTAACGCGAAACTTAAAATTAAAAAAAAAACACTAATATCCGTCCAGGGCTGCCATTAAATGAACTAGTCTTGCAGTTGCATAGTATCGTGAATAATTGGAGATTTTTAGAGCAATACTTACATCCTTAAAAGGCTGGCCGTGCCCCTACAGTGGGACCTCTAGAAGTTGATGATTATACTTATTTTTACTTTCGGTGAAATTTAGAAAAGTAATTAACACCAATCAAACTTTAACCCATTACTGAAAACTGCATCAAAATCGGACTAGTAGTTTTGAAGAAATGCAGCAGTTTCAATGGTTGAGTAATATGTAATTAGAGCTACGAGTATTTAGCTCTAAAAACATAGGGGTTGAATTGATAACCTCCTCCTTTTTAGAAATTGGTAAAAATATGTACAAAAAACATGTTTTGCTCGGGGATTCGGCTTAACGCTATTTTGTCGCGTCATTAGAATTTTACGATTAGCTTAGTTTATTTAGCTTCTTTATTGCTTAGTTCAGGCACAGTAAAACATATTTAAGTTACGGCTGGTCTAGTCGGGAGAATGGCGCCTGCCGTTCCGGAGACCCCGGGTTCAAACCCCACACGCACCACTGTCTTTTCGAAGTCATGTGCGTAATGCCGCTAACTTAAAACGGTGAAGGAAAACATCGTGAGGAAACCGACGTGTACCTAGAATCTTTCGAAGTCATGTGTCATCTCCACCAACCCGCACTGGGCCAGCGTGGTGGATTATGGCCTTAACTCTCTCAGTGCGAGAGAAGGCCCCGGCTCCCAGCAGTGGGAACATTTAGTGGGCTGTTGATGATGATGATGAAAACATATTTATGTATTTACTGTAGTTCAGGTGTGTAATAGAGTAAGATCCCAG
Source organism: Ectropis grisescens (assembly GCA_017562165.1). NCBI lineage: Eukaryota > Metazoa > Arthropoda > Insecta > Lepidoptera > Geometridae > Ectropis > Ectropis grisescens. Next base: position 9,966,447 of record CM029767.1, on the reverse strand, counting down.
GGCCGCCAGACCGAAACGAAATGTATACCATAGAGAGTATATAGTAGAGTTAGTACGTACTAAGAATACATGCTTACCCGCTAACTTGCTTAGACGGCCAATTTTGAGATATGGGGTCCAGAATCATTACATAAAATCATTTATCTATACTTATAATAAAACTGTAACGGGTCGAATTCTGTACATTGAAGATATTTTGAAAAATTTTTTTTTAGGCACTCTGTAGTCGATACTGATGGCGAAACTGCATTTTTTTTCTTTCATGTCTGTCTGTCTGTCTGTCTGTCTGTCTGTCTGTCTGTCTTTCTGTATAGGGATCACGCATCACGCCGAAACTACTGATTCAATTCAGCTGAAACTTGGCATGATTTTAGTTTATACTAAGGACATTGCTGTAGGCTACTTTTGATCCCCAAATTCTGATCGGTTTTCTTGCGGGAGGGGGTGAAAGTCAGAATGTGTATTTGGTTGTAACTCATGTTTGCGTTGTTTAATTTCATTAATTCTTTTTTTGTTAGAAAGAACACATTTTTCATATTGTCCCGTCAAAATTTGAACTATATCGGTTTGTTGGTTCGGAAATTACACAAACATTAAATAATAACGACACGCGCGGCGCGTTCGGTACATACTAACTTCAAAGTATTCTGTGTATCACAGACGATCCACAGAATATCTAGATTCTAGAAAGTGCCCACGTGATCGCGTCGCGTCGTCTTGGATAACAAAATAATTGTCAAAAATATATTTTTGTGTGGAAAAACAAACATCATTCGGTAATAATCGACTTCAAACAAGGAGGATGTTCTCAATCGGGTTGCATGTTTTTAATTTGGTTTTATTTTACGCGATAACTCCGCTAATTGTTAGTTGATTTTGATAATTCCTTTTTTGTTTGGTAGAAAATACTTCAGAGGGGATCTTAAATATCGAAAACAGGGAGGTAGTTTTTCAATGATCAACAAAAAACTAAAATCAGCTTAGATATATCTGTACGACATAGTTATTATACCGTCTTATAAAATTTAGTCGAAAAACAGAATTAAATTACCTGTCAATGAAGTAGAATTTTGTTATTTTGGAGAAAACATATCAGCATAATAAGTAGCAGCATAAACAACCCATTAAATGTTCCCAATGCTGGGCGTCGGGGTCTTCTCTCGCAAGGAGAGAGACAAGGCTATAATCCACTACGCTGGCCCAGTGTCGGTTGGTGGATGACATATGACTTAGAACTTAGATTATAGGTAGATTTCGGTTTCTTCATGGTGTTTTCCTTCACAGTTTTAATTACCGGCATTACGAACATGACTCTGAAAAGATAGTGGTGCGCGTGGTTTTGTACCCTGGGTCTCCGGATCGACAGTCGGCGTTCTCCCGACTAGGTCAGCTGTAACTTACTAGAACTAGACTAGCCGTAACTTATTAGAAAACGTATTATTTAAATCCAAATACTGTTTAAAAATTAAAGGTAGTGTTCAACAAGCTTCGGTGACCGAAGCAGACTGTTGTTAGGGTTCCGTACACAAAGGGTAAAAACGGGACCCTATTACTGAGACTTCGCTATCCGTCCGTCTGTCACTGGTGACAGACGGACGGATAGCGAAGCTGTATCTCAAGAACGGTGATAGCTAGACAGTTGAAATTTTCGCAGATGATGTATTTCTATTGCCGCTTTAACAAAAAATACTAAAAATAAAATAAATATTTAAGAGGTGCACCCATACAACAAACTTGATTTTTAACCGTTTCTTGCTCGATACTAATAATAACGTACCCGTCACAGGTAGACGCTTTAACTATTCACTTACGTTGGAACGGCTGAATGTATCGAGTTAAAATTAAAGACACATTCTTGGTTTAGCTTAAGTAATACATAGAGTATCTACTTATACATAGGCAATGATTAGCCTATGTGTTCTTCCAGACTGTAATCTAATTCTATTTCAAATTTCAACCCGATCACTTGATACGTTCCGCCATGATTAAGTAACAAACATCCAAACAGTGACATTCATAATATTTACAGGACAACGTTGGAACGGCTGAACATATTTGGATGGAATTCGAAACACACGTAGTTTGAACTCAGAAATAGCAAATCGGTTACTTATAGGTTACTGTGACGTAGGAAAGACTAAGCAAATTTGGTAGAAAATTTAAACAGAGATGACTCATAGTCTGAAATACCACATTTATGTATTTATTACCTATCAACCTGAAAAGAAGCATGGTCCCTAAGGAAACAAATTTTAACTATCACGTCAAAAGGGCACAACGATATGGGTTGACATACGAAACACATGTAGTTTAGAGTCTAAAATTTCACATGGGCTAATAAGTCTACATTTTAATTTAACTCCATATTAATATAAGCATATATTTTCGTAAGGAACTTGATGTGATGGTAAGGTAAAAGCCAAAAATGAAAAATATATGCACCCGTTTTGGCGTAGATAATATAGGTGATTTGCGTTCACAATCAAAATAACAAGCAACATAATATTCTCATTAGACGGCGCTAATGCCAGTTTAAATCTAAAAGCACTAAAGGCCATTTAAATCGATGTTTTGCTATTGTGGTATGTATTTATTCTTTCATCACTAGGTGGCGTTACTGGTATTCTAAATAGTACTAATAAGTTTTTGCTGCTAAAAGGATTATGATGGTAAATTTGGATTCTTTCGTTCTTGATTTTTTTCTGTGTTAGCTACAATTAAATTCATACATTAACATTTCACTAGGACTTGGCTTAGATTTACGGGTTCAACTTGCTTGAATATCATTAAAACTCAAAATTTTAATTATTTTGATTCCACACAGGCTTCGTTCAAAATTTTACGCCGGCGAAGTCGCGGGTAACAGTTAGAAAACAGCTTGCGGATTAAAAGAGATAAGTAGGTATCAGATCATGCACATCAGCTTCAGACTTTTCATAATGTATCCTATAAAAATCCTACAAACTTAACACTTGCGGTTATGTTCGATACTACGAAAGCTTACTAAGTATGTTTGATATTGTTTAAAAAAAGAAAAATAAAGATGATAAAATTAAATATATTTTTGTACAAATTCATTCGTGTTTTCAATGACTATTTCTCCAAATATTTTGTCTTACGATACTTCCAACTAATGTACCTATAAGTCAGTAATATCTGCTTACGCGAACGAAGTAGCGGGTTCAGCTAGTGTACAATATTATGAGTTTAGGGGATGACTGGCCCCTTAGGTGGGTCTATCTTTTCGGAACAGGCTTTAAAATAGTTGTCTGATAAACATATATACAAATGGAGTATGAGAATTTAAGTGAAGTTTTAAGTCATTATTTTGGGACTATTAAAGCGCCTGTTTAGCAAAATGGGCGACGGAAAGTGTCTGGGACTATTAGGGCCTTATTTTGAAGATATTACCTATAACAAACGTGAAAATCAGTTATTAGAAAATACGTGAAGTAAGTAATGTGTCTTCTGGACCCCATATCTCAAAATGAGCCGTCTAAGCAAGTTAGCGGGTAAGCGTGTGTTCTTAGTACGTACTAACTCTACCCAATCATCCACATTACGTTCTTCTGAAAATACATCCGTGACGTCTGGTGGCTCTAGGATCTTGGGCTAACATTAATTACGAAAGCTGCAGACGGAGGGTTCGAAAAGGAAACTAGAATTTCTTAGAACAAACTTTTTTTATACTTAAACTCACACTAAAATATCTTAAACCTATTAATACGCCTACCTAGCCTAGGTGCGAATGCTTTCGATGTAAGAACGACACTGACTTCTTTATTGAAAGCAGTTTTGATGTAGGGTAATCTGGATCACAACTTAATAAGGAGCGTCAGCGAATTGTAGTTGGCACGAGACGGGTCACTGCTAATGCCGAGTTCTGTTGAATTTGCTGACTTGAGCATAGTGATGAAATGCAGCTCACGTTGTAAAGACATGTGCAGGTGCTGGTATGCAACACATTTGTCATAGTTTGTAAACACAAAATAATAGAGTACTCGTATTTTACGCTATCACGGTTGTTCACTAAACTAGTTCTGCCAATATACGGTCCTCAACTCTCAAGTACGCGGAATCCTGTCTTAGGATATCTTATAAATAAAAAGACACGTCTAAATTGTGTTCCAAGTAAAAAGATCAATGATACAATGAGTGTGCTTTGTCGACATGTAAGTTCGTTTTTGACTGATTTTTTTTCTTTCTTTTTTTAACATTACACAAACGAACTTGATAATATGTGTTTTAGTTTGAAGATTTTATGGATAAATAAATTCTGGCCCACTTTATAAGCAAATCAATAGGCATGACGACTGATCCTGGAATTTTATTAATTTGATATAATGACAGTATTTAAATGGAATAAAATATGTAGGTACGTAGGTACCAACAGTAATTCTGATTTTGTTTAAATTACTTTATGATCATTCAAAGCTGGATGGACAAGTCCATTTTAAAAGTATGAAATTATTAGAAAATATATTTCACCATTGGATAATCCATTCAATTTAAAGTGATTTTTGTTATGAAACTAGTTTCCTAAACGCAATATTTAATATACCTAACATACAAACTTTACGCGCAACCCGTAGAAAACACCAGACAGTGACGTCACGCTTTAGTGGTGTTTTTGTATGAAGCGTTTTCAGAAAAGTTCAAAATTGTGATTAAATATCTACTATCGGAGTTTAAACCTGCGACCTCACGATTGCGAATCAGACGATTTCGCCACTAAACCAGTACGGGCTTACATGGGCCGGACACCAGACTGTGACAGCATAATTTTCTGGGAACCAAACTCTTTCTTACAGATTTTGTTATTGATTGAAGTCAAAGTCAAAGTCAAAGTACTTTATTCATAAATGTACAATTTACACGTCAATTGAAATTCTGGTCTCTACAAAATCAAATTATAGAGGTAGAGCCCGTACTAAAAGTACCACAGGAATATAGTCCTAAAGTTGTTGAACCAATTGCGTTATTAACCGACTTTCAAATAGGAGGAGGTTATCAATTCGACCACAGTGTTTTTTTATGTATGTTAACTGTCAATCTCAAGACCTGCGAAAACATCACGCAGTTCTATAGGACTAGGCTAGGAAGTGAAAGCCTCTTAAAGGTGAAACTCGGGGAGGCCGAAGCAGCCATTTAAAATAATATCACTTCCCGAGTCATCACGGGAACCAAGACCGGATAGTATATGGCAGCCTACAGTGCAGAAAATAGCTTCGTGAACGAGAAGGAGACAGAGCGCGCGGGAAGACCTATTTATGCGACACCACCAAACGACCCAATTCTAGTTACCGCCCAATGCACCAAGATTATACTGGACGACAGGATCCTTGAGATGGTTAAGTCCATTGAAGGGAACTCAAACGTCAAAGCGTATTGGGAAAACTGGGAGGTACCAAGAATACAGTGGGTCAACGGAGTTCCAGTATGTGGAAAGATAACATGGGTGATTAGACACTTCGATGTAGACTAGGACGCTATCATCACCACAATAACTGAGGCATCAAAAGATCTTAGAGAGAAGCTACTATCGCACCGCATCGGAAACCTGGTCAAAACCAGGGTGCAAACTATGCCTTCGCTCATTTAAAGGGTTTCGGAAAATACAAATTCGGCCGCCTCATGATGGATGAGGCTCTCATGAACCATTTCGAAGCCATTGTGATGGTATTACGGCTGTCTGGTGTTGGCGAAATCGTCCTTATTGGAGACGCCAATCAGTTGCCTTACATTTATAGGGAAAATCTCTTGTTGGAAATGAGGTACCGCACGCCCTGGTAACAAAGATCAGCCAGGAGTTGCTCTGCATACATCGCAACCCAATGGAAGTCGCATATACGCTGAGGGAAATATAGGTACTCAGGTATGTACTCCTCAGCATCCCGTATAAAGTCTCTAGAGCAGATAATGTATAAGGGAGCCAATACTCGGTACCCAATCCAACACCCTCTTCTTAGTGCATACTCAAGAGGAGAAGGAGACTCTAACAAACCTATGGTTACGGGTCGGGCACCGGGTCATGCATCCTTACCATCCATGAAGCTCAGGGTTTGACATCCGAGTCGGTCATTGTAATTAAAACTAAGGTAAACATGAAGCTGCACGCGGTTGTTGCAATCTCACGGCACACGGCGATCTTCACATACTACGCTGACGACACCGACGACGCCATCGGTCGGTTCGTACGGCGAGCGTTAGCTGCACCACCGAATACCATCCGAGAGTTCAACCTACAGATGGCCATAAAGGACCGAAACGAGGCCGTAGTGGAGGCTCTGCGCCGGGAGGAGGCGGCTTAAGCAAAAGACGATGTCGAGTCGATTACTATCGGAATCCCAACCGATAGTGATCGGCTCAACAGACGAAATCGGACTGACTAGTACTAGAATTAAATGTTTATAACACCCCCCTATTTTCCTTTTCTTCTCATAATCCAAGAAATATGTAAAATAAAAAAAAATTGTAATGACAAAAGCCACGGACCCCGAAGTCTGTGGAGCGGCAAAATTAAAAAAAAGCCTTTCCCAAAAAGACAGACCCATCGAAGGGGCCCATCATCCCCTAAACTCAATATAGTCAACATTTCGTTCATCAGAAAATGCGTGACGTATGGTGGCATCTCACTCTAATACGACAGTGACACCAACGAATTTAGGCCATGTGTGGTTATACAGAGAATAGCACGTTTTAAACCTACTTCATAAAAATATAAGGTTCTCAAATTTGGTTGTATGGTTTTTTGATATGTGTCTTACGCCGCTTCGCTAATTGAGTATCGATTTTGGTGAGTTTTTATTCTTTAGTAGATCATAGTTCCAACGTCGTGCCATATAAATTGTGTCGAAATCTGTGTCGATTTTTGAGATATCAACAAGAATTTAAAATTTACTTTCAGTTACCTGGACGACGCGACGTATTGATAGTTTCTTATGAAATTGTGTCGCGTATCTGAATTTAATTTTAAATTGAAGTTTGTTTGTTTTTTTTTTTCAGAGAAAATCAAGTCAATGTATATCCCACCAAAAACATTTTGTAAAAAACTAGCCAATTCTCGATGAAACTGTATTTATCTCTAAAAAGTAATGAAATCTAGACAAAGCCGTGCCAAGTCTAAGGTTCCTTACTGCGATTTCTTTATTATCATACTTAATGTTGTGTGACTTGGCCGTTGAAGGGTATCAGCGGTTTGCCTACACAAACATAAGTATTATTGATTTTTTTTATTGTTCACACCATATAGGATACATACAATTTAGGGAAAATAGTAAGACAAAAACAATTGACTGGTTATTGAATCAACGTTTTCCAAGTAGCCATTTTCCATCGTCAATGGTAGACGGTTCTGGCGACAAATTGGTGCAATGGTGTCATGGAGCACCTGGTTTTATACCCTTGTGAACCCTTCAACGGCCAAGTCACACAACAATAACTATAATAATAAAGAAATCGCAGTAAGAAACCTTAAGACTTGGCACGGCTTTGTCTAGATTTCATTACTTTTTAGAGATAAATATACAGCTCCATCGAGACTTGGCTAGTTTTTTTACAGAATGTTTTTGGTGGGATTTCACTTCTTTTTGTAGAAACGTGGACTTATTGATTTATTACATCAGTTGTATTATTTGACACATTTTTTTTCTTTAAGAGTACTTTTTTAATATTACAAATCTTTATTTTCTTTTTTTCCGGTTCTGATTCTTGTACAGTACCAACAGTGTTTCGTATTGCCCTTTCACGTTCATTATTTAAGTGGACTCTCCATAATAGGCAAATAACTTTAGAAGATTAGAAGAAGACTGCAAATAAATAAAAGCCAGTCAAGCCTTATCCAGAGTTTTCCTTTAATTTTATTTACACACATAAATGCGTATAATTTTTTTGACTCTGACCATATATTGTTATCCTAACTAAACACTTCGTAGAAACGTTATAGCGAACGTGCGTGTTGTGAGCTGATGTTCAGCAACGTATGCAACTATAGCAGATCTGATACTGCGAGTTGAGTCCATCGATATAATTAAAGAAACGAAGATGAGGTATGCTATAATGTAAAGACAACATAAAAGGGCGAAAATTTATTTGAAAAATTTGAAAATTGAATTGTCAGCGAACGTACACAACTCCTTGTTGCGACTGAGACTAAATCAGGAGACGTCACCTGATTTCGCATCGCCATAGTAAAAGCGCGTTTGCCGCTTCTGCCGTTTTTAAGAGTTCGATGGTTGAGTCAGCTCTACCATACACCAAGAAAGATATTGAATGGAAGAGACAAGACCCGTCTTTGGGCATACCAGCTACTTGGTAGCCACTAAGTACATCGTCGTCTTTTGATATTACCTTAATTTTTTATGATATTATCTTGCGAAATTTAATTTTCCAACTGCTTTGTGGGAAATCAAACACAAATAAACTCTACGACGACAGCGACTGACAAAGTCGACTGACAGCATCATGACACGAAATGAAAAGTTTTCCTTTAATTTTATTTATATGCGTATTAAAAGCAGAGGGCTATATTACATTGTCTTTGCAGAAGGGGAGGCATTCGTCCAGTAGTGGGAAGCAATAGGCTAGATTAAATTAGTAGAAAATGTGTCCCACCATGCTGGATTTTTGCAATGACAGTCGATTTTTTTATGTAGCAATAGTAGAATTGGGGATTACTGTATCTCTAATACAGCTGAGACAAGCTGAGGGCACTTCATGAAGATACTTCAGACCTTCGATTTTGGACATCAAATGAGGAGAAGAGAAGAGGACAAACAAAGTTAAATATTTTTTGTAAAGGCGGTATGTCGATCTTTAGTAGTTTGGTTGAGCTCTTGTGTTTTCAAATAAGGGGCACCAGGTACCCCAGATTTTCGATATTCCTAGTTTTTATAGTTTTCCCTTTATGTGGCCATTAAACCCTAAGTCTGTACTAAATTTCAGCTCTCTGAGTTTATGGGAAGTACTAGTTCTATTTTGATGATCATGAGTGAGTGTCGAAAATGCGACACTTTGCTTTCGCTTAACTTCGGAACTAAATGACGTACAGACTTCAAATTTTGCATTTTAAGTATGTGATTATAGCTTACGAGATGACGAAAATTTCAGTGTTCTGGTCTTATCCAGAGGGTCTCAAATAGGGGCCTGAAAATGCAGCGAAATGGTTCCAGTAAAGGATGGTACGGCAGTGTTCGCTTCGCGCTCGATACTTGGCGGGGGCACTGCCGTGCCCCCAGATACGAGTACGATACATTTTCAGAAATTTGGGAAAAACGAATTCGCAGAAGTGAAGAACGAAGACAAGAACAAAATTAAAAATTTTGACTAACCCCCGACTACCTAAGATTTGTTATCTGTACAACATTCTACTAGTCAAGCCCTTTCATTTGATACCCATATTAAGGGAGTTGTGAAAAAAGAAATGTAATTCGCCATTTTGTGGTATCGGCCATCTTGGATTTGAAATTTGTCATAGTGCAAAGTATTCTACTAATCAAGCCCTTTCGTTTGATACCCATATTGAGGTAGTAGTGAGTGAAAAAAAATATATAAAGCGCCATTTTATGGTGGCGGCCATCTTGGATTTGAAATGTGTTATAGCGTACAGTACTCTACTAGTTAAGCCCTTTCATTTGATACCCATATTGAGGTAGGTTGTGAAGAAATATTTTATCTGCTATTTTGTGGAGGCGGCCATTTTGAATCGATATTAACCAAACATAGCTAAGAACACCCGCACGGTAATTAACTTTTAAATAAAAAAAATCGCATTGAAATCGGCCCATCCGTTTGAGCTCTACGGTGCCACAGACAGACACACACACAGACAGACAGACAGACAGACAGACAGACAGACAGACAGACAGACAGACAGACAGACAGACAGACAGACAGACAGACAGACAGACAGACAGACAGACAGACAGACAGACAGACAGACAGACAGACAGACAGACAGACAGACATCGACGTCAAACTTATAACACCCCTTTTTTTGGTCGGGGGTTAAAAAATAAGAAGGCACCAAGAAGTATTGTAGCGTATGTTTTGGCCAATATCCATGGATATATTTAAAAATTAATATGTTCGTGGCTATTAGCAAAACTATACACTAGCAACATCCAGCAGCAAGTCGCAAGATTAAGTCCATCACGCCCATCAACTAAGATCCCAAGCGATCGGCTCAGGAGTAGCTCCTGTGAGCTAGTTACCTTATCTCAGTGTAGGTATGTACTCGTACTTACACAGGTCTTAATTATTATACTTTGTTTTTCATTTATTCTAACCATTGGAAATTAACATCACTTTTCTTAACCGATTAGAATAATGTAGTAGTCATTTTTGGTGAATTTTGTCAGTTTTGTGTTTAGACCTCTGATGACTTGTTTAGTGCCTACATTTGGTGTTAAGCGGTGGCAAATGTCAATGTTTTTTGATGTGGAACTATGTTTTCTGCTGATTACAATGTTTTAGATAGCAGGCGTCAACGTAGTGGAGTGGTTGGAGAAGAAAAGCCGAGGACAGGGTTGAGTGGCGTAGGTATTATGGAATACTTCTAGAAGAATGAAGAACGAAGACTACAATGAAGAAAGAAGATAGCGACAGCACAGCAAGTAATATTTTTTAGTCCTTTGTCTTTTGTAGTTTCACGTTGCTTGGTTAAATAATTTCAATGAGGAACCTCAAAAGACGTAGCACTGAAAACCAATAACAAAGAAAGCAGTGAAGAATTTGAAGAAGACTTGAAGACAGAAGATATGATTTTTGTTGATTGTTGGTCCGCAATTAATCAAGGTTTGGTTTCTCCTATTCAAGGTTCCTACTATTATCTATTGCAGAAGAAAATTGCTCTTTTTGCAAAATGAAAACTGAACCTATAGCAGCGGTAAAGCACCATTATAGCAATGGTATGGCTACGATAGTAGTCTAATAGGCTACCGCTATTGAAAGATGGCAAAGCTTGTAACCAAAGGCCCGATTCCCACACAGACACAGCAAGGATACGAGCACGATCCGCGATACTAGGACACGTATCGAGAAGAGAGTTCCGTGCTAGATCGCAGATCGGTCGATCCCACTGTTTCTGAGATGACAGACATCTGGGGAAATCGTTGTTTGGGCATGACAGCCTCCAAGCATTCTTAGCCTCGCACAAATTAGCTACTACTACATCCGAATGGCCTAATGAGGGTGCGAGAATTTTTTCGATTAGATTTTGAGTACTATGAACTGAGGACAAGAAAGCCGCTAAAGCTACACTTGAAATTTATGTTATTAGTCCGCAGTTTAACATAAATAAAAGTGGTCAAGTACGAGTCGGACTCGTCCATGAAAGCATCCGTAGTAGTAAGTAATATAATATAAAAGTTCTTGTTGTTCGTTGTTACTTTAATCACAGATTTAACAATAGTGAATACGAGACGTATATGACGTATTATAAAAAAACTACTTCCTAGATTAGAACCAATTTTCGTTGAAAGTTTACATGTTAATGTACATCATACATTTTTTTAGTTTTGTCATTCTCTTATTTTAATAGTTACAGGGACACACTTTGGAAGATTTTACCACTTTGGAAGAGTATCTCGCGCAAACTATTCAATTTAGAATAAAAAATGTTAGAAACATAGAGTTTTGCAGAAAAAAGGCTGTGACATACCTACAGACGGACAGACACACAGACATCACTATAATCTATAAGGGCCCGTATTTTGCCATTTGGCTACGGAACCCTAAAAATCACCTTCATTCATGCGAGATTGTTGTAATCACGGCTTAGCTCTTATCACAAGAAAGGACAAGGGCAACTTTTTAAAAAAGCAAAATGGTTGAAGAAAAAAAAAGGCATTGTTGAAGATGAAACCATTTAATTTAGTAAGTGTATTTGGAAGTTCATAATTGTTGAACTTAAAACTATGGAACTTTGTAGGTACATACTGGTATTATAGGTATATAGGTCATATTATAGATATTGCTGGCACCGGGTTTAAATAGATAAGTGAGTAGCGCTTGTAATAATATCATTTATTTATTTTTCGCTATTAAGTGCATATTCGTTTAGTGTTCACCATTTTCATGTCGTAGCTGTTTAGTGCAAAGCAAAAGTTTTCATTAATGCTTTTACACAATGTTGTGTTGAAACACATTTTTTAACCGACTTCAAAAAAGGAGGTTTCTCAATTCGACCATACATATTTTTTTCTTTACAGCCTTTGTTTCAGATTTTTTGCGCCGTTTTTGTCCTATGTAGATACTCTTCCGTGAATTGGCAGAATTAGAGCTTTCAAGCTCAGTTGGTGGTTACATCTTTTTCTGATATTTATATCACTCTTTATAGCCTCAACAAAAGGCCATTTTTGATTTAGTTTCGACCATTTCCCCCAAGCGGAAGGGTAGATTTGTGCAAATGCATTTCCTCCACGTAAAAAAAGCTTTCACATAGGTATTACCTAAGAAATGAATAGAAAAATCAGATGCATAATCAGTGATAGACACTATAGCAACATTGGCCTGCTCAATGTAGGTACGAGTTGCACAAGAACAAAATCACAAATTTTGACTAAATCCGACTATGTCGAATTTGTAATTAATACAACACACATCACACACACAAGGGGTCACATGGCTCCAGATATGGAGCTCCAGGGTGGAGGGATATACAAAATGGCTGATAGTTTTGATGCTTTAAACTAGTGTTGCCACATTGAAAAATAAACTTACATCCAGTTGAAAAATATAAAATATTGCTAAAATTTACGTAACTCAATAGGAATTTTCCACTTAATCGAATTTGAGTTACAAGAAATAAATTCTTATTTTGCAGTATTTACGGTTGATATTTACGTGTTAAGCATTATGAATGTCCAGAAATATACCTCTGTCTTTGGATCCAGTAAAAATTTTAAGTTTTTGGCGGCAACAGTGACGTAAATAAAACGATTAACCCCTTGCATTTAGTGAGTTACATAACATTTTCCTACTTTCGACTACTTTCATAATATCATAAAAAATATAATAAAAGGAAAATCTTAAAAAAAAAACATATTTTGATACAAAGATAAACCCTTATCTTTATTTTTTAAACACTAACACAAACATATTGATAATGATAATTAAAAAAATAATAGCACAAGTGACATAACAGGTGAAAAAGTGCAAGGTACAAAGAAAAAAAAATACGCCCATTTTCAATACCTATTCAACGATACCCCTTTTGACCTAGTTTGTTGACTTTCATTTTTTTTATTTGGACAATATGGCGCCCATTAATTACCCTCCATATTGAATTTACACTAATGTCATGTCTTTAGTGTCTTTTGCGAGACTAAGGTGAATCGATAAACGTATGAATCATAAAAATCGGCCCAGGCGTTGGGTCTGTATAGTGCTTCAAAGGATCATACATACATAGACTGATAAACACATACCACTCATATGCGTCGCGCATACGGGTAAAAAGGTATATCAGCTTCAGATACGATTTCAACAGGCCGTTGACAAATAATATTTTTTGATATGCACCCTAAATACCCGCTTGATACACTGCCCACTCTTCGCGTTTACAAATTTGGCGGGAAAACGGGTGTCAGGTTACATAAGTGCGGTGTTTATGTTTCTGCATATGAAGTGGCGCCTTACTGTTACCCGTTTGAGCCATTTACTCTTTAGAGCGTTTCAAGACGCTTCTAGCGGTATCATTCATTTATAATTAAATAATGTACTTAGAATGTAAACTAACATTTTTGACACTTAAGTAAAAAAAAATGCGATTTCTCAAGTAGTCTTACAACTATTACTTTAATCATTTATAAAGCAGACAGTGGTTTTATGGGTTAAATGTGTTGTATACGAAATAACAAACTCGATACACCAAAAAAACTGTATTCGATCGATGCACAATTTTTTTTTTTCAATACTTCGTCACCATTTTCACGCCAAAAATTTTGATTTTGGTTTTTTTGTGACAATATGACGTGAAAATTTTATGGTACATCCATTCTCCATACGTGAAAATCAAATTGTGAGCAAAACAATTTAAAATAAAGAGCGGTCAAGTGCGACTCGGCCTCTCCCATGAAGGCTTCCGTAGCAGCAAGTGATCTATGTGCAAAATGTGTTGGTAAGCGCATAACTCAACAACGCCTGGGCCGATTTGGCCAACTCTTTTTTTTAAATGTTCGTTGAAGTCCAAGGATGGTTTTTACGGCAAGAAAAATTCGAATAATTGCTGGGACAACTCCAAAACAGCCCTTTTCCTTTTCCCATACAAACGATTCGTAATAATAAGTCAAGTTGAATTTTATTAGAGGAAAGTCACCAAATATGGAATAGTATCCTAATATGGAATTCCTTCATTTCTCTAAAACTATAAGTATGAAACACAACACTCGACCATCTTCTGTTTCATTCGGTTTACTAACTGACGCACCCACACCATCGAGTCAGTTGTGCGAATGCTTCACGTGTGACAGGCGTGTTTTGTTTTGTTGTCGTGCAGAAAAATTAAAAGGTAAGAAATAAACGAGTATTACCAGCTGTTATGTTGGTTTACATAAATGTTATACTATTTAGTATATCGGTATTATGTTTATAACTCCATTTTGTGATCTTTTGTTATTAAAATATTGTGACTTTAAAAAATATTTAGAAGAGTTTGAACTAGTATAAAAATCCAAATATGGACAGTCGTCGGTGTCTAATTATGGAATATTCGATAATAAGGTTTTAAAATTTCATATGACCGATACTTGCTATTTTTAAATATATGTAATGTTTGTTTTTAGAATGTCCGGATCACAATAAACCAAACAAAAAAACCTGGGATGAAGAAAACTGCCAAAAGCTATAAAATTCGTCCGGGAAAAGAAAATGGATAAATGCTTGATGTGTTGGCTCTGGCCACATTATGATTGTGCTCGTCCAGAGTTTAATACTTGGATCTGTGACTTTTGCAAGTAATTATGTAACTTCTTTCATTTATCACAATATACTATATTCATTTAATTGATCTCAAAGATAATAATGTCCATTTTTGTTATTGTTATATTGATTTATGCTTATATTCCATATATGGATACCTATTCCATATTTGGTTACTCATTTGTGATTTTGTGTTTTGTTTTAGATTTTAATTTGATAACTAATATATTTGATTAAATGCTGTGAATTACTACTTATAAATGTATGACTGATTAGTAAAAACATTAAACAGATTTAATTTATATAAAGTTTTTCTTTTATATTCCAAAAACAAAATGGTATTCCATATTTGGTGACTTTCCTCTACTATACTAGCTGAACCCGCTACTTCGTTCGCGTAAGCACATGTTACTGACTTATACATTAATTGGAAGTATCGTACGTCAAATATTTGGATAAGTAGTCATTGAAAAACCTTTGAGTTTGAGTGAATTTGTTTTTTCCACACAAAAAATTATTTAATTTTATAATTTTTTTTTTTTTTAAACAAAATCAAACATACTTAGTAAGGTTTCGTAGTATCGAACATAGCCGCAAGTGTTAAGTTTGTAGGATTTTTATAGGATACATTATGAAAAGTCTGAAGCTAATGTGCATGATCTGATACCTACTTACCTATTTCTTTTTATCCGCAAGCTGTTTTCTAGCTGTTACCCGCGACTTCGCCGGCGTAAAATTTTGAACGAAGCCTGTGTGGAATCAAAATAATTAAAATTTTGAGTTTTAATGATATTGAAGCAAGTTGAACCCGTAAATCTAAGCCAAGTCTTAATGAAATGTTAATGTATGAATTTAATTGTAGGTAACACAGAAAAAAATCAAGAACGAAAGAATCGAAATTTGGCATCATAATCCTTTTAGCAGCAAAAAACTTATTAGTACTATATAGAATACCAGTAACGCCACCTAGTGATGAAAGAAAAAATACATACCACAATAGCATAACATCGATTTAAATGGCCTTTAGTGCTTTTAGATTTAAACTGGCATTAGCGCCGTCTAATGAGAATATTATGTTGCTTGTTATTTTGATTGTGAACGCAAATCACCTATATTATCTACGCCAAAACGGGTGCATATATTTTTCATTTTGGGTTTTTACCTTACCATCACATCAAGTTCCTTACGAAAATATATGCTCATATTAATATGGAGTTAAATGAAAATGTAGACTTATTAGCCCACGTGAAATTTTAGACTCTAAACTATATGTGTTTCGTATGTCAACCCATATCGTTGTGCCGTTTTGACGTGATAGTTAATATTTGTTTCCTTAGGGCCCATGCTTCTTTTCAGGTTGATAGGTAATAAATAAATAAATGTGGTATTTCAGACTATGAGCTATTTCTGTTTCAATTTTCTACCAAATTTGCTTAGTCTTACCTACGTCACAGTAACGTGTGTTTCGAATTCCATCCAAATATGTTCAGGCGTTCCAACGTTGTCCTGTAAATATTATGAATGTCACTGTTTGGATGTTTGTTACGTAATACATAGAGTACTTATACATAGTCAATGTTTAGCCTATGTGTTCTTCCAGACTGTAATCTAATTCTATTTCAAATTTCAACCCGATCACTTGATACGTTCCGCCATGATTAAAGCGGCAATAGAAATACATCATCTGCGAAAATGTCAACTGTCTAGCTATCACCGTTCTTGAGATACAGCCTGGTGGCAGACGGACGGACGGACGGACGGATAGCGAAGTCTCAGTAATAGGTTCCCGTTTTTACCCTTTGTGTACGGAACCCTAACAACGGTCTGCTTCGGTCACCGAAGCTTGTTGAACACTACCTTTAAATTTTAAATAGTATTTGGATTGAGATAATACGTTTTCTTATAAGTTACGGCTGGTCTAGTAAGTTACAGCTGACCTAGTCGGGAGAACGGCGACTGTCGATCCGGAGACCCAGGGTGCAAAACCACGCCCACCACTATGTTTTCAGAGTCATGTTCGTAATGCCGGTAATTAAAACGGTGAAGGAAAACACCGTGAAGAAACCGAAATCTACCTATAATCTAAGTTCTAAGTCATATGTCATCCACCAACCGGCACTGGGCCAGCGTGGTGGATTATATATAGCCTTGTCTCTCTCCTTGCGAGAGAAGGCCCCGACGCCCAGCAGTGGGAACATTTAATGGGTTGTTTATGCTGCTACTGATTATGCTGACATGTATTCTCCAAAATACAAAAATCTACTTCAATGACAGGTAATTTAAGTAGATTTTAGTTTTTTGTTGATATTTGAAAAACTACCTCCCTGTTTTCGATATCTAAGATCACCTCTGAAGTATTTTCAACCAAACAAAAAAGGAATTATCAAAATCAACTAACAATTAGCGGAGTTATCGCGTAAAATAAAACCAAATTAAAAAAACATGCAACCCGATTGACAACATCCTCCTTGTTTGAAGTCGATTATAACCGAATGATGTTTGTTTTTCCACAAAAAATATATTTTGACAATTATTTTGTCATCCAAGACGACGTGACGCGATCACGTGGTAACATTCTAGAATCTAGATATTCTGTGGATCGTCTGTGATACACAGAATACTTAGAAGTTAGTATGTACCGAACGCGCCGCGCGTGTCGTTATTATTTAATGTTTGTGTAATTTCCGAACCAACAGACCGATATTGTTCAAATTTTGACGGGACAATATAAAAAGTGTGTTCTTTCTAACAAAAAAAGAATTAATGAAATTAAACAACGCAAACATGAGAGTGTTATAAAGCTGAGTAAGTTATTTGTTTGAACACGCTACTCTCAGGAACTACTGAACCGATTTAAAAAATCTTTCACCGTTATTTCATATGTACGTAATCCTTGAATGCTGTAGGTTATATATATGTACCACAGGCGAAGCCGGGGCGGGCCGCTAGTATAATGTAAAAGTTCTTGTAGTTCGTTGTTATTTTAATCAGTGTTTTAACAATAGTGAATTTATGACGTATTAAAATAAAACTACTTACTAGATCTCATTCAAACCAATTTTCGTTGAAAGTTTACATGGTAATGTACATCACACATTTTTTTTAGTTTTGTCATTCTCTTATTTTAGAAGATACAAGGGGCCACATTTTACCAATTTTGAAGACCTTTCCATAGATAACCCACACGTACGGTTTTCATAGAAAAAAGCCGAAGATAGGGTTGAGTGGCGTAGGTATTATGGAAGACTTCAAAAAGCACCACAATGTAAAAAGAAGACAACACAGCAAGTGATACTACTTTAGTTCTTCATCTTTTGTGATTCTCTGTTGCTTAATTATAATTATAATGGCACAAGAGAGCCCCAAAAGACGTCGCGCTGAAAACCAAAACAACAGAAAGCAGTGAAGAACTTGAAGAAAACTTGAAGACAGAAGATTGTTCTTGTTCCGCTGTTGTTGATGGTTGGTCCGCAATCAGGTTTTGTTTCTTCTATTCAAGGTTCCTACTATTATCTATTGAAAAAAAAGAAAAACAAAACCTGACGAGTGGTACCAAATAATCTACGAAAATACGATATCGGAAATCCAGCAACCACAGCAACCTTACAACCCACTGCTATACATAGAGATCTCAGCCACGACGATGTTGTAAATGCCTTTATTAACAAAACTAAAATACAATGAGAACTACATACACTACACTACAAACCTAACTAACTACTTACACTAAGCACACCTGAATTATCAATAGACCACTGTAGGTCTATAGATAATCAAGATGTTCAAGCCCACTACCAATCGGAAGCGTACCCAGCATGCTGGCGGCATTACCACGCTAAATGGCAATGCTAATGCGTTGGGCCAAATAAACGCCAGCATTTTGGTCACGCGTCGCGTCGACCAAGCGCTCAGATAGGCTGTTGAAGATGAGGTGAGCTCCCGGCCCCCCACGGTCCCAATGTCTCAACCCCAAAGGGCTCAAATATGTAACCACTTCCGAGGGTTGCATATTTGCACCGTTTGAGTCGCTCAGCTGAATTAGCCGCTGCACCGGCCCTACTATGTGTTTCTGGAAGATGTGATGGTGCCAGAGTATCGACGCAAGTTGCGTCCCATACTAAGGGCCGACCCAACGTCCCAGGCACAACAGTCATGCCGTCAGGTCTTTTGCCATCGTCACGCGCAAGACCACTCGGTTCGAGTATGGCTGGGACATTGGCGGTGGAAAAAGCCCGGCGTATGATGTCGTTCAGGCAGGCGTGGCGGCCAATACGACCCGCGCTTTTCGAGCAAGAGAGACCATGATGACCGAGTTGGTCGACGGCAGTATCACAATGGCAGCGATGGGCTTCATAGCACCTCGCGCACCCAAGCGCAAGCTAACAGCTAGACGAAATGCAGTTGGATCTAATAGGCTACCGGTATTGAAAGATGACAAAGCTTGTAACCAAAAGCCCGATTCCCACACAGACACAGCAAGGATACGAGCACGATCCGCGATACTAGGACACGTATCGAGAAGAGAGTTCCGTGCTAGATCGCAGATCGGTCGATCCCACTGTCTCTCAGATGACAGACATCTGGGGAAATCGTTGTTTGGACAAGCCAGCCTCCAAGCATTCTTAGCCTCGCGCAAATTAGTTACTACTACATCCGAATGGCCTAATGAGGGTGCGAGAATTTTTTCGATTAGATTTTGAGTACTATGAACTGAGGACAAGAATGCCGGTAAAGCTACACTTGAAATTTGGCGGACCCCTAGGCCTCCCTAGGCGAACCTTATGGGTAGTGAGGCTTGTGACCATGCCCTCCCACTCAGGTCCACATTCAACACCGATGTTAAAGATTCCTTTACGACATTGTCTATGCTCCAAAGGAGCTCACCATGTTTCCACAGTGGACTACATCGTAAAGCGTACATAAATTTCGGATCAAAGAGACAATGCCGAATACTTTGAGTAGCCTATCGGAGGCTCTCGTAAAATTTTGAATTTTTCCTCGACAAAAGGTGTAAACGACTCATCTAATATCGGTGAACCCAGGAGGCGCAAGGAATATTTGTCAACTGATTTGATGTTGGGGGCCAGATCATTAAATTTCTGTATTATCGAATCTTTATCTGGACATGTGTCGCAAACGAAAAGTTCGCATTTTGAGAAATTTAGTTCCAAGCCAATGAGACGAAAACCGTCAATAAGTTTTTGTAAATCAGTTAAAACAGTATTCACATCGCCCCCCAACGTACCGTCGTCCAAGTACCAAACGTTTAGTTTGGACTGGAGACGTTGAATGATAGGGCGAATGGCCAGGGCGAAGGTCGCAGGGCCGAAGGGATCACCCTGTTGACAGCCATCGGAGGACATCATATGATTGTTTTGATAAGTCAATTTGTGGGCTCGCCATAACATTGCCTAAGAAAATTGTACAGATCAGGAATTTTATCCTTCACTTGGGCCAACAGGGCTCCTCGATCAACCGAATTAAAAGCGTTTTGACGTCCACCTTTAACAGCACCTCTCCGCAATTTTGGTGAAAGAAGGTCCGGACAGAATGAACGGCAGCCTCACATCCACCCCGCGAACCAAAGCCGAGTTGTATTGGTTGGAAAAGAGAGCTCAATAGAGCAACCTTTTTCCTACAACCCACCTTGGCAGCAAGGCGACGATATGTGGTGCCGACAGCGATTGGCCTGATCCCACCATCTTTTTTGGAAAGTGCGCACAGATTAGCGCCGTACAAAACATCGACAATGTCACTACTGACTCGACCAGATAACATGAGATTAACGAAAGAGGTTAGATCTCTCAAGAGGGACTCTCCGACCTCACCAGAGCTAAAATATAGAAGATCTTTTAGATGTTGAGGTGTCAGGCCATCTAGGCCTCCGGCTGAAACACTCAAAAAGATGTAATCGCAGCCGTAACCTCCTGCGATGTGGCCTCAATAGTGACGTCATCTGATTGTGGGGGATCAGGGAGGTGGAGATTAACTGTCGCAGGTGGATGTTTGTCACGAAGTGACTGAATGGTGTGTGTTGTATTTGGCGCAATAGTGTCACTGGAAAACAGAATACGTGCAGCGCCCTTGTTGTCGCCATCGCTAATTTTGTTCTCTACTATCTTAATTATAGCCGAATCATCACTTTTTTTAGAATTTATGTTATTCCGCTGCTTAGGCGGAATAAAACTACTCAAATCTAAAGGGGTTTCCACTGATGCAGTGTACTTAATGCAATTTTCCTTGACCCTAGTGGTAAGGGACTTTTTGTTCGACGGTTCTAAAGGTACATAAAGTACACTGTATGGGAGAGTGAGTAAATGTTCCCAAGCATCTTTCGAATTTTGTGACAGAACAGTTTTGATAACAAAATTACTATATCTATACTACGTAGCATAAACGACCGACTTTTTCATTTCATTTTAACATAAATCTTTATTAGCCATAAATACATAAATTGAACATTTCTAGTGTACATTAAATCCTAGAAGTGACAAAACAACTTTTTTTTATACATTTTACAAGCTTATAAGTATAGGTTTATTAAAAACGTATTAGTTGTCGATTACATTGTTTTTAACCGACTTCCAAAAAATGAAAGAGGTTATCAATTCGACCCATATGTTTTTATAAGTATGTTTCTCGAGAACCCCTGCACCGATTTTAAAATTTATTTTTGTCTTCGGTTGGGTATGCTTCCCGAATGGTCCCATATAAATATTGTCGAAATCGGTAAGATAGTTTTCGAAATATGAACCATAAACTAAAATTTGCGTCCAATTTCTGGATGACGTAGTTGTAGATTTCACAAAAGTTTGAGGGGCCCCTTTGTGACGTACATCAACACTCACATTCACTACTCGTTTTTCTCTACCTGCCCAGCCAAATCTAATATGAGCCTACTAGTGCAGCTTTAGATACTCGTTCTAGTATAGAACTTACTGCACTTCTGGATAAGCCAAGGTCTTTCAACAGGTTTTAGAGAGATTTTGCTGGTATACTCGTACCTCTCTCTCCCACTTCTACAGTGTATGACACTGGCAGAAATCAGACCTGATTTTATTGAGACCATTTATCATGCCCTTTTACGTAATTTCCTATGATTTTAGGACTCGTGTGTGGAGCGTTTAAGAACGCGCAAGTGAACACAGCTCAGATGAGTGCCGCGTGCGCTGATCCGTTCCGTAAATCGCGATACAATCAGGGTGGTTGTTACGCGCGGGCCGCCGGCTGCCGGGGCCGGGATTGCGCGGTTAGCAAAACCTATTCATCGCCTAATAAGCGATGGGCTGTGTCTATTATTCATCGAGGAACAAGTGATGTGGTAGTTTGTCATGTTTTCTAGTATTGCCTCCCATACTCTAAGTGCCGATATCATGCTACATAACTCCAACACTTCCACGCTATCTGAAGAACCTACATCCACGCATACACAATTTCCAATGAGTAATGAGACATTAAATCGTTCGGATACACCAACAAAAACGCAAACTGTCTGTCCCAAGACATCGCAACTTCATTACAATAAATCACACACACACAAATAGCTAAAATTGACATCATAGGAAAACACATTGTACTAAATCATGCTGATCCTAAAAAGGATGTACCCAACCTCGGATATCAGGATCATTCCAAGAAAACTACAAAAGTGATTTTTCCCAAACCTACAATGAAACAAGGAGACGAAAGTTTAAACAAGAACACTCTTAGCAAAGCCAAGAGAAACATTTTGATTTTGGCTGATGAGCAGGGCAGGGGTACTAGGTCCACATTGCAGAAGCTAATAGGAGATGAATTCACTGTTTCAAGTTTCTGGAAGACAAATGCACCACTTCATGAAATTGTTCTCTCAACCGGCTATGATATTTCCAAATTCACCAAAAATGATTATATTATTGTTATCGGTGGTACACATAACGAAGATCCCTTTGAATACCTGTTAAATCTAAACATTTGGCTAACACACACCACCCATACAAATGTTATATTATCAGAGGTCCCTTATAATAAATATTTAAGAAAACACAAACTAAATTATGAATTAAGATATATATGCGAAAGGTATACACATGTAAATTTTGTTGACATGAATTATAGTAGTAATATAAATTATCACAATTTCTTCACACTACACTTGTGTCGTTCCCTACTGAGAGAAATTTTACACTCTGAATATCAAGCTAAAATGAAAAACTACCTTAAAAATTAGCTTTCATGTAATAATAATGTTAAATTACCCAAGCAACATGTGGATATTGGTACTCAGACATACAAACAACACAATCTTAATTTAAGTAGTGATAACCAAAATGAGAATGTACAAATACGTGGTAAATGCATATCTTTAAGCACAAGTACGATTGAAGACTGTATTCAAGCCAACCAACCCACGACTCAAAACAGTGACAGTAATCATTTATTTCGTATATAATTAGCTAGTGTCCGACTTACATATCCCTTCTACATCAAAACATTGCTGGTCTTGTCGGTAAATCGGACAGGTTTAATGGTATGCTTGGAAGAACTGAACAACAAAAATAAATCTATTGACATTCTGTCTATCACAGAACACAACATGATATTAGACGATATTGAGAGGTTAAACATTGCAAATTTTAAATTGATATCTTATTATTGTAGACCTAATAGACACGGGGGTTCAAGTATATTAGTTACAAATGGCCATGATGTTGAAAGGTTAGTTAATATTGAAAAAATGTCAGTTCCTGACATGGCGGAGTGTGCCGCAATTGAACTAACCAAACATAAAATTTACATCGTATGCATCTATAGACCATCTATATATAATAGAATAAATTACGATGCATTCCTATCCATTCTTAAAAAAAAATATAAATATAAAAAATATATTCTCGACGGCCTAATTATAAAATATTAATATGCGGTGACTTTAACATTGACATTTTGAAAAATAATAAGATAAAAAAAGACTTTGAAACTCTTATACAATATTATAATATGAAGTTATGTTTTAAACAAGTGACACGTGCTATTAGTTAATCTTGCATTGACAATGTTGTCCACAATTGTTCTAATTGCAGAAGGGAAGTAATTGAAACAGCATTATCTGACCATTCAGGTTTACACATTCAAATCCCAGTGAAAAAATCATGTATGCTAAAGTTCTGGCATGTCAAAAAGAGAGATTACTGTATTAATAATCTTGAATTGTTCAAGAAACACCTGTGTCAACTAAGCTTCAAAGATGTCTACGATAGTGAAAATCCTAATATTGCATTTAACAATTTCCATGAAATCTTTTTATTGTTATACAATTTATGCTTCCCATTAAAGAAAAATAAAATTCATTAGAAAACGTCCAAATTGGTTAACCAAGGGAATATTACTCTGTTCAAAGAAAAGGAAAGAGATGCTCTGGAAATTTAGATTACGTCCAACGAAAGAAAACAAAAGGCAGTTCAAACAATATTCTGACAGATATAAGAAAATTGTACAACTCACCCAAAAAGCATAAAATGATCATTTTTATGAAGACTTCTAAAATAAAATCAAAAGCAGCTTGGACCATAATCAATAACCTTAAATATAACTTCCCAAAACCACAAGTGGAAAAATCATCGTTGATGGTCATCCTGTAACATAGCACAATGACATAGCACAATCATTCAACGACTATTTTATTGACATTGTAAAATCTCAGCAAAGACAAAGTGTGTTGACTGAAATTAATTATAACATGCCAAATTCTATTTTTTTAACCCCAGTAATTCCTTCAAACATTTCTTTCAGAAATAATTGACTCTTTAATATCCACACAAAGTGTTGACTGCGACGATATCACAACACAAGTTGTGAAGCATGTCAAAGTTGTAGTAGCTCCTGTGATAGCACACATTGTAAATATCTGTATGGAAAGAGGCATATTTCCAGATAAATTGAAAATATCGGTTATAAAACCACTATTAAAAAAAGGCGATAGGTGTAACATGGGTAATTATAGACATATTGCACTCATTCCTATATTTTCAAAAATAATAGAAAAAGCTATTTACAATGAAACATCCGAATACTTTGAAATGCATAACATCTTTTCCTCTAGTCAATACGGTTTCCGTAAAAATAAAGACATAAATATGGCCATCTATGACTTTCTTAACAAAATCTGCCAATCCCTGGACAAAAGAAAATTGGTTGTAGCCCTTTTTATGGATATGACCAAAGCGTTTGACCACGTAAATCACGAAATTTTACTTAAAAAATTGGATGCATGTGGAATAAGGGGCATGGCAAACGACTTATTTAGATCATATCTCTCAGACAGATTTCAAGTTACTCATATTAAACGGATATGTTCAAAATCCAAAATCGAAGAAATTTCAATCCGGTCTGAGAAAAATGGAGTCTGGTATACCACAAGGTAGTATTTTTGGTCCACCTCTGTTTTTAGTGTATATTAACGATCTGCCAAGTACAACACAACATTCGGTCACACTTTTCGCAGATGATAGTACTTTCCTTTTCTTTGGTGATAAGGAAAACATAACCGAACTGGAAAAATCTATTAATGACTCATTGGTGTCAACGGTCAATTGGTTGGATGACAATGCCAAAGGTAATTTTGAAAAAAACAAGGTAATGAGATTGAAATTAAAACAAAATAGGACGCATAATCAAAGATTAAATATCAACTACATTGGACAAATAATTGAAGAAGTGAAAACCACAAAGTTTCTCGGGCTACACATAGACAATACATTGTCATGGTATGAACATATTTCTGTAGTATCAAAACGGGTGATCCAATTCTCATTTGCACTATATAGATTAAGTAAAATCACCAATAGAGAAACACTTTTAACAGCATATCACGGGCACGTAGCATCTATACTGAGATATGGCATAATATTTTGGGGCAATGCTACTGAAAACATTAGGGTTTTTAGAGCCCAAAAAAAGTGCGTAAGTGCAATATATGGTCTAAAGCGACGCCAATCGTGTAAAAATTTTTTTGTAGAGCTTAAATTATTAACTTTTCCGTGTCTGTACATCAGCGAAGTGGCTGTATTCATTAAAAAGAATCAAAATTTATTTCCTACATTTGAACAAGGAAGCAGGCGCGAAAATATGATAGGATTCCCCGCGAAAATTAAAACGACATTTCTGTTGAAAAGTATATTCTGCATGGCGCCATTAATTTGTAATAAAATTCCACAGACAATCCGAGAATGGGATAACGTCATCAGCTTCGAACGTAAACTCAATGAATCTTTGATATCGAAAGCATACTATTCCCTGAATGATTTTCTGACGGAGAGGAATAAAAGTGACTAGTGCAAATTAACTTATTAGGTACCTTAATTATTTGAGGCGCACCTTGCATTTTGTTTTTGCTGTCTATAATGACTTAGCAACCAAAAGTTATTGGGTATGCTTGACAATTATGTACGAGTATTTTTAATTTTTCTATTTTGACACATTTTGATTGACTTGCAAACATTGTAGTTTTATTTTGATTTGACACTGGTTTATTTCATTGACATTGTTTTATTTATTTAGCTATTCTACTTTTGAAATGAACTATTATGACTTTAATTGTAAACCTACTGACATTGTATTTTTTAAAATTATTTTAACAAATCTTAGAAGAAAAAAAAATGATTTCAAAAAAGAGACATTCTTTGTTGTAAATAGAATGTTGTAATGTAATAGCTTGAAAGTTTGGTGCCTAAAAAATTCATTTTATTTAATTGAATAATCACTTTTTATCTTCTGTATATGAATCTAGTTTTGTTACATTTTCTGTTTACCTGCTTACATGCTAAATGCGGGACCTGGAAACTGTCATGTATTTTAAGTACCACCCTTGTAACCCAGGACCACAAGCTGAATAAATTGATTTGATTTGATTGGCAAATATTGTTTATAATTTTATTTTTATTTTTGGATTTGTTTCAAGATAGAATTTTTTCGATAGTTTATATATGTATACTAGCTGACCCGGCAAACTTCGTATCACCATATTTGTATCTTTAAAATTGACAAGATTTTTATGCTATAGGTACTAACATTGTCCCATCAATAACGATTATATAAAACAATCATCCAATTTAGTGCTTAAGTTGTTGAACCAATTGAGTTGTTTACATAAAAACTTTCGTTATTTTATCAACTTAAAATACGAAAGTGACGTTCTCAATTCGGTTGTATGGTTATTTTTTATACAATTATGCTACGCCGCTCCGCCAATAATAGTAAACCGATGTTGACGTTTCTTTTTCTTTAGTAGATCATTGTTACGTTACGTTCGTTACGTTACCATCAGGCACATGTCCTGCTCGTCCCAACACAATATATAAAAAAAAACTACGAGTAAAATCTATGCGTAGGTTATCGAAATATCAACGAGAAATTAAAATCTACTTTCATCTATCTGGACGACGTATTATTGATAGCTTCTTATGAAATTTAGTCGCGTGTCTGAATTAAATTTTAGATTGAAATTGGTTAGGTACGCGAAATCCGAAAGAGAAGAATGAAGCAGTGAAGAACGAAAAAAAGAAATGCTTCGCGTAGCGTATGTTTAAGGCGATGTCCGATAAAATTATTTTGATGTTTAATAATTTTGTCGATATTGTCTTAATTATACACTAACAGAATCCAGCAGCAAGTCGCAAGATTATATTCGTCACGCCCATCAACTAAGATCCCAAGAGGTCGGCCCAGGAGTAGTACCTGTGAGGTAGTTAGTAGTATATGTATGTACTTACACAATTCTTATGTACCTATATATCTTTATAATTCTTAAATATTTGATATTTGTGAATCCTTTTAGATGGGTGCGTGTTCTCGGTATGTTGCAACAGTTCTCAGCCTCAGTTTTAGTGTTTTCAGACGTACTAGAGAGAATTCGGTGTCTGTGGTGTGTGCATACTAAAAATTAATATGAAAGTGTTGAGGCTGTTGTAAACAGTGGACGATCAGATCGTATAGTCTCAGACACACCAGAAGTATCTAGGCGTCTTTGAGCTTTTTATTGAAGTGAAAACTTCTTTGGGCGCGCCTAGTCGTAATATACTCGTATTACTGTTTTATCACATCACTTACACAACGCAACGTAAGCACACAAAATGATACCTATTTTCATCACTGCACTTACACATACACTTTAAACACAATATATACATGCATTTTTAGCGAAATACCTATAAAATAAATAAATAGCAAGTTATTAAAAAATTTGCTAGTCAAATCCTTTTTGGGAACCGCGTAATTTTTTTTTAAATTTTTTGTTGGCCATAGATACTAATAATTTTGCCACAAATGTTATTCTCGTGTGACTTAGCTTAGCTTACCTACTAGGTATATACCTAGTACTAGTACCAATTTTCAATTTCTAAATAATTTTATATTTAATTATTAAGATTTTTTAGTGGTCTTAAAATATAAGTATTTCTTATTTTAGTTTTCCCTTCTGCCGTGCGGTCATAAGCGCACACATTTTTTAAGTCTACTCAGACTCTAATACGAATATCAGTATCAGACTATGTTTAGCTATTGGAGGCTCGGGGTGGCTAAGAGGGGAGGTTGGAGGCCACTTGGGGGGTAACCCCCAATCTGTTCAGTTCAGATATCGAACTCAGAGTAATGTAAACTGAACACAGTACACAATTTTCTTATTTACATTTTAATAATGTTATTTCCACAGTATTTAATTTCTTACTTTTTACATAGTGACTTGTTCATTATGACACAGTTTAAATATGTATTCGTTACGTACCAAGAAGCATAAAATGGTCTGTGCCGTGGTGGTGATAGACAGGAGGAGATAGACGTTTGAGGTACGTCCATTCTCCATACGTGAAAATCAAATTGTGCGCAAAACAATTTTTATAATAAAGAGTGATCAAGTGCGACTCGGCCTTTCCCATGAAAGCTTCCGTAGCAGCAAGTAATCTATGTGCAAAATGTGTTGGTAAGGGCATAACTCAACAACGCCTGGGCCGATTTGGCCAATTCTTATTTTTTTAATGTCGTTAAAGTCCAAGGATGGTTTTTACGGCAAGAAAAATTCGAACAATTGCTGGGAAAACTCCAAAACAGCCCGTTTCCTTTTCCCATACAAACGATTCGTAATAATAAGTCAACATGAATTTTATTACTATACCGCAAAGTTCAAGTGTTAGTGGTGTTAGTGGCGAGGTTCCAGGAAGGCAAAACAATTGAGTGAAGTTCTGCCGTAAGCATCATATATTGATGTCGATATTTATGTCATGGTAAAATATCACTTGAAATACAAATAAACGTATCTTTTTTGATGTGCATCTATACTAATGTTATAAAGCTGAATAAGTTATTTGTTTGAACACGCTACCCTCTGGAACTACTGAACCGATTTAAAAAAATCTTTCACCGTTCTTTCATATGTACGTAATCCTTGAATGCTGTAGGTTATATATATGTACCACAGGCGAAGCCGGGGCGGGCCGCTAGTATAATGTAAAAGTTCTTGTAGTTCGTTGTTATTTTAATCAGTGTTTTAACAATAGTGAATTTATGACGTATTAAAATAAAACTACTTACTAGATCTCATTCAAACCAATTTTCGTTGAAAGTTTACATGGTAATGTACATCAGACATTTTTTTTAGTTTAGTCATTCTCTTATTTTGGAAGATACAAGGGGCCACATTTTACCAATTTTGAAGACCTTGCCATAGATAACCCACACGTATGGTTTTCATAGAAAAAAGCCGAAGATAGGGTTGAGTGGCGTAGGGATTATGGAAGACTTCAAAAAGCACCACAATGTAAAAAGAAGACAAGACAGCAAGTGATACTACTTTAGTTCTTCATCTTTTGTGATTCTCTGTTGCTTAATTATAATTATAATGGCACAAGAGAGCCCCAAAAGACGTCGCGCTGAAAACCAAAACAACAGAAAGCAGTGAACAACTTGAAGAAAACTTGAAGACAGAAGATTGTTCTTGTTCCGCTGTTGTTGATGGTTGGTCCGCAATCAGGTTTTGTTTCTTCTATTCAAGGTTCCTACTATTATCCATTGAAAAAAAGAAAAAACAAAACCTGACGAGTGGTACCAAATAATCTACGAAAATACGAAATCGGAAATCCAGCAACCACACCAACCTTACAACCCAATGCTATATATATATATAGATATTCTCAGTCACGACGATGTTGTAAATTACTATATCTATACCACACAGCATAAACGACCGACTTTTTCATTTCATTTTGAAATATCTTTATTAGCCAAAAATTGAACATTTCTAGTGTACATTAAATCCTAGAAGTGACAAAACAACTTTTTTTATACATTTAACAAGCTTATAAGTATGGGCTTATTAAAAACGTATTAATTGTTGATAACATTGTTTTTAACCGACTTCCAAAAAAGAAGGAGGATATCAGTTCGACCCATATGTTTTTTTTTATGTATGTTACCTGATTTCTCGAGAACCCCTGCACCGATTTTAAAATTGATTTTTGTCATCGGTTGGGTATGCTTCTCGAATGGTCCCATATAAATCTTATCGAAATCGGTAGGATGGTTTTCAAAATATGAACCATAAACTTAAATTTGCGTACAATTTTCTGGATGACGTAGTTGTAGATTTCACAAAAGTTAAAGGGCCCCTTTGTGACGTACATCAACACTCATATTCACTACTCGTTTTTCTCTCCCTGCCCAGCCAAATCTGATATGAGCCTACTAGTGCAGCTTTAGATACTCGTTCTAGTATAGAACTTACTGCTACTACTTACTTATAGGTTATAGAGAGATTTGGCTGGTATACCTCTCGCTCCCACTTCTACAGCCTATAAACTAACTACATAGCCGATTTTTGGTAATTCGTTTAGGTGGTCGTAATACTTATTTTGTTTCATCGCGGGGTCTTTAGGTATATTAGTTTCCCACGGTGCGGTAAGTTCCACAAGGACTATGCGTTTCGTAGCTCTAGGAAAAAGGAAAATGTCCGGTCTGGATGACGAAACACCCACATCCTCTGGGATTTTGTGCTTTTTGAACTTAATATAAATAATGCTTTAATTTTTCTTGGTCATTTAATTTCTACACTAAAATAGTAATTACTCAAATAATGCCAACTAAAAAAGAATCATACCCACACATTTTTTTTATACAATGAAATGACAAGAAGAGCAGAACAAGTGCCGGATAGTAAGCAACATGACTGCCACATAACAGCACAGTGACACGCAGCTATTGGAATATCATGAGTATAAATTAGGTATTATCTAGCTCTGCACTGCACTGCACTCGTCACCCAGAGATATAAGATGTTTTATCTCTATATCCGGTAATTTCACTGGAAACATTTCCATTCAAACCGACACATAGTAATGTTTGCACATTACTGCTTGGCGGTAGAATAACTGGTTAATAACTAAGTTATTATTTATCGATCGTTATTCGTCGTGTCATATAGCCAAAAAGTCGTATAAATACGATTTAAATTGTATGGTTGACAACACTGGCAGAAATCAGACCTGATTTTATTGAGACCATTTATCATGCCCTTCCCACCCACTTTTACGTAATTTCCTATGATTTTAGGACTCGTGTGTGGAGCGTTTAAGAACGCGCAAGTGAACACAGCTCAGATGAGTGACGCGTGCGCTGATCCGTTCCGTAAATCGCGATTCAATAAGAGTGGTTGTTACCGCGCGGGCCGCCGGCTGCCGGGGCCGGGCTTGCGCGGTCAGACAAACCTATTCATCGCCTAATGAGCGATAGGCTGTGTCTATTATTCACCGAGGAACAAGTGATGCGGTAGTTTGTCATGTTTTCTAGTATTGCAAATATTGTTTATAATTTATTTACTTATTTTTGGGATTTGTTTCAAGATAGAATTTTTTCGATAGTTTATGTAGGTATGTACATACTAGTTGACCCGGCCAACTTCCTATCACCATATTTTTTTCGTTAAAATTGACAAGAATTTTTTGCTATAGGTGCTAACATTGTCCCAACAATAACGAATATATAAAACAATCATCAATTCAGTGCTTAAGTTGTTGAACCAATTGAGTTGTTTACATAAAAACTTTCGTTATTTTATCAACTTAAAATACGAAATTGACGTTCTCAACTCGGTTGTATGGTTATTTTTATACATATGCTACGCCGCTCCGGCAATAATAGTTAACCGATGTTGACGTTTCTTTTTCTTAGTAGATCATTGTTACGTTACGTTCGTTACGTTACCATCAGGCACATGTCCTGCTCGTCTCAATACACTATATTAAAAAAACCACGAGTAAAATCTATGCTTAGGTTATCGAAATATCAACGAGAAATTAAAATCTACTTTCATCTATCTGGACGACGTATTATTGATAGCTTCTTATGAAATTTAGTCGCGTGTCTGAATTAAATTTTAGATTGAAATTGGTTAGGTACGCGAAATCCGAATATGAAGAATGAAGCAGTGAAGAACGAAAAAAAAATGCTTCGCGTAGCGTATGTTTGAGGCGATGTCCGATAAAATTATTTTGATGTTTATTAATTTTGTCGATATTGCCTTAATTATACACTAACAGAATCCAGCAGCAAGTCGCAAGATTATATCCATCACGCCCATCAACTAAGATTCCAAGAGGTCGGCCCAGGAGTAGTACCTGTGAGGTAGTTAGTAGTATATGTATGTACTTACACAATCCTTATGTACCTATATATCTTTATAATTCTTATACATTTGATATTTCTGAATCCTTTTAGATGTGTGCGTGTTCTCGGTATGTTGCAACAGTTATCAGCCTCAGATTTAGTGTTTTCAGACGTACTAGAGAGAATTCGGTGTCTGTGGTGTGTGCATACTTAATATGAAAGTGTTGAGGCTGTTGTAAACAGTGGACGATCAGATCGTATAGTCTCAGACACACCAGAAGTATCTAGGCGTCTTTGAGCTTTTTATTGAAGTGAAAACTTCTTTGGGCGCGCCTAGGACAGAATTTTCGTGGGCTGTGAATCGAAATAAACCGTCACGCTCGGGTATGATAATAGCTTTTCGGGTAAACTCTGTGTACCTGTGTTTATTATAATATTCACACATTTTATACCGACATTAACTTCTAGGTACTTACCATATTAAAGTCATTAATTGAAATTGTCACGAAATATGAAATTTGCATTTCATATCCATTGCAAAAGGTTTTTGTTGTAATTTACTCGTATTACTGTTTTATCACATCACTTACACAACGTAAGCACACAAAATGATACCTATTTTCATCACTGCACTTACACATACACTTTAAACACAATATATACATGCATTTTTAGCGAAATACCTATAAAATAAATAAATAGCAAGTTACTAAAAAATTTGCTAGTCAAATCCTTTTTGGGAACCGCGTAATTTTTTTTTAAATTTTTTGTTGGCCATAGATACTAATAATTTTGCCACAAATGTTATTCTCGTGTGACTTAGCTTAGCTTACCTACTAGGTATATACCTAGTACTAGTACTAATTTTCAATTTCTAAATAATTTTATATTTAATTATTAAGATTTTTTAGTGGTCTTAAAATATAAATATTTCTTATTTTAGTTTTCCCTTCTGCCGTGCGGTCATAAGCGCACACATTTTTTAAGTCTACTCAGACTCTAATACGAATATCAGTATCAGACTATGTTTAGCTATTGGAGGCTCGGGGTGGCTATGAGGAGAGGTTGGAGGCCACTTGGGGGGTAACCCCCAATCTGTTCAGTTCAGATATCGAACTCAGAGTAATGTAAACTGAAATCAGTACACAATTTTCTTATTTACAGTTTCATAATGTTATTTCCACAGTATTTAATTTCTTACTTTTTACATAGTGACTTGTTCATTATGACACAGTTTAAATATGTATTCGTTACGTACCCAGAAGCATAAAATGGTCTGTGCCGTGGTGGAGATAGACAGGAGGAGATAAACGTTTGAGGTACGTCCATTCTCCATACGTGAAAATCAAATTGTGCGCAAAACAATTTATAATAAAGAGTGATCAAGTGCGACTCGGCCTTTCCCATGAAGGCTTCCGTAGCAGCAAGTAATCTATGTGCAAAATGTGTTGGTAAGGGCATAACTCAACAACGCCTGGGCCGATTTGGCCAATTCTTATTTTTTAAATGTCGTTAAAGTCCAAGGATGGTTTTTACGGCAAGAAAAATTCGAACAATTGCTGGGAAAACTCCAAAACAGCCCGTTTCCTTTTCCCATACAAACGATTCGTAATAATAAGTCAACATGAATTTTATTACTATACCGCAAAGTTCAAGTGTTAGTGGTGTTAGTGGCGAGGTTCCAGGAAGGCAAAACAATTGAGTGAAGTTCTGCCGTAAGCATCATATATTGATGTCGATATTTATATCATGGTAAAATATCACTTGAAATACAAATAAACGTATCTTTGATGTGCATCTATACTAATGTTATAAAGCTGAATAAGTTATTTGTTTGAACACGCTACTCTCTGGAACTACTGAACCGATTTAAAAAATCTTTCACCGTTCTTTCATATGTACGTAATCCTTGAATGCTGTAGGTTATATATATGTACCACAGGCGAAGCCGGGCGGCCGCTAGTATAATGTAAAAGTTCTTGTAGTTCGTTGTTATTTTAATCAGTGTTTTAACAATAGTGAATTTATGACGTATTAAAATAAAACTACTTACTAGATCTCATTCAAACCAATTTTCGTTGAAAGTTTACATGGTAATGTACATCAGAATTTTTTTTAGTTTAGTCATTCTCTTATTTTGGAAGATACAAGGGGCCACATTTTACCAATTTTAAAGACCTTGCCATAGATAACCCACACGTATGGTTTTCATAGAAAAAAGCCGAAGATAGGGTTGAGTGGCGTAGGGATTATGGAAGACTTCAAAAAGCACCACAATGTAAAAAGAAGACAAGACAGCAAGTGATACTACTTTAGTTCTTCATCTTTTGTGATTCTCTGTTGCTTAATTATAATTATAATGGCACAAGAGAGCCCCAAAAGACGTCGCGCTGAAAACCAAAACAACAGAAAGCAGTGAACAACTTGAAGAAAACTTGAAGACAGAAGATTGTTCTTGTTCCGCTGTTGTTGATGGTTGGTCCGCAATCAGGTTTTGTTTCTTCTATTCAAGGTTCCTACTATTATCCATTGAAAAAAAGAAAAACAAAACCTGACGAGTGGTACCAAATAATCTACGAAAATACGATATCGGAAATCCAGCAACCACACCAACCTTACAACCCAATGCTATATATATAGAGATCTTCTCAGTCACGACGATGTTGTAAATTACTATATCTATACTACATAGCATAAACGACCGACTTTTTAACCGACTTCCAAAAAAAGGAGGAGGTTATCAATTCGACCCCTATGTTTTTTTTTTTTTTTTTTTATTTTTTTGTTACCTGATTTCTCGAGAACCTCTGCACCGATTTTAAAATTTCTTTTTGTGTTCGGATGGGTATGCTTCCCGAATGGTCCCATATAAATCTTTTTGAAATCGGTCAAGTAGTTTTTGAAATATGTACCAAAAACTGAAAAATTGCGTATCTGGATGACGTTGTAGATTTCACAAAAGTTATGAATCTCGACCCTGTCAATACAAAATTGTGTAAATGCTTTAATAAAAACTTGTTTTTAACACCAAAAAGGGGTGTTATAAGTGACGTCGATGTCTGTCTGTGTGTCTGTCTATCTGCTGTGGCACCGTAGTAGAACTCAAACAGATGGGCCGATTTCGATGCGGTTTCTTTTATTTCAAGGTTAATACCATAGCAGATGTTCTTAGCTATGTCTGGTTAATGTCGATTCAAGATGGCCGCCTCCACAAAATGGCGGACAAAATATTTTCACAACCTACCTCAATTTGGGTATCAAATGAAAGGCTTGACTAGTAGAGTACTATGTACTATAACAAATTTCAAATCCAAAATGGCCACCACGACAAAATGGCGAATTATATTATATTTTTCATTACTACCTCAATTTGGGTATCAAACGAAAGAGCTTGACTAGTAGAATACTTTTCACTATGAAAAATAAAAATCCAAGATGGCCGCTTCCACAAAATGCCGAAATACATTTCTTTTTCACAACCCCTTTATATGGGTATCAAATGAAAGGCTTGACTAGTAGAATGTTGTACAGATAACAAATCCAAGGTAGTCGGGGTTTAATCAAAATTTTTAATTTTGTTCTTGTACACTAAAAGAGTAAAATAAACAATTTTCGTACAAAAATTAAACCGACTTCAAAACCACAAATAGGCACTCAAAAGCGAAAAATAAACTAAAATCATTATTATAAGCGCTACTCACTCATCTATTTGAAGTCGGTGCCAGTCAGGTCAAAAAGTTAGTAGATTGATGCTATGTAGGCACAGGTAGTAGTTATCTATCCTATACCTGTTAGATTTAGCTGGCACCGACTTCAAATAGATGAAACATAATAATAATTTGGTTTATTTTCGCTTTAATGCCTATTTGTGATTTTGAATCGGTTAATTTTGTACGAAAATTGTTTATTCATTCATTTTAAAATAAATCTTTACTAGCCATAAATACATAAATTAAACATTTCTAGTGTACATTAAATCCTAGAAGTGACAAAACAACTTTTTTTATACATTTTACAAGCTTAAAATATGGTCTTATTAAAAACGTATAAATTGGCGATAACATTGTTTTTAACCGACATCCAAAAAAAGAAGGAGGTTATCAATTCGACCCATATGTATTTTTTATGTATGTTACCTGATTTCTCGAGAACCCCTGCACCGATTTTAAAATTGATTTTTGATTTCGGTTAGGTATGCTTCTCGAATGGTGCCATATAAATCTTATCGAAATCGGTAGGATCGTTTTTAAAATATGATCCATAAACTAAAATTTGCGTCCAATTTTCTGGATGACGTAGTTGTAGATTTCACAAAAGTTTAAGGGGCCCCTTTGTGACGTACATCAACACTCATATTCACTACTCGTTTTTCTCTCCCTGCCCAGCCAAATCTGATATGAGCCTACTAGTGCAGCTTTAGATACTTGTTCTAGTATAGAACTTACTGCACTTCTGGATAAGCCAAGGTCTTTCAGCAGGTTTTAGAGAGATTTTACTGGTATACCTCTCGCTCCCAATCCTACAGCGTATAAACTAACTACATAGCCGTTTTTTGTTAATTCGTTTAGGTGGTCGTAATACTTTTTTTGTTTCATCGCGTGGTCTTAAGGTATATTAGTTTCCCACGGTACGGTAAGTTCCACAAGGACTATGCGTTTCGTAGCTCTAGGAAAAAGGAAAATGTCCGATCTGGATAAAGAAACACTCGCATCCTCTGGGATTTTGTAATGCCTTTACGTTTGTGCTTTTTGAACTTAATATAAATAATGCTTTAATTTTTCTTGATCATTTCATTTTTACAATAAAATAGTAATTACTCAAATAATGCCAACTAAAAAAAGAATCATACCCACACATATTTTTTTTTACACTATAAAATGACAAGAAGAGCAGGACAAGTGCCGGATAGTAAGCAACATGACTGCCACATAACAGCACAGTGACACGCAGCTATTGGAATATCATGAGTCTAAATTAGGTATTACCTAGCTCTGCACTGCACTGCACTCGTCACCCAGAGATATAAGATGTTTTATCTCTATATCCGGTAATTTCACTGGAAACATTTCCATTCAAACCGACACATAGTAATGTTTGCATATTACTGCTTGGCGGTAGAATAACTGGTTATTTATTTCAAGATAAACTAAGAGAATATTTTGTGTACGATTTCGATTATTCGATCGTATGTCGTACCATAGCCAAAAAGTCGTATAAATACGATTTAAATTGTATGGTTGACAACACTGGCAGAAATCAGACCTGATTTTATTGAGACCATTTATCATGCCCTTCCCACCCACTTTTACGTAATTTCCTATGATTTTAGGACTCGTGTGTGGAGCGTTTAAGAACGCGCAAGTGAACAAAGCTCAGATGAGTGACGCGTGCGCTGATCCGTTCCGTAAATCGCGATTCAATAAGAGTGGTTGTTGCGCGCGGGCCGCCGGCTGCCGGGGCCGGGCTTGCGCGGTCAGACAAACCTATTCATCGCCTAATGAGCGATGGGCTGTGTCTATTATTCATCGAGGAACAAGTGATGCGGTAGTTTGTCATGTTTTCTAGTATTGCAAATATTGTTTATAATTTATTTACTTATTTTTGGGATTTGTTTCAAGATAGAATTTTTTCGATAGTTTATGTAGGTATGTACATACTAGTTGACCCGGCCAACTTCCTATCACCATATTTTTTTCGTTAAAATTGACAAGAATTTTTTGCTATAGGTGCTAACATTGTCCCAACAATAACGAATATATAAAACAATCATCAAATTCAGTGCTTAAGTTGTTGAACCAATTGAGTTGTTTACATAAAAAACTTTCGTTATTTTATCAACTTAAAATACGAAATTGACGTTCTCAATTCGGTTGTATGGTTATTTTTATACATATGCTACGCCGCTCCGCCAATAATAGTTAACCGATGTTGACGTTTCTTTTTCTTAGTAGATCATTGTTACGTTACGTTCGTTACGTTACCATCAGGCACATGTCCTGCTCGTCTCAATACACTATATTAAAAAAACCACGAGTAAAATCTATGCTTAGGTTATCGAAATA
This sequence comes from Ectropis grisescens, assembly GCA_017562165.1. Classification (NCBI taxonomy): domain Eukaryota; kingdom Metazoa; phylum Arthropoda; class Insecta; order Lepidoptera; family Geometridae; genus Ectropis; species Ectropis grisescens. Next base: position 9,927,838 of record CM029767.1, on the reverse strand, counting down.
TCAACGAGAAATTAAAATCTACTTTCATCTATCTGGACGACGTATTATTGATAGCTTCTTATGAAATTTAGTCGCGTGTCTGAATTAAATTTTAGATTGAAATTGGTTAGGTACGCGAAATCCGAATATGAAGAATGAAGCAGTGAAGAACGAAAAAAAAATGCTTCGCGTAGCGTATGTTTGAGGCGATGTCCGATAAAATTATTTTGATGTTTATTAATTTTGTCGATATTGCCTTAATTATACACTAACAGAATCCAGCAGCAAGTCGCAAGATTATATCCATCACGCCCATCAACTAAGATTCCAAGAGGTCGGCCCAGGAGTAGTACCTGTGAGGTAGTTAGTAGTATATGTATGTACTTACACAATTCTTATGTACCTATATATCTTTATAATTCTTATACATTTGATATTTCTGAATCCTTTTAGATGTGTGCGTGTTCTCGGCATGTTGCAACAGTTATCAGCCTCAGTTTTAGTGTTTTCAGACGTACTAGAGAGAATTCGGTGTCTGTGGTGTGTGCATACTTAATATGAAAGTGTTGAGGCTGTTGTAAACAGTGGACGATCAGATCGTATAGTCTCAGATACACCAGAAGTATCTAGGCGTCTTTGAGCTTTTATTGAAGTGAAAACTTCTTTGGGCGCGCCTAGGACAGAATTTTCGTGGGCTGTGAATCGAAATAAACCGTCACGCTCGGGTATGATAATAGCTTTTCGGGTAAACTTTGTGTACCTGTGTTTATTATAATATTCACACATTTTATACCGACATTAACTTCTAGGTACTTACCACATTAAAGTCATTAATTGAACTTGTCACGAAATATGAAATTTGCATTTCACATCCATTGCAAAAAAGTTTTTGTCGTAATATACTCGTATTACTGTTTTATCACATCACTTACACAACGCAACGTAAGCACACAAAATGATACCTATTTTCATCACTGCACTTACACATACACTTTAAACACAATATATATATATGCATTTTTAGCGAAATACCTATAAAATAAATAAATTGCAAGTTACTAAAAAATTTGCTAGTCAAATCCTTTTTGCGAACCGCGTATTTTTTTTTTAAATTTTTTGTTGGCCATAGAAACTAATCATTTTGCCACAAATGTTATTCTCGTGTGACTTAGCTTACCTACTAGGTATATACCTAGTACTAGTACTAATTTTCAATTTCTAAATAATTTTATATTTAATTATTAAGATTTTTTAGTGGTCTTAAAATATAAATATTTCTTATTTTAGTTTTCCCTTCTGCCGTGCGGTCATAAGCGCACACATTTTTTAAGTCTACTCAGACTCTAATACGAATATCGGTATCAGACTATGTTTAGCTATTGGAGGCTCGGGGTGGCTAAGAGGGGAGGTTGGAGGCCACTTGGGGGGTAACCCCCCAATCTGTTCAGTTCAGATATCGAACTCAGAGTATTGTAAACTGAAATCAGTACACAATTTTCTTATTTATAGTTTCATAATGTTATTTCCACAGTATTTCATTTCTTACTTACATAGTGACTTGTTCATTATGACACAGTTTAAATATGTATTCGTTACGTACCAAGAAGCATAAAATGGTCTGTGACGTGGTGGAGATACTGAGATCACTTGAAAAAGGTAATCAGATAAGTTTATGAGTTCGTAAATTTTTGCACTGCGTATATTTATGTAGTATTTTATAGGACATAATATTTTCTAACTGTACATATTATTTTTCCCGTCCGTAATTTAATATAAAGAATCACATACATTCATGAGAGATCATTGTAATCACGACTTAGCTCAACCGTGGTTAGTTATCCCAAAGAAGAACATGGGGTACTTTTTATCAAGGAAAAGGGTTGAAGCGGTTGAAATGGGAAATGAAAGCTTATGTAGCAGTTAGTCATTGTTGAAGATAAAACCATGAAATTAAGTAAGCGTACTTGGATTATCCTAATTTTATTCCGTCCCCCCCCCCTCCCTAGAACTTCTAAAATAAGAGAAATTAACATGACCAATGACGATGCAAACTTTCAACGATTACTCTTTGAGCTATGTCGGCCACTTTCGTTCTTTTGCGAATATCCTCATTACGGATTCTGTCGCGCAATGAGACTCCTAGCATAGCCCTCTCTATAGCTCGCTGTGTGACTTTGAGCTTCGTTATGAGGCCCACAGTTAAGGACCACGTCTCAGTTCCATAAGCCATCACTGGCAACACGCACTGGTTAAAGACTTTCGTCTTTAGGCATTGGGGTATTCTGGACTCAAAGATGTGCCGAAGTTTCCCGAACGCAGCCCATCCGAGTTGGATCCTTCGCTGGACCTCTTTGTCGAAGTTGGATCTACCTAATTGGATCTTTTGACCCAGGTAGACGTATTCGTCAACAACTTCGAGTGTGGTATTCCCAACAATAACCGGTACAGGTTAGACATGAACATTTGACATGACTTTCGTCATGTCCATATTCATCCTCAAACCTACCTGTTGGGATACTCTACTGAGGTCCCTGAGCATAGCACCGAGGTCCTCCAGCGACTCCGCCACGATGACTATGTCGTTGGCAAATCGAAGGTGAGTGATGCATTCGCCGTTGATATTGATGCCATATCCGGCAAATCGAAGGTGAGTGATGCATTCGCCGTTGATATTGATGCCATATCCGTTCCAGTCCAGTAGCTTGAAAATATCTTCCAGCGCGGCAGTGAACAGTTTCGGAGATATAACATCTCCCTGGCTCACGCCTTTCTGCAGCTGGATATGTTTTGTGCACTGGTCTTGTAATCGGACAGACATACATTGTGGCTTTACTGTAGATACATTTCAACACTTTTATATAGCGATTGTTAATGCGGCATCCTTGAAGAGACTGAAGCACTGCCCAGGTCTCGATGGAATCGAAGGCTTTCTCATAGTCCACATACGCTATACATAGTGGCCAATTATACTCCTCGATTTTCTGTTTGCTATATTATCTGCCGAAGCATGGATGTGGTCTATGGTACTATAGCCTTTTCGGAAACCGACTTGTTCGGGTGGCTGGAAGTTGTCAAACCTGTGCGAGACGATTCGTGATTACCCTCGAAAACAACTTATTAACGTGGCTCAGAAGTGAGATGGGTCTGTAGTTCTTCAACAAGGTGTTGTCACCTTTTTTGAAGAAGATCACCACCACACTTCTGCTCCACGCTTCTGGCGTATTACCGTTTAGTATGACGGAGTCGAACAGCTTCTGGAGGATTTTAAGTACCGGTTTTCCACCCGCTCTCAGAAGCTCAGTCGTAATTCCGTCGTCGCCAGGTGCCTTGTTGTTTTTAAGTTGTTTGAGGGCCATCCTAATCTCATACAGGCTGACTTCCGGGATATCTTCGGAAAAGTGTCGGGTCGACTTGGCTCTGAGGTTTTTTGCCATGCTAACGACAGGTTGTGCTTGCGTAGAGGTGTATAACTGTTCATTGAACCTCTCAATCTCTTCCAAAATCTCGGGCTTCGACGAGACGATGTTACCACTATCGGTCTTCAGTTTGGTCAGCTGACTTTGCCCAAGAGACAGATTTCTTGCGAACACTTTCGAGCCTTTGTTCTGCTTGATTGCATCTTCAATACTCGAAGTATTAAAGCAGCGTATGTCGCGTCGCACACAAGTAGAGATCTGTCTATTGAGCCGTCTGTATACCGTCATGTCAACCGAAGACTGTAACCGCATATCTCGTCTGACCGCCATGAGATTAAGAGTTTGATCGGAGAGCTTTTGAGTTCTAATTTAGCATCTGGTATATAATGGCGTTAAAGAGCAAGGACCCGGAAGTCAATGTCCTGAGTGACTCCCGATCTTCACTCGAACTGCTAAGTAACCCAAAAACGAGCCACCCCATGGTTAAGTGCGTAAAGGAAAACATTGGACAGATAAATGCTGAAGGAGATCTCTTCGTCTTTTCTGGGTGAGAGCGCATGTTGGCACCGTCGGCAACGAAAGAGCCGACGAACTGGCCAAATCGGCGGCACTCACGGAGTCGCCCAAGCACTACGAGGGGATCCCCTTGTCCTACGTCAAAAGGAAAATCCGTGAAGAATCGGTCAAGAAATGGCAGCATCGATATGAGACCTCGGACACCGGAAAAGTCACCCAGACGTTCCTCCCCGATATAGCAAACGCATATCGGGTGATGAAAACCACGAAACTGACTCCCTTCCAGGTACAAGCGTTGACGGGACACGGAGGAATAGCAGATTATCTGTACAGATTTAAGCTCAAGAACAGTCCGGCATGCGAGTGTGACCCCGACCAACCCGAAACGGTCTGGCACGTGCTAGTCGATTGTCCCCGATTCATGGTCGCAAGACATGAGCTCAAATCTATGATCGACAAAAGGCTGGTTGTCTCGGATCTCCACAACATCTTAGTAGATCCAGACAACAGAACACGGCTCCTGTCCTTCATGGAGAGCTCATTCCGCATAGCGGCCATGAGAAACTCCACTAACTCAAATACGCGCCCTCCATCGCCACCACACCCTGCTCCGCTGTCTGTGGACGCCACGTGGCATGCGGTTTCCGCCCAACATAACTCCTCGAAGAGCATCTCCGTCAAACAACTACTGGAGAACGCAGACCGAGGAGAAGCAGGGATCCGTATCCGCGGAGTGGCTCTCTTCATGAACAGCAACAAAGAAAGATTCGGAATAAGCTTTTGCTTCGCCTGGGAACGAAAACGAGCCCGTTTGTCACCTGGATTGTCTTGCCTGTTCAATGGGAGTACCGCAAAAGTCACAATGAAGCGGAAAACCTACGACGCCATGCCGGTGTGCGAGGTAGACGGCCACCGATTTCGGTTGGTGCGATCGAAAACAAAACGATTGCACTAATAGAGTACTCGGAAGGTCGGACGCCTTTCACACAGGCAAGTGCGCTGCTCGCACATCTGAGCAGAAATGCAGGTGAAGCACCCCGGGTGATAAGCGTGGATGCGATGGCAATCGAATATTCAAAAGCAAGAGTCGCAGACCGGCTGGGTTGTATTGAGGCCTCTAAACATCATGAGATTGTCGTATACGAAGACAGGGGAGAAAATCTGAGCTTCCTCAGAGCCCCTTCGCACGACCAAACAAAAGCTCTTATAGAACTTTCTGCCAACAGCGTGAACAGTTTCCACTAGCCTGTCGTTTATTTCGTCCGCCGTTACGCACACATCTAAGGATTCGAAGCGATTTTGAAGTTCGAGTTAAAAGTTATCGGGATGTTCGATTTGAACATAATTTGGTCGGAGCGTGCACTTCATTAGACGTGACCTTTCGAACTTTATGTTTAGATTCAGCGTGCCTCTTACAATACGGTGATCGCTGCCGGTCTTAACCCTGCTGATCACAGAGACATCGCTGAATATTTGCCGTTTAGTCACCATAATGAAGTCGATCTCATTTTTTGTGGAACCGTCTGGGATAATCCAGGTCCACTTTTCTTTGTGGGTGTTTTTTGAAAAAGGAGTTCATCATAAAGAAGCTCTCCCATTCCTAGAAATCCGCTAGACGTTGCCCTCTTGGGTTCCGTTGCCCATATCCGAAATTCCCCACTCTCAACCCCTCACCGCTACGTTTGCCCAGTTTCGCGTTGAAGTCTCCCATCACAACTGTGAAATGTGTTGGCGAGACATGTATGGCTTTGGAGATGTCCTCATACATGCTCTCAACCTCTTCGTCGGGATGTGTCGAGGTCGGTGCATATACTTATATGACCTTTAATGAATACCGGTCGCTAATTTTAAGTACAAGGTTATACAACCTTATTCGACACACTCTCGATCATTATCACGTTGTTGACGAGAGACTTGCGGACGAAAAACCCGACACCCCCCTGGGATTGTTGATCTATCTCCCGTTAGTAGAACAAGTTGCCGGATTCAAGGATTATCCTGTCCTCGCCCTGTCTACGGATTTCTGATACCCCTATGATACCCCACTCCACTTCCACTTCTTTCCAGTCCACTTCTTCTTCCAGCTCCACAATCTTTTCGTCAGCCCTCAGCGTCCGTGCATTAAATGTTGCCAGGTCGAGTCGTTGGGTTTGGTGGCGGGGCGTCTGTCGGGGATTCTTAGCACCCCATGCTCCGCCGGAACCAAGGCTGCCACCAGCGCCTGGAATAGCGGAGCCGCTGGGGACTAGCTGGGGGCCGTTTCTTTTTTGTGACCATCATATGGGGGGTATTTGCCATAGTCACCACGCTTGGCAGGCGAGTTGGTGACCGATGGCGATGGGCGAAATAGATGTTTGTGTCTAAACTTTACTTTCATTTATCTGGACGAAGTATTATTGATAGTTTCTTATGAAATTTGGTCGTGTGTCTGAATTGATGTTTATTAGATAGAAGTTGATTTTTGTTTTTTCTTTCAGAGAAAATAAATTGGGTACTCAAATTAATGTAAATATATAATTATTTAAGTTCATGTTTTTCCATAAATAGGTCAAAAATCCGAATCCGAAATCCGAATTGAAGAATGAAGCGATGATGAAGTAGCGTATGTTTTGCGCAAAACCCATGGGCATGTTTTGATATTCAATATGCATCTGGGTATTGCCTTAATTATACACTAACAAAATCCAGCAGCAAGTCGCAAGATTATGTCAATGACGCCCATCAACTAAGATTTTTTTTTACTTTTATAGGTTTACACTTCCGACCGCCATCTCGCCTGACGTAAAGCGACGATGCGGTCTACGATGGAGCGTGTTTACCTAGAAAAAACCGATTCACTCTCGATTTGAAGTCACCAAGATTATAACTATCGGGGAAAACCCACTCAGGCAACTCATTCTACAGCCTAGACGTTCTTATTACAAGCGTAGCGTCAAACCTCTTCGTCCGTGTCTTTGGAATATCCACCATGAAACTGTGCCGCTTCTTCAAGTTATGAGAAGTACGATAGAAAAAAGAGCAAGGTGGTATAAGATCATGGAGATCAGTTGCACACTCTCCAAAGTGTACCTACTTGTTTAGGGTTGTATAAAAAACCGATAAGCCAGCAATTTTGCGGCGATGTTCAAGACTTTGAAGTTTTTTTCGCACTAGAATGTCTTTGCCTATGAGCCTTTTGGCACGCTTCTCGATGGATTCCAGGGCCTCCAGCTGATACTTGGCCGATCCATCCCAAAGATGCGAACAGTACTCCATACAAGAGCGAATCTGTGATTTGTATAACAAAAGTAATTGTTCAGATTTGAAGTACTTTCGCACCTTTGAGAGGACACCTAGTTTTTAGCAGCTAATTTTGCCTTGGACTCGATTTACGAGCCAAAGTTGAGCGTAGAAATCAAGGTGACGCCCAAAAGCTCACGATGATCAGTAACCGGTACGGATACACCTCGAAAAGTAGGAGTCTCTTGAAACGGACTCCTTTTTGCGGAGAACAGACACGCCTGCGTCTTTCCCTCGTTAAACTTGGCCAGATTGGTTTCACCTCATTCAGAGACTTCCTCAAGGGCCAAGTTCAAACGTTCAATAATACTCTCTCTCAATACCTTAGTTTGCTGCCCACTGGCTCTCGCGCTAGATATGTACCTCTCTACAACGGTGCCATCATCTGCGTACTCATAGATACCGGGCTTCAATAGATCGTTGATATGTAGCAGAAAAAGCGTCGCAGAGAGTACCGACCCTTGAGGGGCTCCGGCATTGATAGCCATTCGATATTAAAATCATTATTATAAGCGCTACTCACTCATCTATTTGAAGTCGGTGCTAGCCAAGTCTAACAGGTGGTGGATAGATACTACTTACCTGTGCCTACTATATACTTCTAACTTTTTGACCTGACTGGCACCGACTTCGAATAGATAGACTTTAAATTAATTTATTTTTCGCTTTTGAAAGCCTATTTGTGGTTTTGAAGTCGGTTTAATTTTTTGAACAACAATAGTTTATTTTACCCTTTTTGGTGCAAAACATGTTTTTATTAATGCACTAGCTGAACCCGCTACTTCGTTCGCGTAAGCAGATGTTACTGACTTATAGTGTAAATTAGTTGGAAGTATCGTACGTCAAAATATTTGCATAATGTAATCATTGAAAAACCGAGTGAATTTGTTTTCCCACACAAAAAATTATTTAATTTTTTCATCATTTTTATTTTTCTTTTTTTAAACAAAATCAAACATACTTATTAAGGTTTCGTAGTATAGAACACAGCCGCAAGTGTTAAGTTTGTAGGATTTTTATAGGATACATTACGAAAAGTCTGAAGCTGATGTGCATGATCTGATTACCTACTTTTCTCTTTTTATTCGCAAGCTATTTTCTAGCTGTTACCCGCGACTTCGCCCGCGTAAAATTTTGAACGAAGCCTGTGTGGAATCAAAATGATTAAAATTTTGAGTTTTAATGATAGGTACTCAAGCAAGTTGAACCCGTAAATCTAAGCCAAGTCTTAGTGAAATGTTAATGTATGAATTTAATTGTAACACAGAAAAAAAATCCAAGAACGAAAGAATCCAAATTCGGCATCAAAATCCTTTTAGCAGCAAAAACTTATTAGTACAATTTAGAATACCAGTAACGCCACCTAGTGATGAAAGAAAAAATACATACCACAATAGCAAAACATTGATTTAAATGGCCTTTAGTGCTTTTAGATTTAAACTGGCATTAGCGCCATCTAATGAGAATATAATGTTGCTTGTTGTTTTGATTGTCAACGCAAATGACCTGTATTATCTACGCCAAAACGGGTGCATATATTTTTCATTTTTGGCTTTTACCTTACCATCACATCGAGTTCCTTACGAAAATATATACTTATTATAGATTAATATGGAGTTAAACGAAAATATAGACTTAGACCCCATGTGAAATTTTAGACTCTAAACTATCTGTATTTCGTATGCCAACCCAATTCGTTGTGCCGTTTTGACGTGATAGTTAATATTTGTTTCCTTAGGGCCCATGCTTCTTTTCAGGTTGATAGGTAGTACATATATGTGGTATTTCAGACTATAAGTTATCTCTGTTTCAATTTTCTACCAAATTTGCTTAGTCTTTCCGACGTCACAGTAACCTATAAGTAACCGATTTGCTATTTCTGATTACAAACTACGTGTGTTTCAAATTCCTTCCAAATATGTTCAGCCGTTCCAACGTTGTCCTGTAACTGTAAATATTATGAATGTCAATGTTTGGATGTTTGTTACTTAATCATGGCGGAACGTATCAAGTGATCGGGCTGAAATTTGAAATACAATTAGATTATAGTCTGGAAGAACACATAGGCCAAACATTGCCTATGTATAGTTACTTATCTATATGTCCCTATGTTACTTAAGCTAAGCCAAGAATATGTTTCAAATTTTAACTCGATACATTCAGCCATTCCAACGTAATTGAGCAGCAAAAATTTAAACATAGACATATTTATATAATATTAGGAAAGGATAGGATATTACAAAAATTTTGAAAAAATAAAACCGGGCAAATGCCAGTGGGACTCGCGCGCGAAGGGTTCTGAACCATTAGCAAATAAAATGATTTTATTGTATGGGAGCCCCCTTAAAAATTTATTTTATTTTAATTACTTACATTTAAAGAGAACATAAAACTTAACATTATGTGAATAGTGAAAGCGTCAACCTGTGACAGGTACGTTATTAGTATCGAGCAAGAAACGGTAAAAAAGTCAAGTTTGTTGTATGGAAATAAGCCCTCTTAAATATTTATTTTAGTTTTAGTATTTTTTGTTAAAGCGGCAATAGAAATACATCGTCTGTGAAAATGTCAACTGTCTAGCTATCACCGTTCTTGAGATACAGTCTGGTGACAGACGGAAGGATGGACGGACAGCGAAGTCAGGTACGGAACCCTAACAACGGTCTGCTTCGGTTACCGAAGCTTGTTGAACACTACCTTTAAATTTTAAACAGTGTTTGGATTGAAATAATACGTTAAGTTACGGCTGGTCTAGTAAGCTACAGCTGACTTAGTCGGGAGAACGCCGACTGTCGATCCGGAGACCCAGGGTTCAAAACCACGCGCACCACTATCTTTTCTGAGTCATGTTCGTAATGCCGGTAATTAAACGGTGAAGGAAAATATCGTGAGGAAACCGAAATGTACCTAGAATCTAAGTTCTAAGTCATATGTCATCCACCAACCGACACTGGGCCAGCGTGGTGGATTATATATAGCCTTGTCTCTCTCCTTGCGAGAGAAGGCCCCGACGCGACGTCCAGCAGTGGGAACATTTAATGGGTGGTTTATGCTGCTACTTATTATGCTGATATGTTTTCTCCAAAAGAACAAACATTTACTTCAATGACAGGTAATTTAATTCTGTCGTTCGACTAACTAAATACAGATAAATCTAAGCTGATATTTGTTTTTGTTGATATTTGAAAACTACCTCCTGTTTTCGATATATAAGATCACCTCTGAAGTATTTTCTACCAAACAAAAAATAATTATCAAAATCAACTCACAATTAGCGGAGTTATCGTGTAACATAAAACCAAATAAAAAAACATGCAACCCGATTGAGAACATCCTCCTTGTTTGAAGGAGGATATTCTCATCCTCCTCCTTTTTCCACACAAAAATAAATTTTTGACAATTATTTTGTCATTCAAGACGACGCGACGCGATCACGTGGGCACTTCTTGAATCTAGAATCTAGATATTCTGTGGATCGTCTGTGATACACAGAATACTTAGAAGTTAGTATGTACTGAACGCGCCGTGCGTATCGTTATTATTTAATGTTTGTGTAATTTCCGAACCACCAAACCGATAACGTTCAAATTTGGACGGGACAATATAAAAAATGTGTTCTTTCTAACAAAAAAAGAATTAATGAAATTAAACAACGCAAACATGAGTTACAACCAAATACACATTCTGACTTTCACCCCTTCCCGCAAGAAAACCGATCAGAATTTGGGGATCAAAAGTAGCCTACAGCAATCTCCTTAGTTTAAACTAAAATCATGCCAAGTTTCAGCTGAATTGAATCAGTAGTTTCGGCGTGATGCGTGATCCCTATACAGAAAGACAGACAGACAGACAGACAGACAGACAGACAGACAGACAGACATGAAAGAAAAAAATGCAGATTCGCCATCAGTATCGACTATGGAGTGCTCCAAAAAAAAATTTTTCAAAATATCTTCAATGTACAGAATTCGACCCGTTACAGTTTTATTATAAGTATAGATTTCGACAATTTCGTATTGACAGGATCGAATTTCATATTTTTTGTAAACCTACAACTACGTCATCCAGAAAATTGTACGAAAATTTTAGCTTCTGCTTCATATTCCAAAAACCACCCAACCGATTTCGATGAGATTTATATGGGGTCATTCCGGAAGGGGGGTATGTTTCCCGAATTATCCTATATATATCCAAACAAAAAAAACTGTGCAAGAGTTCTCGAGATATCAGGTGGGTAACATACATAGAAAAAAAACCAGCGTGGTTGATAAATAAAGCATCTGTATAAAGGGGCTTTCTCAGAGAACATGTTTGTAATAAAAAAACAACAGTAAAGAATATTATAAGTACTGTGATGTTATTTAATACAAAACGTAATAAAATCTTGAAATAATATAGAGTTAAAATGAAAATGTTAGATTTCTTTGATCAGTCTTTTCTGCCTTGAAGAAGGCTTTTATTCCTAAATTATAAATGTAATTTTAATTTCATTTAATTTTTCAGTGTTAATTTTGACGTGACAACGTCTTATAAATTGGTTTGCCGGGTGACACTTCAAGAAACTGCGTTACGCTCCGCTCACGTTATGCGCTCACAACGAGAGCGAGTGAGAGGCACGCGTCCCTTCCACTCGGGCATGGTTAGCCCGCCTAAGAGCGAGAGAGACAGACATAAAAAGTGAAAGGCACGCGTCCCTTCCGTAAAATTATTTTACCACTCAAAGTCGTTGTCACGTAAAACTTTCGCCCGTATACCGACTTTACAGGCAACCAATTTTTTTTTGTTTGAGATCTATCAACGGATTAGGCACAATATTATATAAACGCACACAGTTGGCGAAAAGTGCTTTTCTACTGATACCTGAGAAAAGCAAATTTGTTGATATGCCGTGGTCTAAGGTTTTCATCCGACGTTTTCCTAAGATTTCCGAAGAATACATAACCATACATGACTTCTCGCATACATAATCCATTCGTATATGTACCGTGACGGGTAAGGTAATAATATTTATAACACACTAGCTGTGTACCCTGCCACGCTTTGCTATGGCACACTGTAATGCAAAAATAAGATAAAAACAATCTTTGATGCGGATTATATGTATATCATTCTAAAATTTCAGCTTGATCGGTGCAGAACTTTTTGAGTTTTTGAAGCGTACACAAACTAACAACATTTTTATATATAGAGGTTTGCTCATAAAAGATCTCTTATTTCACCAATTTAAATATCGTAACGTATCTCATTACGTACTTGTGCAGTAATGAAATATAAAACGCACGGCTTATAAAAAAAAAACTCTGTCGAAAACGAACGGTACTTTTTTTAAACTTATCAAAAGGTTTTTAAGTCAGAAAAGTTGTCAACAGTCCTGTCCTTTACTGGAAACATTTCGCTGCATTTTCAGGCCTCTATTTGAGAACCTCTGGATAAGACCAGAACGCTGAAATTTTCGTCATCTAGTAAGCTATAATCACATACTTAAAATCCAAACTTTCAAGTCTGTACGTCATTTAGTTCCAAACTTAAGCGAAACCAAAGTTTCGCATTTACGACACTCACTCACGATCATCAAAATAGAACTAGCACTTCCCATAAACTCAGAGAGCTGAAATTTGGTACAGACTTGGGGTTTAATAGCCACATAAAGGGAAAACTATAAAAACTAGGAATATCGAAAATCTGGAGCATCTGGTGCCCCTTATTTGAAAACACAAGAGCCCAACCAAACTATGAAAGATCGACATACCGCCTTTACAAAAAATATTCAACTTTGTTTGACTCTTCATTTGATGTCAAAAATCGAAGGTCTAAAGTATCTGATGAAGAACCCTCAGCTTGTCTCAGTTGTATTAGAGATATAGTAATGCCCCATTCTACTATTGGTACATAAAAAAATCGCCTGTCATTGCAAAAATCCAGCATAGTGGGACACATCTTCTAATTTAATCTAGCCTATTGCTTCCCACTACTGGGCAAATGCCTCCCCTTTTGCTTTTAATCAGCATATAAATAAAATTAAAGGAAAAATTTTCATTTCGCGTTGTTCAGTCGACTTTGTCAGTCGCTGTCGTCGTAGAGTTTATTTGTGTTTGATTTCGCAAGATAATATCACAACACAGACTAAATAGAGAGATACACTTATCACAAAAAATGTCGATAATATCAAAAGACGACGTTGAACTTATTGGCTACCAAGTAGTTGGTATGCCCAAAGACGGGTATTGTCTCTTTCATTCAATATCTTTCTTGGTGTATGGTAGAACTGACTCAACTTGCAGTATCAGATCTGCTATCCGTATGTCACAGCCACTTTTCTCCGAAACTATAAAAACTATACTATTGAAACTTGGTAAGTAGATGTAATCTGTGAACTGCATTAAGATTTTGATACGAAAAATAGGAGAAAACAATAATTTTAAGGGGAGTCCCATACACAGAACAGAAACTCAATTTTTTTTTTATCAATACCATATGTGTGAGGTGTCTATGGATAGGTCATCAAAAATGATATTGAGGTTTCTAACATTTTTTTTTTTCTTAACTGAATAGTTTGCGCGAGGGACTCTTCCAAAGTGGTAAAAAGTGCCTCCCCCCTCCCGCCCCGCCCCCTCTAACTTATAAAATAAAAGAATGGCAAAAATAAAAAAAAGTGTGTGATGTACGTTACCATGTAAACTATCAACGAAAATTAGTTTGAATGATATCTAGTAAGTAGTTTTATTTTAATACGTCATAATTTGACTGTTGTTAAAACACTGATTAAATTACCGGTGGTAGGCTTCGGCCGTGGTTGGTGACCACCCACTAGACTAAGTCACGGCGCCAAGCGGCCTAGCCGTGTTCCGACGTGTTGTCTAGTGACACCATTAGGGAAAACGGGTCAGAACAGTTGCTGCACTACTGCACGACCGGTCTGTCACACACCAATACTGTACATCGGGAAGCTAGTCATGGAGGGTAGCGGGATCCGAGGCACGGTTGCCGCGACCGACCGCAGATAGTTGGGGGCCCAAGTAGTGAGCTAGCCACTCATGAAAGGCTGCCCGCCATCTAGCGAAAAATCCCGGATGCGCTATCCTGCCGGTTGGCGACCGGATGACAAGGCCAGATAGACATCCCGGGGGCTCAGGCGTCCCCGCAGTCTCCAGGCTAGCTCCCCACTGGTGTATTCATGTTGTGTGTTGTGACCAATGGTTAGTAGTGTGCGGCCTCGTTCCACTGCCGTTTTTCCACCGATCCACTCCCAAACCAACATGAAAAAGGAAATAATAGGAACAAGTGTAAAGAGCGGCTGCACGCCTTGTCAGTTAAAGTGCACCTCACAAATATTCGAGGTCTGCACTCCAATCTCTCAGCAGTCCACCATCACCTTGAGACTGAGCAGCCGACACTCTTGTTTCTTACGGAGACGCAGATAGGTTGTCCGTCAGACGTGGCGTACCTAACATATCCAGGTTATACCCTTGAGCACAAATTCCGGCCTCGTGCTGGTGTGTGCATGTACGCCCGTGACGACATCTGCTGTCGGCGTCTCCGTAACCTTGAGGACACTAAATTTTCTGTTCTTTGGGCACTTCTGGACACAGGTATAGATCAAATTATCTATGCTTGTGTGTATCGGTCGCACAGCGGAGACCAGGAGACGACTAGGCTCATGGATTATTTAAGTGAGGCGGCGGACGCGGCTTAACAAAAGTACCCTTCGGCACAATTAGTGTTACTGGGGATTTCAACGGCCATCATAAGGAATGGCTGTACCCATACCGGGACACTGACCACGCTGGGCAGGAAACGAGAAAGCTAGCTTTATCGTTAGACCTAACCCAGCTGGTCCAAGAGGCCACAAGGGTACCAGACGTTGAGTCGCATACACCTTATTGTTTAGACCTTCTGCTGACAACAGATCCAGACCGTTATTCCGTGGCGGTTTCTTCGCCGTTAGGCAGCTCCGACCACTGTCTGGTGAAATCTGTATCTGTCTACCATCCGCCTGACCCCAGCCCTAGGGGCAACCGGCGGTTGTGGCGATACAAGTCAGCAGACTGGGACGAGATGCGTTCTTTCTTTGCATCTTACCCATGGCAGCCATTGTGCTTCTCTCTGGTGATCCTCAGTCTGCGCGGATGCTGTGACTAATGTTATACGAACGGCTATGGAGTATTTCATTCCATACTCCGACGTCCCATTATCCAGCAAAGCTCGCCCTTGGTTTGGTTCTCAATGTACAAGTGCTGAAGCATTGAAACATAAGTCCTACCTAGCCTGGGTTGATGCTCGACAGCGTAAGGCAAGGGACATACACCGGAAGAAGCAAGCGTTTAACAAGGCTGCTAAGGCATGCAAAAAGGTCCTTCAGAGGGCTCGTTTTGACCACATTAGTCGAATAGGGAACAAACTAGCTTCGTACCCTGCGGGCAGCAAAGCGTTTTGGTCCCTAGCTAAATCGGTCGAATCGAACTTCTGCCGCCCCTCACTCCCTCCATTGCTGAAACCTGATGGGACACTGGCTCACACTGCAACGGAGAAGGCAAACTTGTTTGCATCTCAGTTTGCGGAATCTTCGCGTCTAGATGCTGGTAGCGCGACACCTCCTATTCCACCTGGCTGTCCGTCGTTTATGTCAGAGATACATATTCGCCAAATGGAGGTTCGCAAAGTGCTACGCAATCTGGACGTGAATAAAGCCAGTGGCCCAGATGGTATTCCTGCCCTACTGTTGAAGGCTTGTGCGCCTGAGTTGTCTCCAATACTAACGCGCCTTTTAAGCTCTCTCTCAAACTGGGCTAGTACCGAAGTCTTGAAGCTTGCCAATGTGCAACCAGTGCCCAAAAGGGTAGTCGTGCTGACCCTGCCAACTACAGGCCCATCTCGGTCACGTCCATACTCTGCAAGACTATGGAACGTGTCTTAAACCACAGGCTCCTGACGTACCTAGAATCAAACGACCTCCTAAGTGACCGGCAATACGGATTTCGCCGAAACCGGTCCACCGGAGATATTCTAGCGTACGTCACTCACATCTGGAGTGAAGCTATTGAGAAACACGGGGAAGCACTTGCAGTCTCCTGGATATCTCGAAGGCTTTCGACAGGGTTTGGCATGATGCCCTTATAAGCAAGCTTTCTAGTTACGGTTTGTCTCCTGGGTTTATTGCATGGATATCGGACTTTGAGGGATCGGTCCATACGAGTCGTCATTGATGGCTGCTCGTCGGATCAAATGGCTATCAATGCCGGAGTCCCTCAGGGTCGGTACTTTCTGCGACGCTCTTCCTGCTACATATCAATGATCTGTTAAAGCCCGGTATTTTGGGTACGCAGATGATAGCACCGTCGTAGAGAGTTACATATCTAGCACGAGAGCCAGTGGGCAGCAAACTCAGGTATTGAGAGAGAGTTTGATCGAGCGTTTGACCTTGACCCTTGAGGCGGTGTCTAAATGGGGCGATGCCAATCTGGTCAAGTTCAACGAGTAAGACGCAGGCGTGTCTTTTCTCCGCAAAACGGAGTCCATTTCAACTGACTCCTACTTTTCGAGGTGTGTCCGTGCCGGTTTCTGACCGTCTTGAGCTTTTGGGCGTCACTTTGACATCTACGCTCAACTTTGGCTCGTATATCGAGTCCAAGGCTAAATTAGCTGCCAAAAACTGGGTGTCCTTTCAAAGGTGCGAAGGTACTTCAAGTCTGAACAGTTGCTCACATTATATCAAGCACAGATTCGCTCCTGTATGGAGTACTGTTCGCACCTTTGGGATGGATCGGCCAAGTATCAGCTGGAGGCCCTGGAATCGATCGAGAGACGTGCCAAAAGGCTCATAGGCAATGACACTCTTGTGCGAAAAAGACTTCAAAGTCTTGAGCATCGCCGAAAAATTGCTAGCCTATCGGTTTTTATCGGATACACTTCGGAGAGTGTGCAACTGATCTGCATGATCTAATACCACCTTGCCCTTTTTCTCTATCGGAATGCTCGTAGCTCGAAAAAGCGACATCGTTTCATGGTTGATGTTCCAAAGACACGAACGAAGAGATTTGACTCTACGTTTGTGATAAGAACGTCTAGGCTGTGGAATACGTTGCCTGAGTGGGTTTTCCCCGATGGTTACAATCTTTGTGTCTTCAAATCGAGAGTGAATCGGTTTCTTCTAGGTAAACACGCTCCATCGTAGACCGCATCGTCGCTTAACATCAGGCGAGATGGCGGTCAAGTGTGAGCCTATAAAAGGTAAAAAAAAAAAGATTAAAGTAACAACGTTACTTGCTGCTACGGAAGCCTTCATGAGCGAGCCTGACTCGCACTTGACCACTTTTATTTACACAATGTTTTTGGTGGGATTTAATTGACTAGGCCCCTTTACAGCTTCTTTATTCATTTTGACATTGTTATTTTATCCTATTATGTACACAGATTCTTTGCCTTTTTGTGAATGACGTGACCAACAAGTGTTCTTAGAAATTTATAGTTCGAATAAATGAGTTGAATGGAATAGATTTTTTTAATATCATTAATTTTGACCATAAATTACAACAACGTATTTGTAACAAAACACAAAAATATTATTTTACTTTATTAGTTATAGTGGCTGGTTTTGTGCCTTTGCTTTAAAAAAAGCGCTGATGCGCGCGCGTCGCTAATTTGTGAACAAGTAAAATTTATGGTTCCATATGGCACCTGCTGATTAGGTATAGGTATAAATAAAATGCCCGTTTTTCCTAGGTATTCAGACTTTTTAATTTTTTGAAACACTGATTAAAGTAACAACGAAGTATAAGAATTTTTGTATTATGTTACTTGCTGCTATGGAAGCCTTCATGAGCGAGCCTGACTCGCACTTGACTACTTTTATTTACACAATGTTTTTTGGTGGGATTTAATTGACTAGGCCCCTTTTACAGCTGCTTTATTCATTTTGACATCACAGATTTCTAAACAGATGAAACCTTCGTGAACGACACTGTGAGGCCAGTCATTAGTTATGTATGCGTGACAGCTCTCACCGACGTTGTCAAATTACTCACGTTGGTGTGCGTGTAATGTTCCCAGTCTTAAGAGCCCTCTCACAAAACGACAGAACTCAACTTTAGGTAAAATCCTGCAACATTGTCAGCGTGCGTCCGTTCGATTCAGCTCGAGCGTTTAGGCGGACAGAACGATCTTGAGCCGTAACGGCAGTGTACTAAAAATTTTGATGACATTTTCTGACGTGACAACGTCTACTAAATCGATGAACGTTGGCTGCGTGCACGAAACTTGATGACTTATTGTCCCGTTACGTTCGTTGTCCCGTTACGTTACGATAAATTATTCTTGCATTTCAAAAATCTGATAACTAGTAAAATTTCTTTTTTTATTTTAAGGGTAATATTTGTGCATTGGTTCTTAGCTATGTTTGGTTAATATCGATTCAAGATGGCCACAAAATGGTGGACTAAATATTTCTTTATAATCATATGGGTATCAAATTTAATGAAAATCTTGACCAGTAGAATACTATGCCATCACATATTATGCTTTTTTGTGGTGGCGCCATCTTGGATTTGAAATTTGTCATAGTGCATAGTATTCTACTAGTCAAGCCCTTTCATTTGTTACCCATATTGAGGTAGTAGTAAAAAATAATGACATTCGCCATTTTGTGGTGGCGGCCATCTTGGATTTGAAATTTGTCATAGTGCATAGTATTCTACTAGTCAAGCCCTTGCATTTGATACCTATGTTGAGAAGTAGTGAAAATCAATGACATTCGGTTTTTTGTGGTGACGGCCATCTTGGATTTCAAATTTATCATAGTGCGTAGTATTCTACTAGTCAAGCCCTTTAAATTGATACCTATATTGAGGTAGTAGTAAAATTAATGATGATTAATTAATATTGGAAGTTCGTTGCTCAAACACGTCGGAACGGTCATTGGTCATGGCCATTGCTCATGGTCATTGGTCGTGGTCATTGGTCATGGCCGTTCCTCATGGTCATTGGGCATAGTCATGGTCATGGTCATGTGCATGGTCATGGTCATGGTATTGAAGTAGTAGTAAAAATAATGACATTCGCCATTTTGTGGTGGCGGCCATCTTGGATTTGAAATTTGTCATAGTGCATAGTATTCTACTAGTCAAGCCCTTTTATTTGTTACCCATATAGTGGTGGTAGTAAAAAATAATGACATTCGCCATTTTGTGGTGGCGGCCATCTTGGATTTGAAATTTGTCATAGTGCATAGTATTCTACTAGTAAAGCCCTTTCATTTGTTACCCATATTGAGGTAGTAGTAAAAATAATGACATTCGCAATTTTGTGGTGGCGGCCATCTTGGATTTGAAATTTGTCATAGTGCGTAGTATTTTACTAGTCAAGCCCTTGCATTTGATACCTATGTTGAGAAGTAGTGAAAATCAATGACATTCGCTTTTTGTGGTGACGGCCATCTTGGATTTCAAATTTATCATAGTGCGTAGTATTCTACTAGTCAAGCCCTTTAAATTGATATATATATTGAGGTAGTAGTAAAATTAATGATGATTAATTAATATTGGAAGTTCGTTGCTCAAACACGTCGGAACGGTCATTGGTCATGGCCATTGCTCATGGTCATTGGTCGTGGTCATTGGTCATGGCCGTTCCTCATGGTCATTGGGCATGGTCATGGTCGTGGTCATGTGCATGGTCATGGTCATGGTATTGAGGTAGTAGTAAAAATAATGACATTCGGCATTTTGTGGTGGCGGCCATCGCGTTCATCGACTTATTAGACGTTGTCACGTCAAAAAAAAATTGACAGATTCTGCTTCTTCATGAAGTAAACAAGATCAAATGTGATGGTCCGATCCGAAAATCAGAATGAAACGTTATAAAACGCCAAACGAATTAAAATTTTGTGGTCGCACTATAATTATTCTAGTTTATGTCATAAACGCGCGAAATATTACGTAACCGACTCCCACGCTAACTGACGCAGGTCCTCCCCGACGGCCGCTCGCGGCATACTAAATTGCGCAGCGTAATTTATTGTAATTTCGACTGCTGGTAATTTATATTTTTGAAAAATTGACAACTATGATTTGAAAAGTAACTATAGAATTGGATTCTACAAAGAACAAAGTATTATCGTGTCTAATTTTTATTTTGGAGTTATTGTGTATTTTACACAGAGACAACGCTAAAACTGCAATATAAAACTTAAAATTGGCTTATGATTTTGTTTTTTACTAATAAATGGGACCAAAATTCAGATATATGTGACTTGAATGAATTAATAAAATATGTGTATGATGTTCCCCATATTTTTTAAGTATAAATTTTGAGTATCACTTGTAGATTTAGAAGTCTGAAACTGACACGGCGGCGACTTTTCGGCGAAATGGTCATGGGAGATCGTTCCCTACGACTAAAGGCTTTATTATTAGTAAAATTGAAACAAGGAAACGTCAACAAGAAAGATCGGCCTATTTTTGAACGTAATTATCTTTTCTAGATAATACTAAAGATGGAAATATCGGAACACAAACTTTTTGAATTTCGTGCGACGACGTGAGCCGGCTCTTAAGAAAAAAGTCCCATTATTGTTGTCTTTAAAAAAGCTTCGGAAATTTTCACGTAGGTATAATAAACGCATGAAACATTATTTTAAAATAATTTATGATTACACCGATAATATATAATGCAAGGATGTTTTGTTAATAACTTGCTCCACAAAAAAGGAGACAGAAACGTAATTGAAAATTATAGACCTATTAGCCTCATGTCAAACATTTACAAATTTTTTTCAAAGCTGATCCTAAATAGAATATCAAGGACTATAGATGAAGAACAGCCCATTGAACAAGCTGGTTTTAGAGCAGAGTTTTCAACTATTGATCATATGTAGTATTAAAACAGTTAATAGAAAAATCTCAAGAGTATGGGAAAGACCTATACATTGCATTTGTCGACTACAATAAAGTAGGGATGGGCCGAAATACGGTTTACATTCGGTTTAACCGAACTTCGGCAGCTTGAACCGAACTTCGTCATTCGGCCGAATTTCGGTTAAAATGCCGAACATTCTGCACTAAATATACTTGCACTATCATAATAGAAATTAATGAAAAATCATAATATTTGTAGTAACAGTTAAATAAAGTAAGTCTGATATACCTACTAATAGTCATTTATTTGAATTATAAAAAGTAATCATACGTTACAAACAATAAACTTAAATTGGTCTTGTTAACTACCAACTTTTTAAAAACCAACAAAAATCACGTAAAATCAATTAATTTAATTTGCATAATGTAAACAATAGTACGTGACAAGCTGGTGACGTCTGTACAAATGACTAGCTGGCTAACGGCCCCGCGGGGAAGCGCGGAGTGCGGGCGGGGACATCTAGCAATATTTGTAGCAAGTGCGTAAACAAGTCACAACACGAAAAAGCGCGGTGAAGTTAAACCGAAGTTCGGCCGAACTTCGGCCGAATTTTTCATTTTTACCAAATGTTCGACCGAAGTTCGTATTCGGTTCAAACCACATTCGGCCCATCTCTACAATAAAGCTTTCGACTCAATCAAACACAATCTGCTCTGGGAGGCTCTAATTCAACAAGGAGTAAGAAAGAAATATGTTCGTATTATTAAAAATATAAATGCTAACAGCACTGTACAGATCAAGTTAGAATCCACAGGTCATAGACGAGACGTTTTATAACGGCGAAGATTTGTTCTTATCTATTCGTTTCATAACTATAGTTTTCATCAACACTATTAGTATTTTTATTGACCCTAGTAACGGCGAGGATTTGTTCTTGGCATCGATTCACATTAAATAAAAAAAATAACGATTATCAAAATAGGGCTTAAAATTGAATTATACAATGTTCATCAATAATTTGGTCTACGAGTATCTTTAAAACAAAATTAGAATCTATATTTTACCTTAACTTCAGGGAAAATAATTTCAATTTAGTATAGCAACACTGACCTATTTTCGTTAAGATGTTGTGTTTCTATTCATCAATCGAAATAAAATCGTCTAAATTATATAAATACCAGTAAAAATATTCAAACTTTCCTATGAAATTTCCTTTTTTTAATTTTTGGGAACAATGTTTGCAATGTTTGATGACACAAGACGGCATAATCTTAAACAAAACATAAAATCACACGGGACTCCCGTACGAGACGGAAGTCAGTTTCGTACTGACTGGAGTTTGTATTTGCTTTGGCGTTTGATATTTGCTTTCCGGACCTAAGGATCTGTGTTCCGCACGTTCCATCTGCCTTTTGTTTTATAAATCTGTGTTTGACATTGTTATTTTATCCTATTATGTACACAGATTCTTTGCCTTTTTGTGAATGACGTGACCAAGTGTTCTTATGAATTTATAGTTCGAATAAATGAGTTGAATGGAATAGATTTTTTTAATATCATTAATGTTGACCATAAATTACAACAACGTATTTGTAACAAAACACAAAAATATTATTATACTTTATTAGTTATAGTGGCTGGTTTTGTGCCTTTGCTTTAAAAAAAAGCGCTGATGCGCGCGCGTCGCTAATTTGTGAACAAGTAAAATTTATGGTTCCAGTAAAGGATGGTACGGCAGTGTTTGCTTCGCGCTCAACTTGGCGGGCACTTGGCAGGGGCACTGCCGCGCCCCCAGATTCTTATATTTATTCAGTCCAGATACTACTTAATCCACTTAACCGATTTCAATCATATTCGTTAGGGCAGCACAAGCCAATATGGTGGTGTTACTCGTTAAGTTACTTAGACTCGTTAAGTTAGTTAGTTAACTTACTTAAATCTATTATTTACTATTATAATTATATTATTTAATACCTAGGAAAAACGGGCATTGTATTTATACCTATACCTAATCAGTATATATAATCAGTTGTGCATCAGTTTCAGCAGGGCACAGCTGATTGAATTGATGAACTGTTGAACAAAACGTTTAATTTAGTTTTAACAATAAAAATCAATACCGTTCAGCTTGTCCTAGCACTAACCAAAATTAATCAAAGTAACTATGACGTATTCCAGGAAAACTTTAATATTTTTTTGGTCGAATTAACACGAACTTATAAGGATTTAGGAGTGAAGTTATACATGCTTTCGATAGTAACCATCGTGATTTGTAATACGAGTCATAAGAGATTTGGGATTTTTTTCGCTTTTCGTTACACAAGAAACCTTTTTCTCGGAGCTTTTCATACTGAAAAGATCTGTGCGAAATGGCCAAAACCCGAAGTCAACTAGTTTTATAAAACGCGCTTGACCATTTTTGACAATAAAGATCATATGGGCACGAAAGGGGTATGTTAAAACTAGGCTCGCCTACTCCACTAGGGCACCAGGAGGTGCCAAACACTCTGTGCTCCGGCACTAGTCCGAGCCGAGGTCGAGCCGTCTGAGGCCCCCTCGTGCTAGCAGCCGTAACGCATACCTGGAGGTATCATCCTATGCTATAGCACCAGTATATCAATAGACTTTACATATGTTCGCCTAGTTCTTTTTTTAATTAACCTATGGCAGCTTCTAGGACGTCCTCTAAGAATAGTTGGTCTGAGGTTTTCATAAAAACAATGTGACGTGAAAGTAGGTGGTGAAAATATTATGGAGGGTTGAGGTACTTCTATTCTCCGTGATTCTCCGTGACATCAAGGTGGCCAAGCGTCAACATAGTGAAGTGGTTGGAAAAGAACTTCTAGAAGCACAACAAAGAAGAAAGAAGATAGCGACAACACAGCAAGTAATTCTTTTTTAGTTCATGTCTTTTGTAATTCTATGTTGCTTAGTTAAATAATTGCAATGTAGAACCTCAAAAGACGTTGCACTGAAAAGCAATAGCAACAGAAAGCAGTGAAGAGTTTGAAGAAGACTTGAAGACAAAAGATATGGTTGTTGTTGATTGTTGGTGCGCAAGCAGGTTTTGTTTCTCCTATTCAAGGTTCCTTCTATTATCGGTTGCAAGAACCCAAACAAAACATGACGAGTGGTACCAAGTATAATCTACGCAAATACCACCGATATCGGAAATCCAACAACCACCAACCATGGACGTATGAAAATAACGGACGTAGTCTCGTTAAAACAAGCACTGTGTCAAGTCAAGTCGGCCATTTCCCTTTCACATACAGGTTGACACTCATACATACTCACAAAAGTCGGCCATTACGCGCGCAATCAGCCAGCCGACACGTTTCGGGTTAAAGAAAAATCTCAACACACAGAATGTCTTATGTAGTGAAATGCTGTAAAAGCCGTAGTGACCAACGCAAAAAACATCCAGGAATCACGTTTCACAGGTAGATACATAATTCAATTACTTATTACCACATTTTAAATATTAAAACAAATCTTTATTTGCTAAAACAATATAACGCATTACAAGTCCAGTGTTGCCAAAGTTAGCGTGTGATAATTACCCAAATATATGGGACATAAATTATTTGTGATCGTACAAATAATCAATGTCCCATGTATTTTGGGTAATTATCACACGCTAACTTTGGCAACACTGGACTTGTAATGCGTTATATTGTTAATTTGAGACGATCTTCTTAGCATTCCATGGATTCACCGTGCGGGTGCCGGGTCCATCGTGTGGCAGAGAGAGAAAAACTCGAGTAGTTCCCGAGACTTGTGACTCAGGCGTAGGTTTAAGGGGCCCTTTCTGACGTACATCAACACTCACCTTCACCACTCGTTTTTCTCTCCCTGCCCAGCCAAATCTGATATGAGCCTACTAGTGCAGCTTTAGATACTCGCTCTAGTACAGAACCTACTGCACTTCTGGATAAGCCAAGGTCTTTCAGTAGGTTATAGAGAGATTTTGCTGGTATACCTCGCTCCCACTTCTACAGCGTATAAACTAACTACATAGCCGTTTTTTGTTAATTCGTTTAGGAGGTCGTAATACTTATTTTGTTTCATCGCGTGGTCTTTAGGTATATTAGTTTCCCACGGTACGGTAAGTTCTACAAGGACTATGCGTTTCGTAGCTCTAGAAAAAGGAAAATGTCCGGTCTGGATGACGAAACACCCACATCCTCTGGGATTTTGTAGTGCTTTTCATACGTGTCCATTAAAATAGTCCAATCAGGTGCTGTACCCAGGATTGAGTAAGGCTTGTTCCTGGAGTTTGAAGTTGAGCCTGCTTTTAAAAAGTTGATTTGTCTTTTGTTTGTCGTCAATCCTTTTGGGCTCTAGCTACTGAAAGGCTCATGGCTTCACGTATGATTTCAAGTACTCTGTCATGACGCCGTGAATAATGACCCCATTAAGGAGCACCTTGCATCCCACCAAAATGTGCCTTGCTGTACATATCGCCTCTCCACAAGTATAGCAACATTTTTCAGAGGTTTTCCCACCTTACCAAGTTACTCTGGTAAGGAGGGTCATTGGAATGCATTTAGATAAAATTTTAATAAGGCAGGAGACCAGTCATAGATCAAGGTGCGCCACTTTAGAGCTAATGGGATACAGAACTCACCTATGGTTAACCACTCACTTTGCATTTCTAAATTCATAGCGTGCACTTTGTAACCGTTATTTTCGTCTTGTTGTAGAAAGGTTTTTACCATGTCTCGGTCTTCCCTTTTCCTTCTCGCACCCAACCCAGCAGTATTTACTTGTGCACCTGCCATAAATTGTTTATGGAATTGAAGTCTAGATTCCAGGTCTGAAGCAGTTTTGTCTTTTGGGAGAGATGTAATTAAGTCGTCTTGCGACTTTCCCAAAACATGCGTTTTGTAACTCTTAGGTGTTTGTAAAGTTCAGACGGTTTCTTTAGTTTCAGCCCAAAACTATTGTGATCCCTAAAAGAGTAGAGGATCAGCCGGATGTGCCAATCCTAACCATGACTTCAATATCTTTATGACATTGGCATCTAGCTTTGCCAGGAGAGTTTTACCGATGTCATATACTAGGAAAGGCCAAGTGAGACGTGATGTGAGGTAGTTGTCATATATCCATGCTTTTTTGATATTGCTGATAGGCTGCTGGTCTACCTTATTGAGGTTGTTCATGAAATTTTCAACAACCACCTCTAATGATGGTGTACGTCCTTTGTGATCTATCTTTCTACCAAGAAATTTGAAAGGCACTGCTTCTGCAATTGTGGCAACTCCTTGGCCACTTATAGAGAGTCCCGGAGCGTAAGACGTATATTTGGTATTTCGTCTACCCAGACAAAGACAATGACATTTAGATGGTTTTGTCCTCATTCCCTCCGTCCATGTACAGAACTCATCGACTTCGTTCAACAATTCTTGACACTGTTTAGGATTACGTGTAAGTATTGCAAGGTCGTCCGCAAAGGCCAAGATTGACTCAGTGTACTTATTGTTGATTTTAAACCGGTAGCCCCATTTCTTTTCACGGGATATTAATTTGTCTACTAAAATATTTATAACTATATTAAATGCTATTGGTGATAAGCAGCACCCTTGGAATAGTCCTACATTGTATTCAAGTGGTTTTGTGTATGCCTTGTTTACTGCTATGACGAATTTTAAGTGGCAATAATAAGAATTAATTATGTCAATAATTTCAGCAGGAAAGTTATACCATTTTAGGGCAAATATCATAAGTTCATGCTGGACAGAACCAAACGCGTTCTCTAGGTCTATCCAGCAGACTGTTATTTGCCTCCCATGTGTTCTGGCATCTTTCAAACTTTCTGCTAGTAATGTATTGTGTTCCACGCATCCAGAAATACCAGGCAAGAACCCTTTCTGGTAATATATTAGTTTATTAATTGTAATAAAATTAGTGAACTGTGTGAATAAAGATTTATGGCACATTATATCAATACATTTATATTGTTTATTTGTTGCCACTAGGTGTTTGCTTTATTATTTTGTTTGCTAGATTTCCTAAACAAAATTAAGCTTAGCGAAATGACTGGATCGAAATATTTAGAAATAGTAACTGTGAAAACGATTGGATCCCAAACAAATACAGTGTCATTTGTAGTAAACATATCGAAGTTGATAATATTGTTAGTGGACAATATTTTTTTATTAGTGGACAATTCACACACAGCACCATCCGACCCCAAACTAAGCAAACTGTGTTATATCTGAAATTTCTCCATAACTTGCGGTGTGTTTCTTTCCGCTTGGAAGGATGCTCAGATAATACCTCTCCCTAAAAAAACAAGTCCGTCATCTTTTTCCGAGTATCATCCCAAATCCTCAAGGATTTTAGACAGAAAGAGAAAAATGGATGGACGTTTAATTTATAACCAGCTTAATTATTACCTAACCCAAAATAACCTCCTTAATCCTCTCTAGTCTGGCTTTCGGCCGGGGCACAGAACGGTTATTGCACTCGTCAAGATTAGTGATGACATCCGTCAAGGCATGGACAATGGTCACTTAACTGTATTGGCGCTTCTGGACTTTAGCAATGCCTTCAATTGCGTTTATTTTGGAATATTCCTTGCTATACTCCGTTCTACTAACATATCTCCGGCAGTGGTTGACTGATTTTAAAGTTACTTGTATGGCCGTCGACAGAAAATACGCCTGGATGAGAACTACTCGAATTGGTGTGTCACATCTGCTGGTGTAACGCAGCGTGGCGTCTTATCTCCCTTACTCTTCGCCATTTTTACAAATGCTATATCCCAAAATCTTTCTTCTTCCTACCCCCTCTACGCCGACGATTTACAACTCTACTGCCAGGCTCCATTGGGATAGCTCTCCATGGTTGTGATGGCTTTAAATTACGACTTACGACGTATACTGGATTGGAGTAATTTATATAGTCTCAAAGTAAATCCACTGAAAACGCAGGTCATTATTTTAGGCAGTTCTCGCATTATTATCAAATTGACTGGGACTCACTCCCACAAGTAACATTTGATGGAATATCTATTCCATATAGTCACTCTGTAAAAAATCTTGGCGTTCTTTTTGATCGGAACCTTTCGTGGGTTCCTCAAATTACGGAAATAAGCCGTAAAATATTTGCTTCTGGAGGATATTTGCGTAGACTACGTAATTTTCTACCTATAACTACCAAAATTGCGTTCGCACAATCGCTTTACTTTCCATTCTTGATTACGCCGACGTATGCTATTTGGACCTCACAGAGGAGTTGCTGCATAAACTTGAGCGCCTTCAAAACTTCTGTATAAGGTTCATATTTGGTTTGCGCAAATATGACTATGTGTCTGTGTTTCGCGCTAAGCTCAAGTGGCTGCCCATCCGCCGTCGCCGGGATGCACATATACTTTCTCTTCTTTATAACGTCCTGTTTAATCCATCTTCCCCTCGTTATTTACAAGAGCGGTTCAATTATCGATATTCTCTCCTCGCTAGACCCCTAAGAGCATCAGATACTCTCACATTAGATATTCCTCATTACAATTCCCTTTCTTACTCCTATTCCTTCACAGTGAAAGCTGTGAAATTTTGGAATGCTTTGCCCCTCGAAATAAAGCGTTCACCTTCTCTTGATGTATTCAAGAGTCATGTTAAGGCATACTTTCTTGAATTGTAGCTGCGGTACTCTGTTGTCTGTACGGTATTCTGTTATTATTATGTGTAAATCACATATTTTGTTTCTTGTTTTAGTAATATTTGTATTTTTTGTAAGTTTTTTTAGCTAATAAGTTGTTAAGTACATAATTTGCTATCAGAATTTATTTATTAATTAAGGGCCACTTTATGTATACATTTTCCTTTTCCGTGCAAGGTTGCCTGGAAGAGATTGCTTTGAGCAATAAGGCCGCCTATTAATAGTGTCACCCGTTAGTTTCTAAGTTTATTGCTTGTTTTTCTTGTTAAATCTTTGTGTGGTCTGTTAATAAAGAGTTTATTATAATTATTTTAGTAGGGGTTTTTCTCAAATATAGGCGCGGTTGAAACCGCGGGGCACAGCTAGTTTAGAATACGACAGTGACACCAAAGAATTAAGGTTATATGGAGGACAGCACGTTTTATACCGACTTCAAAAAAAGGAAGAGGTTCTCCTCTTGGTTGTATAGTTTTTTATATGTGTGTTACGCCACTCCGCCAATTGTGAATCGATTTTGGTGAGTTATTTCATTCTTTAGTAGATCGGAGTTCCAACGTCCCGTATAATAATCCCGGTCCCATATCAATTCTATAGAAATCGAAATTTCCATTTTCGAAATATCAACAAGAAATTAAAATTTATTTGGCCGACGTATTGATAGTTTTTATTTATTGAAACTTGGTCGCGTGTCTGAATTTTAAATTTAAATTGCAGTCGGATTTGTTTTTAATTTTTTCAGAGAATCCAATAAACTATTCAAATCAATGTAGGTACATAGGTACTTACTACATAATGCTCACGAATACCTACCTATCCGACTTCCGAATTTGAAGAATGAAGCAATGAAGAACGAAGAAAAATGCTTGTCAACAAGAAGTCATGTAGCGTATGTTTGGCACGATATCCATGGAAATATTTTTATATTCAATAATTCCGTGGATATTGGCTTAATTATACACTAACAGAGTCCAGCAGCAAGTCGCAAGATTATATCCATCACGCCCATCAACTAAGATCCCAAGAGGTCGGCTCAGGAGTAGCACCTGTGAGCTAGTTACCTTATCTCAGTTTAAGTATGTACTCGTACTTACACAGTTCTTAATTATTATTATATTTCTCATTTATTAGAACTTTTGGAAATTAACGTCACCTGGTAAAGTCACATTGTACAATTATAAAGAAATAAATATTTTAATATATTCAGAATGTAATAAAGTCTTGAAATTATGTCTATGTTTAAAAAATTTTGATAATTACTTTTACTGAATGAATTTGATAATGAATGCATTTATTTAAGTTGAATATGTTTATTGTATTTAATTTTGTTTATGTAATTTTGAGCAAAAATACCATTTGAGCATTTTTAGCTTAGTAAGTTTTGGCCAAGGTTCGTAATGGTGTTTGTTAATTTGGGCCCGAATTGTTTAATCATCATCATCATCAGCCGCAAGACGTCCACTGCTGAACATAGGCCTCCCCCCTAGATTTCCACAACGATTGGTCCTGCGCAACCTGCAACCAGCGGTTTCCAGCGACCTTTGTGAGGTCATCTGTCCATCTAGTGGGAGGCCGTCCAACACGGCGTCTTCCGGTTCGTGGTCGCCACTCGAGAACCTTTCTTCCCCATCGGTTGTCAGTTCTGCGAGCGATGTGGCCTGCCCATTGCCACTTCAGCTTGCTTACTCTTTGAGCTATGTCGGCCACTTTCGTTCTTTTGCGAATATCCTCATTACGGATTCTGTCGCGCAAAGAGACTCCGAGCATAGCTCTCTCCATAGCTCGCTGTGTGACTTTGAGCTTCGTTATGAGGCCCACAGTTAAGGACCACGTCTCAGTTCCATAAGCCATCACTGGCAACACGCACTGGTTAAAGACTTTCGTCTTTAGGCATTGGAGTATTCTGGACTCAAAGATGTGCCGAAGTTTCCCGAACGCTGCCCATCCGAGTTGGATCCTTCGCTGGACCTCTTTGTCGAAGTTGGATCTACCTAATTGGATCTTTTGACCCAGGTAGACGTATTCGTCAACAACTTAGAGTGTGGTATTCCCAACAATAACCGGTACAGGTGAGACATGAACATTTTGCATGACTTTCGTCTTGTCCATATTCATCCTCAAACCTACCTGTTGGGATACTCTACTGAGGTCCCTGAGCATAGCACCGAGGTCCTCCAGCGACTCCGCCACAATGACTATGTCGTCGGCAAACCGAAGGTGAGTGATGTATTCGCCGTTGATATTGATGCCATATCCGTTCCAGTCCAGTAGCTTAAAAACATCTTCCAGCGCGGCAGTGAATAGTTTCGGAGATATAACATCTCCCTGTCTCACGCCTTTCTGTAGCTGGATATGTTTTGTGCACTGGTCCTGTAATCGGACAGACATTGTGGCTTTACTGTAGATACACTTCAACACTTCGATATAGCGATAGTCAATGCGGCATCGCTGGAGAGACTGAAGCACTGCCCAGGTCTCGATAGAATCGAAGGCTTTCTCATAGTCCACATACGCTATACATAGTGGCCGATTATACTCCTCGGTTTTCTGTATAATCTGCCGAAGCGTATGGATGTGGTCTATGGTACTATAGCCTTTTCGGAAACCGGCTTGTTCGGGTGGCTGGAAGTCGTCAAACCTGCGTGCGAGACGATTCGTGATGACCCTCGAAAACAACTTATAAACGTGGCTCAGAAGTGAGAAGATGAAGAAGAGCACCACCACACTTCTGCTCCACGCTTCTGGCGTATTACCGTTAAGTATGACGGAGTCGAACAGCTTCTTAATTGTTTAATGTTAGTACATAATAACTAATTCATGATTATAACGCTGTAAGAATAATATTGTTGGAATTAATTATGACTTGATAAAATTTTGTATTGACTCACCTAATAATGTAACAATTTGTTATAAGGCCAATAAATATTTCTATTCTATTCTATTCTATACGTTTTATAGCAGTCTCAAACGTTTTCTTTTTCTTTGAGACGTACTAATTCATTAGGAATAATATTATAAAAACGCACACAATTGTCGAAAAAGGAAGTATCTTTTGATTATATATATCGATGGCTAACGGCCGAAATGGGATAAGCGCCATTTTTTGAGGTATGGACTTATATATATGGTTAGAATCGCCGTTTTTTTCTGCGTCGTTTGGTCTGGGTTACATGCTTCTAAGAGAAACTTTTTGTCGTTTAGGCAGTAGTAAAAACAGGAGACGAAGCCATTTTTTTTTGTTATAAGCGACACATTTTTTTTGAGAATTTTAATTTTGGTTGTTGATCGATAAATATTTTAAAATATTGGACTTAGGCTTTTTATCCCTGCTGTAAACTTTTGTTATTTAAACGTTAACCTTTTTTAGCTGGAAAGAAATATATAGAAATATGCGTTTAAGTAAATAGGCCATAAAGAATTATTTGTAGAATTCCATTTAGTCTTTTATGCCTATTATTTTATTAACCATATTTGTCGGTTATATAGTTAGGCCACATTAATTAGATTTTATTTTGGTGTTTAATATTTATTTCGTTGTTGATAACTAGATAGCAAAATGGCGGTTACTACATTTTGCCCCCTTTGAATACTTAGTAATGTATTGTCGCTTAGTCTTTTTTTGCTACCGAGACTTAAAACAGTTCTGGTGCTTAGATAAAAAAGCAAAATGACAAGTTATCCTTATAACAATTGATTTTAAGTGAAAATGTCGTTTACGTAATCAAAAAGAGTTGAAAACGTCGGTTCGGTCGGTTCAAACGCCAACACGCCGAGCTTCAGTAGCCTGAACACAAACAAAACACAACAAAAAAAACTGAATGCTATAACCATTTTTTAAAGCTCGCCAAAACATTCATAAAAATGACACTAGCACTTTATGTGCTAGTTTTGTTCTCCAAAAGGTATTGAATACTCCATATGGAGACAGTATGCTATTATTTTATTCACGTAAATTAGCTGTGTATAATTTTGTGTGTACCAAAATGGTACTCGTAGTAGCAATAAACATGAATTGCTACTGTTGGAATGAATCTAATGGTAAGAGAGGTGCTAACGAAATTTCAACAATACTTCATAAATACATACGCATAGTTGATGAACGTGGCTTAGTAAAATATTTGTTGCTTTACTCCGATTGTTGCCCTCGCCAAAATAGAAATAGGATAGTCATGGCAATGCTACATTCAACATTGCAAACATGCAATAACATTGAAACTATACAGATCAACTTCTTACTGACAGGTCATACATACATGCCTGTCGATTCTGTACATGCCGTTATAGAAAGAAACATAAAAAATAGCATCATTTACGCACCTTCACAATAGTACACAATATTTACAAAAGCAATACAAGATCCAGAACCGTATAAAGTGGATTTTTTACAGTTTAAAGACTTTAGTAGATGGAATTCAATCAGCGAAAAATTTTTCAAAGGGAATCTAACTGGTAAAATAAGTAAGATGCGCGTTGTTACATATTAGAAAAAGAGAGATGACGTAATTGTTGTTAAAAACTCGATGAATGACGATGCCGAATCCTTTTGCGTGGAAGTACAACCAAAAATTAAGATGACTCCACCAGCATGTTATAAGTCTCAAACTCCTTTATCAAAGGTAAAACGTGATGATTTACTTAAACTTTGTAGAGATAACGTGATTCCTCATTTCCTTCAAAATGAATGAAACAGCCTTATAAGCTCTAACAATGTGAAGGACACACTCCCTGAGTCGGATATCGAATATGAGTAAGAGAGAAGGTTTATGTTACTTCACATACTGCGATATGTTTATTGCATAAGTCAAAGACTTGAGAACTTTTTGACATGGCTAGTGTACTTGATATTTTATAATCTTTGATTATTTTTAAGCGTTGTCCTTTTTTGTGTTTGTAAGCTTAGCCTCATAGACTTCTATATTATTTTTAAGTTAACTTGATCTTAGATACTTTATACCAAAACTGTTATTATTGTTGTTAATACGAGCAATTGTTATTAATAAGTACTGAAGCTACTGTGTTTAAATAACTGTTTTAATTTTTATGGCTGTTAAAAACAGATTTGATTCTTAAAAGTATGATTTTTTCCTTACTTAGAACTCTAGGCCAAGCCCAAAATCTTCTCTCATTCTGTTTAGATATCAACCTAATGTTCAAAGTATTAACACATCACAATACATCATAAAAATAATCAAACGAATAGGCGCGATATTGTCAAATTTGAACTTGATACAATTTTCCATTCAGTCACTTTTCATTCGACTGCCGGTTATCCCATATTTCCCTAATTTTATTTCCCAAAAACTCATCCTAGTGCTATTTTGCTTCAGCTTAAATAGAGTAAAAGATGTAGTTATATCATTTTAACTGGAACGGATTAATATTGCAATTTCATTTACGACATTTTGGCTGTTTGCAATTAGAAGTCATTTTAGGATAAGCGACAGAAAATAGTGTTTACAGGCTAAATATTAAAAACATAACAATGCCATTCAATAGCTAGTGTCTTAAATATCATGTATACAAATTTCTATACTTTCGGAAGCTATACTTGAAGTTTTATGATTTTTTTTCATTTTTTTTTAACTTTAAATCACTCTCCTCTAAAATTCAACCAGTGGCGCTTATCCCATTTCGGCCGTTAGCCATCGATATATATATATATATCAGGGGAGGTTGGAGGCCACTTGGGGGTAGCCCCCAATCTATTCAGTTCAGTTATTGAAGGCAGAATAATATTTACAGAAATCAGTACACATTTTTCTTATTTACAGTTTCATAATGCTATTTCCACAGTATTTAATTGCTTACTTTTTACGTAGTGACTTGTTCATTAGGCCACATTTTATATATTCGTAAAGTACCAAGAAGCATATTTATAATGGTTTGTGACGTGGTGGAGATACTGAGATCACTTAAAACAAGTGTTCAAAAATGTTTATGATGAATTTTTCGGTGTTAGGTATTTGATGGGCCACAATATTTTCTAATTGTACATGTCATTTTTCCCGTCCGAAATTTAATTTAAAGAATCACATTCATTTATGCGAGATCATTGTAATCACGGCTTAGCTCAACCGCTCATGCAACTTTTTTATTACGGAAAAGGGTTGAAGAGGTCGAAAACGGAATGAAAGCGTATGTAGCAGTTTGATATTGTTGAAGAAAAAACGCCTTGAATAAATTATTTGGTTGTGTATAACGCTTTTCTTACTAAATACGTTTTCTAGCAGTCTTAAACGTTTTCTTTTTCCTTGAGACCTACTAACTCATTAGAAATAATATTATAAAAACGCACACAATTGCCGAAAAAGGAAGTATCTTTTGATTATATATATATCAGGGGAGGTTGGAGGCCACTTGGGGGAACCCCCAATCTGTCCAGTTCAGTTATTGAAGGCAGAGTAATATTTACTGAAATCAGTACACATTTTTCTTATTTACAGTTTCTAGTTGCTATTTCCACAGTATTTAATTTCTTACGTTTTACATAGTGACTTGTTCATTATGACACAGTTTATATATGTATTCGTTACGTACCAAGAAGCACAAAACGGTTTTTGACATGGTGGAGATACTGAGATCACTTAAAAAAAGTTATCAGATATGTTTATGAGTTCGCAATTTTTATACTGCGATGAATTTTTCGGTTTTAAGTATTTGACAGGACACCATACATTTTCTAATTGTACATGTTATTTTTCCCGTCCGCAATTTATTACAAAGAATCACATTCATTCATGAGAGATCATTGTAATCACGGCTTAGCTCAACCATATCTATTCTATGGCTCAACCGTGTTTAGTTATCCCAAGGAAGGAAATGGGTTACTTTTTATCAAGGAAAACGGTTGAAGAGGTCGAAATGAAAAATGAAAGCTTATGTAGCAGTTTGACATTGTTGATGATAAAACCATTAAATTTAGTAAGTGTACTTGGATGATCATAATTGTTCTATTTCTCCCTCCAAGAAGTTCTAATAATGGCCATGCAAACATCCAACGACAATTAGTTTGAACTCGATCTAGTGAGTACTTTGTTTTTAGTACGTCATAAATTCACTATTATTAAAACATCGATGCAAAACCCTTCATGGGCGGGTCCGACTCGCACTTGCCCGCTTTTGTTTGATATATGTGTTAGGTACGCCGCATCGCCGATTGTGAATTGATTTTGGTGAGTTAATTTTATTGTTTAGTAGATCCTAGTTCCGACGTGGTCCCATATACATTATATCAAAAATCAAATCAAAGCGATTTTCGAAATATCAGCAGAAAACTAAACTTTACTTTTCTTTATCTGGACGACGTAAACGTATTGTTTAAGTCGTCGTTGTCCAGATATAGTTATAGTTTCTCTCTAAATTTGGTCGCGTGTCTAAATTTATTTTTAATTGAAGTCGGTTTTATTTTCAGAGTAAATAAATTTGTACAAATCAATGAAAATATTGAAAAAAATGCGAAATCGGAATTTGAAGAATGAAGCAGTGAAGAACGAAGAAAAATGCTTGGCGTCAAGAAGTTTTGTAGCGTATCTTTTGGGCAATCCTCGTGAATATATTTTGATATTTATAATATGACGTGACAATTGCCCTTACTATACACTACCAAAATCCAGCAACAAGTCGCAAGATTACATCCATCACACCCATCATCTAAGATCCCAAGAGGTCGGCTCAGGAGTAGCTCCTGTGAGCTAGTTACCTTATCTCAGTGTAGGTATGTACTCGTACTTACACAGGTCTTAAGAGGAGAAACAAAACCGAATAGGGTTGAGCGGTGTAGGTATTATGGAAGACTTCAAGAATCACCACAATGAAGAAAGAAGGCAGCACAGCAAGTAATACGATTTTAGTTCTTCGTCTCTTGTGATTCTATTTTGAGTAATTTTATAATGGCAGAATAGAGTTCCAAAGGACGTCGCACTGAAAACCAAAACCACAGAAAGCAATGAAGAACTTGAAGAAGTCTTGAAGACAGAAGATGTGATTGTTCTTGTTCCGCTGTTGTTGATAGTTGGTCCGCAACCAGGTTTTGTTTCTCTTATTCAAGGTTCCTACTATTATCCATTGATGACAGGCAAACAAAACCTGATGAGTGGCACCAAATAATCTACGAAAATACGATATCGGAAATCCACCAACCACCAATTGTTGTAAACTCAAGTTGTACATTTTTTATATGTTTTACACAGTGCGAGCAATTAATATATTCTTTTTCTTATTCCAACCCTACAACCCACTGTTATACATAGAGATCTTCCTAGTCACGTCGATGTTGTAAATTACTATATCTATACTGCATGACATAAACGATCGATATCGCATATTAGACCAGGGTAGAAGTATTTTTGTATATATATTTTTGTATATACGTGTATTTTTATAAACAATGTTGTGTACTGTACTGTATTTCTAATACTGGCTAGGCTAACTAACGGTTGTTACAAGTGCTACAAAATAGTAGGTATTTATGTAGTAAGACCCAGACCCGCCTAGCCTCTTCCCCACTTCTCTGTGAAATACCTTTTGATGGGCTAAAATTTTTTGTAGGTCGCTGAGGTATATAAGTTATCTAACAATAGTTATAAATAGGCATCTACGCATATAATTTAAAGAAGATTTGACAACTTTCTCAAAATATTATAGATGTCTTATTAAATGTTAATTTTATTAACTTACTAGATGTCCGCCCCGGCGTTGCCCGTGGTACATTCTATCCGCTTAATACACCAGCTTGTAATATAGTACCCAAAAACTTGGTTGATGACGACAACAAACAAACTTTTAGTTGCGTTTTGGGTTTTTGGCGGGAAAAAATTTTTTGTGTTTTTATTTTGGTATACCCAAATAATGGTAATGGTAAGGTATACCGATAAATTTGTGTTTAATGGCGTCTACTTGAACCGGTCGTTATTTTGATAT
Source organism: Ectropis grisescens (assembly GCA_017562165.1). Classification (NCBI taxonomy): domain Eukaryota; kingdom Metazoa; phylum Arthropoda; class Insecta; order Lepidoptera; family Geometridae; genus Ectropis; species Ectropis grisescens. The sequence continues at coordinate 9,890,219 of CM029767.1, read as the reverse complement.
AACCCACATTAAAATTAGAGTGCATTTACATAAAAATCGTTAAATTAAATAAAAAACAGAAAACAAAATTTTTGGCGGGAAAATGGGAAGTATTGAAATCAAATAATTTTTATTTGTGCAATCGAATAGGCAGTGTTTTTGGTGTTTCGAGTTTGTAATTTCGTATACAACACATTTCACCCATAAAACCACTGTGTTCCTTATAAATTATTAAAGTAAAAGTTGTTAGACTACTTGAGAAATCGCAAAAATTTTTACTCAAGTGTCAAATAATGTTAGTTTACATTTTAAGTACATTAATTATAAATAAATAATACCGCTAGAAGCGTCTAGAAACACTCTTGAGAGTAAATGGCCCAAACGGGTAAAAGTAAGGCGCCACTTCATATGCCGGAACATAAACACCGCACTTATGTAACCTGACACCCGTTTTCCCGCCAAATTTGTAAACGCGAAGAGCGGGCAGTTTATCAAGCGGATATAGTACTCATCAGGTTCCCGTACACATACAACGGTGAAAGAATGACTGAAATTGGTTCAGTAATTCCTGAGAATATCGCTTTTAAACAAAACACCTCTTCAGCTACCTGCTACGCCACCTGTCGGAAATTGGTTGTACCAACTCAGATTTAGAAAAAACAAATTGATTAGCAAAGGTTTTATGTTCAAGAGGTATGTAAGCTGTGATATTCAATGACGCAATCTTAGACACATGCTGTCATGTGTCATGTCAAAGCACGAAACGTACGAAAACTCTCAATAAGGAATATTTTTTCCCGATTGTTTTACATTCTTGATTCATACTCCGCTTCTATTAATAGTACCGTTATGTTCTTTAGTCTATAGCCTTCCTCGATAAATGGACTATCCCATAGAAAAAGAATCTTTCAATCCGGACCATTACTTCCCGAGATCCTAGCGTTCAAATAAACAAACAGACAAACTCTTCAGCTTTATAATATTAGTATAGAAAGTATAGATTTGTTTGTTGATCATAGTAGTATATTTTGATTTGCAATGTTTTTTATCAATGTAACATGTAATCTTTCGTTTTTCGCGTAATTAAAGTTTAAATTTTAATAAATAGCTCAATATTGTACATAACAATAAAATAAAAAAGAATTCGAGTTTTTTTTTCGATTTTGGCATTTTCTGAGAATATTTACTACAGTAATATTTATATTTTTTTCACCATCGGAAAGTAGAGATTTCGATGAACAGAATAAGTAGGTGAAGTGAAGTAGGTAAGGTATGGTAGGTGAGGTAAGGTCAATTTTCGATTGAAAATTGGGGTGCTTTTTCGTTATTAATTCAAAATAAGGTGCAAAAATAAATATTTCTAATTAAACAAATTACAGCGTATTTGGGTCATAAAAGGGAAAGTTTTCACCGAATTTCGTAAAAAAAAACTTATTTGAAAAGATAACAATAAAAACCAAAACTTGAGAAATTACAGGGCTTAGAGATATAATATCTTAGATCTCTGGGTGACGAGCCCAGTGCAGTGCTAGGTAATTATTTGGACTCTTCATGTTCCAATAGCTGCGTGTCACTTTGCTTACCGTCAGACATATGTCCAGCTCGTCTCGTCACTTATTATAAAATTATATAAAAAAACATGGTTTTTTGAATTTTTCACATACATTTTGAGGTTATATAAAAATCGCCGGACGCCATTGAAACTTGAGTCGGACTGGACTGACTATACCAACCGTGAGTTACCTTCATTTTTGAAATTTTTCATACTTAATATGAAAGTGTTCGGGCCATTGTAAACAGTGGACAGCCTCAGATTTGGTAGTCTCAGACACACTAGAAGTAGCTAGGTGCCTATGAGCTGTTTAAGTCTACTCAGACTCAAATACGAGTATCAGACTGTTTAGCTATGTGACACTAAGAGGTTGGCTAAGAGGGTAGATTGGAGGTCACTTGGGGGGTAGCCCCTAATCTGTTCAGTTCAGTTCTGTTGTTCTGTTGGTCTCAGAGTCATATTTACACAATTTTCATATTTACAGTTTCATAATGGTATTTCCACAGTATTTAGTTGCTTACTTTTTACGTAGTGACTTGTTCATTAGGACACACTTTATATATTCGTAAAGTACCAAGAAGCATATTTATAATGGTTTGTGACGTGGTGGAGATACTGAGATCACTTGAAACAAGTGTTCAATAATGTTTATGATGAATTTTTCGGTGTTAGGTATTTGATGGGCCACAATATTTTCTAATTGTACATGTCATTTTTCCCGTCCGAAATTTCATTTAAAGAATCACATTCATTTTTGCGAGATTATTGTAATCACGGCTTAGCTCAACCGCTCATGCAATTTTTTTATTACGGAAAAGGGTTGAAGAGGTCGAAAAGGGAATGAAAGCGTATGTAGCAGTTTGTTATTGTTGAAGAAAAAACGCCTTGAATAAATTATTTAGTTGTGTATAACGCTTTTCGTACTAAATACGTTTTCAAGCAGTCTTAAACGTTTTCTTTTTCCTTGAGACCTGCTAACTCATTAGGAATAATATTATAAAAACGCGCACAATTGCCGAAAAAGGAAGTACCTTTTGATTATATATATATCAGGGGAGGTTGGAGGCCACTTGGGGGTAAACCCTAATATGTTTAGTTCAGTTATTGAAGGCAGAGTAATATTTACTGAAATCAGTACACATTTTTCTTATTTACAGTTTCTGGTTGCTATTTCCACAGTATTTAATTTCTTACGTTTTACATAGTGACTTGTTCATTATGACACAGTTTATATATGTATTCGTTACGTACCAAGAAGCACAAAATGGTTTGTGACATGGTGGAGATACTGAGATCACTTAAAAAAAGTAATCAGATATGTTTATGAGTTCGCAATTTTTATGCTGCGATGAATTTTTCGGTTTTAAGTATTTGATAGGACACGATACATTTTCTAATTGTACATGTTATTTTTCCCGTCCGCAATTTATTACAAAGAATCACATTCATTCATGAGAGATCATTGTAATCACGGCTTAGCTCAACCGTGTTTAGTTATCCCAAGGAAGGATATGGGTTACTTTTATCAAGGAAAAGGGTTGAAGAGGTCGAAATGAAAATGAAAGCTTATGTAGCAGTTTGACATTGTTGATGATAAAACCATTAAATTTAGTAAGTGTACTTGGATGATCATAATTGTTCTATTTCTCCCTCCAAGAAGTTCTAATAATGGCCATGCAAACATCCAACGACAATTAGTTTGAACTCGATCTAGTGAGTACTTTGTTTTTAGTACGTCATAAATTCACTATTATTAAAACATCGATGCAAAACCCTTCATGGGCGGGTCCGACTCGCACTTGCCCGCTTTTATTTGATATATGTGTTAGGTACGCCGCATCGCCGATTGTGAATTGATTTTGAAGAGTTAATTTTATTGTTTAGTAGATCCTAGTTCCGACGTGGTCCCATATACATTATATCAAAAATCAAATCAAAGCGATTTTCGAAATATCAGCAGAAAACTAAACTTTACTATTCTTTATCTGGACGACGTAAACGTATTGTTTAAGTCGCCGTTGTCCAGATATAGTTATAGTTTCTCTCTAAATTTGGTCGCGTGTCTAAATTTATTTTTAATTGAAGTCGGTTTTATTTTCAGAGTAAATAAATTTGTACAAATCAATGAAAATATTGAAAAAAATGCGAAATCGGAATTTGAAGAATGAAGCAGTGAAGAACGAAGAAAAATGCTTGGCGTCAAGAAGTTTTGTAGCGTATCTTTTGGGCAATACTCGTGAATATATTTTGATATTTATAATATGACGTGACAATTGCCCTTACTATACACTACCAAAATCAAGCAGCAAGTCGCAAGATTACATCCATCACGCCCATCATCTAAGATCCCAAGAGGTCGGCTCAGGAGTAGCTCCTGTGAGCTAGTTACCTTATCTCAGTGTAGGTATGTACTCGTACTTACACAGGTCTTAAGAGGAGAAAAAAACCGAATAGGGTTGAGCGGTGTAGGTATTATGGAAGACTTCAAGAATCACCACAATGAAGAAAGAAGGCAGCACAGCAAGTAATACGATTTTAGTTCTTCGTCTTTTGTGATTCTATTTTGAGTATTTTTATAATGGCAGAATAGAGTTCCAAAGGACGTCGCACTGAAAACCAAAACCACAGAAAGCAGTGAAGAACTTGAAGAAGTCTTGAAGACAGAAGATGTGATTGTTCTTGTTCCGCTGTTGTTGATAGTTGGTCCGCAATCAGGTTTTGTTTCTCTTATTCAAGGTTCCTACTATTATCCATTGATGACAGGCAAACAAAACCTGATGAGTGGCACCAAATAATCTACGAAAATACGATATCGGAAATCCACCAACCACCAATTGTTGTAAACTCAAGTTGTACATTTTTTATATGTTTTACACAGTGCGAGCAATTAATATATTCTTTTTCTTATTCCAACCCTACAACCCACTGTTATACATAGAGATCTTCCTAGTCACGTCGATGTTGTAAATTACTATATCTATACTGCATGACATAAACGATCGATATCGCATATTAGACCAGGGTAGAAGTATTTTTGTATATATATTTTTGTATATACGTGTATTTTTTATAAACAATGTTGTGTACTGTACTGTATTTCTAATACTGGCTAGGCTAACTAACGGTTGTTACAAGTGCTACAAAATAGTAGGTATTTATGTAGTAAGACCCAGACCCGCCTAGCCTCTTCCCCCACTTCTCTGTGAAATACCTTTTGATGGGCTAAAATTTTTTGTAGGTCGCTCAGGTATATAAGTTATCTAACAATAGTTATAAATAGGCATCTACGCATATGATTTAAAGAAGATTTGACAACTTTCTCAAAATATTGTAGATGTCTTATTAAATGTTAATTTTATTAACTTACTAGATGTCCGCCCCGGCGTTGCCCGTGGTACATTCTATCCGCTTGATACACCAGCGTGTAATATAGTACCCAAAAACTTGGTTGTGGACGACAATAAACAAACTTTTAGTTGCGTTTTGGGGTTTTGGCGGGAAAAAAATTTTTCGTGTTTTTATTTTGGTATACCCAAATAATGGTAATGGTAAGGTATACCGATAAATTTGTGTTTAATGGCGTCTACTTGAACCGGTCGTTATTTTGATATAACCCACATTAAAATTAGAGTGCATTTACATAAAAATCGTTAAATTAAATAAAAAACAGAAAACAAAATTTTTGGCTGGAAAATGGGAAGTATTGAAATCAAATAATTTTTATTTGTGCAATCGAATAGGCAGTGTTTTTGGTGTTTCGAGTTTGTAATTTCGTATACAACACATTTCACCCATAAAACCACTGTGTTCCTTATAAATTATTAAAGTAAAAGTTGTTAGACTACTTGAGAAATCGCAAAAATTTTTACTCAAGTGTCAAAAAATGTTAGTTTACATTTTAAGTACATTAATTATAAATAAATAATACCGCTAGAAGCGTCTAGAAACACTCTTGAGAGTAAATGGCCCAAACGGGTAAAAGTAAGGCGCCACTTCATATGCCGGAACATAAACACCGCACTTATGTAACCTGACACCCGTTTTCCCGCCAAATTTGTAAACGCGAAGAGCGGGCAGTTTATCAAGCGGATATAGTACTCATCAGGTTCCGTACACATACAACGGTGAAAGAATGACTGAAATTGGTTCAGTCATTCCTGAGAATATCGCTTTTAAACAAAACACCTCTTCAGCTACCTGCTACGCCACCTGTCGGAAATTGGTTGTACCAACTCAGATTTAGAAAAACAAATTGATTAGCAAAGGTTTTATGTTCAAGAGGTATGTAAGCTGTGATATTCAATGACGCAATCTTAGACACATGCTGTCATGTGTCATGTCAAAGCACGAAACGTACGAAAACTCTCAATAAGGAATATTTTTTCCCGATTGTTTTACATTCTTGATTCATACTCCGCTTCTATTAATAGTACCGTTATGTTCTTTAGTCTATAGCCTTCCTCGATAAATGGACTATCCAATAGAAAAAGAATCTTTCAATCCGGACCAGTACTTTCCGAGATCCTAGCGTTCAAATAAACAAACAGACAAACTCTTCAGCTTTATAATATTAGTATAGAAAGTATAGATTTGTTTGTTGATCATAGTAGTATTTTTTGATTTGCAATGTTTTTTATCAATGTAACATGTAATCTTTCGTTTTTCGAGTAATTAAAGTTTAAATTTTAATAAATAGCTCAATATTGTACATAACAATAAAATAAAAAGTATTCGAGTTTTTTTTTTCGATTTTGGCATTTTCTGAGAATATATTTACTACAGTAAGGAGGTAAGGTCAATTTTCGATTGAAAATTGGGGTGCTTTTTAACCGACTTCAAAAAAGGAGGTTTCTCAATTCGACCGTATGTATGTTCATTTTTTAATTTTTTTTTTTTTTATGTGTGTTCGCGGATAACTTCGTCGTTTATGAACCGATTTTGATGATTCTTTTTTTGTTGTAAAGGAGATATTCCAAGGGTGGTACCATGATAAGGAAACCAGGATCTGATGATGGTATCCTAGAGAAATCGAGGATAACTTTCGAAAATTGTAAAGATAACTAGTGCGTTAGTTAAGTTTTTGCTTGAGCATTTTAAAGCAGTATAGTTTAAAGATGGTCTGGAGTCGATCTGATGAGGGAACGGGAAGACGGTCGAGGGAACTCCTCGACGGTACATAGTAGTTACCTTGTGTTTGGGCTCGATGAATTTGTATTGATGAGAACTTTTTACATAGATGGGTTGTTACTGTCATTAGTGGTCTGATGATGAAGATAAAGGACAGTCAAGGGAATTTCTTAACGGTTTACAGGAACTATCCAGTGTTTGGGTTTAATTCATGTATTGAGATCTCAACACGAAATCGTGTAAATGCATTAGTGAAAACTTGTTTAACACTAAAAAGGGTAAAATAAACTATTTTCTACAAAAATTAAACCGACTTCAACACCACAAATAGGCACTCAAAAGCGAAAAATAATTTAATATAGGTAATTATTATAACCTCTACTCACTTATCTATATGAAGTCGGTGCCAGCCAAATCTAACAGGTAGTAGATAGATACTACTTACCTATGCCTACTTACTTACTACCTCGTACATAGTATATCTACTAACTTTTTAACTAGCCTGGCACCGACTTCATATGGATGAGTGAGTAGAGGTTATAATAATTACCTATATTAAATTATTTTTCGCTTTTGAGTGCCTATTTGTGGTGTTGAAGTCGGTTTAATTTTTGTAGAAAATAGTTTATTCGTTATTAATTCAAAATAAAGTGCAAAAATAAATATTTCTAATTAAACAAATTACAGCGTATTTGGGTCATAAAAGGGAAAGTTTTCACCGAATTTCGTAAAAATAAACTTATTTGAAAAAGATAACAATAAAAAACCAAAAACTTGAGAAATTACAGGGCTTAGAGATATAATATCTTAGATCTCTGGGTGACGAGCCCAGTGCAGTGCTAGGTAATTATTTGGACTCTTCATGTTCCAATAGCTGCGTGTCACTTTGCTTACCGTCAGACATATGTCCAGCTCGTCTCGTCACTTATTATAAAATTATAAAAAAAACATGGTTTTTTGAATTTTTCACATACATTTTGAGGTTATATAAAAATCGCCGGACGCCATTGAAACTTGAGTCGGACTGGACTGACTATACCAACCGTGAGTTACCTTCATTTTTGAAATTTTTCATACTTAATATATAAAAGTGTTCGGGCCATTGTAAACAGAGGACAGCCTCAGATTTGGTAGTCTCAGACACACTAGAAGTAGCTAGGTGCCTATGAGCTGTTTAAGTCTACTCAGACTCAAATACGAGTATCAGACTGTTTAGCTATGTGACACTAAGAGGTTGGCTAAGAGGGTAGATTGGAGGTCACTTGGGGGGTAGCCCCTAATCTGTTCAGTTCAGTTCTGTTGTTCTGTTGGTCTCAGAGTCATATTTACACAATTTTCATATTTACAGTTTCATAATGGTATTTCCACAGTATTTAGTTGCTTACTTTTTACGTAGTGACTTGTTCATTAGGACACACTTTATATATTCGTAAAGTACCAAGAAGCATATTTATAATGGTTTGTGACGTGGTGGAGATACTGAGATCACTTGAAACAAGTGTTCAAAAATGTTTATGATGAATTTTTCGGTGTTAGGTATTTGATGGGACACAATATTTTCTAATTGTACATGTCATTTTTCCCGTCCGAAATTTAATTTAAAGAATCACATTCATTTATGCGAGATCATTGTAATCACGGCTTAGCTCAACCGCTCATGCAACTTTTTTATTACGGAAAAGGGTTGAAGAGGTCGAAAAGGGAATGAAAGCGTATGTAGCAGTTTGTTATTGTTGAAGAAAAAACGCCTTGAATAAATTATTTAGTTGTGTATAACGCTTTTCGTACTAAATACGTTTTCTAGCAGTCTTAAACGTTTTCTTTTTCCTTGAGACCTACTAACTCATTAGGAATAATATTATAAAAACGCACACAATTGCCGAAAAAGGAAGTATCTTTTGATTATATATATATCAGGGGAGGTTGGAGGCCACTTGGGGGTAAACCCCAATATGTTTAGTTCAGTTATTGAAGGCAGAGTAATATTTACTGAAATCAGTACACATTTTTCTTATTTACAGTTTCTAGTTGCTATTTCCACAGTATTTAATTTCTTACGTTTTACATAGTGACTTGTTCATTATGACACAGTTTATATATGTATTCGTTACGTACCAAGAAGCACAAAATGGTTTGTGACATGGTGGAGATACTGAGATCACTTAAAAAAAGTAATCAGATATGTTTATGAGTTCGCAATTTTTATACTGCGATGAATTTTTCGGTTTTAAGTATTTGATAGAACACGATACATTTTCTAATTGTACATGTTATTTTTCCCGTCCGCAATTTATTACAAAGAATCACATTCATTCATGAGAGATCATTGTAATCACGGCTTAGCTCAACCGTGTTTAGTTATCCCAAGGAAGGATATGGGTTACTTTTTATCAAGGAAAAGGGTTGAAGAGGTCGAAATGAAAAATGAAAGCTTATGTAGCAGTTTGACATTGTTGATGATAAAACCATTAAATTTAGTAAGTGTACGTGGATGATCATAATTGTTCTGTTTCTCCCTCCAAGAAGCTCTAACAATGACCAGGCAAACATCCAATGACAATTAGTTTGAACTCGATCTAGTGAGAACTTTGTTTTTAGTACGTCATAAATTTACTATTATTAAAACATCGATGAAAGAACCCTTCATGGGCGGGTCCGACTCGCACTTGCCCGCTTTTATTTGATATATGTGTTAGGTACGCCGCATCGCCGATTGTGAATTGATTTTGGTGAGTTAATTTTATTGTTTAGTAGATCCTAGTTCCGACGTGGTCCCATATACATTATAACAAAATCAAATCAAAGCGATTTTAGAAATATCAGCATGAAACTAAACTTTACTTTTCTTTATCTGGCCGACGTAAACGTATTGTTTACGTCGCCGTCGTCCAGATATAGTTATAGTTTCTCTCTAAATTTGGTCGCGTGTCTAAATTTATTTTTAATTGAAGTCGGTTTTATTTTCAGAGTAAATAAATTTGTACAAATCAATGAAAATATTAAAAAAAATGCGAAATCGGAATTTGAAGAATGAAGCAGTGAAGAACGAAGAAAAATGCTTGGCGTCAAGAAGTTTTGTAGCGTATCTTTTGGGCAATACTCGTGAATATATTTTGATATTTATAATATGACGTGACAATTGCCCTTACTATACACTACCAAAATCCCGCAGCAAGTCGCAAGATTACATCCATCACGCCCATCATCTAAGATCCCAAGAGGTCGGCTCAGGAGTAGCTCCTGTGAGCTAGTTACCTTATCTCAGTGTAGGTATGTACTCGTACTTACACAGGTCTTAAGAGGAGAAAAAACCGAATAGGTTTGAGCGGTGTAGGTATTATGGAAGACTTCAAGAATCACCACAATGAAGAAAGAAGGCAGCACAGCAAGTAATACGATTTTAGTTTTTCGTCTTTTGTGATTCTATCTTGAGTAATTATACGAGTATAATGGCAGATTAGAGTTCCAAAGGACGTCGCACTGAAAACCAAAACCACAGCAAGCAGTGAAGAACTTGAAGAAGTCTTGAAGACAGAAGATGTGATTGTTCTTGTTCCGCTTTTGTTGATAGTTGGTCCGCAATCAGGTTTTGTTTCTCTTATTCAATGTTCCTACTATTATCCATTGATGACAGGCAAACAAAACCTGATGAGTGGCACCAAATAATCTACGAAAATACGATATCGGAAATCCACCAACCACCAATTGTTGTAAACTCAAGTTGTACATTTTTATATGTTTTACACAGTGCGAGCAATTAATATATTCTTTTCTTATTCCAACCCTACAACCCACTGTTATATGTACATAGAGATCTTCCTAGTCACGTCGATGTTGTAAATTACTATATCTATACTGCATAACATAAACGATCGATATCGCATATTAGACCAGGGTAGAAGTATTTTTGTATATATTTTTTTATATACGTGTATTTTTATAAACAATGTTGTGTACTGTACTGTATTTCTAATACTGGCTAGGCTAACTAACGGTTGTTACAAGTGCTACAAAATAGTAGGTATTTATGTAGTAAGACCCAGACCCGCCTAGCCTCTTCCCCACTTCTCTGTGAAATACCTTTTGATGGGCTAAAATTTTTTGTAGGTCACTCAGGTATATAAGCTGACAATAGTTATAAATAGGCATCTACGCATATAATTTAAAGAAGATTTGACAACTTTCTCAAAATATTGTAGATGTCTTATTAAATGTTAATTTTATTAACTTACTAGATGTCCACCCCGGCGTTGCCCGTGGTACATTCTATCCGCTTGATACACCGGCGTGTAATATAGTACCCAAAAACTTGGTTGATGACGACAACAAACAAACTTACAACACACACAACACACAACAACACACTTACAAACTTATAGTTGCGTTTTGGGTTTTTGGCGGGAAAAAATTTTTTCGTGTTTTTATTTGGGTAGGTATACCGATAAATTTGTGTTTAATGGCGTCTACTTGAACCGGTCTTTATTTTGATATAACCCACACTAAAATTAAAGTTCATTTACATAGAAAAATCGTAAAATTGAAAACAAAAACAAAATCAAATTTTTTTGCGGGAAAATGGTCCCGAAGTATTGAAAAAAATTAAAAAAATATAATTTGTGCAATCGAATACAGTGTTTTTGGTGTTTCGAGTTTGTTATTTCGTATACAACACATTTATCCCATAAAACCACTGTCTCCCTAATAAATTACTAGATGGCCGCCCCGGCTTCGCCCGTGGTATATTATATAGTACTCATCGGGATCCTGTACATATCCAACGGTGAAAGAATGACTGAAATCGGTTCACTCATTCCTGAGAATATCGATTTCAAACAAAAAACCTCTTCAGCAACCTGCTACGCCACCCGTCGGAAATTGGTCGTACCAACTCAGATTTAGAAAAAAAAATAGCAAAGGTTATTCAATGCACAGATTACTGAAATTCAATGACGCAATCTTACACACATGCTGTCATGTGTCATGTCAAAGCACGAAACGTACGAAAACTCTCAAATATTTTTTCCCGATTTTGTTACATTCTTGTTTCATGCTCCGCTTCAAGTAATAGTAGAGTTATTTTCTATAGCCTTAAGCCTTCCTCGATAAATGGACTATCCAATAGAAAAAGAATCTTTCAATTCGGACCAGTACTTCCCGAGATCCTAGCGTTCAAGCAAACAAACAAACAAACAAACTCTTCAACTTTATAATATTATGTTAGTATAGATTAAAGTTATAGTTGTTAGACTACTTGAGAAATCGCAAATTTTTTTACTCAAGTGTTTAAAATTTTAGTTTACATTTTAAGTACATTAATTAATTATAAATAAATGATACCGCTAGAAGCGTCTTAAAACGCTCTTGAGAGTAAATGGCTCAAACGGGTAAAAGTAAGGCGGCACTTCATATGCCGAAACATAAACACCGCACTTATGTAACCTGACACCCGTTTTCTCGCCAAATTTGTAAAACGCGAAAATCGGCCAGTGTATCAAGCGGGTATAACGCTTTTCTTACTAAATACGTTTTCTAGCAGTCTTAAACGTTTTCTTTTTCCTTGTGACCTACTTAACTCATTAGAAATAATATTATAAAAACGCACACGAGGTCGAGGTATTTAAACAATGAATTAAATCGTGATTAAGTCCTGTAGATACATTATAAACATTATGTGTTCAAATCGCGAAAGTTTAAAAACAATAGTGAGTACTTTGTTTTTAGTACGTCATAAATTCACTATTATTAAAACATCGATGCAAAACCCTTCATGGGCGGGTCCGACTCGCACTTGCCCGCTTTTATTTGATATATGTGTTAGGTACGCCGCATCGCCGATTGTGAATTGATTTTGGTGAGTTAATTTTATTGTTTAGTAGATCCTAGTTCCGACGTGGTCCCATATACATTATATCAAAAATCAAATCAAAGCGATTTTCGAAATATCAGCAGGAAACTAAACTTTACTTTTCTTTATCTGGACGACGGCGACGTAAACAATACGTTTACGTCGTCCAGATATAGTTATAGTTTCTCTCTAAATTTGGTCGCGTGTCTAAATTTATTTTTAATTGAAGTCGGTTTTATTTTCAGAGTAAATAAATTTGTACAAATCAATGAAAATATTGAAAAAAATGCGAAATCGGAATTTGAAGAATGAAGCAGTGAAGAACGAAGAAAAATGCTTGGCGTCAAGAAGTTTTGTAGCGTATCTTTTGGGCAATCCTCGTGAATATATTTTGATATTTATAATATGACGTGACAATTGCCCTTACTATACACTACCAAAATCCAGCAGCAAGTCGCAAGATTACATCCATCACGCCCATCATCTAAGATCCCAAGAGGTCGGCTCAGGAGTAGCTCCTGTGAGCTAGTTACCTTATCTCAGTGTAGGTATGTACTCGTACTTACACAGGTCTTAAGAGGAGAAACAAAACCGAATAGGGTTGAGCGGTGTAGGTATTATGGAAGACTTCAAGAATCACCACAATGAAGAAAGAAGGCAGCACAGCAAGTAATACGATTTTAGTTCTTCGTCTCTTGTGATTCTATTTTGAGTAATTATATAATGGCAGAATAGAGTTCCAAAGGACGTCGCACTGAAAACCAAAACCACAGAAAGCAATGAAGAACTTGAAGAAGTCTTGAAGACAGAAGATGTGATTGTTCTTGTTCCGCTGTTGTTGATAGTTGGTCCGCAATCAGGTTTTGTTTCTCTTATTCAAGGTTCCTACTATTATCCATTGATGACAGGCAAACAAAACCTGATGAGTGGCACCAAATAATCTACGAAAATACGATAATGAATCAAAATTATGATTACTACTTGTAATGACGTAGGGCGAGTAATGTCAGATTACATTGTATGTACTTCTTTACGCGCGCGAAATGGGAATCTGAGTGAACCGAGTTACTCGGCCGATTATTCGGTTGAAAAAAAGTTGAACTGAGTAAAACTCGGTACTCGTTACCGGTTTAAGTATTACTCGGCGCATCTCTAGTTATAATTAACTACGTAGCCTATGTGATCTTTTCAGACTATGTGATATCGGAAATCCACCAATCACCAAGTGTCGATTTTCGAAATATGAGCAGGAAACTAAACTTTACTTTTATCTATCTGGACGACGTAAACGTATCGATAGGTTCTTATGAAATCTGGTCGCGTGTCTGAATTTAATTTATAATTGAAGTCGGTTTTATTTTCAGAGTAAATAAATACTACAAATCAAAGTAAATATTGAAAAATGCGAAATCGGAATTTGAAGAATGAAGCAGTGAAGAACGAAGAAAAATGCTTGGCGTCACAAAGTTTTGTAGCGTATCTTTTAGCCAACACCCGTGGATATATTTTGATATATAATTGGTCCGTGGTTGTTGGCTTAATTATATACTAACAGAGTCCAGCAGCAAGACGCAAGATTACATCCATCACGCCCATCAACTTAGATCCCAAGAGGTCGGCTCAGGAGTAGCACCTGTGAGCTAGTTACCTTATCTCAGTGTAGGTATGTACTCGTACTTACACAGTTCTTAATTGTTATACTTTGTTTTTCATTTTTTCGAACCATTGGAAATTAACATCACTTTTCTTATCCGATTAGAATAATGTAGTAGTCATTTTTGGTGAATTTTGTCAGTTTTGTGTTTAGACCTCTGATGACTTGTTAAGTGCCCACATTTGGTGATAAGCGGTGGCAAATGTCAATGTTTTTTGTTGTGGAACTGTGTTTTCTGCTGATTGCAATGTTTTAGATAGCAGGCGTCAACGTAGTGGAGTGGTTGGAGAAGAAAAGCCGAGGACAGGGTTGAGTGGCGTAGGTATTATGGAATGCTTCTAGAAGCACTACAATGAAGAAAGAAGATAGCGACAGCACAGAAAGTCATATTTTTTAGTCCTTTGTTTTTTGTTCTTCCACGTTGTTTGGTTAAATAATTGCAACGAGGAACCTCAAAAGACAAAGCACTGAAAACCAATAGCAACAGAAAGCAGTGAAGAATTTGAAGAAGAATTTAAGACAGAAGATATGATTGTTATTGATTGTTGGTCCGCAATCAATCAAGGTTTTGTTTCTCCTATTCAAGGTTCTTACTATTATCTATTGCAGAAGAAAATTGCTCTTTTTGCAAAATGAAGACTGAAACTATAGCAGCGGCTGAGCTCCATTATAGCAATGGTATGGCTACAATAGGGTTTAGCCCACGCCAGAACAAAATTTGAAATTTTGTGAAATGAAAATTTGTAAAATAAACCTTTCTAGCTGTAGAAATATCAGCTATTTTTCTTATTTATCGGAAAACGTATGGAGCCGAGCTCAGACTGTCAATTAGTTTATCAATATGGGTATCCTACTGTAACTTTGAGCCCACTATGATGCCTAAAAAGACTGCAGTATCAGCATCAGTCCATGTTTAGCTATGCGAGGCTCAGGGTGGCTAAGAGGGAGGTTGGGGCCACTTGGGAAATAACCCCTCAATCGGTTCAGTTTAGTCATCGGTCTCAGAGGAATATTTACTGAAGTCAGTTCACAATTTTGTAATGTACATTTTCATGATGTTATTTTTGTGAAGTGACGTGTTAATCAGGACACACTTTATATATTTGCATAAAACGGTTCACGGCATTGTGAAGATACTGAGATCAATGGAAAATAAAGGCAAAGATAATTTATTTCACAGAAATACAAATACAGTGATGTATGTATGTGGCTTTGCCTTTTGCTTTAGTATAAATACTGTGGTGCAAAAGGCAGCGTCTTCCATTTGATCACTAAATTATGATGTTCAACAACATAAAATGTAGGAATTCATTCATGCGAGATCGTTGTAATCACGGCTTAGCTCTTATCCCAAGAAAGGACAAGGGCTACTTTTAAAAAAGGCAAAATGGTTGAAGAAAAAAAGCCATTGTTGAAGACGAAACCATTTAATTTAGTAAGTGTACTTGGAAGTTCATAATTGTTGAACTTAAAACCATGAAACTTTGTAGGTACATACTGGTATTATAGGTATATAGGTCATATTATAGGTATTGCTGGCACCGGGTTTAAATAGATAAGTGAGTAGCGCTTGTAATAATATCATTTATTTATTTTTCGCTATTAAGTGCATATTCGTTTAATGTTCATCATTTTCATGTCGTAGCTGTTTAGTGCAAAGCAACAGGTATCATTAATGCTTTTACACAATGTGTTGAAACACATTTTAACCGACTTCAAAAAGGAGGTTTCTCAATTCGACCGTACATTTTTTTTTTTCTTTACAGACTTTGTTTCAGATTTTTGCGCTCTTTTTGTCCTATGTAGGTACTTTTCCGTGAATTGACAGAATTAGAGCTTTTAAGCTCAGTTGGTGGTTACATCTTTTTCTGATGTTTATATCACTCTTTATAGCCTCAACCAAAGGCCATTTTTGATTTAGGTTCGACCATTTCCCCCAAGCGGAAGGGTAGATATGTGCAAATGCATTTCCTCCACGTAAAAAAGCTTTCATAGGTATTACCTAAGAAATGAATAGAAGAAACATCAGATGCATAATCAGTGATAGACACTATAGCAACATTGGCCTACTCAATGTAGGTACGATTTGCACAAGAACAAAATCACAAATTTTGATTAAATCCGACTATGTCTGATTTGTAACTTTTCTAACTGAACTAACTGAATTTCGTAAAAAAAATATTGTTTAGTAGATCCTAGTTCCGACGTGGTCCCATATACATTATATCAAAATCAAATCAAAGCGATTTTCGAAATATCAACAGAAAACTAAACTTTACTTTTCTTTATCTGGCCGTCGTCCAGATATAGTTATAGTTTCTCTCTAAATTTGGTCGCGTGTCTAAATTTATTTTTAATTGAAGTCGGTTTTATTTTCAGAGTAAATAAATTTGTACAAATCAATGAAAATATTGAAAAAAATGCGAAATCGGAATTTGAAGAATGAAGCAGTGAAGAACAAAGAAAAATGCTTGGCGTCAAGAAGTTTTGTAGCGTATCTTTTGGGCAATACTCGTGAATATATTTTGATATTTATAATATGACGTGACAATTGCCCTTACTATACACTACCAAAATCCAGCAACAAGTCGCAAGATTACATCCATCACGCCCATCATCTAAGATCCCAAGAGGTCGGCTCAGGAGTAGCTCCTGTGAGCTAGTTACCTTATCTCAGTGTAGGTATGTACTCGTACTTACACAGGTCTTAAGAGGAGAAACAAAACCGAATAGGGTTGAGCGGTGTAGGTATTATGGAAGACTTCAAGAATCACCACAATGAAGAAAGAAGGCAGCACAGCAAGTAATACGATTTTAGTTCTTCGTCTTTTGTGATTCTATCTTGAGTAATTATATAATGGCAGATTAGAGTTCCAAAGGACGTCGCACTGAAAACCAAAACCACAGAAAGCAGTGAAGAACTTGAAGAAGTCTTGAAGACAGAAGATGTGATTGTTCTTGTTCCGCTGTTGTTGATAGTTGGTCCGCAATCAGGTTTTGTTTCT
The DNA here is from genome assembly GCA_017562165.1 of Ectropis grisescens. Lineage (NCBI taxonomy): Eukaryota > Metazoa > Arthropoda > Insecta > Lepidoptera > Geometridae > Ectropis > Ectropis grisescens. The sequence goes on along the minus strand of CM029767.1, from coordinate 9,873,057 downwards.
CTTATTCAAGGTTCCTACTATTATCCATTGATGACAGGCAAACAAAACCTGATGAGTGGCACCAAATAATCTACGAAAATACGATATCGGAAATCCACCAACCACCAATTGTTGTAAACTCAAGTTGTAAATTTTTTATATGTTTTACACAGTGCGAGCAATTAATATATTCTTTTTCTTATTCCAACCCTACAACCCACTGTTATACATAGAGATATTCCTAGTCACGTCGATGTTGTAAATTACTATATCTATACTGCATAACATAAACGATCGATATCGCATATTAGACCAGGGTAGAAGTATTTTTGTATATATATTTTTGTATATACGTGTATTTTTATAAACAATGTTGTGTACTGTACTGTATTTCTAATACTGGCTAGGCTAACTAACGGTTGTTACAAGTGCTACAAAATAGTAGGTATTTATGTAGTAAGACCCAGACCCGCCTAGCCTCTTCCCACTTCTCTGTGAAATACCTTTTGATGGGCTAAAATTTTTGTAGGTCACTCAGGTATATAAGCTAACAATAGTTATAAATAGGCATCTACGCATATAATTTAAAGAAGATTTGACAACTTTCTCAAAATATTGTAGATGTCTTATTAAATGTTAATTTTATTAACTTACTAGATGTCCACCCCGGCGTTGCCCGTGGTACATTCTATCCGCTTGATACACCGGCGTGTAATATAGTACCCAAAACTTGGTTGATGACGACAACAAACAAACTTACAACACACACAACACACAACAACACACTTACAAACTTATAGTTGCGTTTTGGGATTTTGGCGGGAAATTTTTTTTTCAAAGTTTTTATTTGGGTAGGTATACCGATAAATTTGTGTTTAATGGCGTCTACTTGAACCGGTCTTTATTTTGATATAACCCACACTAAAATTAAAGTTCATTTACATAGAAAAATCGTAATGAATCAAAATTATGATTACTACTCGTAATGACGTAGAGCGAGTAATGTCAGATTACATTGTATATACTTCTTTACGCGCGCGAAATGGGAATCTGAGTGAACCGAGTTACTCGGCCGATTATTCGGTTGAAAAAAAGTTGAACTGAGTAAAACTCGGTACTCGTTACCGGTTTAAGTATTACTCGGCGCATCTCTAGTTATAATTAACTACGTAGCCTATGTGATCTTTTAAGACTATGTGACATCGGAAATCCACCAATCACCAAGTGTCGATTTTCGAAATATGAGCAGGAAACTAAACTTTACTTTTATCTATCTGGACGACGTAAACGTATCGATAGGTTCTTATGAAATCTGGTCGCGTGTCTGAATTGAATTTATAATTGAAGTCGGTTTTATTTTCAGAGTAAATAAATACTACAAATCAAAGTAAATATTGAAAAAATGCGAAATCGGAATTTGAAGAATGAAGCAGTGAAGAACGAAGAAAAATGCTTGGCGTCACAAAGTTTTGTAGCGTATCTTTTAGCCAACACCCGTGGATATATTTTGATATATAATGGGTCCGTGGTTGTTGGCTTAATTATACACTAACAGAGTCCAGCAGCAAGACGCAAGATTACATCCATCACGCCCATCAACTTAGATCCCAAGAGGTCGGCTCAGGAGTAGCACCTGTGAGCTAGTTACCTAATCTCAGTGTAGGTATGTACTCGTTGACCCTGGAGCCGGGGTCTTAACAAGAATTCGGCTTCGGTATACCCTGCCTATCGTACGAGGCGATTAAAAGGGTATCTATGGGCTCGTAGACGGATAGGCTTGGGGGCCTAACGTCCTATGAATAGCGAACCCATCAAAGGAAAGGCTACGGCATGGTGCGGCCCATGTCGTTTAGTCTATCACCCAAGGAAGGTGCCTTAGGCAAAGTGTCAAGAGGACGCCGGTGCGTTCCAACGGAGATCCCGGCGTCCTCCTCCTAGGCACAGATATAGGCCACCGAGGGGGTTTTAGTGAGTAAGATCTCACATAACTCGGCCGCACCCCAATGCAAAGCCGGGTATCCGCAAAGGATTTCCCCCCCAGTCAAAAGAAAAAAAAAAAAAAAAAAGGTATGTACTCGTACTTACACAGTTCTTAATTGTTATACTTTGTTTTTCATTTATTCGAACCATTGGAAATTATAATCACTTTTCTTATCCGATTAGAATAATGTAGTAGTCATTTTTGGTGAATTTTGTCAGTTTTGTGTTTAGACCTCTGATGACTTGTTAAGTGCCCACATTTGGTGATAAGCGGTGGCAAATGTCAATGTTTTTTGTTGTGGAACTGTGTTTTCTGCTGATTGCAATGTTTTAGATAGCAGGCGTCAACGTAGTGGAGTGGTTGGAGAAGAAAAGCCGAGGACAGGGTTGAGTGGCGTAGGTATTATGGAATGCTTCTAGAAGCACTACAATGAAGAAAGAAGATAGCGACAGCACAGAAAGTCATATTTTTAGTCCTTTGTTTTTGTTCTTCCACGTTGTTTGGTTAAATAATTGCAACGAGGAACCTCAAAAGACAAAGCACTGAAAACCAATAGCAACAGAAAGCAGTGAAGAATTTGAAGAAGAATTTAAGACAGAAGATATGATTGTTATTGATTGTTGGTCCGCAATCAATCAAGGTTTTGTTTCTCCTATTCAAGGTTCTTACTATTATCTATTGCAGAAGAAAATTGCTCTTTTTGCAAAATGAAGACTGAAACTATAGCAGCGGCTGAGCTCCATTATAGCAATGGTATGGCTACAATAGGGTTTAGCCACGCCAGAACAAAATTTGAAATTTTGTGAAATGAAAATTTGTAAAATAAACCTTTCTAGCTGTAGAAATATCAGCTATTTTTCTTATTTATCGGAAAACGTATGGAGCCGAGCTCAGACTGTCAATTAGTTTATCAATATGGGTATCCTACTGTAACTTTGAGCCCACTATGATGCCTAAAAAGACTGCGAGTATCAGCATCAGTCCATGTTTAGCTATGCGAGGCTCGGGGTGGCTAAGAGGGGAGGTTGGAGGCCACTTGGGAAATAACCCCTCAATCGGTTCAGTTTAGTCATCGGTCTCAGAGGAATATTTACTGAAGTCAGTTCACAATTTTGTAATGTACATTTTCATGATGTTATTTTTGTGTGAAGTGACGTGTTAATCAGGACACACTTTATATATTTGCATAAAACGGTTCACGGCATGGTGAAGATACTGAGATCAATGGAAAAATAAAGGCAAAGATAATTTATTTCACAGAAATACAAATACAGTGATGTATGTATGTGGCTTTGCCTTTTGCTTTAGTATAAATACTGTGGTGCAAAAGGCAGCGTCTTCCATTTGATCACTAAATTATGATGTTCAACAACATAAAATGTAGGAATTCATTCATGCGAGATCGTTGTAATCACGGCTTAGCTCTTATCCCAAGAAAGGACAAGGGCTACTTTTTAAAAAGGCAAAATGGTTGAAGAAAAAAAAGCCATTGTTGAAGACGAAACCATTTAATTTAGTAAGTGTACTTGGAAGTTCATAATTGTTGAACTTAAAACCATGAAACTTTGTAGGTACATACTGGTATTATAGGTATATAGGTCATATTATAGGTATTGCTGGCACCGGGTTTAAATAGATAAGTGAGTAGCGCTTGTAATAATCATTTATTTATTTTTCGCTATTAAGTGCATATTCGTTTAATGTTCATCATTTTCATGTCGTAGCTGTTTAGTGCAAAGCAACAGGTATCATTAATGCTTTTACACAATGTGTTGAAACACATTTTTTAACCGACTTCAAAAAAGGAGGTTTCTCAATTCGACCGTACATTTTTTTTCTTTACAGACTTTGTTTCAGATTTTTTGCGCTCTTTTTTGTCCTATGTAGGTACTTTTCCGTGAATTGACAGAATTAGAGCTTTTAAGCTCAGTTGGTGGTTACATCTTTTTCTGATGTTTATATCACTCTTTATAGCCTCAACCAAAGGCCATTTTTGATTTAGGTTCGACCATTTCCCCCAAGCGGAAGGGTAGATATGTGCAAATGCATTTCCTCCACGTAAAAAAAGCTTTCATAGGTATTACCTAAGAAATGAATAGAAGAAACATCAGATGCATAATCAGTGATAGACACTATAGCAACATTGGCCTACTCAATGTAGGTACGATTTGCACAAGAACAAAATCACAAATTTTGATTAAATCCGACTATGTCTGATTTGTAACTTTTTCTAACTGAACTAACTGAATTTCGTAAAAAAATATTGTTTAGTAGATCCTAGTTCCGACGTGGTCCCATATACATTATATCAAAAATCAAATCAAAGCGATTTTCGAAATATCAACAGAAAACTAAACTTTACTTTTCTTTATCTGGCCGTCGTCCAGATATAGTTATAGTTTCTCTCTAAATTTGGTCGCGTGTCTAAATTTATTTTTAATTGAAGTCGGTTTTATTTTCAGAGTAAATAAATTTGTACAAATCAATGAAAATATTGAAAAAAATGCGAAATCGGAATTTGAAGAATGAAGCAGTGAAGAACAAAGAAAAATGCTTGGCGTCAAGAAGTTTTGTAGCGTATCTTTTGGGCAATACTCGTGAATATATTTTGATATTTATAATATGACGTGACAATTGCCCTTACTATACACTACCAAAATCCAGCAACAAGTCGCAAGATTACATCCATCACGCCCATCATCTAAGATCCCAAGAGGTCGGCTCAGGAGTAGCTCCTGTGAGCTAGTTACCTTATCTCAGTGTAGGTATGTACTCGTACTTACACAGGTCTTAAGAGGAGAAACAAAACCGAATAGGGTTGAGCGGTGTAGGTATTATGGAAGACTTCAAGAATCACCACAATGAAGAAAGAAGGCAGCACAGCAAGTAATACGATTTTAGTTCTTCGTCTTTTGTGATTCTATCTTGAGTAATTATATAATGGCAGATTAGAGTTCCAAAGGACGTCGCACTGAAAACCAAAACCACAGAAAGCAGTGAAGAACTTGAAGAAGTCTTGAAGACAGAAGATGTGATTGTTCTTGTTCCGCTGTTGTTGATAGTTGGTCCGCAATCAGGTTTTGTTTCTCTTATTCAAGGTTCCTACTATTATCCATTGATGACAGGCAAACAAAACCTGATGAGTGGCACCAAATAATCTACGAAAATACGATATCGGAAATCCACCAACCACCAATTGTTGTAAACTCAAGTGGTAAATTTTTTTATATGTTTTACACAGTGCGAGCAATTAATATATTCTTTTTCTTATTCCAACCCTACAACCCACTGTTATACATAGAGATCTTCCTAGTCACGTCGATGTTGTAAATTACTATATCTATACTGCATAACATAAACGATCGATATCGCATATTAGACCAGGGTAGAAGTATTTTTGTATATATATTTTTGTATATACGTGTATTTTTATAAACAATGTTGTGTACTGTACTGTATTTCTAATACTGGCTAGGCTAACTAACGGTTGTTACAAGTGCTACAAAATAGTAGGTATTTATGTAGTAAGACCCAGACCCGCCTAGCCTCTTCCCCACTTCTCTGTGAAATACCTTTTGATGGGCTAAAATTTTTTGTAGGTCACTCAGGTATATAAGCTAACAATAGTTATAAATAGGCATCTACGCATATAATTTAAAGAAGATTTGACAACTTTCTCAAAATATTGTAGATGTCTTATTAAATGTTAATTTTATTAACTTACTAGATGTCCACCCCGGCGTTGCCCGTGGTACATTCTATCCGCTTGATACACCGGCGTGTAATATAGTACCCAAAAACTTGGTTGATGACGACAACAAACAAACTTACAACACACACAACACACAACAACACACTTACAAACTTATAGTTGCGTTTTGGGATTTTGGCGGGGAAATTTTTTTTTCAAAGTTTTTATTTGGGTAGGTATACCGATAAATTTGTGTTTAATGGCGTCTACTTGAACCGGTCTTTATTTTGATATAACCCACACTAAAATTAAAGTTCATTTACATAGAAAAATCGTAATGAATCAAAATTATGATTACTACTCGTAATGACGTAGAGCGAGTAATGTCAGATTACATTGTATATACTTCTTTACGCGCGCGAAATGGAATCTGAGTGAACCGAGTTACTCGGCCGATTATTCGGTTGAAAAAAAGTTGAACTGAGTAAAACTCGGTACTCGTTACCGGTTTAAGTATTACTCGGCGCATCTCTAGTTATAATTAACTACGTAGCCTATGTGATCTTTTAAGACTATGTGACATCGGAAATCCACCAATCACCAAGTGTCGATTTTCGAAATATGAGCAGGAAACTAAACTTTACTTTTATCTATCTGGACGACGTAAACGTATCGATAGGTTCTTATGAAATCTGGTCGCGTGTCTGAATTGAATTTATAATTGAAGTCGGTTTTATTTTCAGAGTAAATAAATACTACAAATCAAAGTAAATATTGAAAAAATGCGAAATCGGAATTTGAAGAATGAAGCAGTGAAGAACGAAGAAAAATGCTTGGCGTCACAAAGTTTTGTAGCGTATCTTTTAGCCAACACCCGTGGATATATTTTGATATATAATGGGTCCGTGGTTGTTGGCTTAATTATACACTAACAGAGTCCAGCAGCAAGACGCAAGATTACATCCATCACGCCCATCAACTTAGATCCCAAGAGGTCGGCTCAGGAGTAGCACCTGTGAGCTAGTTACCTAATCTCAGTGTAGGTATGTACTCGTTGACCCTGGAGCCGGGGTCTTAACAAGAATTCGGCTTCGGTATACCCTGCCTATCGTACGAGGCGATTAAAAGGGTATCTATGGGCTCGTAGACGGATAGGCTTGGGGGCCTAACGTCCTATGAATAGCGAACCCATCAAAGGAAAGGCTACGGCATGGTGCGGCCCATGTCGTTTAGTCTATCACCCAAGGAAGGTGCCTTAGGCAAAGTGTCAAGAGGACGCCGGTGCGTTCCAACGGAGATCCCGGCGTCCTCCTCCTAGGCACAGATATAGGCCACCGAGGGGGTTTTAGTGAGTAAGATCTCACATAACTCGGCCGCACCCCAATGCAAAGCCGGGTATCCGCAAAGGATTTCCCCCCCAGTCAAAAAAAAAAAAAAAAAGGTATGTACTCGTACTTACACAGTTCTTAATTGTTATACTTTGTTTTTCATTTATTCGAACCATTGGAAATTATAATCACTTTTCTTATCCGATTAGAATAATGTAGTAGTCATTTTTGGTGAATTTTGTCAGTTTTGTGTTTAGACCTCTGATGACTTGTTAAGTGCCCACATTTGGTGATAAGCGGTGGCAAATGTCAATGTTTTTTGTTGTGGAACTGTGTTTTCTGCTGATTGCAATGTTTTAGATAGCAGGCGTCAACGTAGTGGAGTGGTTGGAGAAGAAAAGCCGAGGACAGGGTTGAGTGGCGTAGGTATTATGGAATGCTTCTAGAAGCACTACAATGAAGAAAGAAGATAGCGACAGCACAGAAAGTCATATTTTTTAGTCCTTTGTTTTTTGTTCTTCCACGTTGTTTGGTTAAATAATTGCAACGAGGAACCTCAAAAGACGAAGCACTGAAAACCAATAGCAACAGAAAGCAGTGAAGAATTTGAAGAAGAATTCAAGACAGAAGATATGATTGTTATTGATTGTTGGTCCGCAATCAATCAAGGTTTTGTTTCTCCTATTCAAGGTTCTTACTATTATCTATTGCAGAAGAAAATTGCTCTTTTTGCAAAATGAAGACTGAAACTATAGCAGCGGCTGAGCTCCATTATAGCAATGGTATGGCTACAATAGGGTTTAGCCCACGCCAGAACAAAATTTGAAATTTTGTGAAATGAAAATTTGTAAAATAAACCTTTCTAGCTGTAGAAATATCAGCTATTTTTCTTATTTATCGGAAAACGTATGGAGCCGAGCTCAGACTGTCAATTAGTTTATCAATATGGGTATCCTACTGTAACTTTGAGCCCACTATGATGCCTAAAAAGACTGCGAGTATCAGCATCAGTCCATGTTTAGCTATGCGAGGCTCGGGGTGGCTAAGAGGGGAGGTTGGAGGCCACTTGGGAAATAACCCCTCAATCGGTTCAGTTTAGTCATCGGTCTCAGAGGAATATTTACTGAAGTCAGTTCACAATTTTGTAATGTACATTTTCATGATGTTATTTTTGTGTGAAGTGACGTGTTAATCAGGACACACTTTATATATTTGCATAAAACGGTTCACGGCATGGTGAAGATACTGAGATCAATGGAAAAATAAAGACAAAGATAATTTATTTCACAGAAATACAAATACAGTGATGTATGTGGGCTCTGCCTTTGCTTTAGTATAAATACTGTGGTGCAAAAGGCAGCGTCTTCCATTTGATCACTAAATTATGATGTTCAACAACATTAAATGTAGGAATTCATTCATGCGAGATCGTTGTAATCACGGCTTAGCTCTTATCCCAAGAAAGGACAAGGGCTACTTTTTAAAAAGGCAAAATGGTTGAAGAAAAAAAAAGGCATTGTTGAAGACGAAACCATTTAATTTAGTAAGTGTACTTGGAAGTTCATAATTGTTGAACTTAAAACCATGGAACTTTGTAGGTACATACTGGTATTATAGGTATATAGGTCATATTATAGGTATTGCTGGCACCGGGTTTCAATAGATAAGTGAGTAGCGCTTGTAATAATATCATTTATTAATTTTTCGCTATTAAGTGCATATTCGTTTAGTGTTCATCATTTTCATGTCGTAGCTGTTTAGTGCAAAGCAACAGTTATCATTAATGCTTTTACACAATGTTGTGTTGAAACACATTTTTAACCGACTTCAAAAAAGGAGGTTTCTCAATTCGACCGTACATTTTTTTTCTTTACAGACTTTGTTTCAGATTTTTTGCGCTCTTTTTTGTCCTATGTAGGTACTTTTCCGTGAATTGACAGAATTAGAGCTTTTAAGCTCAGTTGGTGGTTACATCTTTTTCTGATGTTTATATCACTCTTTATAGCCTCAACCAAAGGCCATTTTTGATTTAGGTTCGACCATTTCCCCCAAGCGGAAGGGTAGATATGTGCAAATGCATTTCCTCCACGTAAAAAAAGCTTTCATAGGTATTACCTAAGAAATGAATAGAAGAAACATCAGATGCATAATCAGTGATAGACACTATAGCAACATTGGCCTACTCAATGTAGGTACGATTTGCACAAGAACAAAATCACAAATTTTGATTAAATCCGACTATGTCTGATTTGTAACTTTTTCTAACTGAACTAACTGAATTTCGTAAAAAAAAACTTATTTGAAAAAAAATAACAATAAAAAACCAAAAACTTGAGAAATTACAGGGCTTAGAGATATAATATCTTAGATCTCTGGGTGACGAGCCCACTGCAGTGCTAGGTAATTATTTGGACTCTTCATGTTCCAATAGCTGCGTGTCACTTTGCTTACCGTCAAACATATGTCCAGCTCGTCTCGTCACTTATTATAAAATTATATAAAAAAACATGGTTTTTTGATTTTTTCACATACATTTTGAGGTTATATAAAAATCGCCGGACGCGATTGAAACTTGAGTCGGACTGGACTGACTATACCAACCATGAGTTACCTCCATTGTTCAAATTTTTCATACTTATTATGAAAGTGTTCGGGCCATTGTAAACAGTGGACAGCCTCAGATTTAGTAGTCTCAGACACACCAGAAGTAGCTAGGTGCCTATGAGCTGTTTAAGTCTACTCAGACTCAAATACGAGTATCAGACTGTTTAGCTATGTGACACTAAGAGGTTGGCTAAGAGGGTAGATTGGAGGTCACTTGGGGGGTAGCCCCTAATCTGTTCAGTTCAGTTCTGTTGGTCTCAGAGTCATATTTACACAATTTTCATATTTACAGTTTCATAATGGTATTTCCACAATATTTAATTGCTTACTTTTTACGTAGTGACTTGTTCATTAGGGCACACTTTATATATTCGTAAAGTACCAAGAAGCATATTTATAATGGTTTGTGACGTGGTGGAGATACTGAGATAACTTGAAACAAGTGTTCAGATATGTTTATGATGAATTTTTCGGTGTTAAGTATTTGATGGGACACAATATTTTCTAATTGTACATGTTATTTTTCCCGTCCGCAATTTAATTTAAAGAATCACATTCATTTATGCGAGATAATTGTAATCACGGCTTAGCTCAACCGCTCATGCAAATTTTTATTACGGAAAAGGGTTGAAGAGGTCGAAAAGGGAATGAAAGCTTATGTAGCAGTTAGTTATGGTTGAAGAAAAAATGCCTTGAATAAATTATTTGGTTGTGTATAACGCTTTTCTTACTAAATACGTTTTTTAGCAGTCTTAAGCGTTTTCTTTTTCCTTGAGACCTACTTACTCATTAGGAATAATATTATAAAAACGCACACAATTGCCGAAAAAGGAAGTACCTTTTGATTATATATATATCAGGGGAGGTTGGAGGCCACTTGGGGGTAACCCCCAATCTGTTCAGTTTAGTTATTGAAGCAGAGTAATATTTACTGAAATCAGTACACATTTTTCTTATTTACAGTTTCTAGTTGCTATTTCCACAGTATTTAATTTCTTACGTTTTACATAGTGACTTGTTCATTATGACACAGTTTATATATGTATTCGTTACGTACCAAGAAGCACAAAATGGTTTGTGACATGGTGGAGATACTGAGATCACTTAAAAAAAGTTATCAGATATGTTTATGAGTTCGCAATTTTTATACTGCGATGAATTTTTCGGTTTTAAGTATTTGATAGGACACGATACATTTTCTAATTGTACATGTTATTTTTCCCGTCCGCAATTTATTACAAAGAATCACATTCATTCATGAGAGATCATTGTAATCACGGCTTAGCTCAACCGTGTTTAGTTATCCCAAGGAAGGATATGGGTTACTTTTTATAAAGGAAAAGGGTTGAAGAGGTCGAAATGAAAAATGAAAGCTTATGTAGCAGTTTGACATTGTTGATGATAAAACCATTAAATTTAGTAAGTTTGATTTCAGCTGGCGTTCCTTGTGTTGTGGAGCCGCCAGGTTTGATTAGAACTGATGGGAGGCGCCCGGATGGTTTAACTCTAGTGCCATGGAAAAACGGCAAGTGTCTAGTCTGGGATGCCACTTGCGTTAGCACTGTCGCAGCCACGCATTTGAGTCGAACCATCCACTCGCCGGCGGCAGCTGCGGAGGAAGCAGCCTGTAAAAAGCACCAAAAGTACGCGACGATGGAACCGCAGTATTATTTTGTACCAGTAGCTGTGGAAACCTTGGGCAGTTGGGGAGCCGAGGCTAAAACCCTGGTGAAAGACATTGGTCGCCGAATTCGCGGTAAAGGTGGTGACTCCCGGTCTGGTTCGTTTCTGGTGCAAAGGATTTCTATCGCAATTCAGCGTGATAATGCTGCCAGCATTTTGGGCTCCTTTGCGCCAGGAACGGTGCAGGGCGGGTTATGTGATAGCTTATAATACAGAATTTAAATGTCATCGTTACTTTATTTTTGTGAGTTTATGATTCTTCTTTACTGTATTAAGTATAATAATTATTGTATGTAATATGTTTATTAACAATATAATACAAAAATAATTCTATAATTTAGTAAGTGTACGTGGATGATCATAATTGTTCTGTTTCTCCCTCCAAGAAGCTCTAACAATGACCATGCAAACATCCAATGACAATTAGTTTGAACTCGATCTAGTGAGTACTTTGTTTTTAGTACGTCATACACTATTATTAAAACATCGATGAAAAAACCCTTCATGGGCGGGTCCGACTCGCACTTGCCCGCTTTTATTTGATATATGTGTTAGGTACGCCGCATCACCGATTGTGAATTGATTTTGGTGAGTTAATTTTATTGTTTAGTAGATCCTAGTTCCGACGTGGTCCCATATACATTATATCAAAAATCAAATCAAAGCGATTTTCGAAATATCAGCAGGAAACTAAACTTTACTTTTCTTTATCTGGCCGACGTAAACGTATTGTTTACGTCGCCATCGTCCAGATATAGTTATAGTTTCTCTCTAAATTTGGTCGCGTGTCTAAATTTATTTTTAATTGAAGTCGGTTTTATTTTCAGAGTAAATAAATTGTACAAATCAATGAAAATATTGAAAAAAATGCGAAATAGGAATTTGAAGAATGAAGCAGTGAAGAACAAAGAAAAATGCTTGGCGTCAAGAAGTTTTGTGGCGTATCTTTTGGGCAATACTCGTGAATATATTTTGATATTTATAATATGACGTGACAATTGCCCTAACTATACACTACCAAAATCCAGCAGCAAGTCGCAAGATTACATCCATCACGCCCATCATCTAAGATCCCAAGCGGTCGGCTCAGGAGTAGCTCCTGTGAGCTAGTTACCTTATCTCAGTGTAGTTATGTACTCGTACTTACACAGGTCTTAAGAAGAGAAAAACAAACCGAATAGGGTTGAGCGGTGTAGGTATTATGGAAGACTTCAAGAATCACCACAATGAAGAAAGAAGGCAGCACAGCAAGTAATACGATTTTAGTTTTTCGTCTTTTGTGATTCTATATTGAGTAATTATGTAATGGCAGAATAGAGTTCCAAAGTACGTCGTACTGAAAACCAAAACCACAGAAAGCAGTGAAGAACTTGAAGAAGTCTTGAAGACAGAAGATGTGATTGTTCTTGTTCCGCTGTTGTTGATGGTTGGTCTGCAATCAGGTTTTGTTTCTCTTATTCAAGGTTCCCACTATTATCCATTGATAACAGGCAAACCAAACCTGATGAGTGGCACCAAATAATCTACGAAAATACGATAATGAATCAAAATTATGATTACTACTCGTAATGACGTAGGGCGAGTAATGTCAGATTACATTGTATGTACTTCTTTACGCGCGCGAAATGGGAATCTGAGTGAACCGAGTTACTCGGCCGATTATTCGGTTGAAAAAAAGTTGAACCGAGTAAAACTCGGTACTCGTTACCGGCTTAAGTATTACTCGGCGCATCTCTAGTTATAATTAACTACGTAGCCTATGTGATCTTTTAAGACTATGAGATATCAAAAATCCAACAATCACCAAGTGTTGATTTTCGAAGTATCAGCAGGAAACTAAACTTTACTTTTATTTATCTGGACGACGTAAACGTATCGATAGTTTCTTATAAAATCTGGTCGCGTGTCTGAATTTAATTTATAATTGAAGTCGGTTTTATTTTCAGAGTAAATAAATACTACAAATCAAAGTAAATATTGAAAAATGCGAAATCGGAATTTGAAGAATGTAGCAGTGAAGAACGAAGAAAAATGCTTGGCGTCACAAAGTTTTGTAGCGTATCTTTTAGCCAACACCCGTGGATATATTTTGATATGTAATGGGTCCGTGGTTGTTGGCTTAATTATACACTAACAGAGTCCAGCAGCAAGACGCAAGATTACATCCATCACGCCCATCAACTTAGATCCCAAGAGGTCGGCTCAGGAGTAGCACCTGTGAGCTAGTTACCTTATCTCAGTGTAGGTATGTACTCGTACTTACACAGTTCTTAATTGTTATACTTTGTTTTTCATTTATTCGAACCATTGAAGAAAGAAGATAGCGACAGCACAGAAAGTCATATTTTTATAGTCCTTTGTTTTTTGTACTTCCACGTTGTTTGGTTAAATAATTGCAACGAGGAACCTCAAAAGACGAAGCACTGAAAACCAATAGCAACAGAAAGCAGTGAAGAATTTGAAGAAGAATTTAAGACAGAAGATATGATTGTTATTGATTGTTGGTCCGCAATCAATCAAGGTTATGTTTCTCCTATTCAAGGTTCTTACTATTATCTATTGCAGAAGAAAATTGCTCTTTTTGCAAAATGAAGACTGAATCTATAGCAGCGGCTGAGCCCCATTATAGCAATGGTATGGCTACAATAGGGTTCAGCCCACGCCAGAACAAAATTTGAAATTTTGTGAAATGAAAATTTGTGAAATAAACCTTTCTAGCTGTAGAAATATCAGCTATTTTTCTTATTTATCGGAAAACGTATGGAGCCGAGCTCAGACTGTCAATTAGTTTATCCATATGGGTATCCTACTGTAACTTTGAGCCCACTATGATGCCTAAAAAGACTGCGAGTATCAGCATCAGTCCATGTTTAGCTATGCGAGGCTCGGGGTGGCTAAGAGGGGAGGTTGGAGGCCACTTGGGAAATAACCCCTCAATCGGTTCAGTTTAATATTTACTGAAGTCAGTTCACAATTTTCTAATGTACAGTTTCATGATGTTATTTTTACAGTATTTAATTTCTTATTATAGACTTATAAGTGACGTGTTAATCAGGACACACTTTATATATTTGCATAAAACGGTTCACGGCATGGTGAAGATACTGAGATCAATGGAAAAATAAAGACAAAGATAATTTATTTCACAGAAATACAAATACAGTGATGTATGTATGTGGCTCTGCCTTTTGCTTTAGTATAAATACTGTGGTGCAAAAGGCAGCGTCTTCCATTTGATCACTAAATTATGATGTTCAACAACATAAAATGTAGGAATTCATTTATGCGAGATCGTTGTAATCACGGCTTAGCTCTTATCCCAAGAAAGGACAAGGGCTACTTTTTAAAAAGGCAAAATGGTTGAAGAAAAAAAAAGGCATTGTTGAAGACGAAACCATTTAATTTAGTAAGTGTACTTGGAAGTTCATAATTGTTGAACTTAAAACCATGGAACTTTGTAGGTACATACTGTTATTATAGGTATATAGGTCATATTATAGGTATTTCTGGCACCGGGTTTAAATAGATAAGTGAGTAGCGCTTGTAATAATATCATTTATTTATTTTTCGCTATTAAGTGCATATTCGTTTAATGTTCATCATTTTCATGTCGTTCGTAATGTTCATCATTAATGCTTTTACACAATGTTGTGTTGAAACACATTTTTAACCGACTTCAAAAAAGGAGGTTTCTCAATTCGACCGTACATTTTTTTTCTTTACAGACTTTGTTTCAGATTTTTTGCGCTCTTTTTTGTCCTATGTAGGTACTTTTCCGTGAATTGACAGAATTAGAGCTTTCAAGCTCAGTTTGTGGTTACATCTTTTTCTGATGTTTATATCACTCTTTATAGCCTCAACCAAAGGCCATTTTTGATTTAGTTTCGACCATTTCCCCCAAGCGGAAGGGTAGATATGTGCAAATGCATTTCCTCCACGTAAAAAAAGCTTTCACATAGGTATTACCTAAGAAATTAATAGAATAAACATCAGATGCATAATCAGTGATAGACACTATAGCAACATTGGTCTACTCAATGTAGGTACGATTTGCACAAGAACAAAATCACAAATTTTGATTAAATCCGACTGTCTACTTTGTAACTTTTTCTAACTGAACTAACTGAATTTCGTAAAAAAAAAACTTATTTGAAAAAGATAACAATAAAAAACCAAAAACTTGAGAAATTACAGGGCTTAGAGATATAATATCTTAGATCTCTGGGTGACGAGCCCAGTGCAGTGCTAGGTAATTATTTGGACTCTTCATGTTCCAATAGCTGCGTGTCACTTTGCTTACCGTCAAACATATGTCCAGCTCGTCTCGTCACTAATTATAAAATTATATAAAAAAACATGGTTTTTTGATTTTTTCACATACATTTTGAGGTTATATAAAAATCGCCGGACGCGATTGAAACTTGAGTCGGACTGGACTGACTATACCAACCATGAGTTACCTCCATTTTTCAAATTTTTCATACTTATTATGAAAGTGTTCGGGCCATTGTAAACAGTGGACAGCCTCAGATTTAGTAGTCTCAGACACACCAGAAGTAGCTAGGTGCCTATGAGCTGTTTAAGTCTACTCAGACTCAAATACGAGTATCAGACTGTTTAGCTATGTGACACTAAGAGGTTGGCTAAGAGGGTAGATTGGAGGTCACTTGGGGGGTAGCCCCTAATCTGTTCAGTTCAGTTCTGTTGGTCTCAGAGTCATATTTACACAATTTTCATATTTACAGTTTTATAATGGTATTTCCACAATATTTAATTGCTTACTTTTTACGTAGTGACTTGTTCATTAGGGCACACTTTATATATTCGTAAAGTACCAAGAAGCATATTTATAATGGTTTGTGACGTGGTGGAGATACTGAGATAACTTGAAACAAGTGTTCAGATATGTTTATGATGAATTTTTCGGTGTTAAGTATTTGATGGGACACAATATTTTCAATTTTTTTTTTTTTACTTTTATAGGTTTACACTTGACCGCCATCTCGCCTGATGTTAAACGATGATGCGGTCTACGATGGAGCGTGTTTACCTAGAAGAAACCGATTTACTCTCGATTTGAAGACACATAGATTGTAACTATCGGGAAAAACCCTCTCAGGCAACGTATTCCACAGCCTAGACGTTCTTATCACGAAAGTAGAGTCAAATCTCTTCGTTCGTGTCTTTGGAACATCGACCATGAATCGATGTCGCTTTTTCGAGCTACGAGCATTCCGATAGAAAAAAGGGCAAGGTGGTATTAGATCATACAAATCAGTCGCACACTCTCCGAAGTGTATCCGATAAAAAACCGATAAGCTAGCAATCTTCCGGCGATGTTCGAGACTTTGCAGTCTTTTTCGCACGAGAATGTCATTGCCTATGAGCCTTTTGGCACGTCTCTCGATCGATTTCAGAGCCTCCAGCTGACACTTAGCCGATCCATCCCAAAGGTGCGAGCAGTACTCCATACAGGAGCGAATCTGTGCTTGGTATAACGTGAGCAACTGTTCAGACTTGAAGTACCTTCGCACCCTTGAGAGAATACCTAGTTTTTTGGCAGCTAATTTTGCCTTAGATTCGATATACGAGCCAAAGTTGAGAGTAGATGCCAAAGTTACGCCCAACATGTACATGTTATTTTTCCCGTCCGCAATTTAATTTAAAGAATCACATTCATTTATGCGAGATCATTGTAATCACGGCTTAGCTCAACCGCTCATGCAAATTTTTATTACGGAAAAGGGTTGAAGAGGTCGAAAAGGGAATGAAAGCTTATGTAGCAGTTTGTTATTGTTGAAGAAAAAATGCCTTGAATAAATTATTTAGTTGTGTATAACGCTTTTCTTACTAAATACGTTTTTAGCAGTCTTAAACGTTTTCTTTTTCCTTGAGACCTACTATCTCATTAGGAATAATATTATAAAAACGCACACAATTGCCGAAAAAAGAAGTATCTTTTGATTATATATTTATCAGGGGAGGATGGAGGCCACTTGGGGGTAACCCCCAATCTGTTTTCGATTTTCGAGATATCAGCAGGAAACTAAACTTTACTTTTCTTTATCTGGACGACGTAAACGTATTGTTTACGTCGCCGTCGTCCAGATATAGTTATAGTTTCTCTCTAAATTTGGTCGCGTGTCTAAATTAATTTTTAATTGAAGTCGGTTTTATTTTCAGAGTAAATAAATTGTACAAATCAATGAAAATATTGAAAAAAATGCCAAATAGGAATTTGAAGAATGAAGCAGTGAAGAACAAAGAAAAATGCTTGGCGTCAAGAAGTTTTGTAGCGTATCTTTTGGGCAATACTCGTGAATATATTTTGATATTTATAATATGACGTGACAATTGCCCTTACTATACACTACCAAAATCTAGCAGCAAGTCGCAAGATTACATCCATCACGCCCATCATCTAAGATCCCAAGCGGTCGGCTCAGGAGTAGCTCCTGTGAGCTAGTTACCTTATCTCAGTGTAGGTATGTACTCGTACTTACACAGGTCTTAAGAGGAGAAAAAAAACCGAATAGAGTTGAGCGGTGTAGGTATTATGGAAGACTTCAAGAACCACCACAATGAAGAAAGAAGGCAGCACAGCAAGTAATACGATTTTAGTTTTTCGTCTTTTGTGATTCTATCTTGAGTAATTATATAATGGCAGAATAGAGTTCCAAAGTACGTCGTACTGAAAACTAAAACCACAGAAAGCAGTGAAGAACTTGAAGAAGTCTTGAAGACAGAAGATGTGATTGTTCTTGTTCCGCTGTTGTTGATGGTTGGTCTGCAATCAGGTTTTGTTTCTCTTATTCAAGGTTCCTACTATTATCCATTGATAACAGGCAAACAAAACCTGATGAGTGGCACCAAATAATCTACGAAAATACGATAATGAATCAAAAGACGGGGTGTTATAAGTTTGACATAACTGTACGTACTACGATGCTACGTGTTTGTAGCATCGTAACTCCCAAACGGATAAACCAATTTTTTTTTTGTGTTTGGTACATACCAACCGATTTTGTTTTGTTTTTGGGTTAGGTAAACTTGATGGAGTAATGTCATTAAATTACCAAGTTCATATGGCCATCTTCCAGTTTCATTATCAGGCTCTGATTACCATCAAGCACCCAATTACTTGTCAAGGGGAATAAAACGAGCTCAATCTCGATGGTGTTATGTCGTTTAGTTAGGTACAAGATTTCTATGGTTATTTTCCAGCTTCATCATCAGACCATGGCTTCCATCTAGCACCAAGACAACTATAAACTATTTTCGTACAAAAAATTAAACCGACTTCAAAACCACAAATAGGCACACAAAAGCAAAAAATAAACTAAAATCATTATTATAAGCGCTACTCACTCATCTATTTGAAGTCGGTGCCAGCCAAATCTAACAGGTAGGTGATAGATACTATTTACCTGTGCCTACTTACCATGTGTCTACATAGCATCAATCTACTAACTTTTTGACCTCACTGGCACCGACTTCAAATAGATGAGTGAGTAGCGCTTATAATATAAGCGCTACTCACTCATCTATTGTTCTACTGTAATCATAATATGATTTTAGTTTATTTTTTGCTTTTGAGTGCCTATTTGTGGTTTGGAAGTCGGTTTAATTTTTGTACGAAAATAGTTTATTTTACCCTTGTTAGTGTACAAGAACAGAATTAAAAATGTTGATTAAACTCTGACTACTTCGGGTTTGTTAGCTGTATCATCACATCAGGCCCTCTCATTTGAAACCCATATTAAGGGAGTTGTGAAAAAAGAAATGTATTTCGGCATTTTGTGGTAGCGGCCATTTGGATTTGAAATTTGTCGTAGTGCAAAGTATTCTACTAGTCAAGCCCTTTCATTTGATACCCATATTGAGGTAGGTTGTGAAGAAATATTTTGTCCGCCATTTTGTGGACGCAGCCATCTTGAATCGACATTAACCAAACATAGTTAAGAACATCCGCACAGGTATTAACCTTGAAATAAAAAAACCGCATCGAAATCGGCCCATCCGTTTGAGCTTTACGGTGCCACAGACAGACACACAGGCAGACAGACATCGACGTCAAACTTATAACACCCCTTTTTTGGTCGGGGGTTAAAAACAAGTTTTTATTAATCCATTTACACAATTTCGTATTGACAGGATCGAGTTTCATAACTTTTGTGAAATCTTCAACTACGTCATCCAGAAAATTGTACGCAAATTTTAGTTTATGGTTCATATTTCAAAATCTACCCGACTTTCCCCGAATTTCGATAATATTTATATTTATATGGGACCATTCGGGAAGCATACCCATCTGAACACAAAAAGAAATTCTAAAATCGGTGCAGAGGTTCTCGAGAAATCAGGTAACATACATAAAAAAAAGCATAGGGGTCGAATTGATAACCTCCTCCTTTTTTTGGAAGTCGGTTAAAAACGATCCCAGATTTGATGGGGTTTCGTCGTTTCATTACAGAGTTCCTATGACCCACTTCCAGATCCATCATCAGACCTTAACAATGGTGAAACACGCTGTACATTCAAAATATGTCTTGCTATACCACAATTTGTATGAATATTGCTTAATAAATATTACGGTATATTTTGATGACGTAAGTAACAAAAATATATATTATAGCTGCGTGTGTGGACACTCGAGGATTTGTTTAGAAAATATACGGAAATATGTCCAGCTATGAAATATGAAAATATATATTATAGCCACGTCTGTAACGGCCTTTATAAGTACGTCCTATCTCATTAAAACTTCTAATGTAAGGTAGCTGAACTATGTAGTAACATCAACATCAACCTAAGCTAGTAGTTTTGCGATTAGCCGATAGATGGAATATTGAGAAGTGGGTGGGGCTTAATACCCCCTCAGTGCCCCCTCATCCCGCAAACTATCACGCGTCATTTCATATGGAAATGTAATTACTACACCTCCTCTTTGTATTCGCTCCGTGTTGTTACCCAACTTTAAATCGATACACATCCTAAACGGTCAGGCAAATCGAAAAACGTTGACAGAAAGCTAAAAATTATTTTCAATACCTATTCAACGATACCCCTTTTGACCTAATTTGTTTACTATCATTTTTTTTATTTGGACAATATGGCGCCCATTACCCTCCATATTGAATTTACACTAATGTCATGTCTTTATTGTCTTTCGCGAGACTAAGGTGAATTGATTAACGTATGAATCATAAAAATAGGCCCAGGCGTTGGGTCTGTATAGTGCTTCAAAGGATCATACATACATAGACTGATAAACACACATTACCACTCTTTTGAGTCACGCAGACGGGTAAAAAGGTATATCAGCTTCAGATACGATTTCAACAGGCCGTTGACAAATAATATTTTTTGATATGCACCCTAACCGCTCGCTTGCCCGTCGCTGCAAACCGCGCGACGCACTATGCCCCGCCCCCTGTAGCGTTGCTAGCCAAAATGCCCAGCAAAAAATACTTGCGCACCTCGCTATGCCCCGCGGATTTTACGCTAGCGGCGCGCGAGTCGAGATTCACGCAATCGTTCCTTGTGGATCAATTTGTTTTGAAAGATTATAAAGTGTTATATTTTTATATTTAATATGAAACTAGCTATACAAATGTTATCTTTTGTTTCTCCGTTTACGATTCTGGTGAAGAGTTATGGTATGTTGAAATTGAGATAGCGCGTTTTAAAGCTCGTCTTTTTAAAAGCTCATAAGTACCTCTAAAATTGAAGCTATGACATATGGGTTTTAATCTTTGATTACGTGTATTATCTTTCATTTGTTTGTTGAAACTAAATTTAATAGTAAAATCAGACAAACTAACATACACAGCCCGCACTGAATCAACACTCAATGACAAGATTGACAAGGAACTTTTTTTAATTTCTTTTCTTTTTCTTTTAGATACTCTACTGGAATTAATATGACGGGAACTTTAACATAGAACGAGATAAATAATACAAACTAAACCCTAAATGAATAAAGACGAGTAAATTAAACTTTTTCGACCGCGGGAGCCATGTTAACTACAGGTTGACACGGACATTTTGGAGTGCGGCGCCATGTCAACTACTAGTTAACACGGGCATTTTAGACTGAATCGCGATGCTAACTACTAGTTGACACGGGCATTTTAGCATTTGAGATTTGTTAACTACTAGTTGACACGGGCAAGCAAGCGGCTAAATACGGGAAGTGACGGAGCTTGTCTTATTTTCACAGGCAAGGCATTCCACAATGAACTGCTTAGAATGCAAAAGATTTTCCCTAGAAAGTTTCGCAACATGCATAGGGCGTTTGCAGGGACTTTGTTGTTTGTCTTTCAGATATCGTGGCGTGGCAGGGTAAATTAGAACACTAAAACGCAGTGAAATAATAAGAGCATTCTAACGAAAGCGAATGGGAAGCCACTTGTACTGTCAAAGAACTCGAGACACATGATCATGTTTGCGCAATCCAATTACAGTCTTAAACAATAATTTTGAAGACGTTAGTAGTTATCAGTAATACGAGTACCTACAAGAGTTGCTGCATTTTAACCGTGTGCTTAATTTTGATAACCGAGCAAGCGCAGGATTCTAAAATTGTTCTGATTTTCCACCCCAGCGAGGTAATAATACTTCTGTTGGCGTCAAATAAACTTTTTCGTCGCTAGGATCACTAATTTTGGGGATTTCACATGTTTTCAAGTTTCCTGTTCTTATACTAACGTTTTAACAAAATCAATATGACGTGAAAATTTTATGGTACATCCATTCTCCATACGTGAAAATCAAATTGTGAGCAAAACAATTTAAAATAAAGAGTGGTCAAGTGCGACTCGGCCTCTCCCATGAAGGCTTCCGTAGCAGCAAGTGATCTATGTGCAAAATGTGTAGGTAAGCGCATAACTCAACAACGCCTGGGCCGATTTGGCCAACTCTTTTTTTTTAATGTTTGTTGAAGTCCAAGGATGGTTTTTACGGCAAGAAAAATTCGAATAATTGCTGGGAAAACTCCAAAACAGCCCTTTTCCTTTTCCCATACAAACGATCCGTAATAATAAGTCAATTTGAATTTTATTACTATACCACAAAGTTCAAGTGTTAGTGGTGTTAGTGGCGAGGTTCCAGGAAGGCAAAACAATTGAGTGACGTTCTGACGTAAGCATCATTTATTGATCGATATTTATATCATGGTAAAATATCACTTGAAATACAAACAAACGTATCATTGATGTGCATCTATACTAATATTATAAAACTGAATAAGTTATTTGTTTGAACACGCTAATCTCAGGAACTACTGAAGTCTTGTCTTTCTCTTATTTTAAAAGATACAGGGGGCTGTGGCCCCCTGTATTTTTACCAATTTTGAAGACCTTTCCATAGATAAGCCATACGTATGGTTTTGATGGAAAAAAGCCGAAGATAGGGTAGGGTATAGTGATAGGGATAGGGTATAGTGGCGTAGGTATTATGGAAGACTTCAAGAAGCTCCACGATGTAAAAAGAAGACAACACAGCAAGTAATACTATTTTAGTTCTTCATCTTTTGTGATTCTCTGTTGCTTAATTATAATTATAATGGCACAAGAGAGCCGAGAGCAGAAAGCAGTGAAGAACTTGAAGAAAACTTGAAGACAGAAGATGTGATTGTTCTTGTTCCGCTGTTTTTGATGGTTGGTCCGCAATCAGGTTTTGTTTCTTCTATTCAAGGTTCCTACTTGTATCCATTGAAAAAAGGAAAAACAAAACCTGACGAGTGGTACCAAATAATCTACGAAAATACGAAATCGGAAATCCAGCAACCACACCAACCTTACAACCCAATGCTATATATATATAGATCTTCTCAGCCACGACGATGTTGTAAATTACTATATCTATACCACATAGCTTAAACGACCGACTTTTTCATTTCATTTTGAAGTGACAAAACAACTTTTTTTATACATTTTACAAGCTTATAAGTATGGGCTTATTAAAAACGTATTAATTGTTGATAACATTGTTTTTAACCGACTTCCAAAAAAGAAGGAGGATATCAGTTCGACCCATATGTTTTTCTTTATGTATGTTAGTTACCTGATTTCTCGAGAACCCCTGCACCGATTTTAAAATTTATTTTTGTCATCGGTTGGGTATGCTTCTCGAATGGTCCCATATAAATCTTATCGAAATCGGTAGGATGGTTTTCGAAATATGAACCATAAACTTAAATTTGCGTACAATTTTCTGGATGACGTAGTTGTAGATTTCACAAAAGTTTAACCCTTTGTGACGTACATCAACACTCACCTTCACTACTCGCTTTTCTCTCCCTGCCCAGCCAAATCTGATAAATATGAGCCTACTAGTGCAGCTTTAGATACTCGTTCTAGTATAGAACTTACTACACTTCTGGATAGGCCAAGGTCTTTCAGCAGGTTATAGAGAGATTTTGCTGGTATACCTCTCGCTCCCACTTCTACAGCGTATAAACTAACTACATAGCCGTTTTTTGTTAATTCGTTTAGGTGGTCGTAATACTTATTTTGTTTTATCGCGAGGTCTTTAGGTATATTAGTTTCCCACGGTACGGTAAGTTCCACAAGGACTATGCGTTTCGTAGCTCTAGAAAAAAAGGAAAATGTCCGGTCTGGATGACGAAACACCCACATCCTCTGGGATTTTGTAGTGCTTTAACCTTTGTGCTTTTTGAACTTAATATAAATAATGCTTTAATTTTTCTTGGTCATTTAATTTCTACACTAAAATAGTAATTACTCAAATAATGCCAACTAAAAAAGAATCATACCCACACATTTTTTTATATAATAGAATGACAAGAAGAGCAGGACAAGTGCCGGATAGTAAGCAACATGACTGCCACATAACAGCACAGTGACACGCAGCTATTGGAATATCAAGAGTCTAAATTAGGTATTACCTAGCTCTGCACTGCACTGCACTCGTCACCCAGAGATATAATATGTTTTATCTCTATATCCGGTAACTTCACTGGAAACATTTCCATTCGAACCGACACATAGTAATGTTTGCACATTACTGCTTGGCGGTAGAATAACTGGTTATTTATTTCAAAATAAACTAAGAGAATATGTTGTGTACGATTTCGATTATTCGACCGTATGTCGTACCATAGCCAAAAAGTCGTATAAATACGATTTAAATCGTATGGTTGACAACACTGGCAGAAATCAGACCTGATTTTATTGAGACCATTTATCATGCCCTTCCCACCCACTTTTACGTAATTTCCTATGCTTTTAGGACTCGTGTGTGGAGCGTTTAAGAACGCGCAAGTGAACACAGCTCAGATGAGTGACGCGTGCGCTGATCCGTGCCGTAAATCGCGATTCAATAAGAGTGGTTGTTGCGCGCGGGCCGCCGGCTGCCGGGGCCGGGCTTGCGCGGTCAGCCAAACCTATTCATCGCCTAATGAGCGATGGGCTGTGTCTATTATTCATCGAGGAACAAGTGATTTGGTAGTTTGTAACGATTATATTTATCGATAAAGTGTAAGTCATGTTTTCTAGTATTGCAAATATTGTTTATAATTTTATTTTTATTTTTGGGATTTGTTTCAAGATAGAATTTTTTCGATAGTTTATGTGTATGTATACTAGCTGATCCAGGTAACTTCGTATCACCATATTTTTTTCGTTAAAATTGACAAGATTTTTTTGCTAGAGGTACTAACATTGTCCCAACAATAACGAATATATAAAACAATCATCCAATTTAGTGCTTAAGTTGTTGAACCAATTGAGTTGTTTACATAAAAACTTTCTTTATTTCATCAACTTAAAATACGAAATTGACGTTCTCAATTCGGTTGTATGGTTATTTTTATACATATGCTACGCCGCTCCGGCAATAATAGTTAACCGATGTTGACGTTTCTTTTTCTTAGTAGATCATTGTTACGTTACGTTCGTTACGTTACCATCAGGCACATGTTAAGCTCGTATCAACACTCTATATTAAAAAAAACTACGAATAAATCTATGCGTAGGTTTTCGAAATATCAACGAGAAATTAAAATTTACTTTCATTTATCGGGACGAAGTATTATTGATAGCTTCTTATGAAATTTAGGCGCGTGCCGCGCGTGTCTGAATTAAATTTTAGATTGAAATTGGTTAGGTACGCGAAATCCGAATGAGAAGAATGAAGCAGTGAAGAACGAAAAAAATGCTTTGCGTAACGTATGTTTAAGGCGATGTCGGATAGAATTATTTTGATGTTTAATAATTCTGTCGATATGGCCTTAATTATACACTAACAGAATTCAGCAGCAAGTCGCAAGATTATATTCGTCACGCCCATCAACTAAGATCCCAAGAGGTCGGCCCAGGAGTAGTACCTGTGAGGTAGTTAGTAGTATATGTATATACTTACACAATTCTTATGTACCTATATATCTTTATAATTCTTAAATATTTGATATTTGTGAATCCTTTTAGATGTGTGCGTGTTCTCGGTATGTTGCAACAGTTCTCAGCCTCAGTTTTAGTGTTTTCAGACGTACTAGAGAGAATTCGGTGTCTGTGGGTATTTTGCATACTTAATATGAAAGTGTTGAGGCCGTTGTAAACAGTGGACAGCCTCAGATTGTGTAGTCTCAGACATACCAGAAGTACCTATGCATTTTTAGCGAAATACCTATAAAATAAATAAATAGCATGTTAGTAAAAAATACTAGTCAAATCCTACTTGCGAACCGCGTTATTTATTTTTATTTTTTGTTGGCCATAGATACTAATAATTTTGCCACAAATGTTATTCTCGTGTGACTTAGCTTAGCTTACCTACTAGGTATATACCTAGTACTAGTACTAATTTTCAATTTCTAAATAATTCTATATTTAATTATTAAGATTTTTAGTGGTCTTAAAATATAAGTATTTCTTATTTTAGTTTTCACTTCTGCCGTGCGGTCTTAAGCGCACACATTTTTTAAGTCTACTCAGACTCTGATACGAATATCAGTATCAGACTATGTTTAGCTATTGGAGGCTCGGGGTGGCTAAGAGGGAGGTTGGAGGCCACTTGGGGGGTAACCCCCAATCTATTCAGTTCAGATATCGAACTCAGAGTAATGTTTAACTATGTATTCGTTACGTACTAAGAAGCATAAAATGGTCTGTGACGTGGTGGAGATACTGAGATCACTCGAAAAAAGTAATCAGATAAGTTTATGAGTTCGTCAATTTTTGCACTGCGATGATTTTTTCAATGATAAGTGTTTGATAGGGCACAATATTTTCTAATTGTACATGATATTTTTCCCGTTCGTAGTTAAATATAAAGAATCACATACATTCATGAGAAATCATTGTAATCACAGCTTAGCTCAGTCTTAGTCATTGTTGAAGATAAAACCATTAAATTTAGTTAGTGTACTTGGATTATCATAATTTTTTTCTGAAATCCCTAGAACTTATAAAATAAAAGATTTTTTTTTATTTTATTGATTTATAAATTGCACTCACATACATTTATTTGTATCTAAAAACTATAGAACAAAAATGTAGCAGACCCTGCATTAAGGGCACTGCAACAGTAATAATTTGGTCGCAGACCAAGCCTTAATATTAAAATTAAACTAGCCTTACTTTACAGTACCTTATAACTATCACAAGTCTAATTGCAATAATTTAAATTTTATCTACATCTTGAAAGAACTCACAGACGTTATAGTAACATTTTCTTATTAAGAAGCTACGAAGTTTTTTCTGGAACGTGTTATCATTTTTTTCTTTTTTTATTCGATCTGGGATATTGTTGTAAATGTTTATTGATGCATATAGTGGTCCCTTTTAAAACATTTCTAATCTCGGCACGGGTAATTTAAGGTTATGACATCGACGGGGATTGGTTTCCGGTATGTATAAGTGGAGATTTTTCGTAACAAAAATACTTGTTTCGAAAATGTACATACATGGTAGCGTCAAAATATTTAGATCTTTAAAGTATTGTTTACAGCTTGTACGTCTCTGTATGTTCGCAATTATACGAATGCACTTTTTGTGTAACAAATATTTTTTTAACGGCTGTACTGTTTCCCCATAAGATAACTCCGTATCGAAGCCAGGAGTACGCATATGCATAGTATGCAGTTAGAGCTGTTTTTATGTTACTATTGGATTTTAGAATTGATAGAGCGTAAACAAATTGTGATAGTTTTGTAATGAGTTTGTCTACATGATCTTTCCATGATAGGTGACTATCCAAGTTTAGACCTAGGATTGTGCAGCTACTAGTATCTATTAGATCAAGTCTCTTTGCGATTTCGTGTAGGTCAAGTGGCTGCTTTTGGTTGGGTAAAAATTGTATTAACTTTGTCTTTTTTTTTTTTTTTACTTAAGTACATGACCAATGACGATGCAAACTTCCAACGAGTGGTTTGTTTTTAGTACGTCATAAATTCACTTTTATTAAAACATCGATCAAAGAACCCTTCATGGGCGGGTCCGACTCGCACTTGGCCACTTTTATTTGATATATTATGTGTTACGTCGCATCGCCGATTGTGAATTGATTTTGGTGAGTTTTTTAATTTTTTAGTAGATCATAGTTCCAACGTGGTCCCGTATAAATTATATCGAAATAGATGTTTGTGTCGATTTTCGAAATATCATCACGAAACTAAACTTTACTTTTATTTATCTGGACGACGTAAACGTATTGATAGTTTCTCATGAAATCTGGTCGCGTGTCTGAATTGAATTTATAATTAAGTCGGTTTTATTTCCAGAAAATAAATTCTACAAATCAAAGTAAATATTGAAAAAATGCGAAATCGGAATTTGAAGAATGAAGCAGTGAAGAAAGAAGAAAATGCTTGTCAACAAGAAGCCTTGTAGCGTATGTTTGGCACGATATCCATGGAAATGTTTTATATTCAATATTTCCGTGGTTATTGGCTTAATTGTACACTAACAGAGTCCAGCAGCAAGTCGCAAGATTTAGTCCATCACGCCCATCAACTAAGATCCCAAGAGGTCGGCTCAGGAGTAGCACCTGTGAGCTAGTTACCTTATCTCAGTATTGGTATGTGCTCGTACTTACACAGTTCTTCTATTTCTATTGGAACCATTGGAAATGAACATCACTTGGTAAAGGAATATACATATATATTAAAATCTTAAGGTGCTGTAAAAAGGCCTTGACATACAAACTATTTTCTTACAAAAAAAAAATTCGCGCCGTTTGTGGCAAAGGTGAAATACTGCAGAGGTTTCAGTCGGTAGGGCACCACTCATAGTGTCGAATCCGACTATCAAGTTGTTGTTGCGCGCAGGCCGCCAGCT
The DNA here is from genome assembly GCA_017562165.1 of Ectropis grisescens. Classification (NCBI taxonomy): domain Eukaryota; kingdom Metazoa; phylum Arthropoda; class Insecta; order Lepidoptera; family Geometridae; genus Ectropis; species Ectropis grisescens. The sequence continues at coordinate 9,844,491 of CM029767.1, read as the reverse complement.
GCCGGGGCTGGGCTTGCGCGGTCAGCCAAACCTATTCATCGCCTAATGAGCGATGGGCTGTCTCTATTATTCATCGAGGAACAAGTGATGTGGTAGTTTGTAACGATTATATTTATCGATAAAGTGTAAGTCATGTTTTCTAGTATTGCAAATATTGTTTATAATTTTATTTTTATTTTTGGGATTTGTTTCAAGATAGAATTTTTTCGATAGTTTATGTGTATGTATACTAGCTGATCCAGGTAACTTCGTATCACCATATTTTTTTTCGTTAAAATTGACAAGATTTTTTTGCTATAGGTACTAACATTGTCCCAACAATAACGAATATATAAAACAATCATCCAATTTAGTGCTTAAGTTGTTGAACCAATTGAGTTGTTTACATAAAAACTTTCGTTATTTCATCAACTTAAAATACGAAATTGACGTTCTCAATTCGGTTGTATGGTTATTTTTATACATATGCTACGCCGCTCCGGCAATAATAGTTAACCGATGTTGACGTTTCTTTTTCTTAGTAGATCATTGTTACGTTACGTCCGTTACGTTACCATCAGGCACATGTCATGCTCGTATCAACACTCTATATTAAAAAAAAACTACGAATAAATCTATGCGCAGGTTTTCGAAATATCAACGAGAAATTAAAATGTACTTTCATTTATCGGGACGAAGTATTATTGATAGCTTCTTATGAAATTTAGGCGCGTGCCGCGCGTGTCTGAATTAAATTTTAGATTGAAATTGGTTAGGTACGCGAAATCCGAATGAGAAGAATGAAGCAGTGAAGAACGAAAAAAATGCTTTGCGTAGCGTATGTTTAAGGCGATGTCCGATAGAATTATTTTGATGTTTAATAATTCTGTCGATATGGCCTTAATTATACACTAACAGAATTCAGCAGCAAGTCGCAAGATTATATTCGTCACGCACATCAACTAAGATCCCAAGAGGTCGGCCCAGGAGTAGTACCTGTGAGGTAGTTAGTAGTATATGTATATACTTACACAATTCTTATGTACCTATATATCTTTATAATTCTTAAATATTTGATATTTGTGAATCCTTTTAGATGTGTGCGTGTTCTCGGTATGTTGCAACAGTTCTCAGCCTCAGTTTTAGTGTTTTCAGACGTACTAGAGAGAATTCGGTGTCTGTGGGTATTTTGCATACTTAATATGAAAGTGTTGAGGCCGTTGTAAACAGTGGACAGCCTCAGATTGTGTAGTCTCAGACATACCAGAAGTACCTATGCATTTTTAGCGAAATACCTATAAAATAAATAAATAGCATGTTAGTAAAAAAATACTAGTCAAATCCTACTTGCGAACCGCGTTATTTATTTTTATTTTTTTGTTGGCCATAGATACTAATAATTTTGCCACAAATGTTATTCTCGTGTGACTTAGCTTAGCTTACCTACTAGGTATATACCTAGTACTAGTACTAATTTTCAATTTCTAAATAATTCTATATTTAATTATTAAGATTTTTAGTGGTCTTAAAATATAAGTATTTCTTATTTTAGTTTTCACTTCTGCCGTGCGGTCTTAAGCGCACACATTTTTAAGTCTACTCAGACTCCAATACGAATATCAGTATCAGACTATGTTACGCTATTGGAGGCTCGGGGTGGCTAAGAGGGAGGTTGGAGGCCATTTGGGGGGTAACCCCCAATCTGTTCAGTTCAGATATCGAACTCAGAGTAATGTTTAAATATGTATTCGTTACGTACTAAGAAGCATAAAATGGTCTGTGACGTGGTGGAGATACTGAGATCACTCGAAAAAAGTAATCAGATAAGTTTATGAGTTCGTAAATTTTTGCACTGCGATGATTTTTTCAATGATAAGTGTTTGATAGGGCACAATATTTTCTAATTGTACATGATATTTTTCCCGTTCGTAGTTAAATATAAAGAATCACATACATTCATGAGAAATCATTGTAATCACAGCTTAGCTCAGTCTTAGTCATTGTTGAAGATAAAACCATTAAATTTAGTTAGTGTACTTGGATTATCATAATTTTTTCTGAAATCCTAGAACTTATAAAATAAAAGATTTTTTATTTTATTGATTTATAAATTGCACTCACATACATTTATTTGTATCTAAAAACTATAGAACAAAATGTAGCAGACCCTGCATTAAAGGCACTGCAACAGTAATAATTTGGTCGCAGACCAAGCCTTAATATTAAAATTAAACTAGCCTTACTTTACAGTACCTTATAACTATCACAAGTCTAATTGCAATAATTTAAATTTTATCTACATCTTGAAAGAACTCACAGACGTTATAGTAACATTTTCTTATTAAGAAGCTACGAAGTTTTTCTGGAACGTGTTATCATTTTTTTCTTTTTTTATTCGATCTGGGATATTGTTGTAAATGTTTATTGATGCATATAGTGGTCCCTTTTAAAACATTTCTAATCTCGGCACGGGTAATTTAAGGTTATGACATCGACGGGGATTGGTTTCCGGTATGTATAAGTGGAGATTTTCGTAACAAAATACTTGTTTCGAAAATGTACATACATGGTAGCGTCAAAATATTTAGATCTTTAAAGTATTGTTTACAGCTTGTACGTCTCTGTATGTTCGCAATTATACGAATGCACTTTTTGTGTAACAAATATTTTTTTAACGGCTGTACTGTTTCCCATAAGATAACTCCGTATCGAAGCCAGGAGTACGCATATGCATAGTATGCAGTTAGAGCTGTTTTTATGTTACTATTGGATTTTAGAATTGATAGAGCGTAAACAAATTGTGATAGTTTTGCAATGAGTTTGTCTACATGATCTTTCCATGATAGGTGACTATCCAAGTTTAGACCTAGGATTGTGCAGCTACTAGTATCTATTAGATCAAGTCTCTTTGCGATTTCGTGTAGGTCAAGTGGCTGCTTTTGGTTGGGTAAAAATTGTATTAACTTTGTCTTTTTTTTTTTTTTTTACTTAAGTACATGACCAATGACGATGCAAACTTCCAACGAGTGGTTTGTTTTTAGTACGTCATAAATTCACTTTTATTAAAACATCGATCAAAGAACCCTTCATGGGCGGGTCCGACTCGCACTTGGCCACTTTTATTTGATATATTATGTGTTACGTCGCATCGCCGATTGTGAATTGATTTTGGTGAGTTTTTTTATTTTTTAGTAGATCATAGTTCCAACGTGGTCCCGTATAAATTATATCGAAATAGATGTTTGTGTCGATTTTCGAAATATCATCACGAAACTAAACTTTACTTTTATTTATCTGGACGACGTAAACGTATTGATAGTTTCTCATGAAATCTGGTCGCGTGTCTGAATTGAATTTATAATTGAAGTCGGTTTTATTTCCAGAGAAAATAAATTCTACAAATCAAAGTAAATATTGAAAAAAATGCGAAATCGGAATTTGAAGAATGAAGCAGTGAAGAAAGAAGAAAAATGCTTGTCAACAAGAAGCCTTGTAGCGTATGTTTGGCACGATATCCATGGAAATGTTTTTATATTCAATATTTCCGTGGTTATTGGCTTAATTGTACACTAACAGAGTCCAGCAGCAAGTCGCAAGATTTAGTCCATCACGCCCATCAACTAAGATCCCAAGAGGTCGGCTCAGGAGTAGCACCTGTGAGCTAGTTACCTTATCTCAGTATTGGTATGTGCTCGTACTTACACAGTTCTTCTATTTCTATTGGAACCATTGGAAATGAACATCACTTGGTAAAGGAATATACATATATATTAAAATCTTAAGGTGCTGTAAAAAGGCCTTGACATACAAACTATTTTCTTACAAAAAAAATTCGCGCCGTTTGTGGCAAAGGTGAAATACTGCAGAGGTTTCAGTCGGTGGGGCACCACTCATAGTGTCGAATCCGACTATCAAGTGGTTGTTGCGCGCAGGCCGCCAGCTGCCGGGGCTGGGCTTGCGCGGTCAGCCAAACCTATTCATCGCCTAATGAGCGATGGGCTGTCTCTATTATTCATCGAGGAACAAGTGATGTGGTAGTTTGTAACGATTATATTTATCGATAAAGTGTAAGTCATGTTTTCTAGTATTGCAAATATTGTTTATAATTTTATTTTTATTTTTGGGATTTGTTTCAAGATAGAATTTTTCGATAGTTTATGTGTATGTATACTAGCTGATCCAGGTAACTTCGTATCACCATATTTTTTTCGTTAAAATTGACAAGATTTTTTTGCTATAGGTACTAACATTGTCCCAACAATAACGAATATATAAAACAATCATCCAATTTAGTGCTTAAGTTGTTGAACCAATTGAGTTGTTTACATAAAAACTTTCGTTATTTCATCAACTTAAAATACGAAATTGACGTTCTCAATTCGGTTGTATGGTTATTTTTATACATATGCTACGCCGCTCCGGCAATAATAGTTAACCGATGTTGACGTTTCTTTTTCTTAGTAGATCATTGTTACGTTACGTCCGTTACGTTACCATCAGGCACATGTCATGCTCGTATCAACACTCTATATTAAAAAAAAACTACGAATAAATCTATGCGCAGGTTTTCGAAATATCAACGAGAAATTAAAATGTACTTTCATTTATCGGGACGAAGTATTATTGATAGCTTCTTATGAAATTTAGGCGCGTGCCGCGCGTGTCTGAATTAAATTTTAGATTGAAATTGGTTAGGTACGCGAAATCCGAATGAGAAGAATGAAGCAGTGAAGAACGAAAAAAATGCTTTGCGTAGCGTATGTTTAAGGCGATGTCCGATAGAATTATTTTGATGTTTAATAATTCTGTCGATATGGCCTTAATTATACACTAACAGAATTCAGCAGCAAGTCGCAAGATTATATTCGTCACGCACATCAACTAAGATCCCAAGAGGTCGGCCCAGGAGTAGTACCTGTGAGGTAGTTAGTAGTATATGTATATACTTACACAATTCTTATGTACCTATATATCTTTATAATTCTTAAATATTTGATATTTGTGAATCCTTTTAGATGTGTGCGTGTTCTCGGTATGTTGCAACAGTTCTCAGCCTCAGTTTTAGTGTTTTCAGACGTACTAGAGAGAATTCGGTGTCTGTGGGTATTTTGCATACTTAATATGAAAGTGTTGAGGCCGTTGTAAACAGTGGACAGCCTCAGATTGTGTAGTCTCAGACATACCAGAAGTACCTATGCATTTTTAGCGAAATACCTATAAAATAAATAAATAGCATGTTAGTAAAAAAAATACTAGTCAAATCCTACTTGCGAACCGCGTTATTTTTTTTTTATTTTTTTGTTGGCCATAGATACTAATACGTTTGCCACAAATGTTATTCTCGTGTGGCTTTGCTTACCTACTAGGTATATACCTAGTACTAGTACTAATTTTCAATTTCTAAATAATTCTATATTTAATTATTAAGATTTTTTAGTGGTCTTAAAATATAAGTATTTCTTATTTTAGTTTTCACTTCTGCCGTGCGGTCTTAAGCGCACACATTTTTTAAGTCTACTTAGACTCTAATACGAATATCAGTATCAGACTATGTTTAGCTATTGGAGGCTCGGGGTGGCTAAGAGGGGAGGTTGGAGGCCACTTGGGGGGTAACCCCCCAATCTATTCAGTTCAGATATCGAACTCAGAGTAATGTTTAACTATGTATTCGTTACGTACTAAGAAGCATAAAATGGTCTGTGACGTGGTGGAGATACTGAGATCACTCGAAAAAAGTAATCAGATAAGTTTATGAGTTCGTCAATTTTTGCACTGCGATGATTTTTTCAATGATAAGTGTTTGATAGGGCACAATATTTTCTAATTGTACATGATATTTTTCCCGTTCGTAGTTAAATATAAAGAATCACATACATTCATGAGAAATCATTGTAATCACAGCTTAGCTCAGTCTTAGTCATTGTTGAAGATAAAACCATTAAATTTAGTTAGTGTACTTGGATTATCATAATTTTTTTCTGAAATCCCTAGAACTTATAAAATAAAAGAATTTTTTTATTTTATTGATTTATAAATTGCACTCACATACATTTATTTGTATCTAAAAACTATAGAACAAAAATGTAGCAGACCCTGCATTAAGGGCACTGCAATAATTTGGTCGCAGACCAAGCCTTAATATTAAAATTAAACTAGCCTTACTTTACAGTACCTTATAACTATCACAAGTCTAATTGCAATAATTTAAATTTTATCTACATCTTGAAAGAACTCACAGACGTTATAGTAACATTTTCTTATTAAGAAGCTACGAAGTTTTTTCTGGAACGTGTTATCATTTTTTCCTTTTTTTATTCGATCTGGGATATTGTTGTAAATGTTTATTGATGCATATAGTGGTCCCTTTTAAAACATTTCTAATCTCGGCACGGGTAATTTAAGGTTATGACATCGACGGGGATTGGTTTCCGGTATGTATAAGTGGAGATTTTTCGTAACAAAAATACTTGTTTCGAAAATGTACATACATGGTAGCGTCAAAATATTTAGATCTTTAAAGTATTGTTTACAGCTTGTACGTCTCTGTATGTTCGCAATTATACGAATGCACTTTTTTGTGTAACAAATATTTTTTTAACGGCTTTACTGTTTCCCCATAAGATAACTCCGTATCGAAGCCAGGAGTACGCATATGCATAGTATGCAGTTAGAGCTGTTTTTATGTTACTATTGGATTTTAGAATTGATACAGCGTAAACAAATTGTGATAGTTTTGCAATGAGTTTGTCTACATGATCTTTCCATGATAGGTGACTATCCAAGTTTAGACCTAGGATTGTGCAGCTACTAGTATCTATTAGATCAAGTCTCTTTGCGATTTCGTGTAGGTCAAGTGGCTGCTTTTGGTTGGGTAAAAATTGTATTAACTTTGTCTTTTTTTTTTTTTTTACTAAGTACATGACCAATGACGATGCAAACTTCCAACGAGTGGTTTGTTTTTAGTACGTCATAAATTCACTTTTATTAAAACATCGATCAAAGAACCCTTCATGGGCGGGTCCGACTCGCACTTGGCCACTTTTATTTGATATATTATGTGTTACGTCGCATCGCCGATTGTGAATTGATTTTGGTGAGTTTTTTATTTTTAGTAGATCATAGTTCCAACGTGGTCCCGTATAAATTATATCGAAATAGATGTTTGTGTCGATTTTCGAAATATCATCACGAAACTAAACTTTACTTTTATTTATCTGGACGACGTAAACGTATTGATAGTTTCTCATGAAATCTGGTCGCGTGTCTGAATTGAATTTATAATTGAAGTCGGTTTTATTTCCAGAGAAAATAAATTCTACAAATCAAAGTAAATATTGAAAAAAATGCGAAATCGGAATTTGAAGAATGAAGCAGTGAAGAAAGAAGAAAAATGCTTGTCAACAAGAAGCCTTGTAGCGTATGTTTGGCACGATATCCATGGAAATGTTTTTATATTCAATATTTCCGTGGTTATTGGCTTAATTGTACACTAACAGAGTCCAGCAGCAAGTCGCAAGATTTAGTCCATCACGCCCATCAACTAAGATCCCAAGAGGTCGGCTCAGGAGTAGCACCTGTGAGCTAGTTACCTTATCTCAGTATTGGTATGTGCTCGTACTTACACAGTTCTTCTATTTCTATTGGAACCATTGAAATGAACATCACTTGGTAAAGGAATATACATATATATTTAAATCTTAAGGTGCTGTAAAAAGGCCTTGACATACAAACTATTTTCTTACAAAAAAAATTCGCGCCGTTTGTGGCAAAGGTGAAATACTGCAGAGGTTTCAGTCGGTAGGGCACCACTCATAGTGTCGAATCCGACTATCAAGTTGTTGTTGCGCGCAGGCCGCCAGCTGCCGGGGCTGGGCTTGCGCGGTCAGCCAAACCTATTCATCGCCTAATGAGCGATGGGCTGTCTCTATTATTCATCGAGGAACAAGTGATGTGGTAGTTTGTAACGATTATATTTATCGATAAAGTGTAAGTCATGTTTTCTAGTATTGCAAATATTGTTTATAATTTTATTTTTATTTTGGGATTTGTTTCAGGATAGAATTTTTTCGATAGTTTATGTGTATGTATACTAGCTGATCCAGGTAACTTCGTATCACCATATTTTTTCGTTAAAATTGACAAGATTTTTTTGCTATAGGTACTAACATTGTCCCAACAATAACGAATATATAAAACAATCATCCAATTTAGTGCTTAAGTTGTTGAACCAATTGAGTTGTTTACATAAAAACTTTCGTTATTTTATCAACTTAAAATACGAAATTGACGTTCTCAATTCGGTTGTATGGTTATTTTTATACATATGCTACGCCGCTCCGGCAATAATAGTTAACCGATGTTGACGTTTCTTTTTCTTAGTAGATCATTGTTACGTTACGTCCGTTACGTTACCATCAGGCACATGTCATGCTCGTATCAACACTCTATATTAAAAAAAAACTACGAATAAATCTATGCGCAGGTTTTCGAAATATCAACGAGAAATTAAAATGTACTTTCATTTATCGGGACGAAGTATTATTGATAGCTTCTTATGAAAGTTAGGCGCGTCCGCGTGTCTGAATTAAATTTTAGATTGAAATTGGTTAGGTACGCGAAATCCGAATGAGAAGAATGAAGCAGTGAAGAACGAAAAAAATGCTTTGCGTAGCGTATGTTTAAGGCGATGTCCGATAGAATTATTTTGATGTTTAATAATTTTGTCGATATTGCCTTAATAATACACTAACAGAATCCAGCAGCAAGTCGCAAGATTATATTCGTCACGCCCATCAACTAAGATCCCAAGAGGTCGGCCCAGGAGTAGTACCTGTGAGGTAGTTAGTAGTATATGTATATACTTACACAATTCTTATGTACCTATATATCTTTATAATTCTTAAATATTTGATATTTGTGAATCCTTTTAGATGTGTGCGTGTTCTCGGTATGTTGCAACAGTTCTCAGCCTCAGTTTTAGTGTTTTCAGACGTACTAGAGAGAATTCGGTGTCTGTGGGTATTTTGCATACTTAATATGAAAGTGTTGAGGCCGTTGTAAACAGTGGACAGCCTCAGATTGTGTAGTCTCAGACATACCAGAAGTACCTATGCATTTTTAGCGAAATACCTATAAAATAAATAAATAGCATGTTAGTAAAAAATACTAGTCAAATCCTACTTGCGAACCGCGTTATTTATTTTTTATTTTTTTGTTGGCCATAGATACTAATAATTTTGCCACAAATGTTATTCTCGTGTGACTTAGCTTAGCTTACCTACTAGGTATATACCTAGTACTAGTACTAATTTTCAATTTCTAAATAATTCTATATTTAATTATTAAGATTTTTTAGTGGTCTTAAAATATAAGTATTTCTTATTTTAGTTTTCACTTCTGCCGTGCGGTCTTAAGCGCACACATTTTTTAAGTCTACTCAGACTCTAATACGAATATCAGTATCAGACTATGTTAAGCTATTGGAGGCTCGGGGTGGCTATGAGGGGAGGTTGGAGGCCATTTGGGGGTAACCCCCAATCTGTTCAGTTCAGATATCGAACTCAGAGTAGGTAATGTTTAAATATGTATTCGTTACGTACTAAGAAGCATAAAATGGTCTGTGACGTGGTGGAGATACTGAGATCACTCGAAAAAAGTAATCAGATAAGTTTATGAGTTCGTAAATTTTTGCGCTGCGATGATTTTTTCGGTGATAAGTATTTGATGGGGCACAATATTTTCTAATTGTACATGATATTTTTCCCGTTCGTAGTTAAGTATAAAGAATCACGTACATTCATGAGAGATCATTGTAATGACGGCTTAGCTCAACCGTGTTTAGTTATCCCAAGGAAGGACATGGGTACTTTTTTATCACGGAAAAGGGTTGAAGCGGTTGAAATGGGGAATGAAAGCTTATGTAGCAGTTAGTCATTGTTGAAGATAAAACCATTAAATTTAGTAAGTGTACTTGGATTATCATAATTTTTTTCTGTTATGACATCGACGGGGATTGGTTTCCGGTATGTATAGGTGGAGATTTTTCCTAACAAAAATACTAGTTTCGAAAATGTACATATATGGTAGCGTCAAAATATTTAAATCTTTAAAGTATTGTTTACAGCTTGTACGTCTCTGTATGTTCGCAATTATACGAATGCACTTTTTTATGTAACAAATATTTTTTTAACGGCTGTACTGTTTCCCCATAAGATAACTCCGTATCGAAGCCAGGAGTACGCATATGCATAGTATGCAGTTAGAGCTGTTTCTATGTTACTATTGGATTTTAGAATTGATAGAGCGTTAACAAATTGAGATAGTTTTGTAATGAGTTTGTCTACATGATCTTTCCATGATAGGTGACTATCCAAGTTTAGACCTAGGATTGTGCAGCTACTAGTCTCTATTAGATCAAGTCTCTTTGCGATTTCCTGTAGGTCAAGTGGCTGCTTTTGGTTGGGTAAAAATTGTATTAACTTTGTCTTTTTTTTTTTTACTTAAGTAGGTACATGACCAATGACGATGCAAACTTCCAACGAGTGGTTTGTTTTAGTACGTCATAAATTCACTTTTATTAAAACATCGATCAAAGAACCCTTCATGGGCGGGTCCGACTCGCACTTGGCCACTTTTATTTGATATATTATGTGTTACGTCGCATCGCCGATTGTGAGTTGATTTCGGTGAGTTTTTTTTATTTTTTAGTAGATCATAGTTCCAACGTGGTCCCGTATAAATTATATCGAAATAGATGTTTGTGTCGATTTTCGAAATATCATCACGAAACTAAACTTTACTTTTATTTATCTGGACGACGTAAACGTATTGATAGTTTCTCATGAAATCTGGTCGCGTGTCTGAATTGAATTTATAATTGAAGTCGGTTTTATTTCCAGAGAAAATAAATTCTACAAATCAAAGTAAATATTGAAAAAAATGCGAAATCGGAATTTGAAGAATGAAGCAGTGAAGAACGAAGAAAAATGCTTGTCAACAAGAAGCCTTGTAGCGTATGTTTGGCACGATATCCATGGAAATGTTTTTATATTCAATATTTCCGTGGTTATTGGCTTAATTGTACACTAACAGAGTCCAACAGCAAGTCGCAAGATTATATCCATCACGTCCATCAACTAAGATCCCAAGAGGTCGGCTCAGGAGTAGCACCTGTGAGCTAGTTATCTTATCTCAGTATGTACTCGTACTTACACTGTTCCTATGTATCTATATATCCTAACACATTTGATATTTGTGAATCCTTTTATATGTGTGTGCGTGTTCGCGGTATGTTGCAAAAGTTCTCTGCCTCAGCTTTAGTGATCACAGACATACTTACCAGAGAGAATCCGGTGTCTGTGGACATTTTACATAGGCTGTGATAAACAGTGTATAGCCTCAGATTTAGTAGTCTTAGACACACCAGAAATAGTCAGGTGTCTATTAACTTTTTAGAAGTCTCTCTGACTCAGACTCAAATACGAGCACTTGGAAAATACTCAGAGGTGCTAGGTGTCAGGGTTTAAACCTGCGACCTCACGATTGCGAATCAGACGTAATCGCCACTAAACCAGCACGGGCTTACACCCACTGACACCAGACTGTGACGGTGTAACGGTTTCTGGGAGCTAAACTTTTTATTACAGATTTTACTATTCGTAGAAATTTGGACTCGACAAAATAAAATTACAGAGCCCGTACTACCACAGGTATATAGTGCTTAAGTTGTTGAACCGATGGAGTTGTTTGCATAAAAACTTTCGTTATTTTATCAACTTAGAATACGACAGTGACGTTCTCAATTCGGTTGTATGTGCTTTGCCACACTAGACGGAACTTCCGTCGCCGAACTTCCGTTGCGGAACGCCAATACATGTTATTGCATATAAAATACAAATAGCGGGCACACTACGCGGAAGATAGGTCGTTCCGTCGCGGACGATCGGTCGCTCGGAGCGGACCGCTCACTCGCCGCGTCTGTTCGGTCGTCCGCGCACCGATCTTCCGTTAGCGTAAGATCGGCAACGTCGCATTACAGGTATTTGTATGCACCGCGCCACATTCAGCGGATAACTCGCAGTGACGACGCACGCACAGGATGTTTGACACTGAACGATTTATTATCGAAGTGCAGAATAGAGTTTGCCTTTGGGATTCTAGAGAAAAGCCGGATAGAACTGCAAAGAAACGAGCATGGGAAGAGATTGCGAAAATATTCTACGACAATTGGGATAGTGAAATAGAAACAAAACAGCGAGAACTTGGTGAGTTTATCACTTTATTAATTTTCTATACCTAGGTATATCTAATTATAAGTACTCGTATGCATGTAGGTACTAATTGAAACTATCATTCATATAAATCTATTTAACAATGATTATATCAGTCCTACCTAAATGAAGTTGTGTTGCCACTCTAGTTTACCTTCTTCCATAAAATATTTTTAAATAAATCTCTCGAATTTATGGCATTAGAGGGTCTAGATGTATTACAGTTTGGTAATGTAGGTAGATCAGAAGTTAACAATTCGTCGTTGTAGTTCAAACCGTCTCGTCTCCGTACAAAGTTATGAAGAACACATGTTGTTTTACTATCTCTGTAGCAAAATCCGGGTTAACAAGTATGGCCGTATGAAGAACTCTCCACTTGTTGCTCAATATGCCGAAAGTACATTCCACATAACGCCTTGCACGAGATAAGCGGTAGTTAAACGTACGTTTTCTATGTCTAATGTTTTATTGGGGTAGGGTCGCATAACATGTTTATGTAAAGCGAAAGCCTCGTCAGCTACCAGTACAAATGGTAGTGCTGGGCCGGTAGTACCGGGGAGTATTTTATCCTCAGGTAGGTCTAACATGTCATGGTAAAGTTTCTGTCCGAAATTTGAACTTCTAAATACATTACTATCAGCTTCTTTTCCAAAAGATCCAACATCGATAGAAATGAAGCAATAATTAGAATCTGCGGCTGCCATAAGAACAATTGAAAAAACTTTTATAGTTAAAATAGTTAGATCCGCTGTTGTCAGGATTAATTATTCTTATATGTTTACCATCCACAGCTCCTAAACAGTTTGGAAAATTTGCGTATTTATAAATTCTTCTGCCACTTTTAAAATGATTCCTTATTTGGCTCAGGCATTTCAAGTGGTTGCAGTACTTTCCAAATTACTTCACAAGTTTCTTTTATTATTTGTGCAACAGTCGATCTTCCCAGCAAAAATCGTGAGATAAACTTTTAAAATTCATTCCGGTAGACAAATACCTGAAACAAAAAAAATGTTCAGCATCATCACGTTTTCCCGCCAGTGGCTCCCCCAACCTAAAATAATTAATATCCCTCAAGACTACATTAAACAATGTTTCGCATCAATTCACATAATTTACTAGTGATGCCAACTCTCACCTTCGGCGTATATACAGAAAAGTGGCACCTTTGCCTTCCAAATTCGAAGTTAAGAGTTCACATCGCTAATACAATATGTAAAACATAGTTAAATGTAGTCTTGAGAGGGTCCACATGTAGCGGAGTTTCTATATGTGGTATAGATAAATTATAATAATTACAATTAATCATTTTCTATTGGGGGCGCCACTATCGGAGCTATATCACCCTAAGCTAAGTTATTTTGACATTTTGTTGATACTTATATTATTTAATTTTACAGTGGATGAACTTCAAAAGAAATGGAAGCACTTAAGAGATTATTACGTAAAAGAAAAAAAACAAGATAATACAAGAAGTGGAAGTGCTGCACCTAAGAAACGTAAAAACTCGTACATTGAATTGCTGCGATTCTTGGATGTGGTGAAAGAGTCTCGGGTCTCATCGGGGAACATAAGCGCTCCGGCAGGTGATAATGACCAAAATGAAAATTCTTTTGATGAAATATCAACTAATACAAACACTCAACCGAGAAATGCAAACGTACAAGAAACTGTAACTGAGAATTTTATTCCACCTCAAATTGAAGAAGTTTCAGGGACCTCCCAAATGAAAAAAAGACCTAAAATGACAGCCTTTCAACAGAGTTTAATTACAGCAATGAATAAAAAGCAACAATCACCTAAAGCAGCCGAAGAAGATGCCGACACGAAATTTTTACTTTCTTTACTTCCTCAAATTAAGAGCCTAAATGAAAGACAAAATTGTGAGTTCAGAATCGAAGTGATGAATTTGATTTATAAAATCAAATATCGTAACTCATTTAACATGTCTCATAATCAAACGTATTCTTACAACCATCCTGGCTATAGTACATACGAACAATCACCTACAACACATAGTATACCTACAGGAGATGTGTCACCGCCGATGTACCAAGGATATACTACGAATACAAACAGTGCAAGCTCCTATTCAACCATACAGTCACCTGAATCTATTGAAACTCAAATATGTCCAATTCAATCAGCTGAAACTGAAACAGCACACTCAATTGAGGAAATAGAGGAAATATTTCAGAATAGGTCCACTTAATCGAGATAATAGAGGAAATGTTGCAGCAATTTCATTCAATAAAAATTAAAAGTTGATTTTTTTTCAATAAAAAGTTAATATACTTAGTAATTAATCAATAATGTGTTTCATTTCATATAGTTCCTTAATATTTATCTTACCTTAATGTAACGGTCAGCCTTTCTTCGGGAGGTATAGCTGTTCTAAGTTTTGTATTTTGCTTGGTAATATAGTCCTTAGTTAAATTCAGCAATACATCAAATGATTGTATGGACATACGATAATATTCGAATGCTTTATCTGGATTAAGTCTTAGTTGCATATACAGGGTATGAAATTGCCCAATTTCTAGTCGAAGAGTATTTAAGGATGAACCCAATATTTACGCTTTCTTCTTCTCTTCTTCTAATGCCTCATAAATAGCTATCACTTCTATTGGATCCATCACGAATTCACGACCACACCGTATAAGCGCAGGCAGCCGACTGATGATCTGCCACTGAATATTCAGTGTGGCTGGTACCTATGGCTATTTTTATACATATGCTACGCCGCTCCGCCAATAATAGTTAACCGATGTTGATGTTTATTTTTCCTTAGTGGATCATTGTTACGTTACCTACTAGGTATATAATACCTAGTACTAGTACTAATTTTCAATTTCTAAATAATTTTATATTTAATTATTAAGATTTTTAGTGGTCTTTAAATATAAGTATTTCTTATTTTAGTTTTCGCTTCTGCCGTGCGGTCCTAAGCGCACACATTTTTTAAGTCTACTCAGACTCTAATACGAATATCAGTGTGTCAGACTATGTTTAGCTATTGGAGGCTCGGGGTGGCTAAGAGGGGAGGTTGGAGGCCATTTGGGGGGTAACCCCCAATCTGTTCAGTTCAGATATCGAACTCAGAGTAATGTTTAAATATGTATTCGTTACGTACTAAGAAGCATAAAATGGTCTGTGACGTGGTGGAGATACTGAGATCACTCGAAAAAAGTAATCAGATAAGTTTATGAGTTCGTAAATTTTTGCACTGCGATGAATTTTTCGGTGATAAGTATTTGATGGGGCACAATATTTTCTAATTGTACATGATAATTTTCCCGTTCGCAGTTTAATATAAAGAATCACATACATTCATGAGAGATCATTGTAATGACGGCTTAGCTCAACCGTGTTTAGTTATCCCAAGGAAGGACATGGGGTACTTTTTATCACGGAAAAGGCTTGAAGCGGTTGAAATGGGGAATGAAAGCTTATGTAGCAGTTAGTCATTGTTGAAGATTAAACCATTAAATTTAGTAAGTGTACTTGGATTATCATAATTTTTTTTCTGTCATGACATCGACGGGGATTGGTTTCCGGTATGTATAGGTGGAGATTTTCCTAACAAAATACTAGTTTCGAAAATGTACATATATGGTAGCGTCAAAATATTTAAATCTTTAAAGTATTGTTTACAGCTTGTACGTCTCTGTATGTTCGCAATTATACGAATGCACTTTTTTGTGTAACAAATATTTTTTAACGACTGTACTGTTTCCCATAAGATAACTCCGTATCGAAGCAAGGAGTACGCATATGCATAGTATGCAGTTAGAGCTGTTTTATGTTACTATTGGATTTTAGAATTGATAGAGCGTAAACAAATTGTGATAGTTTTGTAATGAGTTTGTCTACATGATCTTTCCATGATAGGTGACTATCCAAGTTTAGACCTAGGATTGTGCAGCTACTAGTCTCTATTAGATCAAGTCTCTTTGCGATTTCGTGTAGGTCAAGTGGCTGCTTTTGGTTGGGTAAAAATTGTATTAACTTTGTCTATTTTTTTTTTACTTAAGCAGGTACATGACCAATGACGATGCAAACTTCCAACGAGTGGTTTGTTTTAGTACGTCATAAATTCACTTTTATTAAAACATCGATCAAAGAACCCTTCATGGGCGGGTCCGACTCGCACTTGGCCACTTTTATTTGATATATTATGTGTTACGTCGCATCGCCGATTGTGAATTGATTTCGGTGAGTTTTTATTTTTAGTAGATCATAGTTCCAACGTGGTCCCGTATAAATTATATCGAAATAGATGTTTGTGTCGATTTTCGAAATATCATCAGGAAACTAAACTTTACTTTTATTTATCTAGACGACGTAAACGTATTGATAGTTTCTCATGAAATCTGGTCGCGTGTCTGAATTTAATTTATAATTGAAGTCGGTTTTATTTCCAGAGAAAATAAATTCTACAAATCAAAGTAAATATTGAAAAAATACGAAATCGGAATTTGAAGAATGAAGCAGTGAAGAACGAAGAAAATGCTTGTCAACAAGAAGTCTTGTAGCGTATGTTTGGCACGATATCCATGGAAATGTTTTTATATTCAATATTTCCGTGGTTATTGGCTTAATTATACACTAACAGAGTCCAGCAGCAAGTCGCAAGATTATATCCATCACGCCCATCAACTAAGATCCCAAGAGGTCGGCTCAGTAGTAGCACCTGTGAGCTAGTTATCTTATCTCAGTATAGGTATGTACTCGTACTTACACTGTTCCTATGTATCTATATATCCTTACACATTTGATATTTGTGAATCCTTTTATTTGTGTGTACGTGTTCGCGGTATGTTGCAACCACGGATATGGTTGCAACAGTTATCTGCCTTAGCTTTAGTGATCACAGACATATCAGAGAGAATCCGGTGTCTGTGGACATTTTACATAGGCTGTGATAAACAGTGTATAGCCTCAGATTTAGTAGTTTTAGACACACCAGAAATAGCCAGGTGTCTATTAACTTTTAGCAGTCTCTCTGACTCAGACTCAAATACGAGCACTTGGAAAATACTCAGAGGTGCTAGGTGTCAGGGTTTAAACCTGCGACCTCACGATTGCGAATCAGACGTAATCGCCACTAAACCAGGACGGGCTTACACCCACTGACACCAGACTGTGACGGTGTAACGGTTTCTGGGAGCTAAACTTTTTATTACTGATTTTACTATTGGTAGAAATTTGGACTCGACAAAATAAAATTAGAGGTATATAGTGTTTAAGTTGTTGGACCGATTGAGTTGTTTGCATAAAAACTTTCGTTACTTTATCAACTTAAAATACGACAGTCACGTTCTATTGTACGGCTATTTTATATATATGCTACGCCGCTCCGCCAATAATAGTTAACCGATATTGATGTTTATTTTTCCTTAGTAGATCATTGTTACGTTACGTTCGTGACGTTACCATCAGGCACACATCGTGCTCGTCTAGTCACTCTGTATGTAAAAAAAGTATCAAAATCGATTCGTCGGTTTTCCAAATATCAACAAAAACTAAAATTTACTTTCATATATCTGGCCGAAGTATTATTGGTGGTGGTGGTGGTGGTGGACAATTCACACACAACACCATCTGACCCCAAACTAAGCAAAGCTTGTGTGATGGCAGCCAGATAGCTGATATAATACTTATATAGTTTTTTTAATACATACTTATTATACATAGAAACACCCAGACACAGTGCAAACATTTGAATTCATCACACCAATATTTGCACTGGGTGGGGATCGAACCCACGACCCTCGGCTTCGCAGGCAGAGCTACTACTAACTAAGCCACTAGGGCAGTCAAATTATTGATAGCTTCTTATGAAATTTAGTCACGTGTATGAATTTAAATTAAGATTGAAGTTGGTTTTTGGTTTTTCTTTCAGAGAAAATAAATAGGTGCCTACCTACGCGAAATCCGAATTGAAGAATGAAGCGATGATGAAGTAGCGTATGTTTTGCGCAAAACCCATGGGCATGTTTTGATATTCAATATGTCCCTGGGTATTGCGTTAATTATACACTAACAAAATCTAGCAGAGCAAGTCGCAAGATTTAGTCCATGACGCCCATCAACTAAGATCCCAAGAGGTCGGCTCAGGAGTAGCACCTGTGAGCTAGTTAGTTACCTTATCTCAGTATTGGTATGTGCTCGTACTTACACAGTTCTTCTATTTCTATTGGAACCATTGAAATGAACATCACTTGGTCAAGGAATATACATATATATTAAAATATTAAGGTTCTGTAAAAGGCCTTGACATACAAACTATTTTCTTACAAAAAAAATTAGCGCCGTTTGTGGCAAAGGTGAAATACTGCAGAGGTTTCAGTCGGTAGGGCACCACTCATAGTGTCGAATCCGACTATCAGCGAACGAACGAATCAGCTAGTTTAGAATACGACAGTGACACCAAAGAATTAAGGTTATATGGAGAACAGCACGTTTTATACCGACTTCAAAAAAAAAGGAAGAGGTTCTCCACTTGGTTGTATGGTTTTTTTATGTGTGTTACGCCGCTTCGCCTTTTGTGAATCGATTTTGGTGAGTTATTTCATTCTTTAGTAGATCGTAGTTCCAACGACCCGTGTAATTTCAATTTTCGAAATATCAACAAGAATTTAAAATTTACTTTCATTTATTTGGCCGACGCGACGTATTGATAGTTTTAAGCTATTGCATAGCTTTTATCGCGAACCTGGGGACCGAATTTTAGTGATCGTGCATCTCAGGGATGGAAGACCGTAACGCCGTCCTCCCACTCGGTCATTCGACTTTGAATCTTATTTGTATTAGCTTTACAGACTGAATGCTCTTAGCAGTGTTGCCAACTTAACGGATTTCCTGTGATATTTTTTATAGTAAACAAATGTCACTAATATTGCTTATGTTGATAAAAAAAATTGGTTGCCTGTAAAGTCGGTATACGGGCGAAAGTTTTACGTGACAACGACTTTGAGTGGTAAAATAATTTTACGGAAGGGACGCGTGCCTTTCACTTTTATGTCTGTCTCTCTCGCTCTTAGGCGGGCTAACCATGCCAGTGGAAGGACGCGTGCCTCTCACTCGCTCTCGTTGTGAGCGCATAACGTGAGCGGAGCGTAACGCAGTTTCTTGAAGTGTCACCCGGCAAACCAATTTATAAGACGTTGTCACGTCAAAATGCATGCAACATGCAAAAACTTTACCGCAGCAGTCCCCGAGTGCCACACTTCTTTTTTTTATTGAAATTTGGTCGGGTGTCTGAATTTAACTTTAAATTGCAGTCGGATTTTGTGTTTTTTTCAGAGAATCAAATAAATTATTCAAATCAATGTATATAGGTACTTACTACATAATTCCCACGAATACCTACCTATCCGACTTCCGAATTTGAAGAATGAAGCAGTGAAGAACGAAGAAAAATGCTTGTCAACAAGAAGTCATGTAACGTATGTTTGGCACGATATCCATGGAAATATTTTTATATTCCATATTTCCGTGGTTGTTGGCTTAATTATACACTAACAGAGTCCAGCAGCAAGTCGCAATATTACATCCATCACGCCCATCATCTAAGATCTCAAGAGGTCGGCTCAGGAGTAGCACCTGTGAGCTAGTTACCTTATCTCAGTGTAGGTATGTAGAGCCTTTTATAATATCAAATCTGATATGAGCCTACTAGTGCAGCTTTAGATACTCGTTCTAGTATAGAACTTACTGCACTTCTGGATAAGCCAAGGTCTTTTAGCAGGTTATAGAGAGATTTTGCTGGTATACCTCTCGCTCCCACTTCTACAGCGTATAAACTAACTACATAGCCGTTTTTTGTTAATTCGTTTAGGTGGTCGTAATACTTAATTTGTTTTATCGCCTGGTCTTTAGGTATATTAGTTTCCCACGGTAAGTTCCACAAGGACTATGCGTTTCGTAGCTCTAGAAAAAAGGAAAATGTCCGGTCTGGATGACGAAACACCCACAACCTCTGGGATTTTGTAGTGTTTTTTGCTTTGTGCTTTTTGAACTTAATATAAATAATGCTTTAATTTTTCTTGGTCATTTAATTTCTACAATAAAATAGTCATTACTCAAATAATGTCAACTAAAAAAGAATCGTACCCACACATTTTTCTATGCAATAGAATGACAAGTGCCGGATAGTAAGCAACATGACTGCCACATAACAGCACAGTGATACGCAGCTATTGGAATATCAAGAGTCTAAATTAGGTATTACCTAGCTCTGCACTGCACTGCACTCGTCACCCAGAGATATAATATGTTTTATCTCTATATCCGGTAATTTCACTGGAAACATTTCCATTCGAACCGACACATAGTAATGTTTGCACATTAGTGCTTGGCGGTAGAATAACTGGTTATTTATTTCAAAATAAACTAATGCAGTACAAACGTACTGTTGCGGCTTGTCATCTTGCCCGCTCAATCCGCACGCCAGCAGCTGCAGCTGAAGATGCTGCTAATAAAAAGCGACAAAAGTACGCGTCCTTGGAACCCCTCTATAATTTTATCCCCATTGCAGTGGAGACGCTGGGCAGTTGGGGCACTGAGGCGCGGGAGCTCGTTAGAGAGTTAAGACGACGCATAAGGGAAAATGGCGGTGACTCCCTCTCCGGCTTGTACTTGGCACAAAGATTGTCTATAGCTATTCAGCGTGGTAATGCTGCCAGTGTAATGGGCACCTTTGTGCCAGGTACCGTTAGGGCTGGGTTATGTGACTGATGAATTTATGATGTTATTTTTAATTGTGTGATTTAGTAGCTTATATCTTTATTAATACTTTGTCAAATAAACTAAGAGAATATGTTGTGTACGATTTCGATTATTCGATCGTATGTCGTACCATAGCCAAAAAGTCGTATAAATACGATTTAAATCGTATGGTTGACAACACTGGCAGAAATCAGACCTGATTTTATTGAGACCATTTATCATGCCCTTCCCACCCACTTTTACGTAATTTCCTATGATTTTAGGACTCGTGTGTGGAGCGTTTAAGAACGCGCAAGTGAACACAGCTCAGATGAGTGACGCGTGCGCTGATCCGTGCCGTAAATCGCGATTCAATAAGAGTGGTTGTTGCGCGCGGGCCGCCGGCTGCCGGGGCCGGGCTTGCGCGGTCAGCCAAACCTATTCATCGCCTAATGAGCGATGGGCTGTGTCTATTATTCATCGAGGAACAAGTAATGTGGTAGTTTGTAACGATTATATTTATCGATAAAGTGTAAGTCATGTTTTCTAGTA
Organism: Ectropis grisescens; assembly: GCA_017562165.1. Classification (NCBI taxonomy): domain Eukaryota; kingdom Metazoa; phylum Arthropoda; class Insecta; order Lepidoptera; family Geometridae; genus Ectropis; species Ectropis grisescens. The sequence goes on along the minus strand of CM029767.1, from coordinate 9,822,982 downwards.
TTGCAAATATTGTTTATAATTTTATTTTTATTTTTGGGATTTGTTTCAAGATATAATTTTTTCGATAGTTTATGTATGTATACTAGCTGATCCGGAAAACTTCGTATCACCATATTTTTTCGTTAAAATTGACAAGATTTTTTTGCTATAGGTACTAACATTGTCCCAACAATAACGAATATATAAAACAATCATCCAATTTAGTGCATAAATTGTTGAACCAATTGAGTTGTTTACATAAAAACTTTCGTTATTTTATCAACATAAAAAAGAAATTGACGTTCTCAATTCGGTTGTATGGTTATTTTTATACATATGCTACGCCGCTCCGCCAATAATAGTTAACCGATGTTGACGTTTCTTTTTCTTAGTAGATCATTGTTACGTTACGTCCGTTACGTTACCATCAGGCACATGTCATGCTCGTATCAACACTCTATATTAAAAAAAAACTACGAATAAATCTATGCGCAGGTTTTCGAAATATCAACGAGAAATTAATATGTACTTTCATTTATCGGGACGAAGTATTATTGATAGCTTCTTATGAAATTTAGGCGCGTGCCGCGCGTGTCTGAATTAAATTTTAGATTGAAATTGGTTAGGTACGCGAAATCCGAATGAGAAGAATGAAGCAGTGAAGAACGAAAAAAATGCTTTGCGTAGCGTATGTTTAAGGCGATGTCCGATAGAATTATTTTGATGTTTAATAATTCTGTCGATATAATTTAATTATACACTAACAGAATTCAGCAGCAAGTCGCAAGATTATATTCGTCACGCACATCAACTAAGATCCCAAGAGGTCGGCCCAGGAGTAGTACCTGTGAGGTAGTTAGTAGTATATGTATATACTTACACAATTCTTATGTACCTACTAGCTGAACCCGCTACTTCGTTCGCGTAAGCAGATGTTACTAACTTATACATTAGTTGGAAGTATCGTACGTCAAATATTTGGATAAGTAGTCATTGAAAAACCTTTGAGTTTGAGTGAATTTGTTTTCCACACACAAAATATATTTAATTTTATCATCTTTATTTTCTTTTTTTTTTAACAGTATCAAACATACTTAGTAATGTTTCATAGTATCGAACATAGCCGCAAGTGTTAAGTTTGTAGGATTTTTATAGGATACATTATGAAAAGTCTGAAGCGAATGTTCATGATCTGATACCTACTTATCTCTTTTTTTATCCGCAAGCTGTTTTCTAGCTGTTACCCGCGAATTCGCCCGCGTAAAATTTTGAACGAAGCCTGTGTGGAATAAAAATGATTAAGATTTTGAGTTTTAATGACATTCAAGCAAGTTGAACCCATAAATCTAAGCCAAGTCTTAGTGAAATGTTAATGTATGAATTTAATTGTAGGTAACACAGAAAAAAATCCAAGAACGAAAGAATCCAAATTCGGCATCATAATCCTTTTAGCAGCAAAAACTTATTAGTACAATTTAGAATACCAGTAACGCGCCAGTGATGATAAAAGAAAAATACATACCGCAATAACAAAACATCGATTTAAATGGGGCTTTAGTGCTTTTAGATTTAAACTGGCATTAGCGCCGTCTAATGAGAATATTATGTTGCTTGCTATTTTGATTGTGAACGCAAATCACCTATATTATCTACGCCAAAACGGGTGCATCAATTTTTCATATTAGGCTTTTACCTTACCATCACATCAAGTTCCTTACGAAAATGTATGCTTATATTAATATGGAGTTAAATGAAACTATAGACTTATTAGCCCATGTGAAATTTTAGACTCTAAACTATATGTGTTTCGTATGTCAACCATATGGGTTGACATACGAAACACATATAGTTGTGCCGTTTTGACGTGATAGTTAATATTTGTTTCCTTAGGGCCCATGCTTCTTTTCAGGTTGATAGGTAATACATAAATGTGGTATTTCAGACTATACGTTATCTCTGTTTCAATTTTCTACCAAATTTGCTTAGTCTTTCCGACGTCACAGTAACCTTATAAGTAACCGATTTGCTATTTCTGAGTTCAAACTACGTCTGTTTCAATTCCTTCAAAATATGTTCAGCCGGTCCAACGTTGTCCTGTAATTATTATGAATGTCACTGTTTGGATGTTTGTTACTTAATCATGGCGGAACGTATCAAGTGATCGGGTTGAAATTTAAAATAGAATTAGATTATAGTCTGGCAGAACACATAGGCTAAACATTGCCTATGTATAAGTACCCTATGTATTACTTAAGCTAAACCAAGAATGTGTCTTTAATTTTAACTCGATACATTCAGCCGTTCCAACGTAATTGAGCAGTAAAATTGAAACATTGACATAATTATATAATATTAGGAAAGCATAGGATTTAACAACAATTTAGAAAAAATAAAACGGGTCAAATGCAAATGGTACTCGCGCGCAAAGGGTTCTGAACCATTAGCAAATAAACGGATTTTATTGTATGGGAGCCCTGAATAATTTATTTTATTTTAATTAATTACTTTTAAAGAGAACATAAAACTAAATATTATGTGAATAGTTAAAGGGTCTACCTGTGACAGGTACGTTATTATTAGTATCGAGCAAGACACGGTAAAAAGCATGTTTGTTGTATGGGTGCACCTCTTAAATATTTATTTTATTTTTAGTATTTATTGTTAAAGCGGCAATAGAAATACATCATCTGCGAAATTTTCAACTGTCTAGCTATCACCGTTCTTGAGATACAGCCTGGTGACAGTCGGACGGACGGACGGACGGATAGCGAAGTCTCAGTAATAGGGGTCCCGTTTTTACCCTTTGTGTACAGAACCCTAACAACGGTCTGCTTCGGTCACCGAAGCTTGTTGAACACTACCTTTAAATTTTAAACAGTATTTGGATTGAAATAATACGTTTTGTAATAAGTTACGGCTGGTCTAGTAAGTTACAGCTGACCTAGTCGGGAGAACGGCGACTGTCGATCCGGAGACCCAGGGTTCAAACCCACGCGTACCACTATCTTTTCAGAGTCATGTTCGTAATGCCGGTAATTAAAACGGTGAATAAAACACTGTGAGGAAACCGAAATCTACCTATAATCTAAGTTCTAAGTCATATGTCATCCACCAACCGACACTGGGCCAGCGTGATGGATTATAACCTTGTCTCTCTCCTTGCGAGAGAAGGCCCCGACGCCCAGCAGTGGGAACATTTAATGGGTTGTTTAGGCTGCTACTTATTATGCTGATATGTTTTCTCCAAAATAACAAAAATCTACTTCAGTGATAGGTAATTTAATTTTGTCATTCGACTAAATTTTATAAGAAGCTATGACTATGTCGTAACAGATAGATCTAATTTTATTTTAGCTGATTTTAGCTTTTGTTGATATTTGAAAAACTACCTCCCTGTTTTCGATATCTAAGATCACCTCTGAAGTATTTTCTACCAAACAAAAAGGAATTATCAAAATCAACTAACAATTAGCGAAGTTATCGTGTAAAATAAAACCAAATAAAAAACATGCAACCCGATTGAAAACATCCTCCTTGTTTGAAGTCGATTAAAACCGAATGATGTTTGTTTTCCACACAAAAAATATATCTTTGACAATTATTTTGTCATCCAAGACGACGCGACGCGATCACGTGGGCACTTTCTAGAATCTAGATATTCTGTGGATAGTCTGATACACAGAATACTTAGAAGTTAGTATGTACCGAACGCGCCGCGCGTGTCGTTATTATTTAATGTTTGTGTAATTTCCGAACCACCAGACCGATACTATTCAAATTTTGACGGGACAATGTAAAAATATGTTCTTTCTAACAAAAAAAATAATGAAATTAAACAACGCAAACATGAGTTACAACCAAATACACATTCTGACTTTCACCCCCTCCCGCAAGAAAACCACTCAGAATTTGGGGATCAAAAGTAGCCTACAGCAATGTCCTTAGTATAAACTAAAATCATGCCAAGTTTCAGCTGAATTGAATCAATAGTTTCGGCGTGATGCGTGATCTCTATACAGAAAGACAGACAGACAGACAGACAGACATGAAAGAAAAAAAAAAATGCAGTTTCGCCATCAGTATCGACTATGGAGTGCCCCAAAAAAAAATTTTCAAAATATCTTCAATGTACAGAATTCGACCCGTTACAGTTTTATTATAAGTATAGATATATCTTTATAATTCTTAAATATTTGATATTTGTGAATCCTTTTAGATGTGTGCGTGTTCTCGGTATGTTGCAACAGTTCTCAGCCTCAGTTTTAGTGTTTTCAGACGTACTAGAGAGAATTTGGTGTCTGTGGGTATTTTGCATACTTAATATGAAAGTGTTGAGGCCGTTGTAAACAGTGGACAGCCTCAGATTGTGTAGTCTCAGACATACCAGAAGTACCTATGCATTTTTAGCGAAATACCTATAAAATAAATAAATAGCATGTTAGTAAAAAAATACTAGTCAAATCCTACTTGCGAACCGCGTTATTTATTTTTTATTTTTTTGTTGGCCATAGATACTAATAATTTTGCCACAAATGTTATTCTCGTGTGACTTAGCTTAGCTTACCTACTAGGTATATACCTAGTACTAGTACTAATTTTCAATTTCTAAATAATTCTATATTTAATTATTAAGATTTTTTAGTGGTCTTAAAATATAAGTATTTCTTATTTTAGTTTTCACTTCTGCCGTGCGGTCTTAAGCGCACACATTTTTTAAGTCTACTCAGACTCTAATACGAATATCAGTATCAGACTATGTTAAGCTATTGGAGGCTCGGGGTGGCTAAGAGGGGAGGTTGGAGGCCATTTGGGGGGTAACCCCCAATCTGTTCAGTTCAGATATCGAACTCAGAGTAATGTTTAAATATGTATTCGTTACGTACTAAGAAGCATAAAATGGTCTGTGACGTGGTGGAGATACTGAGATCACTCGAAAAAAGTAATCAGATAAGTTTATGAGTTCGTAAATTTTTGCACTGCGATGAATTTTTCGGTGATAAGTATTTGATGGGGCACAATATTTTCTAATTGTACATGATAATTTTCCCGTTCGCAGTTTAATATAAAGAATCACATACATTCATGAGAGATCATTGTAATGACGGCTTAGCTCAACCGTGTTTAGTTATCCCAAGGAAGGACATGGGGTACTTTTTATCACGGAAAAGGGTTGAAGCGGTTAAAATGGGGAATGAAAGCTTATGTAGCAGTTAGTCATTGTTGAAGATAAAACCATTAAATTTAGTAAGTGTACTTGGATTATCATAATTTTTTTCTGTCATGACATCGACGGGGATTGGTTTCCGGTATGTATAGGTGGAGATTTTTCCTAACAAAAATACTAGTTTCGAAAATGTACATATATGGTAGCGTCAAAATATTTAAATCTTTAAAGTATTGTTTACAGCTTGTACGTCTCTGTATGTTCGCAATTATACGAATGCACTTTTTTTTGTGTAACAAATATTTTTTAACGGCTGTACTGTTTCCCCATAAGATAACTCCGTATCGAAGCCAGGAGTACGCATATGCATAGTATGCAGTTAGAGCTGTTTTATGTTACTATTGGATTTTAGAATTGATAGAGCGTAAACAAATTGTGATAGTTTTGCAATGAGTTTGTCTACATGATCTTTCCATGATAGGTGACTATCCAAGTTTAGACCTAGGATTGTGCAGCTACTAGTCTCTATTAGATCAAGTCTCTTTGCGATTTCGTGTAGGTCAAGTGGCTGCTTTTGGTTGGGTAAAAATTGAATTAACTTTGTCTATTTTTTTTTTTTTACTTAAGTAGGTACATGACCAATGACGATGCAAACTTCCAACGAGTGGTTTGTTTTTAGTACGTCATAAATTCACTTTTATTAAAACATCGATCAAAGAACCCTTCATGGGCGGGTCCGACTCGCACTTGGCCACTTTTATTTGATATATTATGTGTTACGTCGCATCGCCGATTGTGAATTGATTTCGGTGAGTTTTTTTATTTTTTAGTAGATCATAGTTCCAACGTGGTCCCGTATAAATTATATCGAAATAGATGTTTGTGTCGATTTTCGAAATATCATCAGGAAACTAAACTTTACTTTTATTTATCTAGACGACGTAAACGTATTGATAGTTTCTCATGAAATCTGGTCGCGTGTCTGAATTTAATTTATAATTGAAGTCGGTTTTATTTCCAGAGAAAATAAATTCTACAAATCAAAGTAAATATTGAAAAAAATACGAAATCGGAATTTGAAGAATGAAGCAGTGAAGAACGAAGAAAAATGCTTGTCAACAAGAAGTCTTGTAGCGTATGTTTGGCACGATATCCATGGAAATGTTTTTATATTCAATATTTTCGTGGTTATTGGCTTAATTATACACTAACAGAGTCCAGCAGCAAGTCGCAAGATTATATCCATCACGCCCATCAACTAAGATCCCAAGAGGTCGGCTCAGTCTCGTAGCACCTGTGAGCTAGTTATCTTATCTCAGTATAGGTATGTACTCGTACTTACACTGTTCCTATGTATCTATATATCCTTACACATTTGATATTTGTGAATCCTTTTATTTGTGTGTACGTGTTCGCGGTATGTTGCAACCACGGATATGGTTGCAACAGTTATCTGCCTTAGCTTTAGTGATCACAGACATATCAGAGAGAATCCGGTGTCTGTGGACATTTTACATAGGCTGTGATAAACAGTGTATAGCCTCAGATTTAGTAGTTTTAGACACACCAGAAATAGCCAGGTGTCTATTAACTTTTTAGCAGTCTCTCTGACTCAGACTCAAATACGAGCACTTGGAAAATACTCAGAGGTGCTAGGTGTCAGGGTTTAAACCTGCGACCTCACGATTGCGAATCAGACGTAATCGCCACTAAACCAGCACGGGCTTACTCCCACTGACACCAGACTGTGACTGTGTAACGGTTTCTGGGAGCTAAACTTTTTATTACTGATTTTACTATTGGTAGAAATTTGGACTCGACAAAATAAAATTAGAGAGCCCGTACTACCACAGGTATATAGTGTTTAAGTTGTTGAACCGATTGAGTTGTTTGCATAAAAACTTTCGTTACTTTATCAACTTAAAATACGACAGTCACGTTCTATTGTACGGCTATTTTTATATATATGCTACGCCGCTCCGCCAATAATAGTTAACCGATCTTGATGTTTATTTTTCCTTAGTAGATCATTGTTACGTTACGTTCGTGACGTTACCATCAGGCACACATCGTGCTCGTCTAGTCACTCTGTATGTAAAAAAAAAGTATCAAAATCGATTCGTCGGTTTTCCAAATATCAACAAGAAACTAAAATTTACTTTCATATATCTGGCCGAAGTATTATTGGTGGTGGTGGTGGTGGTGGACAATTCACACACAACACCATCTGACCCCAAACTAAGCAAAGCTTGTGTGATGGCAGCCAGATAGCTGATATAATACTTATATAGTTTTTTTAATACATACTTATTATACATAGAAACACCCAGACACAGTGCAAACATTTGAATTCATCACACCAATATTTGCACTGGGTGGGGATCGAACCCACGACCCTCGGCTTCGCAGGCAGAGCTACTACTAACTAAGCCACTAGGGCAGTCAAATTATTGATAGCTTCTTATGAAATTTAGTCACGTGTATGAATTTAAATTAAGATTGAAGTTGGTTTTTGGTTTTTCTTTCAGAGAAAATAAATAGGTGCCTACCTACGCGAAATCCGAATTGAAGAATGAAGCGATGATGAAGTAGCGTATGTTTTGCGCAAAACCCATGGGCATGTTTTGATATTCAATATGTCCCTGGGTATTGCGTTAATTATACACTAACAAAATCTAGCAGAGCAAGTCGCAAGATTTAGTCCATGACGCCCATCAACTAAGATCCCAAGAGGTCGGCTCAGGAGTAGCACCTGTGAGCTAGTTAGTTACCTTATCTCAGTATTGGTATGTGCTCGTACTTACACAGTTCTTCTATTTCTATTGGAACCATTGGAAATGAACATCACTTGGTCAAGGAATATACATATATATTAAAATATTAAGGTTCTGTAAAAAAGGCCTTGACATACAAACTATTTTCTTACAAAAAAAATTAGCGCCGTTTGTGGCAAAGGTGAAATACTGCAGAGGTTTCAGTCGGTAGGGCACCACTCATAGTGTCGAATCCGACTATCAGCGAACGAACGAATCAGCTAGTTTAGAATACGACAGTGACACCAAAGAATTAAGGTTATATGGAGAACAGCACGTTTTATACCGACTTCAAAAAAAGGAAGAGGTTCTCCACTTGGTTGTATGGTTTTTTTATATGTGTGTTACGCCGCTTCGCCTTTTGTGAATCGATTTTGGTGAGTTATTTCATTCTTTAGTAGATCGTAGTTCCAACGACCCGTGTAATTTCAATTTTCGAAATATCAACAAGAATTTAAAATTTACTTTCATTTATTTGGCCGACGCGACGTATTGATAGTTTTTAAGCTATTGCATAGCTTTTATCGCGGGCCTGGGGACCGAATTTTAGTGATCGTGCATCTCAGGGATGGAAGACCGTAACGCCGTCCTCCCCACTCGGTCATTCGACTTTGAATCTTATTTGTATTAGCTTTACAGACTGAATGCTCTTAGCAGTGTTGCCAACTTAACGGATTTCCTGTGATATTTTTTATAGTAAACAAATGTCACTAATATTGCTTATGTTGATAAAAAAAATTGGTTGCCTGTAAAGTCGGTATACGGGCGAAAGTTTTACGTGACAACGACTTTGAGTGGTAAAATAATTTTACGGAAGGGACGCGTGCCTTTCACTTTTTATGTCTGTCTCTCTCGCTCTTAGGCGGGCTAACCATGCCCGAGTGGAAGGGACGCGTGCCTCTCACTCGCTCTCGTTGTGAGCGCATAACGTGAGCGGAGCGTAACGCAGTTTCTTGAAGTGTCACCCGGCAAACCAATTTATAAGACGTTGTCACGTCAAAATGCATGCAACATGCAAAAACTTTACCGCAGCAGTCCCCGAGTGCCACACTTCTTTTTTTTTTTATTGAAATTTGGTCGGGTGTCTGAATTTAACTTTAAATTGCAGTCGGATTTTGTGTTTTTTTTTCAGAGAATCAAATAAATTATTCAAATCAATGTATATAGGTACTTACTACATAATTCCCACGAATACCTACCTATCCGACTTCCGAATTTGAAGAATGAAGCAGTGAAGAACGAAGAAAAATGCTTGTCAACAAGAAGTCATGTAACGTATGTTTGGCACGATATCCATGGAAATATTTTTATATTCCATATTTCCGTGGTTGTTGGCTTAATTATACACTAACAGAGTCCAGCAGCAAGTCGCAATATTACATCCATCACGCCCATCATCTAAGATCTCAAGAGGTCGGCTCAGGAGTAGCACCTGTGAGCTAGTTACCTTATCTCAGTGTAGGTATGTAGAGCCTTTTATAATATCAAATCTGATATGAGCCTACTAGTGCAGCTTTAGATACTCGTTCTAGTATAGAACTTACTGCACTTCTGGATAAGCCAAGGTCTTTTAGCAGGTTATAGAGAGATTTTGCTGGTATACCTCTCGCTCCCACTTCTACAGCGTATAAACTAACTACATAGCCGTTTTTTGTTAATTCGTTTAGGTGGTCGTAATACTTAATTTGTTTTATCGCCTGGTCTTTAGGTATATTAGTTTCCCACGGTAAGTTCCACAAGGACTATGCGTTTCGTAGCTCTAGAAAAAAGGAAAATGTCCGGTCTGGATGACGAAACACCCACAACCTCTGGGATTTTGTAGTGTTTTTTGCTTTGTGCTTTTGAACTTAATATAAATAATGCTTTAATTTTTCTTGGTCATTTAATTTCTACAATAAAATAGTCATTACTCAAATAATGTCAACTAAAAAAGAATCGTACCCACACATTTTTTCTATGCAATAGAATGACAAGTGCCGGATAGTAAGCAACATGACTGCCACATAACAGCACAGTGATACGCAGCTATTGGAATATCAAGAGTCTAAATTAGGTATTACCTAGCTCTGCACTGCACTGCACTCGTCACCCAGAGATATAATATGTTTTATCTCTATATCCGGTAATTTCACTGGAAACATTTCCATTCGAACCGACACATAGTAATGTTTGCACATTAGTGCTTGGCGGTAGAATAACTGGTTATTTATTTCAAAATAAACTAATGCAGTACAAACGTACTGTTGCGGCTTGTCATCTTGCCCGCTCAATCCGCACGCCAGCAGCTGCAGCTGAAGATGCTGCTAATAAAAAGCGACAAAAGTACGCGTCCTTGGAACCCCTCTATAATTTTATCCCCATTGCAGTGGAGACGCTGGGCAGTTGGGGCACTGAGGCGCGGGAGCTCGTTAGAGAGTTAAGACGACGCATAAGGGAAAATGGCGGTGACTCCCTCTCCGGCTTGTACTTGGCACAAAGATTGTCTATAGCTATTCAGCGTGGTAATGCTGCCAGTGTAATGGGCACCTTTGTGCCAGGTACCGTTAGGGCTGGGTTATGTGACTGATGAATTTATGATGTTATTTTTAATTGTGTGATTTAGTAGCTTATATCTTTATTAATACTTTGTCAAATAAACTAAGAGAATATGTTGTGTACGATTTCGATTATTCGATCGTATGTCGTACCATAGCCAAAAGTCGTATAAATACGATTTAAATCGTATGGTTGACAACACTGGCAGAAATCAGACCTGATTTTATTGAGACCATTTATCATGCCCTTCCACCCACTTTTACGTAATTTCCTATGATTTTAGGACTCGTGTGTGGAGCGTTTAAGAACGCGCAAGTGAACACAGCTCAGATGAGTGACGCGTGCGCTGATCCGTGCCGTAAATCGCGATTCAATAAGAGTGGTTGTTGCGCGCGGGCCGCCGGCTGCCGGGGCCGGGCTTGCGCGGTCAGCCAAACCTATTCATCGCCTAATGAGCGATGGGCTGTGTCTATTATTCATCGAGGAACAAGTAATGTGGTAGTTTGTAACGATTATATTTATCGATAAAGTGTAAGTCATGTTTTCTAGTATTGCAAATATTGTTTATAATTTTATTTTTATTTTTGGGATTTGTTTCAAGATATAATTTTTTCGATAGTTTATGTATGTATACTAGCTGATCCGGAAAACTTCGTATCACCATATTTTTTTCGTTAAAATTGACAAGATTTTTTTGCTATAGGTACTAACATTGTCCCAACAATAACGAATATATAAAACAATCATCCAATTTAGTGCATAAATTGTTGAACCAATTGAGTTGTTTACATAAAACTTTCGTTATTTTATCAACATAAAAAGAAATTGACGTTCTCAATTCAGGTTGTATGGTTATTTTATACATATGCTACGCCGCTCCGCCAATAATAGTTAACCGATGTTGACGTTTCTTTTTCTTAGTAGATCATTGTTACGTTACGTCCGTTACGTTACCATCAGGCACATGTCATGCTCGTATCAACACTCTATATTAAAAAAAAACTACGAATAAATCTATGCGCAGGTTTTCGAAATATCAACGAGAAATTAATATGTACTTTCATTTATCGGGACGAAGTATTATTGATAGCTTCTTATGAAATTTAGGCGCGTGCCGCGCGTGTCTGAATTAAATTTTAGATTGAAATTGGTTAGGTACGCGAAATCCGAATGAGAAGAATGAAGCAGTGAAGAACGAAAAAAATGCTTTGCGTAGCGTATGTTTAAGGCGATGTCCGATAGAATTATTTTGATGTTTAATAATTCTGTCGATATGGCCTTAATTATACACTAACAGAATTCAGCAGCAAGTCGCAAGATTATATTCGTCACGCACATCAACTAAGATCCCAAGAGGTCGGCCCAGGAGTAGTACCTGTGAGGTAGTTAGTAGTATATGTATATACTTACACAATTCTTATGTACCTACTAGCTGAACCCGCTACTTCGTTCGCGTAAGCAGATGTTACTAACTTATACATTAGTTGGAAGTATCGTACGTCAAATATTTGGATAAGTAGTCATTGAAAAACCTTTGAGTTTGAGTGAATTTGTTTTTCCACACAAAAATATATTTAATTTTATCATCTTTATTTTTCTTTTTTTAACAGTATCAAACATACTTAGTAATGTTTCATAGTATCGAACATAGCCGCAAGTGTTAAGTTTGTAGGATTTTTATAGGATACATTATGAAAAGTCTGAAGCGAATGTTCATGATCTGATACCTACTTATCTCTTTTTATCCGCAAGCTGTTTTCTAGCTGTTACCCGCGAATTCGCCCGCGTAAAATTTTGAACGAAGCCTGTGTGGAATAAAAATGATTAAGATTTTGAGTTTTAATGACATTCAAGCAAGTTGAACCCATAAATCTAAGCCAAGTCTTAGTGAAATGTTAATGTATGAATTTAATTGTAGGTAACACAGAAAAAATCCAAGAACGAAAGAATCCAAATTCGGCATCATAATCCTTTTAGCAGCAAAACTTATTAGTACAATTTAGAATACCAGTAACGCCACCTAGTGATAAAAGAAAAAATACATACCGCAATAACAAAACATCGATTTAAATGGGGCTTTAGTGCTTTTAGATTTAAACTGGCATTAGCGCCGTCTAATGAGAATATTATGTTGCTTGCTATTTTGATTGTGAACGCAAATCACCTATATTATCTACGCCAAAACAGGTGCATCAATTTTTCATATTAGGCTTTTACCTTACCATCACATCAAGTTCCTTACGAAAATGTATGCTTATATTAATATGGAGTTAAATGAAACTATAGACTTATTAGCCCATGTGAAATTTTAGACTCTAAACTATATGTGTTTCGTATGTCAACCATATGGGTTGACATACAAACACATATAGTTGTGCCGTTTTGACGTGATAGTTAATATTTGTTTCCTTAGGGCCCATGCTTCTTTTCAGGTTGATAGGTAATACATAAATGTGGTATTTCAGACTATACGTTATCTCTGTTTCAATTTTCTACCAAATTTGCTTAGTCTTTCCGACGTCACAGTAACCTTATAAGTAACCGATTTGCTATTTCTGAGTTCAAACTACGTCTGTTTCGAATTCTTCAAAATATGTTCAGCCGGTCCAACGTTGTCCTGTAATTATTATGAATGTCACTGTTTGGATGTTTGTTACTTAATCATGGCGGAACGTATCAAGTGATCGGGTTGAAATTTGAAATAGAATTAGATTATAGTCTGGCAGAACACATAGGCTAAACATTGCCTATGTATAAGTACCCTATGTATTACTTAAGCTAAACCAAGAATGTGTCTTTAATTTTAACTCGATACATTCAGCCGTTCCAACGTAATTGAGCAGTAAAATTGAAACATTGACATAATTATATAATATTAGGAAAGCATAGGATTTAACAACAATTTAGAAAAAATAAAACGGGTCAAATGCAAATGGTACTCGCGCGCAAAGGGTTCTGAACCATTAGCAAATAAACGGATTTTATTGTATGGGAGCCCCTGAATAATTTATTTTATTTTAATTAATTACTTTTAAAGAGAACATAAAACTAAATATTATGTGAATAGTTAAAGGGTCTACCTGTGACAGGTACGTTATTATTAGTATCGAGCAAGACACGGTAAAAAAGCATGTTTGTTGTATGGGTGCACCTCTTAAATATTTATTTTATTTTTAGTATTTATTGTTAAAGCGGCAATAGAAATACATCATCTGCGAAATTTTCAACTGTCTAGCTATCACCGTTCTTGAGATACAGCCTGGTGACAGTCGGACGGACGGACGGACGGATAGCGAAGTCTCAGTAATAGGGTCCCGTTTTTACCCTTTGTGTACAGAACCCTAACAACGGTCTGCTTCGGTCACCGAAGCTTGTTGAACACTACCTTTAAATTTTAAACAGTATTTGGATTGAAATAATACGTTTTGTAATAAGTTACGGCTGGTCTAGTAAGTTACAGCTGACCTAGTCGGGAGAACGGCGACTGTCGATCCGGAGACCCAGGGTTCAAACCCACGCGTACCACTATCTTTTCAGAGTCATGTTCGTAATGCCGGTAATTAAAACGGTGAATAAAACACTGTGAGGAAACCGAAATCTACCTATAATCTAAGTTCTAAGTCATATGTCATCCACCAACCGACACTGGGCCAGCGTGATGGATTATAACCTTGTCTCTCTCCTTGCGAGAGAAGGCCCGACGCCCAGCAGTGGGAACATTTAATGGGTTGTTTAGGCTGCTACTTATTATGCTGATATGTTTTCTCCAAAATAACAAAAATCTACTTCAGTGATAGGTAATTTAATTTTGTCATTCGACTAAATTTTATAAAAAGCTATGACTATGTCGTAACAGATAGATCTAATTTTATTTTAGCTGATTTTAGCTTTTGTTGATATTTGAAAAACTACCTCCCTGTTTTCGATATCTAAGATCACCTCTGAAGTATTTTCTACCAAACAAAAAAGGAATTATCAAAATCAACTAACAATTAGCGAAGTTATCGTGTAAAATAAAACCAAATAAAAAAACATGCAACCCGATTGAAAACATCCTCCTTGTTTGAAGTCGATTAAAACCGAATGATGTTTGTTTTCCACACAAAAATATATCTTTGACAATTATTTTGTCATCCAAGACGACGCGACGCGATCACGTGGGCACTTTCTAGAATCTAGATATTCTGTGGATAGTCTGATACACAGAATACTTAGAAGTTAGTATATGTACCGAACGCGCCGCGCGTGTCGTTATTATTTAATGTTTGTGTAATTTCCGAACCACCAGACCGATACTATTCAAATTTTGACGGGACAATGTAAAAATATGTTCTTTCTAACAAAAAAAAATTAATGAAATTAAACAACGCAAACATGAGTTACAACCAAATACACATTCTGACTTTCACCCCTCCTCCAAGAAAACCACTCAGAATTTGGGGATCAAAAGTAGCCTACAGCAATGTCCTTAGTATAAACTAAAATCATGCCAAGTTTCAGCTGAATTGAATCAATAGTTTCGGCGTGATGCGTGATCTCTATACAGAAAGACAGACAGACAGACAGACAGACATGAAAGAAAAAAAATGCAGTTTCGCCATCAGTATCGACTATGGAGTGCCCCAAAAAAAAAATTTTCAAAATATCTTCAATGTACAGAATTCGACCCGTTACAGTTTTATTATAAGTATAGATATATCTTTATAATTCTTAAATATTTGATATTTGTGAATCCTTTTAGATGTGTGCGTGTTCTCGGTATGTTGCAACAGTTCTCAGCCTCAGTTTTAGTGTTTTCAGACGTACTAGAGAGAATTTGGTGTCTGTGGGTATTTTGCATACTTAATATGAAAGTGTTGAGGCCGTTGTAAACAGTGGACAGCCTCAGATTGTGTAGTCTCAGACATACCAGAAGTACCTATGCATTTTTAGCGAAATACCTATAAAATAAATAAATAGCATGTTAGTAAAAAAATACTAGTCAAATCCTACTTGCGAACCGCGTTATTTATTTTTATTTTTTTGTTGGCCATAGATACTAATAATTTTGCCACAAATGTTATTCTCGTGTGACTTAGCTTAGCTTACCTACTAGGTATATACCTAGTACTAGTACTAATTTTCAATTTCTAAATAATTCTATATTTAATTATTAAGATTTTTAGTGGTCTTAAAATATAAGTATTTCTTATTTTAGTTTTCACTTCTGCCGTGCGGTCTTAAGCGCACACATTTTTAAGTCTACTCAGACTCTAATACGAATATCAGTATCAGACTATGTTAAGCTATTGGGCTCGGGGTGGCTAAGAGGGAGGTTGGAGGCCATTTGGGGTAACCCCAATCTGTTCAGTTCAGATATCGAACTCAGAGTAATGTTTAAATATGTATTCGTTACGTACTAAGAAGCATAAAATGGTCTGTGACGTGGTGGAGATACTGAGATCACTCGAAAAAAGTAATCAGATAAGTTTATGAGTTCGTAAATTTTTGCACTGCGATGAATTTTTCGGTGATAAGTATTTGATGGGGCACAATATTTTCTAATTGTACATGATAATTTTCCCGTTCGCAGTTTAATATAAAGAATCACATACATTCATGAGAGATCATTGTAATGACGGCTTAGCTCAACCGTGTTTAGTTATCCCAAGGAAGGACATGGGGTACTTTTTATCACGGAAAAGGGTTGAAGCGGTTAAAATGGGGAATGAAAGCTTATGTAGCAGTTAGTCATTGTTGAAGATAAAACCATTAAATTTAGTAAGTGTACTTGGATTATCATAATTTTTTTCTGTCATGACATCGACGGGGATTGGTTTCCGGTATGTATAGGTGGAGATTTTTCCTAACAAAAATACTAGTTTCGAAAATGTACATATATGGTAGCGTCAAAATATTTAAATCTTTAAAGTATTGTTTACAGCTTGTACGTCTCTGTATGTTCGCAATTATACGAATGCACTTTTTTTGTGTAACAAATATTTTTTTAACGGCTGTACTGTTTCCCCATAAGATAACTCCGTATCGAAGCCAGGAGTACGCATATGCATAGTATGCAGTTAGAGCTGTTTTTATGTTACTATTGGATTTTAGAATTGATAGAGCGTAAACAAATTGTGATAGTTTTGCAATGAGTTTGTCTACATGATCTTTCCATGATAGGTGACTATCCAAGTTTAGACCTAGGATTGTGCAGCTACTAGTCTCTATTAGATCAAGTCTCTTTGCGATTTCGTGTAGGTCAAGTGGCTGCTTTTGGTTGGGTAAAAATTGAATTAACTTTGTCTATTTTTTTTTTTTTACTTAAGTAGGTACATGACCAATGACGATGCAAACTTCCAACGAGTGGTTTGTTTTTAGTACGTCATAAATTCACTTTTATTAAAACATCGATCAAAGAACCCTTCATGGGCGGGTCCGACTCGCACTTGGCCACTTTTATTTGATATATTATGTGTTACGTCGCATCGCCGATTGTGAATTGATTTCGGTGAGTTTTTTTATTTTTTAGTAGATCATAGTTCCAACGTGGTCCCGTATAAATTATATCGAAATAGATGTTTGTGTCGATTTTCGAAATATCATCAGGAAACTAAACTTTACTTTTATTTATCTAGACGACGTAAACGTATTGATAGTTTCTCATGAAATCTGGTCGCGTGTCTGAATTTAATTTATAATTGAAGTCGGTTTTATTTCCAGAGAAAATAAATTCTACAAATCAAAGTAAATATTGAAAAAATACGAAATCGGAATTTGAAGAATGAAGCAGTGAAGAACGAAGAAAATGCTTGTCAACAAGAAGTCTTGTAGCGTATGTTTGGCACGATATCCATGGAAATGTTTTTATATTCAATATTTTCGTGGTTATTGGCTTAATTATACACTAACAGAGTCCAGCAGCAAGTCGCAAGATTATATCCATCACGCCCATCAACTAAGATCCCAAGAGGTCGGCTCAGTCTCGTAGCACCTGTGAGCTAGTTATCTTATCTCAGTATAGGTATGTACTCGTACTTACACTGTTCCTATGTATCTATATATCCTTACACATTTGATATTTGTGAATCCTTTTATTTGTGTGTACGTGTTCGCGGTATGTTGCAACCACGGATATGGTTGCAACAGTTATCTGCCTTAGCTTTAGTGATCACAGACATATCAGAGAGAATCCGGTGTCTGTGGACATTTTACATAGGCTGTGATAAACAGTGTATAGCCTCAGATTTAGTAGTTTTAGACACACCAGAAATAGCCAGGTGTCTATTAACTTTTAGCAGTCTCTCTGACTCAGACTCAAATACGAGCACTTGGAAAATACTCAGAGGTGCTAGGTGTCAGGGTTTAAACCTGCGACCTCACGATTGCGAATCAGACGTAATCGCCACTAAACCAGCACGGGCTTACTCCCACTGACACCAGACTGTGACTGTGTAACGGTTTCTGGGAGCTAAACTTTTATTACTGATTTTACTATTGGTAGAAATTTGGACTC
Source organism: Ectropis grisescens (assembly GCA_017562165.1). Taxonomy (NCBI): domain Eukaryota; kingdom Metazoa; phylum Arthropoda; class Insecta; order Lepidoptera; family Geometridae; genus Ectropis; species Ectropis grisescens. The sequence continues at coordinate 9,804,996 of CM029767.1, read as the reverse complement.
GACAAAATAAAATTAGAGAGCCCGTACTACCACAGGTATATAGTGTTTAAGTTGTTGAACCGATTGAGTTGTTTGCATAAAACTTTCGTTACTTTATCAACTTAAAATACGACAGTCACGTTCTATTGTACGGCTATTTTTATATATATGCTACGCCGCTCCGCCAATAATAGTTAACCGATCTTGATGTTTATTTTTCCTTAGTAGATCATTGTTACGTTACGTTCGTGACGTTACCATCAGGCACACATCGTGCTCGTCTAGTCACTCTGTATGTAAAAAAAGTATCAAAATCGATTCGTCGGTTTTCCAAATATCAACAAGAAACTAAAATTTACTTTCATATATCTGGCCGAAGTATTATTGGTGGTGGTGGTGGTGGTGGACAATTCACACACAACACCATCTGACCCCAAACTAAGCAAAGCTTGTGTGATGGCAGCCAGATAGCTGATATAATACTTATATAGTTTTTTTAATACATACTTATTATACATAGAAACACCCAGACACAGTGCAAACATTTGAATTCATCACACCAATATTTGCACTGGGTGGGATCGAACCCACGACCCTCGGCTTCGCAGGCAGAGCTACTACTAACTAAGCCACTAGGGCAGTCAAATTATTGATAGCTTCTTATGAAATTTAGTCACGTGTATGAATTTAAATTAAGATTGAAGTTGGTTTTTGGTTTTTCTTTCAGAGAAAATAAATAGGTGCCTACCTACGCGAAATCCGAATTGAAGAATGAAGCGATGATGAAGTAGCGTATGTTTGCGCAAAACCCATGGGCATGTTTTGATATTCAATATGTCCCTGGGTATTGCGTTAATTATACACTAACAAAATCTAGCAGAGCAAGTCGCAAGATTTAGTCCATGACGCCCATCAACTAAGATCCCAAGAGGTCGGCTCAGGAGTAGCACCTGTGAGCTAGTTAGTTACCTTATCTCAGTATTGGTATGTGCTCGTACTTACACAGTTCTTCTATTTCTATTGGAACCATTGGAAATGAACATCACTTGGTCAAGGAATATACATATATATTAAAATATTAAGGTTCTGTAAAAAGGCCTTGACATACAAACTATTTTCTTACAAAAAAAATTAGCGCCGTTTGTGGCAAAGGTGAAATACTGCAGAGGTTTCAGTCGGTAGGGCACCACTCATAGTGTCGAATCCGACTATCAGCGAACGAACGAATCAGCTAGTTTAGAATACGACAGTGACACCAAAGAATTAAGGTTATATGGAGAACAGCACGTTTTATACCGACTTCAAAAAAGGAAGAGGTTCTCCACTTGGTTGTGGTGGTTTTTTATATGTGTGTTACGCCGCTTCGCCTTTTGTGAATCGATTTTGGTGAGTTATTTCATTCTTTAGTAGATCGTAGTTCCAACGACCCGTGTAATTTCAATTTTCGAAATATCAACAAGAATTTAAAATTTACTTTCATTTATTTGGCCGACGCGACGTATTGATAGTTTTTAAGCTATTGCATAGCTTTTATCGCGGGCCTGGGGACCGAATTTTAGTGATCGTGCATCTCAGGGATGGAAGACCGTAACGCCGTCCTCCCCACTCGGTCATTCGACTTTGAATCTTATTTGTATTAGCTTTACAGACTGAATGCTCTTAGCAGTGTTGCCAACTTAACGGATTTCCTGTGATATTTTTTATAGTAAACAAATGTCACTAATATTGCTTATGTTGATAAAAAAAATTGGTTGCCTGTAAAGTCGGTATACGGGCGAAAGTTTTACGTGACAACGACTTTGAGTGGTAAAATAATTTTACGGAAGGACGCGTGCCTTTCACTTTTTATGTCTGTCTCTCTCGCTCTTAGGCGGGCTAACCATGCCCGAGTGGAAGGACGCGTGCCTCTCACTCGCTCTCGTTGTGAGCGCATAACGTGAGCGGAGCGTAACGCAGTTTCTTGAAGTGTCACCCGGCAAACCAATTTATAAGACGTTGTCACGTCAAAATGCATGCAACATGCAAAACTTTACCGCAGCAGTCCCCGAGTGCCACACTTCTTTTTATTGAAATTTGGTCGGGTGTCTGAATTTAACTTTAAATTGCAGTCGGATTTTGTGTTTTTTTCAGAGAATCAAATAAATTATTCAAATCAATGTATATAGGTACTTACTACATAATTCCCACGAATACCTACCTATCCGACTTCCGAATTTGAAGAATGAAGCAGTGAAGAACGAAAAAATGCTTGTCAACAAGAAGTCATGTAACGTATGTTTGGCACGATATCCATGGAAATATTTTTATATTCCATATTTCCGTGGTTGTTGGCTTAATTATACACTAACAGAGTCCAGCAGCAAGTCGCAATATTACATCCATCACGCCCATCATCTAAGATCTCAAGAGGTCGGCTCAGGAGTAGCACCTGTGAGCTAGTTACCTTATCTCAGTGTAGGTATGTAGAGCCTTTTATAATATCAAATCTGATATGAGCCTACTAGTGCAGCTTTAGATACTCGTTCTAGTATAGAACTTACTGCACTTCTGGATAAGCCAAGGTCTTTTAGCAGGTTATAGAGATTTTGCTGGTATACCTCTCGCTCCCACTTCTACAGCGTATAAACTAACTACATAGCCGTTTTTTGTTAATTCGTTTAGGTGGTCGTAATACTTAATTTGTTTTATCGCCTGGTCTTTAGGTATATTAGTTTCCCACGGTAAGTTCCACAAGGACTATGCGTTTCGTAGCTCTAGAAAAAAGGAAAATGTCCGGTCTGGATGACGAAACACCCACAACCTCTGGGATTTTGTAGTGTTTTTTGCTTTGTGCTTTTTGAACTTAATATAAATAATGCTTTAATTTTTCTTGGTCATTTAATTTCTACAATAAAATAGTCATTACTCAAATAATGTCAACTAAAAAAGAATCGTACCCACACATTTTTTCTATGCAATAGAATGACAAGTGCCGGATAGTAAGCAACATGACTGCCACATAACAGCACAGTGATACGCAGCTATTGGAATATCAAGAGTCTAAATTAGGTATTACCTAGCTCTGCACTGCACTGCACTCGTCACCCAGAGATATAATATGTTTTATCTCTATATCCGGTAATTTCACTGGAAACATTTCCATTCGAACCGACACATAGTAATGTTTGCACATTAGTGCTTGGCGGTAGAATAACTGGTTATTTATTTCAAAATAAACTAATGCAGTACAAACGTACTGTTGCGGCTTGTCATCTTGCCCGCTCAATCCGCACGCCAGCAGCTGCAGCTGAAGATGCTGCTAATAAAAAAGCGACAAAAGTACGCGTCCTTGGAACCCCTCTATAATTTTATCCCCATTGCAGTGGAGACGCTGGGCAGTTGGGGCACTGAGGCGCGGGAGCTCGTTAGAGAGTTAAGACGACGCATAAGGGAAAATGGCGGTGACTCCCTCTCCGGCTTGTACTTGGCACAAAGATTGTCTATAGCTATTCAGCGTGGTAATGCTGCCAGTGTAATGGGCACCTTTGTGCCAGGTACCGTTAGGGCTGGGTTATGTGACTGATGAATTTATGATGTTATTTTTAATTGTGTGATTTAGTAGCTTATATCTTTATTAATACTTTGTCAAATAAACTAAGAGAATATGTTGTGTACGATTTCGATTATTCGATCGTATGTCGTACCATAGCCAAAAAGTCGTATAAATACGATTTAAATCGTATGGTTGACAACACTGGCAGAAATCAGACCTGATTTTATTGAGACCATTTATCATGCCCTTCCCACCCACTTTTACGTAATTTCCTATGATTTTAGGACTCGTGTGTGGAGCGTTTAAGAACGCGCAAGTGAACACAGCTCAGATGAGTGACGCGTGCGCTGATCCGTTCCGTAAATCGCGATTCAATAAGAGTGGTTGTTGCGCGCGGACCGCCGCGCCGGCTGCCGGGGCCGGGCTTGCGCGGTCAGCCAAACCTATTCATCGCCTAATGAGCGATGGGCTGTGTCTATTATTCATCGAGGAACAAGTGATGTGGTAGTTTGTAACGATTATATTTATCGATAAAGTGTAAGTCATGTTTTCTAGTAGGTATTGCAAATATTGTTTATAATTTTATTTTTATTTTTGGGATTTGTTTCAAGATATATTTTTTTCGATAGTTTATGTATGTATACTAGCTGATCCGGAAAACTTCGTATCACCATATTTTTTTTCGTTAAAATTGACAAGATTTTTTTGCTATAGGTACTAACATTGTCCCAACAATAACGAATATATAAAACAATCATCCAATTTAGTGCTTAAATTGTTGAACCAATTGAGTTGTTTACATAAAAACTTTCGTTATTTTATCAACATAAAAAAGAAATTGACGTTCTCAATTCGGTTGTATGGTTATTTTTATACATATGCTACGCCGCTCCGCCAATAATAGTTAACCGATGTTGACGTTTCTTTTTCTTAGTAGATCATTGTTACGTTACGTTCGTTACGATACCATCAGGCACATGTCATGCTCGTATCAACACTCTATATTAAAAAAAAACTACGAATAAATCTATGCGTAGGTTTTCGAAATATCAACGAGAAATTAAAATTTACTTTCATTTATCGGGACGAAGTATTATTGATAGCTTCTTATGAAATTTAGGCGCGTGCCGCGCGTGTCTGAATTAAATTTTAGATTGAAATTGGTTAGCTACGCGAAATCCGAATGAGAAGAATGAAGCAGTGAACAACGAAAAAAAATGCTTTGCGTAGCGTATGTTTAAGGCGATGTCCGATAGAATTATTTTGATGTTTAATAATTTTGTCGATATTGCCTTAATTATACACTAACAGAATCCAGCAGCAAGTCGCAAGATTATATTCGTCACGCACATCAACTAAGATCCCAAGAGGTCGGCCCAGGAGTAGTACCTGTGAGGTAGTTAGTAGTATATGTATATACTTACACAATTCTTATGTACCTATATATCTTTATAATTCTTAAATATTTGATATTTGTGAATCCTTTTAGATGTGTGCGTGTTCTCGGTATGTTGCAACAGTTCTCAGCCTCAGTTTTAGTGTTTTCAGACGTACTAGAGAGAATTCGGTGTCTGTGGGTATTTTGCATACTTAATATAAAAGTGTTGAGGCCGTTGTAAACAGTGGACAGCCTCAGATTGTGTAGTCTTAGACACACCAGAAGTAGCTAGGTGTCTTTGAGCTTTTTTTGTTGAAGTAAAAACTTCTTTGGGCGCGCCTAGGACAGAATTTTCGTGGGCTGAGAATCGAAATAAATCGTCACGCTAGGGTATGATAATAGCTTTTCGGGTAAACTCTGTGTACCTGTGTTTATTTAATATTCATACATTTTATACCGACATTAACTTCTAGGTACTTACCACATTAATGTCATTAATTGAACTTGTCACGAAATATGAAATTTGCATTTCATATCCATTGCAAAAAGTTTTTGTTGTAATTTACTCGTATTACTGTTTTATCACATCACTTACACAACGTAAGCACACAAAATGACACCTATTTTCATCACTGCACTTACACATACACTTTAAACACAACATATACATACATGCATTTTTAGCGAAATATATAGCATGTTAGTAAAAAAATTACTAGTCAAATCCTACTTGCGAACCGCGTTATTTATTTTTCAATTTTTTGTTGGCCATAGATACTAATAAGTTTGCCACTAATGTTATTCTCGTGTGACTTAGCTTTGCTTACCTACTAGGTATATACCTAGTACTAGTACTAATTTTCAATTTCTAAATAATTCTATATTTAATTATTAAGATTTTTAGTGGTCTTGAATTATAAGTATTTCTTATTTTAGTTTTCACTTCTGCCGTGCGGTCTTAAGCGCACACATTTTTTTAAGTCTACTCAGACTCTAATACGAATATCAGTATCAGACTATGTTTAGCTATTGGAGGCTCGGGGTGGCTAAGAGGGGAGGTTGGAGGCCATTTGGGGGGTAACCCCCAATCTGTTCAGTTCAGATATCGAATTCAGAGTAATGTTTAAATATGTACTCGTTACGTACTAAGAAGCATAAAATGGTCTGTGACGTGGTGGAGATACTGAGATCACTCGAAAAAAGTAATCAGATAAGTTTATGAGTTCGTAACTTTTTGCACTGCGATGAATTTTTCGGTGATAAGTATTTGATGGGGCACAATATTTTCTAATTGTACATGATATTTTTCCCGTTCGCAGTTTAATATAAAGAATCACATACATTCATGAGAGATAATTGTAATCACGGCTTAGCTCAACCGTGTTTAGTTATCCCAAGGAAGGACATGGGGTACTTTTTATCACGGAAAAGGGTTGAAGCGGTTGAAATGGGGAATGAAAGCTTATGTAGCAGTTAGTCATTGTTGAAGATAAAACCATTAAATTTAGTAAGTGTACTTGGATTATCATAATTTTTTTCTGTTATGACATCGACGGGGATTGGTTTCCGGTATGTATAGGTGGAGATTTTTCCTAACAAAAATACTTGTTTCGAAAATGTACATACATGGTAGCGTCAAAATATTTAGATCTTTAAAGTATTGTTTACAGCTTGTACGTCTCTGTATGTTCGCAATTATACGAATGCACTTTTTTTGTGTAACAATTATTATTTTTAACGGCTGTACTGTTTCCCCATAAGATAACTCCGTATCGAAGCCAGGAGTACGCATATGCATAGTATGCAGTTAGAGCTGTTTCTATGTTACTATTTTTAGAATTGATAGAGCGTTAACAAATTGAGATAGCTTTGTAATGAGTTTGTCTACATGATCTTTCCATGATAGGTGACTATCCAAGTTTAGACCTAGGATTGTGCAGCTACTAGTCTCTATTAGATCAAGTCTCTTTGCGATTTCGTGTATAGGTCAAGTGGCTGCTTTTGGTTGGGTAAAAATTGTATTCACTTTGTCTTTTTTTTTTTACTTAAGTATATGACCAATGACGATGCAAACTTCCAACGAGTGGTTTGTTTTTATTCCGTCATAAATTCACTTTTATTAAAACACTAGCGGCCCGCCCCGGCTTCACACGGGTACATACACACACACACCCTTTTTTTTTGTATCGGGTTTAAAAAAAGTAAAATTATAAAGGAGTTTGAATTTTTTTATGATTTTTTTTTATTAATGTTTTTTTGTATTTTTTATTTTAAAATTTTATACATATATAATATTATTTACAAAAAAAAAGCCACTAGTTTTAGTGAGTCAGAGCTTCCCTGTAAACGATATTTGAAGTAGTTTTATTTTGTGGCAGCAAAATAAATTGATTTTCAGGAGCTCCTACACGTGGGCCAACATACAGTTGGCCATGAGTGAAACATTCTTTTCGTAGGTCGATCCCTAATAATTCGAAGGTTTGGCCCTGGGGCTTGTTAATAGTTAACGAGAAAGATGATTTCACCGGAAACTGAAGTCGTTTAAAGGGATTGGCAGACCAGTTGGAATCATCGGTATCCTCGGTATATGAGCTAGTTGACCAGCTGCTGGGCCAGTGATAAAATTTTGTTCAGCAAGCCGCTGCGAACGCTCGATACTTGACTCTCTAGCACGCGATTGCGACGCGTATTCTCTCCGACTTGCAAGGCGATTTTCAGTTTCTGATGAAGATTCCTCATTACGCCGTATTTTTATTGCCCTCGCCTGGGAACTATGTTTAGAAAGTTGATATCTTGATCTTTTTGGCATTTTAGGGCATTATAAAATGAAAAATAGAAGGAAATATGTAAATAATTAAACAGGCTTTTACTAAATTTTGCTTATTGAACTATATGAAGTACTAAGCTGTTTGAATAATTAAAATATAATATTTATTATCAGGTAAGTAGTAGGTACGTATTGAAAGAAAATTAAAAATATGGGCGTAGAAAACTACCTTTTACTAAATTTTTGCTTAAATTTTGAACAGGAACGAATACCCATAAAATACTACTATAAGCAGTTTGAAAAGTTACATTAAAATGTAATATTTATTATCAAATACTTATTTACCTACGAAACGAATTTAAAGCGAATTCAAAAATTTTCAAGCTAAAATCACACGATCACGCACACGACCGCTGCGTAGGGAGCCGATCGCGCGAGTTGAGCCGCGCGGCACTTTATTTTATTACATTGACTCGCGACACTTTTTGTAGATAATGATGAGTTCTGCAAAGTCGTAGTAAATGATTTTGTTCTATCATCAATAGTTTTCGCAGCGCACGCGACGTAAGGAATTTTCAGGTCTTTTTACACCTTATGTTACATTATTGGAGTTTTAGTAAGGATTCCAATTTTTTTAAAATATAATATAGCCTATGTTACTCGGGGATAATGTAGCTTTCCAAAGGTGAAAGAATTTTTGAAATCGGTCCAGTAGTTTCGGAGCCTATTCATTACAAATAAACAAACAAACAAATCTTTCCTCTTTATAATATTATAAGTAATAAGTAATAAGTATAAGTATAAGTATAAGTATAAGTATAAGTAAATAAGTAATAAGTAATAAGTAATAAGTAATAAGTAATAAGTAATAAGTATAAGTATAAGTATAAGTATAAGTATAAGTATAAGTATAAGTATAAGTATAAGTATAAGTATATAAGTATAGATCGATCAAAGAACCCTTCATGGACGGGTCCGACTCGCACTTGACCATTTTTATTTGATATATTATGTGTTACGCCGCATCGCCAATTGTGAATTGATTTTGGTGAGTTTTTTAATTTTTTAGTAGATCATAGTTCCAACGCGGTCCCGTATAAATTATATCGAGATGTTTGTGTCGATTTTCGAAATATCATCAGGAAACTAAACTTTACTTTTATTCATCTGGACGACGTAAACGTATTGATAGTTTCTCATGAAATCTGGTCGCGTGTCTGAATTTAATTTTAAATTGAAGTCGGTTTTATTTCCAGAGAAAATAAATTCTACAAATCAAAGTAAATATTGAAAAAAATACGAAATCGGAATTTGAAGAATGAAGCAGTGAAGAACGAAGAAAAATGCTTGTCAACAAGAAGTCTTGTAGCGTATGTTTGGCACGATATCCATGGAAATGTTTTTATATTCAATATTTCCGTGGTTATTGGCTTAATTATACACTAACAGAGTCCAGCAGCAAGTCGCAAGATTATATCCATCACGCCCATCAACTAAGATCCCAAGAGGTCGGCTCAGTAGTAGCACCTGTGAGCTTGTTATCTTATCTCAGTATGTACTCGTACTTACACTGTTCCTATGTATCTATATATCCTTACACATTTGATATTAATTTGTGAATCCTTTTATATGTGTGTGCGTGTTCGCGGTATGTTGCAACAGTTCTCTGCCTCAGCTTTAGTGATCATAGACATACCAGAGAGAATCCGGTGTCTGTGGACATTTACATAGGCTGTGATAAACAGTGTATAGCCTCAGATTTAGTAGTCTTAGACACACCAGAAATAGCCAGGTGTCTATTAACTTTTTAGAAGTCTCTCTGACTCAGACTCAAATACGAGCACTTGGAAAATACTCAGAGGTGCTAGGTGTCAGGGTTTAAACCTGCGACCTCACGATTGCGAATCAGACGTAATCGCCACTAAACCAGCACGGGCTTACACCCACTGACACCAGACTGTGATAACGGTTTCTGGGAGCTAAACTTTTTATTACAGATTTTACTATTCGTAGAAATTTGGACTCGACAAAATAAAATTACAGAGCCCGTACTACCACAGGTATATAGTGCTTAAGTTGTTGAACCGATTGAGTTGTTTGCATAAAATTTTCGTTATTTTATCAACTTAGAATACGACAGTGACGTTCTCAATTCGGTTGTATGGCTATTTTATACATATGCTACGCCGCTCCGCCAATAATAGTTAACCTATGTTGATGTTTATTTTCCTTAGTAGATCATTGTTACGTTACGTTCGTGACGTTACCATCAGGTACACATCGTGCTCGTCTAGTCACTCTGTATGTAAAAAAAAAGTATCAAAATCGATTCGTCGGTTTTCCAAATATCAACAAGAAACTAAAATTTACTTTCATATATCTGGACGAAGTATTATTGATAGCTTCTTATGAAATTTAGTCACGTGTCTGAATTTAAATTTAGATTGAAGTTGGTTTTGGTTTTCTTTCAGTGAAAATAAATAGGTGCCTACCTACGCGAAATCCGAATTGAAGAATGAAGCGATGATGAAGTAGCGTATGTTTTGCGCAAAACCCATGGGCATGTTTTGATATTCAATATGTCCCTGGGTATTGCGTTAATTATCATTAACAAAATCCAGCAGCAAGTCGCAAGATTTAGTCCATGTACTTACACAGTTCTTCTATTTCTATTGGAACCATGGAAATTAACATCACTTGGTAAAGGAATATACATATATATTAAAAGCTTAAGGTGCTGTAAAAGGCCTTGACATACAAACTATTTTCTTACAAAAAAAAATCGCGCCGTTTGTGGCAAAGGTGAAATACTGCAGAGGTTTCAGTCGGTAGGGCACCACTCATAGTGTCGAATCCGACTATCAGCCAACGAACGAATCAGCTAGTTTAGAAAAAGACAGTGACACCAAAGAATTAAGGTTATATGGAGAACAGCACGTTTTATACCGACTTCAAAAAAAGGAAGAGGTTCTCCACTTGGTTGTATGGTTTTTTATATGTGTGTTACGCCGCTTCGCCTTTTGTGAATCGATTTTGGTGAGTTATTTCATTCTTTAGTAGATCGTAGTTCCAACGACCCGTGTAATAATCCCGGTCCCATATCAATTCTATAGAAATCGAAATTTCAATTTTCGATATATCAACAAGAATTTAAAATTTTTGAACGAAAAAAACTGCTTTGCGTAGCGTATGTTTAAGGCGATGTCCGATAGAATTATTTTGATGTTAAATAATTTTGTCGATATTGCCTTAATAATACACTAACAGAATCCAGCAGCAAGTCGCAAGATTATATTCGTCACGCCCATCAACTAAGATCCCAAGAGGTCGGCCCAGGAGTAGTACCTGTGAGGTAGTTAGTAGTATATGTATATACTTACACAATTCTTATGTACCTATATATCTTTATAATTCTTAAATATTTGATATTTGTGAATCCTTTTAGATGTGTGCGTGTTCTCGGTATGTTGCAACAGTTCTCAGCCTCAGTTTTAGTGTTTTCAGACGTACAAGAGAGAATTCGGTGTCTGTGGGTATTTTGCATACTTAATATAAAAGTGTTGAGGCCGTTGTAAACAGTGGACAGCCTCAGATTGTGTAGTCTCAGACACACCAGAAGTAGCTAGGTGTCTTTGAGCTTTTTATTGAAGTATAAACTTCTTTGGGCGCGCCTAGGACAGAATTTTCGTGGGCTGAGAATCGAAATAAACCATCACGCTAGGGTATGATAATAGCTTTTCGGGTAAACTCTGTGTACCTGTGTTTATTTAATATTCATACATTTTATACCGACATTAACTTCTAGGTACTTACCACATTAATGTCATTAATTGAATTTGTCACGAAATATGAAATTTGCATTTCATATCCATTGCTAAAAGTTTTTGTTGTAATATACTCGTATTACTGTTTTATCACATCACTTACACAACGCAAGCACACAAAATGATACCTATTTTCATCACTGCACTTACACATACACTTTAAACACAACATATACATACATGCATTTTTAGCGAAATATATAGCATGTTAGTAAAAAAATTACTAGTCAAATCCTACTTGCGAACAGCGTTATTTATTTTTCAATTTTTTGTTGGCCATAGATACTAATAAGTTTGCCACTAATGTTATTCTCGTGTGACTTAGCTTTGCTTACCTACTAGGTATATACCTAGTACTAGTACTAATTTTCAATTTCTAAATAATTCTATATTTAATTATTAAGATTTTTAGTGGTCTTGAATTATAAGTATTTCTTATTTTAGTTTTCACTTCTGCCGTGCGGTCTTAAGCGCACACATTTTTTAAGTCTACTCAGACTCTAATACGAATATCAGTATCAGACTATGTTTAGCTATTGGAGGCTCGGGGTGGCTAAGAGGGGAGGTTGGAGGCCATTTGGGGGGTAACCCCCAATCTGTTCAGTTCAGATATCGAATTCAGAGTAATGTTTAAATATGTACTCGTTACGTACTAAGAAGCATAAAATGGTCTGTGACGTGGTGGAGATACTGAGATCACTCGAAAAAAGTAATCAGATAAGTTTATGAGTTTGTAACTTTTTGCACTGCGATGAATTTTTCGGTGATAAGTATTTGATGGGGCACAATATTTTCTAATTGTACATGATATTTTTCCCGTTCGCAGTTTAATATAAAGAATCACATACATTCATGAGAGATAATTGTAATCACGGCTTAGCTCAACCGTGTTTAGTTATCCCAAGGAAGGACATGGGGTACTTTTATCACGGAAAAGGGTTGAAGCGGTTGAAATGGGGAATGAAAGCTTATGTAGCAGTTAGTCATTGTTGAAGATAAAACCATTAAATTTAGTAAGTGTACTTGGATTATCATAATTTTTTTCTGTTATGACATCGACGGGGATTGGTTTCCGGTATGTATAGGTGGAGATTTTTCCTAACAAAAATACTTGTTTCGAAAATGTACATACATGGTAGCGTCAAAATATTTAGATCTTTAAAGTATTGTTTACAGCTTGTACGTCTCTGTATGTTCGCAATTATACGAATGCACTTTTTTGTGTAACAATTATTATTTTTAACGGCTGTACTGTTTCCCCATAAGATAACTCCGTATCGAAGCCAGGAGTACGCATATGCATAGTATGCAGTTAGAGCTGTTTCTATGTTACTATTTTTAGAATTGATAGAGCGTTAACAAATTGAGATAGCTTTGTAATGAGTTTGTCTACATGATCTTTCCATGATAGGTGACTATCCAAGTTTAGACCTAGGATTGTGCAGCTACTAGTCTCTATTAGATCAAGTCTCTTTGCGATTTCGTGTATAGGTCAAGTGGCTGCTTTTGGTTGGGTAAAATTGTATTCACTTTGTCTTTTTTTTTTTTTACTTAAGTATATGACCAATGACGATGCAAACTTCCAACGAGTGGTTTGTTTTTATTCCGTCATAAATTCACTTTTATTAAAACACTAGCGGCCCGCCCCGGCTTCACACGGGTACATACACACACACACCCTTTTTTTTGTATCGGGTTTAAAAAAAAGTAAAATTATAAAGGGAGTTTGAATTTTTTATGATTTTTTTTATTAATGTTTTTTTGTATTTTTATTTTAAAATTTTATACATATATAATATTATTTACAAAAAAAAGCCATTAGTTTTAGTGAGTCAGAGCTTCCTGTAAACGATATTTGAAGTAGTTTTATTTTGTGGCAGCAAAATAAATTGATTTTCAGGAGCTCCTACACGTGGCCAACATACAGTTGGCCATGAGTGAAACATTCTTTTCGTAGGTCGATCCCTAATAATTCGAAGGTTTGGCCCTGGGGCTTGTTAATAGTTAACGAGAAAGATGATTTCACCGGAAACTGAAGTCGTTTAAAAGGGATTGGCAGACCAGTTGGAATCATCGGTATCCTCGGTATATGAGCTAGTTGACCAGCTGCTGGGCCAGTGATAAAATTTTGTTCAGCAAGCCGCTGCGAACGCTCGATACTTGACTCTCTAGCACGCGATTGCGACGCGTATTGTCTCCGACTTGCAAGGCGATTTTCAGTTTCTGATGAAGATTCCTCATTACGCCGTATTTTTATTGCCCTCGCCTGGGAACTATGTTTAGAAAGTTGATATCTTGATCTTTTGGCATTTTAGGGCATTATAAAATGAAAATAGAAGGAAATATGTAAATAATTAAACAGGCTTTTACTAAATTTTTGCTTATTGAACTATATGAAGTACTAAGCTGTTTGAATAATTAAAATATAATATTTATTATCAGGTAAGTAGTAGGTACGTATTGAAAGAAAATTAAAAATATGGGCGTAGAAAACTACCTTTTACTAAATTTTTGCTTAAATTTTGAACAGGAACGAATACCCATAAAATACTACTATAAGCAGTTTGAAAAGTTACATTAAAATGTAATATTTATTATCAAATACTTATTTACCTACGAAACGAATTTAAAGCGAATTCAAAAATTTTTCAAGCTAAAATCACACGATCACGCACACGACCGCTGCGTAGGGAGCCGATCGCGCGAGTTGAGCCGCGCGGCACTTTATTTTATTACATTGACTCGCGACACTTTTTGTAGATAATGATGAGTTCTGCAAAGTCGTAGTAAATGATTTTGTTCTATCATCAATAGTTTTCGCAGCGCACGCGACTTAAGGAATTTTCAGGTCTTTTTTTACACCTTATGTTACATTATTGGAGTTTTAGTAAGGATTCCAATTTTTTTTTTAAATATAATATAGCCTATGTTACTCGGGGATAATGTAGCTTTCCAAAGGTGAAAGAATTTTTGAAATCGGTCCAGTAGTTTCGGAGCCTATTCATTACAAATAAACAAACAAACAAATCTTTCCTCTTTATAATATTATTATATTATATAAGTAATAAGTAATAAGTAATAAGTAATAAGTAATAAGTAATAAGTAATAAGTAATAAGTAATAAGTAATAAGTAATAAGTAATAAGTAATAAGTAATAAGTAATAAGTAATAAGTAATAAGTAATAAGTAATAAGTAATAAGTAATAAGTAATAAGTAATAAGTAATAAATAAGTAATAAGTAATAAGTAATAAGTAATAAGTAATAAGTAATAAGTAATAAGTAATAAGTAATAAGTAATAAGTAATAAGTAATAAGTAATAAGTAATAAGTAATAAGTAATAAGTAATAAGTAATAAGTAATAAGTAATAAGTAATAAGTAATAAGTAATAAGTAATAAGTAATAAGTATAAGTATAAGTATAAGTATATAAGTATAGATCGATCAAAGAACCCTTCATGGACGGGTCCGACTCGCACTTGACCATTTTATTTGATATATTATGTGTTACGCCGCATCGCCAATTGTGAATTGATTTTGGTGAGTTTTTTATTTTTAGTAGATCATAGTTCCAACGCGGTCCCGTATAAATTATATCGAGATGTTTGTGTCGATTTTCGAAATATCATCAGGAAACTAAACTTTACTTTTATTCATCTGGACGACGTAAACGTATTGATAGTTTCTCATGAAATCTGGTCGCGTGTCTGAATTTAATTTTAAATTGAAGTCGGTTTTATTTCCAGAGAAAATAAATTCTACAAATCAAAGTAAATATTGAAAAAATACGAAATCGGAATTTGAAGAATGAAGCAGTGAAGAACGAAGAAAAATGCTTGTCAACAAGAAGTCTTGTAGCGTATGTTTGGCACGATATCCATGGAAATGTTTTTATATTCAATATTTCCGTGGTTATTGGCTTAATTATACACTAACAGAGTCCAGCAGCAAGTCGCAAGATTATATCCATCACGCCCATCAACTAAGATCCCAAGAGGTCGGCTCAGTAGTAGCACCTGTGAGCTTGTTATCTTATCTCAGTATGTACTCGTACTTACACTGTTCCTATGTATCTATATATCCTTACATTTGATATTAATTTGTGAATCCTTTTATATGTGTGTGCGTGTTCGCGGTATGTTGCAACAGTTCTCTGCCTCAGCTTTAGTGATCATAGACATACCAGAGAGAATCCGGTGTCTGTGGACATTTTACATAGGCTGTGATAAACAGTGTATAGCCTCAGATTTAGTAGTCTTAGACACACCAGAAATAGCCAGGTGTCTATTAACTTTTTAGAAGTCTCTCTGACTCAGACTCAAATACGAGCACTTGGAAAATACTCAGAGGTGCTAGGTGTCAGGGTTTAAACCTGCGACCTCACGATTGCGAATCAGACGTAATCGCCACTAAACCAGCACGGGCTTACACCCACTGACACCAGACTGTGATAACGGTTTCTGGGAGCTAAACTTTTTATTACAGATTTTACTATTCGTAGAAATTTGGACTCGACAAAATAAAATTACAGAGCCCGTACTACCACAGGTATATAGTGCTTAAGTTGTTGAACCGATTGAGTTGTTTGCATAAAAATTTTCGTTATTTTATCAACTTAGAATACGACAGTGACGTTCTCAATTCGGTTGTATGGCTATTTTTATACATATGCTACGCCGCTCCGCCAATAATAGTTAACCTATGTTGATGTTTATTTTTCCTTAGTAGATCATTGTTACGTTACGTTCGTGACGTTACCATCAGGTACACATCGTGCTCGTCTAGTCACTCTGTATGTAAAAAAAAAAGTATCAAAATCGATTCGTCGGTTTTCCAAATATCAACAAGAAACTAAAATTTACTTTCATATATCTGGACGAAGTATTATTGATAGCTTCTTATGAAATTTAGTCACGTGTCTGAATTTAAATTTAGATTGAAGTTGGTTTTTGGTTTTTCTTTCAGTGAAAATAAATAGGTGCCTACCTACGCGAAATCCGAATTGAAGAATGAAGCGATGATGAAGTAGCGTATGTTTTGCGCAAAACCCATGGGCATGTTTTGATATTCAATATGTCCCTGGGTATTGCGTTAATTATAACATTAACAAAATCCAGCAGCAAGTCGCAAGATTTAGTCCATGTACTTACACAGTTCTTCTATTTCTATTGGAACCATGGGAAATTAACATCACTTGGTAAAGGAATATACATATATATTAAAAGCTTAAGGTGCTGTAAAAAGGCCTTGACATACAAACTATTTTCTTACAAAAAAAAATCGCGCCGTTTGTGGCAAAGGTGAAATACTGCAGAGGTTTCAGTCGGTAGGGCACTACTCATAGTGTCGAATCCGACTATCAGCCAACGAACGAATCAGCTAGTTTAGAAAAAGACAGTGACACCAAAGAATTAAGGTTATATGGAGAACAGCACGTTTTATACCGACTTCAAAAAAAAGGAAGAGGTTCTCCACTTGGTTGTATGGTTTTTTTATATGTGTGTTACGCCGCTTCGCCTTTTGTGAATCGATTTTGGTGAGTTATTTCATTCTTTAGTAGATCG
Organism: Ectropis grisescens; assembly: GCA_017562165.1. Classification (NCBI taxonomy): domain Eukaryota; kingdom Metazoa; phylum Arthropoda; class Insecta; order Lepidoptera; family Geometridae; genus Ectropis; species Ectropis grisescens. The sequence continues at coordinate 9,787,951 of CM029767.1, read as the reverse complement.
TAGTTCCAACGACCCGTGTAATAATCCCGGTCCCATATCAATTCTATAGAAATCGAAATTTCAATTTTCGATATATCAACAAGAATTTAAAATTTTTTGAACGAAAAAAACTGCTTTGCGTAGCGTATGTTTAAGGCGATGTCCGATAGAATTATTTTGATGTTAAATAATTTTGTCGATATTGCCTTAATAATACACTAACAGAATCCAGCAGCAAGTCGCAAGATTATATTCGTCACGCCCATCAACTAAGATCCCAAGAGGTCGGCCCAGGAGTAGTACCTGTGAGGTAGTTAGTAGTATATGTATATACTTACACAATTCTTATGTACCTATATATCTTTATAATTCTTAAATATTTGATATTTGTGAATCCTTTTAGATGTGTGCGTGTTCTCGGTATGTTGCAACAGTTCTCAGCCTCAGTTTTAGTGTTTTCAGACGTACAAGAGAGAATTCGGTGTCTGTGGGTATTTTGCATACTTAATATAAAAGTGTTGAGGCCGTTGTAAACAGTGGACAGCCTCAGATTGTGTAGTCTCAGACACACCAGAAGTAGCTAGGTGTCTTTGAGCTTTTTATTGAAGTATAAACTTCTTTGGGCGCGCCTAGGACAGAATTTTCGTGGGCTGAGAATCGAAATAAACCGTCACGCTAGGGTATGATAATAGCTTTTCGGGTAAACTCTGTGTACCTGTGTTTATTATAATATTCATACATTTTATACCGACATTAACTTCTAGGTACTTACCACATTAATGTCATTAATTGAATTTGTCACGAAATATGAAATTTGCATTTCATATCCATTGCAAAAAGTTTTTGTTGTAATATACTCGTATTACTGTTTTATCACATCACTTACACAACGCAAGCACACAAAATGATACCTATTTTCATCACTGCACTTACACATACACTATAAACACAACATATACATGCATTTTTAGCGAAATACCTATAAAATAAATAAATAGCATGTTAGTAAAAAAATTACTAGTCAAATCCTACTTGCGAACCGCGTTATTTATTTTTTAATTTTTTGTTGGCCATAGATACTAATAATTTTGCCACAAATGTTATTCTCGTGTGACTTAGCTTACCTACTAGGTATATACCTAGTACTAGTACTAATTTTCAATTTCTAAATAATTTTATATTTAATTATTAAGATTTTTTAGTGGTCTTAAAATATAAGTATTTCTTATTTTAGTTTTCCCTTCTGCCGTGCGGTCATAAGCGCACACCTTTTTTAAGTCTACTCAGACTCTAATACGAATATCAGTATCAGACTATGTTTAGCTATTGGAGGCTCGGGGTGGCTAAGAGGGGAGGTTGGAGGCCACTTGGGGGGTAACCCCCAATCGGTTCAGTTCAGATATCGAACTCAGAGTAGATAGATAGATAGATAGATAGATAAACTCTTTATTGCACTTAACAAATCAACTTACAAAACAAACAATCTTAAAAATATAGTAGCAAATGGCGACCTTATCGCTAAAAGCGATCTCTTCCAGGCAACCGTGGTATGGAAAAGGAGTTAAACCATAGAAAGACGGGAGTAGTCAATTAAAGAGTAAATTGATATCTACATAATAAAATAAATAAGGCACTAATTACCTATTAACTAAAATATAATAAACATACATTCTAATAGTAATACATACTAATACATAAATAACCATATTTTCATATACTAATACATATGCAATGAATGTAACAACACCGTTAAAAGAAGAAAAAATGTATAAATATACACAATATCAACCTCAGATTTCAGCATGCCTTTGCCAAATAGTGTTTTTTGACTTGCGCCTTAAATACAGAGAGTGACGGAGCTTGTCTTATTTCCACAGGCAAGCCATTCCACAATTGAACTGCTTGGAATGCAAAAGATTTGCCGTAGAAAGTTTCACAACGTGCAGAGGGCATTTGTAAGAACAAATTATAAGTAGATCTCAGATGACGTGAGTGTGCGGTACTCCAGAATGTAAAGCAGTCTTTCAGATATCGTGGCGTAGCAGGGTTAAATAGAACACTGTAAATCAGTGTAAGTATATGAGTATTCCGACGAAAGCGAATGGGGAGCCACTTGAGCTGTAAACGAAATTGAGACACATGATCATATTTGCGCAATCCAAATATAAATCTTAAACAATAATTTTGGAGACGCTCAAGTCTATTTAGCTGATTCTCCGTGAGATCAAGGTAGCAGGCGTCAGCATAGTCAAGAATAGGGAGAAGAAAAGATTGTGCAAGTGCAACCTTAGTGGCAGTGGGTAAGAAGTTACGTATTCGTCTTAGAGATGTCTGGTGGATCTCTACTACTGATTGACTCCAAGTGAGGTTCCCAACTCAAAGTACGATCGAAAATGACACCAAGATTTTGACCGATTCACTGTAAGGGATCGTGGTCCCGTCAAAGACGACCGCAGGAATTGTACTCAATCAATCCTAGATATCATATATGAGCTACCGATAATTATCACTTGTGTTTTCTTAGGATTAACATTCATACCAAAACAATTACTCCAACGGACAATTTCGTGGAGATCTGTATTCACTGTATCTATGGCTACATCTAATTCGGAAAGTTGCGCTTGTGAATAAATTTGGAGATCGTCTGCATAAAGGTGGTAGGAAGAATTAAGGGACTGAGATATAGAATTGATGAAGATAGCAAAGAGAAGAGGTGATAGCACGCCGCCTTGAGGCACACCAGCAGTTGCATTACACCAGGACGAAAATACATCGTCCAGGCGAATACGTTGCCGACGGCCAAACAGGTAACTGTGAAACCAATCAATCACCGATGGAGATATGTTAAGAGAGTGTAATGTTGCCAGCAAGATATCAAAGTCAACGGCGTTGAAGGCATTACTGAAATCTAGCAGAGCTAGAACAGTAAGCCTGCCGTCGTCCATACCCTTGCGGATGTCATCAGTGATCTTAATAAGAGCAGACACAGTACTATGCCCAGGACGGAAACCGGATTGAAACGGGTTGAGGAGATCTTGCTTGTTGAGAAATGTAGAAATCTGTGAGTGGACAAGACGCTCAAGGACTTTGGACAAGAATGGTAAAATAGATATATGACGATATTCGGATAAAGAGGAAGGGTTAGGTTTTTTCGGCAAAGGTACAACATGAGCATCCTTCCACACTGATGGAAAGACTGCATTGGAGATAGAATTATTGAATAAAACACAGAGAATGTTTAACTATGTATTCGTTACGTACTAAGAAGCATAAAATGGTCTGTGACGTGGTGGAGATACTGAGATCACTCGAAAAAAGTAATCAGATAAGTTTATGAGTTCGTAAATTTTTGCACTGCGATGAATTTTTCGGTGATAAGTATTTGATAGGGCACAATATTTTCTAATTGTACATGATATTTTTCCCGTTCGCAGTTTAATATAAAGAATCACATACATTCATGAGAGATCATTGTAATCACGGCTTAGCTCAGTCTTAGTCATTGTTGAAGATAAAACCATTAAATTTAGTAAGTTTACTTGGATTATCATAATTGTTTTCTGTCACATACGGATGGACAGACATAACGTATATTTTAAAATTTGTCTACTAATCCCTAAAAACCCAACTTCGTTCATTTAAAACTTATTTAAAATGAAATTTAGACACTCGAACAAATTTGATAAGAAGCCTTTTAGGCAGTAAAATTACTCGTAGAATTTAACTCTGTACTAAATTTTCGATTTGTATTTTTTATATAAGGCTTAGAATCATTTCCTGAGCATAAAATTACAAAATAATAACAAATCCAGGAGAAGCTTCAAGCGCCAGCTCGAAAAAACGTTTTTGGCCGATATTCCGAAAAAGTTATAAAGCCTATTACTATTGTAGAAAATAAAATTGCCCATCTTTTGTTGCCAGTAAACTTTTTTCGAACTTACCGATTACGATTTATTATTTCCAATTTAATGATAACAATGTTAAAAAAATAAGATGTGAACTCTGTTCCCAGTAGCATAAACATGTCTCTTTTTACCGGAATGGAAGAAGGGTTATGTTTTTCGCGCGTATCTTTATGTTTGTAAAATTTTTATTTCCACATATCTTCCAAACGGCTGGATGGATTTTGGTAACTAAGATATTCTAAGACTAATCTCATTCGCCAAAGTGTCCTTAGATAGTAGGTAATATTTTTTTACGTGTAGTTTTTTTTGTAGTCGTGGTTTTTAAATTAAAGTTATTCTGTCATATTGCTCGTTGCTCGAATAAACAGCACCGTTCATCATCATAATTGAAGAGTTGAACGAAGAGTTTGGTCTCCACTTTTGTAATAAGAACAACTAAGCTGTGAAACGCATTGCCTGAGTGGGTTTTTGTCGAAGGTTCGAACCTTGGGGTTACGAGGTACACTGTGTTTGTTTCTATTAGAGAAGCAAGTTCCATCGTAGACCACATCATTTTCATCCACTATTATCGGCATCATCGCAACCGTATCATTAAATGGGTTATAAATCGTAAACTTACCGTTTACGATTTTACGTTTACGAGTTTTACAAAAAAGTTTACTAGCAACAAAAGATGCAAAATTTTATTTTCTACAATTATTGTCAAAATATATAGTTTCCAAAATATTGGCTAAACAGATTTTTTTTCGATTGGCGTTTGAAGCTCTACCTAGATCAGTGAGCATTTTGTAATTTTATGCTCAGTAAGTGATCTTTACTTCATAGAAACAAATTGGTTTAGAAATTTAGTGCAAAGTTGACCAAAAAACCTTCTATTTTTACTGGCCTTTCATTACGTTTCAGCACATTTTTTAAAATGTTTGACGAACTTGTGAATTATTAGGAAACATTTTAAAAAGATTCATGAAATTGGAAAAGCCTTTCTCAAGTTATAGTGTGACCAAAAAGAAAAGGTTGAGTTTTGTATACCTACAAGTATAGGATAAATTTAATATTTCTTCGTTTATATAGCAACAAAACTCTTATCATAAACAAATCTTGAACCTAAAATGAGTTTAAATTACATAGTCCAATATTTTAATGTTATTTCTGCACTGTGGCACCGATTCCGCGGTTGGTGACGGTCGCGAGAACAAGACAGCGTTAAATGCCTTCTTTGACAGAAATACCTGGCCTTAAGAAGCTACGAAGTTTTTTTCTGAAACGTGTTATCATTTGTTTCTTTTTTTATTCGATCTGGGATATTGTTGTTAATGTTTATTGATGCATATAGTGGTCCCTTTTTAAACATTTCTAATCTCGGCACGGGTAATTTAAGGTTATGACATCGACGGGGATTGGTTGGAGATTTTTCCTAACAAAAATACTAGTTTCGAAAATGTACATACATGGTAGCGTCAAAATATTTAGATCTTTAAAGTATTGTTTACAGCTTGTACGTCTCTGTATGTTCGCAATTATACGAATGCACTTTTTTTGTATAACAAATATTTTTTTAACGGCTGTACTGTTTCCCCATAAGATAACTCCGTATCGAAGCCAGGAGTAGGTACGCATATGCATAGTATGAGGTTAGAGCTGTTTCTATGTTACTATTGGATTTTAGAATTGATAGAGCGTAAACAAATTGAGATACACACAGATATAAACTAACAGAGTCCAGCAGCAAGTCGCAAGATTATATCCATCACGCCCATCAACAAAGATCCCAAGAGGTCGGCTCAGGAGTAGCACCTGTGAGCTAGTTATCTTATCTCAGTATAGGTATGTACTCGTACTTACACTGTTCCTATGTATCTATATATCCTTACACATTTGATATTTGTGAATCCTTTTATATGTGTGTGCGTGTTCGCGGTATGTTGCAACAGTTCTCTGCCTCAGCTTTAGTGATCATAGACATACCAGAGAGAATCCGGTGTTTGTGGACATTGAAACGCCAAATTTTGTGTTTATCATATAAGTAGAAATTTTGTGAAAACGTAACTGCATTCAATTGCTTTAGCAGTCGACGTAGAAAACCTCGCTATTAAGGATCTTTTAAAAATACCTTTTTCATCCTAATTCCCTAGATACACAAGGCTTGTCAAGATAGGATAGCAAGCTAGAAAGCTAATAGTTACGCAACGCTAGTTTTGTCTACACGAAGCTAGAGGTACTAGCTTGCTACGATAGCATACACCATCAACTCTCTCTCTCTCCCCCACACACACACACATACACCCTCACCCTTAAATATATACTACTACTACAATCACTCTAATTATTTTCCAGATAAAAATAGTATTTTCTTGCAGTCTAGATTCTATTGAATAATATATTGTGAAATCATATAGGTTCATTTAAAATGTAATGCAAATAAATATAGGTAAAGCAACGAAAAAAAAAAAAAAAGTTAAGTTGTTTAGTCGTCGGAACTTGGTAGACTTATTTGGAAGTCTCAAAATTTTAATAGTACCGATTTCTGTGAAAAATTGTATAACGTATAAAATTATTACTATTGATAACATTACAATATTTAATATTCATTGGAGATGTACCCCACTTTTGCCAACTATTCTACCGCCGAGTTCACTATAATTATACCAACACTATACCAAATGAAAAGAGTAAGCAAGCTGAAGTGGCAATGGGCAGGCCACATCTCGCAGAATTCAATTTAATTCGTGTATCTACTATTGTCTATCCATACTAATATTATAAATGCGAAAGTAACTTTGTCTGTCTGTCTGTCTGTCCGTCTTTACCGCCTAAACCAACCAACAGATTTTGATGAAATTTGATACATAGATAGAATAGATCCCGAGAAAGGACATAGACTACTTTTTGTTCCGAAAAAAGGGTTGAAAGGGTTAAAATAAGGGATGAACGTTTATATGGAAAACTTCGTCATTGTTGAAGAACTATGAAACTTTACGTCTAGATATTTAACACGAAACCATAAAATGTATGTTTTAGCAGTTTTGTAGTTTCGAACTGTACCTACGGGGGTGGAATTGGGGTTTTTTTTTATTATTTATTATTATTTATTCTTGGGTCAAATTTAGTAATTCAAATTTCACCCTCTTCCTGTCAACCGATTAATCTGAAATGTTGTATACACTTTGGATTTTGATGACAATACAATTATGTTTATTCATTATCATTATAAATTCAAGATGGCCGCCGCTACAAAATGGCGGATAATTTATGTTTTATTAATCCCATCAATATGGGTATCAAATGAAAGGGCTCAACGAGCAGAATACAATATACTATAAAAAATTGAAATCCAAAATGGCGGCCGCTACAAAATGGCGGATAACGTAGGTTTTATCAATCCCATCAACATGGATATCAAATGAAAGGGCTCAACAAGTAGAATACAATATACTATAAAATTGAAATCCAAGATGGCGGCCGCTACACAATGGCGGATAACGTAGGTTTTATCAATCCCATCAATATGGGTATCAAATGAAAGTGCTCAACCAGTAGAATACAGTGTATTATATAAAATTAAAATCTAAGATGGCGGCCTCTACACAATGGCGGATAACTTAGGTTTTATGAACCCCATCAACATGGGTATCAAATAAAAAGGCTTGACAAGAAGAATACAGTGCACTATACAACCTCAATACTTAAGATGGGCGCAGCCACTAAATGGCGTATCAGACTATCAGACAGAATTTTTGATAGTCGACGAGATTTCCATGGTGTCTTATCAAATGTTATGCATGATGGACGCTCGATTAAGGCAAATTAAGAACTGTGAAAATGAGTTTTTTGGAGGAGTTAACGTATTACTTTTCGGTAATCTTTTACAACTGCCTCCTATAAAATGATCAGGAACACCTGTTTTCAATTCTAATATGAAATTATATATATGAAAGTAACTCTCTCTGTCCGTTACCGTCTAACACCTAAGCCACTTAAAGAGTTTGTTACAATTTGGTGCACAGATAGACTAGACTTAGGAAAGGACAACGGCGACTTTTATCACAGAAAAAAAAGAGTTGAAAAGAGTGGAAATGAGGAGTAAAAGTGTGCATGGAAGGATCTTGGCACTCTTTGTATGCTATTTTTAACCGACTTCAAAAAGGAGGAGGTTATCAATCCAGTTGTATTTCAATTGTGAATCAATTTAGATGGTTATTTTTTTTTTGGTGGATTATAGTTCAGAGGTGGTCATATAAATTTTATCGAAATCAGTGCGGCGGTTTTTGAAATATGAACAACAAACTAAAATTTGCGTTCATGTAATCAGTCGATATATCTACTAATATCTACTAATAGACTCTAATAAAATTTGGTGGAACGTCCCAATATGATTTTAAATTAAAGTCTGCTTTTGATTATTTTTTTGAGAACATAGTTTCTTTGTAATTTGTCGTGTAAATTGTACATTTATTAATAAATATAAAACTTTGACTTAGACCGATTTTGATTAGGAAACGTGAATTTGTATGATAGTAGACATACGAGTAGGTACTGCCTCAATTACTTTAATAAATATGTGGCGCGGACGAAGTCGCGGGTAAAAGCTAGTAGTATATCATTTTTTCTTTGTTTAATAGGTGCGTTATTTTTGTTCTAATATGAAGTTATATATATGAAAGTAACTCTCTCTGTCCGTTACCGCCTAACGCCTAAGCCACTTAAAGATTTTGTTACAATTTGGTGCACAGATAGACTTTTTTTTTTTTTTTTTAATATAGAGTGACGAGACGATCAGGTCATGTGCCTGATGGTAAGCAACATGCCTGACACATAACAGCACAGTGACAAGCAGCTATTGGAACATGAAGAGTCCAAATCATTACCTAGCACTGCACTGCGCTCGTCACCCAGAGATCTAAGATCTTATATCTCTAAGCCCTGTAATTTCTCTGGAAACATTGCCCTTCAAACCGGAACACAGTAATGTTTGCACATTACTGCTTGGCGGTAGAATAACTGGCAAAGGTGTGGTACTTCCCCAGGCGGACTCTGCCAAGAGTCCTACCACTACTAAAGACTAGACTTAGGAAAGGACAACGGTGACTTTTTATCACAGAAAAAGAGTTGAAAAGAGTGAAAATGAGGAGTAAAAGTGTGCATGGAAGTATCTTTGCACTCTTTGTATGCTATTTTTAACCGACTTCAAAAAAGGAGGAGGTTATCAATCCAGTTGTATTTCAATTATGAATCAATTTAGATGGTTACTTTTTTGGTTGGTAGATTATAGTTCAGAGGTGGTCATATAAATTTTATCGAAATCAGTGCGGCAGTTTTTGAAATATGAATAAAAAACTAAAATTTGCGTTCATGTAATCAGACGATAAATCCACTAATATCTACTAATAGACTCTAATAAAATTTGGTGGACCGTCCCAATATGATTTTAATTTAAAGTCTGTTTTTGATTAACTTTTTGAGAACATCGTTTTTTTTTGATTTGTCGTAAATTGTACATTTATTAATAAAAATAAAACTTTGACTTCGACCGATTTTGATTAGGAAACGTGAATTTGTATGGTAGTAGAAATACGAGTAGGTACCTACTACCTCAATTACTTTAATAAATATGTGGCGCGGACGAAGTCGCGGGTAAAAGCTAGTTCTCTATAGTTTGTCAAATACAAATATCTTTGTTGCTGTTTGCAGGTAAGATAAGGCCTTCATAAATAAAACAAAAAGAAAATAATTAAGAAGTAAAAATAAAATGGAAAAGGGAAATAAAAATCTAATCTCGGAATAATCCCCTAAAAGTGAGAATAAGATAATAATAATTATTTTTATAAAATGAAATTGGTGACCGATGAATATATAAGTGAAGAGAGCATCGCTGATGCATCAGCGTGCAAATTTATTTATTTATTTATTTGCACAGTGTACATACATTTATTAAATAGATCTTATAGCTAAAATCTATGACTATGTGTACAAAGACCCTGTTAAGGTGTTGCAAAACAGGACGACAACACAGTTTCGTCCGAGAGGTGTAATTATAAAATGTATTAAACATTTATTTATATGAAATTAAACATGACGTTTATATATGATTTAAGAAAATGTTACAGGAAGCTGTAGAATTAAAAAAAAAGTACTATTTACACTTTTATAAATTTATGGGACCTACCTTTTTTCGATGAGTTTGGACTTAATTTTATTTTTAAATATGCTATTTTTATTTATATTTTTTAAAGTTTCAGGTAATTTATTGTAAATTCTGACGCAACGATAGTCAGGACTGGTTTTGAATGATTCGAGGTTGGGAACAGGTAAAGCTAGTTTCGTTTGGCGGCGTTTATTTCTGTCGAAGTTAAAGAGTTTTAATTTTTTTCTTACAAACATGGTTTCAAGTATATAGAGGGAGGGTAGGGTCAAAACTTTTTCTTCGATAAAATAAGGTCTACAACTATTTCTTTATTTAATGTTCGCTATTATTCTCAGGCATTTCTTTTGAGATATAAATAAAGCGTTTGCATCCGCATTTTAAAATCATACGTTTTTTTCTGCATTTCAAATTAAACTTTCGATAATATTCTCTCTCGAAAAAAAATTGCCAGTTTGTGAAACAATAAGATCAAGCAGTCAGTACCGGCTTTCACTATCATCATCATCATTATCCTTGCTATATTTTATTCTAGCATGCATGAATGCTTTCAATGGCTCTAATGTTGGCGTTTTTGTAATGAAAACTTGTTTTGGCACGCCACAGCCAGAATTTTCGTGGGATGTGGATGGAATTCTAGTGTCACGTTCGAGTTTGATTTGAAATCTTTGGGCAATCGCGGGTTTACGGCCATTGGCCATCTGGAAATGCGTCAGAATTTCTAGATGGCCATGCTTATGGCCACGTCCTCCAGTTTCACCCGAGTAGTTTCCAAAGTAAGCTATCAAATTCTGAATAATAAGTTTTCAGTTCTATCGGGGGTTCCTATGACTGTCCATTTTTTTAATAGTCATAATATTTGAAACACCGATTATAGTTTGGAAGAACACATCATTTTATCCCAGGAAAACTACAAAAAAAGTCTTTAATCGACGTAGTTATCATAATTTAAAATAATTCGTTCCTATTAGGTACTTACCTACCTTACGGTTTGAAAAACGCAATAAACGCTGATGGATGAAAATGTGTAGTTTTTGACGTGACAACGTCTTATAAATTGGTTTGCCGGGTGACACTTCAAGAAACTGCGTTACGATCCGCTCACGTTATGCGCTCACAACGAGAGCGAGTGAGAGGCACGCGTCCCTTCCACTCGGGCATGGTTAGCCCGCCTAAGAGCGAGAGAGACGGACATAAAAAGTGAAAGGCACGCGTCCCTTCCGTAAAATTATTTTACCACTCAAAGTCGTTGTCACGTAAAACTTTCGCCCGTAGACCGACTTTACAGGCAACCAATTTTTTTATTTCCGTTATACATATATTATATCCTTAGCCGTTAGAAAGTTATTCGCCCTTTCTCAACGTACTCAAATTCGCTAGGTATGACGAAAAATTCGTGCAGTGGGCAACACTGGGAAAACCTCGATAGAACCGTCATCTACCTACTCTGATTTGCTCAATGACATATGACAGTGACATTTCATTCATTAAGATCCTATTCATGACTTTTTCGTTATTTACATTGTCACATTAGTGTTGTTTATTAAACGTTTTGCATGGCAACATTGAACGAATGAATGAACGATAAATTTATTATCTGTATTATTTTTTATCTGTGTTACTGCATACAAATAGGTAGCGGTGGGCGATTATGAATGATCGGCAAAATCGACTTATTTTGCATTACTAATCTTGATAATCGATTATGGAATTAGTAACTAATTTGTTTTTATAATCGAACGATGTTACTAATTAGTAATTACTAATCTTGTTTTATGAAGTGGACGACAGTTGTTCCGTGACTTTAGTAGATTACCCGCTTGATACACTGGCCACTTTTCGCGTTTTACAAATTTAGCGGGAAAACGGGTGTCAGGTTACATAATTGCGGTGTTTATGTTTCGGCATATGAAGTGGCGCCTTACTTTTACCCGTTTGAGCCATTTACTCTCGAGAGTGTTTCAAAACGCTTCTAGTGATATCATTTATTTATAATTAATGTACTTAAAATGTAAACTAACATTTTCGACACTTGAGTAAAAAATTGTGCGATTTCTCAAGTAGTCTAACAACTATTACTTTAATAATTTATAAGGGAGACAGTGGTTTTATGGGTTAAATGTGTTCTATACGAAATAACAAACATGAAACACCAAAAAAACTGTTTTCCGATTGCACAAATAACATTTTTTTCAATACTTCGGGACCATTTTCCCTCCAAAATTTTTGATTTTTGTTTTTTTTTAATTTTACGATTTTCCTATGTAAATGAACTATATTTATATCGGTATACCTTCCCAAATAAAAACACGAAACATTTTTTTCCCGCCAAAAACCCAAAACGCAAATATAAGTTTGTTTGTTGTCGTCATCAACCACGTTTTTGGGTACTTATATTACACGCCGGTGTATCAAGCGGTTACTAGATTAGTAGTATAGACATTGGTTTAGTTTTGGTTTGTTTTGTTTTTATTACGGGTTTACGGTGGTGTGACGTACGTGTATGTGACGCTTTTAACTTTAATAGTGGATTTAATTAACGGTAAGTTTACATACTGATTTTTGATAGATTTTTTAGACTTTTAAGTATTATCAATGGCTCTAATGGTGGCATTTTTGTAATGAAAACTTGTTTTGGCACGCCACAGCCAGAATTTTCGTGGGATGTGGATGGAATTCTAGTGTCACGTTCGAGTTTGATTTGAAATCTTTGGGCAATCGCGGGTTTACGGCCATTGGCCATCTGGAAATGCGTCAGAATTTCTAGATGGCCATGCTTATGGCCACGTCCTCCAGTTTCACCCGAGTAGTTTCCAAAGTAAGCTATCAAATTCTGAATAATAAGTTTTCAGTTCTATCGGGGGTTCCTATGACTGTCTATTTTTTTTAGTCATAATATTTGAAACACCGATTACAGTTTGGAAGAACACATCATTTTATCCCAGGAAAACTACAAAAAAAGTCTTTAATCGACGTAGTTATCATAATTTAAAATAATTCGTTCCTATTAGGTACTTACCTACCTTACGGTTTGAAAAACGCAATAAACGCTGATGGATGAAAATGTGTAGTTTTTATTTCCGTTATACATAATATATATCCTTAGCCGTTAGAAAGTTATTCGCCCTTTCTCAACGTACTCAAATTCGATAGGTATGACGAAAAATTCGTTCAGTAGGCAACACTGGGAAAACCTCGATAGAACCGTCATCTACTTACTCTGATTTGCTCAATGACATATGACAGTGACATTTCATTCATTAAGATCCTATTCATGACTTTTTTGTTATACACATTGTCACATTAGTGTTGTTTATGAAACGTTTTGCATGGCAACATTGAACGAATGAATGAACGATAAATTTATTATCTGTATTATTTTTATCTGTTGTTCTGCGTACAAATAGGCGCAGCCATAAACTTGCGGAACAGTTATTTTCACGCAGTTTTGATAATCTGACAGTAATATTTAAATGACATTGACAGTGACAGTAAATGGTATTTGACAGTGCAGTAATTGTTTTATATTCTGTGGAGTATAAAAAGCCGTTTCCCTTGAACAGCAAGCTTTATACAATTCTACGTTTTTAGGCCCTATTATATCATTAGATATTCGAACAGTCTTTGTAACCTAAAGTTAAAAATCTAAAGGGACAACAAGGGTACGGCGTCGCTAACATGCTTAATATCTAATAGTGTACCAAAAGTTAGACCGTTCGGGCTGTGTCCGCGTCCGAAGAGAGTAGTCTTCCACGTGCGTCACGTTATTGTGTTGGACTAATCTCAACAGAAAATGTAACTCGACAGCTCCAACTTAAAAGTAGTTTTGAAATCAAATGGTTCCAAAACATTTTTCTTAATCTGGGCAGAGCCTTTGCCATTCAGCGTGGTAATGCCGCCAGCATGCTGGGTACGCTTCCGATTGGTAGTGGGCTTGAACATCTTGATTATCTGTAGACCTACAGCAGTCTATGGATAATTCAGGTGTGCTAGTGTAAATAGTTAGTTAGGTAGGTTTGTAGTGTAGTGTAGTAGTTCTCATTGTATTTTAGTTTTGTTAATAAAGGCTCTTTCCAAAACATGAACTGTGATTTGTAACAATAATTACAACCGTACAAACAAATATTCCTTTAACCAAGTTTTACAAATACACATGCATTCATACAAAATCTTTATTACTGCAGGTATAATAAGATGATACAACACCTGTTGTTCCACCAACAAAAGTTGACCCAGACAAACTGGCCTCTTCGAGAGGCATGCAATATGTCTGGCAGGACAAATTTGTTTTAGTCTTAATTTATACAATGAAAAATAAAATAGCTGATTAATGTAATAGCTTCTTCCCTTCTTGAATTACACCAATGTCTTGTGTTTCAGCAGGATGCTGTTTTTGTTTGATCATGTCAAAGTCATAGAATGTATACAGTGCTATCTAATTCAACATGTCAGTTACAATATTTTTATACTACTTGGTGTTATGTTAGTTAGATATCAAATATCATAATGAATAATAGACATTATGGAATGTCAAATTTCATGTTAAGCAATATCTTTAATATCAATATTCCAATTAATTTCTTTAGGTATTATTTAAAATTAATTTATTGTATCATACATAGCATTTGTATATCAGTATTTCTTTTAGATTACTTTTGAAATATATTTTATATCTTCTTTCTTTGCATTATACATCGTTATTGGTAATCAGCCTCCATCCTATTTATGGGATGTTAGGTTAAATTAAATATCTACACCAACTCGACAGTTTATATAAATTCGTATTTTTCCCCGTATGCTAGCGCTAAATAGCTATTATTGAATGAGCAGACATTTCATATGTTCCGTCTCCTTTTCCTACCATATTTCACCCCCTATCCGTCCTTATCTCATTGACGAATTGACCCGTCGCACGAGCATTGTGCGAAGAACTTTACTTGAAGAAGGTGTGTGTTGAGATTTGTTACGGGGGTGTGACGTGCTCTATGTTATTTAATTGAAAAAACTGCAGAAACTGCATTGTTCTGTGCTATTTGTGACGTATTTGAGGAGACCATGCTTGCTAGCCTATACTTGGGCAGCCGCCTACTGGATGTTCCCGAGCTACGACCTAGATTTCGTGAGTCCCATTTCCTCCTATTCTTTTTCCTGCTTATGAATTTGTCTGTTGGATTTTACGTGTAAGATTAACTTGGGGATCGCGATATTCGCGCATTCACCGTACATAGTAAAAAAAAATTGGCAGTCATAGGAATTGCCGATAGAAGTGAAAACTTATAAACTATATTATTTGTATTTATTTGTAATATCTCAATTTGTTTGTGTCGCAATAAAGACTATCTATCTATCTAACTCCGAATTTGATAGCTTACTTCGGAAACTACGGAAACCGGAGGGTGTGGCCATGGTCCCGAGTTTACCCGAAGAATTCTTATCATTCGAGCATGACGCTAGAATTTAATTCACAGCCCACGAAAGATCTGTCTGAGCCGCTCAAATGAATTTTCACTTCAAAAATTGGCAGTCATAGGAATTGCCGGTAAAGTGAAAACTTCTTTGGAAATTACGCAGGTGAAACCGGAGAGCATGGCTATGGACATCTAGAAATGCGTCAGCATTCATTCAGTCATAACCTCGCCCTCTGGTTTCACCCCGTAGTTTCAAAAGTGAACTATCTAATTCTGAGTTATAAGTTTTCACTTATAACCGCATTTCATTCAATTCGTGTTTTGACTCAACAATTAATTAGGATTTAATGACTTTCGTAAGTTACGTATAAAAATTAAAGAACTGTTGCCCACACTGGCAATCGTTAATATGGAAACTGCGCATGTATGTCAAGAGGATTTGTTCATGGAGGTGTAACCAGACATGATTATGTTTGGTCTCACTCACTCCGCTGGCCACTTCTTCCTAGGTGCGAGTGCTTTTGACAAGTCGCGATCATTATAACCACAAAGATAGGTCAACCTCAATCGGCTTCTTCGTGGCTATTTGCACGCAGTACCACGTCGGGTAGTGCATGCGATTTGACCCTTTGGTCATGAAATAGAGCACACTTTCCGTGTATAACTGTAATTGTGCTTGGTAATCCTACTGCGTGAGCACGACATAAACGTTTCTGAGAGCTGCTGTGTAAAGACACATTTAACGTTCCATAATACGCAGAAACTGGCTTTTCGATGCTATAAAGTGTACGGTAATACTAGGTTAAAGGACGAGTGGTGAAATCACAAATCAGAAATCATTGAATTCGAACATGAATTAGGTATGAGAAATACCGAAATTTCTCAAGTTGGAAATAAACGCCACTGTGATAACTGTCAGGCTGTTGTATTTCAACAATTGTTCAACAACAATATTGAGGACTGTCCAACTGTCGTGAGGAGCGTGAGGTGCCAATCGCCATTATTGTTAAAATCGCCATGGTTGCAGCAGTTATTTCATCTTGGATAAATATTGGGATTTCAAAAGCAGTAATTACTCGGAGCCTAACTTTGAATCGTCGTCTTATCAAACAGCACCAACACCGTCGAAATAAAGGATTCCAAGAAATCAACACTGCCGCATCCACAGTGTGAAAAGGAGCTCTTCCACACGTTACCTACCTCGGCCTTCGCATTCTTCCGCCATACGCTGTGATCGCCGACTGATTTACACGATAGTAATTAAATTAACACTAGGATATTTGCATTTGTGGTAAACAGTTAGTAGTAGTAGTTAGTACTTAGAATAGAATCCGAACCTAAAAGCTTATCGCTCTAGTTAATTGTCTGCTTTGTTCCAATGGTACCAAATAATGATTGGAAATTAGGGTTTCCTGGTCATTTTCAAGGCGAACACACAAATAATCTAGATATACCTACACAGAATAGTGTTGAAAACTAGCTGCTGCCTTGAATATTGATGAAAACCTGAGACTTAAAAATTGTACTATCCCAACAAGTACTCAATCATACCAGGAAGTTACGAGCTCATCCAATGAAACAAACACAAAAAAATGTTAAGTAAAGTGGCATTCTATGATTCTAATTATAATCAACGGAGATCTCTACGAGGACAAAATCCACAGAGACTTCAGAGTTTCTATATTTATATGAACCAATCAATTTGTAAGATAATCTGTTGTCATATTTATATTGTGTCACTACAATCACAATTTAAAATGTTACTATGTAGATACATCACAACTTTTGATGTTAATCATCTAATTAATTATTGAGAAAATGTCTCCAGCAATAATAAGTGTCTGTTAAAATCAGGACAACCCTGTTGACTGTTAACTCAAAACAAGTATTTACATTGTTAGTAACTTACTAGGTAGGTATGTGGTTAGTATCAATTTATTATGTATGTTGACGGTTCCCACATACTACAGTATTTTTGATTTTATATCGCAATGTGTACAGTATTGTCATATTTATGTTATATACTTATATATTATAATACTTTAATAAACAATACTTGTGTTGTATGAGAAAAGTCGAACTATTCTTGCGATACTTGGATGAGAAATTGGTTTGTTATTTATTTAATACTAAGATAATGGTTTGGCACATAAGTATGTTGTAGCAAGGTATCAGAATTCAACAAATAAAAATTAAGTTGGTAATAGTAAATAATTGTATTTCATTTTTAATTGAATTGAGATCTTACCTAAAAGTCTAATCATATGAACAGTACAAATATAAAATACTTAATACGAATTGATAAGTACCTACTATATTTACATAACTTCGTTTTGTCACTCATTGTAATTCAAAATGTACATTAAGGTGTTTAATCTGTGTGTACATTGCACACTACCTTCAGAAAACTGTCATTATTAGTCAATAATTAATTAGTTTGCTGTACATTAAACGGATTTTACAGCTACCTCTCTATGACAACAATCAATCCTCGAAATCAGGATGTCAATAAAATACAAATTTGTACTAGTTTAGAGAGAAAGAGTACCTACCTATGATATAAAAGTTAATTAACACTATCTTAAACAAAACATAAATATGTAGTGTACAAATTCAAGTTTATGGTTGAGAGGTTTAATTGGGATGAAGATCATCAAACATAATTGTCTTCTCCTTTCTTGTCTATGTATCCATATTATAATATCAATCCATAATTTCACCAGAAAGCGAGCCTCCCAAGACTACAGTGGAATTAAGATTTTTCAAGTAAACTATGATCTATTTAATCCATACAAAGATTTAAATGTCATAGTACTAGCATTCTGTATACTGGATTTAATTAAAGAGTCCTAAGACCAAACATGAGATTTTAAAAGATCAAGTAGGTAAATTACATTACAATTCATTTCGTTTTAAACGTATGTCATAACATCAGAGAATGGGGTACAAAATAAAAACACAATTTACGGCTGCATTTAGTATTTATTATTGAAGGAAATAATTTATTTAATCTCTGGGGCACGGTGGTGCCATCAAGTCGAAACCACGAAGCAAACATTAAATTTACACCTTGATTGTGATGTATGGGTAGACAATGACTTATGACATTCCGCCAGTTTGCATAATACTTCATATCCATTCTTAAATTATTACAAAACTTAGGTCTGCCCTGCTTCACCCATGGTACATATAAAATATATCCTATAGCACTTTCGGAGACGTCTATAAAACCACTAGATATGCCCTTTAAAATTTCAGGTGCATGGATTTATGTCATCATTGGGAAGAGTGAGCTCACTATTTCCATTCTAGTCGGTTGCAGGAAGCGGTGTACCCTATTTTTACTCAACACTATTCGTTGTTGTCAACAACCAAAATAAGTAGAATCACAGCATATCTCACCGCTAGCGATTCTAGGGATCAAGTAGATTGGTTGTGTGTAAGCCACTTCCGCTACACAAAGAGACAGTTTATTACCAATTCCAAAGTACTCAGGGCACATTGATTGGTTTATATCGATGCTCGGAGACCACATACATTTCAAAGTTGCAATTTATCTTACTTTGTGATTCCTGAGATAAGTGTTTTCCAATAAATTTTCTTCAATTTTATAATATTAGTCTAGATTCAATGAACTCTGTATCACTTTCAATTACAAAACTTTTGATAGCAGTTATATATTTCATTACTTTCAATTAACCTTTGTATTTAACTATACAGACACTATGTTGGGGCATTACTTTCATGTATTGTATTGTTATGGTCTGAATTATCGTCTTCGTGGTTTGGTCACTTTGTATATCCATCAGTCGTCTTTGCAGTATGACATAATACATCCCAAATCTTACTTTGCTTGCATTGCAAAGAGAATGTCCGTTTCAAATTATACAAGAGGTTCTGTTTTACTGTATTGATTACACGGCTAGGAGAGGTTAGTTTTCGCATTGCTATTCTTGAACCTTTCCGGGGCAGGATTCTCATACTTCTTGCCACCGAGCTCGTTCTCTTGTTGAATAATATGACATGTTTCCATTTATTACAAAGTTTACCACTAAAACAGATCTTAAATGTATTTGAATTTGAAAATTGTAAATGTAAGCAAACAAAACAAGAAACAAGACCAGTGCTGCCAGTCGGGTCTTGTCAAAATTTGCTGAAATATAAAAATGTAATTTTTAACCCCCGACCAAAAGTTATAAGTTTGACGTCAATGTCTGTCTGTCTGTCTGTCACCGTAGAGCTCAAACGGATGAGCCGATTTCGATGCGGTTTTTATATTTGAAAGTTAATATCCGTGCGGATGTTCTTAGCTATGTTTGGTTAACATAGATTCAAGATGGCCGCCACCTCAAAATGGTGAACAAAATATTTCTTCACAACCTACCTCAATATGGGTATCAAATGAAAGGGCTTGACTCATAGAATACTATACACTATAAAAAATCTAATCCAAGATGGCCGCCACTACAAAATGGCGAATTATATTATTTTTCACTACTACCTCAATATGGGTATCAAACAAAAGGGCTTGACTAGTAGAATACATTGCACTATAACAAATTTCAAATCCAAGATGGCCGCTTCCACAAAATGGCGAAATACATTTCTTTTTTCACAACTCCCTTATGGGTATCAAATGAAAGGACTTGACTAGTAGAATATTGTACGGATAACAAATCTGAGGTAGTCGGGGGCTAGTCAATTTTTTAATTTTGTTCTTGTTGTTTAAGAAATTACCTTTTCATTTTTTTACTGGAAAGGTACAAAAGTTGATAGAATAGAATATTAGTTGTATTGACTTGCAGAAATCGTTGAGTATTTGAGCACTTGCCCGCTATTTGTAAATTATTGTTAATTTACAATAAAATTGATGCATTAAGTCAAACGTATATCGAAATATCGCAAAAATTTGGTCCTGTAAATGCGCGCGTATGTGCGCGTTTTATAATTTTATTACACTACATACTACATATTTATGAATTTTAATTTCTTTATTAGTTGTCATACTTCCAAAATTTATATTTTGTATAAACAACTAGTGAACCTGAGATATACAAATAATAATAATATATACAGTACGTACAATATACAATATATATCTACAATTCAAGATTTCTATATTAAAATTTGTGAATTTGTAGCATCTGCAAATATTTTTTACCGAGTATTACCTGTATGTTTGTTTGCACCATATAGGTATAACTATTAAGTAGGTAGGTATAATAACGGATTTTAGTACAAAGTCCGCTATTCTCTATAGTTTGTCAAATACAAATACAAAATCTTTATTGCTGTTTGCAGGTAAGATAAGGCCTTCAATAAATAAATAAATAAATATAAATAAATAAATATTGGTGGACAATTCACACACAACACCATCTGACCCCAAACTAAGCAAAGCTTGTGTGATGGCAGCCAGATAGCTTATACAATACTTATATAGTTTTAAATACATACTTATTATACATAGAAACACCCAGACACAGTGCAAACATTTGAATTCATCACACAAATATTTGCACTGGGTGGGATCGAATCCACGACCCTCGGCTTCGCAGGCAGAGCTACTACCAATAAATAAAAACAAAAGATAATAATTAAGAAGTGAAAATAAAATGGAAAGAGAAATAAAAACTAATCTCCGAATAACCCACCCCTAAAAGTGAGAATAAGATAATAATAATTATTTTTATAAAATGAAATTGGTGACTGATGAATATATGAGTGAAGAGAGTGCATCAGCGGCAGCGTCTGAAATTTTAAATCATATTCTTTTCTGCATTTCAAATTAAACTTTCGATAATATTCTCTCTCGAAAAAAAATGCCAGTTTGTGAAACAATAAGATCAAGCAGTCAGTACCGGCTTTCACTATCATCATCATCATTATCCTTGCTGTATTTTACTCTAGCATGTATGAATGCTTTCAATGGCTCTAATGTTGGCATTTTTGTAATGAAAACTTGTTTTGGCACGCCACAGATAGAATTTTCGTGGGATGTGGATGGAATTCTACCGTCACGTTCGAGTTTGATTTGAAATCTTCGGGCAATCGCGGGTTTATGGCCATTGGCCATCTGAAAATGCGTCAGAATTTCTAGATGGTCATGCTTATGGTCACGTCCTCCAGTTTCAGCCGAGTAGTTTCCAAAGTAAGCTATCAAATTCTGAATAATAAGTTTTCAGTTCTATCGGGAGTTCCTATGACTGTCCATTTATTTAATAATCATAATATTTGAAACACCGATTATAGTTTGGAAGAACACATATGCTACATTTTATCCCAGGAAAACAAAGGAAATGTGAACTACGCAGGTAATATAGCAAGGCGGTGCTAGATATATATTGGTTTCCAATTATTTAGCAACAGTGAAGTCATACCACACGATTTTTTATTAATTTTAGCCACTCCACAGACCGTGACCATTGCCATTACGTTTCAATTTTTTTTTACATATTTCTTGGATTAGGAGAAGAAGGAGAAAACAGGGGGTGTTGTGAACATTTTAGTCGGTTTCGTCTGTTGAGCCGATCACTACCGGTTGGGATACCAATAGTAATTGACTCGACATCGCCTTTTGCCTAAGCCGCCTCCTACCGGCCCAGAGCCTCCACCACAGCCGCATTTCTATCCTTGATAGCCATCTGCAAGTTGAAATTGTCGAGCCGCGTCTTACGGACGTGACCTTTAACATGGGTGTTAAAATCGCGTGATCAGGCTCCACTGTTTAGCAGTAGTCAGTAGAGGTAAGTCCCACTCATAAATAAAGAAATGTTAGTATTAAAATTAACGTGGTTGTTACATATATTTTATTGGATATCGGGACACTCACGTATAATATGATCGGTCAATCCGACTCGAGTTTCGGCCGCATCTGGCGGCCTTTTTCAAGGAGAGTGAACGCGCGCGATGGCTGCCCGTTTGGCCCAAGGCGGGCGCGTGCATACGTACGTACATACATGAGTGTCCCGTTATCCAATTAAAGAAACGTTTGCGCCTGGACTACAAAAGTAGTCTTTAATCGACGTAGTTATCATAATTTAAAATAATTCGTTCCTATTAGGTACTTACCTACCTTACGGTTTGAAAAACGCAATAAACGCTGATGGATGAAAATGTAGTTTTTATTTCCGTTATACATTTATATCCTTAGCCGTTAGAAAGTTATTCGCCCTCTCTCAACGTACTCAAATTCGCTAGGTATGACGAAAATTTCGTTCAGTAGGCAACACTGGGAAAACCTCGATAGAACCGTCATCTACTCTGATTTGCTCAATGACATATGACAGTGACATTTCATCCATTAAGATCCTATTCATGACTTTTCGTTATACACATTGTCACATTAGTGTTGTTTATTGAACGTTTTGCATGGCAACATTGAACGAATGAATGAACGATAAGTTTATTATCTGTATTATTTTTTATCTGTCTACTGCATACAAATAGCCGCAGCCATAAACTTGCGTTAAAATAAAGCAGAACGTAAGCCGTATAGCTTGTCAGCTTGTGCTCTGTATTGAGTTGTTTGCCTAATTTGTGCGCGTTTTAGTGGCGCTATTTTGCGCAATATGCATAGGTATTATTCTTCAAGCTGGTGATTAGATGTAGTTGAAATCAAAACGTGAGTATAATTCAGTTACGCGTCATCTTCGCCTCCGTTTCAATGTTGTGACCTAACAAGGCAATGGTGGCCTCATAGATTTTCTTTCAAATGGAAAGTAACTTTTACCTTTCTCGTAATATAAAGTATGAAACAATTTATGAAACACAATAAACACAAATATTTCGATAAATCAAGAAATATAATAATTAAATTAAGAGTAAAATCTACAGACTTCTAATTCAGTAGGTACCTATGATAAAAAACAAGGGATTCTAAATCACTGTGATTTAAGTATCATGTATCATAATAAAAAATTGATGCAGTTTTATAAAATTATAAGTAATGTGAGTATTTTCTGGTCTAATAGATATTAAATTTAAAAGTTTGAAATAAACATTGCAAACTGAGAAGTATTAAAATGTACAATCTGCTTAATCTGTATAAATGTACCTATGTTAAAGATTGTGTCGCAATGTTGAGTTGCCGTAAATAAAATCAGGGCATTAAACACAGTTCTTTACTTCCACCGTAGGTTGATACATACTCCTCATTTTGGAATCTATTCTTATCAAATAGTAGGTGTTTATTAGCATATATTATTTGTCCACTGCAGGCATACACCCTCTCCTAATACACTCTGAGACTGACTCTCCTAATACACTGAGGTTGTTCACCTGCTTGTTTTGTTCAATTCTTGACCTCTATTTTAGGGAGGATGTCATTCCATCTGGCTACAGGTCCTATGATGTCCTACACCACTATTGCGTAAATGGAGTCCACATCCTAGAACTCTGTAACCCCAACAGTTATCAGTTCAACATTCATAAAAAAAATCAGAGATTTATAATTTAAAAGATTTTGAAAATCCATCAATTTGATATGTGCTTGATTTATTGTTGTTAATAAATTTTTGTTAATTGGGTTCAGTTTTAATACATTAAAACATGTCTAAGAACCATTATTTCGCATCGACATCAGTGCCATATATGTTCTGTTGTAGATGTGTGTAGGTAGGTGTCTAGGTGTGTAGGCAGGCATGTGCCTGAAGGTAAGCAACATGCCTGCCACATAACAGCACAGTGACACACAGCTATTGGAACATGAAGAGTTCAAATCATTACCTAGCACTGCACTCGTCATCCACAGATCTAAGATATTATATCTCTAAGCCTTATAATTTGTCTGGATACATAGCCCTTCAAACCGGAACACGGAGAACTTGGAAGTAGAATAGTTGGCGAAGATGTGGTCCTTCCCGAGGTGGACTTTACCAAGAGTCTTACCTCTACAAAAGCTAAAGGTGCTATGCTCTATGATGATTTTCATTTAAAGCTAGCATTAAATGAAAATCATCATGGATTCAACAGATTTTTAATACATACATAGCATACAATCAATTTTCAAGCTACCAGCACATTCATGCTATGTATATGTTTAGTATCAGAGATCCAGTTACATGTCACTTCACACCTTAGACATCAAGTATCTACTGCCAACCCACTCAGTCTGCAGCATATACTTAACGTCTGTTTTATTCACAATCACTGTACGGACGATTCGATTCGATTTAGGTGACGGATTCACCTCAGCGTCCTACCACTACAAGCAGATTTGCAAACCTACTTCAACAATTTTTTATGTGTAGCCTCTTTGAATTTTCAAATACCTTACACTTTATAAAGAACATTAACAATGTAAATATAATTTAAAATTAGATCACATCTTATGTCTTGAGCGTGGTTGTGTCACAAAATTTTTTGTTGATGAGAATCGATGAGGTTGTTTGTTGTTTATTGGGGAAGTACTACACTTTTGCTTCCCCCCCCCCCATCAAGAAGTAACAAAACATTACATTATTATGATTATTCTTCAAGGGTAATATTTCCTAGGAAATTACAGGGTACAAAAATATTAATTATCTATAGGAACAATATTACAAACACAGTAGATTGATGTATTTGAATTTCTTTTTTTTTTAATAAAGCTTGATGAGACGAGCAGCTCATGTGCCTGATGGTAAGCAACATGCCTGCTACATAACAGCACAGTGATATGCAGCTATTGGAACATGAAGAGTCCAAATCATTATCTAGCACTGCACTGCACTCGTCACACAGAGATCTAACATGTTATATCTCTAAGCCCTGTAATTTCTCTGGAAACATTGCCCTTCAAACCGGAATACAGTAATGTTTGCACATTACTGCTTGGCGGAAGAATAACTGCCAAAGGTGTGGTACTTCCCCAGGTGAACTCTGCTAAGAGTCCTACCACTACATTTCTTCACATTCAAATAGCTGTGTTATGTATGTTGTTATGGGCAGGCATGTTGTCAAGACATAAAGTGAAAGTTCTTTATTCATAAATGTACAATTTACATGTCAATAAAAAAAGGGTGAGCAAAGAGTATACAAATACATGTTTAAAGTTTAAATTGAACATTGAACATAAGGTGTACTTCTTGCTTCTCCTGTTGCTATATATTAAGCTGGCTTCCTATTCCAGCTTCACTTCAATAATATCATGTAATAAACAAATAGAGACGATCTTCTTAGCATTCAATGGATTCACCGTGCGGGTGCCGGGTCCATCGTGTGGCAGAGAGAGAAAAACTCGAGTAGTTCCCGAGACTTGTGACTCGGGCGTAGGTTTAAGGGGCCCTTTCTGACGTACATCAACACTCACCTTCACCACTCGTTTTCTCTCCTGCCCAGCCAAATCTGATATGAGCCTACTAGTGCAGCTTTAGATACACGTTCTAGTATAGAACTTATAGCACTTCTGGATAAGCCAAGGTCTTTCAGTAGGTTATAGAGAGATTTTGCTGGTATACCTCTCGCTCCCACTTCTACAGCGTATAAACTAACTACATAGCCGTTTTTTGTTAATTCGTTTAGGAGGTCGTAATACTTATTTTGTTTCATCGCGTGGTCTTTAGGTATATTAGTTTCCCACGGTACGGTAAGTTCTACAAGGACTATGCGTTTCGTAGCTCTAGAAAAAGGAAAATGTCCGGTCTGGATGACGAAACACCCACATCCTCTGGGATTTTGTAGTGCTTTTCATAAGTGTCCATTAAAATAGTCCAATCAGGTGCTGTACCCAGGATTGAGTAAGGCTTGTTCCTGGGTTTGAAGTTGAGGCTGCCTTTACAAAGTTAATTTGTCTGTTGTTTGTCGTCAATCCCTTTTGGGCTCTAGCTACCGAAAGGCTCATGGCTTCACGTATGATTTCAAGTACTCTGTCATGACGCCGTGAGTAATGACCCCATTAAGGAGCACCTTGCATCCCACCAATATGTGCCTTGCTGTACATATCGCCTCTCCACAAGTATAGCAACATTTTTCAGAGGCTTTTCCCCACCTTACCAAGTTACTCTGGTCAGGGAGGGTCATTTGGAATGCATTTAGATAAAATTTTAATAAGGCAGGGGACAATTTTTTAACAATTTAAAAAAAGAACCGAAATAAGAAAAAAAAATATTTTAAGACCGCACGGCAGAAGTGAAAACTAAAAGAAGAAATACTTATATTTAAAGCCCAATAAAAATTTTTAATAATTAAAAATAAAAATTATTTAGAGATTGAAAAATAGTATATACCTACCTAGTAAGCGCAGCAACACGAGAATAAAGAATAAGTGATGTGATAAATCAGTAATACGAGCATATTACAACAACTTTTTTGCAATGGATGTGAAATGCAAATTTAATATTTCGTGACAAGTTCAATTAATGACATTAATGTGGTAAGTACCTAGAAGTTAATGTCAGTATAAAAAGATATAAATATAATAAACACAGGCACACAGGGACTAAATTATCTTTCTCGCTCTGGCGCTTTTGTTCACTGTATTTTGTTTCTCACTCTAGCATCCATCTAGTATACAGGTTGTTCTGTAGAGGGTTAGACAAACTTAAAGGTTGTGTTCAGGGACCCATTTGGAGAATACAAGTTGGCTAAAAAAAATCACTAAACTCCTATTTTTTTTTAAATATTTTTTTGTGATTTTTAAAAGCATATTACTTCCAAAAATGTTAAGTGTTTTTTTTTAATTTATTGTGAAAGTTGACCTTTCATGTAAAATTCCTTTCATTTTGTCACTTCATGAGCTCCAAATCAGTTATTTAGCCGTGATGTGTATCTAACTCTGATTTGCATAACCTGTAGATGTATCAAAGACCAAATTCAAATAAAAATCTCCGGTCTAAAACAGATTTTACAAAATGTATGGTGGTTAATGCCTAAAATTTCGGCGAAAACAGCGAAAATCACAAAAAAAAAATTTATAAAAAATAGGAGGTCAGGTATTTTTTTTAGCCAACTTGTATTCTCCAAATGGGTCCCTGAACACAACCTTTAAGTTTGTCTAACCCTCTACAGAACACCCTGTATATAGTTTACCTGAAAAGCTATTATTATACCCGAGTGGGACGGTTCATTTCAATTCACAGCCCACGAAAATTCTGTCCTAGGCGCGCCCAAAGAAGTTTTCACTTCAAAAAAATTGCGATGAATAATTGAGCTATAAACTATCCTATCTCTCAAGTTTGATCAAACTGCACACAGTGTGCAATATTTGTTTAAAATTGGTTCAGTTCAAGTTCATTGCAGACAAACAATGTAACACAACTTTTTTCAATAAAGAGAATTTAATTATGTCTGAAATATTTTATTACACTCAACTAAATTTAATTTTTTTTGGGAAATCAAACATTACATCATCTGGATAAAGACATGTAAAGGACATTGTTCAAATAGGGCTATCCGCGGACAACATGTTCTTGATAAATTGAATTAGTCAAAACATCTATTTATTTTTGTAAAGAATTTTCATGCATTATTTTAGTACGCAGATTAATAAACTAAAAGTTTATTATATAAACATTTTAATCATTATTTCCGCCCCTCAACTAACTATATTGCCAGTCATATTTGTACACCATGTGCAATTGTGCAGTTTCATCCAACTTGAAAGATATGATAGTTTTTATTTCGATTAATGGTCTTTATATTACAATATCTAAGTCTATATTATGTGTAATAACAGCCCCTTTACTTTATTTTGGAATTTGGACAATTTTGAGCAAATTCTTCATACTCAATCCTAAATATTATACTAGCGGTCCGGCCCGGCCTCGCTCGTGTTCATAATATATAGCATCCACCACTCAGGGGTCACGTACATATCCAATGGTGAAAGAATTTTAGACATCGGCTCAGTAGTTCCTGTGATTAGCCTGTTCAAACAAAAAACCTCTTCAGCTTTATAATATTGGTATAGATGTTGGATGTTTGTTGCTCAAAATGACGGGAACGGGAAGTAAGCGGGTAAAACCACATGGTACTTCTAGTATTTTTATAAAGATACTCTTACGTCAAGCTATGTTTGCAAAGTTATGGGTTAGTTACCTACTTGTACCTACATTCCAGAAAAATAACCACAATAATAAAATATAACTTGATTGACAAATCTGTGAAAAAATATATCTAAATGCATATTTAGTTATATGCAAATGTTTGAAGGTGGGGTTTATTTGAAAATAAATATGCTACTTTTCTTTAATTTAAAAATTTTAATTAATGAAATGAATACATAATCTAATGACTTTTTGGTTTTTTGTTTGCAGTTATTGGATGGGACAGTAGTCCCATCTCATCGGGTGTTAGGTTTAGGGCATAGACTTTAACGGTACATGGATGGCCATGTACTACTATGCCAGTAAACTGAATGAGGCATCATGTAGTGGCAGCCGCTGTTCAATGCGGACGCCTGCTACACCTGCTGAGCCCTCTCAGGGGCCTTCACCTGCGCCAGAACAGGCACCAATAGTTGCTGACCCAGCTCTGCTTCGTGCTGGAAATGGACTCTCATATTATGATGTAAGTCTTACATTTAGTTTAATTAGCCTCTCCACGGACTAGGAGAAATGGGCCCGTGACCTTTGTCCCTGCATTTATTTTTTTACATGTTTTTTGAATTAGAATAAAAAAGGGAAAATGGGTGGAGCAGAGAACATTTTTTTACTTTTAGTGGGAGCGGATGCTGACACTTTTGAGTAACAGATCCTTTTGTGTGAAGTTTTGGTTCTTTTTAAGCATAAAAAACCAAAACTTCACATCATGACGCTGTCGGTGGTCGCCAGGGTTGGAAAAAAAACAGGTTTTTTTAAATTTTATAAAACAAACAGTTCAAAATGTTTTAAACAGTGTTTTTTTTTTGTTTTTTTTTTAGTTTAGGCCATTAATTTCATATCAAATACACATAATAAATATTATATTTATTCATTGCTGGATAGGTATTTTCAAATTCGCCGTAAATTTCGGAAGTAAATAAAATATTTACAGAAATCGATCCATGTTTATTGGTTAAACATTTATTTTATGTTGCCTGCGTACCTATCTGCCTATATCTAATCCGTACTATACGCTTTACATTCATCCTATATAATCAAACTAATATTCATGTTAATGGGGGAAAACCAAATATTGAAATTTAATTTTACATTAGAATAAGGAGAATACCCGAATACCCAACTAGTCCATACGCTTACTTTCTTTCTACGGCCGACATAGGGACTTTCCGAGCGGGACCGGCGCGGCGGGAAATTACCTATGAATTCTATAAATAGGAGTGCCTTTCTACTAACTAATTACTACTTAAATACCTACTTTTTCTTAAATATAAGTTGTTTTTTAATAAATTACACATACATATATGTCATAAAAGCAATATGTTTTATTTAATTACCATGCCAAAATAATTACATAAGTTCAAAAAATAAGTAAAACAAATAGCATAGACTCCACTGGTTTCAAATGTAAAACTATTTGGAATCCTAAAAGTTCTAAATAGGTACTAATTTATTTTCATTAATTTACTATAAAAAGTTGTTTTAAACTTTGTTTTATTTTCAATGATTTAAACATGTTTAAAACTTGTTTTAAAACACATTTTAAACTTTGTTTTTAAACACATGATTAAAAACATGGTTTTATTTCAAACTGTTTTAAACATGTATTTAAAACAACTTGTTTTAATCATGCCAACCCTGGTGGTCGCTATCTCATTTTTATAAGTTTTTTTTTGTTAACTGTCATTATAGGCTAACACTTTTCTCGCCTGATACTAAGCAATAATGCGGTCTACGATGGAGTGCACTTTCTGAGAAACCGCATTATTTCACTCATGATTAAAGATACCAAGAATATAACAGAATAACCATCGAGAAAAACCCACTCAGGCAACGCATTCTATCGAATCTAGACATTCTTGTCACAAAAAGAAAGTCAAACCTCTTCGTTTAAATGTAAAAGATTATGTACAACTGCTAGCCAAAACTCTCTTGAATAGTTATTGTTGTGTACAATGTAGGTAATAAGTTAGAATTAGGTAAGTAATAGTTAGGTAGTGGGTAGATAATATTTAATTATAAATATAGAAGGGTAAGTTAGTAGAAAACATTCCATTTATCATGCTACTGAGCTCTGTGCCTAATTACATTTGATTTACATAAAAAGTGTTTTATTTAAATATAATAGTTATGAACTAGCATGCCTTGCAGTAAAAGCAAATAATCTAGGAAAAAGTTCTGGGTGGGGGCACTAAAAAAGTTTTTAACCCTTCAAGTCGGCGGTGCTGGATGACCTATTCCCAGCATACTACAATGGCAACCAAACCAGGCAACAGAGCACCTGCAACCTATCCACAGGGCCTGTACAGCCGTCAAATATATACCGAAAACACGGAGGGAGGCAAAGATAATTTTCCTACTAAAACCTGATAAGAAAGACTACACAAAAGCTAAATGGTCAGCCATCAGTCAAATGTCATCCCTGCGAAATTCTAGTGGACCAATTGATAAAACCATGCAATATCATAAACCACGCCCTCCGAAGAGTCAAGGTGGAACCAGTTATGAGGACCTAGATCACCGAGCTAGGTAGCAAAACCACAAGAACCACAAGAGGGAAAGTAGTTAAAGGATGTCCACAGGAGGGCGTTCTATGAACACTTTTGCGGTCGCAGCCAGAAAATTTGGAGACCTGAATATCAAAATTTTCTCCAGCGCAAACAGCGCCCCCGTGCTTAAAACCTTAAAAAAACAACACTATAACCTCTGTCCTTATTCTAGAATGCCACAATGCATTCCAATCCATAGCAGGTATAAATAGAGTAACCCTCCAATGGATTAGGGTTAAGGGACATAGCGACTCACTAGGTAACAATGCAGCAGATAAACTGGTATATGGACCGGAACCTCTAATGCCCCCAAATAAAAATATGGCTGAAGAAAAATGCTGAAAAAGCCCATTAAATGGAATGGAGAAACAATGAAAGATGCAAGCAAACAAGAAATGCTGTTCTGGAAGCATTAAAAACTTGCCCACATCATCATCAGTTTAAACAGGCACAAAATTCGCTATGACTGGTCACTGTCCCCGAAATAAACAGCTATTCACCGTAGGTATGACAGACAGCTCTTTATGCAGGGGATGCATGGAGGAGGAAGAAATGCCACAGTATGTGCTTATGGAATCCAGATATGAAAGGCAAATATATGGGCAGAATTCCTCCAATCTCCAGCATCTGTCCTGCTGGCTTTAAGTGTGAAAAAAACCCCATCAAACTACTTTTAAATGATGCATTACCTACATACAAAATAATCACCCAGAAAAAAGAACTATCTAAGTTTTGTCAGTTTAGCCATGTTTTCTCAGTTTAGACAACTGATTTCACTAAATAACATGACAATGAGGTCAACCGTCTAATATCTCATTGTGATGTTTTTGTTGTGCTGTGTTTAGCTTTGATTTTAACTCGTTTTAATGAGTTTTGTTTTCTTTTAATGAGTTGTTCTATACTGTAGCATAGAATAGATAATAAAGATAGAACGGACACTCCTCACCCCCCGCCAATTTCAAGCTTCCTCACCCCTCAGGCCGTCTCGAGTATGCTAGGAGCACTCAACGAAGGGCTGGTATCGAACATCTAATTCCTAACGAAATATCATCATGGTGGGGTGTTTGTGCTGTTTACGTCTGTCCGTCAACTAAACGGGACAAGATTAAAAACTTTATTTAAATTTCCTAAGGATAAAATAACGCAAGATTAGAAACTTTTAATAACGTAGTCATTACGTTATATAAATTACGTTGCTTTATAATAACGTAGTCATTTTTATTAACTCAAAGTTTGTAACTTACACAGCCAGTTTTGGGCACGGATTGATAATGCCTGGAGGAATAATTATAGTGACAGAATAAAGTTTCCTTCTTGGGTAAATGTAAAATAATATACCTACTAACAAAAATAGATATCTATCATCGGTTTCGTTTAATTTTACGCGGCAATATATACACCCTTTTAATTAGAATAGTATAATTTGGCATCATTTTATTTATGTAACTCAACATTATATCAAGTTTATAAACTACTTTACGTCACCAGGTAAACTCAAGGGGCACAACTATTCAATAAAATAATTCAGTAGCCCTAGCGCTAACGCACACATTCACGCGTGTGTACGAACGACATCTGCGTAGTTGTGTGAAGACTAGGTAGCTGAACAGCGGCGCTTGTATGGAGTTTTAGTGGAGTGTCCGGGGTGTGACTGTAGTCACCAACATCACTATATAAACTGATATTCATTGTACTGTTAAAATTATATTATCTCTCAATACATACTTATATTTGATCAAAAACTAATTTGTGTCATATGTAGTATGTGTTGTTTGGCTTTCATGGCAATGTTTAAATCTGGTGCAAATGCATATGATATGGAAACATTGCATAGATTTTTATTTAACTGTGAAGACTGAGAAATATGGAAATTATTTAATAAATTTAGTTACAAGTCTTAGATTAGCTTGTATTGTTTTTAGCACCCAGCATAAAAAGATGGGTGCTGTGAAGTTGTCGTTGCAAGTAATATTGTCACACATTGACATGATTATTTTGTATGTAAGCTGACATGATTAAGATGATTTCATCAAAAAAAGAAAAAAAGTATTGCTCTGATCAAAGTTTGCTTTTATAGAAACTAAAAAGTAATTTTACATAAAATTTATTATTTATAGTCCTTAATGTCAAAATAAAATTACAAAGCCAACACAAACAAGAACAAAATTAAAAATTTTGATTAACCCCCGACTACCTTAGATTTGTTATCTGTACAACATTCTACTAGTCAAGCCCTTTCATTTGATACCCATATTAAGGGAATTGTGAAAAGGAAATGTAATTCGCCATTTTGTGGTAGCAGCCATCTTGGATTTCAAATTTGTCAGAGTGCAAAGTATTCTACTAATCAAGCCCTTTCATTTGATACCCATATTGAGGTAGTAGTGAAAAATATTATATAATTCGCCATTTTGTGGTGGCGGCCATCTTGGAATTTGAAATTTGTTATAGCGTTTAGTACTCTGCTAGTCAAGCCCTTTCATTTGATACCCATATTGAGGTAGGTTGTGAAGAAATATTTTGTCCGCCATTTTGTGGAGGCGGCCATTTTGAATCGATATTAACCAAACATAGCTAAGAACACCCGCACGGATATTAACTTTCAAATAAAAAAAACCGCATCGAAATCGGCCCATCCGTTTGAGCTCTACGGTGCCACAGACAGACACACACACAGACAGACAGACAGACAGACAGACAGACAGACCGACAGACAGACAGACAGACAGACATCGACGTCAAACTTATAACACCCCTTTTTTTTGTCGGGGGTTAAAAATGTACTTGAATACAAAAATACGGAACAAAACAAATTATGCTACTGGTCAAATAAAAACTCCCCAACGCGCCTAGCGTCGCTCAAAGGTCCCCATAATACTGGCCGTATTCCCCCACTGAATCGCCATGGAAATCCGCTGAACCAGACACCAGCCCGCCTGGGAATCGCGCCCTCTGTCACGCAAACGCCGTCTGAGGTCCAGCACAAACATTCAAGCCTCTACACACCACGGCTCCGCAGTCTCGACGGCAAACGGGATGAAATCATATGCCGACCCCAAACACGAGTATTTAAGGTGCTTAGCTCTGGCAGCCGCCTCCGCTCCTGCGCTGGGGCTTTGCTTGGTAGCGGGGAGATGGCAGGATGCAAAAGTGCTTACACACGTTGCATCCCACACGAGACAGCGTCCCCTCTGCCATGAGATGAAAGTAAGGCCATCAGGTCGCTTGCCGTCCGAGCACGACAGCCCAGCGGGTTCCAAGATGCTGGGTATCTCTGCCGACACAACAGCCCGCCGCAGGATATCTTTGATAGCATGATGTCACGGTCATCACCCACGCATCGAGTGCAACTGAGACCGTGGTGCCCATTACCTTCGGTTTTGGACCCGCAGACGCAGCTGTGAAGTTCGCAGATGATTTACATAATACGAGGGTCATTTGAAAAGTTCTTAGCCTAACATGATTAAAATCGCTGGTTTTTTTATAACTACCCTCATTTTGTAGTAACATTATTTAGCAACAAGTATGCTCAGTTTAGTTTATTCACAGTAACTCATTGTTCGTTTACACGTGATACCGTAAATCAAGTCCGAGCTATTTTTGAAAATGTATAAAATTAAACATCGTGCATTAATAAATTACCTGAATTTGAAAGGTTTAACTCCAAAAGCTATACATGAAGACATGACTGCTACTTTGGGTGAGTCCGCGCCTTCGTATGCGACTGTTAAAAACTGGGTGGCAGAGTTTAAACGTGGTCGTGAGACCATTCAAGATGAGTCCCGTAGTGGCCGGCCTTCGACTGCTTCCACTGATCAAAACAAAGAAAAAATCTGTGAGTTCATTTTATCTGATCGAAGATTGACTTTCGAGGAGATAGCTAAGACTGTAGGTATCTCATCTGAGCGGACACATCGTATAATTACTACTGAACTTGGATGTTTGAACTTGCAACCGACTCACAACTTCTCGCGACTATTTAGAGTTATATGTAGCTGACCCAATTGAATTTGTTGAAAGATTTATAACCATGGATGAAACCTGGGTTGACCACAATACACCCGAGACAAAAGAACTGTCGAAAGAATGGAAAAGAGCAGGATCGCCCACCCCAAAGAAGGCAAAGGTGGTTTTATCGGCGGGCAAAGTCATGGCATCCGTTTTTTTGGGATGCAAAGGGTAGAATTCTCGTGGATTATTTTAAAAAGGGTGAAACAATAAACTCCGATTACTATTGCAACCTGTTGCGTCGTTGCGTCGTTGAGAGAAGAAATCAATGAAAAACATCCAGGTTTATTGAGAAGAAAAGTCTTGTTTCATCAAAACAATGCGCGCGTTCACACCTCTGTGCAATCCATTGCAGAAATCCATCAATGTGGCTTCGAATTGTTACCTCACCCCCCACATTCGCCGGATTTAGCACCGTCCGACTTTTATCTGTTCCCAAAGCTGAAAAATTGTTCAGGTGGTAAACATTTTTTTACAAATGTAGAGGTCATAGCCGCCGTGGACGCTTATTTTGAGGAGTCAGACAAAGATTTTTTTAAAACGGGTATTCGAAGCTTTACCCTGTCGATAGAAAAAGTGTTTTGAGCTCGGAGGAGAGTATGTTAAAAAATTAACTCAAAATCGCGTGGTTTCATTAAGTATGTTAGACTAACTTTTCAAATAACCCTCGTACATCGTGTCTTCTCGTAGTCTATCCCATAATGTCTAAAGACAAAAAGACTTCGATCCTACCTGTTACGACCTGCAGTGCCGAAACGTGGACACTGACAGCTTAGGTGGTCCACAAATTTAAAGTCGTACAGCGAGCAATGGAACGAGTTGTGCTTGGGGTTTCTCTCAGGGATTCGGAAGTGATCCGCAAGAGATCCAAGGTTACCGACATAGAGCTCACCGCATTTGCAAACTGAAATGGCAATGTGCCCTATCTGCCGCAGAACCGATAACCGTTGGAGCAGACGTGTTCTTGAGTGGAGACCGCGAATCGCCAATTGTAGTGTAGGATACCCTGAGACTAGATCAGGGGGTTCCCAAACTTATTTTGTGTGCTGCACATTTTGAGAGTAAATTATTCTTTGGCGGACCCCTGATTTCACATACCTACTTAAAAACTACTATAACTTCAAATTACATTAGTTAATTATTGTGAGCTATATTAGCGATGATTTAACATACATCCTAAACGAGATTTTTACTAAAGTAAAAGTTAACCGCAAGAGTTAACTTGAGCCCAGTAGGTAGTACACAACGGACTCCGAGCCTCTACACAACGCCCCCCCTTGAGTCCTGCAGCGCCCACATTATCGGCGCTGGGCACGTTATCGCCCACTTAGAAATCTGAGAAATATGGAAATCAAGGAATGAAGGGACTAGATGGAGTAGACTAGAGACGATATACGGAAGACAGCAGCTAGTGAATGGAGACGTAAACCTGAGGATAGGTCTGAGTGACGAACCATGGGAGAGGCCGATGTCCAGCAGTGGACTGAGATATTCTGATGATAACGATGACTTTGTGATGACCCGGTACTCATTCGCAAAACGTTCAGGTATGTTTTGTTCAGGACTTGGGCCAATTTTTTTTTACGGTGATCTTTTATTTTTGTTTGTACTTTCTCATATTGAACTCCAAATGTAATCTCCTATCATATCTGTATATCCCAGTCTGTATAGTTAATAATTCCAAGTTCAACGTAACTGATAAATCAATAAGCTTAATCATAAGCCTAGGTCTGCTTTTCCACCAAAGACATGCTATATACTCGCAGCTAAGAATACGAAAACTATGATCGATCGATCTTTATCATCTTCGATCAAGCTTGAGCTATTTTAGACATTTTCTGACCGGACACATTTAATTTGTTTATTAAAATGGGATAATTTAAATATAATCATCATCTAATGATGAGAACATTCAATCGAACAATTGTAATGGCAACGAGTACCGATACCACAAATGTTATTATCACGAAAGTCAAAATTGAAGACCCTAGGTCGTCAGTCGAGCATAAATATGAAAAGCGAGGGGCATAAGCATTAAGCATATGAAGAGAGAGGGCTTTTAGTTAGAGGCTTAGTATTTGCGTTTTTGTTAATAATTAAATGAGGGGATTTCAGAATTTCAGATAAATTGAAAAATCTGTCTTCACTAGTTCTGGATTGCGCCAAATGTGCGTTGGCGTTTACTTTCGTTAGATAAATTTGTGCATACGTCAATGTTAATTGGCTGGTCTGTTGGCTTAGTTGATACTCGTAGTAAGTCTGCCTGCGAAGCCTTAGGTCGTGGGCTCGATCCCCACCCATTGCAAATATTTGTGTGATAAATACAAATATTTGTACTGTGTCTGGGTGTTTTTTAATGGGCTTAATGGGTGTTTATAGGTATGTATTTAAAAATATATAAGTATTATATCAGCTACTATATGTCCACCAATAATTGGACTTATTTTTTCTTTACGTTTCGCATAATTTGACTTATTTTTTTGCTTCATTTCAATTTCTGTTCTGTGACTCATATCTTTAATTCTGAAAACGCCAAATTAAACTTAATAGTCGTAGCTAGCAATCCGTTGTAACCCGACCCCTCCATACGTTTTGCACACATACTAATTAGTGTTTTTTTTTTCATTTCAGAACGATGATTACTATTCCATGGTAAGAGGGACCAAATTTATGTCTGAAAGTGCATGCAAGCACATTGTTTTGAACAGTGGCCTCAACTTTGTGACCTCACAAAAAGTTGAATCACCCCAGGTATTGCAGAATACATTGTAATTGGCTTATTTTTTACAAAAATAATGCTATGTATATACAGATACTCGCAATAGCCTGAATCATGGTCATGAAGTTTTTTTTTCTATAGTGGCATAAATATGTACAAGGTCGCGATGCTTTTCTGCTAAGATCAAGTTTTCCCGTTAATAGGTGCATCAGGAGTTTGCTAGCATATCAAAACGTAACGTCAAAGAAGTATACACATCTTTTCTTGTGATAGGTCACGAAAACATTATTCATCGAAAGCTATGAATCATAAGATCCTTAAAACTACAAACAACTACAACTAGGGGGGGAGGCGCCCAAAAATCATGCGACAATGATAAATGATCGAGAATCGCAACCCCTTATCTTCACCTGCACTCAGTTGGACAGATTTCAAGTGACGGCATAGTGCTCAATCTTATTATTTTATACCCTTCTATCATCCTACATTATGTAGATCTCCTGGTGGTTCATTTGACCCAGAAATTTTGATCACGGGCCTGCAGTCTATATGCTTTTCACACCATTTGTGGTGTTGAGTCCGACATAACCCGAGGCGCCGGGAACCAACGATGCGTCACCTCCTCATAAGGATCTATCACTAGTTACATAGGTAGGCTGCAAGGCGGCCCTAAACGTCCGACGCCTAGGCTAATAAAGACGTGAAGACGGGGTCCGAGCTGGAATGTCGCCTTCGGGCTCGCTTCCGTGTCCGCCTCCGCCTCCGAGGATGAGTGAGATGCTTCCTCTCTCGCTCTTCAGTCTCCCTCCCAGAGACTTCGGTGAGCAGAAATCAGTAACGTACAAGGTCTGTACCTATCAGGAGCGTTGTAGCCTTAATAATCAGACATGTTGTACTTCAACACAGAAATCTGGAAAAAATCAACTGTTCGATACCTAAATTTAGACGACGTTCCGTTATAGGGGCTAACTGATTTCTGTAATTGTCAGTTATACAATTGCCCGGTGTACAAAAACACTCTTTGTAATTTCGTTTTTCCTTTTTCGTGAATGTATCGCTTATGTATGCACCGCTTAAAGAATGCACATTAAAATGTATAGATAATGAAATTTATTGCTAAAGCTTTAGATTTCGAACTTTATTTTCTTCACATTTTTTTTTTCAGATTCAAGCAGTTTTATCTCCGAGGAGTTTAACGAGTATGCCGTTTATGAGCACAGACAGACCTGAAGTCGAGTACAGGGACGGTCAGGTTGTCACCGCTACTATTGATGGACTTATTGACTTGATGCGGCCGGGAACAAACAAATCCTTTAAATTCACTTTTCTGCTGTGCTCGCGGCTGTTCTTGAAACCGCACGAATTGCTCGGGAAACTGTGCAAGAAATACTTCAAGAACTATGACAGGCTGGTAAGTTTTAATTAAATAAAATTTATAATAATTCACAATTTTAAAATATCATGAAATTAACCCATAAACTCAGTGTACACCTGTTATCGTCTCAATGAGAATTTATTACACCAGAAAAAAAATTGATTAAAACAGTATCTTCATAATATTGTTTGCCTGTTATCAATTAACAAAGAAATTTTCGTTTTTTTTAGTTAGGTGTTGATAACATAATTTGAACATTTTTTTGTTATCTGAGCTTCTGTCAATTTAAAGTACAGTAATTCGCTTATGTTTTGACAAATTATATTCTCAATACTAACATTTTTTGTTTAGTATAACTAGTGATGTTTTAATCCTTACTTTGCTTTTACGAACCATCACTCTATAGTGGCCTAATTCAAGGAACAATCTGTTGTACACGTGAAACGTACATTTATTCACACGATTTGAAGTAAATATTAGTGGAAAACAAAGCTGATCTGACTTCACGGTCACTTAAAACTATTAATACACGGTACGCGGACGGTACTGAATTGACCTAGTTAACAAGACCTAGATAAATCAGTGAATAGTTTACATTTACGAGTAGCGAAAGGGGTGCGGTCGCGCTCGCGTTTCATTGCAAAAGGCCGCCAAACGCGGTTGAAACTTAAGAAACTTAACGAAAAATTCCAGCGACTCAAGTTTCAACAGCATTTTACATAAAATACTAAAAAAGTAAAGGTAATGAGATCACAAGTTCTTACTCTGTAATTAGATTTAATGTCTGATAGAAAAGCGAGTTAAGTGATGCTTTGCACCAAAGGTATTTTTTAAAATGATATTTTACGCGCGTTTAGTGTATGCATTACTACAAACTGTTGACAATTCGCCTAGAAGCAAGATTGTAGTACTGTAAGAAATAGATAATCCAGAAACATTGCAGGGTAATGCGATCAACCATCTTGTATGGGTGACGAGTACAGTGCTGTGTTACCAAGTTATTTGAATTCGTCATGTTTGAAATACTCCGTGGTGCTTTGCTGTTATAGGCAGACGTATTGCTTACCATCAGGCGCTGTTTTGTTCGACTTGTCTTTCCTATAGAGCAGAATTAATGACTAGGTTCGCGGGTTAGCTGGCAGTAAGTCTGCCCAAGCAGCTGTAGGCCCTGCGTTCGACACTTACCGAGGAAAAAATATTTGTGTGATGAGTACAAATATTTATTCGGTGCCTTTGAAGTAAAAACTTCTTTTGGCGCACCACATACAGAATTTCCGTGAGGTGCGAGTTCAAGCGTCACGTTCGTAAATGAAAGAAATCTTCGGGTAAACTCAGATTAGTCATGCCCACGCCGTCCGGTTTCACCGGCGTAGTTTCCAAAGTGAGCTATTAAATTCTGAGTAATAAGTTTTCACTTCTATCGGCAGTCCCTATGAGGGCCAATTTTTTTGTTTTGTTTTTATCTGTGTCGCAGTCGGTTTGTCCAATTCCACGTAATACAAAACGACTAGCTGTCTAAAAAAATCAGAGCCGTAATTACGTATTATGGTTGGTAAACGATAAGCCGGGTTGCGTTATAGCTTACAGCTGAATGATAGTCCGCCGCATTATATACGGCGCTTTGTGTTCATCAACACGGCTAGCCGTAATGTATTACGGCGGATCTTGCTTAGTTGTTCGGAAATTGATACCTGTTACTAATGTATTATAACTTAATATTTAATTGTGATTATTACATATAATTGTATTGGTTTCATAATTTAATGTAATGTTCACGAAAGTTATGGGTTTATTTTTATTTCAATTTCAGAAGGAAAGGGGGGCTATAGATGCAGAGTTACTTCATAGCGAGAAAGAAGATATGGTGGCTCTTGTATCTATACTTTCTGAGTGGTCCGTGATGTTTCCATACGACTACCGCGACGACAGAATGATGGCCCTCGTTCGAGTTATTTCTGAAAGGTTAGACTAACTTTGATTCTGTTTCTTTTTTGGTAGATTTGTGAGTGCCACGGCACACTATCGCTGCATGCGTTTGAGAAAAGCTGCACATTTAATAATGTAACTTTTGAAATAAAACAATTATAAAGTTGCGATTAAAAATGACGAGTCAGGACAGGAGGGTGAAAAATACTTCATGAATTATCAAAAAAAGTCGCAGAATGGATCGTACCGTTGCGGATGAGTTCGAACACAAATATCGTGGTACGAGACACGTTTTTTTTCTGTAAGGGATGGTATTTAATACTAATTTTTTTGTTGTCTGGCGGCTTTGCCTGTGGTACATAATATTATAGAGCCTATTAGCACTCTGGGATCACGTACATATCCAACGGTGAAAGATTTTTCGAAATAGGTCCAGTAGTTCCTGAGATTAGGGCGTGAAAACAAAAAAATCTTCAGCTTTATTATCTTCTCCATTTATAAAAATGTTATGTTGGTTTGGGTACGCTTCAAAAACTCAAAAAGTTCTGCACTGATCGAGCTGAAATTCTAGAATGATATAAAATCCGCATCAAGGATTATTTTTATCTAATTTTTGCATTACAATGTGCCACAGCGAGGCGTGGCAGGGTACAACTAGTAGTAATATAGAATTAATCTGGCAGGCAAATTATTTACTGTATTATTTGATTAGGCAAATGATTTAAACAATAATATTGTTTGTCTCAGATGCTCAGCAGATCACATGGCTGAGGTGCGCGTGGAAATGTCCACCACACTGGAGAAGCTACTCGACAAGCTCACAGCTCTAGAGCAATACGAGGAAAGCCTGACGGAAGTGCCACAAATATCTTCTGTCGAACATCTGGCCCCGGTAAGGACTTCTATACTATCTGTTCAATAATTCCTCTGGGAATTAAGACGATGACTGGATCAAAAATGTACCATTCTAATTACAATAACGCATGACGACAGGTCCTGCAATTATATTAAAGTATTTGATATAATGACAGTATTTAAATAGAATAAAATATGTACCAACTTTGATATCTTTTTTGTTTAACTTACTTTATGATCATTCAAAGTTGGATGAGCAAGTCTATTTTAAAAGTACGAAATTATTAGAAAATGTATTTACCATTGGCTAACCCATTCAATTTAAAGTGACTTTTGTTATGAAACCAGTTTCCTAAACGCAATACTTGATATAGCTAACATACAAACTTTACGCGCGACGTATAGAAAATACCCGACAGTGACGTCACGCTTTCGTAGTGTTTTTGTATGAAGCGTTTTTGGGCAAGTCCGAAATTGTGATTTTAAAATCGTGATATCATGGGAAGTTTGCAAGATAACAAAGAAATTCTTTCACCTATGTTTAAGTTATTGAATAGCCTTTTGAGGGCACATTAA
Organism: Ectropis grisescens; assembly: GCA_017562165.1. NCBI lineage: Eukaryota > Metazoa > Arthropoda > Insecta > Lepidoptera > Geometridae > Ectropis > Ectropis grisescens. The sequence continues at coordinate 9,745,493 of CM029767.1, read as the reverse complement.
ATCAAAAATGAATCGTCATGCCTATTAGTCCGTCAGGTATATATTATGGGACACGTATTTATTGTGTTATCAAATTATTGAAAATCGTCTAAACATATAGATCATCTAAGTTCTGAAAAGGCGGTCGTTTAAAAAAAAGTTTCGTAAAAATCGTACAATGAAGTGACGTCTCTCGTAACTTCTAAGCACTGTATCTTCGTCATTTTTAACCCCCGACCAAAAAAAGGGGTGTTATAAGTTTGACGTCGATGTCTGTCTGTCTGTCTGTCTGTCTGTCTGTCTGTGGCACCGTAGAGCTCAAACGGATGGGTCGATTTCGATGCGGTTTTTTTATTTGAAAGTTATTATCCGTGCGGATGTTCTTAGCTATGTTTGGATTCAAGAAGGCCGCCGCCACAAATGGCGGACAAAATGTTTCTTCACAGCCTACCTCAATATGGGTATCAAATGAAAGGGCTTGACTAGTAGAATACTATACACTATAAAAAAATCAAATCCAAGATGGCCGCCACCACAAAATGGTGAATTATATTATTTTTTTCACTACTACCTCGATATGGGTATCAAACGAAAGGGTTTGACTAGTAGAATACATTGCACGATGACAAATTTCAAATCCAAGATGGCCGCTTCCACAAAATGGCGAAATACATTTCTTTTTTCACAGCTCCCTTAATATGGGTATCAAATGAAAGGGCTTGACTAGTAGAATGTTGTCCGGGAACAAATCTGAGGTAGTGGGGGGTTAGTCAAAATTTTTAATTTTGTTCTTGTATGTTTATGAAACAAATGAAAAAACATTTAAACAATATTTACTAATTAATTATCTAACTGTCTGACTAATTCCTTTTTTTTAGTCGATGAACAGATGTAGAAGTTTTTTTTTTTTTTAAATAAAGAGTGACGAGACGATCAGGTCATGTGCCTGATGGTAAGCAACATGCCTGACACATAACAGCACAGTGACACGCAGCTATTGGAACATGAAGAGTCCAAATCATTACCTAGCACTGCACTGCGCTCGTCACCCAGAGATCTAAGATCTTATATCTCTAAGCCCTGTAATTTCTCTGGAAACATTGCCCTTCAAACCGTTTCTCTTTATCACTAGCTTTAAACGGTAAAATGAAACATCGCTAGTAAACTGACACGTTCCTCGAAAAAACATCTTTCGAGGGCATGTCACATCCATTTCCATTCCATTTTCCACGACTACTAACTTTTTTTAACGATACTAGCGCCTGATGTCAAGCGACATGCGCGGTCTACGATGAAGCTTTATACCGAGAGGTGGTAGCAAAATCTGGGTAGGTATTTGAGGCCATCTTAAAACTTGTCACATAGTTCTCCTATTATTTCCCTACACGGAGGTGCAGACCTGGCTGGTGAGTAGTGGGGCAAAATGAATCCCTCAATTTAGATCACCTAGCAGGTAGATATTCCATCCAAATTGATCTCTCTTTTTGAGAATCCCTATTTTTAATTTCTAACCCTCGACCAAAAAAGGGGTCTTATAAGTTTGACGTCGATGTCTGTCTGTCTGTGTGTGTATATGTCTGTGGCACCGTAGAGCTCAAACGAATGGGCCGATTTCGATGCGGTATTTTTTATTTGAAGGTTAATTAATATCCGTGCGGATCTTCTTAGCTATGTTTGGTTTAATGTCGATTCAAGATGGCCGCCTCCACAAGATGGCGAACAAAATATTTCGCTCCTTGAATACAAAAGGGACACAAATCGAAATCCATAAATTTTACAGGACAGCCAAAACAAATTTTTGAAACTGTTTTTTTATAATAAGTATTTCATATATTTATTGATTAAATATATAATATTCATATACCATTAGATGCGTATTTTTTAGCCCTATCTATCTACAATATAAACTTTGCCATAGCTGTGACCTATTAAGAAAAAAAAGCATAAAAGTCCCTTTTGCATTCAAAATTTGAACCAATATTATAAAAAATATGTCAAAAATTAAACACAGTTTTACAAATAAAAATGGTTTATTGTACCTTTTTGGTAAAAAACCGTATCAAAAAGTTTAGTCTTATTACTAGGTAATAACATAAGTGAATGGACACCAGGAAAACATTGTATAAAAAAATCTAAACTAAAAAAGTCTTCTTCATCTTATTATTAAGTAATATAATTGAGATCAACTTTGTACTATTATTCAGTAAAATTAAACATCTCTCTAAAACAATTATAATTGTATGAATAATAGAAATTAAACAAGAGATAAAACTGTAATAATCATTATCAAAATATACATAAAATAACCACGTTCATTGTCTAAAAACTCAAAAAATAATCAACTGACGACACTAATTTGTCTCTTTTTAACGTTAATAATTTAAACAAAACAAAATATGAGATCAGATCTAAAGGCACATAATTCAGTAGCAAAATATAGCTTATTTGTAATAATACTATTGCACAATAACAATCTAAGTAGTCTTGGTTTTGTTTCTTTTCCATGATTCTGGACCAGCTTTTCTTTTCTGACTAAGACGCTGAGGATCCACGCTAGCTGGTTCACTACCAATACTGGGTGACTGAATATTCACTCTGGGTGACTGATTATGACTGATGGATGGCTGTTTCTATATTGGGCGATTGAGTATCCAAATTATTGACTGGCAGATTATCATTGATAAGTAAGTGAGGTTCTACACGAGAAGGGTCCGGCTGGGGTGAAATACAAAATGGTTGGGCAATTACTTTTGACTGTATATCTCCTTCGAAATCAGAAGATCTTTAATGACTAGGTAGAAATTTGGGATCTTCAACACTGTCATCTGAAGAAAAATCTGCAATAGATGAACTACTGGATGTTGATTATCGGCTGGAATTGGTATCAGAGTCGCTTGAACTGCTACTCGAGCCACTCTGTTCAACAACTATTTTTGGCCTATATGTTATAGGTTTTATATTATACATTATTATTGAGGCCAGGTAATGCTTTAACTGTTTCCGATTCTTGAACGGAGATTGCCATATTCAACATTTTTGTGCTCTATTCTTTAATTTTTTTACAGATTGACAAAATTGTCAATTTGTAAAAAAAATCTTTAACGTTTTATAACTAAAAAACATAAATACACACAATTCTATACATAAATATATTAAACAGTCCTTGGTACATACACACAATACATACATACACTAAAACATACACAGGATCAAATAAATAACAATCCTTAATATGACATTTCCAATACAAATTTGCTAGGAATAACACCTTAATTATATATAACAATTTTAAGCTACCACCTCATATTTAACATTCAAATTCACAGTCAAATTCACAGAAAACATAGAACAATGCATCTTAATCACATATTTTTCAACATTTATGAATGTCTAGTATTTATTATTTTATTATAATTTATTTATGGTTATTATTTTAGGTCCCTATAAACACTCACTGATATTATTTAAAAAACTTTAAATTAGTGACGAAAGCTACAGGGACAGGGCTTCAATTAAATTTTTTTTATTATTACTTTACAAACAAATAAATAAATTTGTATGATTTTTAAGTTCAAAATCACTGAAGTAATAAGAATAGAACAAAATTAACATCAAAATGGTAATTTTTATTTTTTAAATTGTAACGAAAACTAAAATTATCGTCGGTCGAATCACGAATCCAACAAAATTTTAGATTTTGAGATATTAGCACCATCGACATTTATAGGCCAAGTGTATATCATAAAAATGGCTCTGCTATAAAATTTACCAAAACATAGATACGCCTTTTCGTGATTCGACCGACGTTATTATCATGCAAAACGGTCTTATTTCTGGCCTTACCATTCTAGCTCGCTAAAAATAATTATTTATTCCACTATAATTTAATGTAAAAGGGACGTTTTCCAAAATATGGCACTTTTGTATTAAATAATATGGCTACAAATACTAATGTTAGAATGCAAAACGGACGTTTTCCAAAATATGACACTTTTGTATTGTTAAATATAATCACACTTCCTGAAATTTTGAATCTAACACAGACGTATTTTGGATTGTGGCACTTTTTCACGCAATCGATGTGCGTTTGCGTTGAATCTCCGGGCGCAACTAACAAAATGGCAGTTTTGCACTGACATTACCTATCCAAGTGAGCTAATGCAAAAATGGCAGTATTTCAGTGCAGCCAAAATATAAGCCAAAATGATGGGAGTTTTTTTTGCACTATAAAATATAGTCGGTTCAGGTGTAATTTTTGCAATAAAACGATATTTACTTTTTTTTTTATTGTGGCCCTTTTGTATTCAAGGAGCGATTTGTTCACAACCTACCTCAATATGGGTATCAAATGAAAGGGCTTAACTAGTATAATACCATAAAATAGATAATATAGATAGAACGGACACTCCCAACCCCCCGCCAATATCAAGCTTCCTCACTCCTCAGGCCGTTTCGGATACGCTAGGAGCACTCAACGAAGGGCTAGTATCGAACATCTAATTCCTAACGAAATATCATCATGGTGGGTTGTTGTGCTGTTTACGACTGTCCGTAAACGGGACAAGATTAAAAGCTTTATTTAATTTCCTAATGATAAAATAACGTAAGATTAGAAACTTTTCAATGACGTTGCTTTATAATATTACAAACTTTGCTTAGTTTGGGGTCAGATGGTGTTGTGTGTGAATTGTCTACCAATATTTATTTATTTGTAATAACGAAGTCATTTTTAACTCAAAGTTCGTAACTTACACAGCCAGTAACTTATGTGCCCAAGCACGGATTGATAATGCTTGGAGGAATAATTATAGTTACAGAATAAAGTTTCCTTCATAGGTAAGTGTAAAATAAAATGCGAATGTGTACCTACTAACGGAAATAGATATCTAGGTACCTGATCTAATCTATCATCGGTTTCGTTTCATTTACAGACGTTTACAGACAGTCGTAAACAGCACAACAACCCGCCATGATGATATTTCGTTAGGAATTAGATGTTCGATACTAGCCCTTCGTTGAGTGCTCCTAGCGTATCCGAAACGGCCTGAGGGGTGAGGAAGCTTGATATTGGCGGGGGGTGGGGAGTGTTCGTTCTATCTATATTATATAGCTCCACAGCGGCGCTTGTATGGAATTTTAGTGGAGTGTCCGTGGTTTGATAATACTATAATACCCTATAACAAATTTCAAATCCAAGATGGCCGCTACCACAAAATGGCGAAATACATTTCTTTTTTCACCTTTATATGGGTATCAAATGAAAGGGCTTGACTAATAGAATGTTGTACAGATAACAAATCCGAAGTAGTCGGAGACTAAACAAAATGTTTAATATTGTTCTTGTTTAGTTACAATTTCAAATTACAATCTTGACATAATTTTTCTTCTAGTTAAGCGATCTCTGCCGTTTATATCAAGGAAAAGGCGAGATCACGCCTACATTACTATTATTAAAAAACTCCTTTGATTAAGTTTGTTGTTACTCCAGAAAAAGTACAGGGTAAAAACATTTCAGCGCAGGACAGGACTGTGAAGAAAGTGATTCGAATTATTCTATTTATATATAATACTAGATTAATATATGTTCTATACTTGCGTTGCATTATTGACAAATGTGTTTCTTACCATCAGGCGCATATTTTGCTCGTGTTTTCACTATCTTATATGAAATAAAACTGTTTGATTGATGGATTTCAGGGTGATATCTTAACGCTGGGCTTGACGCCGATCGCTCTAGCCACTCAGCTCACACTGGTGGAGCTTCATCGACTGTCGTTTGTGGGCCCAGAGGAGTTCGTGCAGGCCTTCGCCCCTCATTCGATCTCGCCTGTGCCGTCGACTACTCCCAACGCTTCTATAAAGGTATTTTTCTTTTATGTCGTAAACTTATTGAGATACTAGCTTAACACACAGTTGTAATAAATATGACTAGCAGCCTTCCCAAAGTTATCCAGATTTGCAATAATAGTCACAACTTTGCTTAGTATTCAAATTTGTATTTATAGTAAAAATATATCTATGAATTTTAAGATTTTCGTTTTAATCCAGTCCAAAAATTTGCTTCACGTACTTGAATTACAAATGAAAATTACAGTTACAAAGCTTGCGTCGAGGTAGATTTCTAAAGTTTAAAACCACTCTCCAACATGAATTTCAACGTGGTCACGTAGAACGTCGTTTTTGTAGTGGTAGGACTCTTGGTAGAGTCCGCATGGGGAAGTACCACACCTTTGCCAGTTATTCTACCGCCAAGCAGTAATGTGCAAACATTACTGTATTCTGGTTTGAAGGGCAACGTTTCCAGAAAAAATACAGGGATTAGAGATATAATATCTTAGATCTCTGGGTGACGAGCACAGTGCAGTGCTAGGTAATGTTTTGTACATTTCATGTTTCAATATTGCGTGTCACTGTTAGCCTAAGATCCCGCTATACAACGACCTTCGCCGAGCTGTTTATTGGATGAAAAGTGTTTTATATGTAATTTAATATGCCAACAAAAATATAGCAAATGGGTGGTTGCCTAAAAAATTTCAGTCCGAAATCTCATGCAAATATTTTCAAATAATAGCTTCAAACAAACTTTAATCCCTTATTTCACCCCTTTGGAGGTTGAGTTTTGAAAAATACTAATACATAATTCATTATTTTGATCATGCTCAATTCGTGCGAAGTTTTATGCGAATACGTTTAAGGAATAAAATGTTTCATACAAACTTCCATCCGTTTTTTACACCCTTAGAGGTTGAATTTCGTAATGAGATTTCGTAAGCATTGAGAAAAGCCAAATTAATAAGTTATGTTATTATATAGTTTTTTCTAAAATTCAATCAATTTAAGTGAAATATTAAAAATAAAATAAAAAAATTGTTAATAAATCATATTCTGGACTGAATTTTTTTAGGCAACCCATTTGCAATATATTTGTTGGCATATTAAATTACATATAAAACACTTTTCATCCAATAAACAGCTCGGTGAAGGTCGTTGTATAGCGGGATCTCCTACTATGCGTCCATATTACGAGTCTAGCGGGGATGCGACGACGGGAGCGTAATGTCAAAAGCGTAAAAAACAAATTTGCGTCCACAATGCAGGGTCTAAGGCAACAGCTTAGCGCGGCAGGCTTGAGCGGCACAGCACGCGGAGTTATCAAACGTTCCTGTCCGCGCGTTCTGGCCTCACTACGACCCTACTCAGCGTGCGTCATAACGCACTTGCGGCGATTTATTTCGTGTATACCATATTAATCGTCGTCCATAGTTTGCAACACCTGATATACGTCAAGAGCTCGCGGTCTACCGCACACCTCCGCTACCCGCGCCCGCTATAGATCCTCGACACTGCGCATTCAGTGTGGAGCAAAGACAATGTACCCATTTGACTGGTCGTACGACTGCCCCGCCTTAGCGTTTTAGTAGCACTTTAGCGTTATAATTGCACCTGTTGCGAGTGCATTCAGTCAGCCTTTGATTCTGACACAAGAGAGCTGGCAAGACAAAACGTATATACAAGAACAAAATTAAAAATTTTGGCTAACCCCCGACCACCTCGGATCTCGGATTATGTGTATAACATTCTACTAGTCAAGCCCTTTCATTTGATACCCATATTAAGGGAGTTGTGAAAAAAAGAAATGTATTTCGCCATTTTGTGGTAGCGGCCATCTTGGATTTCAATTTGTCATAATGCCAAGTATTCTACTAGTCAAGCCCTTTCATTTGATACCCATATTGAGGTAGTAGTGAATAAAATAATATAATTCAGCATTTTGTGGTGGCGGCCATCTTGGATTTGAAATTTGTTAAAGTGTATAGTATTCTACTAGTCAAGCCCTTTTTGAAATTTGTTAAAGTGTATAGTATTCTACTAGTCAAGCCCTTATTGAGCCCCATTTAATACCCATATTGAGGTAGGTTGTGAAGAAATATTTTGACCGCCATTTTGTAGAGGCGGCCATCATGAATTGATTTTAACCAAACAGCTAAGAACATCCGCACGGATATTAACCTTCAAATAAAAAACCGCAACGAAATCGACCCATCCGTTTGAGCTCTACGGTGCCACAGACAGACAGACATCGACGTCAAACTTATAGCACCCCTTTTTTTGGTCGGGGGTTAAAAATATGGGTTACTGCTCAGTGAAATGGAGCGGAAAGAATAGCAGGACATCCACCTTTACAAAGAACAACACGAGCAGGTAGCACCATGGTCCCTAGGCGAGAGGAACGTCAAGTCTATCAAAAATTAAAAACCTAAAGAGTTATTGTATCGTATAATCTGTTTTACAAGGTTTTTATTTGTCTTCAGCTCCACCACGTTGAGTCAAAATCTACGCGCAACTTAGAAGCCTACGCTGATTGGTTCAACAGGCTTAGCTACTTGGTTGCCACTGATATCTTAAAGGTTAGTCGCTTATAACCTTAAATTTTTTCTTAGCAAGGCTTTCTTTTTTGAAAAATATGATATATATTGCTATAAATTGACGTTCACTTGGGATATCGCGATTTAAAGCCTTGTTTTTTTGTCAGAAGTATGTGCATAAGAAGTCGAATCCTTTCAAGTTTCTATAATGTTTGTAAAACCTGTGCTGGAGAGATTTCAGAACTCATGTATAATATTAAAAAAAATAAAAATAGAAAATGTTTCTCCAAGGAAACTGTCTTAGAGAAAATAAATTTTGCAATAAAATATGTTGTATATTATTTAGCTGTTTCTAGCAAACTATCATAGACAAAGCTTGAGAATATTTTTCAGTTATTCCAATAAATTGCTTGTAGGCTGTGAAGACCAAGTACCGCGCACGTATCATCGAGCAGTGGGTGATGACTGCCCGGGAATGTTTCAACCTCGGGAACTTCAATTCCCTGATGTCCATCATCAGCGCTTTGAACATGACGCCAATCAGCCGACTCAAGAAGACGGTAACTATTTTTTTAAGCGCAGTCTGATTTAAATTTGACCCCGTACTCGACTAGAACCTGATAGTATGCGAAGGTGACGTACGGTGACTTAGAATAGACGTGTTCGCTCTGACTTAGGTACTACCATATTTTTCCGTATAATAGTCATGACGACTCATTATTAGTTTAATGTGCCATCAAAAGTCTACTCAATAACTGGAACATAGGTATTACGATTTTAAAATCACAATTTTGGACTTTCCTAAAGACCCTTCATAAAAAGACACTACTAAAGCGTGACGTCACTGTCTGGTATTTTCTATGCGTCGCGCGTAAAGTTTGTATGTTAGCTATGTTAAATATTGCGTTTTGGAAACTGGTTTCATAGCAAAAGTCACTTTAAATTGAATGGGATATCCAATGGTAAATACACTTTAAAAAAAAACATACTTTTAAAATGGACTTGGCTATCTAGCTTTGAATGATCATAAAGTAAGTTAAACAAAAAGATATTAAAATTAAAGTTGGTACATATTTTAATATATTTATATACTTTCAATTAATGCTTTTAATTATATCAAATAATGTAATATAATTTCAGGATCAGTCATCATACCTATTGAGCAGTTACTAAAGGTTTGCACTGATGTTAATAGTTGTGAAATCGTGCTAAAAATAAATTCTATGTGATACTAATTACTTTACATGTGGTTTAATAGTAATACTGCTCATAAATGATGGAGGGTACAAATGTAAAAATAATATTAAAATGGGAAGACAAATGAAAAAAAAAATTGTTTTGTGCCTATGTCTTCCTCGAGAGACCAACTACTAGTTTTTAAGCCAATACTCTTAATGTCGAGTCTGATAAACTGGACAAGTATTCATATAGTTTTCTTTTCTAGTGGAGTCGTACCTCTGCTGTTTGTGGGCAGCAACTGAGGCAGCTTGAGCTCTGCATCGAGCCGTGTGGAAACCACGCCAGGTAACCCCAAATCTTAGACCCATAGCGTAAATATCCCCGAGAGTTTTAACGTTTTACTTCTCAGTTCTGCCATAATAAGGCAATATCGAGGATATCTATCAGCGCACGGGCCAACGAAGATTAATTGTGAAACCTGCTTCAAAAAGATGAGATTATTCCTATCAAATTTCCATGGTTGTATTAAAAAGCTATTTAAAGATCGTAGCGTCTGAGGTGTCCCTGATTTAATCGTCGTACGACAAAGTTACTCCTGAAGTGCGGTTAGTGAATGTCCAAAAATATTATAAGTGTGAATGTTTGTATGTTTGAATGTGTGTTACTAATTCTAATTCAGGTCGAAACGCCTTGAAACGGATCGGCTTGAAATGCACAATTTTGAAATTGTGTAAATACATAGCTACACAATTTTCGAAGGTACCGCGCTGCGTTGGCCGCCGCGCCCTCAGAGATGGCCGTACCCCTGCTGTCCGTAACTTGCCGGGACCTTCACTTCACCAACCAATCAGCACCATCAAAGTAAGCGCAACATATCATAAACAGCTCACTATACTTATATTCCTATTGCAGGGGTCTTGTAAGTTTTCTCACACGGATAGTTTCATCACACTAGAATGAATCGATTCTTTTTAGGTAAGCGCCTTCCGTCGTAGACCGCATCGTCGCTTAACATCAGGCAAGATGGTGCTCAAGTGAAAAACCTAGTTTTTAAAAACTCATTGAATTAGCGCTGAAGTATCAATACTTTATCATTCATTATGTAGTGGTAGGACACTTGACAGAGTCCGCCTGGGGAAGTACTACACCTTTGCCAGTTATTCTACCGCCAAGCAGTAATGTGAAAACATTACTGTGTTCCGGTTTGAAGAGCAATGTTTCCAGAGAAATTACATGGCTTAGAGATATAACATCTTGATCTCTGGGTGATGAACGCAGTGCAGTGCTAGGTAATGATTTGGATTCTTCATGTTCCAATAGATGCGCGTCACTGTGCTGTTATGTGGCAGGCATGTTGCTTACCATCAGGCAAATGCTATGCTCATCTCGTCAATCTTTATTAAAAAAAATTGATAGTAGTATGAGATCGCACTATACAACGACCTTCACCGAGCTGTTTATTGGATGAAAAGTGTTTTATATGTAATTTAATATGTCAACAAATATATTGCAAATGGATTGCCTAAAAAAATTCAGTCCAGAATATGATTAATTATAAATTTTTTTTTTAAATATTTCATTTAATTAAATTAGTTGAATTTAGAAAAAACTATATAACATAACTTATTATTTCGGCTTTACTCAATGCTTACGAAATCTCATTACGAAATTCCACCCCTAAGGGTGTAAAAAAAGGGATGGAAGTTTGTATGAAAAATTTTATTCCTTAAACGTATTTGCACAAAATTTCGCACGAATTGAGCATGATCAAAATAATGAATTATGTATTACAGTATTTTTCAAAACTCAACCTCCAAAGGGGTGAAGTAAAGGAATGAAAGTTTGTTTGAAACTTTTTATTGTTTGAAAATATTTGCATGAGATTTCGTAAGCACTGAGTAAAGCCAAAATAATAAGTTATGTTTTATAGTTGTTTCTAAAAATCAATCAATTTAAGTGAAATATTTAAAAAAATATTTTTAATTGTTAAATAATCATATTCTGGACTGAAATTTATTAGGCAACCCATTTGCAATATATTTGTTGACATATTAAATTATATATAAAACACTTTTCATCCAATAAACAGCTCGGTGAAGGTCGTTGTATAGCGGGATCTTAGACTATAGGGCGTGTACACTTATAACAGTAAAAAAATTGGCAGTCATAACTAATCATATATAGATATATCATATATAGCCGATAGAAGTGAAAGTTTATAACTAAGAATTTGATAGCACACTTTGGAAACTACGTGGGTAAAACTGGAGGGCGATGTTAGTCTGGAAAAAAATCAATGCATTGTCGTCTAAATAAGTCTTCTAAGCATGGCCATCTAGATCTTGACTAGGCCATGGTTAGATGTGGAAAAGTGTAATGGTAACCATGGCGATACGCCATGGCAATATAGAAATGCTGTTGCATTTCTAGATGGCCATGGTGCCGACTTCACCCACGAGCTTGAGCTCAATTCACAGCCCACGAAAACTCTGTGTGTGGAGCGCCAAACAAAGTTCTCACTTAAAAAAACATTAGCAGTGCTGTATCAATGGCGTATTATAATTGTCAATATATGGTATGTGTTAGGTTGGGCGGTAACCGCGTGAACTTCGAGAAGTGTTGCGTGCTGGCGCGGTCGGTGGACGTGCAGTTGGCGGGACGGCGGCTGACGGCCGCGGAGCCGCCGCCCGCGCCCAGCCAGCCGCACCACCACGCCGTCTGGCGGTTCCTCAACGACGTGCCCACGCTCAGCGAAAACGGTAAACCACTTTTTAACCGCTTTTTTTTAATGGTCCGTTTTCTAACGAGACAAAAATAGTTCTAACGTACGCACTAGATGGCGATAGTGTGGATTCAAAAAGATTTGTCTCTACCATAGACTCTCAAAAGTGTAATTACTATGAAGCCCCAATGTTCAGGGAAAAAGTGTAAATCTTAATTATTTGCGATAATTAAAAATTTTGGAGGTTTCCCAAATTCCTTATTTTAGATAAATTATAATTTTCTTCTTAGCTAAGCTAATGTGTTTGGTTTGTTTACTTTCTATAAGCCCTAAATACTCGAAGAAAAAATTTCATACTGTAACAATTTTTCTTCTTTTTTAGTCTTAAAATATTGGGAATAAAAATAGTCAATTAAATTGATAATGCAATAAAAAATCTTTACTGATCAAATTCGATTTTCAATAAAAATCTTAAAACTCTCGATGCAGAGACACAAACTAAGCACAAGTAACAGGAAGATTCAAAAATATAAATGGCAACACTGATACGAAAATATATATCTGCGGCTGAAGGACTAGTATCTATGGCCAAGAATAAATAAAAAATAATAGTAAATAAATAAATAAATAAATAAATAAATAAACATTGGTGGACAATTCACACACAACACCATCTGACCCCAAACTAAGCAAAGCTTGTGTGATGGCAGCCAGATAGCTGATATAATACTTATATAGTTTTAAATACATACATATTATACATAGAAACACTCAGACACAGTGGAAACATTTGAATTCATCACACAAATATTTGCACTGGGTGGGGATCGAACCCACGACCCACGGCTTCGCAGGCAGAGCTACTACCAACTAAGCCACAATAGTGTTGGGACATTAGTTACCAAACGACGAGTATAAAGAACCGCTCCTCAAGTTTTAGTGAACTATGCGAATTAGCTCATCGATTATCTTGTTCCGGGACCGTTATTTTTTGGCGATGCACTTTTGTGCAGTAATGCCGCATGGTGCATGGTCAACTGATAGTAGGATCCCAACCGCAGTAGCCATTCTCCCGACGAGACCAGCCGGGACTTTTCTCAATTCACGTGAAATTTTAGTATTTTACATAATATGAAATTAGTTAAATATTGGAGCGCAGTATGAATTAAAAAATTGCAATATTGTCTTCTAAAATATTTGAAAAAGACCGAACGAACGAAAGATAGGAGCGAACTAGTTCGACACAGGTATGCAAGCTAAGTTCAGTCAGTCCAGTCCCAGTGGTCCCTCACTATGTGGCTCAGTGGCTTTTGACATTGACATCGCAATCTAAAACCTACAAGCGCCTTCTATCGTCGTTTTTTCGAACCATTTTTTTTATCTGGTCGGAAAACGCCTCATTAATTTTAGCCACTCCAGAGAATCTGGGGTCCGTGACCTTTGTCATTACAGTTACATTATTTTTTACATATTTCTTGGATTAGGAGATGAAGGGGAAAACAGAGGGGTGTTGTGAACATTTTGAACCTAAGCCTAGTACTTCAGTCAGTCGGATTTTGTCTGTTGAGCCGATCACTACCGGTTGGGATTCCAATAGTAATCGACTCGACATCGTCTTTTGCCTAAGCCGCCTGCCTCCTCCCGGCCTTTTTAACCGCTTACGCGCTTTATGTCAACATTCGTTGGTTAAGGACGGGAAACCACCGGTCCACGGGTCTCCGGTCTGTCTGGTGCGTTAACGCAACGCATAATTGCTTAAAGCTCTCTTATTGGAAGACGGATCGTAACATGTATACGTCATAACACGTTATAATGTTGATATAGATAAACCATTTTAAAAATGCACGCCCCTCCACAAAACGTTTGACAACGTGTGGGAGATCAAGGAACCTATTTAGCCTCAAGTACCCTCCGCTGCCTTTCTTGTCCTTTTCTTGTCTTGTCTAATAAATTAATGTAAAAAGGTTTTTTTAAAGCCCAATTCGCGTTATTTTATCGAACATCGAACTGAAGTGTACGTATGTATCGTTTTACAGCCCTCGAGCTGACATCATTCGAACGCGAGCCTCCGGTTGACAACTTGGAGAAGGAGCGGATGAAACGTCTCCGAGGAGGTAGCTAAGGCTACGTCAGTTCCATCGCGAGCGCCTGGGCGCCGCGCACCTTCCTACCACCTAGGACGGAAACTTGGTTAAATCACGTGTTCCAGTTTTAAACCCACCTAAAAGGTAATAAATAGTCTTCGTATATTGACAGACACTAGAATAATTCGTACTATGATTCGTACTATAACGAGATCTGTGTTGTGATGTGAAGATAGAGTGAAAAAACTAATGGACTTGAAAAAGCTAATCATAAATTTAAATGTAAATTTTTAACAAATGAACCTAAAAAGCTTATCGTAAATTGAAATGGACATTTTTCACCAATGGACTTGAACAAGCTTAGGTATATATAGTAAATGGAAATGGAATTTTTTCATTCATGGACTTGAAAAAGCTTATCGTAAATTAAAATGGACATTTTTCACCAATGGACTTAAAAAAGCTTATCGTAAATTAAAATGGACATTTTTCCTGAATGTATACATTGTATTGTAAAAGTTGTTCACCCAGAATGAAGACAGACGGCCGCTAGTATATAGTATCAATTCACGCTCTGGACGATATAATTAGTTGTAGATTAATAGTATACTTATGTATATATTCTCATACAATATTCACACTTTCTGTAAATTATTTTTTAGATCTCAATGATTGGAACTTACCAAACTCTTGAATTAAAAAATCATGTTCTTATTTACGTATACGTAGTTGTTTCGCAATGAAAAAAACCGTTGTAACGCGACCGACTTAAATAAAAACACATTACATCACAATAAAGTCTTGTAAATAATAGTTTTTGTCATGTACATATTAAAAATGGGGTGTCTAACTATATTACGATAGTAATTGGTTTGCACAACCATTACAGTTTTCGTACAAAATGTATTGAAATAATAGTATTGTGTACAGCAATTTCACTGCACAAATCGGGTATATTTTAGAGCAATGGCATTTTGCTGTTCCTTTGGCCTGATTTTTTAAAACAGAATTATTTGACTAAGCACTGCACCTTGGCGAAACTTATTGAGTTCTATTGTGACTTCACACCTCACTACATTTTAATATTCTCCCAAGTAAACAGAATTTAGAAAATTGATCTGACATTTGTGTAATTGTTAATACTAAAAGAAAATCTGTTTGTGTTTATTCTCTTTAAGTCTAGAACGGATGTTTTGTTACACCATGTTAATTCACGATAGTGTTTCTATGGCGATAATATGTTCAGTATTAGGGAGGTACATTTTAGTGAATCGACCCCATGTACTCGTATTTCAATTGTGTTATCAATCGTATATGCATATGTAATAGAATAATCTCTTTTAGAAAAGTGGATTTGTATAATATCTGTACTATTTCAGTGTTATTATGGAGCTAAATGTCTAATGTTTACAAATATTACTAGTATTAAAAAAAAACCGCCAAACTCAATATCATTGTTGTAAATGTAAGTGCACGTTGTCGTGTTTTTATCGTAATACCAAATATCTAGTAAACAATGTCCAATGTCCATACTAAGTACCTTAATTGTAGTTAGTTATAAGTACAGTATTATATGATTCAATATATTACAAACAAGTGATGGTAAACCATGTGAAGTGAAATATTGATACAGAATAGAAGAACGGGATTCGGAATGGGACAATTAAACATTGATGATATGTAATTGTGCAGTGTCAATATACGAAGGCTAAAACGCGTTGTATTAGATATTGCTTATAGATAGTATATACTCAAATACTTTTGTATGACAGTGATCTAGACTTTTGGAAGTGTTTCTTGGAAAATGACTTTCAGTGTATGGAGTGCAAAATGCAGTATTTTTCGGTATTCCAATGAAATAGACATTGGTACTATTAAGCTTTAAAAACATTGTCTCGTTAAATGAGGGCTTGTTTATAAAATTGGTGATAGATAGTGCTGAAACGAACATTATGCCGAATTACAAGGTTCCAAATATGGAATGAGTATGGACGATATTTTTTAATAACGGATAAAGGTACCAGTTTTTCTGGTATAAGCTGATCACTGATAAACTATACCCGGGCTTCAAACGCTTAAGGTTTGGCTCTCTTACGGTTTGTTCAAGGGAACATTATCAATGCTGCTTAGGCAGTGAAAGCCCCGGTAAACCATAACCGGACATGACAATTAGAGGACTCAACTTAAATTATACTTATAAAGTGAAGAATAAAAGTCTAACGACTTATCAAACAAGTTGTTCCAAGGACGATATATTGGAATAATAATTTGAATACCGTATTCGCTTACTCAATGCTTACTTGAGTCAAAATTTTGAATAAGTCTAATACGGTATAGGAATGTTAGACGTTCGTGCTGGCCACAAAACTCAGACAAATTGTGTTTGAGTTATGTTTTGGATTTCGGAAGTTAGAACGTATTTAGTATGTGGTCACTTGAAGAATGTAATTTCCCCACCGTATTCTTAATAGTTATTGCCAACGTTTTCACTAGTTTTGGTATTTCTGATGGTCGAGATCCATGTCTGAGTATAACTTGACGGATTGCTGCCATTTTGCACAATCGCAGTTCAAATTATACCGGTGTTTTTGATTATTTGTTTTCCGTTTGAAATTTATGAAATCTGAACTGATATTGTAATTCCATCTTACTTTAAACTATGTATTTATTTAGTTCGAAGAGGCCATGAACCACAAGTTCCTTACGCTACAGTATTCACATTGTAAATGTTTCGCCATTGTAATGAATCTCATTTAGGGTTATCGATTATTTTTAAATAATAATAATAATATTCGTATTAATTTTGTACACGAAAAATTGATCTCATATAAAAAATTGAATTTGTGTTTGTTGTTAGTGTGTGCGAGGGTTGGATGTCTCTGGGCATTTGGCTCATGAATGGGCCAGCTTTGACTCTTAAACTCTATTACTAATTTTTTATTTACAAATTAATGTTAATTTATTTTATTGTATATTTGCTTGGAAATGTACAAGCCGCTATCGGTATAGCAATGTGACGCTGGGCTTAGAGTTTGTATTGCATTTAATTGATTTCGAAATTCGAGATTATAGGTTCGTCTGTATGTATTTTTATACAATAACTAATAGAATGAAAAACCAATTGAGCTATCTCTCGACTGCGGGAAGGGTAAACATCGCGTGTAGCTAAAATTCATCTGAAAATTGAAAGTTTTAAAAGTGATTTGTGATATTGAAGGGCGTTATCCGCATTCTATGACCTCAGGGAGAGTCTTTAAAAGGCCAGGACCTACATTGTATAAGTAGATAGAAGATAGTTTTAATCCACTTCGTGCGTAAGAAATATACATAATGTCATCATTAGCGTAAATAATTACAGAAATATGGACTTAATAGAAATACTTTTATTATGTAAATTGTACAAGAAATTATGTTCCGATATTTAACCTATAGAAATACTGTCGTGTTTTGTGATATTTCCTTGTACGTGACTTGACCAAACCTTCAGGAATATATTTGGAGAACATAAAATCCATTATCAATCTATATCAAATTATCTAATCAATGATTTTAGAAACATTGTATTATGTCAATGATAAGAATTGAGCATATTGTTTGTTAGCTTTTATTGTGTTTGTGTACCTCTCACCAATTGTTTCTTTTACGGTTTTATTGCAATACCTATCTGAAATTATATAATTAAATATAACTCTGAAAATTAACGTCGTGCGATCGGAATATAGTTTAAAATATCCAACGATATTACAACCTTAAAGAAATTAGGTTGAAAATAAGACCGAAAAGTACGTTCTAAAACGACGTAGTGACGGGACGTTGTAAAATTATAATCTGAAAGCGTCCACACACGACTCCTAAAATCAGAGGAAATGACGTTAAAGTAGTGGGGCGGAGCCTACATCGCAACCTAAATCACCAATTATATCCTACATCGCACTATATGATTGGTGATTTGTATTACGATGTACGCTCCGCCCCACTACTTTTACGTCATTTCCTCGTGATTTTAGGAATCGTGTGTGGACGCCTTTAATATGTTAAAATAACAACATCGTCACGATACAAGAAAATGTCGCTTAACTCAGATTTATAAATGAAGCACACAAATAATTATTGAATGAATCGATGAAGTTTCGTTAAAATCTCATCATTGCAGACATCCTATGAACCGAATTTCGTTATATTTTAGATCTTGGAGTTTTTTTTAATGTTATTTATTAGATGATAAATTGTGAGTGTTTTAAGCAAATCTTGTACTTAATTAGATAAGTAACGTAAATGTATGTTTATCTATTTGATGTAAGTATTTATTTTCTATTTTAGTAAGATTATGCTCTAATGTACGTTTGATGATTGCCATGGTAAGTTAAAACATAGCTAATTTAGTAAAATATGTCGATGTTTTGCTAGTTTAAGTCAAGTCACTTTGATGAGTCTTGCATATACTGAGTGGTACTTACAGAAATGCAAAATTTACTTTGATCATGGTTTCGAAAACAGTTGATCTGATACTTTGATGTGAATGTAATTTGTACTGTGTGCGACACTCTTGTGAAAACATATTAGCAAAAAGTTTTTTAAATATTTTCCGGTATATGGGCTAGATGTCACGATTCGAGCTGTAGCTTGGTCCAAATCCAAGCTGATTTGAGCAGTGCATACACGTAATCCAATTATTTGTTAGGGTGCTGACACGTGTGCGGCCCTGTCTTTACTATTAGTTTCGTTTTTTGTTGATTACATTATATTTCTTTGGGTTGGAATTTTAGAAAATTGACACATCAAACCAATAGTTCTAATGTTCAAAGAAATAAATTGATATTGTAACAGTGACCTCTACAGTGATTTTTTTTTACTCGCGTTATTTTATTTACTCGAACGAAGTTTAATACTTATACAAGATTTTATTGCAGAACTATTTAATATTAGTTCCATTTTAAAGATTTTTTGGTTTTTCGACATTTCGACCGAAATAGAACACTGCCGTTGCACTCTTTATTGATTTATAATTTTTGAAAGTTTTTGAGCCATATTTAATTATATATTAATTAATAGATGTATATTTTATAAGTGTTTACTATTACTCAAACTCAGTGTCTAAACGTAATGCGCATTTGAATGTAATATTTGTATTGTATGTTAGATTTTAGTGTCTAAATGTACTTATGTTTTCACTTATCCTTAGAGTAATAACACTCTAACACTCTAGGTGAACACTACAGTAATAGTTTAATACACGAAAATGCATCCTATTTTTTTGTCGTATCCCTTCCAATGTAGTTGTTTATTGTTTCTAGCCGTTGCACCTGTTATATACAGGATTACTGGTAATCAGCCTCCATCAATTTAAGGGCTCCTATACCGTAATGCTTAGCTTGAGGCGAAACTTATCAATTTGCTCGCTCTACCGGTCACATAGATTAAGCACCCTGTTGATCGGGCGTAAAACGAATCTGCTTAAATTCATAAGTTACCAACGATAAGTTACCAACGGGGGGCGCAGGACGAGGTAAAAAAACGCGCTGTGATAAGCCGAATATCCATGTCACGTGGCACTACTTTCCACCAATGATTGGACAAAACGAGATAGAGTTATGCAAACTTCTAAAGACAGAGCAGGATGCAAAGAAAGACATCAACGGGTTCAACGGTAGGTTAGATGTGCAATTATGCTTATAAAACGCTATGAAGTAACGTACGATCAGTCAAATGGGTAATTGTCTTTGACCGGTCATGATCTACGTTGCATAAACGAGGACTCTGATAGATAAGATGTCTACACTTGTAAAGTCGTCAAGCTCACTATGGCACGAGCTACGAGTATGCTTGGAGTTTCTCTTTCTGCGGGACCGTATCCGAAAATAATTCAACTGTCAGAGAATCAAGGTTACCTACATACCTCAACGTATTAGTAATCTGAATTGGTCGTGGGCGGCTCTTATCTATCAAAGGACCGATAACCGTTGGAATAAACGTGTCTTAAAGTGGAGGCTGCGAATCAGCAAACGAACCGTAGGAAGCCCTGAAGCACGATGGAGTGACGATATATGTAAGGCAGTGGCTGGAGAAGAAAAGCCGAGGATAATGCTCAGTGGCGTATCATGGGTCAGGCATATGTCCCCAGCAGTGGACTATGCTAAGCTGATGATGATGATATTTTTGTGTAAATAGAAAAAAAAATTGATTGATTATAACGTGACGCGAAAAAATGGCCTATACACCTATAGTTTCTGAAAAAAATAAAAATAAAATAGAATGCATTTTCTTTGTACAACTATTTGTTTCCAGTAATGTGTTCCTCATTTACATTCCTCACTTAACTTACTTTTAACTATACGTACTTAAATGTCCTAATACATATTTATTTAAGCTAGTAAATAGTACAAAACCCGATATTCAAATTGCATGTACCTAAACTGAAACAGTATTGATTCCGGCTTTAAGTGTGCCCATTTATTCAAATGATACTATTGTTGTGCAACTAAATATAATGAAATAGTAGTTTAGATTTTAAGGATATTACTCACGTCTTTGCTCACCCTGAACATTGACCTCAGCACCCAGGAAACAGCGTTGAACAATAATAATTGTTTAATACTATTTGAACCGACTTAAAAAATAGAAAAAGGTGTGTCAATTCGACCGGTAGTTTTTTTTTAATATGAATTATGCAGTCAAATACGGTTTCAGTAATGCTTGCCAATTTTCTTACTTTTTGGAAAATAGGGTCGTAAGTCTACTACCTACCTACCAACAAGTCAGTATTTTGTAAAAAAAAAACGTCCAAGGTGACAGATGTGTATATAGGCGGTGAAATTGCTCATCGTCGTTTTACCGCCCTTTAATTTTTTTTTTCATAGTTTTGTACCGTTAGCATTACTTTCGATTGCCTGCTGAGGTTAGCACGTTGATATTTTTCTGTCTAACTCAATTGTACTTAACATCAAAAAAATCTAAATAGATTGAGAGTTCTGAAGTAGTATTTATTAATGGATCATGTGTTAGATAAAGTGGAACACTTAAGCTATTGCTGAAAAGATGCCTTTTAAAATTTCGTTTCAATATTAAACATTAGCTGGGACGTTGAAAAGTCTTTGTTGAGGTTTGTTGCAAATCTAATAGTCTCCTCTACCCCGCCCTCCCCTCCCAAAAATTAAACAAAATCTGATCAATTACTTAAAATTTCTTTTCAATGTAGTGCTTATTAAAATGTCGTTATTTTTGTGTACCTCATTCTATTTTATGGAACTGAAATTTATCCTGTGATACATTCGTCGTTTACTTTTGACATTCCTTGATTTCCTATATCTATACCTATTGTCTAAATCCAACTTAGATATAATACAGTAAATGTGTATGTAGAAACTCTACAAAATGTTTTAAAATTATACTACTAACGCCTGTGCACGGTGTTAAAAGAGTCAGTTTTAGAAAAGTTCAGTTAACAATTATATTTACACCTGTTTTAGTATTTGATAAAACAAACTTCAAAAATTTTCTTCACCAATTCAAACATCTTCAGCCAAAAAACAACCAACTTTTTCTTCAAGGGAAGAAAAATTACAAAAGATAATTCTATATCTTCCTGCTTAAAGGACTTTTATTATTTACAAAAAGTTATTAGGTACTTACTAGCAAGTTATTTACTATTATTTACATAAATGAGGTGTTCGAAGATGAATTCATTTTTCAACACAAACTTAAATTTATTAGGTATAGGCACGTTTTTTATCATCCGTGCACCGGTGTATGTAGCGCACTAATTAATATTTAATTGTTACTGGTATAAGATCTTAATGTCACAAATTCTAAAATTGTAAAAATGATTATATTCGAAAATGATATCCGAGATTATATTAAACTGTCACTATATTTAATTTGTTTTATTGATACTCCACCAGTATTAGCTGAAAACCTTTCTTAATCTCATCTAAACGTGGTAAGCTAAATATTACGAGTATGTCGTGAATTAGGGAAAAGTGATATTTTTTTGAAGATTCAGATTATCTATATTATTGATGCGCCTTTTGTCTGGCTCTATTTAATCATAATATTCGGAAAGACTATTCATCTCACTTAAACCAAGTGTCAAAACAGAGTCATTATAAAACAAATAGGGTTATTCACTCATTTATTAATTTTCGTAGGTTTACATTTTTACAATATTTATGTATAAAAACAACATAAACATATTATAAAACCTAAACCTAGTTTCCCGCCAGTAGCGGGGCAAGGCCCAAGGTGGTTAGGGCTGCACAGTGATGAATCTCCTGACGATGCGCGCTGTGTCGAGGATGCCTGCCTTCTGCATCTGAACCTTAATCCAACCGTCTAGCGAAAGTCTCTTGAAACTTTTCGCTACAAGGCCGTTTGCCGACACGTCTATTGGGACTATGATCGTCGAATCAACATCCCACATGGCGGTAATCTCATGAACCAAGTCAAGGTAAGCTAAGCTAAGCTTGATAGTATATTATAGGATTATTTATTGTTTATTTTGCGCAAATGTTATGGTTATTGGAAATGTGTCCAGTATCGTTAAATACTTTGTGCAATGACATGCATGTCCATGAAGAACAAAATTACGATAGAGAAATATAGATTTATGATGACATAGTTTATTAGATGTGAAGTATTTATTTTTGACATACATAGTATGTACCTACATCCTAGCAGTAGTAGGATAGCTACTGTTATATTTGATGTATATTTGTTACTCTTTCACGCACAAACTACTGAAGGGATTTGAATTGAAATGTTTTTTTTTTTTAACTAAAAGAGTGATGAGACGAGCAGGGTCTGTGCCTGATGGGAAGCAACATGCCTTGTACATAACAGTGACACGCAGCTATTGGAACAAGAAGAGTCCAAATCATTACCTAGCACTGCACTGCGCTCGTCACCCAAAGATCTAAGATGTTATATAGAGATATAGCCCTGATAGCCCTGTAATTTCTCTGGAAACGTTGCCATTCAAACCGGAACACAACAATGTTTGCACATTACTGCTTGGAGGTAGAATAATTAGCAAAGGTGTGGTACTTTCCCAGGCGGACTCAGGCAAGAGTCCTACCACTACAAACATTTGGTACCTCATCTATGTTGGTCCCAAATTTCATTCATTATACATGTTAGTGTTTATCCCGGTAAAATAACGGGATCGTGAATTACGCGGGTGAAACCGCAAGATGTTGCTAGTATTATATAATTTACATAATAAGGATTCTCCTGCATGTAAAACCTTGTATTTACCCTTTTGTTTTGGAGAAACTAAATCGCTTCAGAAACTTTTTGAAATATACCTATTAAAATATATTTTTACTGAAAGAAATGTTTGTTACATCAAATTAACTCGTAAGTTAATGAGATAAGTTTAAGTCCAGTACCTATGTAACTCTGCGGTAAATCTAACAACTCTGTTTTTAATCTGGAAGCTTCTTCTAGTGCAACAGTACAAACGATTAACATTAGAAAAGCAAAGAGAGGAGAAAAATTAAAAAGGAATAAGTAATTATTTTACAATTTATTCATTTTCAGTAGGTACTTATAATAAACTGACATCACATTTTGAAGACGTAACGAAGATTTGCAATATACCTACCATTAAAACATTAAAGATTTAAATTACATTTTGGCATCGTATGCTAACTTATAATTAAGATTTATTTTACTTAATACTAGTATTTTCATTAAAAAATGTCAACTTCCAGATTTGAAGTGTAACAGCTATTCAACTCCTAGTGGCAGTGTATTGTTAAGGTTAGTTAATATTATTTACATATTTTTTAAATAAGAACATTGAATGATTTGTTTTTAAATCCAGATTTAAAGCTATTTTCTCTACAAAGTGTAATAGGAAGACGTTGAAAGTTAATTGTGATATTGATAGATTTCAAATACATAATACATGTGTACACTAGCACCTCATTGGACTTCCGTCTGGGTTCGTGGGCATTTTCGGTTTGCAGACTTTCTTTCTTCCTTCAGCACTGCTCACCATAGTGCAAGTGAAGGTGAAGTAACCACACGATGAGGACTTTGTGTAATAAGTGTGAGAGTACTGCTTCCTAATGTTATTCTCGTCATCCAAAGATCGCGTCACCGACTTGGATACGGATAAATATCTGTTATCGTCAGGTTTGGGACTATACAAAGATCTCAAGTCTTTCGGATGCACGCTTTTTCCATATGTATAAGGATATGAATATTTAATTTTTCCCGTTCCCGGAGTCAGAGTCACTGTTTGAGCTTGTGACGGCGAGGTTTTTGAGCCCATTACGTACGTTTTGTCCCTAGATGCTACAGATTTCACGCTCCCAGTAAATCCTACCGGAATCTTGTAGCCGCCCGTTCCGGGAACACTTTCGCCGGGTTGATAGACTCTGCTCTCGTCTGGGCGTACTGACGTTTTTTGTGTGATTTCTGCATTGTGATCGGTCAGAGATCCCAAAAGTATATGTTGTGTGTTACCACCTGTTGTCTGTCTTACGTCTACGCCATTTCTTCGTGGGCTGTGTAAAGATTGATGAGTTGGTGCCGAGTCATGAGTGAGTTCATTGTAATTGTATTCGCCTTGTTCTACTTCGGAGTCTACATTGGTTTCTGGCCCAAAACCATCATCGACATCGCCGTAATCTTCAGTTTCGTCCTTGTCGGTGGTATATTCGTAATCAGCATTATTTGTACTGTAAGTTGGCTGGAATGATCGCCTTCCTTCTATAGGGGGAATTTTGGTAGAAATAGCTTGCTCGGCCCCCGATTTGTGATGGTCAGAATGTGTGTGTGGACTTGTCTCTGGGTTAAGATTTTTTTCATTAGTTTCTTCATTTCTAATCGTGCTAACAGTGTCATCGATGGGAACTTCCGTAGAAGGGTTCACTTCAGCCGAAGAATTTTCATAATTATCATTGTCAGAATTGATTTCTGGAGGAGACACCGTACTTATAAGATCTACGTTTATATTTTTATTGCTTTCATCATATACATCTATTTTATCGAAAGGCAATCTATTAGGGAATACGGCATCTTTATCCAAACTGGCTCCGGATTGCGCCGCCCCGTTATATGTTATTCCATATTTGAAAGTACCTCGAAGCTGAGATTGTGACATACCAGTCCTGCCACTTGATTGAGCTGACGCTGTACCACCTCCGACAAATGGAGTTTTTTGTAAGTCATGAGCTTTTTTATCTCCGTCCTTGAAAGGTGTGAAACCAATTTGCGCTTGAGACGATGTACTGCCAGGACCTTTAGCTTGTGCGTCAGCCATGCCACCTTTGACGCTGCCTTGAACTTGCGAGTTTGATGAGTGCATAGTACCTTCACTTTGCGATCCTGTTATTATTGATCCCGTTTCAGAGCCGAGTTGTACGTTGGCTTGTGATTTATTGTTTCGACCGCTTCCCTGAGCATTACTCGATGCTCCTTTTTTATCTCCAGACACTTCACTTAATGCTGCTTTGTTATCTCCTGAAATTTCAGCTTGAGCTGAAAACGAGCCACTGCCAGTGTATGCACCGTGTACATTTGTTTGTGCACGACCCTTATCATTTCCGCCTTTTGATGCTGCTGTCGCAATTGTACCGTTAACTCCTTGAGAAACACTTGCTTCTGCTTGAGAATCATCGCCATCGGCCACAGTGTTCGGATCGATCACATTTTGTGGAACACCTAGAATAATAATACATAATTATATCAGGCACATTACGTTTTTAATCATTCCAACAAACGTTAAATTACAGTAAATTCACTGCTTACCAGAACTATCAATGTTCAGCCCCGTACCCTGTAACAAAAAAGTAAATAAACGTTGATGTTGAAATGGAATATGCAAATTTGTATCACCAAATTATTTATTTTTTAATTTTGTTACGTTTTTCAAAACACTTAATTAAAACTGCCAAATCAAATGAGAGATATTAATTTCACCCATTCTTCAATATAGCTGGTTTTATTTAAACAGTCAATATAATCTGGAAATAAACTTTGTGTCTTGAAATCAACAGTGGATTGATTTATTTTACGTTAGTGCACTCATGAACTGCATTGCCTCTTAACATCAGGCGAGATGACTGTTGATCTGACTGACTGATCTTGTGCCTATTACCGACAAAAAACGATTACTTATTGCCCGCTACGAGATAAGTTTCACTGGCTCTTAATCAAGTTATAAAAAAGCACCTCTGCTGCGATACAATGTAAGTATCGCAGCAGAGGTGCTATTTTTGCAGATTTTAAGTAAGTACTGTTTTCAAAATAACATCAATAGTTCAAAATACTACAATTCTTACCCCCTTATTATCGTAGCCATTAGACCCATCATTACTGCCATTAGGTCCATATGCACCATTTCCACCATATGAACCGTTTTGTCCTCCACCAATACCGGTTCCGCCGTAAGGACCGTTTCCTCCTGTACCACCATTAGGTCCAGTTCCACTGTAAGGACCGTTTCCTGATCCACCTGCTCCTCCATTAGGTACAGATCCACCATAAGGACCGTTTCCTGATCCACCTGCTCCTCCATTAGGTACAGATCCACCGTATGGACCGTTTCCTGATCCACCTGCTCCTCCATTAGGTACAGATCCACCGTAAGGACCGTTTCCTGATCCACCTGCTCCTCCATTAGGTACAGATCCACCGTATGGACCGTTTCCTGATCCACCTGCTCCTCCATTAGGTACAGATCCACCGTAAGGACTGTTTCCTGATCCACCTGCTCCTCCATTAGATCCAGTTCCACTATAAGGACCGTTTCCTGATCCACCTGCTCCTCCATTAGGTACAGATCCACCGTAAGGACCGTTTCCTGATCCACCGGCTCCTCCATTAGGTACAGATCCAACGTAAGGACCGTTTCCTGATCCACCCGCTCCTCCATTAGGCACAGTTCCACCGTAAGGACCGTTTCCTAATCCACCTGCTCCACCATTAGTTCCTGATCCTCCATAAGGACCATTCCCTCCTCCACCTACCCCACCATTAGGTCCCGCTGCACCATAAGGGCCGTTTCCTCCAACTGTTCCACCGTTGGGTCCCGCTCCACCATAAGGACCATTTCCTCCACCTGCTCCAACGTTAGGTCCCGCTCCACCATAAATACCATTTCCTACACCATTACCTCCATCACCATTGGGTTTAGCTCCTCCGTAAACACCGTTCCCTCCTACGCCTGTCTCACCGTTGGATCCAACGCCACCGTAAGGGCCGGTTCCTGAACCTGTTCCTCCGTTTGGCCCAGTTCCACTATAGGGCCCATTTCCTGCTCCATTGTTCCCAACTCCCCCGTAAGGCCCATTTCCTCCTACATTTGGTCCAATTCCCCCATAATTCCCATTTCCTCCTCCATTTACTCCACCGTTGAGGCCAGCGCTACCATAAGGACCGCTTTGTGGTCCACTTGCCCCTCCGGTTGGCCCAACTCCACCGTAAGGCCCATTTCCTCCTCCACTACCGGTAGGTCCAGCACCGGAACCAGTTCCACCGTAAGGAACATTTGTACCACTAGTCCCCACACCATTTGACCCGGTTCCGCCGTAGAGCGGTCCCCCACCAATACCATCGCTGCCGGTCCCTCCGTACGGGCTACTTCCACTTCCACCGTAATTCCCACTAGGACCACCTCCTCCTCCGGAACCACCATATGGACCGTTTGGCGCTCCTCCTGATCCTCCATAAGAACCAATTGGTCCGCTTCCTCCGCCAGAACCTCCGTAAGGACCGTTTGGGCCACTTGCTCCGGTTCCTCCATAGGAACCATTTGGACCGGCGGCTCCTGATCCTCCGTAGGGAACGTTAGTACCGCTTCCACCAATTATTCCACCGGCAGGACCTGTGTTACCATAAGGACCATTACTTCCTCCACTTGATCCAGTACTCGGTCCTCCGGTAACTCCAGTGCCACCGTAAGGACTGCTGCCACCAATGCCGGTGGGTCCTCCATAAGGGACGTTAGACCCACCAGTACCATAACCGTATGGAACATTTGTCCCGCCTCCAGTGCCAATTGCTCCGTAAGGACCGTTAACTCCTGTACCTCCATTAGGTCCGTTCCCTCCGTATGGTCTGTTGATATTACTAGTGCCAGCTCCACCATATGGGCCATTTAGACCTGTTGTTCCAGTTCCGCTTCCTCCTAGTCTAAAGTATTGCGGGTTGTTATTTGGATCCACGACGCAGCAAATATAGTTTAAGCCACCCGGTCCTTGAAATGGTCCATGCACACCCGGAGACAAACCACCACTAGGAATACTAGGGAAATTACCAATCAAATTTCCGGGTGCTTGACCTTGGCCAGGTATCACACTACCAACACCACCAGGGCTACCTATTTGACTAGGTATATAGGCGCCTTGTCCAGGACCATATATTCCATTATTTCCAGCACCACTTTGACCGGGCCTACCATCGACCCCGCTTGCACCTGGGTCGGTTACGTACCCACCATTTGTACCTGGTATACCACCAGATACTCCTATATTACCAGGTTTACTTTCTCCGTAGCCATTTTTAGCTCCAGGTCCAATACCACTTTGCCCAGGTCCATAATTCCCATTAGTACCATATCCAGGTCTGTAGCCTGTACTACCACCTTGTACAGGGCCATATCCACCATTAGCTCCAGGTCCACTTCCGGCTTGTCCCGGGCCATATCCTCCATTTCCTCCTCCTGGCATATTACCGCTTTGGCCGGGACCGTAACCATTGATTCCAGGTCCACTGCCGCCTTGTCCAGGACCGTAACCTCCATTTGCTCCAGGACTATTTCCGCCTTGACCAGGGCCGTATCCTCCATTGCCTCCGCCAGGACCATAGCCATGGGGTCCAGGTTCAGTCCCTCCTTGTCCAGGACCGTAAACTCCGTTTGCTGTACCAGGACCACTTCCGCCTTTTCCAGAGCCATATCCTCCTCCCGGCCTTATTCCACCTTGTCCGGGATCGTAACCATTGGTTCCAGGTCCTCTTCCACCATGCCCAGGTCCATAACCACCACTACTGCTTTGTCCAGGCATATAACCACCTAATCCACCTTGTCCAGGACCATAACCTCCATTTCCACCACCAGGTCCATTTCCGCCCTGCCCTGGACCATAACCACTGGCTCCAGGTCCACTACCGCCTTGTCCAGGACCGTAACCTCCATTTGCAACTGGCCCACTTCCTCCTTGTCCGGGACCGTAGCCATTAGCTCCAGGTCCACTTCCGCCATGTCCAGGACCGTAACCACTACTGCCGCCTAGTCCAGGCGCAATACCACCTGACCCAGTCCCACTTCCGCTTTGTCCAGGACCGTAACCTCTGTTGGTTCCGGGTCCAATACCACCTTGTCCAGGACTATAACCACTATTTTCTCCTGGCCCACCTCCCCCTTGTCCAGGGCTGTATCCTCCATTTGCCCCAGGTACACCGCCACTTTGCCCGGTACCATAACCATTATTTGCTCCTGGTACATTGCTGCTTTGTCCGGGGCCATATCCGCCGTTTGCTCCGGTTCCACTACCACCTTTTCCAGGAGCATACCCACCGTTTGCTCCGTGCCCATTTCCACTTTGTCCATTGCCATATCCGGCATCCGGACCACTACCACTCTGTCCTGGCCCAGGCCCATACCCGCCATTGCTTCCGCTCCCTGGGCCGTACCCGCTTTGTCCAGGTCCATAACCGCCTTGTCCTGGGCCATATCCGCCTTTCGAGCTCAATCCTCCTTGACCGTTTCCACGTTTTAGATTCTCTGCCTCAATGTCACTATTGCCTAAGCAGTCATCGCAGCTTGGGTCGTATATTGTCTGACTTTGTGCTTGACCCATCCCACTGTTACCACCTGAAAGTTAAATGAGTTTTGACAATTGTGAATTACATTTAATTTATGACAAGTGTTTTTTTTTATTTCCTATGGCAGACTTTAGCTGGTGTCTACTGGTTGCCGAATATTCGGTTAACACATATGTAAGACGAAACTTACCAACTATACCAACGTATATTCGCTATGTGAAGTGTATTGTATTTTTTCAGGATTTTTATAAAGTATGCTTAAATATATTTATCATACTCACTTACAGTAATCAAAGAGTACCTACTACATCTCGTATGACGACTAGCGCAAGGGCTACTTCCGAGTAGTAGTACTACAGTACGACCTCGGCTTGGGCTGCCACTGGTAGGGAAGACCAATAAACGACCTGGCATCCCCGATGGGGTGCCCCACGGCCCTAGTAAAAAGGATCAAGTATCTGTCGAATTGTAGCCGGTATGTACAGCTAATATATATTTTTTCTTTTAGTTATTATCTGATGTCTGCTGCCTTATTATTTGGGAACTGCAATGCAAAAGGTACTCAAGAACTGTGTTTTTAATTTATACTTGGAGTTCATAGGTTCATCTATGAACTCAAAACATACCTAATATTATTTCAAATGGATTAGTAGTTTCGGCGTGGCCCCTGAAGGTCTACCGTGTAGGTAACTAAAACTGTCTTAGCTTCGATATTGGCTCTCTCTCTCTCTCTCTTTTCTTTTCACTTGAAGTTTTAAAGCAACAGCAAGGCCAAAACCCATTTAGGTAGGCGGTAGAAGGGCTGGTCGGCGGTCAGACAGACAGACTTGAACGAAAACAAATCAGATTTGGCCAGTATCTATAATGTACTCTGACATTATTCTGCATCTGGGATTCGACCCGTTACCGATCCATCACAATCTTAGTGTGGAGAGAAGTCACAAGTCGAGAGTAAATCGATTTCTCCTAGGTAAACACGCTCCATCGTTGACCGCATCGGCGTTTAACATCAGGTGAGATGGTGGTAAAGTGTAAACCTAGTTAAACGTAGTAAGTGTAAACGTAGTTAAAAAATAGGCGTAGATTCCAATATTTTGAATGTAAGCAAATATGTCGAAAGTTTTACTTACTGACACTAGCACGAGATGAGTCCACGTCCGAATGTGCTTCCGCTTTTCCTTCATCTTTTCCATTTCCATGATCGATTGCCAGGTATTGCGACTGCGTTTGGCCGCGGTATCGGCCGCGGTGCGCATGCGCAGTTTGCCGACGGACTCGCACCACCCCTTGAGCTTCGTCCTCGGACTCCAAATGGAATACATTCTTTAAGATGATATCAGCTGTTTTGCAAAACGTTGGCTCCTTTGTCTCGTTTCTTTCGAACGGTTTCACCTGTTTCAAACAAAGACAATTAAAAACAAAGTAAATTCAAACGCAATACTTCAGCGTCCATCGTAAGATTACCTTGACACGTATACGATACAGTTGTCCCATTTATGATAATATACCGAAAATTGTGAAACATAGGCCAAGGAACCGCGCTCAACCTTGACAAAAAGTATTATCTTTCACATACATAACGAGATGATAAAACGGTTTATGTAAATAACGAATCTTTTTTTTCTAATACATTTATTCTTACACGTGTTATCATGTTAATTGTTTGTGCTCAATACAATAATAAAATTGCAAAGTTTAAGTAGCACGATACAAATTACTAACTGTACTTCAAAACCTTTGTTATATACAATTTTGGCTATTTGAGATCAATTGAGGTCACAAATACTCAAATTCCTATCACAATTGATATGATTTTGCCAAAATAATTACATTATTTTGATCAAATCAAATCGCTCATTTGTTGATTCGCGTAAGTCTTGATCAAATGTCTAGAATGTGGTAAATGACTTTTTTTTTTGGAGCAACGATGTAACAGACAGACGTCATATTTAAAATATCTGTAGGTATTATTTGGTTGAAAAAACATCTATCTAATCAAAGATCATACTTTTTCGTTAAATCATACTTCTAAGTGAGAAGTATGAGAAGTTGCGGAATACTGGGCAGCAAAAATTTAAAAGAAAAAAAGAGGAAACATCATCGACACGAAGAAGAAGAAGAAGAAGTGAGAAGTGTAAGGAGAAGTGGTTCAATATAAATCTTATCATAATTGGTTCAGCGCTTTTTGAAAAATCATCAAAAATCTAAAATTTTCATACGTCGATGACATTT
Source organism: Ectropis grisescens (assembly GCA_017562165.1). Taxonomy (NCBI): domain Eukaryota; kingdom Metazoa; phylum Arthropoda; class Insecta; order Lepidoptera; family Geometridae; genus Ectropis; species Ectropis grisescens. Next base: position 9,713,160 of record CM029767.1, on the reverse strand, counting down.
TCATTTTTTCCAAAACCTTGCTGTCACTAACATGTTTAATCGGTTTCACAAATTTAGGAGGAGGCGAGTGTCTGAGTTTAATTTTAAATTGAATTCGGTGTTTTAGACTACTTCTATCAATTTGCTATGGAATCCTGCATTGTTATTGTACGTGTCCTTTTTTTATAAAATCTCGTGAGAAAAGATAAAACAAAGCTACCATCATCTACAGACTATGAATTTAAAAATTGTATTCGCATATTAAAATTGCATTTTCCAAAAGCAATTTGGACTAATTGTACGTACTCCTTTTAACTTATTTTGAAGAAGGAGGAGGTTCGTGTACTCTTTGTTCTCACCTATTTATTACTCGAAGTAGCCTGAACCAATTCAGAAAATTATTTTTGTTTCAAAGGAATTTCTTCACAGGTTAAATAAATCTGTCAAACTGTTTTTAATAAGTTACAAAATCAAAAAATGTACTAAAATTGATGATTATCTTCTATATTCTGATAACAATGCATTCCAATACACAGGTATTGCGTAGTATAGTATGGCTTTGCTTATCTCCTTGAGGGAGAGGGCCCTGGTCCCAGCAGCGGGAACTTAATTTGGGTTGCTTAAGAAATACTTGTCTTCAAACCAAGATCTTGATTGGATTCTTAAATAATCGAGCACTACTAAGAAATTCAGGATTTTTAAGATACTTTACTAATATTATAAATACGAAAGTTTGGATATTTGTTCATCAATCACGTCGCAATGTTTGATCGGATTGGATTGAAAGTTTAAATTTATTTTCATAGTGGGATAATAAAATTACGATTACGAGAAATACGCGGGTATACCAAAGATACGCTGCTAGTAATGCAAAATGATCTAGTACTAAAACTTTTTGAAAATGAAAGCTTCTCTGGTTTCGTCTGGCGTTTTCACACCAGACAATTGCCATTGAAGTAAAGCTAACTAGAACCATCGAGATAAGGAAAAATTGATTTTATCTGAATCTTGTATATTTTTATTTTTTTTAACGTCACGACCATTAAAATTTTGATTTTTAATTTTTTTTATTTTGTTGTGTAAAAATCGCTACAAAACCGGTAATACAGACACCATCCTCAGCCGCCAACATCTTTTTTCACTACAAAAAATGTAAATTCTATTTTTTTATACAATACGGGCAAGCCAATACGACTGATGGTAAGCAGCAAGTCTGCCCATTACAGTGCAGTGCTACGAAGCTATTAGAGCACATAGAATACAAATAGCCTAGCAATAGCCTATACTGCCTAACACAGCACTGCTTTTCAAACAAAGATTTAAGATGAGTTTTCTACTACCCCTATATTTTTTCTGGAAACATTATTTCAACCGGAACACAGTAATATTTGAACAGTACTAATTGTTGGTAGAATAACTGGCAGAAGTACACCAATACCATACAAAGTCCTACCACTTAAAAACATACATTTTTTTGTAGCTCTGATTTATTTACATTTTCAAAGCTTCGCACAGCAAACAGCATACAAAAAGTAACGTAGGCAATAAATGTTACCAGACAAAAACTTATCATTCGAATACTTTGTGTCTTATGAGCAATAGAAAACGAGTTAAAACAATTAGCAACACAACAGTCACAGTAAAAATATCTGAAAATACTCAAATAGGTAAATTAAAAAAGAACTTGCCATGACAAACTGGCGTTTCGGTGGGACCGGAATGAGATCGCTGATGCCACATGTTTCACTGAGATCAGACCCAGGCAGCAGACGCTGAGGTAGCCCTATAGCTTCATCGTGAGTGACTGGCCACGCCAGACACCATTTAGAATTAGGTTCCTTGCATGTTATGTACACCTGAAATCAACACAAATCTTAAGCTAAGAACTCATGGAGCGGTTTCCAACAGCGCGGGGCGCGGGCCCGCGGCGTGCGACGGTTTAATTTCAAAACTCACGAGACTGCTGGTTTTCGCGGTTTCGCAGCCAACGCGGGTGAGATGTTCGTCCGCAAACGTGGCGGGTGATGGGCGGGCGGCGACTGCGCGGGAGCCGCATGGTAGCCGCGCGCGTCGCGGGTGTAAACAGCGTTGTAAGTTTTGGTTTAATTTTTAACCCCCGACCAAAAAAAGGGGTGTTATAAGTTTGACGTCGATGTCTGTCTGTCTGTCTGTCTGTCTGTCTGTCTGTGTGTGTGTCTGTCTGTGGCACCGTAGAGCTCAAACGGATGGGCCGATTTCAATGCGTTTTTTTTATTTGAAGGTTGATATTTGTGCGGATGTTCTTAGCTATGTTTGGTTAATATGGATTCAAGATGGCCGCCTCCACAAAATGGCGGACAAAATATTTCTTCACAACCTACCTCAATATGGGTATCAAATGAAAGGGCTTGACCAGTAGAATACAATACATAATAACAAATTTCAAATCCAAGATGGCCGCCACCACAAAATGGCGAATTATATTATTTTTTTCACTACTACCACAATATGAGTATCAAATGAAAGGGCTTGACTAGTAGAATACTTTGCACTATGACAAATTTCAAATCCAAGATGGCCGCTACCACAAAATGGCGAATTACATTTATTTTTTCCCAACTCCTTAATATGGGTATCAAATGAAAGGGCTTGACTAGTAGAATGTTGTACAGATCCGAGGTAGTCGGGGGTTAATCAAAAAATTTAATTTTGTTCTTGTTTACATATAAATCTTCATTCTACAGAAGTTGAGGGCCCGCACCCGCGTCCGGGCGCGTTTTTAAACCGCTTCATGAGTTTTAAGTCTTAGGAAACGATACGTAGGCCTGACTTATGTCAAGAAATGTCATTAAGGAGTTCCTTAATTATATTTCTTGACATAAGCATGAAACATTGCGTTACATAACATAATAATTTAATAGTCGTTTATTCCTCGGAAAGATAGGTTAAAATAAATTTATGATTCGATAATAAAAATGTGATTTTGCCCATAGTATACATTTAACCTACAGCACTTATGAATGACGTATCTACCTAGGGTACAGTCCTACATATCCAACGACGAATGATTTTTTTTAAATCGGTCCTGTAGTTCCTGATTATAGCGAGTCCAAAAAAAAAAGCTCTTCAAGTTTATAATATTAGTACTTATAGATAATAATTAAAAATAACAATGATAAACAATACAATTTTCATAATGACCAAATGTTATTATTTTATAAACTTATCCTCTGATATTTATATCTGTCCGTGTAAAGTTTAGGTCTTGTTATATTTGAAAAGCACCTAGTAGATATTCATTTGTTTCTACATACTCCGAATTAAACTACTGCATTGCAGCACTGATTTTCATGAAGCTCATTTAATAATATTTTTAATAATTTTCAATGATTTAGTGGAGCGGAGTTAATGTGTTTGTGTTTTTTTTTATAAATATGTAGTTCATTGTAGCATTCTAAACTATCTATATATTTAAAAGCGATAGCTCACTCATCATGAAATCTCAAAAAGTACAAATGCTAAGAGTCTGAGATTTTGCATGTAGATGCCTTTTAGCACGTAGGCGCTCGCTAAGACGGGGATTACGAAATTCAACCCCTAAGAGGGTGAAACAAAACATGGACGGTTGTATGAAAATTCCGTCATATTGAAAGTTATTAGAACGAAACCTAATGAACTGATTTCAATGAAATTCGATACACAGATAGACTAGATCCCAAGATAGGACTCCTAGGTCTCTTTTTATTATGGAAAAGGGTTGAAATGGGGGATGAAAGTTTATTTGGAAATTCTCAATTGTTGAAGATAAAACCATGAAATGTTGTATCTAGACACTTGACACGAGTGAATCAAATAAAGGTTTGTTCTAGCAATTTTCTATTTTCGAACTGTACAAGGGTGAAATAGGGGCTTAAATGGGCGATGAAAGTGTGTATAGAAGTTCGTCATCGTTGGTAATAAAATCATGAAACTTTGTTTTTTACATACTTGACACGAAGCCAATAAATGTTTGTTTTAGCAGTTTTGAAATTTCGAGCTTGATGGGGATGAAACAGGGGTTGATATGAGTAATAAAAGTCTTTATTATGGAAGTTCGTCATAAATGAAGCTGAAACTTCGTAAACACTTGACGCGAAGTAAATAAATGTTTGTGCTAGCAATTTTGTAATTTCGAACTGTACGGGGATGAAAGTTTATATCTAATATCGTCATTGTTGAAGATAAAACCACGACATTTTGCAACTATACACTTGATATCCATTATATGTTATAAATATGAAAGTAACTCTTTGTGTCTGTGACGCTTTAACGCTTAAACCACTGAACCGCTTTTGATGAAATTGTAAAATAATCTTTCTTCTCTATATATAAAAATGTTATGTTGGTTTGTGTACGCTTCAAAAACTCAAAAAGTTCTGCACCGATTGAGCTGAAATTTTACTAAGATATATAATCCGCATTAAGGATTGTTTTTATCTAATTTTTGCATTACAATGTGCCACAGCGAAGCGTGGCAGGTTACATCTATTCTCAATATATATAAAAATGTTATGTTGGTTTGTGTACGCTTCAAAAACTCAAAAAGTACTGCACAGATCGAGCTGAAATTTTAGAAGGATATATAATCCGCATCAAGGATGGTTTTTATCTAATTTTTACATCACAATGTGTCGCAGCGAAGCGTGGCAGGGTACATCTAGTGTTACTAATGTATATTTGTCTAGGTGTACAAATACTGCCTCAGTTATCTTAACAATTATTTCGCGCGGCCGAAGTCGCGGGTAAAAGCTAGTGCTTAATTACTGTATTCATTTAAATGTGGCAAAATGTTGTATGAGGTTGCTCTGAAGGGGTAGGTTTATTTACTTTACAGCGAAGCAACAGTTGACCCTTTGGAATTAGGTCATTTTATGCATACCCGTGTGCAGCCTGACCTACATTAAAACCGGGTTCTGCCAAACGCACCTCCTTTGTCTCGGAAAGCCCCGGAAAAATATATTTGCGAGTCCTAAGGCTTAAATTAAAATAAGGATATTAAATCGGTAATTCAGCCCTAGCTATTTTTAATTCTACGTATGAATAAAATAATGAAAGTTTATTAATGAATAAAAAAACGAAAAGATCGCATGAAATAAAATAAATGAACAAAAATAATTCGCGTGCGTTAAAAAATCTTACTTGTTTTTTTGTTGCAGCGTTGGCGACGGTTAGGGCGAGTAGCAGGGTGGATAGAAGTTTAAGGGCGGCCGTCGGTCGCGGAGCCATCGCCACACGACTCATGCCGGAGGAGGCGCAGTGACGGTCTGCCGTCGGCCGCCGGGCCAGCCGCCTCGCGACCCGGCCCCCACCGCGACCCAAGATGAACCCGCACCAGATATAAGTTCACCCACCTAATTTCGGTGATAGCGACCAGATTTGCCACATTTTGACTTATGAGGAAGTATCTTGGTCAGAGATACCACGAGTTCCTATAATGCGAGTGCTAGCTATGCTCGATGGCTTTAGTGAAACACATCAGTAAACACATTTACAACAATACCAAAGTAAGAAACATACATATGTATTTACTTCATGACCCAGTGACACATATTCGGTTCTAGCCTCGAAACAAAGAAAACGTTGCCGTGATAATTAATCTTAAAATCAAATTATATCTCACAATACCTTTACCGAAAAATACAATGAATAAAAATAAAAGTAAATAATGATGTATGTAATAATATAATAGGAAAAAATAGTTCTTTTGTAATTTTGTAGTGGTATGGCTCTTTGAAGAGTCCGCCTGGGAAAGTACCACATCTTTGCCAGTTATTCTACCGCCAAGCAGTAATGTGGAACATTACTGTGTTTTTTTTTACTTTTTATAGGCTCACACTTGACCGCCATCTCGCCTGATGTTAAGCGACGATGCGGTCCACGATGGAGCGTGTTTACCTAGAAGAAACCGGATGTGATGTGTTCGGATTTGAAGGGCAAGGTTTCCATAGAAATTACAGGGCATAGATATGGATCATCTTTTATCTCTGGGTGACAAGCGCAGTGCAGTGCTAGGTATAGTTTTGGACTCTTCATGTACCAATAGCTGCGTCTCACTGTCACTGTGTTGTTATGCAGGCGTGTAGGTTACCATCAGACACATGTCCTGCTCGTCTTGTCATTATATTCATTATAACACATACTCGTAGTTAATAGAAGGCGTCTAATAAGCATTTTGTGCATCATTGTGAACAAATTTTACTCTGACGGTGACTGTACTCGTAAAGAAAAATCTACGCATTTCGTAAAGACCAAAGACTACTTTTATGGAATTGCTATTTTTTTTTCGTGATTTCAAAGCTGCCCAATAACAATAGGTATTAAAATAATAAACATAATACGGCCTTTTCGGATCAATACAAGTATTTTATATAACCCTAATTATTTTATAAAAAAAATCTTGTAAGTATAATATTTACTATCGTACCTACTCCTCCCAAAGCCCTAGACGGATTTTTATGTGTAAATTTGGTAAGTACGAGAATATAGATCGTAAGATATATTTCACCCTCCTGAGAGCGCCTTTAATTTTTTTAACCGACTTCCAAAAAGTAGGAGGTTATCAATTCGACCCCGATTTTTTTTTCTCGATCTTATTTTTTTGCGTGACCAACATCCAAATAATTTTCAAAGTCGTTTATTCATTTTTCTGAGTCTTTCATTGATGAATGTATGAATAAATGAAGTAATTTACATGAAGTGTCACGTCTAACTGTCTCTTTGACAGTTGATTCGGTTTATATCTTCCTCTTTCTACGGTTTACATGATCGATATAATTAAAGAAACGAAGATGAGGTATGCTATAATCTAAAGACAACATAACGTGGCGAAAATTTGTTTGAAAAATTTTAAAATTGAATTGTCACGAACGTACACAATTGTCAGCGAACGTACACAACTCCTTGTTGCGACTGAGACTAAATCAGGAGACGTCACCTGATTTTGCATCGCCATAGTAGAAGCGCGTTTGCCGCTTCTGCCGTTTTTAAGAGTTTGATGGTTTACATTGTTTATGGCGGAACCGCGGAACAACATTTGCGAAGTCAGCTATTAGTTTAATGGAGTAAAATCCCAGGGCCGCCAGACGTCACGAATTTTCTGATGAACGAAATGTGTACCATTGAGTAGAGTTAGTACGTACTAAGAACACATGCTTACCCGCTAACTTGCTTACGGGCAATTTTGAGATATGGGGTCCAGAAGGTACATTACTTACTTCACGTATTTTCTGATAATTGTCCCCATTTGACGATTGTCCACATTTCGTTCATCAGAAAATACGTGACGTCTGGTGGCTCTGGGATCTTGGACTATTAGTATAATATGCGTCATTATTCATGATCTCTGCCCTTTCTGGCTACCCGAACGTTCGATAGGCAGCAGAGGCCACACACAGAGTGTGAGTTTCAAATTGAGAAATGTATGTATGTATTCACGATTTTTATAACCATGTACAAAACAATTCGAGCTACTAATACTTACCATCATCATTAGAATTTTACTCACCTCACTGCAGGCAGTCTCCTCACTCTTTCATCGATTTCCCCTAAATTGTGCTATATGGTGTAAGGGTCTGATATAGAATTAGCCAAGTACACTGCGGCTATACTAGGTTGATTCAAACATAGATCGTCTACGATCTTTGGATTCAAGTAGGTAATAAGTTGTCAGCGTCAAGATTTCTAGTCTAATTTGATACTCGATTTTTGCATTCAGACGTAATCTGTATTCAAAGCGAAGTAATTGATAGAAGAGTGAAGTTCTTAACTTCGTAACCAGTTTTTTTTTTCGTTCATTTCTTCATTCTGAAAACGACACCGTATTATTTGCAAAGGTACTTTTAAACTGCTTTAAGGAAAACACAAACAGTCGTCTTGGTGATCATCCTCACCCTTCGCGCCCACTTTTGCCCAAAAGCCTCACTTTTTCGTCTTCTCTGGCAGGTGCAACAATCACATTATGCTATCTACTTGTAATTCAGAAAATTGTAATTGCTGAGAATGTTGCTGCAAATAAAGCTACAGGAAATTGTAATAATGTAATAGTGGTTCTGACAGGATAAAGTAAAATTGGTTTGAATAGAATTTAATTTAAAACTATAAATCAACAACGATGTTCAAAGCAGATAGATATTAGCCTAAATTGAATACAGCGACTACAAAACGTACAAAAAAGTCAACCTTTAGAAAATATTTCAATAAACCTTTAGGCCTAAGCTTTTACAAGTTTTTGAGCTAGGAATTTCACTATAAGCTAGGCATTACAACCTCGTTATTTCTGAGCTGACGTTGGAGTCTTTTTTCTTGTATGTGTGTGTAGAGTAGATGAAATGGTGCGCGTAGTAGGAATTGGAGTGTGGGTCGGCTGGGCTCTTAGTATGGGCGTGGTGCGGCGCGCGCCGATAATAGTCCGTTTCGCCGACACTGGAGGCGCATTCACAAGCCAGTCGGCTCTCGGAGCCACTGCTCTCCAGCTGGTACTTAGGAACCATGACCAGGTTCTCTGTGGACTTGGTCGGAGGGCAGTGGCTATGGCTCCGTGTATAAACGCCATACTGATGTGGCATAGCGCCGCCGCTTGCCCGGTGGGAGTGCTTTTTCCGGAGGTGGTGGTCCATACTCGTGTTGATTTTGCAAACTGCGCCCGCTGTGACTACGCCCGTGACTCTTCGAACGATTCGGATGTTTTGTATTAGTACCAGTATCAAGATATCCGTACCCAAAACCATAACCTCCAAAAGCTTTTGTCGTTAGGTTGTCCCATGATTTTGGTTTCACATGCTGATGGGAGCTCTGATACTGGATCTTCGGCGAAGACTTCGCTTCGGAACGATCGTTATCCCAGAATAGAGTATCACTGCTGAGCGAAGTGCTGTAACTTGATGCTGAGTTCTCGCAATGAACGGTAGCGTTGCTTGTTGCATACGACTGCAAACTGCATTGACTCGTCTGGGTAGATTCAGTCGTTAAGTACCGATACCGACCAGAGCATTGCCCCGACGAGCAAACCTTCTTGTTGCGAGGGTGGGAAGCATTATCTGTCTTTTGTGTTGACTTGTCTACTTGTTGACATTTTTCTTTGCGTTTGTGCTCTTTCGAACATTCTTTTTTCCGTCTTGTCTTCTTTCTGCTATTAGGCACGCAATGCGGATCGCAACACGGGCTAGCCAAGTCATAAGCTTCCAGACTATTGGCGTCTTGGTTATTATATGCGGGCATACAAGGGGCACAACTATGACTGTGGCTGCTCCGATGACCTTTGTTGTGTTTCCCACTCCTGGTTTTGACGTAAGTCTCAGACGCTCTATGGCACTCGCCCTGTGCCTTAACTATGTAATGATGACAATCACGCCTATTTCTTGGCGATCCCACAGTAATGACAAAGCTACCGGTGCGTAAATTAGGTTGTATCAAGCACGTACCATACCGAGGGTCTAGATATTGGTACATGAATACGTTAGGTTGCGGTGGTTTGGCGGCGGTTACATTTTCGCTGGATAACGTCGGCCGGCAATATGCGTTGTTGTTTTCCCCTGCAGTGTTGTCCTCAGAGTCGGATATGACATCTGAAGGTGACGTTTTCTTTTTCTGTGACGGGAGGCTGTGAGTTTTCCAATTGGAGTCGAAGAGTTGACGTTCGCGTACGGTTAGTTGTTCAAGTTCGCGCATTTTCGATTGGAGAGCTCGTTGTATATTGATGTACTTAAGATGTAGTTCAACTTTTCTAACGCAGTCTTCGAATATGACGACCATTCGCATTCTGGAGTCGCAGCTGTTGATGGCGTCGACAACGGCTGCGTGGTCTGCGCGCTCGACATCGGCTCCGTTGATGGAGAGGATGACGTCACCCTCACGCATGCCGGCTGTGGCTGCCGCACCTTCACTCTCCACATGGTCAACATAAGTTATTACTTCTATTTCTTGTTCCTGTAAAACACGGAACTTTTGAGACTGGTAATAAAATAGGACGGAATTGTGCGTTTTACTAGTAGCCGCATATCGGCCCTTTACCCGTAATTTAGGTCTCAATTTGGTATTTTATTTCTTGAAAAGATTATTGGCTGTGTAACTTGAGCCAGTAAAGCTGAAGGAATTATGAAAATAATTAATCAGCTCGCGAGAGATGACTACCCAACAGACATAACTAAGCTTTTGCGCACGCGTGTGTCTGTGGTAATTAATGTGTGATTGCCAGAAAAGTTGTTCAAACCCGAGTATAATACATAGATACATACAATACTAACAAATAGGAACAAATATTACTTTGGGGCATCAGAATCGTTAAATAAAATTCAGCAGTTCAATACAATGGAGTATTGAATCTCTTTGTTTGTTAAGTATGAATAACATTTCAGTGTATGCTAAAGTTGTTTGCACAATATTAGACCTGATCACGTCAAATTGTTATATTTTAGTGCGTAATGTGTGTATTTAACTTGGCGGTCCCATTCATTTTATGGACCAGCCTGTTTTGTCCTTCCAATGTCAATGACATAAAGCGTCTGTAAATCAATAAGGGCTAAAAGATCGCGCATGCATGACATTATAAGTAGATAATCGTCTTCGCTTATTTATAGTAGGACAGTCGCGAATATTTCTGACTTACGGTTAAAACCCTGAAAATAATGAAAGAATAATCTATAAGTTTAAACTTTTGAAATTAGGGTATTTCACATTAATAAAACATTTAAGAGATAATCACCTTTTTGTAATGAATACCATAGCTCTGAAGCGTAAAGCCGTAACTACCATTCTTCTTTTCAACGATGATGGTTCTTCTTCGCCAGTCTTCGTCGGTTTTACCAGGTCGTTCCGATTTTATGGATTCTCTGATCTAAAATCAGAGTAAACATTGATATTCGTAGTTTTTGTGTAACAAGATGATAGATGCGCAGAAAATATACTAAATTAATATAGTATACGAATCATGTTATGACAATTGACATTGAATGACAAATAGTTAAATGCTTTTGTTTCCAGGGTAAACATTTTTTTAGCTTATTTAGAGTCTAAAGAACTTTAAATTTGACTGAAGCGATCTAAATTATTTAGTCACTCGTTTTTGTTTTGATTTTAGTTTTCAGCCAGTTTGTAAAAAATTATCTCGCGAAATCTATTACCTATACAAATGTAAATAAGATACACCATATTATAAATCTGAAGTTTTTTACTGTTTATTTGAACGCGCTAACCTCAGGAACTGCTGGTCCGAATTGAAAGATTATTTTCTTGTTGGATAGTCCTTTTATCGAGGATGCAACGTACCTACTATCAATAGGAGCGGAACATTAATGAAGAATGTATTAAAAAAAGCGGGAAACAATATTTACAATCTTATGTTATTTCTTGAGATTAACTAATTGATTAAAGTAATAGAATTATCCTGAAAGTACAGTTTATGTACATCTATAGTAATATTGTCTCCTTCGTCACATGTTTCACAATAAATAAATAGGTACTGTTTAATTACATATTGTATGTAAATTGTCTTCGAAAAAAGGTATAAACATAAATTAGAAACTTACTGAGTTGTCGAGGGAGTCCTCTTTGGAGTCACAGTTTAGTTTCTTGCCATTGCTCATAGTACTGGCGCATCGTTCGTTCAGTTTCGGGGAGCTCATGTTTATTGATTCCTATCTAACCGTCGGCTTGATTACAGTAAGTTAAATGGGAAATGGCGGAAAATCGCCATTTTATGGGAGCTGTTCTTACATTACTGGTGGAATGGATTACTAAGCATTTGAGTAGCGGTGGGCAGCGTGCTTACTGAACAGAAATCATTAATTCGCGCATGCGCGTGTTAACGCACCTGAGACCCTATTCACCATGACGACTAAGAGAAACACAGACACACTCCAAAATAAGTTGACATAAAAAAGCGCCGTATTGCGTCAAGTTACGGAATCAAGGTTTACTGGCAAACACTCGTATATATTGGTCAAAATGAATCGGGCCGCTATTCAGGGCGCATTGAACGGAGGTTTCAGAATATGAGGTAAAATATTGTCATAATAGATGAGTATAAGACATTGAATAAAAATCAATTAAGGACCCAGTATAGCTAATTGATTTACAAACAATAGACTGATAGATTAACATATAATTTATTATGCATGTAAGCGTTTAAGCGCATGTACATAATTATATCTAGAGGATCTCAAACGTTATTTTTAGATCACCTAAATATTTTTCACTGGACCTAATAGGTGTTTATTTAATTAATTTGGATAAAAAAATCGTGCAAGATTCACATTATTAAATGGGTCGCTCGATAACTTTTGGCAGAGTCGTTCTTATTTGTGATGTTATGTGCAAACATAACATTGTTCCGGTTTGAAGGGCAATGTTTCCAGAGAAATTACTGGGCGTAGACATAAATCATCTTATATCTCTGGTTGACGAGCTCCGTCCAGTGCTAGGTAATGATTTGGACTCCTCTGTTCCAATAGCTGCATGATACTGTGCTGTTATGGGCAGGCGTGCTGCTTACGATCAAGCAAACGCCATGCTCGTCCCATCCCATCCAACCTCTACCTCTTTACTATATAAAAAAAAACATTTCTACGGCCAACAATTTTAACAAATCATCCGATATTCGATAGTACTATGTTAATATACCGTTAATAGCGTTGTTTACTCGTTGATATTCAACTGGTACCAAATAATTGCCCTACCTATTATACAAAGTTCTTATGAACAATACCTACCCAAGGCTCTATATTTAGTCCTTTAGAAAATAGAGTAGGCATGTCTGGCGGCCTTGGGCTATCATTAGAGTACCTAATAGCTAAGAGGCTATAACTCTAATGATTTCACTACCGTGACCATATCTACTCGTATATATAAGTAGCAACCACATGGCGTTTACAAATCTTCAATGCATACTATCTGTTTGTTCCCAGATTCATGTCGCTTTATAATTTACTCCAGTTGTAGAAATATGGTGAGCTCCTTTAGAGTTTAGACAATTTCGTAATAGGTCCGCGAAATTTCAAGTATAGCTTTAACGGCATTCTTATCCTCAGTCCATATCAATTCAGAGGTGCTAATTGTAGAGGTAAGCAATTAGTTGGGTATGTAGTGTGGTTTTATTGTAATCTAGTTTATTTAATTTTAATATACATTGTTGTAGTTTTTCCTACAAATTTAATTCAAAAATCAATAAAGCAGCTGACTCATACTAAACGCTGATGATAATAATAATTGCTACTACTACATGCTTTGCTTTGCATTGCTTTTAAACTAATACAGATGTTCTGTGGCATCCACCAACAATCGAAGTCCCTTAGAATCCACGATTTTCAGGTTTCTGGATCAACGTGTTGATTTTAGCATAATGGACTACAGATGTATTGGGTATAGGCACAGGGATTTGTGTCAAATTATTATTAAAAGAGAGCAAGGGCGGTAAGCTGATAGATTGAATCCCAGCTTCAGGGGGGATCAAAGCAGCTCCATTCACAACTTTCACGGTGGGATTGAAGGATCTATCTGTTGCTTCCCTCTTGAACAGGCGTTGTATTATGTCGTAGTCCACGGACTTCTTCGTTCGTTCTTTTATTTCATCTAAAACAACAAAATTACACAAGATATTATTATGTTATTGTCGCTATTGATTATGTATTTAATTAATTATTCCTAGTTTTTCTAATTCGATAATATCTTATTAATTTGTAGACATACATCTTGTTAATAATGATGAATGATGTAATGAACCACATAAGCTTAAAACAATATTCTTAGTAAATTATCAAATACCCGCCAGGAAGAAATTTTCTATGGAAAATGTTTCCGCAGAACTTTTTTTTCCTGAGACAAAACATTTTACTAAGCGTTACCCCTAACATTCATCAGCATCATCATCAGCCGCAAGACGTCCACTGCTGAGCATAGGCCTCCCCTCTAGATTTCCACATCGAACGGTCCTGCGCAACCCCAAACATTAAAATTTCGTAAAAACATCTGATACAAAATCTCACTAAACTTGACAAAATGTTGGAAAAACTGTTATTTTTATTAGCTATTGAGGATTCCCAGTACGTGGGTACCTACTGGGAATAAATAACATCATAATAATGAATACAACGATACTTTAACACGTTGAATCAGTCTTCATATGAAATGTGTACTATTTTTGTATGCTCTTTATTTTGTTGTTATGTTATTAATTGATCGTGTTACAATTCACACGTTGTACATATATGAATACCACCTTTGACTTTGACTATATCGCAGTCGTGTAAAAAATATCTTTAGATATAGTGGCACATCTTTAGATATAGCCGTGTTATTGTGAAATTCTAAGCAGAATGATTCATTATAATTGAATTTATCGCCTGATTTTGTAGGTAGTATGGAATGACTGAAAGAGCAAACCATGTTCCTGGTATCCTGGTTACACAAGACTACCTTAGGAAACCAGTATCTGATGATGACATCCTAGAGAAATCGAGGAAAACTTTTTTACTTTATAAGTTATCTGTTGAAAGTCGGTTCTTTTTTGTTAAAATTATCATTTATTTAATGTGTTTTTGGAACGAAGTTCCATACGGCAGGCTTAGACGAGAAAATGATTTTGTTGCGCGACCGTACTGAAAAAAAACCGATACGTAATAAAACATATTACGGAAATGATGCCTAAAAGCTGCCCGTACTCAGTGTTGCCCCAGTTTTATTTTTCAGATTATCGTGCCATAGATAATAAAATTACGCAATGGTTTTTTGGAAATTTTGTTGCTTCTACGAGTTACGACAGTATTAAGTCACGGCTGGTCTAGTCGGGAGAACGGCGCCTACCGGAGACCCCGGGTTCAAACCCCTCACGCACCACAGTCTTTTCGAAGTCATGTGAATAATGCCGCTAACATAAAACGGAGAAGGAAAACATCGTGAGGAAACTGACATGCACTTAGAATCTTTCGCAGTCATGTGTCATCCACCAACCCGCACTGGGTCAGCTTGGTAGATTATGGCCTTAACTCTCTTCTTGCGAGAGAAGGCCCCGAGTCCCAGCAGTGGGGACATTTAGTGGGTTGTTGATGATGATATTATACGAAGGAACTTCGTATCTATTTGGTACATGGTGTTCCATAACACCACATCATTTCGATTTTTCTAAAACTGACCTGTAGATTCCGCGGGATGCAGAAACGATCTCAGCGCCAAATCGTTACCAAGATTATGTTCTCCCTTGTCTGAGACAGGGGCGAAGCCTACAAGTGTTTGTGCCGTTACGTTGGTCAGGAAAGGCTCTGGTACCTTGCTTAAGTCCACGTTTGTGCCGTTTGTGCGATAAAATGTAACTGATTCTTGGTTTCCCCTGAAAAGGTGTCAGAGGTGTTATGTTAGTAGTGATACGATTATTTTGCTTCTTATTTTTCTGCTAGGCTTCTCCCTGCAACTTCAACCTTGTAACTTCATTTGTGTTTAAGACGAGAGAAGAGATATATCTAAATTGATTTCTTAAAGGTAACGCGATCAACCAAAGACGATCCCGTAGCTTAACATCCTATTAATGATTGAAATTAAATAATGATGTTAATTTTGATGATGATGGAATTGTTCATGTGGTGATGGAATCCTATCTGATCTGAAATAGAGCATAGAAGTCTAGCTACCATCTTTGTATCCTGGAAAAATAACGGGAAACGAAACTAAGAGGGTAAGGGCGGGGGCGGGCTTTCCAACCAGCTTTAAAGTCGTATACAGAAACTTATCTTTCTTCTTAGTATAGGTTTTTTTCGTCGAATCATTTGTTCCACCCATTGTGTGTTAATTTTTACAGGAGAAAAGTATTAGTCAATGACGCGAATGTAAAACTAAATTCAAAAACACGCAGCCCCACACATTTTGGAACACAAACTTAATTTAATCACTCTAATGTTAATGTTTTTTTTTTATTTTGATAGGTTTACACTTGACCGCCATCTCGCCTGATATTAAGCGACGATGCGGTCTACGATGGAGCGTGTTTACCTAGAAGAAACCGATTCACTCTCGAAAGTTATAAAGCCGAATGTTTGTTCCCATGTAATATAGAATGAATTTACAACTATATACGTATTTTATCAGCTATGTGACTCCCATAGTACAAGCTTTGTTTAATGTGAGGTCAGATGGTACCACCAATATTTATTTATGGCTGTAACGTACAAACGGATTTGAATGGAATGATATTCGTGGTAAGTTACCTTTATTACCGTATTACCTTTTTTTGACGCGGAGGAAATGTATTTACTTATGCCCTTCCGCCTGGGAGAGACGGTCGAGTTATGTCAGACTCGCACCATAGATGGGCATAGTGTCTACTGACTAAAACCTACACAGGGTTCCATCTTTGCTGCTGACGGCGGGAACACGGGACCGATTTCGCGTTCTTCCGCAAAACAGCCGCGGCTTGCCCGTCTCCGGGCGTCTCCTGTGGGACATAACCCCGTCACCGACGCACCTGAACCCACGATACCCCGTAACCACCTCGGGGAACAATCGGTAAGTGGCTGGCCATAGCGGCACTCCTTTTCCTCTGCTGACCTGCCGCGTTCACCATCTAACGGTGGCGACCCTGCCAAGGCCGTGACGGGCAGAAAATCGGCGCATCGTAATACCGATGATCCTCTCCCGCCGCGGCCTCCACCCCACAGCCTCGATGCCCACCCCCAATATAACGGCCCACCTTAGTTGTGCCGGCGCCCATACAGTCATACCGTGCAGGTGCATAAGTTTAGTCACACACCGCAAAGCACAGTTCATTTACTTAAAAACTACAATAAATTTTCACTTACGTAAAGTTAAAATTATCCGTCATATTATCGGTTTTGTTTGTTAAAATACCAACTTGGTAAACCATAGCTTGTATGACGTACCTGCGAAAAGAAACCTTGTCAAATTACAAACAACTCCAAAATGTTTAAAGTATGATAGTTGGCGTCTATCTGACGTCTTGTGTGATTTGAACATTCTTTGTCTAAATCTAAGTTTCAGGCTTGTTGCTTACCATCAGGCGCATGTTATTTCATTAACCGTCTTGTTATTTTAAATTATAAAACAAAACTTACATATCTTTACTATAGTCTGTGAAGTTGGTGTCATATTTAACATTATCACTCAGTTTTGCTGAAGGTGTTTCCATGTTTTCCAAGTCTATACATATTCCATGCATAACACCAAACGTCATGACCAAAAACAAGATCTGTTGAGAAAGCAAATATAAGGTTACACCGAAATATCATATTAAGCCGATGGGGACGCATCAATGTCAAAAACTTGTGTTTTAAAATAACCACTGTAATCATTAAAAAACAACTCCTATATAAGTCATTAATATTTTTACCTTCTAAATAAATTAATTAACGCATGCCTTTATACTACAGTGCATTCGTTCAAAGCTCTAAAAAACCAGTGCATTTTAGATAACCGTTACATCAAAAAAAATTTGATAAGATTTACGTCAAACAAACGTACAAACAACAACTTATACAACTTAAAGAGACAAAAATTGGACTTAAGTTAAGTTTTATAATACATTGGGAAGTAACATATCTTTTCTAAATAAAATAACAATTGAAGGTCATAAAACATAGGCCGAGCGAGACTTGATTCCCAAATACTTGTGTAGTTTACGAATTCGTCAGTTGAACTGGACAAAATAGTGAAATGATGATGTTAACTACACACGGACCCAATTAAAACGTAACCTCACTATTTGCACAAATATCCTTAGGTTACAATTTAATTTTAACAATATCTTACCAGGAGGTTCATTATTATTTCGTAAACAAAACTGAACTGATGCGATTGTCCCTACAGCTGGCCTTTAAGTAACAAATGAATTCTTAATTCAATTAACAGGTGCAGAGATGTTAACTGCAAGCTGCTGTTAGTTTAATTTGCAAATAAATGCTACTTAAACATACAGTTCTTAATAAATATTATGCGTGGTTTTCCTCACCATCACAGAAGGACCATACATTTCGCGTAAATATGTTCTAGATAGAGTTGAGAGATCTTGTGAGTTCACAACTTTTCACAGTTAAAGAACTGAGTCGAGGGACTTGTTTTTATTAGGGTTCCGTACCCAAAGGGTACAAACGGGACCCTATTACTAAGACTTCGCTGTCCGTCCGACAGTCCGTCTGTCCCAGGCTGTATCTCCAGAACGGTGATAGCTAACCAGTTGAAATTTTCACAGATGATGTATTTATATTGCCGCTATAACAACAAATACAAAAAATAAAATAAATATTTAAGTGGGGCTCCCATACAACAAACATTTTTTACCGTTTCTTGCTCGATACTAATAACGGAATACCTATTCACAGAATATTTATTTTAGATTATCTTTAAATCCTAATGAATTAAAATAAAATAAATAATAAAGGGTTTTTTATAAAAAAATGTTTACCAATACAATAAAAGATGTTTTGCCGTTTATTTGCAAGAGGTATGGAACCCTTCGTGCGCGCCGGCCAGCCGCAGGCCGGTTTTTTACGTTATGTTTGATGGCATTTTTACCTAAATATAGGTAAATACCTACTTAGATAAAAATCTACAGCTAAGTTCACTAGAGCAGATACTATTTTTTCTGGTATGTAAAACTTATCCTGTTTCGGCTAGCAGACTTTCGGCGCAACCGCGACATTTTTAATAAAATAATCTCAGAGTTTGGTTCAGACGGCCTGTACCTACCCCCTACCAAACTTACGGCTAGTGCAGAAGCCATAGGGCCCTGTTTTAAATTTACATGCATATTTACAGCATACCTAGAAGCATACCTACATGAATCACGCTTGGAATGATATTCTGTCATTGGAATACAATTCAATATTGTTACTCAGTTTTTCTCCTATTTTGCTCGCTATCAAATTCATCTAAACAAAATGTCAAGTGCCGACGGAACCAGTCGAATATCTCAACGGGTATCAGCGCGTTATCTCCTCAAAGGTGCAGTATCAGCCAGTGTGATGCTGCCCTGTGATAGAATAGGTCTACAACTAGTGTAGATTTACGTTGATCTAGCGGAGCTCGAAGCTCGCACTCGCTCAAGATGGGCATTAATAAGCCTATGGTGGTCGCTGGCATCATTACCTTGGTGAGGACCATATTTCTGGGATAACGAATCAGTTCAATATGCAAATAACTGTCATACCCCAACTTGCAAACTCATAGTATCTCATGGTGTCTTATAGTTATTTACGTATTGAACAACTTGTACCTATGCCATTGCCCACATTGATTTTGATTGATTTATTTTTAACTATGGCTGTATTTCGAAAATTAACGGCTGTGCCAGTACCAGATTTATAAAAATCAATAGATCCGTGTTAGATGTCTAATTTTAACAATGTGCTGAAAATGTTATAAATACGGCGTGAATTTCTTAACAATTATTGCTATGGAAGCGATAGCATAGCATACATTGGAAAATATTGGTCTTATGTCTGCACTGTGTCTGGGTGTTTCTATTTATAATAAGTATGTATTTAAAACTATATATTTAAGTATTATATCAGCTATCTGGCCACCATAGTACAAGCTATGCTTAGTTTGGGGTCAGATGGTGTTGTGTGTGAATTGTCCACCAATATTTAAAAATCAATATTTGAATTTAAACATTTCGGAAGTGGAGGTGTATATCCATGGGAACGTTTATGGATCTGGTGCTGTCGGATTTTAGTTAATTTTAAGAGCTGTGCGTTTGATTTTCATCTTGCAAATTTCTTGTCCGTTTTTTTAACTTTTGATTGATACACGTGGAAATAGAACAGTTTTAACCAAAATGAATTAATTAGACGAAACACAATGCATTTATTCAAAATTATTTCTGCTGTCAAACAACTCAATATGTACCAATTAAGTACCTATATATCTACTATAATATATTTATAATACGGTTATTTACTATATCATATTTATAATATAGATATTTAGATATACAGCATCAATTTAATTTTTATCAAAATTAAAAAAAAACGCTTGTGATCAAAATTTTATCATCACTGCACATAATTGTTCTAGTTTTCTTTTCCTGGATGTTTATATCCTACAGGGTGAGATATATTCCACATCGTTTCCACCATATATAAGTAATATAACTAAATTTACCTCCGTTATACACAATAATTATACGACTTGATTGATCAAAAATATACTTTTATCGGACACTTAATAAATGTTTCACCACGGTCTGTCAGTAGCATAAATACCGGTAAAAATTTTGAACTACCATAAGTCTCTTAAAAAAATGTCTTGAACGCAGAGCTGCTAATCACCCCTTCTCGCCCGCGTCATTCTGTAAATAAATTAATCTAATATATACAATTCTCGTGTCGCGGTGTTTGTGGTTAAACTCCTCCTATGCGGCTTGACCGATTCTCATGAAATCTTGTGAGCATATTGAGTAGGTCTGAGAATCGGCCAACATCTATTTTTCACACCCCTAAATGATAAGGGTTGTTCACCCCTAAAAAATATTTTTTAATTTTTATTCAATTTTTTTTGTTTTTATTTTTTTATAATGTACCCACCCAATTTTTTAATCTATATATATAAAAATCGATGCCACTTTTCGTTGTAAGTGAACTCCTTCTAAACTGCTTGACCGATTTGAATGATTTTTATTGTAGTATACGCTTGGGTAGGGCCCTGGAAGGTTTAGATTCACAAATCAGCCCGGCCGATGGCTTGATTGCACTTGTTATTTTGGTTACTATCCGAGCGAAGCCGGGACGGGCCGCTAGTATATAATATATAAATATTGATGGGTATTCTTTACTAACTAGCCAAGCAAAGCTTGTATTGCCTGATAGCTCATAGAATACTTAAATAATTAATAATTAGATACATACTCATGAGATATAGAAACATTGCAGTCTTTCTTATGCTACATTTTATGTAAAATTGAAAATGAATTAATATTGCTTTATGGTTGAAGTTGGACTACGTGGAGACTAGTTTTTATAAACTTGCATGGTGAAATAGCGAAAATGTTCTCTCACGATTGTATGATCACAATCGTAACAACAATAGTGAGGCACCCAATTTAACATGGATTAAAATGATTATGAACTAATTCTTAAACTAACATATTTAGGGCTTGCATGACATACTATTTGTCAAAATGAATATAAAATGTTTAACTACCTAACCAAATACACAACTTACTTTGTTTAAAAAATATGATGAATTCGAGTACATAATAATACCTAATTATGGATTATCCCAAAGGACCTACGTGAGTCATGGCAATGTATTTTATTTTATTTATAAAAGTCATATGGCTTATTGCATAAATTCATCATTGTATATAATGATACACAGAATTAGTACGTAGGTACTTCAGTAAAAATTGTTTTATTTTTGCCTAGCGATTTTATTAAATACTAATTTGCTTTAAATAATGATGTTGAATGTAAATATTAGATAATAAAACTTTGTCAGAACTAAATCTTTAAAAATATGAATGTAATTACTTATTGCCACACTGTGTCTAGTACAGTACAGTTTTGTAGTGGTAGGAGTCTTGCCAGAGTCCGGCTGGGGAAGTACTACCACCTTTATTCACCAGTTATTCTACCGCTAAGCAGTAATGTGCAAATATTACTGTGTTCCGGTTTGAAGGGCAATGTTTCCAGTGAAATTACAGGGAATAGAGATAAAACATCTTATATTTCTGGGTGACAAGCTAGGTAATGATTTGGACCTTCATGTTCCAATAGCTGTGTGTCACTACGCTGTTATGTGGCAGGCATATTGCTTACCACCAGGCACATGTCCAGCTCGTCTCGTCACTCTTTACTTTATAAAAAACATAGATTTAAAAAAGTTTTACATGTGCAAACAGTATGCCCATTGAGGGAATGCCAAATTTAAAATTTTACATTTTTTTCCAAGTGCTGATAAAATGGGTCAAATTACTAAGAAAGAAATATCTCCAGGCGACTTGGAAGTGGGACATAGCTTAGCAATAATTTCGTCAATAGTACACATGATAGTAAGAAATTATCTTCAACACTATCGATCGAGAGTTATTTGTCACTGATAAAGATAGCGACTTTGGCGTGGATGGGAATGACGCTAGCCAGCACTTCACCACTTCAATCGCTTGGTGACTTTCATTTCAACATTATTCAGTCATTTATTTGTCCAAGCTCAAGCTACCGGTGGTTAGGGCTGCAGAGTGAGGAACCTCCAGACGATGTGCGCTGTGTCAAGGATGACCACCTTCTGCATCTGACCCTTAACCCAACCGTTCAGCGAAAGTCTCTGGAGATGTTGGTCGAAACTAATCAGGCTATTTACCATAGCAAAAAAACATATATACACGTCATCACGAAAACATCGTGAGACAACCGGTGGTTTCTAAAAAAGAGACATCTTTCGATGACATGTTTTTGCTACCAACCCGCACTTAGCCAGCGTGCTAGATGACCTTGTAAGGGAAGACTTCAAGCCCCAGCTGTGGATCTATTTTTGTGATATCTCTTAGAAATGGGTTAAGAAAGGAACCTTAAATGATGCTTTTAAATATAAGCAAATTTTCAAGAGGGGATCAAAACTGAAATGAAAAAATTGGCTTTTCCATTTAAAAATAATCTTTGGACTCAGTTTAAAACTCAGATAAAAATATCTTCTCATTCTATAAAATGATGTGGGAACAACAGCAAAACTTCTCGTTATCAGAAAAAATGCATCAGTTATACGTAAAATTAATATAATTGTTTTGTTTTCGTTTCGTGTGATTTCAAAAATCAAAGAGCTGTAGTTGGCCGGTCTGTACACCGGCTGCTAGCTGCGTCTCATTCGCACTCGCTGTGGTTCTGGTATCTTGACTTTCCCCTTTCCTTGTCTTTACTATATTCTGTTGGGCTTTTAAAGTCTAATTTTTTTTAAACGCACCAAGCTCGTCTTTGAGGATGAATCCCAGGGTCGACTGACCGATAGGTTCAACTCTTTAGAAGCCCTGGCCTACTGATCGGCGTGAACTCTGCCCACGTGATCCGCCCACACCCATACCACAAAATCCTTTATTATTACTGTGTAGTACTGTAGTGGTCTCTAAGTGGTTGAAGATCGAAAAAAAAGGTAAATTTATTCGCAATTTAACCACAAACTTTAAACAAAAGAGTACTTTATGCGCGCGTTAATAAAATATTATGATTTTTCTCTCCTTCTCTAATAAACTATAGTGCGAAATTTCGCACACATATACCTACTCTAGACCTCTAGAGGATATATAGAGATAGACACTCTAGAGGTAGGTATATAAGTGTGCATAATGTCATACTCCTCCGTCCGCGCAATTAACGAAAAAAGTGGTACAAGTTTTTGCTTCACGAACAAACAATAAAGAATTCAGCCTACATTGCCTTATTGCAGATCAAACTTCTCCCTACTTTCTCCCCACCTTTCTCGATGTTAAACAGAAAGCGGCCATGCCCAAGTTGGACTGGGCATACAGTAATGTCGAATGCAGTAAAAGCTATACGATACCTTAATTTGCAAAACGAATAACTCCATAAGAGCAAATTTCACAGGAGTCACACTAAATCACCACTAAAATCTATTGCGTAACTGGTATTATCGTTATTTTAAGTGTTTATTAGTTAATAAGAAACACAATTTCCAAAGAGATGTTTGTTTTTTTCTTTTGATGCGTAAATTTTTAACCCCCGACCAAAAAAAGGGGTGTTATAAGTTTGACGTCGATGTCTGTCTGTCTGTCTGTGTGTGTGTCTGTCTGTGGCACCGTAGAGCTCAAACGGATGGGCCGATTTCGATTCGTTTTTTTTTTATTTGAAGGTTGATATTCGTGCGGATGTTCTTAGCTATGTTTGGTTAATATCGAATCAAGAGGGCCGCCTCCATAAAATGGCGGACAAAATATTTCTTCACAACCTACCTCAATATGGGTATCAAATGAAAGGGCTTGACTAGTAAAATACTATACAGTATGACAAATTCAAAATGGCCGCCACCACAAAATGGTGAACTATATATTTTTTTTCACTACTACCTCAATATGGGTATCAAATGAAAGGCTTGACTAGTAGAATGTTGTACAGATAACAAATCCGAGGTGGTCGGGGGTTAATCAAAATTTTTTTGTTTTATACTAGGTGAGTTTTTAGTGGCCCCTGTGAAATTTGCTATTATGGAGTTATTCGTTTTGCAAATTAAGGATGGTTTATATATTGTATATACTTACCAGCAGCTCCTCGCGGTGTTACCCGCGTAGTTCCCGTTCCCGTTATTTTGATAAAAACTGGTATAATCTACTCGTGTCTATATTCCAAATTTCAGCCCTATCCGTTCATAAGTTACGACGTGAGTGAACAACATCCATACATAGACATCTTTATGTATAAAAATGTTATGTTGGTTTGTGTACGCTTCAAAAACTCGAAAAGTTCTGCACCGATCGAGCTGAAATTTAACAGTAAGATATAATCCGCATCAATGATTGTTTTTATCTAATTTTTGCATCACAATGTGCCACAGCGAAGCGGGGCAGGGTACAGCTAGTTTATAATATTAGTTGGATCTGTTTTTGTTCTTTTGTTTGATCGTGTTGATCTATGATACCTACTTACACAATTTTTCACATGTCATTTTGATAGATCTACGCACGGGCAGAGGCAGAGGTATAAACTCACGGGGTAGGTACAGTTAGTTCCTTCAATATCCAAAAATTCTGACCAAATGAATGTGAAATCTTATATTCATTAAATTTAAGAATGCCAATTAGACATAGCTAGCTAAAAAGTAACTATTAAATATAGGTATAATAATTTTGTAGTGGTAGGACTCTTGGCAGAGTCCGCCTGGGGAAGTACCACACATTTGCCAGTAATTCTGCCACCAAGCAGTAATGTGCAAACATTACTGTGTTCCGGTTTGAAGAGCAATGTTTCCAGAGAAATTACAGGGCTTAGAGATACAAAATCTTAGATCTCTGAGTGACGAGCGCAGTGCAGTGCTAGGTAATGATTTGGACTCTTCATGTTCCAATAGCTGCGTGTCACTATGGTGTTATGTGTCAGGCATGTTGCTTACCATCAGGCACATGTCCTGATCCTCTCGTCACTCTTTATTTAAAAAAAAAAGAAAAAAAAGTATGTCGATTATCTTATCTTAGGTTTATCTTTATCTCGCGTCACTAAATGATTTCGCAGTGGGAATCGATTGAATACCTAGTCTCCGAAATTCTTTACCGATAACATTTATTAAGGACGCTTATCATTTAAGCATTCGTGTTTACTTATAAATGATATATTTACCTGATACAAAGCATGAGGTTTTTTTAATTTACTGGCATTTCGTTCAATCTGCGTCACCCGGATGTATGACGTTATCTCTTGATATTGTAACTCCACGAACTTAGTACGAAGAAATAATAAAAAAACACCGAAATTGGCTTTATTTTCCTGATTATTTTAAGACTCGTTTAAGGCTCAGATTTGGCAGCATTACTTAAGCAACGTTGTTGTGTAAACCTGTGCATTTTTTCTTTACGCTTAGTGTATTTTTTATTAAATGTATTTATGTATGTAAGTCTATTTTATATTATTTAATCTGATATTTATGTATTGTGTGATTTTATTTATGTATTGTTTGTTTTACTTCTATTTTCTATTAGTATGATATTTATGAAACTAATTGTGTACATGTATCAAGGATACCGCACCACTGCCCGTACTTTCATATTGTCCTAGTTACCAAAAGGTTATCTGGAAGAGATCGCTATTAGCGATAATATCGCCTTTTGTACCCAAATGTTTAATTTTAAGTAAATCACTGTTTTTCTGTATTGTTTTGTGGTGTAATAAAGTGTTTTTGTATTGTATTGTATTGTGTTATTCTTCTTAACCCTCGAAGGAAGAACGGCGGGATGTTATACGTTTGACGTATTTGTGTGTGTGTTTGTGGCATCATAGCTCCCGAACGGATGAACTGATTAAAAGCTGTATTAGTCAGGATTGTTTCTATGTCTGATTAACATCGGTCCAATATGGCCGTCGCTACAGAAAGGCAGATTAGGTACATATTTTTACACAACTCTTTCAATAAAGGAGCGAGCTTGACTATAGTACAATACTAATATTGACATACTTCAAATCCAGATATTTTGTGGTCGCCACCACAAAATATTGGGGTTTCTTTTAATTTAATTACATTGTATGGATATTTGGATATCTTGTTCAGAAAATCCCAATATAAGGCATGAAATCAACAATTGGTTGAACTGTCCTCGAGAGATGCACTTACAGATAGACAATAGACAACATTTTAATCAAATACCTTGGTGAATGCTTAATAGGATTACACACCTGTGCCAAAATACATATTTATATGATAAGCTATACACAAAACAATTTAAAATAATTGCTTATTTTATAATTTAATATCATTTGTTGCATTAGTTTAGCCTATCGTTGTCGAAAATTATGTTAATACTTGATTAATATAATTTTCGACTCGTAGGTATACTTCTCATTTACAAATTTTTAGGTAAAATGTATAAAAAGTCTACAAACTTATCTTAAATTCTGAATACGAGTAAATCACTTTGTGGCAAGCCAATAAGTTCAACCCCCTACACATGAAAAAATTAAATAACATCCTATGCGAAAAGTAACCCTAAAAGTAACTTTTCAAAGGACTATATTGATGAATTGGTAAAAGCGTCTCAGGCACATTGTGAGACTTGCCATCTTACACCAGCTATATCGTCCAAAGTTTGACGTTTTGGAAAGCGACCCTTGAACCTATCTACATGGGACCTATTGTATGTATAATAGGGCGTCTAAGGAACACCTGGGTATATCGTTTTTGTAGGGTGTCCAAGATTTTAGCAACAAGAAGTTAAGGCTGGTCTAGTCGGGAAAACAGCGACTGCCGATCCGGAGTTGTCTGACTGTTTCTTCAACGCGTAATGCCGCTAACTTAAAAACGGTTAAGGAAAACATCGTGAGAAAACCGACATGTACCTAGAATCGTTCGAGGTCATATGTCATTTGGCCAGCATGGTGGATTATGGCCTTGACTCTCCTTGCGAGTGAAGGTCCCAAGTCCTAGCAGTGGGAACATTTAATAATGTGCTGTTTATGCAAAGTTTGACCAAATGTTAGGTAAGATTTTTTCTCTGCTACCATTTCCAACAACTTTGTGTACTTCATTAATGCGACTGCGGGAACTGTGGGTTTTCAGTTAATAGTTTTCAATCGATACGTTTTTTATTCCTGTATTTAAATTTCCATAGACAATTTACCAGCGCCTATTGTGTCTGATAAAAAAACAATAGGTATGAGCTTCAATATGAGCGTATGAGATATGCCCTGCGGTTTTGTTTTGTTTAATGCATGACACATCTTGGGCATATTTATGTGATTTTCTATCACGTTTTGTCAAATTCAAAATAAAGTCTTCTCGTGCAATGTAGAGGTAGATTGTAAACTGTAGATTCGGTTTAAGTTGTTGGAACTGTTTGAGTAGGCCACTATTCAAGTCATTTCCTTAAATGACAAATTATGCTATTAATATTAAATGCCCTACTACCGGGCGTTGGGATGGCCCCAAGTATTTTCTTGGCCTAAAAACAATGCAATTAGATAAAGTCCTTGCTGTTGCGCTGCCCGAGCTTAACTTTCAAAGCACAACTTGTGAAGCCACTTTCCCAACATCAATAAAGCTTATACGATTAGAAAACACTCTATAAGTTTATATTTTACTTGTAAATGTGCAAATTTGACAATGTTATGACGATATAGAACTACATAAGTATTACTTAACTACATCAGTTATTCGACTTCCATGGTACAACAACCTTTGGTTAGTTTGGGGTTCAGATGGAATGTGTATGAAATGTCATCCAACATAAAAATAAAAATGTATTTATTTTTAATTTGACGGGGCTCACAATGTAGAAACCCCTGAAAGTTTAAAATACCACTAAGTTTAGAATTGAATAAACTTACCTATTTAGTAAATGTTCTTGTAAATGTTGAATTACACGCAAACAAAGCCTGAACTAGCCGTTAGTATTATAAAAAGTACATGTACCTACAATATTGATACTCATAGTATTTTATTTTACTTTTAGCTTCAAGCAACTGGCCAGTTGATCTTCACGACGCTTGGAATAATGCAGCACTTCTGTGTCATCGATTTCTTAAAAGAACTGCCGATTCTTTTGTACATTAGGATTTTATATTTTCACAGTAAGTAACACATTATGTATCAAGATTCTTTATATATGTATATGAATATGTAACACATTTCTTTTAATGACTAAGATAAGGGGATTCATTGCCATCTATAAAGAACTATTACCAAAATGTGAACCCTTTACGGGGGACCCGAACGTCGACGACCACCAAACAAACATTAAATAAATTGGTTGCCTGTAAAGTCGGTATACGGGCGAAAGTTTTAGGTGACAACGACTTTGAGTGGTAAAATAATTTTACGGAAGGGACGCGTGCCTTTCACTTTTTATGTCTGTCTCTCTCGCTCTTAGGCGGACTAACCATGCCCGAGTGGAAGGGACGCGTGCCTCTCACTCGCTCTCGTTGTGAGCGCATAACGTGAGCGGAGCGTAACGCAGTTTCTTGAAGTGTCAAACCAATTTATAAGACGTTGTCACGTCAAAATTAATGTTCAAATGAAATACTTGAAACTATGATAAACGCATCACAAGCATATTATGAAAACTGAGTAATATCGGTTGACCTTTTAACTTTTTTGTTTCACTTCTTTACTTTATGCTCTAATGCCCGAGAGACACGAGGCCAGTTTTTAATACTTCTAGCTTCGTGTAGACAACGCTACGCAACGTTAGTTTAGACTACACGAAGCTAGAAGTAGGTACTAGCTTGCTAGCTTACTAACACTAGTTTGCTAGCCTAGCTTGAAAAACTGGCCTCGTGTCTCTCGGCCATTAGAGCATATTTTTTTATTTATTTTTTTAAAATAAAGAGTGACGAGACGATCAGGACATGTGCCTGGTGGTAAGCAACATGCCTGACACATAACAGCACAGTGACACGCAGCTATTGGAACATGAAGAGTCCAAATCATTACCTAGCACTGCACTGCGCTCGTCACCTCGTTACGTGCATAAAGTAAAGAAGTGATACAAAAAAGCTGATAGGTCAACCGATATTCTCACCCATTTTCAATTTGTTTCATGCTCGTAGTTCTAGCGTATTACCACTACTAATATTATAATGCGCAAGTTTGTAAGAATGTAGGTATGGATATGTGTTTGTTACTCTTTAACACAAAAACTACTGAAATGAATTGGATAAAGTTTAGTAGATATGGTACCGGAAATATATTAAATCAAGCAGTTGTATACAAATCCTAGGAAATGTGTACAATTCCGATACTATTTAGGAAATGTATAAAATATTGCTTGAAAAACTATTCAATGCATAGATATCCTAGGAAATGTATAAATTTCCTCGGAATTGTTTATAATTCCAATATCGTATTAGGAAATGTATAAAGTAAATGCTTTCTGTAATAAAACTCGTTGTTAATAATATGTTTTTAATATAGCACTTATTGAGACAATCGGATAAAAGTCATACCGTAAAATAATAATGTTATATTCATATTATCGTACTAATTAAAACTTCTAAAATCAACTATCTATTAATTTTTAACGTATCACAAAACCAACTTATATTCATCCTTATAAAATCAAATTTAACCTAACCTAACCGAGCCTAACCTATCCACCAATATCTTAAATGTTTTACAATTCCGATTGCTATTTTGGAGTAAGATCCCAGGGCCGCCAGACGTCACTTATTTTCTGATGGATGATATGTGGACTTTGCCTTGTCGCTCTTGTTGAAGTGTCATACTTTTGTCGCGGCACAACACTCTGTTGCCATAGAAAGTATGCACGTCATCTGATTACGATTGCCACAAAAGAACCGTGCGGAAAATCTAACTCTATACGTAGTATATGTCAACTCTTTGGGGAACTCTTTTAAACGGGATCGGGAACGATGCGAATGCAATCACGGGCGCTACTAGATTATTTTAGGATCTGTAATTTTTATCTATTCTATAGATCCGGACAGCTGTGGTGGTAGGATCAACATAGGGCAGTCGATTGACAGCATCGCAGACCAAGCATTTGTGCTTCTCACACAGGAGCCCTTCACTGCCTTCAGGACCTTTGTCATCAACTGCACAGCACTTGGGCTGAGCGTTCTATGGATTATCACGAGCGTGATACTTATGAGTGAGTATTTTAACCGACTTCCAAAAAAAGAGGGGGTTCTGCATCCGGTTGTATTTTTCTTTGTATGTGTTTTAAGTGATGTTTGTATGGTAGAAGGCCCCGTGTCTCAGTAGTGGGAACATTTAGTGGCTTATGCTTCAGCCCTGCTAAGTTGTTAACGTAATACCTATTAAAAACATGCACCAATCAAATTTAAGCCCATCACTGAAACCTGCATTAAAATCGGACTAGTAGTTGTGGAGAAAAGTGGCAACATGGATTTGTACAAACAAACTTCCTCTCACATCAACACACTCGGACTTGGACGCTTGAAATACTCATGGAAAGTTTATTTTGTTATAAACATGGACGTATAAAAAGTCGGACGTAGTCTCGCTAAAACAAAAACTGTGTCACTAGAGTCGGCCACATTTGCACGTGTACGCGCACGTGTCAGGTGGTCACTGATAGGCGAGACTACGTCCAACTTTTTTTTATACGTCCTTGGTTATAAATAACTTATTTTCACTAGCTATTCTTTTAAAAATAAAAACAAATATTTAACCCCTTTTAAGTATAGGTATAACATGTTTTTTTTAATGTTAAAAGGTTTTGTTTTAAGGATTTTTTATAGTATAGAGAGGCGGGACGAGCGAGTCACGTGCCTGATTTTAAGCAACATGATTTCCCATAACAGCAAAGTGACACGCATCTATTGGAACATGAAGAGGCCAAATCATTACCTAACTATGCTTGCCATTAAGAGATATAAAATGTTTTACCTCCATCTCTATATATAAAAATGTTATGTTGGTTTGTGTACGCTTCAAAAACTCAAAAAAGTTCACCGTTCGAGCTGAAATTTTACAATGATATATAATCCGCATCAAGGATTGTTTTTATCTATTTTTTGCATCATAATGTGCCACAGCGAAGCGTGGCAGGGTACAGCTAGTGCCTTATAATTTCACGGAAAACATTGTCTTCAAACCGGATCACACTAATATTTTCACATAACTGCTCAGCGGTATAATAACGGCTAAAAGTGTGGTACTTCCCCAGGCGGACTCTGCTAAGAGTCCGTCCCTAAATCCGCGAGAGCGACTTGCACTTGGCTGATTCTCATACTTCGGGTTCATAGTTCTTTTTAAGTACAAAAAAGATAAAACACAATAAAAGTTACTGGGGCACAATTGATTTCGATAAAAGTTCCGAGCTAGTCTTTTCGCACCTAAAAAGTTTTTCGTCTTAGTCATGTGGTACATGGCAACAAAGCATTTCAACAAAGTATGTTTATCTTGTCCGCACAACCAGTTATAGGTCCAATATATAAGTATAAGTAGGTATGTAGGTACAAAATAATGTTTAATGTGGACGTTGAACCTTTATCAAGACTAATTAGCCTACTCTGTCGAGCTATTTCCGATAATAACAATGAATATCCACACTAACTGTGAACTGTGGCTTCTCTTACTGCTCCTTAGTGACTGCCGAATCCGCGAGAAATGACATGACCTTCCATCCTAGGGTTGCCTGGAAGAGATCGCTTTCAGCAGAAGAGATAAAGCCGCCAACTATCGCACTACTTTACAATGTATTGTTAATTTTAGTGTCTTTTTTGTGGTGTCAATAAAGAGTATCTACTGGTACTATAGCTATAGTCCGTGCCGGATGGAATGGCAGTAAATTTTCTGGAATTTTCAGCGTTCTTAAAATAAATTTTAACAAAACAAGAACAAAATTAAAAAGTTTGATTAACCCACGACTACCTCGGATTTGTTATCTGTACAACATTCTACTAGTCAAGCCCTTTCATTTGATACCCATATTAAGGGAGTTGTGAAAAAAGAAATGTATTTCGCCATTTTGTGGTAGCGGCCATCATGGATTTGAAATTTGTCATAGTGCATAGTATTCTACTAGTCAAACCCTTTTATTTGATACCCATATTGTGGTAGTAGTGAAAAAATAATATAATTCGCCATTTTGTGGTGGCGGCCATCTTGGATTTGAAATTTGTTATTATCTATTGTATTCTACTGGTCAAGTTCTTTCATTTGATACCCATATTGAGGTAGGTTGTGAAGAAATATTTTGTCCGCCATTTTGTGGAGGCGGCCATCTTGAATCGATATTAACCAAACATAGCTAAGAACATATAGATAGATATCAACCTTCAAATAAAAAAAACCGCATTGAAATCGGCTCATCCGTTTGAGCTCTACGGTGCCACAGACAGACAGGCAGACAGACAGACAGATAGACAGACAGACAGACAGACAGACAGACATCGACGTCAAACTTATAACACCCCTTTTTTTGGTCGGGGGTTAAAAACATACATACAGTCGAATTGAGAAACCTCCTTTTTTTTGAAGTCGGTTAAAAATAATAGTCTTAGCGGGATGAACACTGAATTGGATGTGAGGCCACTGCGGTGTAAATAGTTACTACGTAACAGGTAGATCTTTCTCGAACAAAAGTGCAAATAGCTATGCGATAATATTACCTAAACTGCATTATGCATATAACTTCGAGTTAAATTCAAGCAAAATGCACGTATGCGCGCGCATAGAGAGTTGAGAATGTTATGCGCACGTCGTGCGCTGTCGTCTGATTACGTCACCGGCCAAACTTGCTAGGGTTGCACAAAGTGTAAAAAAACGTGCAAAAAAATTTTTGATTGTGATTTTAATTCCTCTTGTAAATATAACTTAATTTTAAGAAAGTGTAGTGTTGAAAATATGTGGAATCTTGTAAATAATTTTAATAAGTAGTCAATGGGAAGCAAAAATAAGTATAGGTAGTTCAATAGAATTTAATAAACTGAACATTGTGCTTCCCGGCCGAGTCATGGAAATTTTGTCAAAATTAGCTAAAATCGAATTATTAACTAGATTTTTTTTCTAATTTTTTATACATGTAAGTAGGTAAATACTAATTAAACAGCAAATACTAATTAATATACATATCCACAGTAAAAATATGTTTTTTTTTATTATAAGCTTTTAAACATATTCTTTTTGTAACCTATGTACTGTAACACTGTAAAATAAAAGGCTCGATCGGGTGAACTCGGGACCGCCGTGAGAGTGTAGTGTAGTGTAGTGTAGTGTAGTGTGTAGAGTGAGAAAAATGCTGCTTTTCACTGCTGTGTCGCTGTGTTTACTATTTTCACTTTTTTTTAAACCAAATATAGGTTGGGACTTGACTGTCAAGTCTTGAATATTGTGCAAATGATATTACAGCGGGCGGCGCCAAAGACAGGCAGACAAAACACGTTCGATGGCCGTGGATCATAATCACTGTTAGCCAATGTGCTGTCGATCTCGTGGCTACAGTCACCTACGCGAACGACTCTTTTCATACCAGGGTGAGAACGTATCTTCATTAACTAGACCTAGTTTTAGTATTTTGGTAATTTAAAATAGTATGTTCGAAAGTAGTAAGTGATTCAATCGTAAATGTTAGAATAAGAAAACAATCTCCATGTACAAACAAAGAGTTAACGGTAGTTCGTTAATCCCACTTTTGGAATTTGTTCGCAAAATTGAAAAGTTAATTTCCGTTCTATTGTTTTAACCTTTTCTAGATTGTATTTTCCAAAATAACTATGTACTAAACACAGATTACACACCTCGTGCTAAATATCAAACAGTACGCGGTAAAAGTATTTTATTTTATATCAGAGATGTTTTCAGTATCAATGGCCTCGAAATACAGATTCTATTGATTCTCACTCATCCCTATTTGAGTTCTCCAAATCAAACTCCTGATACAATTTCCAAGCCTGTTCTTCTAATTGCATTGTTTTACAGACACTTACGGACGTCATGGATTTTATTGGAGGCACGGTGAGCGGCATTGGTAACGTCGAACTGAATACTGCCTGGGCCGCCTGGACTATGGTGCTGTTTTACTCACGATTTCTCATCTTCTTCGTGATTAACGTGATCCTTGTCATCACGCTCATTGTCGAGTGCAACGTCAAGAGAGATACTAAGACTAATATTTCTGTGGTAAGCAATTTTCAGGAGCAAAATGTATTTGTTGGTTAAGTTTGAGTTTGATTACACCATTGAAATCATAAGCTTCAGAGGCTTTGTTAAATAATTTGAACAAACCACCAAAATTTAGACACTTTTAGTCTTGTCAGACTACTTCGATGCCTGTTTTCTAATATTTATTGTGAGTACAGATTTTTGTATTGACAATACAAAGATCTGTATTGTATGACATGTATCAGATGTACAAATATATTTGCAGCAGGTGGAAGCTCCTACTCCTGAGCCAGAGCCAGTTCCTCCAGCACCACCAATAATACCAGTACAGACAGTGGTAACTGTACCGGTTCAAACTCAATCTCAGGCTCAAACCCAGACCGAGTCGCAGGCGCAAACTCAAACGGATGCTACTCTGCTGGTGCCTGAAGAGAGTGACAACGCAGACGTGGAATCCAGCACACCCAGTGCTTACCGCGCCGCGGGTAGAATCCCTCGCGCCTTTTTGAGCCATTCGTTCCGGAGAATGAAAGCATTTCTCTTTAGGAGGTCGCCAACACTCGAAAGAAGCAGATCACATCCCGACTCACTGGACGTTACTCCGGAAAGGTTAATCTAAATTCAATTATGTATGTAATTCTTCAACATTAGTTTAAAACCTTATGTTCTTAAACATCACATTTGAATCCATAGACCTGTCTTGAGTAACTTTTCTCAAATGCAATCAAATAGGTACGACTGTGACTAAATCCATCATAGATCATTCATGATCATGTCCACGTTATCTTTCTTATACGACAGATCGCCTCGTCCCCAACACGTGGAGATGAGCGATAAGAAGCGAACTGTGAATTTCCCTGAGAGCTTACTATCTCTTCCCCAACGACTGGAGAACATGATAGCAGAGCAGCAGAGACGACTTGACCGCGCCGTCATCGATACAGCCGGTCGTCAGAGCCCACCACGCGCGTCTCAGTCGCTACCGCAACTTGACTCTACCAACCTAACCGATGCGCGCGGGTAACTATTACAATCCACCTATCATCTCAATATAGGAAGAATTTTTGTTTTTTCGTCATTCAGAACATAACAGCAGAGTATTAGAGAAGACTAGCATAAACACTGTGGGACGTCAGAGTCATCTGGATGCATCGCATTCGCTGCAAAGTTACAGGGCTTAGAGATATAATATCAAATGAGGATGCCGAGCGCAGTGCAGTGTTACGTAATGATTTGGACTCTTCATGATCCAATAGCTGGGTGTCACTGTGCTGTTATGTGGTAGGCATATTGCTTACCATCAGGCACATGTCATGCTCGTCTCGTAACTCTTAATTAAAAAAAAGAAATGTGGCACTCGGGGACTGCCGCGGTAAAGCTATTGCATGTTCTTGATTTAATTATTATTAAATTATTAAAATTATTTAATTTATTGATGTGGAAATCTTTTAAGTTGGCAACACTGCTAAGAGCATTTAGTCTGTAAAGCTAATGCAAATAAGATTCAAAGTCGAATGACCGAGTGGGGAGGACGGCGTTACGGCCTTCCATCCCTCTTTCTTGTGAACATAAGAAAGAGATACACGATCACTAAAATTCGGTCCCCAGGCCCGCTATAAAAGCTATGCAATAGCTTAAAAATACTGAATTACATCTCATTCACAAATAATCACAATATTAGTTTTAATTTTGAAGCAAAGAGGTAACCTGATATATTTTTCAACGGATCACCGTTATAACTATTCGAATGTATCTAATGGTAAAATAAATAGTCAAACGAAACCCCGTTCAGTATAATATTAAACTAAACTTAGTTTACAGAGGTCGGGGCGATGATGAAAGAGTATTATTTTCTACATAGGCGCCGCGGCACTACGGCTGAACTACAAGGTCAGCTGCCCTGGGCGTACATCCCTGCGTCTGCGCATCGTATGCGGGACCAACTACCGCCCGATGAAGACTTGCCGCCTGTCCCTCTGCCTGACTACACTGCGATAC
This sequence comes from Ectropis grisescens, assembly GCA_017562165.1. Lineage (NCBI taxonomy): Eukaryota > Metazoa > Arthropoda > Insecta > Lepidoptera > Geometridae > Ectropis > Ectropis grisescens. Next base: position 9,676,935 of record CM029767.1, on the reverse strand, counting down.
CATCTTTTAGAAAAGCATGTGAGTTTAATTTTATTCTACATTAAAAATATGATTGGCATAAGTATAACGTTGTCCTCATATTACTACGACTACTAACTCTTTTTTTTCACTTTACATGGAAGGCAATATTTCGATATTAAATATAAAATAAAACGGAAATATTGTAGTAAATTTACTGCTCCTTATCAAATTAATCTCAAGATGTGAAGACTGAAAAGCCATCAAAATGGGTCGCGTATTTTAGGAATATAAATATAAAAAACATTCACACATTTATATGCCAGCAATTTTATTTATGCTAACACGTGCGTCACTGGACCATGTTAAAGGTATCTCTGTTTCTCAAATGCATAACTTTTTTTGGTAGTTCCGGTAGTGTTCGAGTTCAAAAACCAAAGCTTTTCGTCTTCATTTATGACTGTAGATAGATAGAAACTCGTTAGGTATTTAATAAGGTACTGTTCCTTCTACGCTAGAACTACTTTCAGTAGGCAGTAGAGGCAAATTAGACCAGCTGCCATAGATATATCCCTTTTACAAAAACACTCGTTAGTAAACTATAATAATATACGTTTTGCAGCTGTTCACCGCGCCGCTTCGAGCCTGAGCTCTCTGACGCAAAAGAAAGATTACGCTTCAAGCTCCACGCGACGTAAGTTCTCTCGATATCAGTTTTATAATAATACCTAAGTGCGGATCGAAACTGTGTCGGGTCAATAGGTCAGGCGTACCAAACACAAGTCTCTAATTCGAAATAATCTTGTGCAAAAACTCAGTTTCTCGTTATCTGCTAGGCCCTGTACCACGGGATATGCGATTGTATGACACAATTGATGTTTAACGTTTTGTCCATTACGGACGCGAACTTTGTAACAGGATGAAACGCATCACAGTCGCAGAAAACGTATTGGATGTTCTATTGAATCCAACGATCAACGTAAAAAGAGATCGCGGTACAAGTCCTATTTTCTGCTACCTTACGTCATTGTTATCTTCTGTTGTACTATAAATTGCTTGTAAAATCTTAACTCGTTCTAGTAACATGAATGAAATACAAAAATATGATAATTAATTATCTTTTAATCGTAGCCACAAAGTTTATTTATTGTCTACGATGAACCTGAGGAACAATTTCAAAAATTTCAATATTTTTTTATTTAAAAACCAGTTTCCGTGCATTGGTTCTGAGCTATGTTTGGTTAATATTTATTCAAGATGGCGGCCTCTACAAAATGGCGGATATCATATTTTTTTACAACCTCCCTCAATACGGGTATCAAATTAAAGGGCTTGACTAATAGAATACTAAACACTATGACAAATTTCAAATTCAAGATGGCAGCCACTGCAAAATGGCGAAGTGTATATTTTTTCACAACTCTCTCAATATGGGTATCATATGAAAGGGCTGGACTATTAGAATAGTGTACAAATTTTAAATCCAAGGTATTCGGGGGTAGGTAAATCAATATTTTTAATTTTGTTCTTGTTATTGGGATGCCAGGCTAAGAATGAAATCCAAAAAAGCCATTGGTATTATTAACTACGCTATCTTACTATGGTTCCCTCTATGTAGTAGAGCACCATGTTTCCGGGTAGACTGACGAATTGTAGGGGTTGACACACTATACCTATAACCACAGTAAATATTGCTGCTTCTTCTAATTTCTTTTCTTTGTAACTTGTAGTAGAATGATTTATCTAAGGAGTAGTTGTCTAGTTATATCTTATTGTCTTTCTCGGAACAAAGAAACAAGCGACTGCATTTTTTTAGACTGCTCTACAGATTTCGATACAATTTATACGGGGCCAAATATACCTATATCATCAAAATAGGATCACCCAGGCAAAAGTTCTAAGGTGATAATCATAAAAAAAATACACTCGAACCGAGAACTGTTGATGACGTCGCGTCGGTTGAAAACTGTGTGTTTTTAAGGCAACAGGTTATACAAGAAGTGTTTACTATGTTTATATAAATAGAGAAACTAACGTATAAAAGGAGTGCGAAAAAGTCATAGGGTGACAGTCAATTCAATTTTGAAATACTGTCTGTTGCCCCGACTTCTCTCTCATAGCAATTGGAGAATTATGGTCATTGATCTATTAATTGTTAATCAGCAGAATAGTTAAATTTGGCATACCATATATTGCAAATTATAATCGAAACTGTTTGGCTGTTACCACGTGATTGCCCAACAAATACCTGAACAGATTTTTTTAATTATACAGTATTTTCAACCTAATGTGACTTGTATTTTACAGTGTTCAAGAGATCGCGGTATACAACCACTGGTTGGCATCAACTAATTTATAATAAAGAATAATCGACTAAGAATCTCATTTATAAAACGTCTGAAGACATGCATGCACTGGGTCATCGAAACTTTAATGGTTTCGTAGAAAAACCTAATGAAATGCCTGCAGTCATTAAATTGTACCGGCGCTTTATGAGATGTTCCATAAATCATTTATGGTATTACATTATCTTTTTTTGTCTCTCTCTTTCTTCTTGGTCGAAATTGAAGAGAGAGAGAGAAATATAAAACTTCAGACGACTCCCTGAAGCCCAAGGACTGCCGGTCCTCTCACCTTTGTTTTAAAGTTAGTTTATACAGAATTTGCCCATTGCTATGTCAAGAATCAGATGATGAATTTCTGCTTTCCAGCGGCATTAACTCAGTCTGATGTGTTGTACTAGAGACGGACGCCGCGACGCCAACCGAGCCCTGATGTCACTCGCCCGCGCTTCAACTGGAATGCTTTCACTGGAGGTGAAGAAAAACTCTTATAAAATATCTCAATAGAAACAATTCACAATCAAAAATACGTGGTCATTCACCTTCAAAACCCACTATTAACATAATAACTCACACCCATTAGGTCAAAAACAAAAATTTTAAGTTTACCATCCGTATCAATTTGATAGGCAACTGGTTTTGATAGGAGCTCGTAGAAAAATATCATTACATAAATTTTACTTAAACTTGCTCACTGCTCACATTTAAATAGAATGAAATAATTTATTTCAGGTGAAATACGCGTAAATATTTAAATATCCAAGAAATATTTCTGTCCAGTTTTAATCAAATAAAGTATGTCGATACATCATGTTAAGGACATTTGCATACGTTGGTCGTATTTATACGGCGTATACTCACTTAGTAAGTCTAATCTGGTTGACACAGTTACGAGACACCCAAGAATGGTGCCGATGCAGCCACGAGCCGCATTTATACCGCGTTAGAAAATTATTATTAGCATTGTGTTCTTTTAGGCACTGCACAAACGTATACACTTTTGGTTTTCAGTTACTGACGCCGAACACTTTGACCATCTTTTGTGTCTAGTTAGACACAAAAGATGGTCAAAGTGTTTTGTAGTTACAAAAAAGAATACTTTTGCGCAGCGAGTGGATGATTCCATACTGGTGCCAAAGAAAATATAATTATATTCAACGGTAGCTTGTATCTCAAAAAGTTTCCACGTTTGCGCCCTGTCTTTAGTATGAAGCAAAAGAGAGCTTAATTCCAATGGCATAAACAACTTTATCAGATGGTTAGCTGTCTGGTTACGTCACGAGCAAGCTAATATTATGATCAACTGAGAATTACAACCTACTGTAAATTTTGACTACCTAGGTATAAACTGTAAGTTTTGTAACCTCGGACGTAAAAGTGTTTTTTATTTCAGTTATATTAATTGAAATTCACAATAATCATATATGTAGGTACATAAAATAATGTTAATGTGTACACATTATGTACAATAATGTTTATACTTACAATACATTTTTATTAACGTTTAGTTTGACATGGGAGGTGAGTGATTTGTACATTATTATTAATATTTTGTTTAAAACACTATCAGACTGAGTGACTGCCCCCTACATGAAATCGTAAGGCCTGTGGTTTTGCGAGATAAAATTGTTAAGGCTTTTTCTTTGCCTCCTTATAATAAAGTATTTAATAAGAAGGATCTTGATTTATGCATGTGTATTGTGTTTCCATTGCTGTCAATTCCGGTGTACACGAAGTAAAATTGGTTAACAGGACTATTAACTTTCCAATCCCACTTAACTACTTCATTTGAAAACTGGACATCAACTGTTTTTATATTATACCTTGATATAAGTTTTTCTCTAGGTTAGTCCGACGCCGGAATTGAATTCAGTGTCTATTTTTATGCCAATGATGGTTGTAATTCAAAATGTAGTTAATTTGGATTTACACAAAAATTAGACCACTGTTTTGGCTCTCATAAGTCTTGATTGTTTTGAATACGGTGGCTAGTCTTAAAAGTACATTTCCGAACGGCTTCTTTATTCACAATACTTTGTTACGAAAACGTTGTACTGCGCAGTTTTGGAGAGTTTACTTGGCAGCAGACCTGTTGTCTCCATGTTTTAAATATTTTGCACTAGATTATACATACCTTTCAAATAAAATTATTAAAGCATGGCTAATCATATTAGATTGATTGTACCTAGCAGATTACAACGACAATTAAAAATATTATTTAGTCATAATTGTTATCTATTAGTATTAAATTAGTTGTTAGTACACAGTTATAAATGTCTTCCTCATTGACACCAGCCCTTCTACCGTCTGACTAAATCGGTTTTGGCTTTGCTATTGCGGTCCCTATCATTTCAAGAACATTTTAGATCCAAGATATACATTGGACTTTTACAACAAAAAACTTTTATAGTGCTATCCGTAAGTTATCCCTTTTTAAAACAATTTCAAGGAAGTTGTAATCAAATGCCTTACGTTCTGGCAACATAATTATGTCGATTAAAATGGCGAACTTCATCTACTCAAGTAATAGGAAAAACATTGTTTAATTTAGTGGTTCTCGGTGCTAAAAATACCGCTTTTGAAGAATATATATAAAGTAAATGCTGAGACACTTTTAATGTGGCATACATGGATGACAGAAGGGAGAAACATTTTCTCAAATCATTATTATAGATATAAATTCCCTACTCTCTAAACTAAATAAAACGTTTTTGCCCACCCCATTGCCACTTGTAACATAAATGACAGAATTTTTGAATAGAAAAGCCGCATTGTATTTTTATTTACGAAATTAATGCAAAACTAAATGATTTTAACTTTCCTAGTTTCAGAAACCACGGCGATACTACCGTATTCCAAATATTGACGATGTACCTTGGGTAGCTAGCTCAAGGACTATGAGATATAATATTGAAAAACGCTGTTTAACATTGTATATAAAATATAGTTTAATTAAAAAGCAGTAATGTAAGTTAAGTGTAAGATTTTATAAGTATTTCTTTATAACAAAGCACTTCAGAAGAAATAAACAATACCGCAGTTAGTTGTATTAAATATGTAAAAAGTTAATATTATCAAGTAACACAGGACTATGTAAGGATAAGGATATTTTAATGAATACAACACAATGTTAATCTTCTGACTAACTACGAGTATGGAAACAATTAAACAATTTAAACGTTCCCTGATTGAAATGAAAGTATAATGTTCCCCTAACTCTTTTAAGTAAGTACTAGTTAGTACGTTAAAATGAAACCTATGCCACTCTTTCCATTGTTTTATGTTAATGAGAAAACTGTGTTACAACAACAACGTTATCACAACAAATATGTAACATACATAAATACTGACATACATAATTGTTCCTTTTGATTGTTTCCGTGGTCAGGTAAAAACAAATAATTCGTCATTTATCCTTATCGAATTATATAAATATGTATATCTCTATACAATTACTTGGATATCTTAGCTTAGCAGAAGTCATAAGTAAGATATAATTGTACGAGTATCAGCCAAGAAACGACATGATAACAGAAAATATTCTATTATCGCTTATAATCAGTGTGTTCAATTAACAACATTGTATAAAAGTAAAACTATTGTATTTGAACCATTAGAGGTACGCATTATGAGCGATCAAAACCATTTCTGTAATCACAGTACATTGAATAGCTTTAAAATCTCTGATTAGAGATTTTCTTAAGCTTAAATATTAATCAATTGTATTTCTCTGTTGTACTTTGTAAATGTAAATAAATGTTTTAAGATTGAACTGCATTTAATTGGCTCTCCAATCCTACATACCGAGTTACGCATAGCAAAGTAAGTTGAAATGGTCATTTTTTAAATTAGTTATTACCCATAGTTTTGATAACATTGAAAAACGCGCTGTGTTTTTAGTATAGTGGGCATACGGCAGACAAGCAAGATTTGTGCCATATAGTAACACCTGCCCATAACGCTAGTGTTATTCAGCTACCCGCTTGATACACCGGCGTGTAATATAGTACCTACCCAAAAACTTGGTTTATGAGGACAACAAACAAACTTATAGTTGCGTTATGGGTTATTGGCGGGAAAAAAAAAATTCGTGTTTTTATTTGGGAAGGTATACCGATAAATTTGTGTTTAATGGCGTCTACTTGAACCGGTCTTTATTTTGATATAACCCACATTAAAATTAGAGTTCATTTACATAGCAAAATCGTAAAATTAAAAAAAAAAAAAAAAATTTTTGGCGGGAAAATGGTCCCGAAGTATTGAAAAAAATATATAATTTGTGCAATCGAATACAGTTTTTTTGGTGTTTCGAGTTTGTTATTTCGTATACAACACATTTAACTCATAAAACCACTGTCTCCCTTATAAATTATTAAAGTAATAGTTGTTAGACTACTTGAGAAATCGCAAAATTTTTTACTCAAGTGTCAAAAATTTTAGTTTACATTTTAAGTACATTCATTATAACCACTAGAAGCGTCTTGAAACGCTCTTGAGAGTAAATGGCTCAAACGGGTAAAAGTAAGGCGCCACTTCATATGCCGAAACATAAACACCGCACTTATGTAACCTGACACCCGTTTTCCCGCCAAATTTGTAAACGCGAGGAGCGGGCAGTGTATCAAGCGGCTACTGTAACACGAAAAGCTGTTCTATAAGATGTCATTTTTTGGACTCAACAACATGCCTCAAATAGCGTTTTTAGATGAATACCTGACAACTCGTATACCTTTCGGCTAGGCATTCTACATAGCCTTAATTCGTAAGTTAGAAATGTATAGTCAGATATATAGACATAAAACTCACATTTCTATATGTACTGCTGTATTTCCGATGGATAGGTAAAAAAGATAATTACTTAACATTACAGACTATCGTGCACGGCATTAACCGAGCAACATTCCAATCACTGGTTAGATAAACAAACATACTAAAATACATACAATAGAAAACTATTACAAACTTTCAATTCTAACAATAAAGTTTACACGACCAGGTCAACTCATTCTATTCTATGCCAATCATTGTAGATAAGGTACATAGTTTCTATGATAGACAAAAACGTAATTATCCAACAAAGTGTTGTGATCAGCGTTTTGTTTACAGTTGGAATTATAAATTCGTGTATGAAGTTGATCGTATTGATTTGTGAGGGTATATTTAAGATTCTATTAACCAGGCTGATCCGCGGGAACTCTGACATAGGCAGGAAAGTCAGAAGACAGGCACTGGTCAGCAGTAAAAACGTGACAAGAACCTTCCCATACAATCCTGTCGACTGCGGTAGTAAAGCTCGCGAAACCAAATAACTTGTATATAAATAGCTTGCAATGCGCCATATTAGTAAAATATAAAATAAATTGGAGAAGATATCATCAATGCTTGTCATCACATTCCATGGAAACACGTGTAGTATTTCTGCTGTAATTTAATTCTTCGTTGTATCCAGTGAGCTGTAACCATTCTTTCATTTTGGTTTGATATTATGCAATGCTATATGTTGTATCCGAGTTTATTATACGAAATACATTCCTTGAATATATATGGGCACTATCCTCTGTAACAATATTAAGGGAATCATTGAAGTTGATACTTTTAATTTTATTTTGTAAAATATTAAGACGACTTCATTGACAAATGGACTTTTTTTTAATGGTGGGTAAGAAGACAGGTGACAACAACAAAAATAGTCATGAGACGTCTCTGTTTCAGGTTTTTGTTTTGAATGTATCTTCCTTGGAGTTCAACTCACCTCTGATTATTTTTCCAAGTCCAGATGTACAAGTATCAGAATTGGCTTTAACGGCAAAAGAAAACATTGTGAAGAAGCCAGCATGTCCGAAAAAGACAGATTTCAAGGATATGGGATATCCACCACACTTAGCCAGCATTGTGGATTATAGCCTTAACTCTCTTTTTGAGAGACCCTTCTCTCAAGAGTCCTAGCTGTGAAAAAATAAAGTGTGGCTCTGTAACTCACGTTTTCTAAGTAGTAGGTAACTTGATGACCTACTAACGTTGTATTCCTTCGTACCTACTTACTTTTCGTGTACAAACCCCGTCATACTCACTCACCTTGGAAATACATATACTGGCTACTTCAATTTGCTATACGTAAGCGATAAATTAATAAGTAGATGACGTTGTTGTAATAAATGTTGAATTCATCGCTTAACAATGTGTAAGAAAACGTTAATTGGTACGACACACTTCCTTAAATTTCATATCTTTATTTCTCATAGGTTTAAATTAGGGGCATTTTGCAGTAGTATGTTTTGAGCGCTGTCTTCTTCAGAATCGAAGTATTTTTTTTTTAATGTGAGACAATATACGTACTTACCTACATAAGGTTCCAACCGTAAATGGGTGGAGTAAACCGTTTATTATTAAGTAATGAATTATTTATTAATTACTATTTATTGTAGTTTCGTTACAAAATACCTGCTTAAGAAAAAAAAAAAATAGAGTCAAAAAATATATACCCGTTTCGAGGCTCGAACCTGGGGTGCAAAACGTGTAATGCATACTGTGTTTGCAGTATTCCATTATACGTGGATAGAATGTGTCGAAACTGGGAATCACAATCGTGAAATTGACCAAAAACTATACAAAATGTACTCTAAGTCAATTACAAGAAGGTTGCGTATATTCGCTACTTTCCCTCTCCAACCACCTCGCTCCGATCGATAAGGCTATCTCGAATACTATGATTGGTCGTTTCTCGGGCAACTGACATCTGAGCATCTGACAGCTGATGTCAGATGGTTTGAAGTTAGGACGCAGGACGACGCGCGCCGCCATAGTCATTAGGTCATTACTCTGTGCGCGCCGCATCTTATTGTACTTTATAATTATTGTTGGATGGGCGCTTTTATTTTGATATGTATTAGACTACAGGCCCTTAAACAAAATGTATGGGTCATATGAACCACCAGGCGACCTATGTATGATGGTAGAAGCGTATAGCGTGCAAGTTGAAGAGAGGGGTTGTAACCATGGATCATGTCTCTTTGTCGCATGATTTTTGTACGAAGTTACGGAATAATGTATTATAACCGATATTAAAACTGTATGGAACTCATGCCAAACATAATCAACTACCAAAAAACCCCTGATGGGGAAAGATCGACGGTTGCAACCCCTACTCTTCAACTTACATTCAGTTGTACAGCTTACAAATATTATAAAGCTATTATAGTGCTGAATCTTATTATTTAGTCATTATTAGGTAGCCATTCAGAAAACGTTGTCGCTCACAATTGTTTTCTTGCGTTTGCCTACATGCCTACAAGCAGTCTCCATTTTACATTGGTTACGTTACACCCACTCATCAGATGTGAATGTCTAGTCTAGTGAGGGTTAGTCATGACAAAACACAACCCATTTTTCACGTTGAATGTCCGATTTCGATTGTTTTGAGAATCTGCTGTTTCGAGAATCTGATAATATGAGCCATAAAACATATGTATCTACAGGAACAGAAGGATCGAGATTTTACTGTCTACAAATACTTGTCTGCTGCTGCTTATCACGACATAACATACCTACTCGTAGCACGAATCATCGTTTCTGTGCTTAGAAAGCTAAGGCTAGTTGAGTTTTGGAATGGAATTAGTCAAAATCAGCCCAATGTTTATTGACAGAACCTTAGATTTGGACCAAATTTGAAACCATTTAAACAACATTAAACAAAACTATAAATAGGCATCTCACTCAGGCGTGTGGATGAGTTCCCTATACATATCAGGGATAGATGCAATGAGTCATTACCAAATGATCACGTTTCACGATAGGAATTCCGACGGATCTTCATTGCAGTATTCATGAAACCACATTTGACATGGAACATACTGTTACTAGTCGCTATTATTCTTAGTGGTATGTAAATAGGTTGGTACTCTCCACACACTATGCAAAAATTTTCAATACACAGTCTATACATAGACAGTGTATTGTGACGGTGTGTATTTTATACATTACACATTGCTTTTTCCAGTCTTCTTCCCTCCGCATAGGTCTATTAACGCCATAATACTTTATGTTCATTAGGCATCTCGAAAAACAAAACACCATACAAATTTACTGGGCATCTCATCCTGAAATATTGATAGGCATCTATCTCTCCCGATTACTAGGGAGAAATGCCTATCGACTCTGAACGCCCCCTAAGACATTTTCAATACAAAACAGTGGATTATCAATAAAATGAGACCACAATGTTAGGTTATGCCACAATTTGATCTTAATTGGGTGAAGAATTTTGAAAAAATGTTTAGTACAAACTATCTCAAAATTATATTCTAGCATTTTGATCAACGACGCTTACCTTATCTTGCAAATAAATTGCAAAATATTAATTAAATATCCGTACTTTTCGGATAAAACTTCCTATGATGCACTTCAATCTGTCCGGCCGCAAATATGGAACCCTTACAGTCGGAATCAACGACATGAACATTAATCAGGTTGAGTCGACTCGATTCTTGGGCTTTCAGCTGGATAGCGCACTGACGTGGGAAGACCACATCGATGGAGTTTCCGCCAGCATGGGTAGTGCCTGTTTCGCTCTGCGGCGAGTAGCGGGGATCCTACCGCCACCCATGGTCCGGCAATGCTATTTCGCATCTGTACATTCGCTTCTACAGTACGGGGTCGAGCTCTCGACTAACGAGCGTGGTGTGTCTCCAGGCAGCGCTGTATGCCTGTACGCCACCACTAGAGCACACCTTCCTTCAGACCTTCGGACGGACGACGTCGATCGTGGAGTCACCTCTCACTTCGGCAGACTTGCCGTCTAAATGATTTCAGCGCGCCCCTCCCGATCTTCGCGCCCTAGCCTAAGGGTTAGCCTAAGGGTTAATCAGGCCCTGGGTACTTTTAACACATTATTTAAAGAGGGTTGACAAAAAAAGAGTTTTTGTCAACCCTCCGAACCGAACCTCGTCCTCCGAACGTCGTCCGTCCGAAGGTCTGAAGGAAGGTGTGCTCTAGTGGTGGCGTAGTAAACTCGTTCAACATCCTAATCAGGAGAGGTGACACACAGCTGGTTTCCGTTGCATTTTTGGTGTGCAAGGGTCCCCCGCGACCGGGTAAATGACAGCTCTGCGATAGAGTCTGCGACAGGGTCGCTGTCGAGTGCGAGGGCGCTCTCGTGACTCAGTCGCCAAGTCACTGCCGTAGAAAGAAGGTCAGAAACACTGAGGAGAAAAGGGGTATACTTTCGAAATATCTCTTTAAACGTGTAGACACGCGAGCCCTAAAATCAGAGAAAATTACGTAAAACTAGTGGGGAGGACCCTACATCGCACCATAAATCACCAATCATATGGTGTGATGTAGGCTCCTCCCCACTACGTTTACATCATTTCCTCTGATTTTAGAACTCGTGTGTGGAGCGTTTAAATGTAAGCGCAGACGAAGCAAATTACATTTGTTTCACATTCTATCGTCACCTGTTCTACTATCTTCGTATATCTGATAAGGCGTATATCGATTATTATTCAATTTAATCAGTATGCCTATTCTCAGATATACATATTACTATATGCGGAGGCCCAGTGAAAAGGTGCTTTTCATTATCCTGTTTTTCAACAATCAGAATAATGGAACTAGTATCGAATTTCACGGAACAGACACATAATAGTAATATAAAGATAGTAGCCCGGCTATCCTCGATTCTTACCGGTGTAAGTAACTTTAATAAAAATACTTTGTGTTAGTGTAAAAGTGTTAAATGTTTCCAAGTTTATTAATCATTAAGGGACATTTACGGTGATAATTCTGTGGATCTAACCCCCGATATTTAGGTACCTATTGCAACATATGTTTTTTTTTTAAATACCGTAATTACTGATAAACTGATGTGAGTGGTGACTGCAGTGCTCATTTAAATTCCGACCAATAATAATAATACCAACTTAAAAAAGAAGCGCGTGCTAGTTAGTATGTTTGGCAAGAGTATGTTATTTTTCTTAAACATTTTGGTGTAATTCAAAACCTTTGGGTATGTATGGCACATGGAATGTAATTCCGCTTAGATATGTAATTAAATGAAACACGCTCTGCGTAATTATGTTAATTTTGTTTATCTCATGCAACTTCACTTCTATTCTATAAATTATAGATTTGATCTTAAACGATATTCCTTCTCAAACAAATATTTGCGTGATGAATACGGTATCTATTCTGTGTCTGAGTGCTTTTACGTTCGTATTGACTGGCCTCGTAGCTTAGTGGGTAGTAATTCTGGCTGCGAAGCCGAGGGTCGTGGTTTCGATTTAGTGATTCATTGCAAATATTTGTGTGATGAATTCAAATATTTGCATTGTGTCTGGGTGTTTCTATGTAAATTAAATATGTATTTACAACTACATAAGTATTATTTCGGCTATCTGGCCGCCATATTACAAGCTTTGCTTAGTTTGGGGTCAGATGGTGTTGTGTGTCAATTGTCCACCAATATTTATTTATTTACGAGTAAATCTATTTTGTGTCTGGGTGTTTCTACGTACGTATTTAAGTCTATTCTCTGTCTGAGTGTTTCTACGTACATATTTATATATATTCTGTGTCTCAGTGTTTCTACGTAGGTATGTATTTATATCTATTCTGTGTCAGAGTGTTTCTACGTACGTATTTAAATCTATTCTCTGTCTGAGTGTTGTTCAACGTACGTATTTGCAGTAGAGTAAGCATAATACTTATATTAAATTCTAGGCATTATAAAAGAGTGGCCAATGCCCAAAAGAGGGAAAAGAAAGCTATGACTGATGATTACATTTTATCAGATGTCTGGTTTCTATGATACAAACTATGGTAATTTTTAGGCTAGATAATGTTGTAGGAGGTAGAACTTATTATAATGTATTTTTCAATAACACCTACTACTGTGTATTTAACTATCAATCCGCGACTTTGTTTGCAATAAACTACATAGTTTTATTCTAACATATGTACATGTTCCTAGGAATACGTTTGGTAGTATATGCGTAAAATAGCAAGTTTTTCTCGCTAAATATTAATTCTTTTATCACAATTTTTCAGTTTTACCTATAAGTTTTGGCTGGCGAGCTCGCGTTTTTATCTCTACACTTGTACTGTCTGAACTTATACTATAGATCAACTGTATCCCACTGTACCAATACGTAGTTGAGATGCTAAATCCAAAGACGATAAAGGTTTGTTTAGCTCCAGTTTTGTGATAAAAACGTCTGGGTCATGGAATGCGTTGCCTTTCTCCGATAGTTACAATCTTGGTGTCTTCTTAAGTTTATAAGGAACGGCTTAGTAAAAATACTGTACAACGTATCCTCAAGCGTATCAATTATGTAAAAATCAAATTTGTTTAAATCAGTAGAGCCGTCATACTCCTCCGAAGGATTACGATCCTTATACATCGTGGCACAAGATTTTTATTCCATATTTTACTTTTTTTATTTCATCCGTTATCACTTTAATGCTTATTCTTTTATTACTGTTACTATTGTGTAAAACAAACGTTACACAGTTCTCAAGCACGTCGGTTATCAGAATGCTATCGTGTACAGATACATAAAATCATTATTACTGCAAATACAAAAATAGTTGTATAAGTACGGCAAAATAATGTAACTGTTCTTGAATAAATGAATTAAAATATATTATCCTGTAAATACATAGTGTAATAATTACCTACTGGTAATCAGCCTGCAGCCATTTAAGCCCTTATGCCCAGTATATTTAAATAAACAATACTTGTTCTACAACTTATGTAAAACTCAATACATTTACAAATATATATTTTATTTTATGTTGTCCTCTCTAGCACTGTTTAGCTCTATACGCGTCGGCACTTATTTTATCGAGCGTTAAAAAATGCGCGCGCTCTTGCTGCGAATAAAGAGAATGTAATACGAGGGTCAAACTGAAAGTTCTTAGAACTGGCCACTTATAAACAATATAATAAAAAAATAATTCTATAATTTGAAAATAGAACTCTTTGCCAATATTACTGAGTATATACTTCATTCATTTGTCATTTGTTTTACGATTTGGCGGCAAATTGAAAATTGTCTGTGTCACGTCAACATGAATTTAACACGAGAAAATTTTCGTGCAATGATTTTTTATGACTTTCGATGTCATTTAAGTCAACAAGAAAGTTATGATAGACTACGATTGGCCTTTCACGATGAAGCCCCATCTCGTGCGACTGTTTACAACTGGTTTAATGAGTTTAAACGTGGTCGCACTAATCTCACTGATGATTTACGTGAGGGACGGCCTTCTACGGCGACGACTGAAGATAACATCTGTGTTGTGCGGCGTATGATTGAGACTGACAAAAGAGTGACCTATCAGCAGATTCGGACAAGCTTAGGCATCGGTATGAGTCAAGTGCACAAAATCCTACACGAACATTTAGCGGTCAGGAAGCTTTGCGCCCGGTGGATACCTCATAATTTGACTGAGGCTCAAAAACTCCATCGTGGATTGGTGCCGTAAAATGATTGAAAGATTTAACGGAGGTGACTCAAATGCTGTGTTCGACATACTAACAGGTGACGAAAGCTGGATTTACTGTTATGATCCTGAAACCAAAAGACAATCTGCTCAGTGGGTGTTTCCTTTCGAGGAGTTGCCAACTAAAGTGAAGAGAGATCGAAGTGCGGGGAAAAATGGTGGCCTCGTTCTTTGAAGGATAGGTCATTTCGCAACAATTGTGTTAGAGGATCAAAAAACAGTTTCTGTAGAATGGTACACTACCAATTGTTTGCCACTTGTCTTGGAAAAAGTTCGAGAGAAACGACCTCGCAGTAGGATCCTCCTTCACCACGACAACGCCTCATCGCACACCGCCAGGCGAACGATCGACTATTTGGCGACATCAAACGTTGAATTACTGGGTCACCCGCCGTATAGCCCCGACCTCGCGCCTTGTGATTTTTATTTATTTTCAAAAATTAAAGAAAAACTTAAAGGAAAGCGGTTTATGAATGCTGAAGAAGCGGTGGCTGCGTATCGCGATGCCATTGAAGAGACCCCTAAGGACGAGTGGGCAAAGTGCTTTTCCCAGTGGTTCCATCGCATGCAGCGGTGTATTGACGTGAATGGACAATATTTTGAAAAGATATAGTAAAACTAATAACTGGCTAATGTAATCAGTTTTTTATTTTCTAAGAACTTTCAGTTTGACCCTCGTATACTACGTAGCTGCGAAGAATTCGATCTTTTTAGACCGGGCCAATACACATTTTTAATTTTGTATGGGAAAAATTGTGCGATTTTTTTAAAAGCTATAAGACAACAGTTGATATGTTTGACTTGACATGCCCTCATGCCCCTCAGGCTGATAATCAATATTTATTAAATTTGGAATTTGAATTTTTTGGCAAAACTATGAATAAGTATTATTATTAGGTATATAGGAACTTTTTTTTGCATAACAAAAAAATAAATTCGAAGTCTGTGATGAAACCGAAGTGTCTTTCTAGGACATAAAAATATCATCTACCAATAAGCACTTGACCAGCATGATCTTGACTTTCTTTTCAGTGGGTCAGCAGCAATACACAATGAGCTTGTGATTTAAGTCTGATTCAAATGATTCAATGGTTAGTGATTTTAAAAGCTTTTTTTGATTATTTTTCAGATCGTGTCAATAGTCTACGTTGTGCTGAGTTCACTGTTTTTGATATATTACTTTAAATGTGACACCGTCGACTTGGAAACCTCCGAAAATGCAGATTATTTCTGGAATACAGTCTACAGAGTCTATTTGCAGAGTAAGTAATCGCGTTTAATGTAAACATTTGATTTTAAAAACCTCTATACAACGACTGAACAAGAGTTTTAACGGCCCTAAGGTATTTGAAGAGACGCGCCAGGTGTGTTAAAAAGCGGGACTCGCAAGCTTTTGAGTTCACATCGCATTTAGTGTTAATGTTTTGTCTCGCTTGTAGAAATATGTAGGGCACACGCAATAATGCCAGATTAACAGTGAATACGAACTTGGCTGGCCACACTACCGTGTGACCAGATTTCAGCGCACCCCCTCGGATCCTCGCGCCCAATTAGTTTCGCTCGGGGTCTATTTTAAGAAATGAAACGAACTACGCGGTCCACACATTAAAAAAAAATTAGTTAAAGGTAATTACGGAAATTACAAAGGTGCCACTACCTGTTAGATTTGGCTGGCACCGACTTCAAATAGATGAGTGAGTAGGGCTTAATTATTTCTTAGTTTATTTTTCGCATTTGAGTGCCTATTTGTGGTTTTGAAGTCGGATTAATTTGTACGAAAATAGTTTACTTTACCCTTTTTAGTGTAAAACAAGTTTTTATTAATCCATATACACAATTTCGTATTGACAGGATTGAGTTTCATAACTTTTGCGAAATCTACAACTACGTCGTCCAGAAAATTGTACGCTTTAGATTATGGTTCATATTTCGAAAACCATCGATTTCGATAAGATTTATATGGGACCATTCGGAAAGCATGCCTATCCGAACACAAAAATAAATTTTAAAATCAGTGCAGGGGTTCTCGAGAAATCAGGCAACATACATAAAAAAACATAGGGGTCGAATTGATAACTTAATCCTTTTTTTGGAAGTCAGTTACAAAATCGAATCAACGTTTGATTATTCGAGTCTTTGGGACGTCAACAATGAAATCGTTTCATGTTATGCTTTTTAGAGCTACGAGCTTTGAGGATTTATTATAGGAGGACGCAAGACATTTCGCTTGCTGACAAACTTTTTCACATTATTTTGTGGGGGGAACGTACATTTCACACATTTGTGAACTTGAACTCACACAAGAGCAATAAATCCGTTTACTCCCACCTGTTCTGTTGAGTAGTTCTGTTGACAAAACTACTGGGATTTTTTCTCCCATTGGTTCTGTGACTTAAAAGACTATGCTTTACACCTGACTTTTATCTCTACTATTCCCACTTGTTTTGCTGAGTAGTTCTGTGGACAGAACTACTGATAATAATTCATTCAACAACAAAATACATCTTCTTTTTAACTGAAAAAACCCACTGTACACTTTACCTTAGTTTCTCTAAAAACAAGGTATGTCTATGTTACCGTTAATCAATTGCATTTGGTACACTCTGATCATAGCATCGTTTTCAATCTGTTTATTTGCCCTTCGTTTAACTGATTTCAATTGGCAGGCTTTAACAGAAGAAAACGCTGCATCTTCTTCTATATTTTTTAGGAACTGGAAAATAGTTGCTGGCCTGGTTTTGAATGTGCCGTTAATGGCACGATGCCAGCCTTCAACAACATTAGTTGTTCGATGGCGCCGACCAAAGGCAGTCCATGACTTGATGCGCTTGGGGTTCATCCAGAAACTCATATACTTTATAAATTTGTCCAAGTCGCACCTTTCGCTAAAATCCAGCACTTGGGATTTTACATACTCCCATCCTTCCGTAATATGTTCTTCGGGCAATAGTGGAAGAACGCTGCACAAACTTACGATTCTTTTCTTGCGTTTGTTTTTAATGCCCAATTGCTTTGATTTTCTCCACAGTTTGTTTGAGAAATGATAGTAACAGCCCTGATGCTCGGCATTCGGGAAAACATCTGCAATGGCTTGTATAGCGGCTTCCTCGAAATCGGTAATGAAAATGGAAGGATTCCAATCAGGAATCTGTGATTTTATTAGACTGAATAGTGTGGTATAGGTTGTTTTTCTTTGTGACTAAGAAGTGCATAAATTAGGGGATTACATTTAAAGTATCTTCAGAGCTACTGAGATCCGCATGAATAGTATAAACCTCTGTGAATGGTACTGGGCAAATTTTGAAAGTGCCGTCTGAAAAGAAGATTTTCTTTTCGCGTAAAGAGCTCTGGCTTTTTTACTGCAAAAATCAAAATACGGACGCCCTCGGCCTCGTCGTCGTAATCTGCCAACATGAATTTTGAAAATGGTGCAGGTATTTCTACTGCATTTACAGTCTCATTCAGGTAACTCATTTTCTTAACATTATTTAATTTATTTCTCCTCCTGTAAATCGACGACTTGATTTGATTGAAGCTAGGTAACTCTTTAATGAGATCTATACCCGTGTCTTTTAAAGCAGTCACTGTTTTCTTATACACTGCCGGTACGGTTTCATTACTTAGCATCATTTCACTAACACTATTATTAATTATAATGGACATGACTTCTTTATTTGTATCAGGAATGCAGGTAGAGTCATGGTCAACATGTTTAATGATTTCCTTTTCACCCTAAAATACAAAATAAAAATATAGTAGGTAATAATAAAAACCCGTTGTGTGAATTTAGGTTCATACCATGACTTGTTGAACAAAGTAATTAGGTACCTACCTCAGAAGTGGTAACAGTTCCACTGCATTTGGTTTTCTTGTACATGGCACATCTCCATAATGTTTGAAAATTTTTATATTTAGAGAGCTGGTAATATTCGAATCCATTTTCGAGTAACACGCGACCGCGACCGCGTCTTATTATTTTAAATTCACTCATTTAAATAACAACAACCCTCTTCAAGGCACTCTTGAAAAGCTTGAAATAAAAATTTGTAATCGTGACGTTGTCATCAGGAATCAGAAATATAAATTAAATTAACTGAAGTGCCAGTAGGTACTTGATAATTGATTGAAATAGTTTGAATCATAACAGAACTAAGAGACTCAACAGAACAAGTGAGAATTTGTATTCCCATTTGTTTTGTGGACAGAACTAATGGGGGAAAAAATCCCAGTAGTTTTGTCAACAGAACTACTCAACAGAACAGGTGGGAGTAAACGAATAAATCTCTGTTTAATCGAATTTGTTTAGGTGTGTAGAATATGTCTTAGTTTACACAAACAAATGCTACACACATAAACAAAACACACACACGTCTACGAAACGCTTAATAACTACGTTGTCATTACTAGTTGACATTACACATACAAACGAAAAAGTACAAGTACTCGACAAAAAAAATATAATTAAAAACTCCAAAAACCCTACTGCATCAAAAGTGAACCTAACTATGTACTTTTTTAATTTAAATTCGCCACTCCACAGATTCCGGGTTCCGTGATCTTTGTCATTACAATATTTTTTTACACATTTCTTGGATAAGGAGAAGAAGAGGAAAATTGGGGGGAGTTGGATACATTTAAAATCTAATTCTAGTGCTCGTCTGTAGAGCCGATTACTAGCGGTTGGGATTCCGCTAGTAATCGACTCGACATAGAGTGTTTGCCTAATTGCCTTTTGCCATTTGCCTAAGCCGCCGTCGACGACGTCTTTTGCCTAAACCGCATTCTCACGGCCCAGAGCCTCCTTATTTTATTAGACTATGTACTTACATACTAAAAAGAATAAAACAAGCACTTAGATATCTGGTGGTCTAGAATTCTATCCTTTATTATTGAATTAATACTATTGCAATGCAAATTGCAAATTGAACTAATACATATATTCTAATACTAGCTGAACCCGCTACTTCGTTCGCGTAAGCAGATATTACGGACTTATACATTAGTAGCCATTGAAAAAAAGAGTGAATTTGTTTTTTCACACAAAAAAATATTTAATTTCATCATCTTTGCCTCAGAAGCCTGTGTGGAATCAAAATGGTTAAAATTTTGAATTTTAATGTTACTCAAGCGAGTTGTACCCGCAAATCTAAGCCAAGTCTTAGTGAAATGTTAATGTAAGAATTTAATTGTAACACAAAAGAATCAAAGAACGAAAGAATCTAAATTCAGCATCAAAATCCTTTTAGCAGCAACAAACTCATTAGTACAATTTAGAATACCAGTAACGCCACCTAGTGATGAAAGAAAAATACATACCACAATGGCAAAACATTGATTTAAATGGGGGTTTAGTGCTTGAGATTTAAACTGACATTAGCGCCATCTAATGAGATTATAACGTTGCTTGTTATTTTGATTGTGCACCCAAAGCACCTGTATTATCTACGCCAAAACGGGGGTAAAAATATATTTATGGAGTTAAATGAAAATATAGACTTATTACCCCATGTGAAATTTTAGACTTTAACTATCTGCGTTTCGTATGTCAAACCAATTCGTTGTGTCGTTTTGACGTTAATATTTGTTTCCTTATGGCCACAGATTACGTACCTCCTTAGGGCCAATGCTTCTATTCGGGTTGAGAGGTAGTATATGTGGTATTTCAGACTATAAGTTATCTCTGTTTCATTTTTGTACCATATTTGCTTAGTATTTCTGACGTTACAGTAACCTATAAGTAACCGATTTGCTATTTCTGAGTACAAACTAAGTACGTGTGTTTCGAATTCCTTCCAAATGTGTTCAGCCGTTGTCGTTGTCCTGTAAATATTTTGAATGTCAATGTTTGGATGTTCGTAACTCAATTATGGCGGAACGTATTTAATGATCGGGTTGAAATTTGAAATCCAATTAGATTATAGTTTGGAAGAACACATAGCTAAACATTGCTACTGCTAAGCCAAGATACAATGTGTTTGAAATTTTAAATCAATACATTCAGCCTTTCCAACGTAACTGAGCAGCAAAAATTTAAACATTGGCATATTTATATAATATTGGTAGGATAGGATTTTACAAAATATTAGAAAAAATAAAACCGGCGAGCAAGTGGGACTCGCGCGCGAAGTGTTCCGAACCATTAGCAAATAAACGTCTTCAATTGTATGGGAGCCCCCTTCATCATTTATTTTATTTTATTTTAATTAATTACATTTAAAGAAAACATAAAACGAAATATTATGTGAATAGTTAAACCGTCTGTGACAGGTACGTTATTAGTATCGAGCAAGAAACGGTAAAAAATATGACGTTGTATGGGTGCCCCTCTTAAATAAATATTTATTTTATTTTTAGTATTCTTTGTTAAACCGGCAACAAAAATACATCATCTGTGAAAATTTCAACTGTCTAGCTGTCCCCGTTCTTGAGATACAGCGTGGTGACCGACGGACGGACGGACGGACAGCGAAGACCCAGTAATAGGGTCCCATTTTTACCCTTTGGGTACGGAATCCTAACAACGGTCTGCTTTGGTCACCGAAGCTTGTTAAACACTACCTTTAAAGTTTAAACAGTATTTGGATTGAAATAATACGTTTTCTAATAAGTTACGGCTGGTATAGTAAGTTACAGCTGACCTAATCGGGAGAACGGCGACTTTCGATCCGGAGACCCAGGGTTCAAAACCACGCGCACCACTATCTTTTCAGAGTCATGTTCGTAATGCCGGTAATTAAAACATCGTGAGGAAACCGACATGTACCTAGAATCTAAGTTCTAAGTCATATGTCATCCACCAACCAACACTGGGCCAGCGTGGTGGATTATAGACTTGACTCTCTCCTTGCGAGAGAAGGCCCCGACGCCCAGCTGTGGGACCATTTAATGGGTTGTTTATGCTGCTACTTATAATGCTAATATGTTTTCTCCTAAAGAACAAAAATCTACTTCAATGATAGGTAATTTAATTCTGTCATTCGACTAAATTTTATAAGAAGCTATGAAATATTTTCTCTCTACTAAAAAGTATTTTCTCTAAAGTATTTTCAACCAAACAAAAAAGCAATTATCAAAATGAACTTACAATTAGCGGAGTTATTGCGTAAAATAAAAGCAAATATAAAAACATGCAACCCGATTGAGAACATCTTCCTTGTTTGAAGTCGGTTATAACCGAATGATGTTTGTTTTTCCCCACAAAAATATATTTTTGACAATTCCTTTTTCATTCAAGACGACGCGGACGAGACGCGATCACGTGGACACGTTCTAAAATCTAGAATCTAGATATTCTGTGGATCGTCTGTGATACACAGAATACTTAGAAGTTAGTATGTACCGAACGCGCCGCGCGTGTCTTTATTATTTAATGTTTGTGTAATTTCCGAACCACCGGACCGATAATGTTCAAATTTTGACGGGACAATATAAAAAATGTGTTCTTTCTAACAAAAAAAGAATTAATGAAATTAAACAACGCAAACATGAGTTACAACCAAATACACATTCTGACTTTCACCCCCTCCCGCAAGAAAACCAATCAGAATTTTGGGATCAAAAGTAGCCTACAGCAATCTCCTTAGTATAAACTAAAGTCATGCCAAGTTTCCACTGATTTGGATCAGTAGTTTCGGCGTGATGCGTGATCCCTATACAGAAAGACAGACAGACAGACAGACAGACAGACAGACAGACAGACAGACAGACATGAAAGAAAAAAAATGCAGTTTCGCGATCAGTATCGACTACGGAGTGCTCCAAAAAAAAATTTTTTTCAAAATATCTTCAATGTACAGAATTCGACCCGTTACAGTTTTATTATAAGTATAGATATATAACACATAGCAAAACTGTTTCAAAGATATCAGCTATTTGTTACCTGCGATAGGGATCTTAGACGCAAAATGAGTATAATTTGCTTTACCTTCATGTAAACATACGTGACCTTAAAAATTTAAAATGATTGTGTTGAAGTTTTTTTTAATTTTTTCATAAATGGATAATTGTAGTAAAATAAAAGTAAAGTAAAAAGTAGGTAAGAATCTACTAGAATGAATTGTGCCCAAAACATTAACCAATTGGAAATATTGATTCATGATTCTAAGATGTGTTTTGTTTTCTTCAGATGCGGAGTGTGAACAGAAACTCATGGTTCCAGGGATAACGCAGTCTTATACAGTATTTGTGTTGACAACCATCACTCTCACTTTTTCCATTTTGACACTCTGCACATCTATTGCGCTAACAGCAAGTAAGAGCATATTTTTATTTTTTGCGAGTTCAATATGTAACTACAGGTTAAGTGGATTCCGATTTGCGAAATTTGTATTTCGTGAGGTCGTAGCGTAAGTTCGAATCCTTCCAGAACCTCTGAGAGTTTCCCAAATGCAAAAAAGAAGAGAAGATTAAAGAAAATAGCACATTCTTAAACCATATATCGAGAACACCAGTCATCCAAAAAACCGCTTTGACAACGTGGTGGATTACGGCTTTGAATCTTTCTTTATGAGAGAAGGTCATGAGTCCAGGGCTATTGGGAGCATAATCTGTAACATTTAAGAGAGCCCAAATAATTATCTGCGGGGAAATATATAGTAATAGCGAACGGTCTAAAATAAAAATAAATACATATTTTTCATGTTTGCATTAATTTTGTAATTTTTATTTTTTCATTTATAATCAATGTTTTATTATTTTTAATTAAGTTTAAAGCTTTATTACATCTTTAAATATTACATTACATTTATATATATATTACAGCTGTATTGAACTGATGGCTAATTTACGGCATGAATAAATTTAAATTGAATAATTCATCGGCATTAATTTTGTAATTTTTATTTTTTCATTTATATTCAATGTTTTATTATTTTTAATTAAGTTTACAGCTTTATTACATCTTTTATATATTACATTACATTTATATATATATATATATATATTACAGCTGTGTTGAACTGATGGCTAATTTACGGCATGAATAATTTTAAATTGAATAATTTATCGGCATGTATTTTAAACTTTACTTATGATATATCTATATTATTATCATTCTGTGTACTAGGCTGTGTACAGTCTGCTACCCGCGACTTCGTCCGAGTAGATACGCTTCACGTGTAAAACTTTGAAAATTACGAAACTCCGTCTTATTAAGCCCCTACGTGTTAAAATGGACCTCCATGCAACATATTATAGAAATCTCAAACTCCTATCATTTGTATTTTCTGAGATTTCGTGATGTAGTGACATTTCGCTTTTATATACCTACATACATATGTACAAGAAGGTCTTAAATTAATTAGTAAATCTTACCTAAATTTATACTTTTTACTTTAGTTGTTTTTTTATCGTTTACAGTGGTCGACAATAAAGAAATGGCTCAATACTTGAATGTGTTTGTGTACGCTTACATCGGTTCGTGGATGGCTACTTTTGTTGTGGACCTTACCCTGGGAACTCATCTTGGTATGGACATAACTCACTTGTCAAACGCATTGGTGAGTGTTCTTGTATCCTATCATGACACTAATAATATTACAGTACCATGGTTACTACAGTATACGCGATTAGGGTGTAGCAAGACTTTGTACCCCTTTTTACGAAAATTGCGCGGACGGAGGGTTATGACATTTTGCAAATTTATAGTTTATATAGAGTAGGAGTGTAGATTGTAGAACGCTAATATATTTGAATAGCTAGTTAGATATATTTTAACTACATACTCGTATATACATATCATATGTTTACACTTGACCGCCATCTTGCCTGATATTAAGTGACGATGCGGTCTACGTTGGAGTGCGCTTACCTATTAGTAACCAATTCATTATCGATTTGGAGACACCAAGATTGTAACCATTGCTAATAATGCGTTGTACTTACTTTTTTGGCGACTGTCTATTAAATTAAATTCTCCAAGTAGTTTGCCTCAGCGATTATTGCGGTATCGTTTTGGCGACCCTTTCAGCTTTTTTAAAGCACTTAGCGATTATAGTCTGGAATTATGGATAGGTTACTTTTATATCGTGTAAATTACTAGAATGAGACTGAGATCCAACCGCGGGGTGCTACAGGTGAAAGAATAATTAAACCCGTTTTCACAATAGCGCCAGAATTTATCAATACTTTTAATAAACAAACAAGGAAACAAACCTTTTCATATTATGACTAATACGAGTATACAAGTAGGTATGGGTAATAAAGATATAG
Source organism: Ectropis grisescens (assembly GCA_017562165.1). NCBI lineage: Eukaryota > Metazoa > Arthropoda > Insecta > Lepidoptera > Geometridae > Ectropis > Ectropis grisescens. The sequence continues at coordinate 9,651,925 of CM029767.1, read as the reverse complement.
ATTATCAAAGTCAAGGTATCTTACCTACAAATAATTTTAGTAGATGCGACATCACTACGCATCAAAATTACTTGTTTATGGATTAGCTACCGTACACAAAACACAATTTTGTAGAAAGGAAGCGGTTACCCTTGACAGAACACGCTTCTTCAGGAAGTTCCTCACTCTGCAGCACTAAACAGCTAAACACTGCTAACTTGCTACTCAGCTGCCACCGCTTAGATTTTCATAATGTTTTTCCACATTTAAATATAGGATTAAATATTAATTATTAATTATGGAGGATATCCACGATAATGACAATATTTTCTTGTGATTTAAGTAATTGATTTGTTTTACAGAACAATGCTACCGGCTACGTTACGATACTGGAGGTAATGAGACAAGGCGCGTTTTATCTCATGGCGATATCTCTGAAAGGTTTCCTGATCCACGCCATCCAGCTCGTTCTGATATGTCTCATCATTTTCTATCTCTACGAACACCAAGAAATGGCGAAACGGAATGAGGTAAGGGAACACTCCGGCACAATTCTCGACGTAGGCATTTAATCTGTAATGTAGTGGTAGGATTATTTGCAGAGTCCGCCAGGAGAGTACCACACCATCGCCAATTATACTGCCGTCAAGCAGTAGTGTGGAAACATTTCTGTGTTCTGGTTTGAGAAATTACTAATGTAACGTAACGGGACATAGCGAGCACTTTTTCGTGTATGCAGATGGCGTTCATCAATTTATAAGACGTTAGCACGCCAAAAACATTTTACGGTAACATTTATACATGATATCGTATGGGAATTAGTTAAAATGTGATACAAACATTACGTGATATTTGATGTAATTTGAATTAAGATCGATCCTGTGCTATCTAGATATAAAGAGTCTTTATTTAAATTGTAAAGATTTAGAATTAATAAAATAATTTGTACCTTAATTCTTAATGTGGTTTTCATGTCGCTATATTTGTTTTTATTAATAACTACAAATACTTATTATTACTTGATATAGTACTCGTATATTCTCGTATATTTAAAGGCAGTATTACCTATGTGTGATATTACCCAAAATCTGACGTTTTTCCATGCTTTAATGGCGCAAAAAATAAGAAAAATGTTTAGTAGCCTTAGAAGGAAGGCTTAGAAGCCTTATTTTCTTTGCATTGTCCATACATATGTATTTTAAAAATAAAATGTTGTGCTTAGGCCATTCATTAGAAACTTTACTACTATTATATTATATTATATATTATACTATATTATTAGAACAAAATAATGAATAATGATACTTTTCTTACAGCACCCCATTCACAAAGCGGGCCCAATAAACGCATTCGAGTAAGTGAACATTTTCTGTTTCCTATTTATTAACTTCGATCACAAAGGCTTAAAAAAATTCAGAGTATGAGCTCGACAGCTTGTGAATCGATTTTGCAGTTAGATATATGAAAGTTTGAATCGCCCATAATACAAAAATAAATAAACAAAATTGCATATCCTTTAAGCCAATGAAACAAATGGTGACCTTATCGCTAAGAGTGATTTCTTTCAGGCAACCGAAACGAATATCCAGTTGTTTTAAGCTACCTTGATATATTTATATACGGTGGAGCGAGTCTCCGATATTTCAATGGAGTTCGAGGTAGTTTACCCGTGAACAGTGTATGGAGTGTAATACGAAATATTGCGGTGTCGCACATAGCGACAGTAAACATACCGTAATTAATGACGTGGTTCAGTAATTTTTATAAGCTGTATTTGCAAACGTTGGTTTTTATTGTTTACTTTATTTATAAGATTTAGATTTCCGGTCCCAGCTGTAGGTACCTGGTGCAATGGTGACTATAATGCTGACGACATTGTCTCGGAGAATGACTATAATATATGCCTTTGTACCAAGTTTGAGACAGAGCGGGAGTCACCACAATTTTCCTAAATACGGTGGCCCAAATTTGTCTGTAATTTCTTTGCCCCCTGTGCCCGGACTGCTCATTGCCTGTACAACGATGGGAACAAGCTGATAAACCGTTAATTGATACATATTTTAATCGTCTCTTACTACCAGCATCTTCGATGGCAACTGCTGATGTGTGACTTTAAAGGACCAGCCACTATTTATAGTGCTCATTCGTTTTGTGTTTTTGAATATTTATTATTCTATTACTTACTTATTGTTATATTAAATCTGCTTCCAGTCATCCGCGTCGAGACCACTGGGGCACGGATAGCAACAGTCCAAACAACTATGGCCCCGAATCGTACCCCATGGACTCATTTTCCGGGAGCAATACACCTCGAGGGTAAGCGAACTATTTCATACTAGCTATGCACGTTTTTATTATTCATGGCTAATCTTTGTTTGGCTTTACGAATATAACTTTACCACTAAAAACAACCTCCTTCAAACCTCACAGTCACCAAACTCTTTGCGGATCTATGGCTAAATCCTCAAAGTACTTAACTAATACCTGAATACCATCTCTCTACTTAGTCTGTGCTGTATACCTACTCTTATATTACAATTTAAAAAATGGCAAGCATAGGGACTGCCGATAGAAGTGAAAACTAGTAACTCATAATTTGCTAGTTCACTTTGGTAACTACGCGGGTGAAACCGGAGAGCGTGGCCATGACCATGGCTATCTAGATCATCCGAGTTGAGCCCACTGAAAGTCTTTATATGGTGCGCCAAATAAAATAAGTTTTCACTTCAAAAATCGACTGTCAATAGCCTGGAAATGTTCAACATTTAAATGGAAAAAAAAGTATCATTACTTACTAATACCTAATTACTTTGATATTTTTAATCGATGATAGATATGCGTTTAACTGCCAAGTGATGAAGAATAGGAACTACAAAACGCATTGATTTTAGTTAGTGCCACTATGGAAACTTTTAATGCTACAACTTTTTTTTGGTGATATAGATTTTTTATCGAAGTTTGAAAGTGTGTTTACCAACATGTACGAGTATATCTTTGAATGTTGAGTGACGTTTTAAAAACCATATTAAGTTTAATTTACATTATCTATCTCTTCCTATATTCCGAACATTTTCTTAATAGTTACGCGAGTTAAAAACTTGTCAAGTGTTCGAGGCAATTTAAGTCGGTAAAGAAGTTTTTAACTTTTTTAAAGTCATTTAATATTAAAAGGGCATGAATTAGTTTGACTTGAGACTTGTAATAAGGCGATAAACGCTTTTTCACAATTCTTATTTCAAATTTCACTATAAATTAATCTCGGAGTAGCAATACATGTAATACAATGTAGGTACATACATATAAAAGAAATAAAAAGTGGTCAAGTGCGACTCGGACTCGCCCATGAAGGCTTCCGTAACACCAAGTAACATAATATAAAATTTCTTGTAAGTAGTTCGTTGTTACTTTAATCAGTGTTTTAACAATAGTGAATTTATGACGTATTAAAATAAAACTACTTACTAGATCTCATTCAAACCAATTTTCGTTGATAGTTTACATGGTAATGTATATCATCCGCATTTTTTTTTATTTTTGTCATTCTCTTATTTTAGAAGTTACAGGAAGGGGGACACACATTTTACCACTTTGGAAGAGTCTCTCGCGCAAACTATTCGGTTTAGGAAAAAAATATGTTAGAAACCTCAATATCATTTTTGAAGACCTATCCATAGATAACCAATACGTATAGTTCTCATGGGAAAAAAATTGAGTTTCAGTTCTAAGTATGGGACACCCCAAATTTTTGTTTCTACTATTTGTATGAAAATCTTAATGCGGTTCACAGAATACATCTACTTACCTAGTTTTAATAGTATATATATTATAGCTCTTATAGTTTCAGAGAAAAGTAGCTGTGACATACGGACAGACAGATTGACAGACAGACATGACGAATCTATAAGGGTCCCGTGTTTTGTAATTTGGCTACGGAACCCTAAAAATACTGGCTGAATTGATAACCTCGTCCTGTTGAACTCGATTAAAAATAGGTTTTAATTAGATCACCTTTATTAGTATTTTCTCCGTTGGAAAACGTAAGAAAAATGAAATGCAGATTATTTAAAAAAAAAAAACATTTCTTTACAGGCAAGAACATTTACGGCAGCAACCTGTCTTTGTTTCGTAAGTATCTTTAAGGAGTATTCAACGGCTAAGCCAATTTACTACTAAGATAGTTGAAATCAAAGACTCCCATAATTGTAATATTAAAGCAGGCATTTTTTAGATTTTTGAGATAAATAAATTAGATCGTAGATTGTGTTAAAATTCAAAAATTGATTAATTGTAAATCCATGATGAAATAGTTAATAATATAATATATTTTCAATAATTATAGGTAGGTAAATTCATCTTTGTAATGTATGTATGTATGTTGACAAGTTTTCTAGGAATATTTACCTATCAAATTTTTTTGCCGCTACCAAAAATAAGGGATTGTCGTCTGTCGTTTTATTAGCAATAATGTGGCAAAGTCCTCTAAGCGATTTATTTCGCCAAACAAATACTAGCTATAAAAAATATATGAAGAATCAAACCATGCTCCTTTTACTATAAAATCCATTTTCACTTTAAAAAATTGGTGACAGGTCAAGAAAACTGGTGCATGAGAACAGGGGATATACATAGATTGTTGGGTTTAAATATCGGTTTTTGATTCTACACGTTTAGTACCTACGCATGTTTAAGTAGGTAGCGTATAAAACCGAAAATAACCAAAATAATAATAATAAAAGATGACGAGCTCAGTGCAGTGATTTGACTCAGTTCAAATAGCACAGTGTCACTCTGTCTCTGTGTTGATACGGGCAATCGTGTCAGTCGTGTATAATAAAAACAAAGTGTTTGTGAAATAAGATTCCATTTTTTTTTTTTTTTTTTTTTTAACTTTTATAGGTTTACACTTGACCGCCATCTCGCCTGATGTTAAGCGACGATGCGGTCTACGATGGAGCGTGTTTACCTAGAAGAAACCGATTAACTCTCGATTTGAAGACACAAAGATTGTAACCATCGGGGAAAACCCACTCAGGCAACGTATTCCACAGCCTAGACGTTCTTATCACAAAAGTAGAGTCAAATCTCTTCGTTCGTGTCTTTGGAACATCAACCATGAAACGATGTCGCTTTTTCGAGCTACGAGCATTCCGATAGAAAAAAGGGCAAGGTGGTATCAGATCATGCAAATCAGTCGCACACTCTCCAAAGTGTATCCGATAAAAACCGATAGGCTGGCAATTTTTCGGCGATGATCAAGACTTTGTAGTCTTTTTCGCAGAAGAGAGTCATTGCCTATGAGCCTTTTGGCACGTCTCTCGATCGATTCCAGGGCCTCCAGCTGATACTTAGCCGATCCATCCCAAAGGTGCGAACAGTACTCCATACAAGAGCGAATCTGTGCTTGATACAATGTGAGCAACTGTTCAGAGTTGAAGTACTTTCGCACCTTTGAGAGGACACCTTTTTTTTGGCAGCTAATTTAGCCTTGACTCGATATACTAGCCAAAGTTGAGCGTGGATGTCAAAGTAACGCCCAAAAGCTCAAGACGGTCAGAAACTGGCACGGATACACCACGAAAAGTAGGAGTCAGTTGGAATGGACTCCTTTTGCGGAGAACAGACACGCCTGCGTCTTACTCTCGTTGAACTTGACCAGATTGGCATCACCCCATTCAGACACCGCCTCAAGGGTCAAGCTCAAACGTTCAATCAAACTCTCTCAGTACCTGGGTTTGCTGCCCACTGGCTCTCGCGCTAGATATGTAGCTCTCACAACGGTGCTATCATCTGCGTACCCAAAGATACCGGGCTTCAACAGATCATTAATATGTAGCAGGAAAAGTGTCGCAGAGAGTACCGACCCTTGAGGGACTCCAGCATTGATAGCCATTTGATCCGACAAGCAGCCATCAATGACGACTCGTATGGATCGATCCTCAAGAAGTCCGATATCCACGCAATAAGCCCAGGAGACAAACCATAACTTGAAAGCTTGCTTATAAGGCCATCATGCCAAACCCTGTCGAAAGCCTTCGAGATATCCAGGGAGACTGCAAGTGCTTCCCGTGTTTCTCAATAGCTTCACTCCAGATGTGAGTGACGTACGCTAGAATATCCCCGGTGGACCGGTTTCGGCGAAATCCGTATTGCCGGTCACTGAGGAGGTCGTTTGATTCTAGGTACGTCAGGAGCCTGTGGTTTAAGACACGTTCCATAGTCTTGCAGAGTATGGACGTGACCGAGATTGGCCTGTAGTTGGCAGGGTCAGCACGACTACCTTTTTTGGGCACTGGTTGCACATTGGCAAGCTTCCAAGACTTCGGTACCAGCCCCGTTTGGAGAGAAAGTCTGAATAGGCGCGTCAGTATCGGGGACAACTCAGGCGCACAAGCCTTCAACACTAGGGCAGGAATACCATCTGGGCCACTGGCTTTATTCACATCCAGATTGCGTAGAGCCTTGCGAACCTCCATTTGGCGAATGTGTATCTCTGACATAAAAGTCGGACAGCCGGATGGAGTAGGAGGTGTCGCGCTACCAGCATCAAGACGCGAAGATTCCGCAAACTGAGATGCAAACATGTTTGCCTTCTCCATTGCAGTGTGAGCCAGTGTCCCATCAGGTTTCAGCATTGGAGGTAGTGAAGGTAGTGAGGGGCGGCAGAAGTTCGATTCGACCGATTTAGCTAGGGTCCAAAACGCTTTGCTGCCCGCAGGGTACGAAGCAAGTTTGTTCCCTATTCGACTAATGTGGTCAAAACGAGCCCTCTGAAGAACCTTTTTGCATGCCTTAGCAGCCTTGTTGAACGCTTTCTTCTTCTGGTGTACATCCCTTGCCTTACGCTGTCGAGCATCAACCCAGGCTAGGTAGGTCTCATGCTTAAGTGCTTCAGCACCTTTACATTGAGAACCAAACCAAGGGCGAGCTTTGCTGGATAATGGGACGTCGGAGTATGGAATGAAATATTCCATAGCCGTCCGTATTACATTAGTCACAGCATCCGCGCAGACTGAGGGATCACCAGAAGTGAAGCACAATGACTGCCATGGGTAAGACGCAAAGAAAGAGCGCATCTCATCCCAATCTGCTGACTTGTATCGCCACAACCGCCGGTTGCCTCTAGGGCTGGGATCAGGCGGATGGTAGACAGATACTGATTTCACCAGACAGTGGTCGGAGCTGCCTAATGGCGAAGATACCACCACAGAATAACGGTCTGGATCTGTTGTCAGCAGAAGGTCTAAACAATAAGGTGTATGCGACTCAACGTCGGGTACTCTTGTGGCCTCTTGGACCAGCTGGGTTAGGTCTAACGTTAAAGCTAACTTTCTCGTTTCCTGCCCAGCGTGGTTAGTGTCCCGGTATGGGAACAGCCATTCCTTATGATGGCCGTTAAAATCCCCCAGTAACACTAATTGGGCCGAAGGGTACTTCTGTTGAGCCGCGTCCGCCGCCATTGACCTGTGTTGGAGGCACTGAGGTTTCTATTTCCCATACATTTGCGTTTAGGCGACCTTTATAGACAATCCTTACTTCGCCTACTCACCGGTGTATTTCAAATTCAACACTTTATTTGCCACTAAGTGTACATTATGGTCTTACAATGATAATCTGTATCATCATCATCATCAGCCGCAAGACGTCCACTGCTGAATATAGGCCTCCCCCTGGATTTCCACAACGAACGGTCCTGCGCAACCTGCAACCAGCGGTTTCCAGCGACCTTTGTGAGGTCATCTGTCCATCTAGTGGGAGGCCGTCAAACACTGCGTCTTCCGGTTCGTGGTCGCCACTCGAGAACCTTTCTTCCCCATCGGTTGTCAGTTTTGCGAGCGATGTGGCCTGCCCATTGCCACTTCAGCTTGCTTACTCTTTGAGCTATGTCGGCCACTTTCGTTCTTTTGCGAAAATCCTCATTACGGCTTCTGTCGCGCAAAGAGACTCCGAGAATAGCTCTCGCCATAGCTCGCTGTGTGACTTTGAGCTTCGTTATGAGGCCCACAGTGAAGGACCAATCTGTGAAAGATAATCTGTATAGTAACTTACAACTTATTTATGTGGTTACAGGCCAGGGCGAGAAAGCTTCCACCGCTCCAACTCATGGAATCACCAAGGACCGTCGGGTGCATCCCCTCAGCCATTCTCCTACCTGGACGTTCCACGGCAGCAGCCCCGAAATGTGCAACAACCGAGAAATACCATGCCCGTTCCGATAACCCTACCCCGCGTGCCGGAACCCGATTACAGCCCACTCGCACCCCGCCGCCTCAAGTCAGCTCTAAAGCCAAACAATTACTCTTATATGTAGACTATACAACTACTTTGAATCCTTGAGCGTTTCCAATGTAAGCTGGGTGTTTTAAAAAACGATTTCTTAGTGAGAGTGTAAATAGACCGTTATCGCATCACTTTACCAGAGATAGCAATACTTATAAGTTAAGTAGATTAAATATTGACCAGCCTCTTTCGAGACTCCGGAACCACACATTGATTAAAAATATGGTAAATAATAACTATTTATATTATCGGAATCTAGAGATAACTGGGAGAATATCTATCACATTCCTATTTTATGTAAATACGATAAAAACGTTATCTATATATTAAAAACCTTTATTAATTTCAATGAACATTGGTTCGCTAAAACTGTTTTTTTTTTTGTAATGTTTAGTTTTTATTATCAACAAAGCGGCCAAGTACGAGTTGGACTCACCCATGAAGGGTTCCGTACCAGCAAAAATGTTTCTTTTTTCATTTTAGTAATGGAAGGTAAATTGCGGTTTACGATTTATGACGTATTAAAAAAACTACTTAGTAGATCTCGTTCAAACTACGAGTAATTTTCTGAATAGACTTCCACCGAAAATTACTAAAAAAAAATATTATGTAGGCACTACCACCATGCGGTAATGTGCCTACATTATATTTTTTTTTTAGTTCTATCACACATTTTACCACTTTGGGAGTGCCACTCGTGCAAACTATTCAGTTCAGAAAAAAAATACTTTAGAATTTATCTGAATCTGAATTTAACTGAATGTTATTTTTTACGAAACACACTTATAGGTGTGATGAAAATAAAGTTAAGTTTCAGTTCTAAGTAGGTATGGAAAAATTATTGTTGTTTCTATTTTCTTTGAAATTCTTAATGCGGTTCACAAAATACATCTACTTACCAAGTTTCAACAGTATAGATCTTATAGATTTGGAAAAAAGTGGCTGTGACATACGGACGGACGGACAGACAAACATGACAAATCCATAAGGGTTCTGTTTTTTACCCATTTGCTCTAGAACCCTAAAAACCATGTCATAGTTTTTTTATATATGTCTAAACCATTTATATACTTTTTTTAACTCTTATTTTGATGCTGATGCCACAAAATAAAAAAATACCTAAACTGTTTACGTAGGCTTCATTATCATGATTCGTTTTACATTAATGCGGTCTAAAATGTTAGAGTGCTCTCATCTAAATTTGTCTAGACTCACTCTCGGTCCGAAGATACCCATATTATATGCGTAAAGGAACACAGACCTTGAGTAGGGGAGATGCGGGCAAGACAGGGTACTTAACGTTTGATTGGAAATAAAACTGAAACTATTGTATTTATATACTCCGTTCAATTACTATCGTTTTCTTTGTTAATCAGTCTTTCAAATTTCTATAATTTTACGAACAATTTTTACATAATTAATTTTTTAACAATATAAAAGTGAAAAAACTCCACCCACCCCATCTTGCCCTCTAGGTGGGGTAAGACGGGGTACCCCCATTGGGCAAGATGGGGTATAGCAAATCCTTTACTGTTCTTCGCAAAATTCGCAGGTAAATTTTGCTTCATCGTCATCATCATCTACGCTAGCACAGGAGCAATGTAACCAATTGTCACATATGGGACAAGCAACTCAGCCTTCATCGGAATCCAAATATAGTCCACTACAATATAATCAAGGAGTATTTTCAATGTTACAACAAGTAGAACATCCGGATTCGGTATTCGACGGGGCAGCAGAAACCATCATAGTGGTCGTAGAATAGCCGCTGCTTCAACATCGGGAGTGACACTGGTGATAAAAATTTGCGATATAATCTGCAACCACTAGGAGCAAGATGTAGAATTGTGTACCCCATCTTGCCCTCGAACGACTTACTATATTTAAAAAAACACACACGGAAAACAAAACATAATAAACATAACATACATACATAATAAACAAGTTCTTACATGCTAGTTTAATCGTTGACGCAAGAGAATAACTTTGCAGCTTATGTAATCTAGTATTATTTGCGTAGTCAAGACGTACCAAATGAATTTCGAAAATAAGAATCAAACTGCCAAAATCCACTTTTGTTTCAATAAACAAAAAAAATACGTGTCGCAGCGAATCACTCAACAGACCCACAGACAGCCATCATGGCACCGCATCGTCACGCGCTAGAACGATCGTGATCGGCCAATTAGAAATCCTTATAATACGGTTGCCCCGTCTTGCCCGCCACCCCGTCTTGCCCGTATCTCCCCTAATATGTTCCCTGTTCAGGTTTGCCAGTTTTCATAGAGTTAAATTATATCTATTTTATATATGCTTGTATTTAATGCGACAGCAAAAATCTGAATTTGTAATTTAAACGAAAAATAAATAGGTAGATAATATTAGCCATTTCCAAATTTGAACTGGCCTTTTATAAAAACATTAACGTTTTAATAATAATAGGCTATTTTTAGGGATCCCTAATCACCAATGCAAAGATATTCTGAAATAAATTTATACCTAGAACTATAGATTTATTTTAGAATAGATAGACAATTACTTATTTTAAGGCCGTTCTAGGACCAAATGACTTTGAGCATTTCTTCCCCTCTTCGCCACCGCAAGAGAGAGCAAGAGAGAAACAGTAGCAATTGTTACTATTTAACGCTCAGGTTTTAGAATAAACTATCATAAATAAATAAAACTACAATTTTGTAGCCAACATGTTGCAGAAATTTTATGTATCTTCATTACTTGATGTTTATATTAGGTATTTTGTTTTGGTTAACGAGTGTAGAGTTTTTGGACATATCTACTACAACTACAAAAAAAAATGTGTGTGCATACACCGCACGGCAGAAGTGAAAACTAAAAGAAGAAATAACTATTAAATGATTGAACTAAAAATAATGCCAAAAGAAGTTTTCAGTTCAAAAACAACTAACACTGCGTCTTGCTCGGGGACGCGTCTTAAGTAGGTACTAATGAGATAATAAAACAATTAATAAACAATGATGATATTTATCGAGTGCATTTTCTTTTACGCACCTTTTATATCGTATGTTTTTTTCAGTTTTAGCAACCGCAGACTCAAGTCAGTAATTATGACTCAAGTCCGTGCCCCATGTCAAAAATACGAGCACAATTTAATTGGCGGAAACCTTAGACTCTAGATTTAAGTACCTATCTTTACTGAGCATGAATGTGCTACGATCGTACGAGGTTTCATGGTAAGTGGGCGACCACACGATACCGCCACAAAAAATATTCTAAGAGAACATAAGGGCTACACATACAGGCACATGCGGATTCCCTGTCTAATTCTTATTTATATACCTATCTACTTTTTCGTAATAAATATTGGTATACATTTCTGCAGCATTGTCTAGCCCCAAACTAAGCAAAGCTCACACCTACCACCTCGTAATATGGGTGTTAATACACACTTCGAATTACCTACATACCTCCCACGTGATACCTACTGTATAGTTTTTCTATTATTATTCATTTAGTGAAACCAAATAAACAAGACATGAGCTTGATGGCTAACACGTTTGATGGATGATTTGACGCTTGATGGTTTACGTGTCGGACGAGGCATCCTGTTCTGACCACAGATGGATCCGCTTCGACCTACAGGCATGTACGATGATTCCTGAGCCAACTAGGAACCCGAGGAAGACTAACAGGGCCACTTTTGCCAAAACAGTGCAAGGTAAGCTAAGTGGCACCCAGTTGTCGGCTCGGCTCCAGACAGGGCCAGGCAACCAACAAGACATCGAAACACAGGTAAACCTATTCACTGACATAGTTATAGGAAGTTACCACACATCGTGTCCTCTAACCTCAACCGCCAGGAACAGTAACAGAGACAGTTCATGGTGGGGTCCCGAGCTCGAAAGAATCAGGAAAAAGGTTAGGCGACTCCTAAACAGGGCCATGAACACCAGTGAGGACCAGGACTGGGACAACTACAAAGAGGCCAAAGCACAATACAAAAAACGACTACGCTACAGAAGTTCGTCATCCTGGCGTGGATTCTGTAGCAACATCAAATCCTGCAATGAGGCAGCACGGGTAAGGACGATCCTATCCGCAGGGGCACAACAAAACATTGGGTCCCTATGCAGGAACGACGGCACATATATACTGTCTCTCTAGATGATACATATGAGGTACTACTCCAAACACACTTCCCAGGTTGTCAGCTCACCCAGAGCATAAACTGGGAGGCGGACAGCTATTCGCCCTCAGAAAATTACTGGCAGACCGCCCAGAAAGTAGTAACATATGAAAAAACTCTCTGGGCCATCAACAGCTTCCAACCATTTAAGGCGGCCGGACCGGACGGCATTTTCCCCGCTATGCTGCAGTGGGGGGGTGCTGAGCTCGCGGAATCTGTAACAACAATCCTACGAGCGTGTCTGGCCTTCCAATACATCCCCCTTAAGTGGCGGGAAGCTAATGTCATCTTCATTCCCAAACCAGGTAAGAGTGACTACACCAACGCTAGGTCCTATAGGCCTATCAGCCTCACCTCCTTCATGCTGAAGACGCTGGAAAGGCTATGTGATAGGCATATTAGAGACACAACGCTTTTATTGACTCCACTGCACAGGAATCAACATGCCTACAGTGCGGGTAAATCAACTGAATCAGCACTTCATGCTATCGTAAGTGAAATCGAGGCAGCCATCCAATCCAAATCTGTATGTCTGGGCGTCTTCATAGACATTGAGGGAGCCTTCGACAGGACAAAGTTCTCTAGCATTAAAACAGCTCTGAACAAACATGGAGTGGACGCCTTACTATCAGGTTGGATAGTAAAAATGTTGAGTCATCGCATCGTACGACCACCAGGTAATGCAACTAAAATAGCATTAGTTGCGAAAGGATGCCCCAAGGGGAGTCCTCTCGCCCCTGCTATGGAATATGGTGGTTAACTGTTTAATCGAGGTATTGAACGCGCAGCGCTTCTACACGATAGGCTACGCGGACGATATAGCAATACTTATAACTAGTATCCACGCCAGCACCGCTTGTGACCTGACGCACGCGGCTCTAAGACTAGTAGAGATGGTGTACGGACTACGATTTAACAGTGAACCCGTCAAAGACGGAACTGGTCATGTTCACACTCAAACGCTCTCTGGGCTTGTACACACTACCAGGTCTGTATGGCGTGACGCTACAGCTGTCTGACGAGGTAAAGTATCTAGGGATGATCCTCGACAGCAAACTGAACTGGAACAAGCACATAGAGAACAAGATCAACAAGGCCTGTATCACCTTCTATCAATGTCGTAGAATGATAGGTAAGACATGGGGACTTAACCCAAAGGTCACCCTATGGCTTTATACCACAGTGATCAGGCCAATAATCACCTACGGGGCTCTGGTCTGGTGGACCAGGACGACACTGGCTACAACCATCGCGAAGCTACAGCAAATCCAGAGGTTGGCATGTCTGGCGACTACCAGCGGTATGTGCACGACACCAACGGCAGCCCTGGAGATAATGCTGGATCTGCCTCCTCTCCATTCACACGTGCAGCAGGAGGCGGCGATGTCTGCAATAAGACTACGGACTCTTGGTCTCTGGCATGACACAGGTATTCCTCACACGCGGGTCCTTCAAGACAATCTGAAGCATCAACCCATGCTGCTGGCAATAAGTGATAGAATACCCAAACAGTATGTATCTGATAAGAAATACAAAATTCAACTCGTGGAGCCCCCCTCCGGGGATCATAGCTCCACCGAGCTGATGGTCTTCACCGATGGTTCGAGAACCAACGAGGGCGTTGGATCCGGTACCTTCTCGGAAGACTTGAATATCAGGTACCACACATCTCTCGGGGCCCACAACTCCGTCTTTCAGGCAGAATGCGTGGACATCACGAGAGCTGCTACCATAATCACCGACAGAAGGGTGCAAGGTTATAACATCCGCATACTCTCTGACAGCGCGGCGGTCCTACATGCCCTAAAGAGCAACACAATCGCTTCGGGACTAGTCTTTGAATGCCACAAGTCTCTGACGGAGGTTTGTGAACACAATCAAATCGTTCTCCAATGGATTAAAGGCCATAGCGGATCGAGAGGTAACGACGCGGCGGACGAACTGGCGAGGAGGGCATCAGCGGAACAGGTTCAGGGCCCTGAACCGATTGTCCCGCTCCCACTGTCGCAGGTACGGAAATGGCTGCGAGAGAGGTCACTGAAAGAACATAACGACAACTGGACCAAGAGGTCGGACTGTAGTCAGTCCAGAGCAGCACTGGGGGGCCGTAACTCACGGTACACCCGGCAGCTGCTAAGCCTGAATCGTCAACAGTTGCGACTGGTCACGGGCGCACTGACAGGTCACGGTTTGTACAATAAACACCTATTCACACTAGGTATTACCGACAGTCCTCTTTGCAGAGCTTGCCTTGAGGCTGAAGAAACGGCCGCTCATGTGCTCATGGAGTGCACAGGAGTGGCGGCGCATCGAGCGAAGTTCCTGGGCACACCGGGGACGCTCCGTGAAGCATGCGGCAACGTTAAGAAGCTGCTAGGCTTTCTGTTGGAGTTGGGTTGGCGGGAGTGAAGCCCACTTCCCCACACGCAAAACAGGCGCACCAAGACGTCGAGTTGCGGAAACAGCCCGTCCACAGAGCCTGAGCGGAGCGCTACTACTACTACTTGATGGCTAACAACACGCCTGTCCATTGCAGCACATATCATCTTTATAATTTTAAATTCTTACATTTGTATTGTCTCTTCAAAATTTTACTACAAAAATTCTTGTTCTTCAACGAGCTGTTTTTTCAACGAATATTTATTAGTCAATGAAAGAATAGTCTTTCGTGTACGATAATATCTAGTTGTTTTGTTGGTGTTAACATTAACACACAAACATAAGAAAGCTCTGATAATTTAAAGTCAAAACTCTAGTTAGGTACTACAAAGCTTAAAAAGAGATGCGAGCTCCATAGCCTAAGGGCTCGTACACATAAAGACGAAACGACGTTGAATACAAAGATAATGTAAAATACTACGTTGAATCGTGCTACGACGCGACATCGTACCACGGTCCAACAACGTTGAATCGTGGAGTTTCTAAGATGAGCGAACAACACGACATCGCAACTTCGCAACGTATCACGATCGTGTGGGTTTGCGGTGGCTGAATAATGGTGGTGGATGATGTTTGTCCCATAGTACGGGACGCTCTTCAACTAGGGTTATTAAATGGTCAACCTTAATGTCCACCGTCATCTTTGAATTTTCACTGACGTGCGTGACACGTTGCGATGTCGTGTCGCTCGCTCGTCGTATGTACTCCACGATACGACGTCGTATCGTGAGACGATATCACGTCGTCGTGTTTATGTGTACGAGCCCTATGAGTTCTCCATGAACTTACTTTGAATTTTATTCTCTTCCAGATACAGGTCACAGGTACAGTCCAAAGCTTCCCTACGACAAAAATGTTATACACCCCGGGTCAGGCGTATTCATTATTTTCATTTCAGACCCACGGTACCCCTGGCCATACCCCCGGTGGTACCGTGGGTTTTTAAAAGTTAAACGGTACCATCAAGTATATGACCCTAGTGATGTGTTGACCTATATATCTCTCGCATGATAACTAGTTAATTAGGTAAATAAATTATTTTGTATTATTACATAAGTAGTTCTAGTTGTTACTTTTTGGAAGGCCGTGAGCTTACCTACTTCCTTTTTTATTTTAAGCTCCACGGGATCACCAAGTTCCATGCCTGTTTCTATATACCTAGTAAGGTACTTCTTTATCAATAATAGGTTTGTATATTATGTAAATAGCGCTGGACCGCCATTGAGTTAGCGTCACTTGATGTTAAGCTAGAGGCAATGCGCGCTTCGATGATGCGCTTATACAGAAGAAACTGACTTACTTTTTTTGTAACTGAAAAGAACTATCCATGAGAGCCAGAGAGAAACGTAGGGCGCCAGTAGGAACCAAATAAAATGAAACACATCATTTTAATCAAAACTTTATGGTTCTTTTAATAATGTTCAATATTTCATGAAAAACTTATAGCATTTATTGACTTACTTGTAATGTCCTATTCTATTATCTGTTTCTGTGTTATTTTACATATCTACTTAATATTGCTGTCTGAAATGTAGAACTTCCGCATATATAAATACAAAGACTATCGAGTCGTCAAATTTCAAACATGGCCATCTCTATACATCTTCGTAAATTTTGGGTTTTGCGAACTAATTATCATAAACATAATAAGATTAGGCCATTTACGACTGATAATCTTCGTCATAAACTGGTTGTTTTAATAATAAAAAGTTGTTTTAACAAATTATGATAATGATCAGGAATCTACGTTAATTCGTTTGCATTTACAGTACTTATTTTCAAAGAGTTGTTGGTTGCAATTAAACTATTCATTTATAACATTGAGTAATTAATTGTTTGCGATTTGACGTCATGTTGAAAACATATTACAATAGTTAATCTCGATCTATATTTTTTATAATTCCCTCTTGACGTTTCGGTCGTGGTTACAACCGGTTACCTCGGGTACATCGACCGTGATCATCGTTCGGCTCATTTGTTGCTGTGAAGCTGCTTTGGGGGTTTTTGACGTCAAAAGGGTTGATGAAGGGATGAGATTCGGAGTACGCTCCTTGTTGCTGCGTTGAAGGCAGTCACGAAGGCCGTGATAGTGCCTCGGCTGCCGCTTTGATTGGCTGCAGCTTTCTCCGCGGCTGCCCTCTGCTGTGCTCTTTCGGAGCCGGTTTGGATAGTCGAATTAGGAACAGGATGTCCCCAACTGTCAGTTGCATTTATTTGGTCGTGCGAAGGGACTCTGAGGTAGCTCAGATTTTCTCCCCTATCTTCGTATACGACAACCTCATGATGTTTAGAGGCCTCAATGCAGCCCAGCCGGTCTGCGACTCTCGCTCTTGAGTATTCGATTGCCATCGCATCCACGCTTATCACCCGGGGTGTGTCACCCGCATTTCTGCTCAGATGTGCGAGCAGCGCACTTGCCTGCGTAAAAGGCGTTCGACCTTCCGAGTACTCTATTAGCGCAATCGTTTTGTTTTTCGATCGCACCAACCGAAATCGGTGGCCGTCTACCTCGCACACTGGCATAGCATCGTAGGTTTTCCGCTTCATTGTGACTTTGGCGGTACTCCCATTGAGCAGGCACGACAATCCCGGTGACAAACGGGCGCATTTCCGTTCCCAAGCGAAGCAAAAGCTTATTCGAATCTTTCTTTGTTGCTGTCCATGAAGAGAGCCACACCGCGGATACGGATTCCTGCCTTTCCTCGATTTGCGTTCTCCAGTAGTTGTTGGATGGAGATGTTTTGGAGGAGTTATCTTGAGCGGGACTGCATCCCGCGCGGCATCCACGGACAGCGAGGTAGAATGTGGTGGCACAGGGGTGTGTATTTTTAAGTGTAGAGTTTCTCTTGGCCGCTATGCGGAATGAGCTCTCTATGAAAGACAGAAGCCGTGGTCTTTTATCTGGATCTGCTAAGATGTTGTGGAGATCCGAGACAACCAGCCTCCCGTCGATCACGGATTCGAGATCATGCCTTGCGGTCATGAATCTGGGACAATCGACCAGCACGTGCCAGACCGTTTCGGGTTGGTCGGGGTCACACTCACATGCAGGACTGCTCTTGAGCTTAAATCTGTACAGATATTCAGCTATTCCTCCATGCCCTGTCAACGCTTGTACCTGGAAGTGAGTCAGTTTCGTAGTTCTCGTCAATCGATATGCATTTGTTACATCGGGCAAGAACATCCGAGTGACTTTTCCGGTTTCGAGGCCTCATATCGATCCTGCCATTTCTTGACCGATTTTTCTCGGATTTTCGTTTGACGTAGGACAAGGGGATCCTTCGTAGTCCCTGGAGATTCCATGAGCGCCGCCGACTTTGCTAGTTCGTCTGCTCTTTCGTTGCCGACGGTGCCCACATGCGCTCTCACCCAGAAAAGAAAGAGATCTCCTTCTGCACGGATCTGTCCAATGTTTTCCTTTATACACTTTGCCAAGGGATGACTCGTTTTTGGGTTACTTAGCAAATCGAGTGAAGATCGGGAGTCACTCAGGACATTGACTTCTGGGTCCTTGCTTGTTAACGCTATTTGAGTTGCCCGGCAAAGAGCATAAAGTTCCGATTGAAAGACCGTGCATTCGGAGTGAAGCTTGAAGGTCGAGTTCTTGACTTCCCTGCCTTTCTCCCACCATGTTAGAGCAGCTCCAACTTTACCCTCGATCTTACTGCCATCAGTATAAATCTGAGGCTCTTCTGGTAAGTTGGAGGTGTCTTCCAGAAGCTCGTACTCTACCGAAGCCTGTGTGGACGTATGGGGTTGGTCCAGGTAGTTGACGTTCCGTTCGAGTTCCACTTCTGGTGGGAGATAGTCTTGGGAGAAGTTCTTTTTCACTCTGTACAAATTTGCCGCTTCCTGTATCCTCAGATCCAGGGGAAGCAGTCCAGAAAGGACGAGTGCTGACTTTAAGGAAACAGTACGGTACGACTTACAGATTTTCTGAGCAAAACCTCTTTGGATAGCGTTTAAGTGAGACTTGTTTTCCTCGAGGTCTGCCGCTTGCGCCCATACACTTGAGGCATACATAATGATGGGTTCCACTACCGCGACGTAGATGGTTCTCGTGATTTCGCCATTTAATCCCCAGGTCACCTTCGCTGCACATGCGAGCTGTTTATAAATGTTCGCCACCTTTTTGCATTGGGCGGTCACATGTGCTTTAAAGTTGAGCCGTCGGTCGATCAATAAGCCTAGCAGTTTGACTTCCTCGACCAGATCAAGCCGGACGCCAGACATGACTATGTTTGGAGGTTCATACTTCAACTTTTTGTGAAAAGCATCGCGTTTGTTTTCTGCGCTGCAAAGTTGAGTTTGTTAGTGGTTCCCCATTCCACTGTCATGCTCAGCGCCCTGCTCGCTTGCTGTTCGATGATCTTCGGACTGCCTGTAAACACGAGAACGACGTCGTCTGCGAACGCTTGACAATATACTCCCTCTGCTTCTAGCATTCGCAATAATGAGTCTAGGATTACATTCCAAAAGGTTGGTCCGCCGATGGACCCTTGAACGCATCCTTTGGTTGTTTCCTTCTCATAGACTGCTCTTGCATAGTTGACCTTGATTTTGCGGTCGCTGAGGTATGAGTTTACCATGTCGTAGAGGTTTGTTGGGCACCTCTTCTTTGCTAGTTGGTTTTTAAGGGCGGGCCACCATGCATTGTCGAATGCGCCCTCTATATCCAGGGAGATTAAGAGTACCGTATCTTTACTGTCTACTCCCTTCTTGATGTGTTCTACCAGGTCATAGAGGGCGACCTCGGTGCCTCTTTGAGGCATGAAGCCGTACTGTCTCCTACTAATGGTTGGGAGGAGATGCCATTGGAGTCGGTTTACCAGAAGCTTTTCGACGATTTTTCCGGGAACGGACAGAAGACCTATGGGGCGGTAAGATTTTGGGTGTGTGTAATCTACCTTACCGGGTTTGCGTAATATGACTACGTGCGCTTCTTTCCATTGCTTGGGGAAGTATTTTAGCGATAGGCATTTATTTGCTATCGCCAAGAAAACATCCCGTTCGCACTGTATGGCTGCTGCACAGATATCAGCGGTTAGCCCGTCTGTACCGGGGGCTTTTTTCGGATTCAGGGTTCGTAATACTGATTCCAGTTCCGCTGATGTGAATGGTGGATCATTTTCCGGTAGATCCATAGGTGTTTCCGCTGTCCGCACCCGTAACTCTGTACGGTACGGTTGGTCTGTGCTCTCAGAGTCGTCGGGATAGAAAGTTTTGGCTAGTAGTTCTGCAGATAACTGTGGGGATAGAGTGTTCCCTTCGAAGTCTCTTAGGAGCATGTCTTCTTGCCTAGCCGAAGTTTTCCTCATCACTCTGTAGATCTTATCCCACATGCTTTCTCTCTCCTGATTCGTGCAGAACTTCTTCCAGCTTTCCGTCCGAGCTTGTTTGGCTTTTTCCTTGTAGTCTTGCCGAGCAATTTGGTACTGTTCGACTACAAGTTCAACTCTGTCAGGGGCGGCATTCCTGATCCGTCTCTTTCTTCTGAGAACTTCCTTCTTCAGATTATCGAGCGTTTTCGTATACCATGGGGGGGTTGGATTTTCCTTTAGCGATCTTACCAGTGGAATGGTATGTTCGCAGGCTTCGTGTATACTTGCTGTGTAGCTCGTAATCATCGATTCCAGTTCAAATGTACCTTCGCATCCTCCCACAGAACGAACCTGGTAGCAAAGATCAGCCAGGAGTTGCTCTGCACACATCGAAACCCAATGGACGTCGCATATGCGCTGAGGGAAATATACTCCGGTATGTACTCCTCGGTGCCCCGTGTAAAGTCCCTAGAGCAGAGAAGGTATAAGGGAGCGCAAATACCCAACACCCAACCAAACACCCTCTTTTTAGTTCACACTCAAGAGGAGAAGGACACCCTGATAAACCAGGGTTATGGGTCAGGCACCGGGTCACGCATCCTTACCATCCATGAAGCTCAGGGACTGACATACGAGTCGGTAATCGTAATCAAAACTAAGGCAAACATGAAGCCGCACGAGAGCGTGCCCCATGCGGTCGTCGCAATCTCACGGCACACAAGGGACTTCACGTACTACGCTGACGACACCGACGACGCCATCGGTCGGTTCGTCCGGCGAGCGTTGGCTGCAACACTGAAGACCATCCGAGAGTTCAATTTGCAGATGGCCATCAAAGATAGAAATGCAGTCGTGGTGGAGGCGCTGAGCCGGGAGGAGGCGGCTTAGAAAATAAAATAGGCCTAGAATTAGAATGAAAATGTTCCCTACTCCCCCCTATTTCCTTTTCTTCCTAATCCAAGATTCATGTAAAAAAAAAGAAAACAAATGACAAAGGTCACGGACCCCGGAGTCTATGGAGTTGCTAAATTTAAAAAAAAAAAAAAAAGACCGTGATCATCGAGTCGTTGTTTAGATCTTGATTACGTAACGTGCAATGTTTTCCATGGCATCAAAAACTGGACGCTTAACGCTTGTACTATACTATCGACCTCTTTGACGAGTAGGTCAACCCAAGGGCGGATCCAGCTTTGGTACCTGGGGAGGGGGGGACTCATAATCGTGGTCATGTCCTAAGTGACCTCTCACGGTCTCTTGACCGTGAGACAAGTGCGTGCGTTTTAATTAATGGTCCACCTAGGTTCTGGACCCAGTACAGGGGGGTCATGAAACCTCCATAATCCCCCCCCCGTCCCTCCCTGAATCCGCCCTTGGCTCATTTAGGTCAATTGCAAGTTTTATTGCACACACGCATGTACTACAGTGCAATTGATTCTAGGTATTATAAGTATGCGAAGTGGTGCGGGGCGAAGTACCCTTCAATGACGTCACACTTCGCGTGCTCTGTAAGCTAATATAAAATATGTGTAAATAAACGTTGCAAAAGAAAAGGTACGCACCCTTTTTTATTTTTACTCTTACAGGATTTGTACATTATAAGAACTCGTACGTACTGCGAAACCACCACTGAATTCGTATAAAGAGATCTTAGAACTCATCAAAATAAATAAATAGGATTTGTGGACATTTCTCGCACGCCATCTGGCCCAAAACTGAACACATTTTGTACTACCTACGGGAACCAAATACTATAATGCTAAAATTTATTTTTTATGTAGTTCCTATTGACGACTGCAGTGGGTTCATTTCGGCCTTCTACAGGCGTTCTGCAAAACCCTGGCATTCAAAACTGGATATAATCTAGAGTAGGTATGTGCTAGTAGTTTTTTACGGCGATGATAAATTTCGCGAGAAAACGGCAAATCCGTTTCCTAGAAATACCTGCTTCGATGACATGAGGCGTTCGCCAATCCGCACTAGTCACACTAAACATGATGGATTATTGACTGTTGACTGTATCTTGAAACTTTTTTTTTTTATTTAACCTCAACTGTCCCACTGCTGGGCAAAGGTCTCCCCCAATTCCCTCCACTTTATACGGTCCTGAGCTGCCATCGAAACTTATATGCTTCAATTGCCAACATTGAGACCATACACTGAGCTGTTGAGGCAAACAAAATAATATTTTTTATTTGGTCTCCTTTCGAGTCAATTCCCATAACCGTGGTAACATCTATACGAGAAACAGGATCACATTTAACGCTTGAATCAAATCGAAATGAACTCATATTCCATGAACAGCGTCTTTGGACAGCTAATGAGTATAGTTTTACATTATATACATAACATACAAAGATATAACAAATCCAAAATAATGAACTATTTCTTAGACCAAATATTTCTTATAGTTACGAATTAATGCTTAAAAACTGTTATAATTAATTAGAAATACTTCGTTTGGATGATAAACTTCACATGTTTTTTTTTAATAAATAGGATAATAAAGATTATTCACTAAATTATTCACATTTTTCAATTATTTATTTTATATAAAAATATGAAAAAAAATGTGATAATAAAGTTATAAAACAAGTGTCCCATGGTACACTGCACAACAAAACTTATAAATATCCACGGTTAAGCAAAACGCCTGCACCAACGCGAAAGGGGACGTTGTACTTATCACTATGGCAACTTCTGCTACGAACCATATCAACTCTGAAATTGAGAACGAAAAATCAACCTTTCCGTACATATTGTAGAGTTCATAGTCATTTACAGAACAGTGGACTTTTCGCCATTTAAATGTCGCCTCATAGTAAAAGCTATCTAAAATTGTGATTATATCACAGTCCTTTCGGCTCGTACAGGAGTTTTAACCCTGGATTTAAAATTAAATAAATATAGTTTATAAGGAGTATTGGACTACTATTATAAGAGAAACCACAGCCGTATTACATGAACACATTAAATAGTATCCTAAACTTCCCCTAACACAACGCTGCATCTTACTTTCGAAATATTGCTTTTTTTGAATTTTCAAACAAAATAAATTTACATAGAAAATTTTGCACTTTTTATATAATACATAGGTGTATAAGACGAACAAGACACACGCCTGATTGTAAGAAATACGCCTGTTCATAACAGCACAGTATAATGCAGCTATTTGACCTTAAATAATTCAATTCGCTACGTAGCACTACACTGCGCTCGTCACCTAGATTTATAATATCTCTATAATTTATCTGGAAACGATGCCTTTCAAATCGGAACACAGTAAAATGCGACATTACTGCTTGGCGGCAGAACAACTGGCAAACGTGTGGTACTTCCCCAGGCGGACTCTGCAAAGAGGTCTAACACTACCAAAAGAAACTGAAAATATGTCTTCTTATTAATAACGATAGGCGATCAAAGTACACTTTTCAAATCTAAGATTACTACCAAAAATTATAAATATCTGTTGAACAATACATTTTTAAGCAAGTATATTTCAAAACATTTACCACGAACATTTTCAGATTCGAACAACTTGGTTCCTATTTACAAACAGAAAAGCTTTATTTTCATATATGGTGGAGTTGATCATGAAAAATTACTTCCAATTTGAAGCTTTCAAAGATTCCAGGCAAATTAAAAACACCGTAGGTATCACATCTTACGCGTTGCTAGTGTATTTGTTTGACGGTGGAAAACTTTTATAAATACAAACAATTAATTCATGCCTAGATATTTCATTTTAATATAAACACTGAAAAAAAAAACATTGACGTCGTTGCTCTCGTTATGGTTTATGTATCAGTCAGTATTCATTAATCTTATCTATGTCTTGTTCTTTTATCTATGATCGAATTAGTATTCGTTTATTTTATCTATGTCTGTAAACACCTTAATTCTGACTGAATATTTAGGTCACAGACAAAGAATCAATAAAAAATGGACAAATCACTTCAGAGAGACTCTTTTGTTTTTGTAAAAGAAATTAGAATACACTAAGAAACAGTTAAGACTTAAGAAGATATATTAAGAAAAAATATTATGCGTTGATAGGCTATACTAATTATATTAGCGACAAAACAGTTCAATGTGCGTAAGATAACAAAACTCTTTATTAAGAGCTACGAAAGAAACAAACATTAAGAACATTATAAGCTAGACATTTATTTTCATTGGCGACCTTATCCTTTAATAGAATTTATTTTATTGTTTTACTAGCGACTCGCACTCCCGATTACGCACTGTTGCAATTAATCATGAATCAAACTATAATTATTTTTAGTAAAAAAGACGTCAAAATCCGTTGCACAATTTTAAAGATTTAAGCATACATAGGGACATACAGCCAGCGGGGAGCGACTTTTATACTATGTAGTGATTACTCATAATATACTTTTTCTATTATTAATTATGAATTTGTAAGATTCGGTAAGACCTATTCACCCTTACTTCTCAGACTTCACTTTTTTTAAAAGGAACGTATTGCAGTTTACCTGCCTATTGAACTTTGAGCCCTCAATAATAATGCACAGAACTTCAAGATTAAACAAGTTACTTGCATTTTAAAGCCGAAAGCGGTGTTTTACTCCTCGTTATGAACAAATTATACTATTTAGGTTTTTTATTTCGGGGTGACCGAAGCCGCTAGTACCAACATTTTTCCACTAATCTCAAAGTTTGTCTACAATAAAAGTTCTACATAAAAATAGGTAGAACGCCTTTTCAAGTTAACACAGGTATGATACACAACCCTATCAGTCCCTAACGTAAATCCTCAATATAGTACCACCAAATTATCTGTAGAACGGCCAAAAGTGGAACTACTGACGCCCTCAGAACACAGACCCAGAACTTGTCTAATTTTGTAATAGGATGCAACACTTTTTGATCGTGGCTCCCCCGCTACATTCCACAGATAACAAGGTCGTACTGTACCTTCACTCGAACCGCTAAGTCTATGATATTCATATGGCATGTGGTTTCAAATCATACAGTACAGACATACATCCCGTAATATAGAAAGGCACAATCCGTAGTGTAATACTTTTACTTACACTAAAATATGTACAATTTGTTGTATATACAGTGCACGAATTTATTTACGTTGACTTTATTGCTTAGTTTGCACAAATTATCTGTGAATTGGTTGGATGTCACCATTTTCAGGCCACTGTAGCACTGTGGCACGTAGTCATTTCTACTCGTACATTACTTTTTCTAGCGTAGCCAGGCGTCCGGCTAAAGCCGGACATAGTTAAGCTTTTTGATTGGGTGTTTGGCCAACATAAACGGTATCCGGCTTTTGTTTCGATATATACTTTTCGGCAAAGCATAGCCGGGTCGAATGTCGCTCCCGCAGCCCGCACAGTCCGTAATGTTCACCCCTTTTTTATCGTACCTATTAATACTGTGGCACAAAATTCTCAATAATGTCCGGCTTTTTGCCCAAATGTCTAGCCTAACTGGCCGACTGTCCGGACCTGACAACCCTACTTGTAACCATTTTGTGTTATTCTCATGAACGCATGGCCCGCGAATAGTTATATGTCATCGACCCGGCGATCGACGCTTTTTTGCTACTCAATCACTAATATGTATATCTCTATATATAAAAATGTTATGTTGGTTTGTGTACGCTTCAAAAACTCAAAAAGTTCTGCACCGATCGAGCTAAAATTTTACAATGATATATAATCCGCATCAAGGATTGTTTTTATCTAATTTTTGCATCACAATGTGCCATAGCGAAGCGTGGCAGGGTACAGCTAGTAAGTTATAATTATGTACCAACTATTTGATATTTTTATCACAGCGTTTCTGCCACGTTTTAACTAGGAATGTGTGCTAGGAATGTTTTTGCTATCAACTCTAGCAAATCATTTGTAAAGAACGCTTTTGTGGTGAAACGCTGGCGATTTTTACAATGGCTCACGTTTATAACGTATTGTAGAAGGCGCTACGAAGATTTGGGGCATCACAAAACCTTTATTCCCATACGCCCTTAGATGGCACAACCATTTCACAGATAACTGTATAATATGTACTTCTAAACTTACCTACCTTTGTGAACACTAAAATGGTAGCTGTAACAAAACCGCACACAATTTTAGTGCCATGAAATAACGTTTTAGATATGCTGACACTAAAATTGTGGCTAGCATCATAATTTATCAAAGTAAAATTATCGAGAGTCGAGAAAATAATTTTCGATTCTCTCTACATCGCACTTTGTGCTATATCAGTGACATAAATAGATATAAGTTTGTTTTGTGATAACTATATCATTATTTTGAAGTACTCAAGTTCTGGAAAAAAACTGTATTGTAAAGCTATTGCAATTATTACTGTAAATTAATTGAAATGGTTTTTACGTTTAGCGTTTTGCATCTGCTTGTATCAACAATTATTAACGATACAAAATGTAACTTAGATTGTAAAACAATCCAAGCGCAGGCAGACTCAAATTTCGAAGAACGTCTCATTGTCGATCAAAATTGGCACTAAAGACCAGAATTCATAGGATTAACGTTACGAAAAATGTTCACTTCAGTTACGTTAAGTCTCCAGAACTTGATATTCAAAACAACGCAGTTCTAATTACAATCACAAATTACCTATCTAAAAAAAATTATTGCATCATATACATAATACATAGTATCAGTGCTCGAATCTGTTACGCCGCGGTAGCAGTGCATTCGCTAAACAGCGGCTTAACTCCAAGCATCTGCATACCATTTACACACATTTGTCAAACTTCGTCTTTGCTGTTTTCGACTAGTTTCGCTTCTGGCTCTTGTTTGTTTGCTTCTTGCGGTCCTTGGATGAGGCATACTTCGTTCGGTTCGGTGTCTGGTTTGTCAGTCTGTTCAGGCCAGGGGGGTCGCACCATCGGATAAAGACAGCTCGAATTGAGCGACGAGTTGTCCTAGGACTTTCTTGAGATGGTCGAATGAGTCTTTATCGGCGGGCGTGTTTTCCGGTCCGGCGACTTCGGTGTTTTCATGGTATTCCTTGCGCATGGAGGAAAGTTCGCCGATGACGAGGCGTAGATCTGGGTCGTTTTTCATGGAGTCTGCTAATGCCGTGGCTTCTTTGGAGAAGAGGAATATGGCTGGGATGGTGATGTCGTCCTTACCGTCGCCGGACATGGCGAACATGGCCGTGCTCTCGTGGCTCGAGTCGGCCACGTTGTCGATGATGACGGCGAGCCGCGCGCCCGCCGCTTGCATGTTGCGGACCTTCTGCGCGAACGTGCACTGGCCCCGCACCGCTATACCAAACTCGCCTTCGATCTCTGTAAAAGACAAGGATAAAATTATAGAATAGAATAAGAATTTATTGTCAACAAATTAACTTAACGTTAAATAGTTTATATAATTACATTGGTAAGTACAAAATAACAACTTATAAACATTAAGTTGACGAGCTTCAGACCTCCGAACTAACTTGTAGCTTGTACTTCAGAGGTCTCCGCTCTCCCCTAAATAAGCTTTGATGGCGGTTTCATTCCTAGACTAAATGTATTATAGTTATAAACTAGATGACTTTTTTATTAATATTCTCCATTTTTTTATCACAAACCCTTTCCCATTATTTTCTCGGGTGAAAAAATAGTGTTCTTAAAGACTATTATTATCTAACCGTGTCCCAAACTTTAACCCGTTCCGACGGGATTGATCAACAAACATCCAAACTTTAACGCTTATAATATTAGTAAGATTGTATCGTACTCGTATAGTGCTATCGTAATAATATAGTAATACCTAAAAATCGTCCCGATCACGTAAACTTTGAACCACAAAACCGCATCAAATTCGGTCCATTTTAGGAGCTACAGTGCCAAAGAAAATTACATCCATATACTCGTATACAAACAAACACATAGACCGACACATGCAAATTTAAATAAATCTTTTTAAATTGTAAATTTTGATTACAATATAAAGAGGTATGTCAATATTTTTTCTTTATGTACAAAGGCACAAACTCATTGCTGATAGTGGAACTAACGATGCTACTAAATGTTTGAACGCGATAGTAGACATCGTTTAGTGGACGAATTACAGATACAACGGCGTTTATAGGCAGAGAAAGAAAACATACAGACGCGTTGGCATTATTGTTGTGTTATGTAATTATTTTATCTGAAAAACTAAACAACCGACTTCAATTTAAAAAAATTAAACACACAGTTCACTCATTTTAATAGAATTTGTAGTAAACTAATACATATATGTCGACGGAAGTATATTTTTTATTTTTGTTTAGATAAACCAACGTCAAAAAGTCAAATTGGCCTCGGCTGCTCTGTCGAACGCCTTTCACTTTACTCCTACTCCGCGACCGATCGTCACGCGAGATGCAATAGATGGACGAAAAAGTTTGAGGCGATGTAATAAAAGTTTCACTTTATGTTTGTTGAAATGTCGTAAAAAGGCGGTATACCTACCTTCTTTATTAGTGATAGCAGTACAAGCGTCCTCCGGTATGACTCGGGCCACGGTTCCGGTGAAGCGAGTTTCAGCGTCTAGTTCGGTTCCGAAATGCGCCGGCCCCGCGGGGAATAGGTGCTCGCCGAAGTGAACGCCGCAGGCGACCACGCCGTTGTCTATGTCACTCATAGAGTTCCATTTAGACATCTCGCGGATGAAGGTCAGACCTTCGGCGGCGTCTTTCGCGGTCTTAGCCTGTAATACGACCATTACGATATTATTTTTTAAAATAGAGCATAATTTTAGTATTAAAACTAACGTGGTTGTTTCATATATGAAACTTAGTCGGACTGGACCGACATATTACACGTGAGTTAAATTATATTAAACAAAACAAGAACAAAACCAAAAAAAAATATTAACTCCTGACTACCTCAGATTTGTTATCTGTACAACATTCTACTAGCCAAGCCCTTTCATTTGATACCCATATTGAGGTAGGTTAATATAAGCCGCTGTATCTTTTGATTACTTTGGCTTAGAAGTTTGATTTTTTCACAGCTCTAAGGGACAGTAGACCTGAATATTTGATATGAATTTTAGCTATTATTAAGGGAGTTGTGACAAGAGATATTTATATCGCCATTTTGTGGAAGCGGCCCTCTTGGATTTGAAATTTGTCATAGTGTAATGTATTCTACTGGTGAAGCCCTTTAGTTTGATAGCCATATTGAGGTAGTATTGAAAAAAATTATAGTGTATAGTATTCTACTCGTCAAGCCCTTTCATTTGATATCCATATTAAGGTAGATTGTGAAGAAATATTTTGTCCGCCATTTTGTGGCAGCGGCCATCTTGAATCAGTTTTAACTAAACATAGCTAAGAACATACGCGCGGGTACTAACTTTCAAATGAAAAAAACCGCATCGAAATCGGCCCATCCGTTTGAGCTCTACGGTGCCACAGACAGACAGACATCGACGTCAAACTTATAACAACCCTTTTTTTGGTCGGGGGTTAAAAAAACACCAAGCTTAAAAAGTAGGTAGGTAAGTAATGATTTAGACTCATAAATAGCTAAAATTCATATCAAATATTCAGGTCTACTGTCCCTTAGAGCTGTGAAAAAATCAAACTTCTAAGCCAAAGTAATCAAAAGATACAGCCGCTTATATTAACCTACCTCAATATGGGTATCAAATGAAAGGGCTTGACTAGTAGAATACTATACACTATAAAAAAATCAAATCCAAGATGGCCGCAACCACAAAATGGCGAATTATTTAATTTTTTCACTACTACCTCAATATGAGTATCAAACGAAAGGGCTTGACTAGTACAATACATTGCACTATGACAAATTTCAAATCCAAGATGGCCGCTTCCACAAAATGGCGAAATACATTTCTTTTTTCACAACTCCCTTAATATAGGTATCAAATGAAAGGGCTTGACTAGTAGAATGTTGTACAGATAACAAATCTGAGGTAGTCGGGGGTAAATCAAAATTTTTAATTTCGTTCTTCTTTCTTCAAGCAGAGGAGTGTCAGTTTAAATATTAACTTATGTGAGGACGGATTTGCCCATGTCGGAGAGTGTGAGGATCTGTCGCGTACAATTTTTAATCCCCGATCAAAAAATGGGTGTTATAAGTTTGACGTCGATGTCTGTCTGTTTGTCTGTATGTGTGTGTGTGTGTCAGTCTGTGGCACCGTAGAGCTCAAATGGATGGGCCGATTTCGATGCGGTATTTTTTATTTGAAGGAATATCCGTACGGATGTTCTTGGTTGTTTGGTTAATATCGATTCAAGATGACCGCCTCCACAAAATGGCGGACAAAATATTTTTTCACAACCTACCTCAATATGGGTATCAAATGAAAGGGCTTAATTAGTAAAATACTATTCACTATTACAAATTTCAAATCCAAGATGGCCGCTACCATAAAATGGCGAAATACATTTCGGTAGTCGGGGGTTAATCAAAATTTATTTTGTTTTTGTACCTACGTGTTTCTGCAGGAGTCTCGTTGCGCGTCCGACTCGCACTTGGCCAGTATTGTTTGGTTTAATACCCCGTTAATCTGAAAATGCGAATGTTGCATAGTGTTACTGACCGTAGTGGTGGTATAGAGCAGTTGCACTCTCCCGTCGGGTAGCGTGAGGACGGATATGCCCATGTCGGAGAGAGCGAGGATCTGGCGCGGGTCGTTGAGGGGGCGTAGCCGCGCCGCCGGCCGCGCCGCCGACGCGACCAACAGCTTGCGCATCGGCTGCCGAACCTTCGCCGCTACCAAAGACGCCGTGTTCGGACACGTTCTACAAACAATATTCATTCATTTCATCAATATTTTGTTCAGTAGTCATAAATTTAGTGGTAGCAGCGCCCCATTCAATACATTTAAAGTTGTGTATATTCACTCACAGGCACAATTAACCTGTTTTTCTCCGAGTTTGCAGAGATCGTTAATTTTAAAGCAAATTTTATGTTAGTACCTACGTTATAAGCTATCATTAAGCAATAACAAATGAAGATATTGAATATATAAACAGCTTTTAAGAATAATCTCACAAAACCAATGTTGTCAAAAAGATCGAAGTGATGAAAAATATAGGTGACGATTAATTGTGCCTGTGCGTATATATAACACTGTAGTAGTGGTAGGACTCTTTGCAGAGTCACCCTGGGGAAGTACTCGTACCATACCTTTGCCAGTTATTCTACCGCAAAGCTGTAATGTATAAACATCACTGTGTTCCGGTTTGAAGGGGAAATTTGCCATTTAAATTACTGAGCAAAACATGTTATATCTCTGGGTGAAGAGCTTACTGTAGTGCTAGGTAACGATCACACTCACTTCACGTCACTGCTCTGTTATGGACAAGCGTGTTGCTTATCATCAGGCACATGTCCTGTTCGACTCGTCACTCTATACCTACAAAGTATAACCTATAGTTTATAACTATATACTATATAAAAAAATCGGACCATACATGCATAAGAACACTTGGTAACGTCATTTACAAAAGAAATGTGAGCTGTCACGGAACCCCTGGCAGATGCGAAACATCGAAATTATTTTGCACGCCAAATCACAGACATAAATACATACAGACATAAAAAGTACGATTGCCAATGAAGGTGTCACTTCCGCCGCACGGTCTTGAGCACACAAATATTTTTCTAGTATACAGTGACGAGACGAGCAGGACATGTGACCGATGGTAAGAAACCTGGCCACAGCAGCACAGTGCACCGTGTGTGTACTACTCCAAGCCTTGTTATTTATTCAAAATTCAAAATTATTTATTTTCAAGTTACATGACTCATAGCATTATTACAACGACGTTATTACAAAATATTATTAATTTACAACAATTACAGTAAAATATAATATAATAATAATCAATAATCAAATAAACATGTCACTATATTAGTAAAATTTATCTTTAATGTTGCTAGTAAATTCAAATGTCATCAGTTTTTGAGTCAATATTTCCTACCTGGCATTGGGACAGTTATATGTCTGTTGCAACTATGCCTAATGTATGGACAGTCAAGCCTGTCGGCGATCATCGCTAGGATGGCGTTGGGGCTGGCCCGCACCCTGCGCACCAGGGAGGCGCTCCGTTTGCGCATTGTAGCCCCAAAGCAGTCTGTTCTCGCGTCCGCGAACATTCCTGAAGCGCTACAGAAGCGGGGCAGCCCCCATCACCGCCCGGAACGCATTGTTGTACTGGACGCGGAGTGCGCTGTACGCCTTCTGAGTGTAGTCAGCCCACAGACCGCACGTGTACAGTGAAGTGCAGTACGCTCTAAAGAGTGTGACTTTCACCTCCCCAGAACAGCGTGCAAATCTGCGAGCTATCATATTGGCCCGTATTGACAGCGCTCTCCGCTTCCGTTCCATGTCGAGTATATCTTTCAGGTCCTCGGTAAGTAGATGACCCAGATATTTAAATGTATCTACTCTATCCACTGACGCACCCCCCAAGTTGAAGTGGCGGTATGTCTATAGGGCGTTCCATACCGACGGCTCTAAAAACCATAAATTGACTTTTCTTACAGTTATGAGACGATTTTCTTAGCATTCCATGGATTCACCGTGCGGGTGCCGGGTCCATCGTGTGGCAGAGAGAGAAAAACTCGAGTATTCCCGAGACTTGTGACTCGGGCGTAGGTTTAAGGGGCCCCTTTCTGACGTACATCAACACTCACCTTCACCACTCGTTTTTCTCTCCCTGCCCAGCCAAATCTAATATGAGCCTACTAATGCAGCTTTAAAAGAGGAGTTCTAGTATAGAACTTACTGCACTTCTGGATAAGCCAAGGTCTTTCAGTAGGTTATAGAGAGATTTTGCTGGTATACCTCTCGCTCCCACTTCTACAGCATATAAACCAACTACATAGCCGTTTTTTGTTAATTCGTTTAGGAGGTCGTAATACTTATTTTGTTTCATCGCGTGGTCTTTAGGTATATTAGTTTCCCACGGTACGGTAAGTTCTACAAGGACTATGCGTTTCGTAGCTCCAGAAAAAAGGAAAATGTCCGGTCTGGATGACGAAACACCCACATCCTCTGGGATTTTGTAGTGCTTTTCATACGTGTCCATTAAAATAGTCCAATCAGGTGCTGTACCCAGGATTGAGTAAGGCTTGTTCCTGGAATTTGAAGTTGAGCCTTCTTTTACAAAGTTAATTTGTCTGTTGTTTGTCGTCAATCCCTTTTGGGCTCTAGCTACTGAAAGCCTCATGGCTTCACGTATGATTTCAAGTACTCTGTCATGACGCCGTGAGTAAAGACCCCCCATTAAGGAGCACCTTGCATCCCACCAATATGTGCCTTGCTGTACATATCGCCTCTCCACAAGTATAGCAACATTTTTCAGAGGCTTTTCCCCACCTTACCAAGTTACTCTGGTCAGGGAGGGTCATTTGGAATGCATTTAGATAAAATTTTAATAAGGCAGGGGACCAGTCATAGATCAAGGTGCGCCATTTTAGAGCTAATGGGATACAGAACTCACCTATGGTTAACCACTCACTTTGCATTTCTAAATTCATAGCGTGCACTTTGTAACCATCATTTTCATCTTGTTGTAGAAAGGTTTTTACCATGTCTCGGTCTTCCCTTTTTTTTCTCGCACCCAACCCAGCAGTATTTACTTGTGCACCTGTCATAAATTGTTTATGGAATTGAAGTCTAGATTCCAGGTCTGAAGCAGTTTTGTCTTTTGGGAGAGATGTAATTAATTCGTCTTGCGACTTTCCCAAAACATGCGTTTTTGTAACTCTTAGGTGTTTATAAAGTTCAGATGGTTTCTTTAGTTTCGGCCCAAAACTATTGTGATCCCTAAAAGAGTAGAGGATCAGCCGGAAGTGCCAATCCGAACCATGACTTCAATATCTTTATGACATTGGCATCTAGCTTTGCCAGGAGAGTTTACCGATGTCATATACTAGGAAAGGCCAAGTGAGACGTGATGTGAGGTAGTTGTCATATATCCATGCTTTTTTGATATTGCTGATAGGCTGCTGGTCTACCTTATTGAGGTTGTTCATGAAATTTTCAACAACCACCTCTAATGATGGTGTACGTCCTTTGTGATCTATCTTTATTAACCCATGACCACGCGCGTAATCTATACACGTACCGAGTAGTTTCCTCATGCCGCAGATCGACGCGCTCAGCAGGACCATATCATCAGCGTAGCTCAGATTATTCATACATACCCCATCCACATAGCATCCGACATGCAAGCTGCTGAGCGCGACAATCAGATCGTTTAAGTACAGGTTGAATAGAGTACGTGAAGTCAACCCGCCTTGCCTCACACCACATTCAAGGTGATAAGTATCCGACATTGCTCCCGCCCAGCGGACACTATTGACCTGGTTCCCGTACCAGCACTGAAGCACTGATATGAGTTCTCGCGGTAGGTCCGTGTTCATCAGCTTGTCCCACAGGACGTCATAGGAGACCAGGTCGAAAGCCCGGGATAAATCGAGAAAGCACGCATACACTGGAGTCCGTCTGTTCGTGTAGTATTTGACGGCATGCTTTAAACAGAGTATCGCATTTTCTGTGGACAGTTTGGGCCGGAACCCAAACTGGTTGTCGTGAAGTGTCACGTGTCTGTTAAGTTGTGCATTTAGCAGGCCGTCAAACACTTTCGCTATTACAGTTGCGAGAGTTATAGGCCTGTAGTTATTTTTATCTGCCACATCACCGGTTTTATTTTTAACCACAGGCACCACAACTGTTCTCATAAAATCGGCAGGCAAATAGGAGTGACTAACACACAGCGGGTACAACATGGCCAAAACTCTCGGCAGATGCCGCCCAGCATGCTCCAGGTGCTCAATACTTAGTCCATCATGTCCAGGGGACTTTCCTCTCGCAATAAGATTGATCGCGTTCTTAACGTCTTTTGGACAGAAATTTACTACCCCTACACTATTAACATCAGTATTCAGCACCACATTAGCGGCGAACGGACCGAGAACTGCTCCTTAAAAATATCAGCGATGGTTTTTGGGTCACTCACGCCGTCGACGCTCACAGGAAGGCCAGTTCTACCGTTCAGTTTTTTTGTGTTTTTCCAAAAACCACGGAAATCCTTTTTAGAGTGTTTTTCAGCCAGGGAGTCCATGACTATTTGGTCTTGATGTTTCTGACACCATCTCAACTTTGACTTGAACACCTTTTTACTCCACCGCATTTCCTCAAGAATAATCCCGGACTTAGGTCTACCACACATTACCCATTGGCTAAACCGCAATTTGGCCTCCCTGTGAGCCCCGCCCACGTGCTTGTTCCACCCCGCTATGCGCGCACCGCCCCCACCGCTACCTTTACTCGCGCTTCCTCGACTCACCCCTGCCGCGCCCTGAAGAGCCGTTACAATGTCAGAGTATAATCTATCCAAAACACGCTTATGGTCAAGGTCAACACACACCCGATCAGCACAATGTGTAAATTCCTCAGGAAAGTGTATCATTTTTAATCTCTTATGACACTCTTCGTAGTATGTAGCGATCTGACTCTCATTTCTCTCACCCCACATTATATTCCCACTACTTCCATTAATATTATTAGAAGCAGTAACAGTAGTTATCAGTGGGGTTAGCGAGCACAGATTACATTCAAGAATGAGAGGATAGTGGTCCGACCACTGCGTGTCATACTTTATAAAAATATTCGTAACAGACTGCCTTGCCGACTGAGTTACTATACAATGATCGAGCCAACTTGGCGTTCCGTGCACATCACTAATATAAGTATATGTACCCGAGCTAATACCTAACATATCAACATCAATACACGACCATGACTGCTCAATACACAGATTAGTAAGTTCATTATAAAATAACTCACCCGGCTCCGCATTC
This sequence comes from Ectropis grisescens, assembly GCA_017562165.1. NCBI lineage: Eukaryota > Metazoa > Arthropoda > Insecta > Lepidoptera > Geometridae > Ectropis > Ectropis grisescens. The sequence goes on along the minus strand of CM029767.1, from coordinate 9,615,921 downwards.
CAGTCACCCAATATGAACACAGATTGAGCATCACATTCGTCAACAATAGCACTAATTATACCTAAGCAATCTATAAACATCGGCAAATTCTGCGCAGAATTTGTAGGCATATATACGCTCATTATTAGCACCGATCTATCACCTGTCGTTATTTTAACCGCACACACACGCTCACTATTACACTGTATCACAGACACTTTTTGGAATGCGCTGTACCGCCACATCAAAGCCACTCCGCCAAAAGGTCGACCGCGTACAATTCCCGCGGATGTATCCACCGCCGATGTCGCCGTATAGCCGAACCTGCTGTCAATCGTGCCCATGAAGGGTATGTCATGTGGCAGCAACCAAGTCTCCTGCAGACATATGACGTCACACACATTGCACAGGTCTCTGATATCATAGATAGATCGTGCCCATGAAGGGTATGTCATGTGGCAGCAACCAAGTCTCCTGCAGACATATGACGTCACACACATTGCACAGGTCTCTGATATCATAGATAGCTCCCTTCACATTTCTACAGTTGTAACTGGTCAAGCGGTAAGATTTATTTTCCATTGTTTGGTTTGTTTACATCGCTTACAGATTTTTTTCTGGCCGTATTTCTACGAGTAAAACTTACAAAACGCCGGAATATGATCCCTGAAGGCCAAAGTTTCTCATCCAGATACATCGGCAGGTTTTTTTCCAGTACATAAAATTTGTACGCCTTATGTCCTCTCTTCATTCGCATGTTTATTTCTTCCAGAGTCACCGTTTCGTGCATCTTCATTTTTATATAGTTAACGATGTCACTCTCCGTTGTAGAACAACAAATATTCGAAATAAACATCGGAGTTTTCCTGGCTGCTGCTTTAAAAGAGCATTCTAAATCCCGTGCTACACCCGACTTTCCCGTATAGCGGTAATTCTTAACAAATTGTTTCCGATGTGTCACCTTTCGCCATCCGTCCCCTACGTCATCATTTTCCTTTGTCAAAGTCTGTCGATCTGAAACAGACTGACCGTTCGCCTTATCAATACCAACAGTAGTCAGCTGGACGACTATTTGTAAAGGCTGCGCGGTGACGTCATGTGGCGTCGGCTCAGCGCTCGCTTCACGTAATATTGTAGTATCACTTGCCGGCTGAGTCACGACGGCCAGCGGTGGGGGCGCACCCGCCCGCCGCGGCCCCCGCTCCTTCGCGCTGATCTCCGTGCGGATTGTTGAACTTTGCCCGCATTTTTCAACCGTAACGTCTCATTGGTGTTATCGATCTACCCTCATTTCTCTAAATTGCGATAAACTCGATATGTTGGTTGCCGTGTCATCTGTTGAAATATCTATGTACTCGTGTGATAGACCAACCGGCCCACTATCCAGCCAAGCCCCACGTTTTGAGTTGACCTTGAACGCAGAAGTCGGTGGTAACGAGTCATTTCTTATTCGCATGACTTCGGTCTTAAGCTCTTGTACGCTGTCGCGAGTTGCATAATCTTCCTTCATGTTTTCGACTTCCGTTCTTAGCATTAGTATATCTTTAAGAACTTTGGAGCAATCTAAATGATCCCATAATATAGGAGGCAATTTGTCCAACTGTTGCGCGACAAATATTGGTATGTCGTCAGGTTCCGTGGTTTTAAAGAGTCCAATAATATCCGTCAAATCACGTTCCTCCTTGCCTTTATTCTTGCGAAAAATTTTACGCTTATCAGTAGGTATCGAATCGAATAACAGCGACTTCGACTTCTTGATGTCTTCGCAGGTAAACGCTGACGCACATATTCGAACTAACGTATCCTCATCAGCGATCGAAATTTTGTTTTGAATATACGCCAACAACTCGTCAATAATAGTGTTACACACACACATTACACTTTATAGTATTTGTCATTTTAAATAACACGATTAAATGTGCCTCGAATAGCACACGTCCGTCGTTAGATGGCGCGGACACACAACTGAGCGTTTATAAGTTGGCTAAGCATATAACTAGTAACCGAAAAACAGATGGTCCACATTTTACATACAGCGGAAGAACTTCAACCCCAAACTAAGCTTTGCGTATGGATTGCCAGATAGCTGACATATTATAATATCTACGTAAATAATTGTAAATACATACTTATTATACACTAGCAGTGTCAGCTCGTTTATAAAAAGTTGCCTATGTGACTATCCATGTCTATATGTTCCATAATCTATGTTCCAAGTTTTCAACTCGACCCGTTCAGACGTTACGACGTAATTAAGCAACATAAAACATCCGAACATTAACATTTATAATATTAAGTAGGATAAAAAGACAGATAACGACAACATAAGAGATTCTTTTGCAAGATTTCGACTTTAAGAATTACAAAAATAAAACTCACTTCCGAAGTTTATCCTCGTCTTCGTCATCGATCTTCATAGAGAGAAATAGGACGCATTTCTGCCCGTAGTCGCGAGCGACAGCGGTAGGAAATGCGCCTCGGTTGTCAGCACGTAATTCTCAAGCTTCAACGGTAGCTGCCTATCTTCACTGAACAACATGTAGAGATACTTGAAAGTTTCGGAGAGAACGAACGAGTCCATCCTGTCCTCGTGCTGTCTCGTTCTCACATCGTTTACAGCTGCGTACCCGCAAGGCACGCGAGCGTATTGCTGGAGCGCTTTCAGAACGGTTTTTCCGACTTGGAGGTAGTGGTCGTCTTCTGTGGCCCGGTGGAGGAAATAGGTGGACTCCAGAAACTCGGGCCTTAGCGGGTGGTGGCCCCAGTACACCTAGAACAATGTTAAAGGTAACATTTTAGCTGAGACTAAAAGCTGAGACATTACAAGAACAAAATTAAAAATTTTGATTAACCCCCGACTACCTCGGATTTGTTATCTGTACAACATTCTACTAGTCAAGCTCTTTCATTTGATACCCATATAAAGGTGAAAAAAGAAACGTATTTCACAATTTTGTGGTAGCGGCCATCTTGGATTTGAAATTTGTCATAGTGCAAAGTATTCTACTAGTCAAGCCCTTTCGTTTGATACCCATATTGAGGTAGTTGTGAAAAAAATTATATAATTCGCCATTTTGTGGTGGCGGCCATCTTGGATTTGTAATTTGTTATAGCGTATAGTATTCTACAAGTCAAGCCCTTTCATTTGATACCCATATTGAGGTAGGTTGGGAAGAAATATTTTGTCCGCCATTTTGTGAAGGCGGCTATCTTGAATCGATATTAACCAAACATAGTTAAGAACATCCGTACGGATAGTAACCTTCAAATAAAAAAAACCTGAAATCGGCCCATCCGTTTGAGCTCTACGGTGCCACAGACAGACACACACAGACAGACATCGACGTCAAACTTATAACACGCCTTTTTTTGGTCGGGGGTTAATAAAAGTCCCCGACCCAAAGCCTCCATCACCGCTGCTGCTGAAGTTTTGGTCGTTATTGGGTCAGTACCTGTATAAAGCACGAGTACAGTTTCCAATCGGTCAATCAGTTCTTGAGTTGCAATTTCAGTGATTGGCAGGCAATTTGAAATCTAAAATTTATAACTTAAATAAAAGATTTTCTCAAAAAAATAAAATTTTTTAGAGGGACTGTCTACCTGCCAGGTTATCTAAATTACTAAGGAATTCATTTTGCCCCGCTGCTCCCCAGCCAGGTCGGCACTTACGTGTAGAGATAGAATAGGAGAACCACATGACAAGTTTTCAGCTTGCCTCAAATACCTACCCAACATGTGATACCAGCTCTCGGAATATACCTTCTTTCTACCTTTTATTTATAACTAGCTGAACCCGCTACTTCGTTCGCGTAAGCAGATGTAGGTACATTAGTTGGTAGTATCGTAGGACAAAATATTTGGATAAGTAGTCATTGAAAACCCGAATGAATTTGTTTTTTCCGCACAAAAATATATATATTTTTATCATCTTTTTTATTTTATTTTTAAACAAAATCAGACATACTTAGTAATGTTTCGTAGTATCGAACATAGCCGCAAGTGTTAAAAGTCTGAAGCTGATGTGCATGATCTGCCTACCTTACCTACTTATACCTTTTTATCCGCAAGCTATTTTCTAACTGTTACCCGCGACTTCGCCCGCGTAAAATTATGAATGAAGCTTGTGTGGAATCAAAATGATTAAAATTTGAGTTTTAATGTTACTCAAGCAAGTTGAGCCCGTAAATCTAAGCCAAGTCTTAGTGAAATGTTAATGTATGACTTTAATTGTAACACAGAAAATAATCGAAGAACGAAAGACTCCCAATTCGGCATCAAAATCCTTTTAGCAGCAAAAAAACTTATTATGTAGTACATTTTAGAATACCAGTAACGCCACCTAGTGATGCAAGAACAAATATATACCAATATAGCAAAACATCGATTTAAATGGTCTTTAGTGCTTTTAGATTTAAACTGGCATTAGCGCCATCAAATGAGAATATAATGTTGCTTGTTATTTTGATTGTGTACGCAAAGCACCTGTATTATCTACGCCAAAACTGGTGCATATATTTTTCACTTTTGGCTTTTACCTTACCATCACATCAAGTTCATTACAAAAAAATATACTTCTATTAATATGGCGTTAAATTAAAATATAGACTTATTAGCCCATGTGAAATTTTAGACTCTAAACTATCTGTGTTTCGTATGTCAACCAAATTCGTAGTGCCGTTTTGACGTGATAGTTAATATTTGTTTCCTTAGGGCCCATGCTTACTCGTATTTTCAGGTTGATAGGTAGTACATATATGTGGTATTTCAGACTATAAGATATCACTGTTTCAATTTTCTACCAAATTTGCTTAGTCTTTCCGACGTCACAGTAACCTATAAGTAACCGATTTGCTATTTCTCAGTACAAACTACGTGTGTTTTAAATTTCCTCCAAATATGTTCAGCCGTTCCAACGTTGTCCTGTAAATATTATGAATGCCAACGTTTGGATATTTGTTACTTAATTATAGCGGAACGTATCAAGACGGGTTGAAATTTGAAATACAATTAGATTAGTCTGGAAGAATACATAGGCTAAACATTGCCTATGTGTAAGTACCCTATGTGTTACTTAAGATAAGCCAAGAATGTGTTTCAAATTTTAATTCGATACATTCAGCCATTCCAACTTCCAACGTAATTGAGCAGCAAAAATTTAAATGTTGACTTATTTATATAATATTAGGAAAGGATAGGATTTTACAAAATTTTAGAAAAAATAATACCGGTCAAATGCACGTGGGACTCGCGCGCGAAGGGTTCTGAACCATTAGCAAATAAACGGCTTTTATTGTATGGGAGCCCCCTTAATCATTTATTTTAATTTATTTTAATTAATTTAATGTAAAGAGAACATAAAACTAAATATTAAGTGAATAGTTAAAGCGTCTGTGACGGGTACGTTATTAGTATCGAGCAAGAAACGGTAAAAAATATGACTAATATGGCATGTTTGTAATGCCGGTAATTAAAACGGTGAAGGAAAACATCGTGAGGAAACCGAAATGTACCTAGAATCTAAGTTCTAAGTCATATGACACCCACCAACCGACACTGGGCCAGCGTGGTGGACAGCCTTGTCTCTCTCCTTGCGAGAGAAGGCCCCGACACCCAGCAGTAGGAACATTTAATGGGTTGTTTATGCTGCTACTTATTATGCTGATATATTTTCTCTCAATGACAGGTAATTTAATTGTGTCATTCGACTAAATTTTTTAAGAAGCTATGATGTTATCGCGTAAATTAAAACCAAATAAAAAAACATTGAAGTCGGTTATAACCGAATGATGTTTGTTTTTCCCACAGATTTCTAAACAGATGAAACCTTCGTGAACGACACTGTGAGGCCAGTAATTAGTTATGTATGCGTAACAGCTCTCACCGACGTTGTCAAATTACTCACGTTGGTGTGCGTGTAATGTTCCCAGTCTTAAGAAAAAAATCCCACTATTGTTGCCTTAGCTTCGGAAATCTTCGCGTATAATAAACACATAAAATATGTTAAAATAATTTATTATTACACCGATTATACAGCGTGTGGCGGAAAGGTCCAACAATATTTATTGTAGTTCATCTATACTACGTATCGAATCACATATGTGAATATTAGACACGAAAGCCAATATTTTTTTCCATACAAAGTTAAAATGCGTTGTTTATCATTTTATTTGACAACCCTAACCGGCCGGCGGCGCGGCGCGATCACTGACCGCCGCCGCCGGCCGTCGCGCGCCGCGCCGGTGGCGACGCACTGATACCTATCTGTCGTTTCAAAAATCTCCCTAAATACCATAGAAATCGAACAAGAAAGAAAGATAAGGTGTGGAAGCTATTGAACTGCCGTATTCGATTGAGCCAGATAGAATAAAAATAGATGATTTTTATTAGCGCTAACCAAAAGCCTTATTACCCTTGGCTAAATTTGGTTGCTACTGAATTTAGTGAAGTGTAATAATAGCATTTCATTCAGTAAGCTAAGAGTAGCATACTAAATTCAGAAGCGAGAATTGCTTCTTTCTAACTTGGTTCTGAATTCAGTCGACAAAAATTTGTCAAGTGTAAGTACCTAATAAGCCTTCAAACAATATTAGACAGGAAGGAATATCAAATAAATAACTAAGTAGGTACCTACATGTTTGAATCAAAGTCAAATAAAGAGTTAGGATACATCATTAATTTAATTATTTAAACTCTGTAATAAGTATGGAAGATATCTACACTAGCTAATTATTTTGGCTAAATTAACTAACCTTTTAATAATCTCCTTATTATTCAACGATAGTCGCATTGTAACACCAACATTTCACTGCACAACAACACTATGTACACATAAACATATTTATCCATTTCACACTGCAATACAAGGTGCTTGCGGCGCGGCGCACCTTCCTCCGACGCGTTCCGGTGGTGGCGTTAGAAGTCTGAGTCCAGGGAGCTGGAGCAGCACCAGCAATGCTGGTAGTACTAATACCGGGCCTGATTGGGACGTTTTTCGTTTTGTGGCAAGTCAACGCTTCCCTTGCTGTTCAGACGTTGGCGGAAAATTTCACGTTCTTCATGACGACTACCTCCTACCATGTCTAAGTACAGTGATAACATCGTAGATATCAATTTTGCGATAAAACAAACAACACACCACCAATGATGCTAGAGAGCGACTGAACTTTCAACTCAAAATTAAATATTCAAAAAAATTTTTTTGACAATTAGGGTTCCGTACTTTAAAACCCCAAGCCACGTAAAGGTCGCGTAAAATCACGCATGCTTTTATTACAATGATGAGTGACGAGACGAGTAAGACATGTACCTGATGGTAAGCAACATGCCTGTTCATAACAGCTACGTGCTGTATGTGCGCAGCTATTAAACACGAGTCCAAATCCTTACCCAGGACTGCACCGCGCTCGTACCGCATATAAGATCTTATATTTCTATGCTCTGTAATTGATCTGGAAAATTTGCCCTTCAAACCGGAACACGGTAAAGCACAAAACTGCTTGGCGGTAGAATAACTGGCAAAGGTACTTCCCCAGACGGAGGGAGTCTTCGACCACTAGTACTATTACTACTTGTATCGGTGTGTAGTTAGATATCCTAGGTAGGCAGGTATCCTATGTGCTATTTCCAGGCTATAATCTACCTTTGTGCCAAATAAAAACTCTTCACAATCGTAGCTCTCCACTAGGTCGTTCTGTGTTGGAGAACCTGTAGGTAGTTCACACAGACAAGGACAACGAAATCTTAAACCCATGGAAAATAATCGAATTTATCATTCAAATATCGACCAAGCCAAGAACCGAACTCACGATTTCCGTGCTCAGCCGTAAGTATGTTTTCTTCGTCAAGATAAAACAAAACATAAAAAAAAAATTGACGGAACCCCCAACTTTTAAAAATCCATTTTTGACGATTTCTAGCTTGGCTTTTCGGTAAAGTACCGCCGCGACGTTTCGCCTTTCGGCACGGCTGGCGAGCGAGCTTCTGTTCTGCTATTGGTCGGCGCTGCGGCGGCGATGCACGGCGTCAATACGATTGACAAAGCCGACATGCCGACAATTCCGTCAAAGAAAGTCCGTCGGGGAATTTCACAACTTCGCAAAGAATAAATATCTACGATATGAAGTGAAATTTAGTAAGGAATTTTATGAAAAGCGTTAAAAGACGGATAGTTGGCTTCTTACATCTTGTTGAATTTAACCCTACTATCACAATCAATTAAAAACACATTACCAAAAGTATTTTAACCCCGGCCAAAATAAAGGGTATAAGAATGTGGCGAAATACATTTATTTTTAACCCCGACCAAAAAAGGGGTGTTATAAGTTTGACGTCGATGTCTGTCTGTGTGTGTGTCTGTCTGTGGCACCGTAGAGCTCAAACGGATGAGCCGATTTCGATGCGGTTTTTTTATTTGAAGGTTAATATCCGTGCGGATGTTCTTAGCTATGTTTGGTTAATATCGATTCAAGATGGCCGCCTCCACAAAATGGCGGACAAAATATTTCTTCACAACCTACCTCAATATGGGTATCAAATGAAAGGACTTTACTAGTAGAATACTATACACTATAAAAAAAAATCAATTCCAAGATGGCCGCCACCACAAAATGGCGGATTACATTATTTTTTCACCACTACCTCAATATGGGTATCAAACGAAAGGTCTTAACTAGTAGAATACTTTGCACTATGACCAATTTCAAATTCAAGATGGCTGCTGCTACAAAATGGCGAAATACATTTTCCACAACTACCTCGATATGGGTATCAAATGAAAGGGCTTGACTAGTAGAATGTTGTTAAGATAACAAATCTGAGGTAGTCGGGGTTAGTCAAAATTTTAATTTTATCTTGTTTTACTACTCCCTCAGTATGGGTACCAAAGGAAAGGGCGTGACTAGTAGAAAGTTGTACAGTTTACAAATCCGAGGTAGATAAGGTATAGGTAGTCGAGCTTGCATGGAACTTCTAATTAAGCGTTTGTTTCATTATTCGTAAAACCTGATTTATTTTTATTTTATTCGTATGAACTAGGTATCATAGTTGTAGACCGCCCGAATAGACTCCAAACGTCAAACAGTTCTAGTCATTACCTATTGTATTTAAGGATTAAATTCACAGTTAATAATTTAACCAAGTTATGTTTATTCCATTCACAGCTTCGAAGTAGGCAAAAAAAATTCTTTTCTGCACAAAATTTAGTCTTTGACAGGCAAGGTCGTTTGTCAGCTGTACATGCATTAGGGTTGCAGCTGGTCAATTTTACATCAAACTTTGACTCGTATTATCTCGCGATCTAAAGTGCTGAGGGGAAAGAGACCTTCGGAGATGAAGTCTATATCAGTGTTGGAATGACCTGTTAAAATATTGTTGGACCTTTCCGCCACACGCTGTATATCATGCAAGGATTTCTTGTTATGATAGAAATAGTAATTTTCATCCTATGAAGTTAAGAATTTTGATTTTGCATGCAACTCGATCAATTAAAAAAATTCGAGTATTCGTACAGAAAATTCGGAATAAAAAAAAATTGGTTGCCTGTAAAGTCGGTATACGGGCGAAAGTTTTACGTGACAACGACTTTGAGTGGTAAAATAATTTTACGGAAGGGACGCGTGCCTTTCACTTTTTATGTCTGTCTCTCGCTCTTAGGCGGGCTAACCATGCCCGAGTGGAAGGGACGCGTGCCTCTCACTCGCTCTCGTTGTGAGCGCATAACGTGAGCGGAGCGTAACGCAGTTTCTTGAAGTGTCACCCGGCAAACCAATTTATAAGACGTTGTCACGTCAAAAGACAACGCCGAATAATAGTAAAAGTAATGTGTGTGTTTATTTTGAGTATTCTATCGGAGCTTTGAATAACTTTGAATATTATGCTTGACAAAAGGTGGCAACTACTCATTTAATATCGGTGAACACAGGCAGTGCAGAGAATTTTTGTCAACTGATTTGATGTTGGGGGGCCAGATCATTAAATTTGTTTAGTATCCAATCTTTGTCTGGACGCGTGTCGCAAACGAAAAGTTAACCTAGGCAGCAAGGCCAGTATATGTGGTGCCAACAGCGATTGGCCTGATCCCAACATCTTTTTTGGGTAAGTATGTACGTACAAATTAGCACCGTATAAAACTTCGACGATGTCACTACTGACTCGACCAGACAACATGAGGTTAATTAAAACGATTAGATCTCTCAAAAGAAAATAAACAAAAAAAACTCGCCTAATTTTTTAAGCTCCACTATTCTTCTTCTTCGTCGTTATCACTCTTGACAGAGTGGTCGTGGTCATCACTTTAGGTGTTAGTGGCAAGCTTCACAACACGCCGCCACTCCTCTCTGATGGCCGCCTTTCTCGTGCATTCGTGTACTGATGACGAACCAGTCACCACCGCTTTTATCTGGTCAGTCCACCTCATAGGCGATCTCCCTCGTGGTCTGGTACCCTCAACCTTTCCCTGGACCACAAGTCGCTCAATAGCTACCTCGCCTCGGCGGCATACATGCCCAAAAAAGGTGAGGATACGACATTGCACCAAGGATGACAAACGCTGCTTGATGCCGAGTTTTCGAAGTATATACTCATTGGTACGGAACTCAGTCCATGAGACTCCGAGCATTTTCCTCCAGCACCACATCTCTAGGGCGTCTATCTTCTTCTTCTCCGTTTCACGCAGGGTCCACGTTTCTGCGGCGTACAGAAATATGGGGAATATAAGTGCCCGAACTAGCCGGATTTTTGTGGCTCTATATATGTTGCGACTCCTCCATATTTTCCTCAACCTGTCCATCGCAGACCTAGAAATTGCCATACGCCTCTTGACCTCGTCGATACATCCACCGTTGTTACTTATCAAGGCCCCCAGATAAATGTATGATTGTACAACATCACAATTGGCAATTTGTGTAGTTTCTGGAGCATTGTTATCCATGCGGTCGACAATCATTACCTTTGTTTTATTCCGGTTTATTCTAAGCCCAAACTCTAAACTAACGCACTCCATCCTGCCCAGAAGTTCCCCCATGTGCTGTGTACTGGTGGCGAACAAAGTGGTATCGTCTGCATATCGCAAGTTGGAGATCCTCATACCACCGATCGAGATGCCATCTGTCCAATCCTCAAGTGTAATTCTCATTATGAGTTCTGTGTACACATTGAATAGAAGTGGAGAAATTATACACCCTGACGGACTCCAGCGCTGGGATGGAAGTGATCGGATTGAACGTCATCTGCGCGAACTGAGGCTGTGCCATTCTCATACAGACTTCGCAGGAGGTGTACCAGATGTTTTGGAACACCCATTGCCGTCAGCGTTTCCCAGAGCTTGGGCCACTTGACAGAGTCGAACGCCTTAGAGAAGTCCACAAAGCATATGTAGGCGGGCTTGTTGAATTCTCTGGCTTTCTCTACAATTTGTCGAACTGTCAAAATTTGCTCTCGGGTTCCTTTCCCTTTAACAAAACCAGCCTGCTCAGGAGCAATTTCTTTGTTTAAGTAGGACTTTAGACGCTCGTTGAGTATGTGCAGTAAAATCTTGCTTGCGTGAGAGATAAGAGCAATAAGTCGGTAATTGCTACACGTCTTGGTGGATCCCTTCTTGTGCAAGGGGACAAAAACAGTGTGAGCCCATTCTTTCGGCCATTGCCCAGTGAGCCATATCTTATTGCATATGGTGTGAAAGATTTGGACACCATGTTCGCCCGATGCTTTGATCGTTTCGATCGGTATGGCATCTGCCCCTGTGGCTTTGCCGTTCTTCAGGTGTTTGATGGCGGCTCGTATTTCATCTTTCAGAATATCGGGTTCAAGGTCTCCATTTTCGGGTTTCGTAGCGACGTAGCACTCTGATTGTGGGTCTTGAAAGAGGGACTGGCAGTATAGTCTCCAGGTTTCAGCTATAGCCTCTATGTTCGTCACTGTCTCTCCACTAGAGTTTTCGATGGCCCAGGTCTTGCAACTTAGGGTTTTTAAGGGTTAACTTAGGGTTTAAGCTCCACTATACCTACTTACAAGTTTAAAAACTTGCTTCATAACTATGGTTTTCATCAACACTACTAGTATTTTTATAAACGCTAGTAGTGACGTGGATTTGTGCTAGGCATCGATTCACATTAAATTTAAAAAATACGATTGTAAAAATAGGGTTTAAAATAGAATAATACAATCTACATAAATAATTTGATCTACGAGTATCTTCAAAAAAATCATAATCTATATTTTACCTTAACTTTAGGGAAAATAATTTCAATTTAGTATAGCAACACTAATCAATTTTCGTTGAGGTGTTGTGTTTCTATTCATTAAATGAAATGAAATTGCCTAAATTATATAAATAGCAGTAAAATATTCAAACTTTCCTATGAAATGATATTCCTTTTTCCTTTTCTTATTTTTGGGAACAATGTTTGCAATGTTTGAAGACACAATACGGCATAATCTTAAACAAAACTTAAAATCACACGGGACTCCCGTACGAGACGGAAGTCCGATTCGTACTGATTGGAGTTTGTATTTGCTTTGGCGTTTGATATTTGCTTTCTGGACCTAAGGATCTGTGTTCTGCACGTTCCATCTGCCTTTTGTTTTAGAAATCTGTGGTTTTTCCACACAAAAATATATTTTTGACAATTCCTTTTTCCTTCAAGACGACGCGACGCGATCACGTGGGCACGTTCTAGAATCTAGAATCTAGATATTCTGTGGATCGTCTGTGATACACAGAATACTTAGAAGTTAGTATGTACCGAACGCGCCGCGCGTGTCGTTATTATTTAATGTTTGTGTAATTTCCGAACCACCAGACCGACAATGTTCAAATTTTGACGGGACAATATAAAAACAGTGTTCTTTCTAACAAAAAAATTATTTATTAAATTAAACAACGCAAACATGAGTTACAACCAAATACACATTCGGACTTTCACCCCCTCCCGCCAGAAAACCGTTCAGAATTTTGGGATCAAAAGTAGCCTACAGCATTCTCCTTAGTATAAACTAAAGTCACGCCAAGTTTCAGCTGAATTGAATCAGTAGTTTCGGCGTGATGCGTGATCCCTATACAGAAAGACAGACAGACAGACAGACATGAAAGAAAAAAATGCAGATTTGCCATCAGTATCGAAAATAGAGTCCTCCAAAAAAAAAATTCAAAATATCTTCAATGTACAGAATTCGACCCGTTACAGTTTTATTATAAGTATAGATGTAGGCAGGTGAAATACATGATCATGATGGTAAACAACGCGCTTGTTCTTAGTCAATTTTACAGTTCTACGCAATTATTTTATCATAAAGGGTATTATTTTATCATTGCTAAAGATTAATTATCTCTTTGCCCTGTAGTTTATCTGAAAGCATTGCCCTTAAAATTGGAACACGGTTAAGTTAGCTTATTTTATTACTTGGTAAAATAACCGGCAAAGGTATGGGGCTTCGCTGTAAAACTCTGTAAAGATTCTTACCACTATTGCCAATAATATATTGTAATAATCTATACTTATAATAAAACTGTAACGGGTCGAATTCTGTACATTGAAGATATTTTGAAAATTTTTTTTTTTGGGCACTCCATAGTCGATACTGATGGCGAAACTGCATTTTTTTTCTTTCATGTCTGTCTGTCTGTCTGTCTGTCTGTCTGTCTGTCTGTCTGTCTTTCTGTATAGAGATCACGCATCACGCCAAAACTACTGATTCAATTCAGCTGAAACTTGGCATGATTTTAGTTTATACTAAGGACATTGCTGTAGGCTACTTTTGATCCCCAAATTCTGATCGGTTTTCTTGCAGGAGGGGTGAAAGTCAGAATGTGTTTTGGTTGTAACTCATGTTTGCGTTGTTTAATTTCATTAATTTTTTTTTGTTAGAAAGAACACATTTTTATATTGTCCCGTCAAAATTTAAACAATATCGGTCTGTTGGTTCGAAATTACACAAACATTAAATAATAACGACACGCGCGCGCGTTCGGTACATACTAACTTCTAAGTATTCTGTGTATCACAGACGATCCACAGAATATCTAGATTCTAGAAAGTGCCCACGTGATCGCGTCGCGTCGTCTTGGATGACAAAATAATTGTCAAAATATATTTTTGTGTGGAAAACAAACATCACTCGGTTATAATTACAGACTAAGTAGAGATACACAAATCGACTTCAAACAAGGAGGATGTTCTCAATCGGGTTGCATGTTTTTTATTTGGTTTTATTTTACGCGATAAATCCGCTAATTGTTAGTTGATTTTGATAATTTCTTTTTGTTTGGTAGAAAATACTTCAGAGGTGATCTTAGATATCGAAAACAGGTAGGTAATTTTCAAATTTCAACAGAAAACTAAAATTACCTGTCATTAAAGTAGATTTTTGTTATTTTGGAGAAAACATATCAGCATAATAAGTAGCAGCATAAACAACCCATTAAATGTTCCTCTGCTGGGCGTCGGGGCCTTCTCTCGCAAGGAGAGAGACAAGGCTATAATCCACCACGCTGGGCCAGTGTCGGTTGGTGGATGACATAGGTATGACTTAGAACTTAGATTATAGGTAGATTTCGGTTTCTTCGCGGTGTTTTCCTTCACCGTTTTAATTACCGGCATTACGAACATGACTCTGAAAAGATAGTGGTGCGCGTGGTTTTGAACCCTGGGTCTCCGGATCGACAGTCGCCGTTCTCCCGACTAGGTCAGCTGTAACTTACTAGACCAGCCGTAACTTATTAGAAAACGTATTATTTCAGTACAAATACTGTTTAAAATTTAAAGGTAGTGTTCAACAAGCTTCGGTGACCGAAGCAGACCGTTGTTAGGGTTCTGTACCCAAAGGGTAAAAGCGGGACCCTATTACTGAGACTTCGCTATCTGTCCGTCCGTCTGTCACCAGGTTGTATCTCAAGAACGGTGATAGTTAGACAGTTGAAATTTTCGCAGATGATGTATTTCTATTGCTGCTTTAACAAAAACACTAAAAATAAAATAAATATTTAAGAGGTGCACCCATACAACAAACTTGATTTTTTACCGTTTCTTGCTCGATACTAATAATAATGTACCCGTCACAGGTAGACGCTTTAACTATTCACTTACGTTGGAACGGCTGAATGTATCGAGTTAAAATTAAAGACACATTCTTGGTTTAGCTTAAGTAATACATAGAGTACTTATACAAAGGAAATGTTTAGCCTATGTGTTCTTCCAGACTGTAATCTAATTCTATTTCAAATTTCAACCCGATCGCTTGATACGTTCCGCCATGATTAAGTAACAAACATCCAAACAGTAACATTCATAATATTTAAAGGACAACGTTGGAACGGCTGAACATATTTGGATGGAATTCGAAACACACGTAGTTTGAACTCAGAATTAGCAAATCGGTTACTTATAGGTTACTGTGACGTAGGAAAGACTAAGCAAATTTGGTAGAAAATTGAAACAGAGATAACTCATAGTCTGAAATACCACAGTTATGTATTTATTACCCATCAACCTGAAAAGAAGCATGGGCCCTAAGGAACCAAACATTAACTATCACGTCAAAACGGCACAACGATATGGGTTGACATACGAAACACATATAGTTTAGAGTCAAAATTTTCACATGGGCTAATAAGTCTACATTTTCATTAAACTCCATATTAATATAAGCATATATTTTCGTAAGGAACTTGATGTGATGGTAAGGTAAAAGCCAAAAATGAAAAATATATGCACCCGTTTTGGCGTAGATAATATAGGTGATTTGCGTTCACAATCAAAATAACAAGCAGCATAATATTCTCATTAGACGGCGCTAATGCCAGTTTAAATCTAAAAGCACTAAAGGCCATTTAAATCGATGTTTTGCTATTGTGGTATGTATTTTTCTTTCATCACTAGGTGGCGTTACTGGTATTCTAGCTGCAGCAATTTTGCTGCTAAAGGATTATGATGCCGAATTTGGATTCTTTCGTTCTTGATTTTTTTCTGTGTTACCTACAATTAAATTCATACATTAACATTTCACTAGGAGTTGGCTTAGATTTACGGGTTCAACTTGCTTGAATATCATTAAAACTCAAAATTTTAATTATTTTGATTCCACACAGGCTTCGTTCAAAATTTTACGCCGGCGAAGTCGCGGGTAACAGCTAGAAAACAGCTTACGGATAAAATGAAATAGGTAATTAGGTATCAGATCATGCATATTAGCTTCAGACTTTTCATAATGTATCCTATAAAAATCCTACAATCTTAACACTTGCGGCTATGTTCGATACTATGAAACCTTACTAAGTATGTTTGATTTTGTTTAAAAAAAGAAAAATAAAGATGATAAAATTAAATAAATTTTTTTGTAGAAAAACAAATTCACTCAAACTCAAAGGTTTTTCAATGACTACTTATCCAAATATTTGACGTACGATACTTCCAATTAATGTAAAAGTCAGTAACATCTGCTTACGCGAACGAAGTAGCGGGTTCAGCTAGTATATAATATTTCCGGTTGTTCGCATCTTGCTAACGGCGAGTATTTGCACAGGCATAACTTAGTGGCCAGGATCATCCACCAGCAACTTGCTCTTCGATACGGCCTTGTCGAGTCCGAGGTGCCGTACTATAAGTACGCACCTCTGCCAGTTCTCGAGAATGGTCGTGCGTTGCTCTACTGGGACCGCTCTATCATCACGGACAGGACTATTGTCGCCAATAAGCCTGATATCGTGCTGATAGACCGGTCTCAGCGCCGGGCTATGATCGTCGATATCACCGTACCACATGACGAGAACCTCGTGTAAGCCGAAAAGGACAAGCTTAGCAAGTACCTTGACTTGGCTCATGAGGTTACCGCCATGTGGGATGTTGATTCGACGATCATAGTCCCAATAGTCGTCGGCAAACGGCCTTATAGCGAAAAGTCTCGACCAACATCTCAAGAGACTTTCGCTAGCCAGATCTGAAGGCAGTCATCCTCGACACAGCGCGCATCGTCAGGAGGTTCCTCTCTGCAGCCCTAACCACCGGTAGCTTGGGTCCTGCCCCGCTGCTGGCGGCACCCTAGTTTTTAAGTTTTTTATAATGTTTATATTTTTATACTGATTGTAAAAAACTTAGAAATTAAGAAGAAAGAATAAATAACTGTATAATATAATAATATATAATATTTGAATGTGTGATGTTTCTGCGGAACTATTTGTAATAGTAATGTTTATAATGTACAGGACTTAATCACGATTTAATTCATTGTTTAAATACCTCGACGTTTCGGCAGCGTTACAACCGCCGTGGTCACGAGAAGACTGAAGAAATTGCGGGTCGTCTCATTGCGAAATGAGGGGATCTAGATCTACCCTCATTTGGTCTTCGAAAATCGCAGGGTTACTACCACCACGACACACAACACTAACCGTATCACCAGGCTTCTCCGAACTCACTCCGCGATGCGTACATTTATTTATGACTGGATTCCACGACGCCGATAACCGAAAACCATCCTCCCGGTTGAAATTACGATGTTTTTAATTTCTAAGGCTTCCCGAACTATTCTTGCGTAGTAATGACGTTCGGTGGAGAGATCTTCGGGTCGTGGAGCTCGATCCAATGACCAGTTCCCGCATCAATCAAATGCTCAGCAATCGCAGATTTCTGTGTCTGGCGATTTTTACAGCGGTGATGTGTTCTTTAAATTTTAAAAAACATCGTAATTTCAACCGGGAGGATGGTTTTCGGTTATCGGCGTCGTGGAATCCAGTCATAAATAAATGTACGCATCGCGGAGTGAGTTCGGAGAAGCCTGGTGATACGGTTAGTGTTGTGTGTCGTGGTGGTAGTAACCCTGCGATTTTCGAAGACCAAATGAGGGTAGATCTAGATCCCCTCATTTCGCAATGAGACGACCCGCAATTTCTTCAGTCTTCTCGTGACCACGGCGGTTGTAACGCTGCCGAAACGTCGAGGTATTTAAACAATGAATTAAATCGTGATTAAGTCCTGTACATTATAAACATTATGTGTTCAAATCGCGAAAGCTTAAAAACAATATTTGTAATAGTATTTGAAAATCTAAAAAGTGACCGTCACAAACATAAAATAAGAATAGGCGTGGCGACAGGTCCTGCCATTGTATTAAATTATTTGATATAATGAGTCTTTAAATAGAATAAAATATGTACGAATTTTAATTTTGATATTTTTAGTTTAACTTACTATATGATCATTCAAAGATGGATGGGCAAGTCCATTTAAAAGTACGAAATTATTAGAACATTTATTTACCATTGGATAACCCATTCAAAAATAAGTAACTTTTGTTTTGAAACCAGTTTCTTAAACGCAATATTTAATATACCTACCATACACACTTTACGCGCGACGCATGAAAATACGGCAATGTGACGTCACGTTTCTGTAGTGATTTGTATGAAGCGTTTTTGTGAGAATCCAAAATTGTGATTTTAAAATCGTAATATCACGGGGAGTTTTTTAGATAACTAAGTAATTCTTTCACCTATGTTTCAGCTATTGAGCAGCCTTTTGATTGCACATTAAATCAAAAATGAGTCGACACGCCTATTCCTGTGCATAGCACAGCACTACTAGGAAACAGTACACTTTGCATGGCTCCTATGATTTACAACCACTTACCAAAACATTTTTTGAATACAAAAGAAATTTATTTATTTAAAAATAAATTAAAATGCTTTCTGACTGAGAAGGCATATTCTACAGTTAATGAGTATCTGACTGATAAATTAGATTCAGATTTGTAAGCTTTTATTTATTCGTGGATATTGGTATCATAACTAAATGTATAAATATAATGCTTTCATTATCATTACTTTGTTAAAAATAAATAAACAGTTTGTGATTATGTGAATGAATAATAAATAATAAGAAATTTGCAGTACTTGAATGGGCAACTTTACAGAACTTAGTAACACTTACAGGTTTTGAGTTTTTCTTTGGGCATTGGTATAATTGTTTACACACAGATTACAGAATCAAAATTTCCTAATCTGTGGTTTTACATTACTCATTTACTTTATTACTTTGCTTCCATTATCATTGGATTGGTATGAATGCCTAATCAGTTTTGTATAATTATGTAATATAGATGATAATAATAAAGTAAAATTGGTAGACCTTGAATAGGCAGATTAGAGTGATGAATTATAAAGTTTAGTCAAATTGTCATAGACAACCTAATACTTGCATGCCATAAGGTTGATTATGGTATTCTCAATGTAAACATTTAAGATTTTATTGTACTTACTCATTTTCGAAAAAAAAAACATTGTTATAATAATTTGCTGAGTAACCGAAACTATCACATATTCGAAATAAAAACATTACTAATCAAGACCAAACTTGTTACTAAAACCATGTTTTTATGCACTATTTGTAAAATTTGTGTTTATATATTTTACTTTAATCTAATATAACCGAGACTATCCGAATCTAACGGATAATCTGAAATAATATCCATGAGCGTTTTCGAAACCGATATAATTTTATTCCTCTATCCATATCCGTACCCAGGGGGTCTACCGCCTCACGAAAACTGCCGCAGCTTTGATATCGCCCTATTTTCTTTTCGCTTTAATAGATAGAGACAGCATTAGCAAAGCCATAGCCGATCTATAGTCCGTTCCACGAAGAGGTGAAGAAAATGTAAACAAATCAATGTCACTCTCAATATGACAGACCAGCATTTCTCAACCTTTGTTTTAGAAGATAGTTCGTTGTAAGCGTCTCTGTTTGCCCTTTTAGATTTTCGTCACATAACAAGGTTAAATGTATTCCAATAAGTCCGTTTCCAACCTTTTGTCTTATTTCTAGTATTTTATAATTATACGTTTATTAAATATATGGTGCGCATAAGTTTAAAACATTAATACAAAAATAACTTGGGTGGTTGGTTCATGGAACACAATAGTAACATATAAACAGTTTTTATTAATATTAATTATTAAGTACAGCTTTGTTTTGTTATGTAGCACTTAAATTCCTTTTTCATTATGTATGTGAAATGACTGACTTTTTAGTAAACTTAAATTTAATATATATATTTACATAAGGGGTGGGATGTAAATATATAAATATATATACCTCATATATATATATATATAAAATTCTCGTGTCACAGTTTTCGTTGCCATACTCTTCCGAAACGGCTTGACCGATTTTGATGAAATTTTTTGTGCTTATCCGGTATCTATGAGAATCGGCCAACATCTATTTTTCATCCCCCTAAATGCTAGGGGTAGTCTACCCCTAAATTTTATTTTTTATTTTTTAGACAAAAATTTTAATTTCTATTTTTTTATGATACAACATACAAAAATACATACAATCCTCAATTTTCATTCTTCTACGATCAACCCCTATTTTTAGTAATTTAATCTTTTTCCTCTCTGGTCGAAAACTCCCCGTCGCTGGTCCCGCCAAATGTCTACAGGTGTCACTTCTGACCCAGTAAACAGCACGATAATTTGGGGATCAAAAGTAGCCTATAGCATATATATAGTTTGAACATGCTAATCTCGGGAACTACTGGACCGATTTAAAAAAATCGTTCACCGTTCTTTCATATGTTCGTAATCCTTGAACGCTGTAGGTTATACATATGTACCACGGGCGAAGCCGGGGCGGGCCGCTAGTATATATATATATATATACGAGCTGACCCGGCGAACTTCGTGCCGCCTAACAGTCAATGAATGTCGTGCAAACTAAACGATGCAAGCTGTAGTCGATGGTGCAATCATACAGAAACGCTGCTCGATTCAAATCAATACTTGAACCATTTCTTCTTGCACTTCGAAGATTATTCCTCTGTTCATCTGTACGATAAGCTCGACGATTTCTCGTTTCTAACCTAGCCGTTTCACGGGCTGCCACTCTTTGTTCTTGTGTGTTGAGAAGCACGAATTAAGGCCCTTCTTTGCTCCATACTAACGTGGCGCTGTTCTCGTGCAATTTCTCGTTCTCCATCAGATAATTGACTCGCGATATTCCGTTGCCTAATTGCATTACGGCTTCGCTGGGAAAGATTAGATCTTCTAGGACGCGGCATTGTTATTAAAATGTGCAGTCGCATAAAACCCCCCAAATATAATAACAATGCCAGAACTTTCGAGACATAGACAATAGCTCAAAGAGTATATATACTCTAACCACTAAGTATGAATAGCTTATCAAGAAAAATCATAGACGACCTATAAAAAGACATTTACTCTTTTGTTAACCTGTAGATTTTTTTCCTTAATCTTATAACCTTTACCAACTGATTTTTTATTCCCTAAATTCTGTTCGTTTCCGATGATTTTATGTTTTTACTGTACAATAAATCTTAGGTATTATTTTCGGGAACTAAAAATTAAATAATTAATACATAATTTTCGAACATTAATGTCTAAAACAAACAAATATAACAGTACCTGAACTTCGTCGACATTTTACAAAAAATACATTTCTGAACGCACACATGATGTCTTCAGAAAAAAATAAAGTTGTGGCCTGAAGGTTTCAGCAACCAGGCCATATGCCATAAGCTCCAAAAAAAAAAAGCTAAAAAAAAAATAGTTGTTACACTATTTGACAGGATTGGACAACACATGTTTCACATGTAATAAACAAATCAGCATCTATTGAAATGATTAAGTATTCATTACACTCAAAGAAATTGGAAAAGATTACACATATCGAGTTTCATTGTTTTTAAGATGTATTCTGTTATTCGGGACGAAAACAAATCCAACAAATCAAAAACCATGGCAATCGGTCCAGCCGTTCTCGAGTTATAAGTGTTGTAACAAACACGACTTTCTTTTATATATACAAATAAGGTAAGTAAAAATGACAAAACAAATGGTGGCACACAAAATATATTGGTGGCACTATTTCTACCCGTTCTGAGAAGATTCAAATAGTTTTAACATTTAAGTGCCCCATTGGGTATTTTTTTAATAAGAGTGGTAGGTGTAATTCATTCAAAAATGCAATCAATTTCTACTGCGTTAGATGCTGTTGCAATTAATTTTAAAAAGTATCGAATACTGAGTAGTGCTATCATCTATCCTAATATAAGATTTTACATCCAAACAAATTTGTTAATGAGCGTTCTGTTTTACATTAAGTTTTTTTTATTTATTATTTTAACATTAAGTTATTGCTCGGCTTAGGTGGTTTTGTCACGCCAATACGCAGATGCAGTGCCTGGTTCTAATCTCACGCGCACCTCTGCTTTTTCGAATTCATGAACGTAATGCTTTAGCAGCATTACGCTCATGAAAGAAAACACCTTAAGCAAACTGGCATGCTCCTAAAATTTTCGAGGTCAGAGGGTTTGTCATCCACCACCAACACGGAAGAATTATAGCCCCAGCAAAGAACTATTAGTGGGTCGCTTATGTGAGCAGCGTCCCGCAAATTTACCCGCTTAGATCCCTTTTCCGTAATTTTCCCTCCATAAAAATAAACTTATACCTATGCTTTCCAGATCATAATCTAACCGTGTTCCGCGTTTAAACCTGAGCCGTTTAGCTGTTCCATCTTGATAGAGCAACGTACATCTAAACTTTTGCACTTATAATAAGGATTAGTAGATTTTCTTGCGAATAAATATACATTATTTAGTGGTTCATTAGGTAATCGTCTTATAATTTACGTGCAAAAGTAATGGTATGATATATCAGAAACATGCGTATACTTAAGTGAAGTGAGATCAAAGTTCTGTATTATGATATTAAATGCCTTGTTTGTTGACTTCAACGACTAAAGAATAGAGATCTAAATGGTCTTAAATGGTCAGTTCTAAAATCTATTTATAATAACATAGACTAGTTTTAAATACTTAAAATATGATTTATTTTTATAATTAATGATAATTATTATAAGCAGTCTAACTTGGCTGGTTTTAATATCATAATATTGAACTTGTCTTTCACTTCACATTTATGTTTTGATGGGAATCGCAGTTTGAGAAACATAGATCAAATTGCCACTGTTTAAAACAGTATCTACCACATTCTACTATTACTATTTATAACTTTCAAGATAAGTTAATAAATCGTTATTTGATCAATACAAATCCAAGTATGTTGTATTTAAGATCACAGTAAAGTCGAATCACATTTGTGAAAAATATTTTAAGACAGTTTTAGAAAAATACTAAGGTTAAACGATTTTTATGTTATGGTAGCACCTTTGTTTACATTTTCTACACCTCTTCGTAGAACGGACTACAGTTAGGCGGTAGACCGGTAGGTCCGAAATATCATATTATACATACCATCCCTAGAGAGTAGAATAACATTATTCTTTATTACTGGTGCGCAATACAATATGATTAACGATTAATTAATTGGCAAACGTTTTGCTTCAAGCATAACAACGTTATTCAAAAACTCAGTTTTCAAAGTGTTTGTTTACCTGTAAGGTTCTTAAAGCTAGCAACTATCACTAACTTAAACCTAAAGTCTTAATGCTACTGCCGACATTCCAGTTAGTGCTTATGCTTCCCGGTGAAGTCGATACCGTGTTTCAGCCACGGCCGGTCTGATGCAACCGCCATCTATCGCAGTCGAATGAAAACATACATTGCCACAGGCTACGCAGAAACTGAACACTGTTAACGAAACAAATATAAATTATTTATTTAAAGTTTTTTTCTGATACTTATGTAATTTATTACTTCTGATTAATTATCCATTATCTTTATCTATGAATGAATGAGTAAGTAGGTATTTCTTTTCTAAATGGTTGAAACGCTATTTCAGCTTTTTAAGTTTGGTTTTATTTAAAAGTTATCCCTGCAATGTGTGAAATGGGTATTTGGTAGACTTGTATAAATACTTTTATATATGGACATAGCCTTTATTAACAAAGTTATGATACCTCTAGAATAAGAAGTACGCTACGCTACATCCGTAACTAGCTATTTACAGTAAGCACATCATCTGAATTACCCAAAGACCATAGGTCAACAGATAAGATGTTCAAGCGCACTCGCAAGATGTCAACTGCCAAACTAAGTAGAACCACAACATACCTCGCCGCTAGCGATTCTAGAGGTCAAGTAGATTGGTAGTTACATACTTAGTTACAACCACTCAACTTACATACTGAGACGCAGTTTGTTAACAATTTTAAGGAGCTCAGGACACATCTTTTGCATCAATGCATAGAATAGATCATCAGCCGCCAGACGTCCACTGCTGAACATAGGCCTCCTCCCGCGATTTTCACATGTGTCATCTGTCCATCTAGTGGGAGGCCGTCCAACACTGCGTCTTCCGGTCCGTGGTCACCACTCGAGAACTTTTCTTCCCCATCGGTTGTCAGTTCTGCGAGCGATGTGGCCTGCCTATTGCCACTTCAGCTTGCTTACTGTTTGAGCTATGTCGGTCACTTTCGTTCTTTTGCGAATATCCTCATTACGGATTCTGTCGCGCAAAGAGACTCCGACTCATAAAATAGATAAGAGCCAGATAACTGTCGTTCTTATCTACATGACTGTGTCAATACATCAGCTTTGAGAGAACACGTAGTTTCAATACATTTTACAAAGCTAAAAATGATTCAGAAAGAGTTTAATGGGTATTTACCAACATATTTAAATAATAAGGTATAACAATTTGTTGATCAATTAAAAAGCTAAATTTTCAGTCCGTTAAAACATCTTATTTTAATAATTATGTACATGTATTGTGCTGTAAATTTATTAACACATTTTTAACAATTGCAACGTGTGGTGGTGGCCAAACAATGAACAAAAGAGTGTACCTAGTATATAAGTACCTAGGTGGTTTCCTAGTTTGTGTGGACACGGTCTGATTCGATCTGTTTGGTCAGCATTGCTCTCGGGATCAAAGCAACTCACTTTGTAATCTTTCATGACAAGATTGAAGATTAACATTTTTGTGAACTCACTGGAAGTAGTCATGACAGCCATGTGAATTTCGGCCTAGAGAGCCCGATCGAATAGATGTAAGTATCATATACTTGAATTATTCACGAACCTTTTTTTTTATATGTCCATTCCTAGTGTGTTTGAATGGGAAAACTTCTACCTGCTTACGTAAGAACTTGACTGTGGATGTGTATATGAGAAATTTATTTTAGGAAGAAAGGATTTTTATAGAAGTATTTTTTTTATTAATGGATTATTGCTTAACATCAGAGAATTATAGCCCAAACCATACTAACCAAAGAACAATAACAAACAGGCAGGTATTTGTAGAAGGACCCCTGGCAGTTTTCTTCGATTGAGCTAGCGTAGAAAGCACAGGGCCCTACTAACTTAAATTTACCATACATTTGACTGATCTTACGATTTATAAGCATAATTGCACGATATATTATATATGTATATTTTGTATATATCTATACTAATATTATAAAGCTGAAGAGTTTGTTTGTTTGTTTGTTTGTTTGTTTGTTTGTTTGTTTGCTTGAACGCTAGGATCTCGGGAAGTACTGGTCCGAATTGAAAGATTCTTTTTCTATTGGATAGTCCATTTATCGAGGAAGGCTTTAGGCTATAGAAAATAACTCTACTATTAATTGAAGCGGAGCATGAAACAAGAATGTAACAAAATCGGGAAAAAATATTCCCCTTTTGAGAGTTTTCGTACGTTTCGTGCTTTGACATGACACATGACAGCATGTGTCAAAGATTGCGTCATTGAATTTCAGTAATCTGTGCCTCGAATATAAACCTTTGCTAATTTTTTTTCTAAATCTGAGTTGGTACGACCAATTTCCGACAGGTGGCGTAGCAGGTTGCTGAAGAGGTTTTTTGTTTGAAATCGATATTCTCAGGAATGAGTGAACCGATTTCAGTCATTCTTTCATGTTGGATATGTACGGGATCCCGATGAGTGCTATATAATATACCACGGGCGAAGCCGGGGCGGGCATCTAGTATGTAATATTGACGGATTGAAAGCGGCTGATTAAAAAACAACCGGAATGTATTCGCCGTAATACGTCATTCAAATCGGCTAACCGTAATGTAATAAAGCGAGAGATTAGCCACCTCTTTGACAATTTTTAGTTCCGATTCTTACCACTCGTGGCGCTGCCTGACATAACAACAACTATGGCGTTGAAAACAGTACGTGTGTTGCTAAATTGCTAAAGGTGATTGTGGATTCTGGTGTTTGGCGGAATTCTACACAATATGAATGGGGTGGTTTACCACCGTCCACCTAGTTAAGGCCAGGTAATTCTGTCAAAGTAGGCATTTAATGCTGTCTTGTTCTCGCGACCGTCACCGACCGCGGAATCGGTGCCACAGTGCAGAAATAACATTAAAATATTGGACTATGTAATTTAAACTCATTTTTTGTTCAAGATGTTTATGTTTGTTTGTTTATGATAAGAGTTTTGTTGCTATAAAAACGAAGAAATATTAAATTTATCTATACTCGTAGGTATACAAAACTCAACCTTTTCTTTTTTGGACACACTATAAGTTGAGAACGGCTTTTCCAATTTCATGCATCTTTTTAAAATGTTTCCTAATAATTCACAAGTTCCTCACAATTTTTTTCTCTGAGGTAAAGATCACATACTGAGCATAAAATTACAAAGTGCTCACAGATCCAGGTAGAGCTTCAGACGCGAATTGAAAAAAA
The DNA here is from genome assembly GCA_017562165.1 of Ectropis grisescens. NCBI lineage: Eukaryota > Metazoa > Arthropoda > Insecta > Lepidoptera > Geometridae > Ectropis > Ectropis grisescens. The sequence continues at coordinate 9,589,328 of CM029767.1, read as the reverse complement.
AACTGTTTTAGCCGATATTTTGGAAACTATATATTTTGACAATTGTATAAAATTGTAGAAAATAAAATTTTGCATCTTTTGTTGCTAGTAAACTTTTTTTGTAAAACTTACCGTTTACGATTTATAACCTATTTAATGATACGGTTGCGATGATGCCGATAATAGTGGATGAAAATGATGTGGTCTACGATGGAACTTGCTTCTCTAAGAGAAACAAACACAGAGTACCTCGTAACCCCAAGGTTCGAACCTTCGACAAAAACCCACTCTGGCAATGCGTTTCACAGCTTAGTTGTTCTTATTACAAAAGTGGAGACCAAACTCTTCGTTCAACTCTTCAATCATGATGATGAACGGTGCTGTTTATTCGAGCAACGAGCAACATGATAGAATAACTTTAATTTAAAAACCCGACTACAAAAAAAACTACACGTAAAAAATATTACCTACTATCTAAGGACACTTTGGCGAATGAGACTAGTCTTAGAATATCTTAGTTACCAAAATCCATCCAGCCGTTTGGAAGATATGTGGAAATAAAAGTTTTACAAACATAAAGATACGCGCGAAAAACATAACCCTTCTTCCATTCCGGTAAAAAGAGACATGTTTATGTTACTGGGAACAGAATTCACATTATCATTAAATTGGACATAATAAATCGTAATCGGTAAGTTCGAAAAAAAAGTTTACTGGCAACAAAAGATGGGAAATTTTATTTTCTACAATAATAAAATAGGCTTTATAACTTTTTCGGAATATCGGCCAAAAACGTTTTTTCGAGCTGGCGCTTGAAGCTTCATCTGGATTTGTTATTATTTTGTAATTTTATGCTCAGGAAATGATTATAAAAAATACGAATCGGAAATTTAGTACAGAGTTAAATTCTACGAATAATTTTACTGCCTAAAAGGCTTCTTAGCAAATTTGGTCGAGTGTCTAAATTTCATTTTAAATGAACAAAGTTGGGGTTTTGGGGATTCGTAGACAAATTTTAAATATACGTTATGTCTGTCCATCTGTATGTGACAGCCATTTTTCTCCGAAACTATAAGAAGTATACTGTTAAAACTTGTTAAGTACATTTGTATTCTATGAACAATATTAACATTTTTATACAAAAAAAGAAAAAAACAATAAATTTTGGTGGTGTCACAAACTTGGAAACGAAATAAATAAAAAATTCTATCAAAATCATACGTGTATCTATGGATAGATGTTCAAAAATTGTATTGAAGTTCCTAACATTTTTTTTCTAAACTGAATAGTTTGCGCAAGAGTCTCTTTCAAAGTGGTAAAATACTAAGTACCTTACTACCAAAGAATTTACCTAAATGGCTATTAGTGGATTTACGCAGGGGATTTCTCCCCTCTCATTATTTCCTTATCCCGATTTCTGATTTGACGTACGAATATTTTACCGATACTTATCTATTTTCCATTGCATCCGCATTGAATTTTTTACTAATGTGTTATAGACGTCAGTTTTTTGAGACTCCCCTATTGGTCTACAACATAAAGCATATAGCGTACTAATTAGTATCAGCGTCTATTTGCAATTCAATGAAAACGGTATCAAAAATCAAGATCATGGCGTGCTTCACTAGTAATACCTACTGATATTGTTATACTGTGGCACTATGATCGTAATATTTAAAATTTATTGGTTGTCAAAATTGCAAAATCAAGCACAGGCCCGTCATCCGTGAGCGCCGAAACGCGACTGATCAGGCCTGCCGAACGGCGCGCTATATATATGGTAGATATTAAAACATAGTGAATAACTGATACTTTTATAAAGTCAAACTCTGCGAATGCATCTATAACTTTTAATGGCTTTCGTTGAGCATAAAATTTAGTAAAAAAATCATTAGTTTAGTCATAAACTTGAAAAACTTTTGAAAAGGGGTAACTTTGGGATTTTTTTCTATCAAGTAAAATTCATTAAATCGTGTTATTGATCTGCGATTGCACCAGATTAGATCCTTAACTAATACATATATTTTTTTCAGAGTTTAATACACTATTTTAAAGGTCTTAAAGTTGTTTTAAAAATTCAAAATTACGGCCCACACGCCCTTAAGACTAAATCGGACTAAGTACGTTATATAGGACCATGATCCAACTCGGAGCACCCCAAGTCCACCTAGTCTTGTCACTTGTCCCCTAGAGTGTATATGTCACAGCCGGATCGTATAATCCGCTGTATTACATTACGGCTAGCCGTTTTGAAAAACAGGGCTGTTTTGTAATGCGGCGGTTCAACGATTATAGGTACGATCAGCGGATTATACGATCCGGCTGCGACATATATAAAAAATGCGGGTGGGCTCCCGCCAGAAGCTCAAGGCAGGTCTTGAGTGGAGCTTAGGTCGAGTATGAAGAGCCCACCCGGAGTCAAATCTCAATGATAGACCCTTGTCTAAGTGCACCATATTTCTTAAGTGTACCGTCACCAATTTCAAGTTAGGGGCCTTCGAGTTCTATCTGAGAGGTAAGATGTTTAAAAAAATTAAGGAATATGGCAAAAGATAATCTATCTATCAGCTTTTTCTTATTTAAAGAATGAATTTTCATTTTAAATATTGTTTATTTTGTAAGTATGATCACCTTACAATTTAAGCAGTAGTACAATGGGGCTAAACGTTTGCCGCCGTATTGAATAACGTATCGTAATGACGATCCGGCTAATCGTTGAACCGCCGCATTACAAAACGGCCCTGTTTTTCACAACGGCTAGCCGTAATGTAAAACAGCGATATTTACGATCCAACTGCGACATATACACAAGTATTTGCACTATAGAAAAAAACATAGTCCAAGAGACTGGACCGGCCACAGCCCTCTACTAGTTACCGAAGACCATCATACTCACAAACGGTTTTTGAAAATTTAAATTCAATGTTTGTGCTTCTTAACGCTAGCGATTAATTATTATTCAAAGATATTAATAGCAAGAAATTAGATATTAATTTGATAGAATAATTGATTGATTTTTTATCAATTTTTTTTTAATGGGCAGAGCCTTTATTAACAAATCTGAACACAATGAGAACTACACAACGCTACCTACATACCAACTGACTACTTACACTAAGCACACCTGAATTATCCATAGACCAATGATGGTCTACAGATAATCAAGATGTTCAAGCCCACTTCCCAATCGGAAGCGTACCCAGCATGCTGGCGGCATTACCAGGCTGAACGGGAATGCGTTTGGCCAAATAAACGCCAGCATTTTGGGCACGCGTCGCGTTCACCAAGCGCTCGGAAAGGCTTTTGAATATAAGGTGAGCTATATATTGATTATTTGTATTCATATTTTATTTTATATTTTGTGTTGAGCTAAATTTTTTTTAAATAGTAGATTTTACCGATTTCAGGTAGGTATCAAAAATAATAAAAATATAATCATATTGTAACATAATATAATAAAGTTGTTACAAATATTATATCCTAACTCTAGGATATAATGTGCAATCCTTGTAGTGCATTGTACTAAATGTATCTAACTTACAGACAAATCATGTGGCGGTGTATACCTCACTTGAATAAATGAAAAGAAGACTGTGTCCTTGCCTCGCTTCTTTATCCAAACTAATATTATAAATGCGAAAGTAACTCTGTCTGTCTGTCTGTCTGTCTGTCTGTCTGTCTGTCTGTCCGTCTTTACCGCCTAAACCAACCAACAGATTTTGATGAATTCACACGAAACATTGCCCTTCAAACCGGAGCACAGTAATGTTTGCACGCTATTGCTTGGCAGCAGTATAACTGGCAAAGATGTGGTACCTTGCCCAGGCGGCCTCTGCAAAGAGTCCTACCACTACAAAACCTAAATATGTGATTTACAACTTTTTACAACGATACTTCTGTATTACGGTGTATTTCAACTAGTCTTGGTCTAATCCCAAAACACGTGCCCTAAATGTACAGTTAATATAACTACAGACCCGTGAACAAAAGTAATGAGGCAAAATGAATTTTATTAATTTATAACCTTTTATCATCCTACACAGGTCTCATAATATGTTTAAATAAAACCTGGCTAGATCGATTTATTGTCCCCGAAACCCCTGTGTATACATAATTTCATGAAAATCGTTCGAGCCGTTTCCGAGATTCAGATTCTATATATATATATACCTACAAGAATTGCTCGTTTAAAGGTATAAGATTAATCAAAGTCTGCATTTTCATGTAAGGAAAAAATATCCCCAACATGTTTCAATTGAAACATAGTTGCATCGCTTATGTGTATCTACAGGAAAACGTCTTTAGAAAACCTTTTTTTTAGAAATTTTGTATCTCTGCGTTTTCCGTTCCCCCATTACTCAATTGTATGAAATGCGCAAGAAACATGTATAGCTATTTGTAGATATCAGTATTAAATCTGCAGCTGGCGAAAAATGTGAGACAAGGTTTGTTATTTTGTTCATCATTAGCTATAACAATGCAATTGCACTTTAGCTTTTTGAAGTGATAAGTTCTCTGGTTTCATTGAGTACTTTGGTAAGGGAATAACGTCGGAACGGCGTCGGAGCAACGGAGCTAGCGTGCACGACAGACACTTTTTACCTGACTGAAAGAAGGGTTATGTTTTTCGCGCTATCTTGTATGTTTGTAAATTTCTTGATTCCCACGTAACATCCAAACGGCTGGATGGATTTTGACAATTAAGATATCGTTACAATCGTCTCAATCACCCGAATGTCCTTAAATAGTTACTGTATTGCATAACGTTTTTACCCTTGATTTTCTGCAGTCGGGTTTTTTAAATTAAAGTCATTGGACGGTCTAAACCCTGAGAGTACGTGTCACAGACATTCGTAATAGCAGTATAGCTGTGGTAATACAGCTGACGCATTGTGGAATCTATCAAATTAAATGACTAGCCTCGTGGCTTAGTGGGTAGTAACTGCCTGCGAAAACGAGGGTCGTGGGTTGGATTCCCACCCAGTGCAAATATTTGTGTGATGAATTCATGAATTCAAATATTTGTACTGTGTCTGGATATTTCTATATATGTGTAATAAGTATGTATTTACATCTATATATAGGTATTATATCAGTTATCTGGCCGCCGTAGTACAAGCTTTGCTTAGTTTGGGGTCAAATATTATAATGGCTGATAAGTTGAATCGAATGCAATGATTACTTGTGAAGAAATATCACCATAAATTAGTGATCACGTGATTATAATAAAACATAATTATATTTATTATTCTTTAATTAACTACTAGCTTTTACCTGCGAATTCGTCTGCGTAAAATAAGTATTAAGGTAACTGAGGCAGTACATAATATTTACTTGAACAGTTGTACACCCATACAAATTTACATTTACTAATATTAAAATATTTTTGTACCTACAATTTCATAAAAATCAGTTCAGTGGTTTAGACGTCAAAACTTAACAACCAGACAGGGAGAGTTACTTTCACATTTATACTATAAATAGTATGCATTTTAAGTGTCTAGCTTAAAACTTTAACGGTTTTCAACAATGACGAAATTTTTCACATAAATTTTCATCCCCCGTTTTAACCCCTGTTTCATCCCCGTAAGGACAAACATTTATTTCTAAATACAAAGTTTTACGTTTTTATCTTCAACAGTGACAAATTTTCACATAAAACCCATTTATCTCCCATTTTAACCCCCATTTCATCCCCGTACAATTCGAAATAACATAAAGTATTTTTTACAAAAAATTAAACCGACTTCAACACCACAAATAGGCACTCAAAAGCGAAAAATAATTTAATATAGGTAATTATTATAACCTCTACTCACTCATCCATATGAACTCGGTGCCAGGCTTGTTAAAAAGTTAGTAGATATACTATGTACGAGGTAGTAAGTAAGTAGGCATAGGTAAGTAGTATCTATCTACTACCTGTTAGATTTGGCTGGCACCGACTTCATATTAGATTAGTGAGTAGAGGTTATAATAATTACCTATATTAAATTATTTTTCGCTTTTGAGTGCCTATTTGTGGTGTTGAAGTCGGTTTAATTTTTTGTATAAAATAGTTTATTTTACCCTTTTTAGTGCTAAAGAAGTTTTCACTAATGCATTTACACGATTTCGTGTTGAGATCTCAATACATGAATTAAACCCAAACACTGGGTAGTTCCTGTAAACCGTTAAGAAATTCCCTTGACTGTCCTTTATCTTCATCATCAGACCACTAATGACAGTCACAACCCATCTATGTAAAAAGTTCTCATCAATACAAATTCATCGAGCCCAAACACATGGTAACTACTATGTACCGTCGAGGAGTTCCCTCGACCGTCTTCCCGTTCCCTCATCAGATCGACTCCAGACCATCTTTAAACTATACTGCTTTAAAATGCTCAAGCAAAACTTAAATAACGCACTAGTCATCTTTACAATTTTCGAAAGTTATCCTCGATTTCTCTAGGATACCATCATCAGATCCTGGTTTTCTTATCATGGTACCACCCTTGAAATATCTCCTTTACAAAAAAAAAAGAATCATCAAAATCGATTCATAAACGACGAAGTTATCCGCGAACACACATAAAAAAAAACATACATACGGTCGAATTGAGAAACCTCCTTTTTTGAAGTCGGTTAAAAATTACTATAACTAACACAAATTTGCTTCGCGTCAAATGTCTAGATACGAAGTTGCATGGTTTTGTCTTCAAATATTACGAATTTCCATATACTTTCATTCCTCATTTCAACCCTTTTTCCGTAATAAAAAGTAACCTATATCTTTTTTTGGGATTAAGTCTATCTGTGTACCAACTTTAATTAAAATCGGTTATGTGGGTGTCATGCTTATAACTTTGAAAATTACGGAATCTTCATACAACCGTCCATCCCTTGTTTCACCCTCTTAGGGGTTGAATTTCGCAAAACACCGTCATAGCGAACGCCTATGTGCTAAAAGACACCTCCATGCAAAATTTCTGAGTTTTCGTGAAGAGTGAGTGACCTTTCGCTTTTATATTTATATAGATAAAATGCAAAAAATAACTGTGAGAATAGACAATATTATTGAAAATAATTAATTATTATTTATTATTAATAATTAATTATTAATACATTTATTAAGTTGAATTATCTGATATCTGATATTTTTTTGTTAAATTATGCACTTGTCTTATATTGCTCCTTAAATTTACGAAAAAAATAATAATTATTATTAAGGCAAGGATTTGTCTGATGATTTTTAAAATTCACATTTTGGTGCTTCAAGTCCGTATCGATTCAGTAACTGTAATCGAGGTTTTAACCAGGTCACCTCACTATGACGACATAACTGACAAACGTGAAATGATACCTATTAAAATGATCTGACTATAAACCTGCTTACTGCCTGGCTGTGAAGAGTCGCGGCCAAGTACGTGATGGCACCCGTGATTTTTCAGAGTCTCTATATTGCCGTGACGTGTGCGATATTTTATTTAAAAAACAAGTGAATATTTTTTTCCGATACATAAAAAAATAACAATAATTGAATTAATAAACTATTTTCGTTAAAAAAATTAAACCGACTTCAAAACCACAAATTAGGCACTCAAAAGCGAAAAATAAATTAAAATCATTATTATAAGCGCTACTCACTCATCTATATGAAGTCGGTGCCAGTGAGGTCAAAAAGTTATTTTTTATTAGTTATTAGTTATTACGTTATTAGATGATGACCAGGATCTGATGATGAAGCTCGAAGAAGGCCATAGGAACACAGCAATTAACCGATATAACCAAGTCGAGTTTGGGCTCGTTTTATTCGTCTTGAATAGCACCTTGGTGCTAGAGAGTACCCAGGATCACCATCTAGAACCAATGTACTAGTCAGGACGAATGAAACGAGTCCAAACTCAAGGAGGTTATATCTTTTTATTACCGAGTTCCTGTGGCCATCTTCCAGCTTCATTTGAAGACTTTTGACAAACGTTTATGTGTGTAGTGTGAATGGAAACAAAAGACCAAGTACTCAGCGAGCTCTACTACTCACTACCAACACAGTCACAAGCCCTGTCATTATCATTAGCTTTGATTAAACTTCTTGAAGAAACTTGCTTGTCGGAAAATAAACAACTTTCCAGGGGCAAGAAAAGGCAAGAAAAGGCAAGGCAAAGCCAATCCGCAATTTTCTTATAGAAATGTATGAACATTATATAAACCGAAATAAGCGATATCTCGGCAAATTAACCTTCACCGATAAGATTGTGTTGGGCGATAAACTAATTATTTCAGTTGTTATGCAAGGAAATCCCAGATTTCGTTTTCGAATTAGCTACTCAATTTTACGCTTTTACATGGGTTTATCATTTTAATCATTATTCTTCTCGAATCGAAAAAACACGACTTCATCAAAGCCGGTTCAGTGGTTTAGGTTTTAAACCGTAACAGACAGACAGAGTTACAATAATATCTATGTATATTATAGTACTAGCTGAGCCCGCTACTTCGTTCGCGTAAGCAGATGTTACGGACTTATACATTAGTTGAAAGTACGTCAGAATTAACTTTTGGATAAGTAGCCATTGAAAACCCGAGTGAATTTGTTTTTTTACAAAAAAAAAATATTTAGTCATATCATCTTTATTATTCTTCTTTTAAACAAAATCAAACATACTTAATAAGTAGGTTTCGTAGTAACGAACATAGCCGCAATTGTTAAGTTTGTAGGATTTTTATAGGATACATTATGAAAAGTCTGAAGCTGTTGTGCATGATCTTATACCTACTCATTTATTTTACTCTAGCTGTTATCTGCAACTTCGCCCGCGTAAAATTTTGAATGAAGCCTTCAAAATGTTTTTTTTTTTTTTAGTTTTAATGTTACGCAAGCAAGTTGAACTTATAAATCAAAGCAAAATCTAAGTGAAATGTTAATGTATAAATTTAATTGTAACACAGAAAAAGAATCAAAGAACGAAAGGCAAAAAAAACAAATTCGGCATAAAAATCATTTTAGCAGCAAAAAAACTCATTAGTACAATTTAGAATACCAGTAACGCCACCTAGTGATGAAAGAAGAAATACATACCACAATAGCAAAACATTGATTTAAATGGGGCTTAGTGTTTGAGATTTAAACTGACATTAGCGCCATCTAATGAGAATATAACGTAGCTTGTTATTTTGATTGTGCATCCAAAACACCTGTATTATCTACGCCAAAACGGGTGCATATATTTGATATAATATGGAGTTAGATGAAAATATAGACTTATTACCGCATGTGAAATTTTAGACTCTAAACTATCTGCGTTTCGTATGTCAAACCAATTCGTTGTGTCGTTTTGACGTTAATATTTGTTTCCTTAAGGCCACAGATTACATACCTAATTAGATTATAGTTTGGAAGAACACATAGGCTAAACATTGCTACTTAAACTAAGCCAAGATATAATGTGTTTCAAATTGTAACTCAATACATTCAGCCGTTCCAACGTAATCGAGCAGCAAAAATTTAAACATTGGCATATTTGTATAATATTGGTAGGATAGGATTTTACAAAATTTTAGAAAAAATAAAACCGGTCAAGTGCAAGTTGGACTCGCGCGCGAAGAGTTCCAAACCATTAGAAAAAAACGGCTTTAATTGTATGGGAGCCCGCTTCATAATTTATTTTAATTAATTTCATTTAAAGAGAACATAAAAGTAAACATTATGTGAATAGTTAAAGCGTCTGTGACGGGTACGTTATTAGTATCGAGCAAGAAACGGTAAAAGATATGACTTTGTATGGGAGCCCCTCTTAAATAAATATTTATTTTATTTTTAGTATTCTTTGTTAAACCGGCAATAGAAATACATCATCTGTGAAAATTTCAACTGTCTAGCTAACACCGTTCTTGAGATACATCCTGGTAACAGACGGATGGACGGACGGACAGCGAAGTCACAGTAATACGGTCCCGTTTTTACCCTTTGGGTACGGAACCCTAACAACGGTTTGCTGCGGTCACCGAAGCTTGTTAAACACTACCTTTAAATTTCAAACAGTATTTGGATTGAAATAATACGTTTTCTAATAAGTTATGGCTGGTCTAGTAAGTTACAGCTGACATAGTCAGGAGAACGGCGACTGTCGATCCGGAGACCCAGGGTTCAAAACCACGCGCACCACTATCTTCAGAATCATGTTCGTAATGCCGGTAATTAAAACGGTGAAGGAAAACATCGTGAGGAAACCGAAATGTACCTAGAATCTAAGTTCTGAGTCATATGTCATCCACCAACCGACACTGGGCCAGCGTGGTGGATTATGGCCTTGACTCTCTCCTTGCGGGAGAAAGCCCCAACGCCCAGCAGTGGGAACATTTAATGGGTATTAAATGGCTATTTATTATGCTAACATGTTTTCTCCTAAAGAACAAAAATCTACTTCAATGACAGGTAATTTAATTCTGTCATTCGACTAAATTAGTTTTTTGTTGATATTTGAAAAACTACCTCCCTGTTTTCGATATATGAGATCACCTCTGAAGTATTTTCTACCAAACAAAAAAGGAATTGTCAAAATCAATTCACAATTAGCGGAGTTATCGTGTAAAATCAAGCCAAATAAACAAAACATGCAACCCGATTGAGAAGTCCTCCTTGTTTGAAGTCGCTTACAACCGAAAGATGTTTGTTTTTCCACACAAAAATATATTTTTGATAATTATTCTTTCATTCAAGACGACGCGACGCGATCACGTGGTCACGTTCTAGAATCTAGATATTCTGTGGATCGTCTGTGAGACACAGAATACTTAGAAGTTAGTATGTACCGAACGCGCCGCGCGTGTCGTTATTATTTAATGTTTGTGTAATTTCCGAACCACCAGACCGACAATGTTCAAATTTTGCCGGGACAGTATTAAAAAATGTGTTCTTTCTAACAAAAAAAGAATTAATGAAATCAAACAACGCAAACATGAGTTACAACCAAATACACATTCTGACTTTCACCCCCTCCCGCAAGAAAACCGATCAGAGTTTGGGGATCAAAAGTAGCCTACAGCCATCTCCTATATATCTCCTAGTATAAACTAAAGTCACGCTAAGTTTCAGCTGAATTGAATCAGTAGTTTCGGCGTGATGAGTGATCCCTATACAGAAAGACAGACAGACATGAAAGAAAAAAAATGCAGATTTGCCATCAGTATCGAAAATAGAGCCCTCCAAAAAAAATTTTTTCAAAATATCTTCAATGTACAGAATTCGACCCGTTACAGTTTTATTATAAGTATAGATGGATTACCAGTGTCTAGTTGCAAAATCCGACTAGCACTAGAATTAGGTTCAATATGCACCCTGCTACCCTATATTTTCTCTGTCTACTCCTAATTCAAGACATACGTTAAAAAAGAACCCGAATGAGGAATGACAAAGGTCACAGAAAACGGAGTCTGTGGAGTGGCTAATTAAATTTTTAAAAAAACAGCTTAGAAAGACGAGAAGTCAGAAGTGAAGATTTTCGTTTAGCTGGTTACCTTGCACTAACGCAACAGTCCCAGTCCCAGTCAATGCAGTCCCAGGCGGAAAACGAACAAGGGTCCCTCTTGGAGCCTTACGATGACTAAAATCTTGCCATACCTGTAACTTACTAGGTGTAAATCCGTATATGGCTATGAACCCCACGTTCTCTTCTACTCCTTAACTAAATCGTCTTTGGGTTTTCTATTGTTCTCTCTATAATTTCAAGCAAAAAACGGAGATAGCAATATCAATACTAAGACAGTTTTAGTTTAGAGTTTATAGACCCTCCGGAAAACAGAAGTACCTAAAAGCCTTTAAATAGCTTTGGCGCTGCAAATACTGGTATAACTTCTCGTAGGCTTCAACAGCAGGTCTCAAGTCAGAGTTACAACTCGCCAAAACGTAAACAATGGTTACTGAAACCATACCCACCATGCCACGGCTGAACTATGTCGCATCTGAAAACATTACCAAGTAGAACCATACAAGGTCTATATTTATACCCCACCTGGAAGTCAGAAGTGAAGGCCTCCGGAAGGAAGGTGTGACGTTGCATGACCTGGTACAGCATTTCGTGAGTTTCGACGGCCGGTCTGACGTCTCCCAGTAGCACTTGAAGCCCCGGCCAAAACGCCAACAAAGCGTCCATGAACGCTCGTGACTGGAGATGTGGCCTGAAAAAATGTGACATAGGCTGAGCCATAGATAGTTCTTGTATATTTCAACCCCTGAATATCCATGTAGTTTTAGATATATCCTTGTAGACGAGCCTATATCTATCTATCTATCCATATATACGTATAAAAGGCAAAAGTGATTGACTGATAGATCAACGTACAGTCCAAAACGTTAGGGCTAGAAACTTAAAATTTCGCGAAATAAAGGATGAAAATTTGTATGAAACTTTTTATTCCTTGGACATATTAGCATACAATTTTGTAAGAAATGAGTAACTTTCAAATAACGAGTTATGTGTAACACCGTTTTTGAAAATTCAATCCCCAAAGGGGTGAAATAGGAGATGAAAGTTTGTATGATTTCTTTTATTCTTTGGCTATATTTGCTTGAAATTACGTGTGAATTGAGTACGGCCAAATGAATGAGTTACATATTACAGTGTTTTCCAAACTTCAACCCCCAAAGGGGTGAAATAGGCGATGATCATTTCATATAAACGCTTAGGCCTTACGCCAACCACTCACGAAACACGAAGCGAAGCCGCGGAAGCTAGTCGAACTATAAGTAGGTACTTATTACGACACAAGAAGAACTTTTTAATAGCGAGTATGAGTACTCAAGGCAAAATACAATTCCCGGGTGGTTGCACTGTGTCTACGTGTTTAGTACATATAGGTATATCTGACTGCTGTTATCTGGTTTCCTTAGTACAAACCTTTGCTTAGTTTTGGGCTAGATAGTGTTTTGTGATAAATTGACAACCAAAGCGACATACAAAACGTCTCCAAAACGTCTCCAAGACGTTTGCAAAAAGTCTCCAAGTGGACTCCATTTATACCGATTTTTCAAAAGCGTTTGACAAAGTTAACCATGCGGTTCTGTGCAAGAAATTGGCACAATTTGGAATCCACGGTAGCTTGTTTCGCTGGGTACAGTCTTATCTGAGTCTAAGAAGTCAGCTTGTTACAGTCAAAGGTTATTTATCCAAACCAGTCACGGTAACATCCGGAGTACCACAAGGCAGTCATTTAGGACCTTTACTTTTCGTAATTTTTATTAATGATCTCATTGGCTCACTCTCTTGTCCATGTCTTCTTTATGCTGATGATCTAAAAGTTTTTAATATAATCAAAGATCGTACAGATGCCTCCAGGCTGCAAAATGATCTTAATATAATCTTAGACTGGTGCGAACGGAACTATATGCAACTAAATATCAATAAATGTCAAGTTATCACTTTTACCAGGAAAATAAATAAGCTTGTCGTAGACTATATGCTTAACGAATCGATCCTTACAAGAAAATATATTGTGAAAGACTTGGGTGTTATGTTTGATGACAAACTTACGTTCCATAACCACTATGAATACATTGTGGAACGAAGTTCACGGTTGCTTAGCTTTATTTCGAGAACCACTAAAAGTTTCGTCAAACAAAGAGTTTCCTGTATCTTTACTACACTCTCATCCGTAGTATACTGGAGTACAACTCATCAGTCTTGTTTCCTTTCTACAATGTACACAGTGATAGGATAGAGCGCATTCAAAACGATCCCTAAAAATTATGAGTTACAGATGTGGCATGGGTCGCAAGCTCCCATCGTACAATGATCGTCTACAATATTTTCACGTTACCTCCCTTAATATTCGTCGTAATTATATTGATCTTACACTGTTGCATAAGATCGTCCATTCTTCGATTGACTCCCCAACCCTGCTTTCTTTTTTAAATTTAATACACGTTTCCGGTTTCGTAATCGTAATTATAATACCTTCAGTTTGCAAGTTTTACCAATAATACATCTTATTATAATCCCATAGTCAGAATGAGTCGCCAATACAACGAAGTCCTTGTCTCCGATAAGGACATTGATATTTTCCACTTAAAGTTATTCCAATTCCAGAGGAAAATCAAAGAAATTTTACACTGTAATCTAAAAGAATAACCCTGTTGTGCTTACTGTAAATACTATGAGATTTTTTTTATATTATTTGTTTATACATTAATTGTTTCACACTGTTAATATACTTATCTGTTGTGTTATAATATGTTTATATCTTATTTATCTACTGTTTTAACGCATGTTAGTTTTTAGTTTTAAATTCAGATATGTTGGCCTAAGTTTCTATATGTATTATCACTAATGTAATGTTATTATTATCAAACCACTGAATTTAAATAATTGTTGTTTCTAGGCCCACATAGTTTGGAATGTAATACAGTTCTGTACAGTATACTCTTATGTTATAGTTATATTTAATAGACTGGATCTTATCATATAACATATTTCAAATAATGTATTAGTTGGAAAATATCAACAATCAATAAATTATAACAAACTCTCTATAAATCAAACACGCCGTCGAGATCGCTGCCGCGCGGCAGGGTTCCCAGAACGCTGGCAGCGTTGCCCCGTTGGATGGCTAAACTTAGTTTTTGGGCGAAGTAAGTGCCAGCTCTGGGATCCCCTGAGGCGAGAACCAACCGCTTCGATAGTTGTTTGGAGAACTTTTTCATGTCGGACGACCACGGGCCCATAGTCTCCACAGCCAACGCAAAAAAATCATAATATGCGCTGAGCTGGGAGTATTTCCGTTGTTTAAGGAGCTGTGCCTGTTCGGCCGCAGCTCCAACGGTTTGAGCTGAACTACCGACATGAGACGGAGCCAGGGTGTCCACACACGTGGCGTCCCAGACTAATGCCCTACCGAGACACCACGGTACTAACGTGGCACCATCTGGCCGCTTTCCATCCGGACATTCCGGTTGGTTCTAGCGTTGCTGGTATTGACGCTGTGCAGAGTGCTCGTTTGACTAAATCGTTGATTGCCCAGTGCCTGAAAGGTCGACCGGCACTCTTCACACAGGAGAGCCCGTGACGTCCCAAATGGTCAACAGCTTTACCGCACTGGCAGCAATGAGGCTCGCATATCTTAACACCCAGACGAAGACCTGACGCTATACGTAGACAACTCGGGTCGAGGACAGTACCCAAATTTTTGAAGGTAAGGCGTGAAGCCAGTATCCTGATTCAGGTTCTGCAACAGCAAGGAGACGAGCTCGTTCCGAAATATCTGGCGCGTGCTCTAATAATGCCTCATAGGTAATTTTAGTGAGCGGAAGGTCCCAGTTACACTGCACATTGGTTTCTGTGGGTGAACTAACACCAGGGCACAACGCACACCAGGCCGCCAAAGCCTCAGTCTGGCAAGCAACTCGAACATCAGCCATTGAATTGTGTAGTATCATGCCGATGAGAGATTGCGAGCCGTGACTGGAGGCCAAGAAAGCTGGAAGTGCGATGCTCGAACTGCGGCGGATGCCCAGCCCACCGAAAGCAATGGGAAGTGTAGCTTGTGCCCACGAATCATCATCAAACTGTAAATTTAAAATCTTTGTCATTGTGTCTTTCATAATCGAATCTATTAGGTCTGTTATTGATAAAAATACCACAACGGAGAGCAACGCATCAAAAACATGAATTTTGGCGCAAAAGGCAGAGCCGAAGTATGTAAATTGCCATGTGTGGTTTAATTTGGAAAAGACGATGTGAGAATTTTGAAAACTCCTCAATTTTTTGATTCATTAAGGGTGGCAGTGCTTCCATAAAAATAGGAGCCACTAAAAGTGTTAAAGAATCTTTTGACTTGTTACAAATATTAGGGCACAATGAATTAAAATTCTGATAAATTAAAGATTGAATGTTTTGGTATATGTTCCGGAATAAAATTTCACACTTATTGAAATTTAGGGATAGACCGATAGAATCGAAGCGCTCAATGATGTTTTTAAGGTCATCGAACACTTCTGAGGCATTACCACCCAAAGAACCATCATCAAGGTACCACACGTTAAATTTTGAATTTAGTTCGGAAATTATATTTATTACATTCTGTTTTGTGTGCTCATTGAATTAATAAATAAATAAATACAAATCAGGGGTTTGAATTTCAGCTGGCTAAATTAACGATAGAGAACAGAACCATTGCCAAAGAAAATATGTGACATCCGCCAAGCTGTGCCCCTCTAAATTGGTATATAAAGGCTTAGAAAAATACACTTATCTTATAATATTGAGGATGCAACTGCAGGGCTATACGCTTAGTGTAATACGTACCGTAAAGTAAAGAGTACTTACTACATACCTGTGCATATGGACGGCCAGCATAACAGGCCCCCTGGATATATACTTCATGACGGCATTGTAGTGTCTGTTAAACCGGGCCAGGTACTTCTCGTCGCCGAGTAGAATGTACGCCTTTAGGCAGTATTCATAGTAGGAATCAATTCCAGCGCCAATGCCAGCATCCTTACGAACCCAGTCGCCGTTGTGGATGTTGATCACAGTTCCCATGAGGTCTGATGTCCTGGAAATAATATTCATGTCATCGTTATTGTCAGCACTTTATCATGTTTATCATGTCGTTAATATATTCTCCGTTAACGTAAATAATAAATTAACTAAAGAGGTTACATATACTTTATCTAAGAAATTAATAAATTATCGTCAACGGTTAACAAGGTTGAAAAAAAATTTTTATTGCATTCAGCAGTATTCACCCACTGAGTTACGGCTAGTCTTATCCGGAGCCCCCAGTTCGAATCCTACACGCAACTTTTTCGAAGTCATGTGTGTAATGATAGAAAAACTTCCTAATTGATTCCATTCCCAACCCTTGAAATTATCACATATTTATTGAATTTGACAGGCTCAGCGACGTTATGCCCTTGTCTCCTTCCTTGCGAGAGGACGCCTCGCTTCCCAGCAGTTGGAACATTTTAGTGGGCTGTTTAAGCTATTCACACAATACTGGGTATAGGCTTTCTTTCCTTTGCACCACTGGTCTCTATCATACATGATGGTTTTGTTTTATCAACCTATTAGATGACCCAGCGAACTTCGTAACGCCATATTATTTTTACAGTGATTAGCCATTGTTTGATTTCGCGGAACTCTATTTTTCGAAAATAGTAAACTGAGTACTCGTTATAACATGAAGTATCTGCCAGTGAAAGTCCCGTTAAAATCGGTCCAGCCTTTTCAGACATTAGCCGGAAGAAACAGTCAAACAAAGATAATTTAAAAAATATTTTTTTATGTTAGTATTTTATGTTTACTTTCATGAGCATTTAGTGAAAAGCCGATAATTTGGATTATCCTGCACTAAGGTTGCATTACATTCATACTACAGCAGGATAGGATGTGTTCCTAAAATGTGTAATAGGATATCGAACTGGGTCAAAAATAAACCATTCTAATTGGTCCGCCACCTAGATCATGGGGTACGTATTTTAAAAATACAAATTTGACTAAACAAAAAATACTATTTTACAAATTATTAAAAACCGACAAAGATATAGATCATCAAACTTCCAGAGTGGGTGGTCGTGACGTCACTTGTGAATAAAAATCGTACCCGCGACTGACGTCACGCGAAACTTCTGAAGACTGTATTTTCCATCGATATAATTTAAAAAACGCAGATGAGGTATGCTATAATCTTAAGACAACATGACGTCGCGAAAATTTGTTTGAAAAGGACAATGTCCATTTTTACCCCGTCTAAGCAGTTGTCGTAGATACATATGAGTTATATACTAAAAAATAGGTATTTTTTGTTGTACTCAATTGAGAATTTATATAACTTTCTGACATTGCAAAAAATAATAATTTGCATTTGTATAAATTAAACTTATCATTTACCAACAAAGCTGAAATTGGAAAATATTGCAATACGAATCGGTACTTACGTTTCGTTTTAGTGATCCGCGATAAATTGAAATTAAATATGGATGTTATGTTTACCAATTTCTCTCACAATGTCGTTCAATTACTACTTACTACATAGTTTAATAACGTATATAATTAAACATGATGACAAGAAAACTATCAAAGCTTTTTATAGAAATGTAAATGAGGAAGAAGTCTCGCAATCGTGAAACGGAACGGTTATCTCAAATTGGTCAATGTCAAACATCTGCTTAGTCTGTGATGTCAAATAAAAAAAGTAAAAAATAATCAATATGAATTATTTACATAATTGAATTGTTTTCTAAGTTTTCTTTATTCTTTGATTACCTACCACTAGTTTATGTATATTGAATTGAAAATGATATGAACAGCAGAGGCCTTCCCTCAGTACTGCTGTACTTGCATTGCGGAGAGTCTTAAAGTGAGATACCTAGGATGGGCCAGATACCAGGACCACCATCGATATAAACCTGTATTGAGATCGTTGAGAACCACCACATAAATCCACCAGCAGGGTTCTTGGGCTATGGAGCAGTTTTGAACTATTAAATATATAACATTATTATTAAATGTAAATATATATTATCGAAAATATATACAAACTATGTCTTTTATTTATCCTCTCTTGCATTGGTTTGAATATAGATTCAGTGGAAAGATATCAGTGAATAGAATTATCTACACTGATTTAAGTTTTGTTTTTGTATAAAATGACAGGATGAGCAAGAAATAATGTGCTTGAAGGTAAGCAAATATAATATGCTTGCCTATAACAACACAGGTTCACAAATTATTGGAACATGATGACACGAGTCCAAATCATCAGACCTAGCCCTGCACTGAGCTTGTTATAAAGTAACAAGCTCAGCCTTGTGAAACTATGAAAATTCCATCCGAGAACTACTTCATGGTAATCAGTTGGTAGTGAGAACTACTATTATTCCTATTTATTCTGTTATGAAAAACGTTTTCAGTAATAAAACCACAGTTATTTCTTTTCTTTTCTGTTCTAATCCGAAAGAAAACATAGTTCGAATGTACTTTGACAGTAAACATAACCTTACTTTTGGTTTAACTGTAGCTCATTTTTGGTATTTGGGAAATGAAAAACACCGACAGCAGACGTTTTAGAAGCATTTACAATTCTAATTAGACACTATTAATCCTTAGATACTTTCAGTATCAAAAAAATTTGACAGGGATTCAATGTATGGGACGTGGGCAATGTCCTTTGAAAATTGAATTGTCAGCGAACGTACACAACTCCTTGTTGCGACTGAGACTAAATCAGGAGACGTCACTTGATTTTGCATCGCCATAGTAGAAGCGCGTTTGCCGCTTCTGCCGTTTTTTACGAGTTCGATGGTATTTTCGTCATTTTTTGTTTAAGAAACAAAAGAAAAAACCCGTGTACAATATTTTTTTGCAATCTAGCTAACTGACATTTTTTTTTAGGATTATAGCTTATTGCGAAATAAATAAAACTGTCTGCAGAGGCTGCCTGGGGTAGTCCCACAACTTTGTTAGTTTTATTCTACCGCCAAGTAGTAATGTACAAACAGTACAACAAAAAGTGTGTTCCTGTTGAATTTTGTTTGAATGGTAAATGAGAAATTACAGAGAATAGAGATAAATTATTTTATATCTCTGGCTTATATACGAGCTCAGTATAGTAAGAACTTAGGTAATGATTTGGGCTTTTCATATTCTAATAGCTGCGTAACATTGCGTTGTTATGGACAGGCGTGTCGTTTACCATCAGGCACATGTTCTGCTCGTCCCGTCACCCTGTAATATAAAAAAAAACACATTCTTTAAACAGAGTTACAAGAAATCTGCCTCGGTCCTAAGCTAGAGTCCAGGTTCAAGCCGCGTTCATTTTATTTTTAGGGTTCTGTAAAGAGATAATCTACTATTTGTATTATAAAATAGAAATTGGGTATTTTTGACAGAATCACATTAAAAAGTAACAACTCAAATATTTCCTGTGAGTATGAAAGCCAAATTTTATTTTTTATTTTTTGTTAAAGAGATTATCGATTCCAAAAATGTGAACTTTACTTTTGTGCATAATAGTACAGATGATACAATACCTGTGCCTATTCTTCCACAGTCGATCCATGGCCTTGTGTGCCTTCTGCTCGTAGACAGGGTTGCCAGTGAGCCGAGACAAGGCCGCCATTTCCAGAATCATGGAACCTGCGCAGGCGGTGCACGTCTCTCGCGACTCTGTCAGCACTTTGATGCCGTGACGGAGGTTTATCTATAACGAGAGGTGTATGCATTGTCTGATTTAATATACCCTAAGAATCCAAGTTGCTAAAGTTGTTAACCCAGAGGTGGCTTTACTTGTGGTCCAAGGTGTAATAAAGTCTAGGTTGTGGAATGTGCCCGATGGTTACAATCTTGGTGTTTTCAAGTCGAGAGTGAATCTTGTTTTTTAATAAAAGGATTTTTGTACAACTAGTACTTACCACGTTTTTCATGTTAACTTGACAATAGTTCGCGCGCAACGCGCTAAATTCAGATGGCCACGCTTGAAATCGTCACTTGGTCTCGTGACCACAATAAATTGTTCTAGAGATACCTATTTTTAAAGTTTGTTAAAAACGTACCCGTCCGTGCGGTATCCCCGTAGACGTGTTGAAGGCCGGCAGTAGCCGGTCGCCCAGATCTACGGCCATCGTCAACAGCTCGCCGTTGTACCACTGCAACCCCGGGACGTCGGCCATAAGAGCCGTCGCCAGCACGTGTGCGGACAGCAGACCCCTATATGTTCACAATTGTTATTTAATCAATATTTTTATCATGCAACGTTAATACACAATAAACAAATACACATAAGAGTGATGTAATCAAAAATCCAATTGTCCCGCGGATGTCAAATCCACGCCCGAAAGTGCCCATTAAACTTGCTTCGTTCCCACGCTGTATTGCCTGGGAGATGTTTTGAGAAAGAAAATGACAGGACTGGGCGTCACATCCCCTCTCTCAGGAGTCGACCCAACGCAGTAACAAAATACTTTGCTTCCGAGCCCCATTGGAACCGCCGTTTTCACGGCGAACGGACCAAACTCTTTGTTTTTTGTATGAATCTTTAAGAAACCGATATAAAGCTATAATAGACTGCAGGCCCGTGAACAAAATTTATGGGTCATCTGATACAGCAGGAGACCTATGTAGGATGATAGAAGGGTATAAAGTAATAAGATTGAGCACTATGCCGTCACTTGTAAGCTGTCCAACTGAGTGCTGTTGAAGAGGGCGGGTTCTAAACCTCGATTATTTCTCCTCGCCGCATGATTTTTGTACGGCATTGCGAAATAATTTATTAGAAGAGGTATTGAAACTGTATGGAACCAATGCCGTACATAATCAAATGACCAAACTTACTCTGTGAATCGTCGGAAAATCATGATTTTTTTTCACAAACTAACAATTAGAATTTAAAAAATTTTAATTTTTATTGTTTCAATACCTCTTCTAATCTATTATTCCACAACGCCGTACAAAAATCATGCGACAAGGAGAAATGATCGAGGTTTAGAACCCCCCCTCTTCAACTGCACTCAGGACAGCTTACAAGTGACGGCATAGTGCTCAATCTTATTACTTTATACCCTTCTATCATCCTACATAGGTCTCCTGCTGTATCAGATGACCCATAAATTTTGTTCACGGGCCTGCAGTCTATAAGGACACATGCATAGATTATTATCGTACGTACGCAGCGACCAACAAGGAAGGGAGTAGGCATACACAGCGTTTCCCCTCTGTCAAAGTACAAGTCCACATGGACCAAGGAGTTTGATAATATACTGTGGCATGAAGGCGGGGCTAGATTTGTGAATGGTGCTTTATTTTTTATTTTTTATGTGTTAGTGATTTGGATGTGTGAGTATGATCGGCAATGGATCGCTACAGGTATGTTTTGTATGTAATAGTGCGGCTTTGCGCTAGTGTGCAACTTTCCCCTCCCGCAAGAAATGACAGAAAGGTTTGAACAATATTTTTGAGCTAAGGCTACTTACTCCCTTCCGTGCTTGCGCGGAAGATCGAGTTGCTCGATGTACGTACGTCTCAAACATTGAAATCGGATGTTATATTCACACAAATGGGCGATAAATTAAATAGAAAAAGATAAATTCGGCCAAAAAAATATTTAACTAGACTTTTTTTTATTATTTAAACAAATTTAGCTTTCGAACTGTACAAAAAATAAAGGTAAATACCTCGTTGAAATTTGTACTCACCCCAACATGCGAATATTGGTCTCAAAGACTGAGACGATGATGTCTTGGTCAAAACTGACATCTTTGATTACCAGTTTCATCGCTCGGCTGAACTCGGAAAAGTCTCCTAATACCACAAGAGTGTCTAAGCTGTCCACTAGCGTCAGGGAGAAACTGCAAAAAGACACAGTATATTTATTTATACTAAATTGATATTTATATAAATTTATATACTACACTAGCTGTACCCTACCGCGCTTCGCTATGGTACATTGTGATGCAAAAATTAGATAAAAACAATCCTTGATGCGTATTATATATCATTTTAAGATTTCAGCTCGATCGGTGCACAACTTTTTGGCCGAACCCCCCCTCCCCCCCCCCCTTGTTCTAAACGTATAATGTTCCAAAGATTCGAACTGTGGCGGTGACGCGCCACTGTTTTTCGATGAGTCATTGAAACCAAGTGCGGGGGTTCTGTCCTACAAGGTTATATCAGGGTCGTTGGAGGGAGTGCGAGGAGTGACGTCGCGACTCCGACTCACTGCCATGCCGGAGAAATATGTGGGGGTTTTACTCGATAGGGGGGGGGGCACTTTAAGTACGGGCTCGATAGAGCCCGACACACCTGCCCTGACCCTACACGGTGGACGATGCATAAATGCGTTTTCCCCACCCAAAAAGTACCAACTAATTCTAAAGAAGTTATTCAATGCTTACACAAACCAATAATCTATAAAGAAATTTGAGCGCAATGGAATCTCTATACAAATGAAATTGGCAACAAACGAACTCAAAGCATTAGCGATAAGGTGCCATTTATGGCACTAGATATAAGTCGTTATTTGAGTTATTTATAAATCGTCTATTTATTTTGTCATCAAAAAAATTGCAACGTCATATAATATTGAAAATTCATCGGTTGCTTTTCGCAAACGATTCATTATTATGATCTAGGTGATCATCATTTAGACTCCAGTAGCACAAACAAGCAATTATTGCAATTATTTACCTACCTAACTATAGATAATACAATATTTTATAGGTATTTACATTTTCCTCCGAGTTGAGCCATAACAGCCAACACTGTTTTAAACATTTAGACTACGTAACAAGTTAGCACCTATGCAAAACGACCACGTATGTGAAAACAATTATTCTTATCTTAGTTCCGCTCAACTAATGAATGTAGTTGATAAAATGAAAGTAGTTCGAAGAGATGCTTAGAATTTGAACTACGAGTAAGAAGCACTTCTATCATACAATGTAGGCAAAAAATACAAGCAACTATGACAAAATTTGTATTTATAGAGCCAACCAGCTATATAAATGCGTATACGTCAGTAATAAATGTATAACAAACATATTACATACATAATACACAACGTGCATGATATATGTACGTCATCTATCGCTATATTTAAATGCAAAGTCATAATAGCGTATCTCTTTCCATACCAACTAAAGACCCTTCCCGTTTGTTCGAACAACAAATATGAAATTTATAGCCAACAAAATAAATACAGTTAAGGTTGCGAGAAGTATACCTGCAGTAATTCCGAAATTACTTTCAACATTTTGACAAACATACAGAATCAAGAGACTCTCTTTATCTCTCTTAACATTAGTATTGATATAATTAAAAAAAAAGGGTGTCTTTAGTACCTAATCTTTTTATATAAAAATGTTATGTTGGTTTGTGTACGCTTCAAAAACTCAAAAAGTTCTGCACCGATCGAGCTGAAATTTTAAAGTGATACATAATTCGCATCAAGGATTGTTTATATCTACTAATGTGCCACAGTGAAGCGGGGCAGGGCACAGCTAGTAAGTAATATAATTCATAGCCATTACTTTTATCCGTTTTTGCGAACCTTACATACTTTTGCCTTACATTCTTGATACGAAACAGGTCTTATTTATATGGACGTAGGACGTAGTGCAACATTCTCTTCACAACACTCGGGCAATGATACCTTGATCTGATAATAACGATAACAACAAAAGTATCAACTCAGATTGGTCGAACCATTATCAAATAAAAACTTTCAATGTTAGCAGCAATAGATTTGGACCCCACTGCTCAAAACAGAAGGCACTTTCTTTTTTAAAGTAGATATGATTTGGTTTGCCCCTTTTACTTTGCGTTACATGCAAATTAATCCTAACTCAGGTTTTTCTAGCCCTAGCACTTTCAAGAAGATGGTTTATTAACGTGACAGCCTCTTATAATTCAATGAAGGCTGGCTGCACGCACGAAAGTGTCGTTTGTCGTCGAACGTCGGTTAATTTTTTTGTGTAAAAAGAGTTTATTTTACTCTTTTCAGTACAAAACAAGTTTTCAATAATGCATTTACACCATTTCGTGTAGACAGAATCGAGTTTCATAACTTCTGTGAAATTTACAACCATATTATCCAGACCAAATTGTAGGAAAATTTTAGTGTTTTGTTCATATTTCTAAAACCACCCGGCCGATTTCGATAAAATTTATATCGGGCCATTCGGGAAGCATACCCATCCGAACAAACAAGAACAAAATCAAAAATTTTGATTAATCCCCGACTACCTCGGATTTGTTATCTGTACAACATTCTACTAGTCAAGCCTTCAAGCCAAAAGTTGATATTACCCATATTAAGGAAGTTGCGAAAAAAATGTATTTCCCCATTTTGTGGTAGCGGCCATCTTGGATTTGAAATTTGTCATAGTGCAAAGTATTTTACTAGTCAACATAGCTAAGAACATCCGCACGGATATTAACCTTCAAATAAAAAAAAACGCATCGAAATCGGCCCATCCGTTTGAGCTCCACGGTGCCACAGACAGACAGACACACACACACACACACAGAAAGACAAACATCGACGTCAAACTTATAACACCCCTTTTTTTGGTCGGGGGTTAAAAAATAAACATCGAAATCGGTTTGAGAGTTCTAGAAAAATCAGGTATGATACATGAAAAAAAAATGGTGGTCGAATTGATATCATCCTCCTTTTTTGTAGTCGGTTAAATATAGATGGAAAAATAGATGAATGTTGCAATTTGCTGAATTGGAGATCAACTAGAAAGTGGGTGCCAGGCGCCCCCACGCCTGGACACGTCTGTGGTCCCGCTACCTACGACTATTCGAATGCCGAGGACAGGGGAGAGCGGCACTCCTCTGGCACTTTTTTCCCCTGTAGTCTCACCGCCTTTATGCCATATAACGGTGGCGGCCCCGCGGTAAGCATTAAAAGCCAATTGAGACCAATTGCCATAGAGGTCTCTTTAAAAACAAAAGGTGGCGCGTTATGGATGTTAAAAGGACGTTATGGACGCATTAATATACAATTTCCTGTCAATATTAAATATTATCAATACAATACTTGATTGAGACAACATGATCATTGATGGATGTGCTACTTTCACCTTAGAGCAGTATAAGTACAAGTAGCTGGAGGAATGAGAAAATAGCAACCTTTTAAAAAATCCTAAAATATAAAAACAACACTTACTTTCCGAGAACATCGTCCATTTCACCACGACTGGTTGTAATGCCTCTCCACCGTCCTTTACAGCTCAGTGGCATGAGCTCATCGGCAGGGTAAGCATTATCCATGTATGCATTGTATCCATGATAGAACATCTTCCTTGCTTCCTCTCTATGTGACAAAATATGAAAAGAGTATGTATATTTTGATATTTCATAGTCAGACATGGACAAATTCCTGTATATTTTCTACTTCTATATAAATATTCAAGTAGCCACATACGCAGCTATAATATATATTTTTGTGGCATCACCAAACAATACTGTGAGTTATATTAAAGCATATAATATAAATTATGGTATAGCAAGACATATTTCGAATGTTTACAGCATGTTTCAACATTGTCCAAGTACACATCACAAGTTGTTTTGACATGTTTTTTTTTTATTATTGGTGGACAATTCACACACACCATCTGACCCCAGACTAAGCAAAGCTTGTGCTATGGTGGCCAGATAGCTGATACAATATAATACTTAAAATAGTTTTATAGTTTTAAACACATACTTATTATACATAGACATAGACATACCCAGACTCAATACAAATATTTAAATTCATCACACAAACATTTTATTTAATTTTAAGGGCGTGTGGGCCGTAATTTTGAATTTTTAAAACAACTTTAAGGCCTTTTAAAATAGTGTATTAAAATCTGAAAAAAATATATGTATTAGTTAAGGATTTAATCTAGTGCAATTCATGAGTCAATAACACGATTTAATGAATTTTACTTGATAGAAAAAATCCCAAAGTTACCCCTATTCAAAAGTTTTTCAAGTTTATGACTAAACTAATCAATTTTTTACTAAATTTTGTACTCATCGAATGCCACTAAAAGTTATAGATGCATTCGCAGAGTTTGACTTGATAAAAGTATCAGTTATTCACTATGTTTTAATATCTACCATATATATAGCGCGCCGTACGGCAGGCCTGATCAGTCGCGTTTCGGCGCTCACGGACGACGGGCCTGTGCTTGATTTTGCAATTTTGACAACCGATAAATTTTGAATATTACGATCACAGTGCCACAGTATAACAATATCAGTAGGTATTACTAGTGAAGCACGCTATGATCTTGATTTTGATTCCGTTTTCATTGGAATTGCAAATAGACGCTGATACTAATTAGTACGCTGTTTACTTTATGTTGTAGACCAAAGTTGTAGAGGAGTCTCAAAAAACTGACGTCGATAACACATCAGTAAAAAATTCAATGCGGATGCAATGGAAAATAGATAAGTATCGGTAAAATATTCGTCCGTCAAATCAGAGATCGGGATAAGGATACAATGAGAAGGAGAAATCCTGCGCGTAAATCCCTCTATATAAATGCAAGTTAGGTATCATAAATGATACCTAACTTGCATTTATATGCTATTTAGGTAAATTCTTTGGTAGTAAGGTACTTAGTACTTGGAAGAAAAGTCCTCACATACAGATTTTACCACTTTGGAAGAGACTTTCGCGCAAACTATTCAGTTTAGAAAAAAAATGTTAGGAACTTCAATACAATTTTGAACACCTTTCCATAGATACACGTATGGTTTTGTTAGAATTTTTATTTTTTATTTCTTTTCCAAGTTGGTGACACCACCAAAATTTATTGTTTTTTTTCTTTTTTTTGTATCAAAATGTTCATATTGTTCATAGAAATTTAGACACTCGACCAAATTTGATAAGAAGCCTTTGAGGCAGTAAAATTACTCGTAGAATTTAACTCTGCACTAAGTTTCCGATTCGTATTTTTTATATAAGGGTTAGAATCATTTCCTGAGCATAAAATCACAAAATAATAACAAATCCAGGTGGAGCTTCAAGCACCAGCTCGAAAAAACGTTTTTGGCCGATATTCTGAAAAAGTTATAAAGCCTATTATTATTGTAGAAAATAAAATTTCCCATCTTTTGTTGCAAGTAAACTTTTTTTTCGAACTTACCGATTACGATTTATTATGTCAAATTTGATGATAACAATGTAAAAATAATAAGATGTGAATTCTGTTCCCAGTAGCATAAACATGTCCCTTTTACCGGAATGGAAGAAGGGTTATTTTTCGCGCGTATCTTTGTTTGTAAAACTTTTATTTCCACATATCTTCCAAACGGCTGGATGGATTTTGGTAACTAAGATATTCTAAGACTAGTCTGACTCGCTAAAGTGTCCTAAGATAGAAGGTAATATTTTTTTACGTGTAGATTTTTTTGTAGTCGGGGTTTTTAAATTAAAGTTATTCTATCTTATTGCTCGTTGCTCGAATAAACAGCACCGTTCATCATCATGATTGAAGAGTTGAACGAAGAGTTTGGTCTCCACTTTTGTAATAAGAACAACGAAGCTGTGAAACACATTGCCAGAGTGGGTTTTTGTCGAAGGTTCGAACCTTGGGGTTACGAGGTACACTGTGCTTGTTTCTATTAGAGAAACAAGTTCCATCGTAGACCACATCATTTTCATTATTAGCGGCATCATCGCAATCGTATCATTAAATGGGTTATAAATCGTAAACGGTAAGTTTTACAAAAAAAGTTTACTAGCAACAAAAGATTTAAAATTTTATTTTCTACAATTATTGTCAAAATATATAGTTTCCAAAATATCGGCTAAAACAATTTTTTTCAATTAGCGTTTGAAGCTCTACCTGGATCTGTGAGCATTTTGTAATTTTATGCTCAGTAAGTGATCTTTACCTCATAGAAAAAAATTGGAATAGAAATTTAGTGCAAAGTTGACCAAAAAACCTTCTATTTTTACTGGCCTTTCATTACGTTTCAGCACATTTTAAAAAATTTTTGACGAACTTGTGGATTGTTAGGAAACATTTTAAAAAGATGGATGAAATTGGAAAAGCCGTTCTCAACTTATAGTGTGACGAAAAAGAAAAGGTTAAGTTTTGTATATCTATGAGTAAAGATAAATTTAATATTTCTTCGTTTATATATCAAAAAACTCTTATCACTTCACAATTCACAAAATTGTTATCACTAGTATAAACAAATATTGAACAAAAAATGAGTTTAAATTACATAGTCCAATATTTTAATGTTATTTCTGCACTGTGGCACCGATTCCGCGGTCGGTGACGGTCGCGAGAACAAGACAGCGTTAAATGCCTAATTTGACAGAACTACCTGGCCTTAAAGAAATATCAAAAAATTCAAAATAAAGACTGGTTCAAATAGATATCATTAATTACAAAATTATGGGTATATATACCTTACCAAATATACTTAAATATCAAAAAAATCCACCAAAAACCCGATTGCAAAATTAAATTTGTTGGTTTTCGTCATTTGGTGTAGTATCACGGTATCAGTGTTAGATGACATAACCCTATGTAGTTGTATTGTAATATCTTAATGTATATAAATCTCCTGTCACGATGTTTGTCCGTGATGGACTCCTATACTACTTAGCCGATTTTAATCAAATTTGGACACCGTGTGTAGATTGATCCAACTTAAAAGATAGGGTAGTTTTATTTCGATTAATGGGCTTTATGTGACGATATCCGAGCGAAGCCGGAACGGGCCGCTAGTAATTATATAAATTTCTAGGTGTATAGTTACCTCAGTGTATCAAGGTATCAGTCTTAGGTGATTACCCTATCTAGTATGGGCTCATTTTATACTCTTGACTAGGTACTTTGGTAATATGGTAACCAAGGTCAGACGATCAAGCTGGAAGATAGCTATAGGACTATATAACACTATTGAGTTTGGGTTTGTCTTGATGAGTAATATGTTGCTAGATGTTAGCCTAGGCCTAATAATGAAGCAATGAGTACTCCGTGAAACATAGCCTCATCGAATTTAGCTTGTTTTATTCCGATGTTATCATAATCATCACATTACATACAATGTTCCATCTCTATCAACAGGCCCTGGTTATCATTGAAAGGGCTAATTTCATGAATGTATTAATGATTAATATTAACAGTATATAAATATAATAATTAAATAATGTATTACTCCATTTTGTGGAGGCGGCCTTCTTGGATTTGAGATTTATACAGTATTCTACTAGTCAAGCCATTTCATGTGATATCCATATTGAGGGGGGTTGTGAAAAAATATGCACTTCTGAATACTTGATTATCCCTTCAAACACAAAAATCTAAATCGGTCCATCCGGGTACACAGGTATGTCAAAACTCAGTTGTTTATGTGTTGGGGGTTTAAAAAAAATAAAAATACTCATGATGTGCACTTGGACAATGTTGAAACATGCTGTTTATTACAAAATATATCATAGTAAATTAATATGCAATAATACGAATAAGTTATGGTAAGGTTTGCTGAAAAAATATGAAATAGCTTTATGTGAGTCAGCTTTAAAATGAAAAATTGTAGATTTGGATTCAGTATCCAATACTAATTTCCTATCTATAAAATTTAACTACAGCATACATTTTTATGGTATTCATTCTTGGTCAAGAATCAGCATTTCTCTTTTTCTTTTCTTTTAGAAACAAATAACTATGACAATCATACTGTATCTAATGTCATGATTTCAGATTATTTTAAAAAAGACGTTAGTTCGATTCGGAACCGGAACGTGTTATTTCTCTAACATACAAGTAGCGACCCCTAGTGGTAGCTAATGGAGGGGCGAAAAGGTAGGCCAGTTGCACTGGCAAAGGCAGAATAATTTTAGCCTCCGGGCAGACAAGTCGAGTAGAGATCAGTGTGAATATATGTAGCTAGATATAAAGTGACACAGTGGTTTCATTTAACATTACAATTCAGAAGAGGGGAATATCCAGGAAAAAAAAGGTATGAAATTGAACAAATTACTATAATCCCTTTTTTTCTTCGCGCCCACTAAATTAAAACTTATTGAAATGAGCGCAATGTATGTAATCCATATGTAATTTTGAACCCCTGCAACGCTTTTGGTCAGGGCCACACCCTGATGATGTGTTGCAGGAGCAATAAGATTGATGTAACGAACGGAATGTAGGCAGATTCTTGACCAAGGCTACTCTTTGGGAGAAATCTGCGTACATTTTGGTGCAATAGATCCCAATCCCATTATTATTGGAGCTATAACTTGTAATTATTTTGAGATTTTGCTAATTGATTTATTTTAGCAAAAAAAAAAAGAGTACCCTCTTATACTATGCATTCACTGAGCGAAAAATGTAATAACCCGATAATATGACGAAATTTTGGAAAAACGGGTAGAACATGGGCATGGATGTTGGGCCAGGGCTACACTCTGGTAATACGAGAATGCGCGTGTTTTATGCGTCTAATCTGGTGTCTATGAATCCGATTGAAGTTAATGAAAAATGTTTTCAGGATTCGATTTCTTTTTGGATTTAATAAGTGTAAATTAACTACCTCCATTTGTATTATGACCGGCTGATACTTTACCTAGTACTGAAGAGTGTTATAACCTGTACGTGATTGGTAAACCTGATTATCTGATTATTTTATTTTTAAAACTGATTATTTAATCTTGGCGACATAAGTATGCTTTCCGTTACAAAGCGCATGAATTGACAAACGCAGGCCGGCGGATATGTCTTCCGCCGGATAAGCATGGCTCTTAGTCATAAAGTGTGAAAGAAAGTACTTCCTAAGTGCAAACGCGGGCCGGCGGATATGTCTTCCGCCGGATAAGCATGGCTCTTAGTCTGAAACTATGAATGAGAATACGTACTAAGTGCAAACGCGGGCCGGCGGATATGTCTTCCGCCGGATAAGCATGGCTCTTAGTCTGACACCATGAAGGGGAGTACGTACTAAGTGCAAACGCGGGCCGGCGGTTATGTCTTCCGCCGGATAAGCATGGCTCTTAGTCGGAAACTATGAAATGATGTTTGTACTGACTGTACTCACGGGCCAGCGGATATGCCTTCCGCTGGTGAAGCGTGAGCTGTTGGGTTTTTTGTCATACATTTGGATCAGCAGATATTATGCCTTTTGTTGAAATTGAGTGTAATATTATATACATATATTACTACTTTGTTCAAAAGTAACATTGACGATGAGTGTGTTAATGTTTAACCGTTTCTTATGTTTGAACTTTAAAAAAAAACTAATAATTTAAAGAATTTTGAATGATTTGTAGAGCCAATTTGAATGATTACAAAATAATCAGTTTAAATATGGAACAAAGAGATCAGGCAAAGGCCCCCTAAGTGCTTTTGGTTAATTATTCATTGTAGCAATTGTAAAAGTTTCAGTTTGGATAAGGGGTTCTGACAATGTAATTTGTATTCCACTCGATACACTCCGTCGAGTGAAAAGTGCGATAAAGAGAAAGAGATCTGCTACATCCAGTTCAGGTGATGAAGCTAGCAATGGTTCGTACCCGAGAGATTCCAAGTAAGCTTAGTATTAAGGATGTTTTAGAATTGCTAAACATGAAACATGAAGGAAGATTCTCGCAAGAATTCGTTTAGTGATAATCACGGTTATAATAATGTTGTTCCGGAATTTGACCCATCGAAATGTGCTACTATTTATAGTTGGGATGAATTGTCCATGTTTCTTTGCAAAAACTAGTTGGTCTAGCTAAACGATAGTTTGAGGCCTTTTCCTCGGTAATTTTTACTTTGGCAGCCTTGGGTGGCAGGTTAAATTGCGAAAAGCTTTTGCCAGTGAAAAGAATTACCCCCGTCCGTTAGAACGAATGCTGCATAAGACCTTAAAGATTACGAAACTTATCGTGATTATTTCTACGATAAGCTAGGAAACTTTAGTAAATAGGTGCGAAATTACTGTTAGAAAGGCGGTATACCATCTATATTAATAATTTCGTCGAGGGGTACGGTAGACTTGATCGAAACCTTGTATGAATAACAAAACATATTAAAATATTGATTTCGACAACATATGTCCACAAAATTCGGATTATGGAGAATTTCGTTAAATTCTGATGGCACTGACGAACAAACCGCTGTCGCCATCTTTGGTCAACAAAGAACACAAAACTTTCTAAAATAATATAATGAACCTGGGACTTCAAGACGGAAAGTATTTTCTCGTTGTACAGATGGTAACAAAATTTCGTGGTTTAATCTTATTGTCATGTCAAAGGTCACTCTTTCTTTCGGTGCCCAAACCTATGTCAGATATAAACGTTGCGACCAAGTTGGTCACGCTGACAATAAGTGCAAATACGATTCCCGCTTTCCAACTAAACTGAACATATACCGCATTGTAGACGACTCTGAAAGGAAAACGTTGAAAATTGATTCTCATAATAAAGGAAATGCTAAATATTTTAAAACTATTGTAGTAAAGATCGTTCACTCGATCCGGACCAAGAATTTTGGTTGCAAGTGTACGCTCTTGTGCGATACCGAGGATGACTTATTAAAACTCTCGAAATATTTTGATGACATTCAAGTAGTGAAAGGATTGGCCAGTCGTCGGTCATTCCTTTGTATGTGTCTCGGGTAGGAATAAAGATAGACGAAGTTGAATCCACCGTAGAGGTGTTGATAATGAAAGACTTGTTCATGCAAACTTCAGTATTGGTAGGGCAAAACTTCACGGAACTCTCATTCATCTCGGCGATGAATAATATTTCCCAGATTACGTCATATACAAGTCTAATCCCAAACGAAAATCTATTCGACAGTGATGATGAGGATGTGAAACCTTATCTCGCCAAAATCCTTCCAGATTTCATAGAGGGCCATAACTTGACAGAAACTGGAAATGAGTATAGATTACTTTTAGCATTTACGATGGGAGGGGTAAAATTATCGTAACAAATTCGTCATCTAATCCCGTAACTCTCCTACAATGCACTTTATTGGTAAGAGCCGTCCCATTTAGCGAACGTAAAATATTCTGTGTCAATCGTATCTCCAAAGATTCTACTTAACTAGATCCTCTTAACAAAAGGGGTATAAAGACTGGTTTATCTATAAATACTAAGAATTTCGACAGACCTTCCCAATCTAGCTCTACCTAGATCTGGCGACAAAGCTATCGCGATTCCTTTACAGCAAAATTTGACGAAATAGACTGTCTCATAGAAGGAAGTATGAAAACGGGCCTGATGGACAATAAACAGGTTGTCAATCAGCCTTATCGTTTATTTGCCACCATAGACGAATGATTACAACATTCATTCGGGAATGAAAGTGTGATTATGCTAGCCCTATTCTGATAGTCAAAAGAAATCCTGTGAACAAAGACTACTACTACTAAGACTACTTTCGAACCCTTAATAATAAAACTATAAAATATCGTTTCCCCGTAGCACTCGCAAAATTTCAAATCAAAGTGGTAACAGCCACTGTATGACAGCTACTTTCTTACTTAATTAAATAAATAAACTTTCGTCAAGCCCGATGGGTATTATTAATTCGAACTAAATCCTTTTTAGTTAAGTAGAATCTTTGGAGATACGATTGACACAGAATATTTTACGTTCGCTAAATGGGACGGCTCTTACCAATAAAGTGCATTGTAGGAGAGTTACGGGATTAGATGACGAATTTGTTACGATAATTTTACCCCTCCCATCGTAAATGCTAAAAGTAATCTATACTCATTTCCAGTTTCTGTCAAGTTATGGCCCTCTATGAAATCTGGAAGGATTTTGGCGAGATAAGGTTTCACATCCTCATCATCACTGTCGAATAGATTTTCGTTTGGGATTAGACTTGTATATGACGTAATCTGGGAAATATTATTCATCGCCGAGATGAATGAGAGTTCCGTGAAGTTTTGCCCTACCAATACTGAAGTTTGCATGAACAAGTCTTTCATTATCAACACCTCTACGGTGGATTCAACTTCGTCTATCTTTATTCCTACCCGAGACACATACAAAGGAATGACCGACGACTGGCCAATCCTTTCACTACTTGAATGTCATCAAAATATTTCGAGAGTTTTAATAAGTCATCCTCGGTATCGCACAAGAGCGTACACTTGCAACCAAAATTCTTGGTCCGGATCGAGTGAACGATCTTTTACTACAATAGTTTTAAAATATTTAGCATTTCCTTTATTATGAGAATCAATTTTCAACGTTTTCCTTTCAGAGTCGTCTACAATGCGGTATATGTTCAGTTTAGTTGGAAAGCGGGAATCGTATTTGCACTTATTGTCAGCGTGACCAACTTGGTCGCAACGTTTATATCTGACATAGGTTTGGGCACCGAAAGAAAGAGTGACCTTTGACATGACAATAAGATTAAACCACGAAATTTTGTTACCATCTGTACAACGAGAAAATACTTTCCGTCTTGAAGTCCCAGGTTCATTATATTATTTTAGAAAGTTTTGTGTTCTTTGTTGACCAAAGATGGCGACAGCGGTTTGTTCGTCAGTGCCATCAGAATTTAACGAAATTCTCCATAATTTTGAGTTGACCAATGCGCCGGCTGTTTCAAGGGATAGTAAATAAAATACTTGTTAATAAGAAGCTCAAATACGCATTGTCTTATTTAGATTATATACTCATTCCATCAAATATAAAATTTGGAGGATATGTTGCATCGATTACTAGACGTTCTGGAGCTCTTTAGTCAGGACTGTCCGACTTTAAATCTTGCGAAGTCCAGTCTCTTTGACAGTACCGTAGAATACTCGAGGTGTACAAGGTATGCTTGTTTTGTATGATCCCGCCCTCGAGACCAAACTCTACTAATACTAAGATATATAAAATACAGTTGAGTCAAGAAAAGCTTTGTTACGAAATTCTAAGATTTAATTGATGAAAATTATTAAGAATATTGTGATCAATTTGTAAGCTTTGTAAAGTTTCTTATAGCAATGTTTATAATAAGTTTAGCTACTACTATGTAGTTCGTGTATTTGTGATTTGTTTGTGTATGCCGGGAGACAACACGATGTCGGATGGCCGAATGTCATGATTTCAGATTATTTTAAAAAGACGTTAGTTCGATTCGGAACCGGAATGTGTTATTTCTCTAACATACAAGTAGCGACCCCAGTGGTAGCTAACGGAGGGGCGAAAAGGTAGGCCAGTTGCACTGGCAAAGGCAGAATAATTTTAGCCTACGGGCAGACAAGTCGAGTAGAGATCAGTGTGAATATATGTAGCTAGATATAAAGTGACACAGTGGTTTCATTTAACGTTACACTAAAGTATTTGAAAAATTAATAATAATAATAATAAATATTGGTGGACAATTCACACACATTCAAATTGTTTTGTTAGTTTTACCAGTACACAAATTTTTGACTAAGACCAGACAAATACTACAGAATTTTCACAACAAAATAAATTCACAAGGGATTAGATAATAAGTAAGTAAATAATGTTTTCTTGGAATATTTCATTGTCTCTTTTTTAAGGGGGGAAATACGAGAAGACAGAAACCATTGAACTTGATTAATTTTGAGAAATATTATTGTAATTTTAATTTCAGTAACTATGTATGTAAAGATAGAATGTTTGAGTAGGTATCTATTAGAAATAAACAACTAACAAATTGATTGTCTCTTAAATACCAATAGCAAGGCACTTGATCTGTAATTTGACTATGGAGATTGTCCTTGAACTCCATTCTAAGAGGTAGTTTACTATTTCATTAATTTCAAAGTAACATTGATTTTCTGTCTCATGCTTAAACTGATTTCCCAACTCCTTTACTTCTTACAGCTCCTTATTCATAGTATTTATGTTTTTATCGATATAAATGTTACCTGAGACTGATTCTTTCCAGCTTAGACATATGTGAAGATCCATCTTCTTCGGTCATTACAGATATGATTAAAAACAAAACAATCACTACCACTCTGTAAGTCATTCTCAGCCTTGGAAAAAAAGCAGCATTCAATATAATTTAAATCTTCCGTGACTGCGACTGTTTGATGAGGAATCTTTGGTGAAATCCAGTTTTAATTCTACCTCTAATATAAGAAATTTATAGATAAACTGAAGGTCTAAATCTCAAACGTGAAAATATCGAATTGCACTTTTATTTGATTGTAACTAGGTACGTCGATTATTATATCCTTTACGAAATAGAAACAAAAAAAAATTATTTGAGTCAAACCCACATAATCATACAATTTTATTTTATTTTTAATTTTCAGTGTTTTAAGTTTTACAAAATCGACACGATATATTTTTCCGTCACTGTCAGTCAAACGTCAAACTGCAAGCACAGACGCTCAGTCACTTTCTTTGTTTTATTGACAAGAGCATTAACCGACATTGAAGCTGTAGGGATGCCCAAAAAGTGTATTGTATCGATATATCGCATCGTAACTGTATCGAACTTGGTTGTATCGATACGCGATATTATCGATTACCTTTGGATCGATATATCGTATCGTAACCGTATCGCATGCCTTTCATTTAATATGCTATATAATAAGTATATATATCGTGCAAAGGGTTATCTTTTAGTAGTTTTACTATATTATTTTATTTTTTAAAAGAAACAAATAATTATATGTATTTAGAATAGTTTTATTCAACAAATAAATCACAATTGCCATTGATCAGCACTTAAACAACGCAAAATAATAATTTTGATAAGCGCTGTGGATTTAACCTATTACGGCTTTCGGAAAGTGTGTGCCCAGCTACGAACGAATGACAAAGGAGAACATAAACTAAACATTTATTAATCATATTTGATGGTACTACAAAGTTCAAAGATGATTTAAATCTACCTTCAAGTCTAAATAAAAGCCGGCTGTTCTTGTTCCATGAACAATTTTGTCGACGTTATCATTCTCTTATTACTAATAACAATATATTCAATGGCACTGTCTATTATCGTTTAGTGATGATGTAATAGGTACTTTAAAATTTTACAAATTAATCACCGACATAGTTTGATACGATATGGTAATGCGATATTTTTATAAGAATGCGATATATCGAAGCGTATCGTATGGTCAAAATATCGCATCAAATATCGATTTATCGTATAGTGCTGTATCGATATTCCGATATATCGTATCGTAACGGGCATCCCTATGAAGCTGGCCGTTTTAGCCATATTACGACTATTTTTTCGTCGATTTTATCTCTTTACCCTCTAATTTCTCTGGAAAATCTCACATTGACTGCATATTTTATCCCTAAATATTTACAACGTTTCCAGAGAAATTACAGAGTTTAGAGATATATCTTTAGAGAGTCAGAGTACAGAGTTCAGAGAGATATTTTAGATCTCTGGGTAACGAGTGCAATGCAGTGCTAGGTAATGATTTGGACTTTTCACTGTCATGTGGCAGGCATATTGCTTACC
Source organism: Ectropis grisescens (assembly GCA_017562165.1). Lineage (NCBI taxonomy): Eukaryota > Metazoa > Arthropoda > Insecta > Lepidoptera > Geometridae > Ectropis > Ectropis grisescens. The sequence continues at coordinate 9,551,455 of CM029767.1, read as the reverse complement.
TTCAGGCCCACGTCCTGCTCGTCTTGTCACTCTATGCTATAAAAATCGGTTTTATAGTTCATTGCAGTGAAAATTTCTTTTGGCGCACCTAAACAGAATTTCCGTAGGCTGTGAATGAGGCATTTTGGCATTTTCCGAAGAGACAAAAAGAGAATGGTTCGAAAAACGACGATAGGAGGCGCTTGTAGGTTTTAGAATGCGATGTCAATGTCAAAAGCCACTGAGCTACATAGTGAGGACCACTGGGAACGATGAACTTAGCTCGCATACCTGTGCCGAACTAGTTCGCTCCTATCTTTCGTTTTTTTTTTTTTTTCGTTTTTTCAAATATTTTAGTAGACAATATTGCCAATTTTTTAATTCGCACTGCGCTCCAAAATTAAACTATTTCATATTATGTAAAATAAAAAGTTTCACGTGAGTTAAGAAAAGTTCCGGCTGGTCTCGTCGGGAGAATGGCCACTGCCGATTGGATCCTATCGTTTCGAAGATATGTACGTAATGCCGCTAACTTAAAATGGTTAAGGAAAACTTCGTGAGGAAACCGACATGTGCCTAGAATTTTTTCGATGTCATGACTGTGTCATCCACCAATCCACACTGCGCCAGCGTGGTGGATTATGGTCTTGACTCTCTCTTTGCATAAGAAGGCCCTGAGTCCCAGCAGTGGGAACAATTAGTGGGCTGCTTATGCTTTTGCTACCTGATCTTAGATATTATCTACGATTGTTGTTATTTTCTATTGTTGTTGTGTTGTTGGCTGCTATTGCTTATGAATATCTGCAAAATCGGAAACGCTTTCTGTACATGCACGTTCACGAGTACTATAAATTGTCTGATTTAAAATTTCACCTACCTCAATTCACACACTCACGACACACGCCACACATTCACACATTCACGGGAACTATAAATTGTCTGATTTAAAAATTTCACCTATCTCATTATACGGATATTGTCAAAACCTTAAATTTGGACAGAAATGTTAAGTAATGTTAGACGTAACATAAGCGCCATCTATCATTTCTTTGTTTTCATCTCTTCAAAATGTCTAAGTGAGTGAGTAGCGCTTATAATAATGATTTTAGTTTATTTTTCGCTTTTGAGTGCCTATTATGGTTTTGAAGTCGGTAATTTTTTTTGTACGAAAATAGTTTTGTCAATTTTCAGCTTAAGAAAAACTATTGCGTTGACTTAGGGCATATTGCAGTACCCAGGAAACTAATGAGACTTGAAAGTTACCTACATATTGCAAGCTTTGATTATACACTTTTCTATATAGATTCACATTCGAGCGTGGAAACACCAAAAAAAATCAGCATAGCACTGTTAGTTGATAAGCTTGACCTTGTCTGTATAAAATAAACTATTTTCGTACAAAAAATTGGTTGCCTGTAAAGTCGGTATACGGGCGAAAGTTTTACGTGACAACGACTTTGAGTGATAAAATAATTTTACGGAAGGGACGCGTGCCTTTCCCTTTTTATGTCTGTCTCTCTCTCGCTCTTAGGCGGGCTAACCATGCCCGAGTGGAAGGGACGCGTGCCTCTCACTCGCTCTCGTTGTGAGCGCATAACGTGAGCGGAGCGTAACGCAGTTTCTTGAAGTGTCACCCGGCAAACCAATTTATGAGACGTTGTCAGGTCAAAAATTAAACCGACTTCAAAACCACAAATAGACACTCAAAAGCCAAAAATAAATTAAAATCATTATTACAATTGCCACTCATTCATCTATTTAATTTTTTATTCTGGTTTAATTTTTTGTACAAAAATAATTAAAAAAACAAAGGGTTCTAATTGATGACCTCCTCCTTTTTGGAAGTCGGTTAAAAATAAAAATCGTATTTTTTCTTGACATGGAACGTATTGCGACTCCTACTCACCTGGCTGTCCGACTTTTATGTCAGAGATACATATTCGTCAAATGGATGTTCGCAAAGTACCTACTACGCAATCTGAACGTGAATAATCCCAGTGGCCTAGATGAAATTCCTGCACTAGTCTTGAAGGTTTGTGCGCCAGTCCCCAAAAAGGGTAGTCGTGCTGACCCGGCCAACTACAAGCCCAGCTCGGTCACGTCCATATTCTCCAAGACTATGGAACGTGTCTTAAAACATAGGCTTGGGTCGTCGTCGGAGCCAGAGGGGGACACTGTAGCAGAAGCATACAGTAGTGTAGTTCCGATGAACGTCAATAGATGGCGCCATGGATAGAATGAGAACACGCTAACTTTTATAACGATCTACTTAAAGCCAGTGTATCGCCTATTGCGGCATGGAACCGATCAATCCATTCGTAGGCTCCTATAACGAATATAGCGGACAGCTACCTGGCCCACGTTTACAGAGTACCTAATACAGAGTCACAGTATCAGACAGCTGCCTGGCCATTTTCTTTTGTTCGGTTATTAATAAATTACCGTTCCGTGTGTATTTTCTCTATTATTCTCCATCATCACCCGCTATAACTGGCACCCAACGTGCATATATATGGAGTACTAGGTTGCTTTAATATCTGAAGAAAACCCTAAAGAAAAACACCAAAAACACTGAGAAAGAAGGAAGTTAAACGAAACAAAGATCACATAAATCGAATAAAAGTATCAGTATCATTGAAGTATCATTGAAGTATGGTATACGAAACACCAACATTACATCTGACGCCCAACGTGTATTTATTTGACCTAGTAGGTGTGGTGTTAGAAACTGCTTGGTTTCTATATACCTATTTAAACCTATATGCTAATTGTATAGACTGCCAGCTTCTAAGCTTATTGTTGTCATTTCTGTCACAGCTTACAATGTAAATTATCACGATGTATTTTGTCGATTAAAACCATTATTCTAAAGATACATTATTATTACAAAATTAAAAAAAAATAATAAATTATTAATAATAATAATAAAATATTATTAATAATTAATAAAAAAATAAAAAATACATTATTATTATTATTAATATACGAAGAAGTAACTGAAATACTGAAAAAACAAAGGATGCTTCGCGTTGATGAATATGATACCATAATGGATAATGAAGTTTTTATACGATGATGTGTGTAGATCTGTCGATGCAATTGACATGATACTATTTCTACGTTCTGTAAATTTGTATCTAGATACTAATTCAGACTACTTAGACATTGCTGCCGTGGACGTGGCTCACTTTACTTATCTCACATTCTCAACAAAAATTATTTCAAATGGCGATGGTCAAATGAACAAGAAGTAGCTTTCAACAAATTTAAAGAACTACTTGTAACGGCTCAAATATTAGCTGAGGCTGATTATTCACGCCCTTTACTAAAAAAACAGATGCCAGTAATTGTGCGATCCGAGCAGTTTTAGTGCAGAGGGAGAATACATGAAGATTTTCAATGAACACTATTAAGAATTCAACTACTGGTTTTAGTCCTGCGTATCTTACATTTGCCCATGAAAACTTGTTGCTACCTAGAACTGGCTCTCTCGTCGGGTCGTCGTTGGGGCCAGAGGAAGAGACTATAATACTACTAAACAGTAGTTAAGTTTCGGCGAATGTCAATAGATCGCACCACGATAGAATTAGAACGCGCTTACATTAAATTTGTTGTCCAGCGATCTACATCTAGCTAGTGTGTCGTCCTTTACATCGGTATCGAACCGATCCATTCATTCGTAGGCTCCTCTAACAAATATAGCGGACAGCTGCCTGGCCTTATACGATGCTTACAGAGTACTTAATACGAGTCACAGATCGGACAGCTGCCTGGCCATACTACGACATCTCTTCCCTCATAACCACGTTGTTTCCGGTTTTCTTTTGTTTGGATATTAATAAAGTACCATTCCATTTGTATTCTGTCTATTATTCTACATCATCATCCACAACAAATTGTTTTCTTCTTCGCAATTTTTCCAAATTATCTCACCGTTTAATCCTTCCCTGAGTTACGGCAAACATTTCAAAACCAAAATCAGCCAAATTAGCCCAGCTGTTGTCGAGTTTTAGACCGACTTCAAATAGATGAGTGAGTAGCGCTTATAATAATAATTGTTTTAATTATTTTTCGCTTTTTGTGTGCCTATTTGTAGTTTTGAAGTCGGTTTAATTTTTTGTACGAAAATAATTTATTTGCAAAGTTAATTTGTCGTAAGTTAGTTTGTTGTCGTAATATACATTTTGATTTTGATCGTAAAATTGTTATATATGGTCGTAGCGATTTTGAACTCAGTCAGAATGATCTCGACACGGAATATAAATAATCAATATTATATAATATTCGATATCAAAATCAGAAAATCAAAATCTCCCTAGTTGGTAACTTGTTTGGTGATTTAAGTAAAAACGATCACTTGGATGTCATATGATGCTACGGAGAGTGAGAGGAAGGGTGTTAAAATCTTTAAAAATTGCGTGCCGTAATACTTGAATGCTCCTAATTATACAAGAACAAAATTAAAAATTAAAATGAACCCCCGACTACCCCGAATCTCGCATTATCCGTATAACGTTCTATTAGTCAAGCCCTTTCATTTGATACCGATATTAAGGGAGTTATGAAAAAATAAATGTATTTCGCCATTTTGTGGTAGCGGGCATCTTGGATTTAAATTTGTCATAGTGCAAAGTACTCTAGTAGCCAAGCCCTTTCATTTGATACCCATATTGAGGTAGTAGTGAAAAAAATAATACAATTCGGCATTTTGTGGTGGCGGCCATCTTGGATTTGAAATTAGTTAAAGTCTATTAGTATTTTACTAGTCAAGCCTATTTGATACCCATACTGAGGTAGGTTGTGAAGAAATATTTTGTCCGCCATTTTGTGGAGGCGGCCATTTTGAATCGATATTAACCAAACATAGCTAAGAACATCCGCATGGATATTAACCTTCAAATAAAAAAAACTGCATCGAAATCAGGCCATCCGTTTGAGCTCTACGGTGCCACAGACAGACAGACAACGACGTCAAACTTATAACACCCCTTTTTTTGGTCGGGGTTAAAAAATTATGAGATACAAGTTGAACATAGTAACCACAGCGACATGACAGCGGCTAATGCGGCTGAAGGACCTGTATCTACGGCAAAGAATAAATTAAAAAAAATTGGTTACCTGTAAAGTCGGTATACGGGCGAAAGTTTTACATGACAACGACTTTGAGTGATAAAATAATTTTACGGAAGGGACGCGTGCCTTTCCCTTTTTATGTCTGTCTCTCTCTCTCGCTCTTAGGCGGGCTAACCATGCCCGAGTGGAAGGGACGCGTGCCTCTCACTCGCTCTCGTTGTGAGCTCATAACGTGAGCGGAGCGTAATGCAGTTTCTTGAAGTGTCACCCGGCAAACCAATTTATAGACGTTGTCACGTCAAAAAGCCGGTGACAGCAGCCAAACAGCAGCAGCAATTTATTTCTTTGTTGCTCTACCACACTTGACGGTCCCGAGTTTACCCGAATATTTCTTCCATTTACAGGCGTGACGATGAACTTCATTCACAGAAAACCCCAAAAAAAGTGTTGAGTGTTCACTTCAAAAATAGAATCGATTCAATCGTTCGGGATAACTCCCGGACTTCCAACCAAAAAAACCAAACCAGTTCATCTAATCGGCAGCTACGATGCCACAGACATAAGCAGAGACTTACATTGTAGGGTGTTAACGCTCATAAATTGACAGAGTAATGATGTAATTACTGAAAATATGATAAATATACTACCTCTCTTTTTCACTTTTTGACGTAAAAACCTCTAATAAATCGATGAACCGGAGCATATATTTCGTGTATGCACACGAAAAAGTGTCCCATTATGTCCCGTTACGCTCATTGTACGCTTGCGCCGCATTTATGCGGCGCAAAGGATGCGATAAGGGTAAGGTTTTGTCACGACGTTGTCACATTAAACTATCATCTGTAAATCAGCTGACTTTACAGACAACCTATTTATTGTACTTTTTTGCAGGATATTACGATGCTAAACACCATCAGGGAGTATGCAATGCGGTCGGTAAGGTGCTAAGTCATACAATGACTGACGTAACATCAGCTGGCGTCTGGCGTTTTGACAGTTGTTCAGTTCAGTGCGGTCCTTTTAACGCTGGCCTAAAATCAGCCGTGTTTAAAATATCGACATCTAAATATCGCATATGACCATTGAGTACATATAAGTACTATAGAGCACGCACAACGAAGTGGGAACAGTAGGCACGGGTGAGAACAAAACGACGTTCCCGCCGCGAGCGCCTGTAGTCGTACTCGATTACTAGTATAGTGCGTTTCTCGAGGGATTTTTTTAAATATTGTTATTAAAATGGTAAAACGTGCAGTTCGATCTTGCAAAAACGATAATAGAAAACGCACAAAATTGAAATCCAGTATCACATTTCATCAGTAAGTCGATAATTTTACTTATTTTTATAAAAACTATTGAAAACTAATCCGGAATCGCGGGGTGAAGGAGACGTTCGGGAGGCGGGTACGCGCAGGACCACCCTCGCACCGCGCTCCTGCCACGTGATTTAGAGATGGGACGTAACCAACTCTGTACCTAGTCGGTAAATGGGGCCTGGCAGATCCAAGGTTGGCTAGAAAAACTACATATTAGAACAGATTTTTTGTAACTTTAATGCTCAAAATGTTATAATATTTTAATAAATAATTTTATAGTGTGTTTTGTACGATATACTTTCAATTTTCTTTAATGCGTTAGTTTTATAGAGTAAACTGGAAGTACATAATATTATGTAATATTACGATATCACGTCTTAACAGTTAAATTAATATTGAAGATTTTAGTAAGTATAGAATATTGTAAAATTCAATTAAAAAAAATGACAATGAGAGGTATACTTTATAAGGAAAATACAGGGTCCTAAAAATATAGCACAACATATTTTAAGGACAAACCTACTCAAAACACTGAACATTTTTCCTTTTTTTGAATAAGAACCATGCAGCAATCATTTACTGCATTTGCTTATAGCGTGATTCAAAAATACATTGAAATACGCGTTAAATATTAAGTTCGAAAGTCAAATGTCACAAAAACTAAAATACAGCTTTTTAACAAGCTTACGCTTTTTAGCGGTCAGTAAAAATGACAAGTAATATTTAATTAACATAACATAACATAATTATTTGATTTATAAATAAAAAAATATTTCATTGTTTAGTTTTATAAATAGGTAATTGAATTAAATTGTAATACTAATAACTACTAATTTGAAATTTGAAGTAAAAATAAAATAATTTGATAAATACCAGCTTTTTATTGCCATACATATCCAATCATACACATTTTATGTGAAATATTTACATATTAATATTGTACAAATGTAAGTTGCATGTAAAAAAACTTATACCTGCACGGCCACTAACTCTATAAAACTAAAATACCTAGGTACTTATATTTTAGATGTCATCCCACGAAATAATTATATTTATAGATATTTGTACCTCGCTGAACCTGCATCAATCGCCAACAAAATGATTTTGCGTTGCCCGCGTGCCCATCCCTAATATTCCCCAACGTGCATATCTATGTAGCTATACATTATCTGCCTACGACGCGCACTGGGCGTCTAGTGTGGTGTAAGGGGTTAGCACTCTATACTTTAGTTATTTGTCCTCTATGCATATGACCCATACATTTTGTTCACGGGCCTGTAGTCTATATGAGTAATGCAGGTGTCCTTAGCGTAAGTAGTTACGTAGGTAGTTAGTTAGTATATACTCAGACCAACAAGCACAGATCATCCAACAAGAATAAGGAATTTAAAGTTACGGAACAACTAAATTTCGTTGTGGAAACACTGCTAGATAATAGAGTCCACGCAATGAGCCGTTTTCCGACGAGATAAAAAAAATGGTTCCAAAAAAGGACGATAGAAGGCGCTTGTAAGTTTTAGATTGCGATATCAATGTCAAAAGCCACTGAGCCACATAGTGAGGTCCACTGGGAACGCTGAACTTAGCTCGCACACCTGTGTCGAACTAGTTCGCTCCCATCTTTCGTTCGTTCGGTCTTTTTTAAATATTGTAGAAGACAATATTGCATTTTTTTAATTCATGCTGCGCTCCAATATTTAACTATTTCTTTAATAATGTTCTTCGAGGTCATGACTGTGTCATCAGTGTGGTTTGGTACACTGCGCCAGCGTGGTGGATTATGGTCTTGACTCTCTTTGCAAAATAAGGCCCTGAGTCCCAGCAGTGGGAACAATTAGTGGGCTGCTTATGCTTTTGCTACCTGACAGTAGAAACGCTTTGTGTACATGCATTAAAATTCAAGAGAACTATAAATTGTCTGATTTAAAAATTTCATTTATCTCAATATACGGATATTGTCAAAACCTTAGATTTGGATAGAAATGTTAAGTAATGTTAGACGTAACATGAGCGCCATCTATCATTTCTTCGTTTTAATGTCTAGAAAATCTGTATCTAGAAAAAAATACGTGGTAGAAATGATACTTTAGAAATGCTTAACTTTCTTTTTACTGTCGCATTTTCATTTCAATGAGTTTCAAATCACAACGCTGCTAAAGAAAAGTTCACTACAAAAATTCGAAATATATTAAAATCGTTGAATACGTAACATACAATTCGGGTAAGAGCAAACTAAATCAGTCAGTTGACCATGCGGCATTACTGAACAATAGTGGATCGCCGAAAAATAACGGTCACGGAACCAGATAATCGTTGAGCTAATTCGCATAGTTCACTAAAACTTAGGAAGCTGTTCTGTATACTCGTGGTTTGGTAACTAATGTCCCAACACTATTAATTTTTTATTTATTCTTGGCCATAGATACCACAAAACATAGATAGATACCACAGACTAAGTAGAGAGAATAGATACTAGTCGTTCAGCCACAGATAAATATTTTCGGATCAGTGTTGCTATTTATATTTTTGAATCTTCCTTTTACTTGTGCTCAGTTTGTGTCTCTGCATCGAGAGTTTTAAAGATTTTTATTGAAAATCGAATGTGATCAGTAACGATTTTTATTCCATTATCAATTTAATTGACTATTTTTATTCCCAATATTTTAACACTAAAAAAGAAGAAAATTAGATTCATAATGAAATTTTTTCTTCGAGTATTTAGGGTTTATAGAAGGTAAACAAACCAAACACATCAGCTGAGCTGAGAAGAAAATTATAATTTATCTAAAATAAGTGATGTGTTCGGGAAACCTCCAACAGTTTTAGTTATCGCAAATAATTTAGATTTACACTTTTCCCTGAACATTGGGAGGGGCTTCAAAGTAATTACACTTTTGAGAGTCTATGGTACAGACAAATCTTTTTGAAATTTTGCACCGCCATCTAGTGCGTACTTTGGAACTATTTTTGTCTCGTCGGAAAACGGCTCATTAAATTTAAGTCTGCGCGCGGCAGAGAACGGAACTAATTGACGTGCCGTCATCTTATTGTCTACGTCAGGTGACAAGAGTTTGTTTACGTTTGGTGTTTTTATTCATTTCTTAAGTAATTAATTGCTTTTATTATGCCGAAATTGATTAAAAGTGCTGGCCCTGACTCTGAACCGTGAAAATCAATCGTGCTTGTGAAGAACAACGAGACAATAACGGGCCAAAAGTGCCGTTTTCCAAAGGCAGAGCTATTTGACAGGTAATATTTAGGAATACCATAGCAATGAAATCTCCACTTACCTATATTATCAGCGTAGTTTTTGAGGCTTTATTTTTGATGTTTGATTGTTGTCGTTGCGAATAACAATAACACGTGGAGAAAAAACTGTGTGTGCTTGAGACCGAATGTGAGAAACAAGTAATATTCTTTGAGGGGAAAACTTCTTTAAAAAAATGTGTGTGCCGCACGGCAGAAATGCAAACATCACGATCTGAATTTTGTATTGTGCATTATTATCATAGGTCGCATAAACGAAATAAGTCAGAAATTAAATTTAATATTATGTTTTAATTCTGTATATATCAAAATAGTAGACACACAATCGGAAAATAAGTGTGTTATATACGTATCCACATTGGAAAGAAAAATACTCAAATTATGACTTATAAAATATATCCTGTGAAGTGGTGATTATTTTGCTGAGAAAACTCTGTTGTGGAACTTAGAACAAATAAATGCATCAATTCAATCTATGTGTACTTATATTTTTGTCATAGACACTAACCAGTTCCATTTAGGCGCAAAAATAAAATAATGTATGATTTGTGTACTGGCACGAAAGCACCAGTTGGCAAATGAAATTTATGTGTTGATGCAGTTTGTGTAATTTAAAAAAAAAGTCACATATCATTTTCAGCACAGATTAAGTCGATTTAGTCTAGTAACCATAGACCGATTTTCCTTGTTCCCGACATGTCCGTCTGAGTGTACTACTTAGTCTGTGTTCATAGTAATTAGACTTTTGAGTAGCGGTGGGCGATTATGAGATATACTAATGAAATCATTCGATTATGAGAATGTCTCGAAATATCTCGATTATGACCGTTAGTAATTACTAATTAGTAGTCATGCACGCACGCGTGGGCCGAGGAGGAGACAACACGATGCGGTCTCTCGCTCGCACGGGTGTCGCTCGCCACGCCACGCCGCTCGTGTGCAAGCGCGTCTTGTATAATGTCGCATCTCGTACGTGTCTAACTTTTTTTGTACTTAATAACAATAAAAATAACACTATGAATATTCAATATTGTTATTCGGTGAGTAACTCCTTCTACATAGACATGAGGTATTGTTTATACGGAAATATCCCGCCCATTTGTACGTTATCATAAAGAGCGCAATCGTAATTCTTAGTGTGCGTCAACGAAGTATTACAAATAGAAGCGTTATAGTCTAACAATCATGCAATAAATCACAGCGGAACTTGCACACATACACATATACCTACACTTTCATTTGTATTAATAAATATCACGCGGAAGAAAGAGACAACATATCCAGAATATCGGTAGTTGGAAAGGAAAAGATATAGGTTTAGCAAACAGCATCATACCACAACACAATCTACTGCCATGACACTAATCGGGAGGCTTACCGCCGAACGAAACATGTCTTAGCTTTGATATTTCTCTCTCTTTTGTTTCCGGTTGAAATGATAGAGACCGCAATAGCAAAGCGAAAGTCGATTTAGTTAGAAGGCCGATTCTCACTTACACTCTCGTTCTAATCTGACTATATCCATCTCGCTCTATCCATTCGTAGGAATAAACAACTAAATTAAACAACAAATAATTTGAAAAATAATAACAGTGTTACTTACGTATGAAATGAAACATTTTTTCTCTTTAACAGTTGCAGTATAATTTTTACAATGTCTAAAAACATAGGATGGCATTTTTCCTTCTGTTCACATCACAATGTTAACCGAAAATACCTACAAGCAATACGGACTGCTCTCGACACTGGAGAGTGCATGACTGAGCGGGAATGAGGTAATTACCTCGTTTTCGTCTTGCCAAAGTTTTGCTTGAGGAACTCGTCTTTTATTAATAGGTCATTGGTGTGCGTGGTAAAATATGCGGTTGTGTGTCGTAATTATTACTTTTGTTTATGTAGTAATTATTATATGTATGGTTCAACCTACATGCGTTCGTCACGTACGGACGTGTGCTTGAAGTATTTAATAATTCCGTTAAAATAATTATTGTTTGACCTCGATAAGAAGTTACGTAGGAAGATGAATAGTGCGCCTTTGTGATTATACTTAGTTTAAAGAAAAAACCTTTCAGGATAATCGGTACAAAGATAAGTGTAATAGAAGTTTGTTTAAAATGGACAGTCCATTTGACCGAAGTACCCTAATGCGGCATAGCCCGCCGCCTGTGACTCCACAAAAAAACCGTGCAAACACCTCAAGATCCGAACCAAATTGTATGTGATTTGGCGCCTACAAGTGAGATTCAGAAATGGATCACGACCGTTGACCAGACCTTGAATGAAATATGCTCAATAACATCGGATGGCAAATTGAATTCAGAGCAGAAGCTACGTGTGGCGAATCTTTGCCGCAAAGTCGGAAGTGCTTCTTCACAAATGGCTATATTATACCAGTCACTGAAGCAAAAGGCCATACAAGCTCAACAAGCCATCAAAGACCTCAATAATAAATGTAACCTGCAAGAGTGCCTAACGGGAATAAAAATACCATACAGGAGACCAATACCCATAATTCAACTAACCAAACTGTGTCCTTTGCTAGTGTGGTAAAAACAGGAGCTAATAACTTTATCCGCCCAAATGCTCTGAACTCCGTAGCTATATACCCCAAGGACAAGAAATCCAGCGACGAAACCAAAAGCATTGTGCAGAAAATAATACGCCCTGAACAAATGAAGCTGCAAGTTCGGAGCCTACTTAAGACCAAAAATGGAGGGGTCATTATCAGCACAGAAAATAAAGAAGACCTACAAAAATTGAAGCAATCTGTACAGCTAAACTCTTCAGGCTTAACTTTGGATGAGGCATACAAACGTAGACCACGTATTACAGTTCTAGGAATACCAACCAACATGACAGAAAGTGAAGTTTTACCTGCATTTTGAGCAAAATTTAACAGAAAAAATGGCGATGGATCGCGACTCATTTTTAAAGACCATCAAGCTAAGCCACAAATCAGGCAAAAAGAACGCTCAGACCTGTAACTACATAATTGAAGTATCAGCAGCAATTCGTAAAGCCCTTATCACGCAGGAACGAGTATTTATTAACTGGACATCCTGCCCTGTTAGAGATTTCACGCTAGTAACGAGATGCTACAAATGCCAACAATACGGACATGCAGCTAAAACGTGCAGAGAGCCCACGCCCACCTGTGGACACTGCGCACAAGTAGGTCACGCAATGAATGAGTGCCCAAATAAAGCGCAAACACCGAAATGTGCCACCTGTACTCGATTTAAAAAACCAAACGCGCACAAAACAGGCGACACCGATTGCCCAGCTAAAAAAACGGCCGAAAACAGGTACATAAACTCAATAGATTATGAAGGCGTCTAAGAGCGCCACATCACTTAGTTTACATTAGCATTTATACCCCTTTGAATTAACTTATTTTATGGAAATCAATTTGTTTAACGACATAGACCAGACTAATATATCAGAATCTAAGGTGTGCGACGTGGAGAGCTGCATACAATATTATCAAAATTCCACTAACTCATTAACGATACTAACACAAAACATTCGTAGTATATATAAAAATATAAACAGTTTCCTCGTTTTCCTACATAGACTGAGAATAAGTTGTGATGTGATTGTTTTAACAGAATGCTGGCTGGCAACTCGTGATAGAAATTTACCTATAATACAAGGGTACACTACGTACTATAGTAAGATGACCCATAATCAAAACGACGGGGTAGTAGTCTATGTAAAATCGGCCCTAAATATCACAGTTGAGGAACCAGGCTTAAATGATTGTAACTGCCTAATTATTAAAATCGGAACAACAACAGCAATAATGGCAGTATACCGATCACCTTCCTTTAAAAATCTCGAAGGTTTTATCATTCGCTGGGTAAACAGTTTCAAACATTGTCAGCATTTAAGAACATAATACTAACAGGTGACATAAATATAAATATTCATCCAGATTGTAACGACACCACTGCACATGATTACCTAGATCTTTGCTCATTCCATGGATTACTCCCAGCCCACACTTTGCCGACTCATCAGAGTGGATCTTGCCTAGATCACGTTATTTTAAAAACAGCTCACCATCACGTGTATTTGTAACTAACTCGACAATCACAGATCATAATGCTGTATTAACAACCTTGAATATCAATAAACCAAAACAATACTGCCCTCAAATGAAAAGCATAATTGACTATACTACACTCGAACGTGATCTATGCAATATTGACTACGACCCAGTTTACAACTGTGCTGACGTTAGCGACTCCTTGTCATACCTAATTGAAAACATACAACGAGCAATAAATAAAAATACTAGAGTCAAAGCAGCAAACAGGAAATACAATAATATTAAGCCATGGATTACGCCTGGCCTAGTGCGATGTATCCGACACAGAGATAAATTGCATCTGAAAGCAAAATCCTCTCTAGACAACCATATACTGCAAACCACATACAAAAGATATCGAAACTTTTGCAATGATCTATTAAAAAACTAAAATTAACTATGACAGGGAACAATTAGCAAAAGCCGGTAATAACAGTAAACGCATATGGGATCACATAAAAAAGGTCACTTTCACGACGAAACAATCAGACTCAAACTTGAAACTTCTCCTGACAGAAGACTCCCCAGCTCTTTCAGCAAACAAAGCCAATAATTTTTTTATCAATGTTGGGAAAATCTCGCTGAAAACTTCAGACGCAACAATATATCTCACAAAACCAATTTTATTCTCAACCACGAGTACAGTCATTTGTAATGCTAGATACCGACGAAAAAGAGGTAGAACGTATCATACTTGGGTTAAAAGATAACTGTGCCGTTGGGTGGGATAATATCTCCAATAGATTTCTGAAAAAATTCAAACATATACTTGTACCGCCTTTAGCACATATTTTTTCACAGTGTCTTACTAACGGTATCTTCCCTAAGTGTCTTAAAAGGCTGTAGTCATACCAATTTATAAATCGGGTAGTAAAGAACAAGTAACAAACTACAGGCCTATATCACTTCTATCCTCGTTGTCAAAAATCCTTGAAAAATTATCAACACCCGCCTTATAAAGTATCTAGAAAATAACGATATTTTATCGAACAAGCAATTTGGTTTTAGATCGAAGCTATCAACAGCAGATGCGGTACACCAACTGACAGACTATGTAGCCCAAGAGCTCGATAAGGGTAACCAGACATTATGTATATTCCTAGATTTGGCCAAGGCCTATGACACAGTGTATGTACCTTCCTTACTACAAAGCTAGAAGCAATAGGCGTAAGGGGAATTCAGCTTAAACTTTTCACAGACTACATAAGCGACCGTACCCAATGTGTTAGAATAGGCAACGTTGTCAGCGATGAACAGAAAAGCACTAATTTCGGAATTCCTCAAGGCGGGACCCTCAGTTCTACCCTTTTTTGGTTTATATAAACGATCTTTGCAGTTTAAATCTGGAACATGGCAAATTACTGTCATATGCTGATGACACTGCAATTTTATTTTCCGCCCCAAACAAGATAGAGCTGCACGAATTTGCTCAGCGAGGTTTTGATAAGGTAAATAATTGGCTAACAAATAATCTACTAACACTAAACGCGGATAAAACAAAATACATATACTTTTCCATGCGTAAATCTAAGCAATCTACAACTAATCAGCATCTATATGCACACACGTGCACAAATCCTACAGCCTGTCTAGACAACTGCCCAACCATAGAAAGAGCAAATGACATCAAATATTTAGGTGTTATTATTGATGACACACTGTCCTTTCGGCTACACATCAAAAACCTAGTAAACAGACTTCGTAAGTTGATTTATGTGTTCAAAATATTACGGTATATCGTAGATACTAAATTAATAAAGCAAGTGTATAAAGCTCTGTGTCAATCAATAATTACATACTGTATCACATCATGGGGAGGTGCTACTAAGACATTAATGCTTTCTGTAGAAAGAGCACAAAGAGCCATTCTGAAGGTCGCAACATTTCGTCCATTTCTCTTCCCTACGAAACTGCTCTATAAAGCCTGCAACATTCTATCAGTAAGACAACTATTTATTTTGAACACGACACTAAAACAGCACAAAAATCTTTCCTACTGCACTGAGATTACTAACAAGAGACGTAAGGATATCGTATGTAGCTCACTGGCACAGACAAAACATGCTTTCACAAGCAGATTTTTCATATATCTTGGTCCAATATTATACAACCGACTAAATAGATTGCTATCTATTTACGACCAAAATGTTTATAACTGTAAACAAACTGTCTGTGAATATTTGCTAACACTGTCATATGAGGAAACTGAACATTTGATATTAGTTATAAAATAGTAAAGAAATTTCATACCTATCTTTTTAATAAGCAAAGTAGTTCATATATTTACCGATTTTATTGTTTAGTTTTATTATCTTCGATAATGTAACTCTTAGTTAAAATAGGCAATTTTCGCGCCTGAAACACAGGTTCTACCTAGTTCAGGCTGATAAAATTAATATACCTGTGTATAGCTGTAAGAAAATATTGTATAGTTAAGATCTATGTTATTGAAATAAATTTTTATTTTATTTTTATTTTATTTTATTTAGGTGGGAGAAGACCGGCGGCACTAGGTTTCGAAATAAATTCGCAATTAATTTTATTAATTAATAAATTCATACTACACAAATGAAATTAATGAACATTTATTTATTTTAAGGTTATTTGAATCCGCTATGATAAGGTTATTTGAAGCGGGAGAGCGACCAAAGAGTTGCATATAACTTAAAAGTCTCGTCGGAAAACGGCTCATAAATAAATGTCTATGGTTAGAAAGCGGGCAAGTTAACTCTGCGCGCGACTGGTGGCGTACTTAATGTTGCCAGGTCATGCAAAAAAATGGTTCCCCGTGCTTTGAGATATTTCGTCATCATAAAATAGGTAAGGGAAAAGATAATCAGGGAAGCAATATAACTAAACCGATAAGCTTAGTAACGTTTATATTTCCCACTTTTTACTCCTATTCAATTACATGTTTACCGCGAAGCAGTGGCGTGCCAGTGCGCAGTGGTCCGGTTGAAAAGGTATTGTGTTCTAGTATAATATAATTACAGAACAAGCGAGACTCAAGAACTAATTTCCCGAAGTAATGGACGCCGGTGCAGTGCTGCTTTGGTTCAATATGACCAAGTATCATTAGTACTGGTTATTAGCTGGCGGAGTCTCTTACCATCAGGAGAACTTTATTATAGTTTTTTTATATGATCATTTAATACGGTCATTTTCAACCTACATCAACAAAAAACAAAAACAAGTAACAAAAATATAATATAACTTAATTATGTTTATTGCAGCCGAAGGTCGCAAAAAAAACCAATTTACTTTTAAACTAATTTAATAAAAATGAAATTACAATTATAATTAAAACTAAAAATGAAGTGATTCGATCGAAGTTGGATCTAAGAATGCGCTTCGCGGCGGGCCGGCCGCGCAGGCAGCTTCGGGTGTCGCGGCGTGGTCACGTTCCCACGGCACGTTGCGCTGACGCCGTGATTCCTGCTGTTGCTCGGAATTGAGGTTGATGCCGACGTAGCTATTCCTATACATTAAGGTGGCGTAACAACTTTGTAAATATTTTATTGAGTATACAACACTACTTGAAAATTTGGCGTATGAATGATATTTTAATGGGTTAATGCCTTCCATGGGATCATCTTCGTTAGAACACCAGCTAGATTCTCCATCACAGATTCGGATGTTTCACCCGTAACATTGATTATGAGTTTGTCCATTTCCATATCCATTAGTCTGTCTGACTCAAAATATTTATCCTCAATTTTTTCTACGTGCAGGCACACATTAAGCCATTCCTCTGCTGTTACTGTGCGGAATGCTTCCTCAGTAAACGTCTTTATTTCAGAAGGCGCTTGACCCACATTTTTTTCTGCAATGCGCCTTTTCACGATTGCCCAAATTTTTTTAATAGAGTTAAAAGATCACAATGGTAGGGCGGTAATCGCAAAACCTCATGTCCATGTTCCTTTAACAGTTTTTCTACTTTGTATTGTGGATCTCCTTTATGCCTTTTTATTAATTCGAGTAACTGGGGTTTTGTCCAACAGTCGTCGAAGTCTATTTTATTTTTCTTAAGGCACTCTTGCAGTTCTTTTTTTACATTGCTCATTGTAGGCGCTTTATTTACCTGAGCGCAGTGGTATGATGCGTTATCCATTACTATGCAGTTTGATGGTAGATTTGGCACAATATTTTCTGTCATCCACCGCATGAAGTTTGCAGAGTTCATGTCATCATGATAGTCGCTTGATTTAGATTTTGCCTTGAACAGCAGCACCCCATTCTCAATAAATCCAGTTTTACTTCCAGCATGAGCTATTATCCATCTCGCACCAACACTATCAGAGGGAATAACTCCAGGTTGTTCTTCCGATTGCCAACATTTTTGGAGGTGGTATGTACTGTGGATGTATGTTTCATCGATATAAATTACAGGCCAATTGTCTTCCTGACGATTCTTGCCAAGCCTCAGAATGTATTTGGCTCTCCAAACTGGTATATCGCTGCGCTCTATTAACAGTTTTCGGTTAGACTGACACTTCTTGTATTTGTAGCCCATACCTTTCAAAATACTCCGCAACGATGTTTTTCTATAGTCGTAGGCAGATAATGTATAGCTACATAGATATGTACGTTGGGGAATATTAGGGATGGGGCACGCGGGCAACGCAAAATCATTTTGTTGGCGATTGATGCAGGTTCAGCGAGGTACAAACATCTATAAATATAATTATTTCGTGCGATAACATCTCAAATGTAAGTATCTAGGTAATTTAGTTTTATAGAGTTAGTGGCCGTGCAGGTATAAGTTTTTTTTACATGCAACTTACATTTGTACAATATTAATAGTTTCTATGTATAATAAGTATGTATTTAAAACTATATAAGTATTATATCAGCTGGCTGCCATCACACAAGCTTTGCTTAGTTTGGGGTCAGATGGTGTTGTGTGTGAATTGCCCACCAATATTGTCCACCAATATGTAAATATTTCACATAAAATGTGTATGATTGGATATGTATGTCAATAAAAAGCTGGTATTTATCAAATTATTTTATTCTTACTCAATAATTGGATTATAATGCCTATGTTTGGCAATTATTACCGAAAAATGGCGTAAATAATTATGTCGTGCAATTAGTAGTTATTAGTATTACAATTTAATCCAATTACCTATTTATAAAAATAAACAATGAAATAAATTTTTATTTATAAATCAAATAATTATATAATATGTATTATAATAATTATATGTTATGTTAATTAAATATTACTTGTCATTTTTACTGACCGCTAAAAAGCGTAAGCTTGTTAAAAAGCTGTTTTTAGTTTTTGTGACATTTGACTTTCGAACTAAATATTTAACGCGTATTTCAATGTATTTTTTAATCACCGCTCTAAGCAAATGCAGTAAATGATTGCTGCATGGTTCTTGTTCAAAAAAAGGAAAAATGTTCAGTGTTTTGAGTAGGTTTGTCCTTAAAATATGTTATACTATATTTTTAGGACCCTGTATTTTCCTTACAAAAGTATACCTCTCATTGTCATTTTTTTTAATTGAATTTTACAATATTCTATACTTACTAAAATCTTCAAAATCAATTTAACTGTTAAGACGTGATATCGTAATATTACATAATGTTATGTACTTCCAGTTTACTCTATAAAACTTATAACTTAGGAGCTAACTAGTTCGGCACAGGTATGCGTGCTAAGTTCAGCGTTTCGTTTTTGACATTGACATCGCAATCTAAAACGTACAATGCTATCGTCGTTTTTTCGTCGGTAGTTTTTTTATATATAACTAGCTGACCCGGCAAACGTTGTTTTGCCATATAAATAATTTCCTAATAAAATAAGGAAGGGTTGATTGTAGAAGGGTGAAAATTGAGGATTGTTTGTATTTTTGTATGTTGTATCATAAAAAAATAGAAATTAAAAATTTTGTCTAAAAAATAAAAATAAAAATTTAGGGGTGGACCACCCCTAACATTTAGGGGGTTGAAAAATAGATGTTGACCGATTCTCATAGATACCGGATAAGCACAAAAACTTTCATCAAAATCGGTCAAGCCGTTTCGGAGGAGTATGGCAACGAAAACTGTGACACGAGAATTTTATATATTAGATATACTACCCAAAGAAATTGGAAAAGAAATACTACCATATTATTATGGTAGTAAATATTATACATTAACTACAATAAACAGATAGGTAGTTCATTTTAGTTTGGGGAGACACGGATTCTTATAATTTAATTTTAGTAATATTTACAAATTTACATGGTATAGGGTTGATTAGAGGAGTAAAGGTAAGGGATAATAGGCATTTCATACAGATAGGACGAGGGTTACTAGGAGGGAGAATATTATAGAGGGAGTAGTTTAATTTGGGGCACTCCAAGAATATGTGGCCCACATCTCCTGCATCAAATTTATGTTCACAAATGGAGTTATCTCTGATCCGAAGTTTTGCCAAAAAGACAGGGGTACAGGCGTGACCAAGGCGCAATCGGCAAATTACAGAGGTCGTTGTTTTGCTGGCATTACGGAACTTAAAGAACCAAGGTTTCGGTGGTATATCTGGTTGTATCTCCGCTTATAGTTTGCCTGTGGTACTAGAGGGTGTAAACTATTTTCATACAAAAAGTTAAACCGACTTCAAAACCACAAATAGGCACTCAAAAGCAAAAAATAAACTAAAATCATTATTATAAGCGCTACTCACTCATCTATTTGAAGTCGGTGCCAGTCAGGTCAAAAAGTTAGTAGATTGATGCTATGTAGGCACAGGTAAGTAGTATCTATCCTATACCTGTTAGATTTAGCTGGCACCGACTTCAAAGAGATGAGTGAGTAGCGCTTATAATAATGATTTTAGTTTATTTTTCGCTTTTGAGTGCCTATTTGTGGTTTTGAAGTCGGTTTAATTTTTTGTACGAAAATAGTTTATTATGGTAAACAAATGTCACTCTTCAAAACAAAAGCATTTTTTTTAACATCCCTATTGGTTATGTTGCTAAAATGCATGCAATATGCAATAGCTTTACCGCGGCAGTCCCCGAGTGCTACACTTCTTTTTTTTTAGTGTTATCTGGGAATTTAATTATAAATGAGTATGGGATTCCGTCAATACCAGGGGCAGAGTCTGTCAGTCCGTCAAGTACTATCCAAAGTTCATAAAAGGAGAAATGGGAGTCTAGTGTACATGTAGTAGAAATGGGGAATGGAGGAGAAGGATAGGCCTCTATGGTTGGGACTGATGCTGTCAGAAAAATCCTCTAGCCACGTTGAGAGTCCCACCAGGGAGTGGACTGGACTGCTTCCCCTGGATCTGAGGATACAGGAAGCGGCAAATTTGTACAGAGTGAAAAAGAACTTCTCCCAAGACTATCTCCTATCAGAAGTGGAACTCGAACGGAACGTCAACTACCTGGACCAATCCCATCCGTCCACACAGGCTTCTGTAGAGTACGAGCTTCTGGAAAACACCTCCAACTTACCAGAAGGGCCTCAGATTTATACTGATGGCAGTAAGATCGAGGGTAAAGTTGGAGCTGCTCTAACATGGTGGGAGAAAGGCAGGGAAGTCAAGAACTCGACCTTCAAGCTTCACTCCGAATGCACGGTCTTTCCATCGGAACTTTATGCTCTTTGCCGGGCAACTCAAATAGCGTTAACAAGCAAGGACCCAGAAGTCAATGTCCTGAGTGACTCCCGATCTTCACTCGAATTGCTAAGTAACCCAAAAACGAGTCATCCCTTGGCAAAGTGTATAAAGGAAAACATTGGACAGATACGTGCAGAAGGGAGATCTCTCCGTCTTTTCTGGGTGAGAGCGCATGTGGGCACCGTCGGCAACAAAAGAGCAGACGAACTAGCAAAGTCGGCGGCGCTCATGGAATCTCCCAGGGACTACGAAGGGATCCCCTTGTCCTACGTCAAGCGAAAAATCCGAGGAGAATCGGTCAAGAAATGGCAGGATCGATATGAGGCCTCGGAAACCGGAAAAGTCACTCAGATGTTCTTGCCCGATGTAACAAATGCATATCGATTGACGAGAACTACGAAACTGACTCACTTCCAGGTTCAAGCGTTGACAGGGTATGGAAGAATAGCTGAATATCTGTACAGATTTAAGCTCAAGAGCAGTCCTGAATGTGAGTGTGACCCCGACTAACCCGAAACGGTCTGGCACGTGCTGGTCGATTGTCCCAGATTCATGACCGCAAGGCATGATCTCGAATCTGTGATCGACGGGAGGCTGGTTGTCTCGGATCTCCACAACATCAGAAGGCACAGCAGAGGGCAGCCGCGGAGAAAGCCGCAGCCAATCAAAGCGGCAGCCAAGGCACTATCACGGCCTTCGTGACTACCTTCAACGCAGCAGCAAGGAGCGTACTCCGAATCTCATCCCCTTCATCAACCCTTTTGACGTCAAAAACCCCCAAAGCAGCTTCACAGCAACAAATGAGCCGAACGAGAGCTGACATGGGACAGGTTGAACCGCCCCGCTATGTCACGGCTTCGGAGCCGCGGAGTCATGCACGCAACGCCTTCTTCGAATTCATAGCCACACTGAGAGCGACACGACAAGTCAACCTCAAGACCTGCGGAAACATCATGCAGTCCTATAGGCTAGGAAGTGAAAGCCTCTTAAAGGCGAAACTCTAGGAGGCCGAAGCAGCCATTTACAATAATGTCACTTCCCGGGTCATCAAGGAAACCATGACAGGACAGTATATGGCAGCTTACAGTGCAGAAAATGGCTTCGTGACACTGAACGAGAAAGAGACAGAGCGCGCGGGAATGCCTGTTTACGAGTATGCGATACCACCAAATGACCCTACGATTGGACGACAAGATCCTAGAGATAGCCAAGATTATCGAAGGGAACTGAAGTGTCACAGCGGGTCGGGAAAATTGGGAGGTACCGAGAATACAATGGGTCAATGGAGTTCCAGGATGTGGAAAGACAACATGGGTGATTAGGCACTTCGACGTGGACAAGGACGCTATCATCACCACAACAACTGAGGCAGCAAAAGATCTAGGAGAAAAGCTATCGCACCGTATCGGAAACCTGGTCAAAACCAGAGTGCGAACCATGGCTTCTGCTCTGGTTAATGGTTTCGGAAAAGAGAGTTTCAGTCGCCTCATGGTGGATGAAGCCCTCATGAACCATTTTGGAGCCATTGTAATGGTCTCACGGCTGTCTGGTGTTGGCGAAATTGTCCTCATCGGAGATGTCAATTAATTGCCTTATATCGATAGGGAAAATCTCTTCGAAATGAGGTATCACCGCCCGAACCTGGTAGCAAAGATCAGCCAGGAGTTGCTCTGCACACATCGAAACCCAATGGTTGTGGCATATGCGCTGAGGGAAATATACTCCGGTATGTACTCCTCGGTGCCCCGTGTAAAGTCCCTAGAGCAGAGAAGGTATAAGGGAGCGCAAATACGCAACACCCAACCAAACACCCTCTTCTTAGTTCACACTCAAGAGGAGAAGGACACTCTGATAAACCAGGGTTATGGCTCAGGCACCGGGTCACGCATCCTTACCATCCATGAAGCTCAGGGACTGACATACGAGTCGGTGATTTTAATCAAAACTAAGGCAAACATGAAGTTGCACGAGAGCGTGCCCCATGCGGTCGTCGCAATCTCACGGCATACAAGGAACTTCACGTACTACGCTGACGACACCGACGACGCCATCGGTCGGTTCGTTCGGCGAGCGTTGGCTGCAACACCGAAGACCATCCGAGAGTTCAATTTGCAGATGGCCATCAAAGACAGAAATGCAGTCGTGGTGGAGGCGCTGAGCCGGGAGGAGGCGGTTTAGAAAATAAAATAGGCCTAGAATTAGAATTAAAGTGTTCCCTACTTTAAGGAAATAGGGGGGTATTTCCTTTTCTTCCTAATCCAAGATTCATGTAAAAAAAAAGAAAACAAATGACAAAGGTCACGGACTCCGGAGTCTGTGGAGTTAAAAAAAAAATAAAAAAAAATAAACCAGGGAGTGGAAATCTTAACCCCTTTGGCAGGTTTCTTATATATATATAATAAATATATATAATATATATATATATATATATATAAATAAATATATATAATATATAGATATTAGCAGAACAGCATATCTATATATATATATATATAGAGATATGCTGTTCTGCTGAAGTGATTAAGGTATCTATGAGCATACTGTATGGGATTGGTACCTATCTATGGGTAGGGTTAAGGGCTGAGTTTACTATCTACTAGTGAGGAATATGCTGGCCAATCTGCAGTGGAAAGTTTGTATTTAAAGGAGGGAGAAAGTTTACATTCTGTGGTGGCTCTATGTATCTTTGTGATAATTATAGGGAAGCAGTCGCTACCATGAGTGCAGGGAAGTGTTTCTCGGGAGAGTGATGGCGCTATCGCAGGAGATCCTAGTGTATTGCACTCCTTGGGTCCTGAGAGGGCCTGACTCTGTGGGTGGGCGCGCTGTTGTTGATAACACATAACAACGGAACGTCAAGTTCTTGGAATACATCTACAAGTGAACGACCTGCTTGGTATGAGCGATTGGAACCCCACATGACATGACGTGCATTAAAATCTTCCATCACCAGCATAGGGAGGGGGACGGTTGACAGTAGGTTTTGAAATTCAGTGATAAGTGAGAGAGTGGGATGGGGGATGTATATGGACATAAAAGCGGTATTTAAGGATCTGATACCAAAAATGTTGATTCCATAGGAGTGGGGAGGCAAAGGAATATGGGAGAAAGGAACAGGACGATTTATAAGTACAGTAGATCCTGCATTTCCCTCAGACCTATCATCGCGAAGGCAGGAGTACCCCGGCACCCGGAAGCAAGCACTAACTAAGTCACAACCATGACTCCGAGATGGCAATGACTGTTGAGTGGATTTCTGAAATAAGAACGGCCAGTTCATGCTTCTTACGACGCATGCTCTGTGCATTCCATTGTAGTACCTACTCATTCATTCGGTCATTTGAAAAGTTCTTAGCCTAACATACTTAATGAATCCACATGATTTTGAGTTTATTTTTTTTTTTAGTTGAAAATAAAGTATGTTGATTTTGTATGAGTTAAGAGAGTATGTTGGGGTCATTATTTTGGACAGGGTTTTCAAGCGGCTTTAATTAAAAATAATAAAAATCGAAGTCGGTAAGCCATCTTTTTTTTCGCGCATACCTTAAAGCCTCTTTTAACAGGGTTACTGATTATTATTCAATTATCTTTATAATTAATTATAACAAAATAATAAAATACCCTCATTCTTTGATTTTCGTGGACTGTCCCAATCGCCGATCTGGTCACTTGGTAAATTATATATTTTAAACTAAGTACTACATACTTACCAAAAAAAAAAATACTAAGTCCTAAAAAGTTTAGAGTACTAGGAAAAAATAGACCATAGTTCTAAAAGAACTACATTTCCTAAAAAAATTAAATGTAACTGTCCCGAGGTAGTTGCTGATTTGCCTTGACTATTATAAATTCACTAGCACATCTTTAAATTTCGCGGCCTGCTGTTGCGTCATTCTAATTCAAGTTACAACTAGTTGCGCTCCGGCGCGACGGCCGGGTAGAGTACTTGTGAGATGGCGCGTCGAGTTTTCAAATTATAGAGGGAAGAACTGCATTCCGTGGGTTTGGTTCCACAAAATACTAAATGGTACTATTATCTCCGTAGTAATTATATGATGTGTTCGCTTAGATGAGATACTTACAGTCTTAGCTATATCGACAGTCAATCTTCGATCAGATAAACTTGAATCACGGATTTTTTTCTTTGTTCATTGGAAGCAGTCGAAGGCCGGCCACTACGGGGCTCATCTTGAATGGTCTCACAACCATGTTTCAACTCTGCTACCCTGTTTTTAACAGTCGCGTACGAAGGAGCGGACTCACTCAAAGTAGCAGACGTCTCTTCATATATAGCTTTTGGAGTTAAGCCTTTCAAGTTCAGTTATTTTATCATTGCACTATGTTCAATTTTATCCATTTTCAAAAATAGCTCTGACTTGATTTACGGTATCACGTGTAAAAGAACAATGAGTTACTGTGAATAAACTAAACTGTGCATACTTGTTGCTAAATAGTGTAACTACAAAATGATGGTAGTTATAAAAAAAACAATGATAGGCTACGAACTTTTCAAATGACCCTCGTTTTTTCAGTGGAGTGCTGTCCATATTGTTGGGAAAGAGAAATAAGATGTGTCAGTTGAGAGGTAACGTTGGGTGGTATGGGTTGGGGGTTGTTTATGAAAATGTTGATTTGCAGTGATAGAAGATTTTCAAGCATGTTATCATGCGGGGAGGAGAGTCTTTACTCTCCTCACCTTACTCTGCTCTACATGGCAACAACCCTTTGGTTGTAGAGCAGAGCCATTCGGCAGTGTGGAGGCAGTGGAGGCTGGATTAGAGACTATTTGGTGGTGTGCAGTTTTATTGTATGTTTTCCCTGGCGGGATCTAGTTCTAGTAATAGAGTATAAACTCCAAATAATCCACAAAATAAGCGCTCATATGTTAGGATATGTCAGGTTATTCCTAACATGGGAGCGCTTATTTTGTGGTTTAAGTATATGGGGGTTACTTTTTTGAAGTTATACTTCTTTAGGCGCGTTATGAAAAAATCATGAGAGTGAAATTTTAAGATGCGCGCGCACCTGTGACACAAAATTAACAGTATGAAGTCGTCTGCTTAAGGTGGTTCGATTTTCAAATTTTCATACTAATCTATTTGACCATTCATGGGCGACGAGAGTATAATTTTACACTGAAATGACTATAGTTGGCATTTAAATTGGTCTTTATTTGCGGTATTTCATATTTTTTATATTTTTATTTATTTATGGTACACAAAACAGGAAATTCACAAAATAATACAAAGAGAGAAAGCATAATAGTTCTGAGCAGGTAAATATCCCTAAGCATGTGAACACAGCAAGATTACACAGTTAAATTACAAATAATGAAAAAAGAAAATCAATTATCGAATTACAATTACAAATATTGTTAAGCATTTTTATAAGTTATCTAATACACAAAACAACCGACAAGAGCAAAATATCAAGTCCCACACACCAAACAAAATGTGTAAATTGGACGAAATGACATAAATGTATATACCAGATATAAAGTTACAGTTACCATTGCAACACACATAATTGAAACACATAATTGAAAAATAAAAAATAAAATAAAAATTCCTACAGTTAAACTACGAATATCATAGGATAGCCAAAATATTCCTTCGAAATTTATACAGGTTACTGTTGAAAATATCAATAGTGCTATGGTGACTGGACGAAACCTCATTGTATTGACGACACATACGGACAATTGGATTTTAGAATGATGTGTTATTTTTGTAGACCTGTAAAATAAATATTATGGAGTGGGGATTGCGTGACCTTGGTTTGGTATTTAAGTTAAGGAATGAGAGAAGAGATGGAGAGTCTATGTACCCATGAATTATCTTAAACAATGTTATGAAATCATAATATTTACGTCTATTTTCTAAAGACAACAGCTTAAATTTAGAAAGTCTATCGCCATAAGATGTATGTTTGCGCTTCAGCCCATGTCTGCAGCACAACATTTTAAGACACTTTCTTTGAACCTTCTCGATGCGATCCGTGTGAACTTTATAAAATGGAGACCAAACACATGAGTTGTATTCTAGTATACTTCGAACAAGTGTACAATACAAATACAAAAACTTTGTGGATTTTTGAAGTTCCTTGTAGTTCTCAGCAAAAATCCTAGCAGTTGGTTACATCTCTTGGTTACATAATCGTAGTGGTCTCTAAAAGTAAGTTTATCATCGAACAAAACGCCAAGATCTTTTATCAAATGCCGTCGAACTAAATTCTGACCTTTTAAGTTGTAGTCATATCGAATCTTGTGCAATTTGCCAGTAAACGATATCACAAAACATTTGTTAACATTTAAAACATAAAATTGTCCTCAGACCATTTGCATAATGTATCCAGATCCTTTTGGAGTATCTCACAGTCAGAGGAAGTCTTAACTGTAACAAACATTTTTAAATCATCTGCATAAAGTAAGCAAGGGCAGGAGAGCTTATTTATTAGGTCATTTATAAAAGCCACAAAGAAGAGGGGACCTAAATGCGAGCCTTGCGGCACACCCGATGTTACGTGAACCGGAGACGACACAAAACCCTTGAGAGCAACCAGCTGACTTCTATTAGATAGGTAAGATTTGACCCACCGTAAAAGACTGCCATGCACCCCATACGAAGACAACTTAGCACAAAGTATTCTGTGATTCACTTTATCAAAAGCTTTTGAAAAATCAGTGTACACACTATCAACTTGAGCTGTCTCAGCAAAGGCTCGGCATAAATAGTACTTGTATTCCAATAGATTAGAAACAGAATTCTCATTATTCTCAGAATTTGTTCTGTCGCCTGACTTGTAGATAGGAACTATGTGTGCAGTTTTCCAGTGGGACGGAAAGTTTCCGACCTGAAGTGACACATTAAAGATTATACTTAGCGGTACACTTAGTTCCTCAGCGCAACGTTTTATTAACAGTGGTGGTATCCCATCTGGACCAGCACCTTTATTAGGATCTAGGCTATGAATTTTCTTGATAATATCTGACTGATTAATATGTATCGTACTAATAGTGTTATTATTTTGATAATTAGAAATTGTATTTTTAAAAGGGAGATTACTATCTTTTTCAAAAACTGATTTAAAGTAAGAGGAGAAAATTTCGCAGATTTCATTACCATCCGAGGAAATTACATCACCAAATTTCATAGTTTGTGGCAAGGATTGTGAAGTTTTCCGACTATTTACGAATCTCCAAAAATGCTTAAAATCACCATTCAGACCAGTAGTTTCGGAGCCTATTCATTACAAATAAACAAATCTTTCCTCTTTATAATATTATATTATTATTCACTCATTTATTCATGTTTCTTAAGTCTAAGTTTTTACAATATTTATATAAAATAACATAAAAACATTATAAAAACCTAAACCTAGTTTGCCGCCAGCAGCGGGGCAGGGCCCAGGCTACCGGTGCTATATTATTATTATTCACGTATATATTTCTTTTCTTAAGACTAAGTTTTTACAATATTGATATATAAAACAACATAAAAACATTATAAAACTTAAACCTAGTTAAACTTATTATTATTATTATTAGTATAGATTGGACAATGTATTGCCAGTATTTGAATGTTATATATTGGATAAATTTTCGGTGGCGATAAATTTAATTTTTCTTAAAAATTTTTTTTTTTTTTTTTAAATTAAATTTAATTTTCTCACGCGCGTACATAAGTACACGCACCCTTTTTTTTTAAATAAAGAGTGACCAGACGAGCAGGACAGAACAGCACAGTGACATGCAGCTATTGAAACATGAAGAGTCAAAATCATTACCTAGCACTGCACTGCGCTCGTCACCCAAAGATCTAAGATTTTATATCTCTAAGCCCTGTAATTTCGCTGGAAACATTACCCTTCAAACCGGAACACGGTTGTTGGGATATGTGGGGAGGGAGGGAGTGGAGTCAGCGGACGAGCTTGTGACTTTTGAACTGGTTTGCGGCTTCCATATAAATATGAGATAGCTTCCTGTGCCATTACGACCTTAAGACTTCTTTCTCTCAAATTCTGTCGTAGATTAAACAAACTTTCTTTAAAATCATACAAAAGTGCGAATTTTTCGGGATTCCGTTTAGCACACTTTCAATGGCGGGAGCAGAATCCTTAACTCTACTAAATCGTCCACATTTCATCCATCAGAAAATACGTGACGTCTGGCGGCCCTGGGACAGACTAAGTGGAGAGATCTGGGATCTAACACCATAAACATCGATCGACACGAACACATCGACGTCAAACATCGATGTTTTCCTGCGAACATCGATGTTCTTTCAACATCGATGAATATCGATCATCCCTATGCTGACCGACGCCATGTTTAATCTTTAAGCGCATGAACTCTATAATTTGTATTTACCTGTTACAAATAATAAATGAAAAGGTGAATTGGTGCAACAATATAGTTATCAAATTAGTGCTTTTCAGCGCCATAGATGCTACGACACCATGTTGTATTACGTGTATTTTAGATCTCCCTAACAAACCGAACGGGTAGGGATAAGAAATACTTCAGAAATTGTCCTGCGAGCTGTTGTACTCTACATGCTGAGGTCTTATTTTGTTATTCCCGGAAGCTTAGAGTCGTTATTGGTGAGTTCCTAATAGAATAATTGAGTTGTAGAGTTTACTGTTTTTATATTATGGAGCGGAGAACATCGTTCCCTTTTACAAACTAAAGTGCCTATGCCTATGCCCTAAAGGGAATGAAAATGCCTTAGTATTTGAATTTCTATGAAGAATCTAGGTTTATGCTAGGTACTGCGAGTTGCATACGTGATAAACCTAAAAATGTAATAGATCTTAGCAACGACGTCGAAATTCGCGTTTCGAAAGTAGGGCACACGGTTTTGTTGTTATTGTTTATTGTAGATGTGCATGTCGCAGTAGAAAGTATTAAAATATTGATTTATGGTCTCGAAATTGAATAAAAATATTGTTGTGGCAAAAATATTACGCATAAATATTATTTAAGCTAGCTGTATACATAATATACATTAGCGCCGCCATTTTGATTCTTAGCGCCTTACGAGGGGCAAGGAATAGGGGGCGGTGGAAGAAGTAAGATTAACTAATGTGTTCCTATGGTGCTGTCTGCCTATGAGTAGTAAGTAAGACCTTATTAACCTGTTTAACCCTTAGGCTAATTATATAGGCTGCAGCCTCGGGCGCGAGGAGCAAGGGGCGCTCTGAAATTATGTATTCACAAGCACTATTACTTAATTTCAACTAGACCGAGATGAAACACTGTCACTCAATGTACTTTGAACTG
This sequence comes from Ectropis grisescens, assembly GCA_017562165.1. Classification (NCBI taxonomy): domain Eukaryota; kingdom Metazoa; phylum Arthropoda; class Insecta; order Lepidoptera; family Geometridae; genus Ectropis; species Ectropis grisescens. The sequence continues at coordinate 9,520,826 of CM029767.1, read as the reverse complement.
AAAAAGCTAGCTTCGGTGTCCCTGATTTAGACGATTCAGATGGGCACACTCATAGGATCATGAAATGGAGGCAATAACTAACTAAATGTGAATAAAGCCAGTGGCCCAGATAATATATTTTTCTGCTAGTATTGAAGGTGTGCTTACGTTTGAGTTGTCTCATGTTCTGATGTGCTTGTTTAGACTCTATCCCATAAACTGGGCAAGAAACAAACTCGTGGAAGCTTGCTACCATGCAAATAGTGGCCAAAAAAAGTTGTGCTGCCCCTGTCAATTACAGTACCATCTCGGCCACATCCATATTCTACAGCACTATGGAATGGTTGTAAACCACAGGCTCCTGACATACCTAGAATCTAATGATCTCCACAGTGATTTTCAGCCTTCATACAGGTTTTACCAAAACCTGTCTACGAAGGATATTCTAGCGTACGTCGCTCACACCTGTGAAGCTATCGAGGCTATTTGGCACAACAGCCTCATAAGTAAGCTTTCTGCATATGGTTTATCTCCTGGTTTTAACAATCCACACCAATGGACTTTTTGAGGGATTGATCCATAGTGCTCATGGATGGCTGGGTCGGTGCTTTCTGCAACACTTTTTCTGCTGCATACCTACAGTCAATTGAAACCCGGTATCATTGGGTACGCAGATGACATTATCAATCATCGTAAAAAGTCACCTATCTAGAGGGTATCATTGGGTACGCAGATGACATTATCAATCGTCGTAAAAAGTCACCTATCTAGAGGGTATCATTGGGTGCGCAGATGACATTATCAATCGTCGTAACAAGTCACTTATCTAGAGCGAGAGCTAGTGGGCGAGCATCTGAAGTTGGCCCTTGTGGCAGTCTCTGAATAGATGCCAATCTGGCCAAGTTTAACGAGAGAAAAAACCAAGCGCGTGTGTCATCTGATTCCTACTTTTAGAGTTGTATCTGTTTTGGTTACTAACCATCAGCTTTTGAGCATTGCTTTGTCATCGATGCTCAACTTTGACTCTTTCATTGAGTCCAATAGCGAATATGCATGCATTTTTTTTATATTTTTAATTCATTTTTTACATTATTATAACACAATAAAAAATACAAATACTCTCTAAATGTTCAAATTGATTTTTAAAATAATATTTAAAACATTGATATAATTTGACCTGTTTAAACGCCGCTATCTTTCACGCGCCTGGCATGATGTCACAGGCCACGACCTGTGTTTGTTTACTACAAGTGTTGCAGTTACTTTGTACGAATTTTTGAGTTGTGCATAGTTGTGCTATATAATCAAACGACGGAAAAAGCTAAAAAAAATTGGTTGCCTGTAAAGTCGGTATACGGGTGAAAGTTTTACGTGACAACGACTTTGAGTGGTAAAATAATTTTACGGAAGGGACGCGTGCCTTTCACTTTTTATGTCTGTCTCTCTCGCTCTTAGGCGGGCTAACCATGCCCGAGTGGAAGGGACGCGTGCCTCTCACTCGCTCTCGTTGTGAGCGCATAACGTGAGCGGAGCGTAACGCAGTTTCTTGAAGTGTCACCCGGCAAACCAATTTATAAGACGTTGTCACGTCAAAAAACATTTTATAGGTATTGCCTTGTACCAAAGTGCAAAAATACTACTAGAAGTACACCCAGTAAAATATTTTTCGCTGTTCCAAGAGATGCAAAAACACGAAAACGATGGTGTAAAGTATCTTCAATATCGTGTTTACATTGTTGTTAAGATCACTTTAATGTAAGTATATTAAAAAAGGCAAACCCTAAGAATAACCGAGAATGTCATCAAAACTCTTTCCACAACTATAGATGAAAAACTCAAACCCCTACTAGAAGAAAATCAAGAAATGAAAAAAGAGATAATTATTTTGAAATCAATATAATATTATCTAATATATAAAATTCTCGTGTCACAGTTTTTGTTGCCATACTCCTCCGAAACGGCTTGACCGATTTAGATGAATTTTTTTATACTTATCCGGTATCTATGAGAATCGGCCAACATCTATTTTTCATCCCCCTAAATGTTAGGGGTAGTCCACCCCTAAATTTTTTATTTTATTTTTTAGACAAAATTTTTAATTTCTATTATTTTATGATACAACATACAAAAATACATACAATGCTCAATTTTTACCATGCTACGATCAACCCTTATTTTTTAATAGCCATTTTAGTAATTTAATCATTTTTCCTCTCCGGTCGAAAACTGATCAATCGTCATTTAATTAGTCATCCCCGCCAGTTGTCTACAGGTGTCACTTCTGACCCAGTAAACAGCACGATAATTTGGGGATCAAAAGTAGTCTATAGCATATATATAGTTAGTACACGGTAATCTCGGGAACTATCGGACCGATTTAAAAAAATCATTCACCGTTCTTTCATATGTACGTAATCCTTGAATGATGTAGGTTACATATATGTACCACGGCGAAGCCGGGCGGGCCGCTAGTAGAATATAAAATTCTCGTGTCACAGTTTTCGTTGCCATACTCCTCCAAAACGGCTTGACCGATTTTGATGAAATTTTTTGTGCTTATCCGGTATCTATGAGAATCGGCCAACATCTATTTTTCATCCCCCTAAATGCTAGGGGTAGTCCACCCCTAAATATATTTTTTTATTTTTTAGACAAAAATTTTAATTTCTATTTTTTTATGATACAACATACAAAAATACATACAATCCTCAATTTTCACTCTTCTACGATCAACCCTTATTTTTAATAGTCATTTTAGTAATTTAATCTTTTTCCTCTCTGGTCGAAAACTCCCCGCCGCTGGTCCCGCCAAATGTCTACAGGTGTCACTTCTGACCCAGTAAACAGCACGATAATTTGGGGATCAAAAGTAGTCTATAGCATATATATAGTTTGAACACGCTAATCTCGGGAACTACTGGACCGATTTAAAAAAATCGTTCACCGTTCTTTCATATGTTCGTAATCCTTGAACGCTGTAGGTTATATATATGTACCACGGGCGAAGCCGGGGCGGGCCGCTAGTAATATTATAGAATTGAATACAATACATGGAAAACGATATGAGGAAAAACAACTTAATAATACATAATTAAAAGAAACTGAAAAACACCCAGCAGATCTTATATATATGATACTAGAAATATTTAACAAAACAGGGGAACAAGCTAACTTGGAAAACTGGGAGAAGTTGGAAATCAGCAACATTCGAAGACTTGGAAAACCAACTCAAAACAAAACTAGACCTATTCTTGTCTCTCTCACCCTTGAATGGCGCAAAATGGAAATACTAAGGAATAAAAAGTATTTCCCAGAAAATGTCTATATCAGTGAAGATTTTTCAAAAGATACTTTAAATAAAAGGAAAGAGCTGAAAAAACAACAACAAGAAGAAATTAATAAAGGAAAACTAGCTTATATTCGCTATGACGTTCTTATAATAAAAGACAAACCCAACGACAAAAGAAAGCGGCAACCATCAATATCACCTAAGAATGAAGTGCTTGGTGAGGAGAAAATGACACCAGCTCCAGCAAAAATAAACAAACAAAAAAAAATTGAGCAACTGCACAGAGCTAGATCCAACTCACTGACTGCAGCAAGTACATGGTCCAAAGATAAAAACAAAACACAGAATATGGAAGAAACACAATCAAAAAACTAATAAACTTCGAAACACGGAATAAAGAAACAAGTTAGAAAAAGAAAGATATACATAGCAACCTTAAATTGTCTATCACTAAGAACAGCGGAAAAGCTCACGGAATTAGAACTAGCATTAACAGAAATAAACTGGGACATACTGGGACTAAGTGAGGTTAGGAGAATGGCCGAAGCCATTGAAGATCATGTGAACTACGTATTATACTATAAAGGACAAGTAGAAGGAAGTTATGGAGTTGGTTTCATAATAAAAAAACATTTAGAAAAATACATAGAGGAATTTAAAGGTATATCCGATAGATTAGCCATCTTGAACATAAGTTTACCTGGTTATGACAAAAAAAAAAAAATTACAAGAAACAAGTTAGAAAAAGAAAGATATACATAGCAACCTTAAATTGTCTATCACTAAGAACAGCGGAAAAGCTCACGGAATTAGTACTAGCATTAACAGAAATAAACTGGGACATACTGGGACTAAGTGAGGTTAGGAGAATGGGCGAAGCCATTGAAGATCATGTGAACTACATATTATACTATAAAGGACAAGTAAAAGGAAGTTATGGAGTTGGTTTTATAATAAAAAAACATTTAGAAAAATACATAGAGGAATTTAAAGGTATATCCGATAGATTAGCCATCTTGAACATAAGTTTACCTGGTTATGACAAAAAATGGTCAATAGTACAAGTATATGCACCAACAGAGCAAGCAGACGACACTATAAAAGACAAATTCTATGATGACCTTTCGATTGCTATCCAAAGTTGTCATAGCAATGTCCTAGTAATGGGAGATTTTAATGGAAGAATTGGCCAGCAACAACTTGGAGAGGAAAATGTGGTTGGAATATATGGGCATGGACAAAGAAGTAATAACGGAAAAAGAATGGTCAACATGGCGCTAGAGGGAAATTTATCATTCATGAACAGCTTCTTCAGAAAGAACCCCAAAACCAAATGGACATAGAAATCGCCTGACGGTTCTACCAAAAATGAAATAGACTACTTAGCTACCAATAATGTAAAAGCCTTCCAAAACATTGAAATTATTAACAGACTAAACTTTAATACCAATCATAGAATGGTAAGAGGGACATTATTTGCAGAGAAACCTAGAAATGGCAGAAAGAAAATCTACAATGCCTGAACCCTAATGATGCAAGAGAAAGAAAATAGTAACAATTATGCCACTAATTCCACTCAGAAAACATATAATACAGTAATAACTGAAATGTATAGAAACCATTAAAATAGCAACAAAAGTTACATTGAAGAAGATACTAAATTTCTAATGCAAAAACGAAAGGAGTTAATTAAGAAGAACAAAGACAAAGAAACGTCCCAAAATATAACAAATTTAAGCAAACAAATTGCAAAACATATAAAAAGAGATAAGGAGAAAAGAAGAATCCAAGTAATGAAATATCATATAAAAAAGACAGGTGGAGTGAAAAAAGCCTATAAAGAATTACTGGAGAAAAAAGAGTGGATAAATAAGACAGGTAAAATAGAAACTACTAGAAAAAACATACTACAGACAGCTACAGATTTTTAAATAAAAACTAGCTCCATTCAGCGGTATATTTACTTAAGGCTTACCTAAACTATTGGATGTCATTTTTATTTATTTACAGTATTATGATAAGTATTGTTCAATGTTGTAGGTTACAGTTGCATTTTACAGAGAACTATATTCGGACAACAATTTATCCGAGCAAATTCTGCTATATGACGAACAAGAAGAACAAGTACCACACTTCCTTGAATCTGAAATGGAACAAGCAGTAAAGACGCAAAAAAACGAGAAAGCTTCTGGGCCAGACTACATCACTAATGAAATGATCAAAATGACACTAAAAGAAAATATAAGCAACCTAACAGAACTGTTCAACCACATCCTGCAAACAGAAGAAATCGCAACTCAATGGACAGAGAGTATTATAGTACTTCTGCACAAGAAAGGAGATAGAAACGACATTACAAACTATAGACCAATCAGCTTGATGTCCAACATATGTAAGATTTTCTCTAAGCTACTACTTAAAAGAATAACTCAAACATTGGATGAACAACAGCCTAAAGAACAAGCAGGGTTTGAGCAGGATACTCAACAATAGACCACATACATGTCCTAAAACTAACTATTGAAAAATGCCAAGAGTATGGAAAACCCATGTATTTAGCTTTTGTAGATTACAACAAGGCGTTCGACTCTATAAAACATGATGTTCTCTGGAAGACATTAGCCGAGCAAGGTGTACAAAAGTAAAATATATATATAATAAGAAATGTGTACACCATCTGTAAAGCACGAATAAAGCTTGAGTCAACAGGAGACCTCTTCCCGATTACAAAAGAAGTGAGACAAGGAGACCCACTCTCACCGAAACTTTTCTCAGCCTATTAAAGAGTATATTTAGAAAATTGAGATGGGACGAGTTTGGAATAAATATTAACGGAGTCAAACTTAACCATCTAAGATTCGCAGATGACCTAGTACTGATTTCCAATGATCACAATTCTCTAAAAACAATGTTACAAACACTCGCCAGAGAAAGCAAGAAAGTTGGATTAACCATGAACAAATCAAAGACAAAGTTAATGACCAACAGACAAGAGCTAGCCATAGAAGTAGATCACGAAACAATAGAATACGTAAAGGACTAAATCTACCTCGGCCACCTCATTTCCTTTAGAGACCAGACAGACTTAGAAATAGAAAGAAGAGTGAATTCTGCATGGAAAAGGTATTGGTCTCTAAAGGAAATCATGAAGAGTATGTATATGTATGAGATGTTTCCCAGTAGCCCTAAAACGGAAAGTGTTCAACTTGTGTATACTTCCCTGCCTGACATATGCCAAACATGGGCACTATCAAATAAAAATCGACAAAAACTCAGGACTTGTCAAAGAGGAATGGAAAGAAGCATGCTAGGATACTCCCTGAAAGACCGGAAAAGAATAGGTGAACTAAGATCACGCACAAAAATAGAAGATGTACTCAGAGTTGTGAAGCAGTTGGAATGGAGCTGGGCCGGCCATTTGACAAGGGACAGTAGAGATAAGTGGACAAGGGCAGTGACAGAGTGGACACCACGCGAAGGCAAACGGAAAAGAGGGAGACAGAGCAGAAGATGGGAAGATGACATCAGACAAGTAGCAAGTTCCACCTGGACAAGGAAAACTTGGGACAGAGAAAATTGGAAGCAGCTGGAAGAGGCCTATGTGTCTAGACATGCTGAAATATAAAGTGTTTCGTTTTTTAATCTAAGTGTGAAATTTAATTTAACTTTTCAGCAATAAAGGCTTAATAATAATAATAATTAAAATTTGTACAGTTATCATAGTGTGAATTAGTCAGAAGTTCTGTATTATATCAAACATCAAGTAAGTACCTAGAAGGCAACTTGTTCATAAAATATACAGGAACCTACTTAACCTAATATATAGGTAGTACCTAACAAAAGTATTCACAACAAAAATATTTCACGTAATAAACTTAATGAATATTAATAACAATATGTATAGGCTATTTGTTCCAAATTATTTAATCATAGACAGTAGAGGAGCAGTTTCACGTTCCAATATTATTTATAGGTAAGTACTTCGGTACTGCTGATTGCATATACTTACCTATGCATAAAAACCTATGTAATAGATTGTGATTATTGTGAATTTTAATAATTAGTTTGCAGCTTTCACACCTTTGACCTCAGCGAACGCAAAATCTGGATTTGATGCAAAATATGCAGTTATCATGAATAAGTACATCTATTTTCGGTAGATTGTCCGATTGTGCTTAGACAAAACCACTTTCAGTCATCGTCCTATATGATTCCTAATATCACCAGAATGCTAATGCCAATCGAAATCACTACAAAAATACAAAAGAACACAACTTTTTTCTCAAACACTACTAGCTCAGTACGAACATCGTCGACACCGTTTAAATCAGATAACATGCCATGTGACGTCACGTTTTGTTTTGACCAATAGTGATGCGTTTCGCAAACTTGAATTTACCTCGCCTATTTTGCACTTTTTAAATAATATTTTCTATAATTAATAACTAACTAAATAATATAATAATTGTTTTGGCATAATGGCGGGACGTTCAGGATTCTATGAAAAAAAAATCAAGGCAATTTAAAATACATGCATATTCCCTATTCTAAATTACCTGCCTAAAAACTAGGCGTCCCCTCAAAAATGCAGAGGTACTTAAAGTCTGAATAAGTTGTACCAAGCAGAGATTCATACTTGTATTGGAACATTCAAGCTGGTACTTAGCCAAGATATGGCAAGTGGGCCTTGGAATCGCCTGAGAGACATAACCAAAAGGCAAACAATGAATGACAATAGGCTAAATCTGACTAAATGACTTCAATATCATGGCAAAATTGGAAGCTTTTATTGGGTTTTTAATTGGATACTCTCCAGAGAGTGTGCAAGTGCTTTTTGAATTGAAAATACCTTGCTTTTTGAAGTGAAAACTTCTTTTGGTGCACCACACACAGATTTTTCGTGGGCTGTGAATTGAGTTCAAACTTCAAGCTCATAAATGAAAAAAATCTACTGGTGAACTCAAAATCTAGAAATGTTAATGCAAATTGGCAGTCATAGGGACTGCTGATAAAAGTGAAATCTCATAACTCAGAATTTCATACCACTTTGGAAACTATGTGGATGAAACTGGAAGGCGCTGCTAGTCTTGAATATCATCAAAGCATTTTCGTCTAAAAAGTCTTAGCATGGTCATCTAGAAATGTGTTCCGATATCACCCGAACATTTCTATCATTTACATGTGACGATGAGCTTTCTTTCTCAGCCCAAGAAAAATCTGTGTGTGGGTGCACCAAAAGAAGTTTTCACTTCAAAAAAGTGATTTGCCACAGTAAGTTCGAATGTTGTGCTGAATAAAGGACATTATTGCTTGCAGATCTATTTGGAAACTTTTATAGGAACAATACTAACAATGTTCCCACACTAGTCATAGGCCAACCTGGCAAAGGCGCGCCTGCGTAATCATGAAGGCGTGCCTTTGCCAGGTCGGCCTAATAAGTAGTACATTAGTTTTGACTTTGTTCACTAGTGTGGGGTTCACATTGTTAGTATTAAGTACCTATAAAAGTTTTAGCTAGACTAACTAGTCTAGCTAGGGTGGTTGGAACTCTAAATCTTAACCTTATGGATTGTATTATGCTTCTTTCCAGATTGTCTTCAATTTTATAGTGCTTATAATCCAATATGAATGGTGACCATGCTGATATGGATGAGCCAATGAGTGAAATGGATGGTGAGACTGATCCAAATAAACAAAACAATCAGTCAGATCAAACAGACTCAAGTCAGTATGTACCAAATAAACTTGAACATTTGACTAATGGCTTGAGCTGCCAAAATAGCACTACATCTGCTATCCATGATAATGAAGAATCTGGAGATGAAAAAACCATTGAAAAGTGTATCAATGGACAGAATGGCAAATCTGGAATAAGTGAGCATGGTTTTTCAGAAAATAAAACTTGTGACGAAGAAGACGAAGAAGAGAAGAGTTCTAATGACACTGATTCTCTAAAAGAAGATAAGTCACGGGCTGATAGTAATAGTAATCAATGCAAAAAACTCTGAATCTATGGCTTGTACAAAATCTATTGATGAGACTGATTCACAAGAAATGCTGGAGATCAGTGATAAAATTGAAGATAAACTTTTAATAACTGTTGAACACCTTTCCAACAATGATTCCCAAGAAATATTACCTGGTAACAGTAATCAAGATTCAGAAAATACAAATAATAGTGATAATAGTTTGGATTCTCATGAAGTGATGAAAAGTGAAGAAAATAAAATAATTATGTTGGAAGAGAAAGTCACTGCAAATAGTCGAGAATCAACTCATGACTCTGAAGAAGAATCTTTTCAGTATGTAGATGATGCAGAGGACCCAATATCCAGTAGCGACCCCAAGAACCTAATAGACAAAATTGACAACAAAAGCCCAGGAACTGGCATGTTCAAAATTGTAACTGTTGATAGATGCTATGTAAGTACCTAGAAGTATGTTTAAAAATCATGTATTTGAAATGGGACATCAGTGCATGATTGTACATCACCATTTGGATTAAAAAATTAGAAAAAAAATGTATCTTTATCAATGTGGTTGTCTGTTATAAAAGTTGCTTGTCACAGATGAAATGTAGATCTACTCAAACTCAGTTTTAGTTTGCAGTTTATTCTTATAACATTAAAACCAGGATGATTGAAAGCTGATCAAAATTACAATTGTAACATCTTTTAGGCATTAAAGACATTCCTATAACCAAATACAGCATTTTGAACTCTGCTTGTGTTAGAGTTTAGTACCTAGCTTAGCTTTGTTAAAGCTTTTTTGGTTTATCATGTTTTTGGGAAATTATTTTTCAACACAAATTAATATTAAGGTAATTACTATTACTATACTTAAATTTAATTAGTAATTACCAAATAACTATTAAGGACTTGAGAATATGAAAAAAAAATCATCTGGACCAGGGTCTTGTTTTGGGATGGCCCGATTTCTCACCTGAGCTATTATAATAATATATAAAAAAGGCTTTTTTAAATGCCAAGAACCTACACAACCGCGAAGTATGCAGTCTCAGGGATTATTTCCGCAACAGCGAGTCCGGGATGCATCGCGATGTTGTGGCAGTTGACAGAAGCTTCACGCCTCTTTCACTGGCAAACGAGAACTGGCGTAAACCATCGGTGCTCAGCACTGATGATCGCAAGGAAGTGTGGAAGAGCAAGGAGCTGCACGGGCGATTCTATCGGGCCCTAACGGGACCCGATGTGAATCTGCTCGCGAAATGAATCGGTGAACTGGCTACGCTTCGGGGACCTCTTCGGAGAAACCGAGGGTTTTGTTTGTGCAATTGCAGACGAGGTTATCAAGACGAACAATTACCGGAAATACATAATGAAGGACGGTACGGTCGACATTTGTCGGGCATGCCGCCGTCCAGGCGAATCTCTTCGTCATGTTATTTCCGGTTGTTCGCATCTTGCTAACGGCGAGTACTTGCACAGACATAACCTAGTAGCCAGGATCATCCACCAGCAACTTGCTCTTCGACACGGCCTTGTCGAGTCCGAGGTGCCGTACTATAAGTACGCACCTCTGCCAGTTCTCGAGAATGGTCGTGCGTTGCTCTACTGGGACCGCTCTATCATCACGGACAGGACTATTGTCGCCAATAAGCCTGATATCGTGCTGGTAGACCGGTCTCAACGTCGGGCTGTGATCGTCGATATCACCATACCACATGACGAGAACCTCGTGAAAGCTGAGAAGGACAAGCTTAGCAAGTACCTTGACTTGGCTCACGAGGTTACCGCCATGTGGAATGTTGATTCCACGATCATAGTCCCCATAGTCGTGTCGGCAAACGGCCTTATAGCGAAAAGTCTCGACCAACATCTCAAGAGACTTTCGCTAGATGGTTGGATCAAGGGTCAGATGCAGAAGGCGGTCATCCTTGACACAGCGCGCATCGTCAGGAGGTTCCTCACTCTGCAGCCCTAACCACCGGTAGCTTGGGCCCTGCCCCCGCTGCTGGCGGCAAACTAGGTTTAAGTTTTTATAATGTTTTTATGTTGTTTTATATATCAATATTGTAAAAACTTAGGCTTAAGAAAAGAAATAAATACGATATAAAATATTAATTAAATATTAGTTGGTTTGGTAGGGCCTTTTCTTTACTTAACCTCATTATTGGGCCATTGTGCGTGACTCATACTTCCTTTTTTCTACTCCAACATGACACCTACGGCCTAGGCCGTCGAAGGCAAGCATATCATTAAAGTTGCGATAGGCATCCAGGACAGATGATGGAGATTGGAGAAATTCTGCCTGTTGATCTGCCACACTGCTGAATTCCATAAGTACATGCTGTGGCGTTTTCTTTTTCCTCCATGCAATATAGGACAGTCTCTTACACCTATGGTAAATATGTACTTATTTAAGGGACAGTGAGTTGTGATCTGATGAGGTTATGCCAAGTTCTTTCGATGCTTTTGGAGCAACATTTGTTGTTTGCCTGCATCCTTCATTATTATTCTATTCTGTTAAATGGGTTTCTTCTGTATTTCTGCGCAGCCATGTTTTTTTTTTAAGCCTGAAGTTTAGGCATTTGTGGTTCCGGTCCATATACTGTTATCTTTGCTCCCCTTTTAGCCAGTTTATCTGCTGTGTCGATACCTACTGAGTTGCTGTGTCCTTTAATCCATTGGACCTTACTTTGTTTGTACCTGCTATGGATTGGAGTGCATTGTGGCATTCCAGTTAAAGGGCAGAGGTTATAATGTTATTTTAAAGGGCTTAAAGCACAGTGGCCCTGTCAGAGTAAATTTTGATATTTAGGTCTCCAACATCTGGCTGTAACTGCCTTGGTGATGTCGATACATTCTATTTGTGAAATTTTGTGTTTAAGTTGCTTAACATGATTGATATCTTTATGTTTAAGTCATTTGAGAAGACATTGGCCCCTTGTACTGCTTGTGGTTTTGGAGCCATAAATATGTATTTATCCTAGTGAAATGACACAGTGACATGCCCTGGGGGGAAGTGCTCAAAATGTAGTCTATTTTGTATTTCACTTCAGATGATATGGAGAGTTTGGTGTTAAATAGTTTTGGTAGTGTAGTTCTGGTAACTTCTGGTAACCAACCAAGTTCTGTTTTCCTTTGTTTTACTTACAGTTGATATTTGTCACACCATTTTTCTACAATCTGAAGAGCTGAATGCATAACTTAATATAGCATATTTTCAGCGCTCCTGCATATCAGTATTGTTAGGTCATCTGCATAACCAATAGTAGTGTACCCTTTCTCTAGGACACTCCTTTGGGGGCATCCTGTGACTATGTTTGCCCTTGTAGTAGTATTTATCACTATCTGGATCACCCTATTGCTGACCAGTTTGTTGATCCAGTTCTTAATGACTAGTTCTACCTTGACTATCCGGAAGGCGAGGAACTTCTACACGCGGTTCTCACCCCCTTGAGCAGTGCGTATAGAGGTTGGGGAGAGGGACTAGAAGACATGGGATGGTTGCTCAACTGATATGTCGGCCAAGTAAAATTAAGTCTAAGGCCTAAGTCATCGTCTTCCAGATGAGGGTCCTTCATGAGCACTCTGATTAGCAGGCTCAGTGGACGGACAAGGGTCGCGATGCGGCCATAAAGGCGGAACCGCTCCTATCTCTAGCCTCAAGGAAGGTGTTAGTTAAATATATAATCATATTCTAGAGATATTGTTGTAGTTTTTCATGGCTTGAAAACTGTGGTAAATGGACGTTTTTAAATATGAAACCTAGCTAGTGTAATTTATCATCCTCAAATCCTATGCATATTAAATTTCATGAAAATCCTTGAGCCACGGTGGAAATTCAGAATACAAATATATGTGTTACGTGATTAATGCAGGCATTATTGTGCAGTAAGTTCTATACTAGAACGAGTATCTAAAGCTGCACTAGTAGGCTCATATCAGATTTGGCTGGGCAGGGAGAGAAAAACGAGTAGTGAAGGTGAGTGTTGATGTACGTCAGAAAGGGGCCCCTTAAACCTACGCCCGAGTCACAAGTCTCGGTATCTACTCGAGTTTTCTCTCTCTGCCACACGATGGACCCTGCACCCGCACGCTGAATCCATGGAATGCTAAGAAGATCGTCTCAATGCCTGGTCACTATCCATAATGTCTAGTTCTATCGGGCAAAGTGACTAATTACTATTTAAACTTCAGTATTTATCATATTGCTATATGACAATTTTATTATAAAGCTAAGTTGATTATAATTTTTGAGTTTCTAAATAACCAAATGGGGCCAGTTAGATGACTTAGTACCCAGATCGAAATCAGAGCACCCGACTCTGTGTAGTCTTGTTGCTACTACCTCCAGAGTGTACCAAAAATGTGGGAAATTTGACTCCAGGTGGACTCCTCCACCTGGAGTCAAATTTCTGTGATAGACCCTAACTGACTGCACAAAAAAATAGTAATTAAATATGTTTGAATAACTATGCCCAAAAGGTAAATAAATAATGTTGGTGGACAGTTCACATACGTCACCATCTGAACCCAAACTAAGCAAAGCTTGTACTATGGCGGCCAGATAGCTGATAAAATACTGATATAGTTGTAAATACATACTTATTACACGTAGCAACATCCAGCACAGTACAAAAATTTGAATTCATCTCACAAATATTTTAACTGGGTGGGAATCGAACCCACAACCCTCAGCTTTGCAGCAGAGTCACTACCCACTAAGCCACGAGGCTAGGTGATGTGCGTTGTGTATAATGCCTGGTCAATTTGATTGTTTGTTAGCAAGTAAGATACGTCCAGCTTTTTTTTATACGTCCATGGTACTCAATGCGTATCAGTATTGCACCGGTGCGAATTCGGTGCGGGTCGCTAGTTATAAATAAAGTTAGGGCTAGCCAAGTTTATTCTATTAATAAAAATAAATTTTAGAAAGTTGACACAGTATTTTTTTTTCCAGGAATCGGACGAGGACTCTACAGATAGTTCCAGATGGGATGATTCATCAAGACCAGGCAAAATAGTAAATATTGACTTGGTGGAATCATCTCCTGACAGAAATGCAGTTAATATAGGTTCAAGAGAATCATCACCAGACTCCCAGAGATCACCTCAAAAATGATATTGTCATGGTAGATAGTGCACAAGGACAAAAGAGGAAAAAAAGTAACCCTTTTGAGATTGATCATATCAAACAGAGTGATGTAATCATCCTAGATGCTGATCAAGTATTCAATAGGGATAAAAGTCCTGTGATTCATGAAATATGCAGTGATAATTCTGATAATGATGACTGTGTTGTTACCAGTGTTGAAAAAATTAAGACAACTAAAAAAAATGTAACCACCACTGAGCTAAGACGCAGCAACAGAGTCATTAAACGCAAAAAATATAGTGATGATTTTGATGACACTGGTTTTGGTAATGGATCTGATGTAAAGCTTGTTTCAGAAGATCCACTACAAACAAAACAAAGTAAAGTTAGAATCATCCCTAAACTTCCTGCTATAACAATAAAACCAACAAATAATAAAATAATATGTAATAAAAAAGGCAATATGTCAACCAGTCAATCCTTTTCTGGTAAAAATCTCAATACAACTAAATCTAATCTCAGTATAACTAAATGTAAAGTCAACCCAGTTTTGGTTCAAAATGTTTTTTCAAAAGCCGATTAAAAATAAAGTTACTCCTACAATCCCTGTTACCACAAAGAGCACTGAAGAAAAGGAAATGCCTAATCAAGTCATTCAGCCAGAACCTTTACTGCCTACATTAACAGATGACATGTTTGTTGTGGAAGCACCTTCATTCATAGTTCCTTATGTTTATGAAAAACCAGCAGTTGTGCCATTCAAGGCCTATGTTGAAAATTGGGGTAAAGAAATTGAAGAGCAAAAGCTCAAAGAAGAACAAGAGTTACTAGAAAAAAAGAAAATTGAAAAAGAAAAAGATAAGGAAGAGAGAAAGCGAAAACGGGAACAAGAATCAGAACATGAAGGGGCATCAAAGAAGACCAGAGCAGATAAATCTGAAAGAAAAAGTAAGATTAAAAATAAAATAATAGTTTAACAAAACTAGAAAAACACGTTTTATCAATATATTGGTTACTTCTAGACCATCGTAGACCGCATCGTCATTTAACATCAGGCGAGATGGTGGTCAAGTGTGAACATATGAATCTATACCTATATATTATAGGTTTGTAATGGTACGAGGGTAATTTGAAAAGTTCTTCTTCTTTATTTTTGGCTTCCATTTGGTGGTATGACCATAATTTCGCCAATGTCTTGTGTTTCAACTGGATATTCTTTTGGAATTTGGTCGGTATTCAGATTTGATAACAGTAGCTCTTGCAGTTGGTTGGTGTAGTAAAGTATTGTTTGTTAATGATTAGTAGTTATATATTTACTACATTAAACCTCTGCAATGGACAAACACAAAGTTAACGTCACAAGATATACATATATAGGTATGAATACAAATAAAAATACAAACCTTCACACTTATAATAGTGATTATAGTTTGATATTATTACTTTTAATATATTTACTGAGGACATACACAAACACTGGACAACTGGTTGCCACTTAGCTTAGCTTGCACTGTTTTAGCAAAAAAAAAAAAATTAGGTGGCAAACATTTTTTTACAAATTAAGAGGTCATAGCCGCCTTGGACGCCTATTTTGACGAGTTAGACGAAGATTTTTTTTAAACGGGTGTCCGAAGCCTTACCGGGTCGATGGAAAATTTGTTTTGAGCTCGGAGGAGAGTATGTTGAAAAATAAAAATAAACTCAAAATCGTGTGGTTTCATTAAGTATGTTAGGCTAAGAACTTTTCAAATGACCCTTGTACCTTGAAACCTAATTGTAGTCAAAGTTCATTACAAGACTTTTCTGAATACAAACAAAGCTATGATACAATGTTCTATCATAAAGTTCTAGTTTATAACTTCTGGCTCCATCATCAGATCAGCTTGACAGTACTATATTATTGTATTGTCATCAGAACTACATACAGCTGCCAATTTTCATACTCTACGATCCTTGGAAGATGATTAAATTAGTTAGATTTCATTACATAGTTACATAAGGTTGACTTAATAAAAGAGTATTAATTAGAATCTACCTGCTACTTTCTGCTCATCTGCTGTAAATTATTCTTTGTCATTGTGTTATTATTATATATGGAGTCACACATGTACAAGGTTATCTTCAACATGGCTTTAATGGTGAAGAAAAACATTGTGAGGACAGCAGTATATTCCCAGAAAGGCTTTTTTTGGGAAACTGCCAGTTGGCCTCAAGTGGTATGTGCTGCTTACTGCATTGCATTGAGATATTTTATATCCTACTCCAATAAGTTTACAAACATGAGCTTAAGTAATTATTTGGTCAGAACCTAACAATTACTTAAGATAATATGTTTTGTCCTACACAATAATTTCTTTACATTTCAGAAGGAAGACGTAAAAGGAATGACGAAGATGATGTTTCATGGGATGGGTCAAGTTCTGAAGAATCTGATGATGAGTCAATAAGTGATGATGAATACGAAATTGTAACCACTGCTGCTGGTGTCCAACCAAAAGTGGATAGCTTCTTTAATATGGCTCTTGGAGAATTCTTTACTGGCATAGGGACAAAACTTGTTCAAGAATATGTACAAACTGATTTGCTTCACCAAGAAACTCATAAACTAAAAAGAGAAATGAAATCAGGACATGTAACCAAAAGCAGGGCTCTCTCTGTAGCACTACTGACAAATGATTTGCAATTGAGTAAAGCAACCAATGCCCAATATAAGTTTGAACAAAAGAAGTGTAAATTTTGCAGTTTCAGAACAGAATCTGAATTGGTTTTGCAACATCATTTGGAGACACCTCACATGAAAAATAATGAATATCTTTGTAATTTTTGCTCATTGGTGATGCCGAATGCAATGAATATGCTGTTTCATATGGATGAGCAGCACGGAGTGAAAGGGAAATTAGAACGTGCACCGGCGCCACACCAATGCACCAATTGTTCATTTGAGGACCATGGAAAGAGCAAGTTGGGGCGGCACCTCACAACATGTGCTAAAAAATTTAAACCTGAAACAAATTTAGCGCCACCTATTGATTGGGAACATCCTGCTAAAATACCCAAGGTATTTAAATAAATTACTTTAAAAAAATTATAGACTTTAAAAAAGGTGGAGGAGAACCTCCACCTTTTTTTAAAGTCTGTATTTTTTTATGTTTGTCACTTCGAACTTTCGACTGGGTCAACCGATTCTGATAATTATATTTTATTCGCAAGGGTAGACTTTCCATAATTAAATCGAAATCGGTGGAGGAGTTTTTGTAATATCCACAAATATTGTTTAATTGATCTGATGGATTGCTTCAAGTGATCATTTTCCATTAGATTATAAAAAGTAATTTGAAGAAATGTTAAACCGCCATAATGACAATTGAATGTTTTAGTTATCACAACCGCGGCCGGCTATGTATCAGGCGCCTCAGACGCCGCGAATCCCCATGGGATCTGGAACTGGCACGGGGCGTTTCCCTGTCACCAATGCGCTAACACCTCGTCAGTTCCGGCCAGTTAGACCTTTACATATTAGAGGGACGATCCTCAGGCCCCGGACGACAGCTGCTTACAATGCACTGGTAACTATTGATCTATTTACTAATATTAATATTGGCACACACACTACACACTTATAATATGCACTTATTATACACACTTCTGATACACATTTTTTTAATATTGGTGGACAATTCACACACAACAACAACCGACCCCCAAACTAAGCAAAGCTTGTCGTATGGCGGGGCGATAGCTGATATAATACTTGTATTATAGTTTTAAATACATACTTATTATACATAGAAACACCCAAGACATAGTACAAATATTTGAATTTGTCATCGTCACACAAACATTTGCACTGGGCGGGAATCGAATCCACGACCCTCGGCTTCGCAGGCTTGCACTACCACTAATTATGAATATTTTGTCCCGGGAAAGCTTATTGATTTAGCTCAACACGATGATACGTATACAATAAATATTCGTATCTCTTTCACGGCTGTCATTTATTATTTACAAGCAGTGCCCAGCGGTTTCACACACGTAGTTTCCGTTCCCGGTATGTAACCTATGTGTTAAAGTATAAGTATAAAAATAACCTATGTGTTAAATTATAAGTATAAAAGAAACCTATGTGTTAAATTATAAGTATAAAAGTATCCTATGTGTTATTCCTGACTATAATCTAACTGTGTTCCAAATTATCGTTTAGTAGTAGTAATTTCGTATATTATTTTATCGTATCGCAAATCGGATGTAAAAGATACACAAAGACAGTTCGGAAACCTGTTAAAAAATACATCTGTTTGCGACTAGTGTTGTCCACGATGAGCTTTTACATTGTCGATTGTTTGTTGACTTGTGAGGAAAAAAGGTACGTCATGTGCACTAGTGCCGTCAACAGAAATAAATCATGTTTGTGGATACATACTGGTATTCTCAATGACTTAGATCTATTATATGAATATATAATTATGGATAGCAATTCGATTTCAACTTACCTTGGCTTAAATACCTTTCATTCATGTCATGATGTCACTATAAAACGATTGTTTTTATCGATACTCGTGACGTTACCGCTTTATCGAGCACTAGCGTAAACAAACAATTTACTATTTAACACATTTTTATCACAAATTCTGTAGTAGTGTAGTCTGTTTAATGACGAATTGTACGTAAATGTAACAATAGAAATATATTTATAGATTAACAATTGTAACCATCGTTTTCTGAGCCGGTTACTAACAGAAATTAAAATATGGTTAAAAACTTTCAATGACAAAATCGTATTTATCTGTGAGAAAAAAAACTACGTTTTAAAAAAAAACCGGCTTCAAAACCACAAATAGGCACCCAAAAGCGAAAAATAGGCCACAAAAAGGCGAATTTTATTTTTTACAATTCCCAAATATTTTATAATGCTTATCTATCAAATTTGACTAGTAGTATCCTATTATTATGAATGTCAATGTTTGGATGTTTAGATGTTTGTTGCTCAATCACGTCGTAACGTATGAACGGATCGGGCTGAGAATGAGACCACAGTTAGGTCAGTTACTTTATAGTGTAAAAGTGGGTAGGTGTCAAAGTGCAAACATTGTTTTTTAACACTCATTAAGTTTAATTGTCTCTAAAATAGTAAAAGTTTATTTCATTGTGAGTTTTATGCCTTAATGTAGTTATTAATAATACTTGCCTGCCTGTGAGTGTTATCTCTTAAACCCATACACTGTGAAACAAGATATTTGCAACTAATTATTTAACCGCACTTATAACAACAACATGGACACAATTCAGCAGTCTCTTCAACAAATGATGACCTCATTTCACCAGCGCCTTGACTCAATAGAGGTACAGCTTCCAAGTCCCACTTCACGCAGCCCAGATGGTTTGTCTGCAGAATTTGCTTTTTAAAGCCTTTGTTGTCACCACTTTCCGAAGCGTTCAACAACAAATAAGTATACTGGCGCAGCAAGTTGATGGTATTGAGATGAGGTCACGTCGAAAGATGTTACTTGTACATGGCCTCCCTGAAGAGAAGGATGAGAAGACAGGTGAATTATTGGTTAAGGTAATAGCAGAGCGTCTGAAGATAGCAAGTTTTTCACTCTCTGACATAAACAGGTGTCACCGTATGGGTCGATTTGCTGCAGATAGGGCACGGCCTGTGGTGTTTAAATTGAAGGACATGTCTCTTCGAGATAAGATATGGATGGCAAAAAGTGGTCTTAAGGATTCGGGCATTACATTGGCCGAATTCTTAACGAAAACTCCTATTTCCTGTCCTATTTCCATCCTTCCTTTTCTTTCCAAAGTTTTAGAACGTCTCATCCACCAACAACTTTCCTCTTACCTTACCAAGAACAATCTCCTCAATCCATTTCAATCTGGTTTTCGTACGGGGCATAGTACTACCACTGCTCTTACAAAATCACCGACGACATACGAGATGGGATTGGTCACTGTAAACTGACTGTACTAACGCTACTGGATTTCAGCAGTGCTTTCAACAATGTTGATTTCGACATTTTGTTGGAAATTCTTCGCTCTCTTAACATATCTCCATCGGCAATTGAATGGTTTCGTAATTACCTGTTGGGACGCCGACAGCGAATCAAAATCGATGACTCTTACTCCTCATGGTGTAGTGTCACTGCCGGTGTTCCACAGGGCGGCGTTTTATCTCCTTTGCTTTTTGCAATTTTCATAAATGCTATCTCAAAACAATTAACTTCTTCCTACCATCTGTATGCAGACGATTTACAAATTTACACTCAAGCATCTCCTGAACAATTGCATGAGGCCATCAACGCTACTAATACAGATTTAAATAGCTTACTAATTTGGAGCAAATCATTTGGCCTCACAGTGAATCCAAAAAACACAAACTATAGTTATTGGCAGCTCCCGAATGATTTCCAAGATTGATTGGTTTCACCTACCACAGGTGATTTTCGACGATACTCCCATCAAAATTAGTGAAGTTGTTAAAAACCTGGGTATTATTATGGATCGAAATTTTTCTTGGGGTCCTCAACTGGCAGAGGTTAGTCGTAAGATATTTGCCTCAGCAGCTTCTTTGAGAAGACTCCGAAATTTTCTCCCGATTACTACTAAAACTGCGCTTGTAAAATCTCTTCTTTTCCCTATATTGGATTACGCTGACGTTTGCTATCTGGATTTAACCGAAGAGCAATTGAACAAACTTGAACGTTTGCAAAACTTTTTCATACGGTTCATATTTGGCTTACGAAAATATGACCACATTTCTGAATTTCGCCGTAAGCTCAAATGGTTATCTGTCCGTCTTCGCCGTAACGCTCACATCCTCTTTTTCCTTTATAAAATTTTGTTCAACCCTACCACTCCCTTATACCTGAGAGAGAGGTTTCATTTTGTTGAGCCTAACTCCCAACCTCTTCGCTCCACTCGCGTCCTTAAACTTAGGTTTCCCTCTTCTACTCATGCAAACCTTTCCTTTTCCAAATCATTCACAGTACAAGCTGTTTTGCTGTGGAATGATCTTCCTCTCACTATAAGACAAGCTAAGTCCCTTCCCATTTTCAAAAATCTTGTTTACCAGCATTACATTTCCTCTTCTTGATTGGTACGCTTATTTCATTGATTTTATATTTATACTTTATCGTTATATTCATTTATGATATATATTATATACTATATATTGATATGCTATGTATGTATGTATCTAATTATATATGGATGTTTTTGTATATTTTATGTACCTATATGTAATATTGTATTATATGTATTTATCTAAGTAATTACCTAAGCTGTGTCAATTTGCTTATGAGTATTATACATTATTTATGTATTTTGGCACTATGTATATTTATTGAATTACACCACCTACAGTACACGATTTCTACTACTATTAGTTTATTCATAGGTTGCCTGGAAGAAATCGCTTTAAGCGATAAGGCCGCCCTTTGCTCTGTATAATTTATTATCGTTTTACTTAGTTCTAAGATTTATGGTGTAAATTTGTGGATGTAATAAAGAATTATATTATTACTAGCGACCCGCCCCAGCTTCGCCCGTGGTACATATATATAACCTACAGCGTTCAAGGATTACGAACATATGAAAGAACGGTGAACGATTTTTTTAAATCGTTCCAGTAGTTCTGAGATTAGCGTGTTCAATGTATATATAAGCTATAGGCTACTTTAGATCCCCAAATTATCGTGCTGTTTACTGGGTCAGAAGTGACACCTGTAGACATCTGGCGGGGATAACTAATTAAATGACGATTGATCAGTTTTCGACCAGAGAGGAAAAATTATTAAATTACTAAAATGGCTATTAAAAAATAAGGGTTGATCGTAGAAGGGTGAAAATTGAGAATTGTATATATTTTTGTATGTTGTATCATAAAAAAATAGAAATTAAAAATGTTGTCTCAAAAATAAAAATAAAATTTTTGGGGTGGACTACCCCTAACATTTAGGGGGATGAAAAATAGATGTTGGCCGATTCTCATAGATACCGGATAAGCACAAAAAAATTCATCAAAATCGGTTAAGCCGTTTCGGAGGAGTATGGCAACGAAAACTGTGACACGAGAATTTTATATATTAGATTATTATAGTCTGGAAAAACACATATCCTACTTTTTATGCCGGGAAAATAACGGGAAGGGTAAACTACCCGAGCAAAACCGCGGGGTGGTGCTGGAACATATGCACTGTGACAAATTTCAAATAAAGTTGATGAATTTTTTAAATTGTAATTATCTTGAAGCACTGAAATTCTTTTTTTTTCAATCAAGAGTGACGAGACGGCATGATATGTCCCTGATGGTAAGCAACATGCCTGCCACATAACAGCACAGTGGCATGCAGCTTGAACATGAGTCAAAATCATTACCTAGCTCTGCACTGCGCTCGTCACCCTAAGATCTAAGATGTTATATCTCTAAGCCCTGTAATTTCTCTGGAAACATCGCCCTTCAAACCGGAACACAGTAATGTTTGCACATTACTTCTTGGCGGTAGAATAACTGGCAAAGGTGTGGTACTCCCCCAGGCGGACTCTGCCAAGAGTCCTACCACAACTTTTAAGTATTTACTGTTTTTAAGTATTTAGTGTTGAATTATTTCCAGAACTCCAAAAGGCTGCCTAACTGCGGGTACGTAATAAGTACGGCGCCGCGACTGACGGCTCCGACCCAGCCGTTGAATCCTAGCGATAAAGACGTTGTCATGTGCGAGATCTGCGATGGATACATAAAAAACCTGGAGAAGCTCCGTGTCCACATGGCGTGGATACACAAAGTCAAAATTCATCCAAGGATGATAAACAACCGACCACCCCTCAACTGTCAAAAGTGTCAGTTCAGGTTAGTACAAAAATATATTTCGTTATCTATATTGCAGTCTCTTTGCAGAGTCCGCCTGGGGGACAGTGTCTACAGTGTCAACAGTTCGGTGATTACGTGCAACCGAACTACTGACTTTAAAAAGTTTCAGTAGATTGGTTAACCAAACTAACAACCGGACTACTGACACTACTCGAAAAATACAAAAAGAAGTTTTACTCCTTTCATTGAAAAACTGTGTTACCCAGATTGTATGATGGTAAGCAACGCCCATAATAGCACAGTGTCATACAGCTGTTTGAATATGAAGAATTCAAATCCGTCTATCATCCATAAATAGGTGACGAGTGTGATGTAGTGTTCTGACACAGCCAACAATCAATAGGACAGTGGCTTGAACCTATTCGAAACTATCACTGGCAAATTACTGGCTAGCACTACACTGCGCTCGTCACCTAGATATTATGTAAGATGATTTTGACGTGACAACGTCTTATAAATTGGTTTGCCGGGTGACACTTCAAGAAACTGCGTTACGCTCCGCTCACGTTATGCGCTCACAACGAGAGCGAGTGAGAGGCACGCGTCCCTTCCACTCGGGCATGGTTAGCCCGCCTAAGAGCGAGAGAGACAGACATAAAAAGTGAAAGGCACGCGTCCCTTCCGTAAAATTATTTTACCACTATTTTTGAAGTTCCTTATCGCGCGTTGTGAAAGGGGGCTAGACGGCAAAAATTCATACGAAAAGTTGTCACTTTTTGCCATTGTAAGCTGTGCGGCGTCGCATCTCTATCTGTCTCTCTCTCTCTCTCTCTCTCTCTCTCTCTCTCTTATAGAAAGCAAGCCAGATGTTTTCATTTCTATTTCGCATTGAACAGTGTGGTGTCGCGACGATTATTTTTGTTGAGTGTATACAGGTTTTTTGTAATTAATAAATAATAAAAAATAATAATAATTCCTTCACTAATTAATCGAAAGGAACTTCGTTCCATCCGGGTGTCCCTTGACACCTTTAAAGTTCTTTTTTTTACACATTTCTAGGATAAGGAGAAGAAGAGGAAAATAAATAGGAGGGAGTTGGGTACATTTAAAATCTAATTCTAGTACTCGTCTGTAGAGCCCATCACTACCGGTTGGGACTCCGCTAGTAATCGACTCGACATCGAGTGTTTGCCTAATTGCCTTTTGCCTAAGCTGCCTCCTTCCAGCCCAGAGCCTCCACAACAGCCGCATTTCTGTCCCTGATTGCCATCTGTAGGTTGAAATCTCGGATGGTCTTCGGTGATGCAGCCCACGCTCTCCGCACGAACCGACCGATGGCGTCGTCGGTGTCGTCTGCGTAGTATGTGAAGGTCCCCGTGTGCCGTGAGATTACAATAATCGCATGGGGCACGCTCTCGTGCAGCTTCATGTTTGCCTTGGTTGCGATTACCGACTCGTATGTTAGTCCCTGAGTTTCATGGATGGTAAGGATGCGTGACCCTGTGCCTGACCCATAACCCTGTTTTGTCAGGGTCTCCTTCTCCTCTTGTGTGTGAACTAAAAAGAGGGTGTTGGGTATTTGCGCTCCCTTATATCTTCTCTGCTCTAGGGACTTTATACGGGACGCTGAGGAGTACATACCGGAGTATATTTCCCTCAGTGAAGAAGCCATGGTTCTCACTCTGGTTTTGACCAGGTTTCCGATTCGGTGCGATAGCTTTTCCTTTAGATCTTTTGCTGCCTCAGTTGTTGTAGTGATGATGGCGTCCTTGTCCACGTCAAAGTGTCTAATCACCCATGTTGTTTTTCCACATCCTGGAACTCCGTTGTACCCACTGTATTCTCGGTACCTCCCAATTTTCCCAACCTGCTTTGACGTTTCCGTTCCTTCGATGGTCTTGGCCATCTCTAGGAGATATCTCATATCTAAGATGATTTATCCCTACGCTTTGGAATTTCACTGGAAACATTGCCCTTCAAAATGTTCGGCTATTTCTGAAGTAGTTTTTGTTTTACTTAACAATAAAGAGTTCTGTAGTGACAGCGAATTATCCTACCGCCAAGCAGTAACGTGCAAACATTACTGTGCTGCGGTTTGAAGGGCAATGTCTCCAGTGACATTACAGGGCATAGAGACAAACATCTTATATCTCTGATACAGTGCTAGATAATTATTTGGACTCTTCATGTTCCAATAGCTGCGTGTCACTGTACTGCTATGTGCCAGGCATGTTGTTTACCACCAGGCACAGGTCCTGCTCGTCTCGTATGTAAAGAAATAAATATATCCATCTCATGATTTATAAGTTAGCCTTTATATTTCAGGTTCTTGACAGACCAAGGGTTAGAGCGACATCTCTTGGGCTCGCATGGTCTTGTCACGACCGCTATACAGGACGCGGCAAACAGAGGGAAGGACTCCGGACGATGTCCCGTTTGCGGCCGAGTACGTATACGTATTACTCATGCTTTTGTCATTAGGCCACCATGGCATCGTAGGTCGGAGGTCGATGGTTCTAATGCGCCCTGCATTTCTGATGATTTCTCCATAATATAGACGTACAAGTTTGTTTAAATTAATAATGTCTTTATCAGTGCAGGAAAACTGTTAAAGAATGGTCTAAGATCCCACTGATCCCACTGAGCTGGTTAATGGATGAACAGTATTTTATGTTAAATTTAAACGTCAACTAATACATTGCAAATGGGCTGTCTGAAAAAAATCAGTCCAGAATATTATTGATTAACATGTTTTTGAACATTTCTCTTAAATTGATTGAGTTTTTGAAAAAACTGTTTTACATTACTCATTATTTTGGCTTCACTCAATGCTTTCGATATCTCATGCAAATATGATCAAAGAATAAAAAGTTTCATACAATCTTTTATACCTTATTTCACCCCTTTGGAGGTGGAATCTTGAAAAACACTGTATTACGTTAAGTACTCATTATTTGATCATGCTCAAATTCATACAAAACAAACAAAAAAAATATTCGCAAACAAACTTACAAACTTCCATCCCATATTTCATACCCTTAGGTGCTGAATTTTAGAAAACCGTTCCTATGATATGATATTTCAGATCTGGATATGGATATAGGAATAAAATTTAAATATTTATAAAATTTCAGGTATATCAAAGAAAGTTGCTTGCTCACGTGTCGCGTGATCACAACTTGGTACTCAAACCCGCTCACTTATCATACAAGTGCACAGTATGCAGCGCCACATTTGGAATGTACTGCCAGTTTGAAAACCATGTGTACTCAGAACACAGCGTTGCGGGTAAGAAACTGAGCGAGAAAAAGGTCGTGACTCCCGATAAAGCAGACGCAAGCACCACAACGTCCGCTAAAGAGGATACAAAGTCCATAGCATCTGACAAAGAAACAACAACCACAGCAACTATTAAAGAAAACACGGAAGCTAAGAAAAACACAGTTACCCCAATGAATACGAGCAACTAAAGGGAAATGAGGTATATACTTAAATACATCTCTATTTCATTAATTATATGACAAGTGTAAAATTGCAGATCTCTATATATAAAAATGTTATGTTGGTTTGTGTACGCTTCAAAAACTCAAAAAGTTCAGCACCAATCGAGCTGAAATTTTAGAATGATATATAATCCGCATCAAGGATTGTTTTTATTTAATTTTTGAATTACAAAGTGCCACAGCGAAGCCTGGCAGGGTACAGCTAGTATATAATAAAAATTCAGTTACATTTTACAAATTTGAAAAGTAGTTAGTAGCCTTAATGCAAAATATGACTTAAGATTTTTTGATTTATTCAGAATGTTTGACATAACAAATATTGAAGATTTGCGTATAGATACTATACTAAACAAATAACAGATCTTTAGCTCGCGTAGGTATTGAGTAAATGTTTGTAATACGGCAATTACGTCTTTCTATACAGACAATTTGATTGAAAACCTATTGACTACTATGCATACACTCATTCGTAATAATTTAGAAATATATAAATAACAGATCGATATTTTGGGTGTTATCAATGTAGTGAAAGAGTCAACTATTTCATTATGCCTGTATTTTCGACTATATTGCTGGCGATGCCAAGCTCAAACCCGCTTTAGCAATCTCTCAACGAGACTGGCACAAGCGAAATCATTATTATTATTATTATTTTTATTGTGTGCGTAGATTCAGAGTACGCTTGAAAAATACGAAGCGTGCTAAAAAAACACCAATGCTAAAAACATTTAGCCTGGCGTAATGCTTACAATTTGAATTTCAATCGCGAAACTTTTGAAATTAAAATTCCCACTGATAAGAAGACTCGTTTTTCTACCCGTATCACTCTGACTATCTGTATGGGTGTTCACCATATTCGCTTGCGAAATAATCATTATCACACAAATGCGTACTAAACCATTGCGATATTGATGTGATATATGTGTATGCGACTTATCAGCTTACTGTTTTTTTTTATTAATACTTGATTATCTGTTCCTATAGTGGTATAGAGACGAAACGAGGAAGTCACGTGCTTGATGGTAGCAACATGCCTGCCCATAACAGCACAGTGACATGCAGCTAGCACTGCGCCGCGCTCGTCACCGAAAGATAAAATATCTTTTATCTCTATGCCCTGCAATTTCACTGGAAACATATTGTTATATATGTATGGTTACGTTCCCATTAAAATTATTGGAAAGAGATAAACCATATAACATGTTAGATTTAATATAATGCAAGTAATGGGCAGTGATTTGAACTCTTGTTGTGCAAGCCACTGTGGGTCTACGCTGTAATTTGTAGGTCCTAAACAAGCAAGTAGGATCACGGTGATTTGAATTGATAACACTCATCATGATCGTAGTTATGCATTCTGAAAGTGTGTATGAAAAGACGGTTGTTTGTTACTCTTCCAGACGAAAGCTTAGTTAAGTTAAGCTTAGTTCGGGAGAACAGGTTTAGATGAGATTACTGTAACTTGTTAGAAACATCAATGTCATCAACATAACTTAGACATTAGTTTAGCTTAAAATGTTATCTATTACCACGTGGAATATCTATTATAACACAAACGTTTTGCATAAAAATTGCTAGCAGCTGGCGTGATAATAGTGAAATTCGAGTAATAACATCGTTTTTATCGAATATGGGTCTGTCGCACTTCCAACTATCCTGTTGGTATGCTTGATGTGGTCCATTCGATGACTTATAATGCTTGAGATTAGTAGGGACGTGTTGATGAAGTACAATACATGTACTTACCTATTGTTTCTTTACATAATTAATGACTATAGCTATAGCTATGTGTAATGTATATTACTTTTGCGAATATCAAGATTCTTTGCGTTAAAACGTAAAACGTAAGTATAAAAGAAATTACTATTTATTATGAGATCATTTTTGACGACATCACGTGGATGTCATGGGCTCACGATAGAAATCTATGGGATAAGGGTGAGGAGGCCTATACCCAGCAAAGGATCGATACAGGCTGAGAATGATGATGATGAGATCATTTTTATGTCATCTTAGTGTTTGCGTAACTAATAAATGTATTAACATATTTATTTACAATTTTGGTTACAAATTGCAGCAAAAAGATACCTGAGCAGTTTTAACTATTGTGAAATTCGATTGATTTAAATAAATTTGGAAGTGCCCATTAATACTGTTGTTGTAACTTGGCCGAAAATATGTCAGTGCGTTCCTGCGTTTTGAAAGCTAAGCGATTTCAGATAGGCCAATTTACAACGTGAAGTTTTCAAGTAACCATGTAGATATTGAGGCATGCATTGTAAAAATTCAAGAAATATTACCCTTGTTTCAGGAGTATAAATCTAAGAAAAACCGCCAGTCGGTCCTGGCTAAGCTTCAAGGACCGTCGATGCCCCAGTGGTCGTGCACATTCCTATCTGTCAGACCTAACGATCTCGTTTTACTAATCCGCTACGAACGCCGGAACTTCAACCCTCTGTCGTTGTACCAAAATGTATCAAATGTAAAGAGGCCTTTATATAGTATACATCATATTATATCACAAAATGTAAACAGGCCTTTATATACTATATGAAGGCCTGTTTACATTTTGATTATTGCGAGTGCAGGTGATTAGTAATCGCGACTGATTAGTGCAGGTGTGTAGTGTGAGTATTGTCCAATTATGGATAGTAGCTGTGTTTAATTAATTCTGTTACCAGTCATCGGCCTTCAACTTTGGACGAACCTCAAGAAGCGCGCTTGCGATTGGAAGAAAGAAATCCTTCCAAAAACTGAATTGAACCTGTCATTTCGAAAAGGACACAAGTCCATAAATTAAAATTATTTAAGAATAACAAAAATACCTACGTTAATTAAAAATATTTTTTTCGGTGGTAAAAAAACAGAACATAGTAAGTAAGTAGTACTTAAATAAAATAAATATCAATTGTTTTTCGACTTTTGTTTATAAAAAAAAACATTTATCATACAGATGTTTTTGATTTAAGTTGAGGACTAATGCCTTTTCTAAAATGATCTCTCTGATGTTCATACAAATCAAACATTTTCAAAAGAACTTAGATAATCATCTTGATTTTCGTAATGCTCATTGCTTGCTGAAGTTGTTGGCCATGCAAAAACCTCTGTATAGAAAGGTGAAATTGGTGCTCTACTGGAATAAATTTTCCTAGTATTTTCTGGTTTTTTAAATCATTCGATTTATTTTCATTGATAGAATGGGGCGTAAGTCCAGGACCCATTTCGAAACAGACTCGAAGCAAACGAAAGTTTAAGCTTTTAAGTTGACTTGTATGAAGATGCTTCTTTTTCAAAGGGAAGATGTAAAACGCCTCAATAATTAAAATGGCGCAAATGGATTAAAAAAAAAGTGACATGTGCCCTTCACGAAATGACGAGTTCAATTATACATTCATTTACATCACAATTTTACGCTGAGGACTTCTCAATTTCTCTCCAAAATGTTCCCGAAATCCCTTCAAAAATAGGGTTTCTAGAAAAAAAACCCTTCAAAATAGATACATTTTTTTAGAACACAATATGTACATAATGCTATTTCATAAATACTAGTAGCTTCTATTACTCCAGTGTATCGGCAAGTTCATATAAGAAACGGCGATTCAAATTATGTACTAAGTTTTCTGGGATAACTGCCGTATTCCTAAAAAAAAACTGCAAAACTCGGTAATGCAAAATCCCAAACAATTCCCCCTTCCCCCGTGAATTTCCCCAAAAATTTTGCCCCCAAATTTCGCCCATGGCTATTAACAACCCCCAAACTAAATTGGTAACAGTGGCTGTTTAGTGGCAGGCACGCCGCAAGTGAGGTCCCCCTTAGGAAGACCGCGCGGGTCGTAGGTAATCGCAAATAAAAATAGACCATGCTTCCAATCACTTCACTATGGAAGTTACTTACACTTGCACTAATCAATCGGTGTCCACAAGTTTTTGCTACTAATCACTTAACACTTGTACTAAACACTAATCAAAATGTAAACAGGTCTTAAGGGCTCATTAAAAACCTCTATTGTTACTATTGCTGTTACTGTATTGCTTCTGTTCATTTGAAATCGCACCTACCACGCCTCTAACGCGCAATTTTTTAAGACAGGTAATATAATCTTGAGTTATGTGATTGATAGTTTAAACGCTTTTCATGTAGCACTATTTTCGTAAAACTATTCTGTAATAGATGATTTAAAAAAAATAGCAAAAAATCATGATTCATTTGTTAAATCATACTATACTTTCGCCTTCGCCTACTTGATCGACTGTTCTATAAAAAGTTAATTACAACCTGTCAGCCTAAATTGTAAGGTAGGTAACGGTATATATACTTATTTAGGATTATAAGGACTTGTGTTCATTCTATAGAATGGAAATGCAAGTCAAAGCAATGTTTCTTCTGAATTTCTGAAAAGCAGATTCTGGTGAGACAGTGAAGACATAGTAAACAACAACTGTCTACTTACTTGGCTAGCCTAGTGTCTTTGTTGGTAGTAACACTGCCTGCGAAGCCGTGGGTCGTGGGTTCGATCCCCGCCCAGCAAATATTTTAGTTATGAATACAAATATGTGTACTGTGCCGGGGTTTCTAGGTACAATAAGTATGTATTTAAAATATATATTATCTGGCTTCCATAGTACATGCTATGCTTAGTTTGGGGTCAGTTGGTGTTGTGTGTGAAATGTCCACCAATATTTATTTTATTTGTTTACTTGTGACTTTGAATATTGCTGTGAACCAAACTGTTCATCCTAATCCAGTTTCTTTAAAGAATCTCGATTACTCTCCTACTGCTTTGGGCTTGTACGATATTGATTTTTTTTTAATCTTTGATTAATTTTCCGCACTGGGCCGACATTGCACCTGATGTTAAAAGACCGTGCGGTCAAGGATGGAGCGCGTGCACATAAAATAAACCGATTAACTGTTGAAGACACCAAGTATATATCATACTAATTCGATATTGAAATTACCTATACTTCTTTTGGCGCGTTATGGAAAAATGATGAAAGTAAATTTTAACGATGCGCGTGCACACTGCCATGAAAAACCGACACACATAAAGTAGGCTAGTCAACATTTTAGTAAACGTTGTAACCGAAGAGTTTACATATACTACGTATAGAGTTAGATTTTCCGCACGGTTCTTTTGTGTCAATCGTAAGCAGATGACGTAAATATTTTCTATGGCAACAGAGTGGTGTGCCGCGACAAAAGTATGCGACACTTCCACAAGGGCGACAAGGTAAGAAGGATGCTACCCGTGCTTTCGGTGTAAAGCGTTTGTGCCAACTCTGTACGTAGTATATGTAAACTTTTTGGTTGTAACTAACTTCAAGTTAGTACTTCTCGCGTTGAAGATATTATCTATTCCATGATTGAAGTGAGACTTCCTAGTACGAGAAATAAAATGAAGAAGTAGGTATTCACTGCTACTTGTGTGTGTATCAATATGTTATGGATAATGTGATTAATGCGGCATTGTTAATAATGCCCGGGCACTATTCATAATGTCTAGCTCTATTGGGCAAAGTGATTAATTACTATTTAAACTTCAGTATTTATTATATTGCCCGGTTATTATTATATCGCTACGCGACAAATGGGCAATTTGATTATAAAGCTTCTAAATAACCAAAAGATTTTTAAGTAACCAA
This sequence comes from Ectropis grisescens, assembly GCA_017562165.1. Lineage (NCBI taxonomy): Eukaryota > Metazoa > Arthropoda > Insecta > Lepidoptera > Geometridae > Ectropis > Ectropis grisescens. The sequence goes on along the minus strand of CM029767.1, from coordinate 9,488,542 downwards.
ATGGGACCAGTTAGGTTACTTAGAACCCAGATCCGACTCGGAGCACCCCGACTCCGCCTAGTCTTATCGCTACTACCTCTAGAGTATATAAAAAATGCGGGAGCCCGCCCGGAGTCAAGTTTCAGTGATAGATCTTAACTAACTGCAGTAATAAAAAAACAGTAGTTAAATATGTTTGTATTACTCTACCCAAAAGGAAATGTGCATTATGTATAATGCTCAGTTGTCCAGTCAATTTGATTATGTGTATAATAATTATCAAATTGTTCTCTCTTAGTGGATATTTTAATAGTGCCCGGTCATTATGAATAATGCCCGATTTAAAACTTGGTCCTTATCATATATGTATATAGGTACTTCCTGTTTTATTTAATTTTGGTTATTCTAATTTTTTGGTTGTTGTCAAATGAAGGGCTATATTTTTCTAGTGACACTTGGTATGTACTTCTTTTCAACGAATGGTGCTAATTTGGAGTCCTTAATGACCAGGGTTGTTTTATTATTTTTATCGCACATACACAGAGTGTGATCAACTCGCCTGAAACTCAAGTATACGTTTGAGGTTACATACGACCTTATTACTACGCAATGAAGAATTCTAATAATGTTTCTTAAGGGAACCAAACCAATAGGCGTGAAGACAGGTTCTGCAATTATATTAAATTATTTGATATAATGGCAGTATTTAAATAGAATACAATATGTACCAATTTTAATTTTTTTAGTTTAACTTTTCTAAGATCATTCAAAGCTGGATGGGCAAGTCCATTTTAAAAGTACGAAATTATTAAAACATGTTTTTACCATTGGATAACCCATTCAATTTCAAGTGACTTTTGTTATGAAACCAGTTTCCTAAACGCAATATTTAATATAGCTACCATACAAACTTTACCTACCTTTTATAATATATATTATTTCTTTCAAGTATCCAAAAAAAGACTGTCGGATGGCCTTATACTTACAACCAAACGGAAACTAGTACTTCAGTATTTCTTTGTCCGTCTACCACAATCCTTGATAGAATGCTATGAAAAAAAAGATATAAGCGTTATGTTCCATAGGTTATTATCTATTATAATCTCTAACGAGTCCTATCCTAGCTGCGTGTCACTGTGCTGTTATGTGGCAGGCATGTTGCTTACCATCAGACACATGTCCTGCTCGTCTCGTCACTCTTTATTTAAAATAAAGTAATAAATAATAAGCATTTCTGGTAAAGTTTTTATAAGATATAAGTTTGCTGATTACCACAAAAAAACGCAAATAACGTTGTACAGTGAACACGTTAAAGAAGTTCAATCCGGAAAATACAAATTCTGAAATTAAAAAATATTTAATATTTTAGCGCCCGACTCGTGTCGGTTGTCTACTTTCCTTATGTCAAGCACAATGTATTTTGTTTAGTTTTTGAAATTGTCTTAATATATTTCAATTGTACAACAAACATTACGAAGAAAAACTTACACATTATATGAAAAGTAATTAGGTATATACAGTCAAGTTAACATATAGTAATTCGCTCTTAAGTATGCCCTTTGCGATTGCGCTTTGTGGTAAAGGTAATGCCCTGGCTCAAAATGGCGTCAGAGTTGCCCTGTTTTAACATATTCGATACACAAGGGCAATGGCGTCAGGGTTGCTCTAACGCCATTGCCCTTGTGTATCGAATATGAATATGAACGAAGCAGCTCACTGGCATTTTTCGTGGTTAGGTGGCTTCATTCACTATATTTTCACTTCAATGCACTTCACAGAGAGAGATTTAGTGTGTAACCGCAGTCATAATCTTTGCTGCGTGTGCGTCTCTAACGCCTAACGATCTCTTATGGGCTTAAGTCGTCCGTAATTATCATTATTTTCAAACAAATAATTGTCTGAAAAATGATTCGCCTTGTATCCGCCTATAAGGTTTGTAGTAATTGCGGTAAAAGTCGAAATTGTCTCGGCAAGTCCGTAGTCAACGTATAATTTTTATCAAACATAATATAAATATATTTGTGATATAAGTAATCACTTAATTTACATAGTAGGTTTTTAAAATATATTGAAATTGTTGTTCCACTCTCTTAAGAGCCTTTGACATTAATTGTTAATTAATTGATATTTCTATGCTTCACCTCACATCGGAGCACAGATGTCTGACGCGACAAGTTATAACATAGTTAATTTACAATTATTTATACTTTCAAACTATCCCTCGTTGCATTATAAATTAAAGATCTTTGAGAGGAGATGAAATTTCAATTTGTTGTAAGTTACGTTGCTTTTAATACCGTTATGACATCTATGATGTATATGTATAATATCTTTAAAAGTGAATAAAGGGTAAGTTTTTTTAAACGTGCTAATTTTTGGACCGCTTACTCTAGTCGCTAATTCTTTTGAATGGAAGTTGTTCCAATTTAGGTTAAATACTAATAAACTATTATAATCACGTTACGAATGAAAGTGAAGTATCTAGGATACCCGATTGGAACCGTGCATTACCGAGAAGAACTGAAATACCATTGGCTTGCGTAATTGGTTGATCGTATGATACGTCTACGGTATGCTGTGAATTTACTGAAAATTTAAAATGTGCTATGAATTTGGTCTTAATCTATTTTAAAGAGGCGTGATAATCGTTAGGAACCACACTCCCAGAAGAAACCCAGGCAGCCAGCATGTGCAAAAACAATTGATCTTAATCGTATTTAATTGTTTACTGTAATAGACCGCAGACCCGTGAACAAAATTTATGGGTCATCTGATACAGCAGGAGACCTATGTAGGATGATAGAAGGGTATAAAGTAATAAGATTGAGCACTATGCCGTCACTTGTAAGCTGTCCAACTGAGTGCAGTTGAAGAGGGGGGGTTCTAAACCTCGATAATTTCTTGTTGTCGCATGATTTTTGTACGGCGTTGCGGAATAATAGATTAGAAGAGGTATTGAAACTATAAAAATTATAATTATATTTTAAAATTCTTATTGTTAGTTTGTGAAAAAAAAAATCATGATTTTCCGACGATTTACAGAGTAAGTTTGGTCATTTGATTGAGAAATGATCGAGGTTTAGAACCCCCCCTCTTCAACTGCACTCAGTTGGACAGCTTACAAGTGGCGGCATAGTGCTCAATCTTATTACTTTATACCCTTCTATCATCCTACATAGGTCTCCTGCTGTATCAGATGACCCATAAATTTTGTTCACGGGCCTGCAGTCTATAACCCAAGACATAATTTTATTGGATATCGACGTACGTGTGTAATCCACGTAGTGTTTTAAGGATTGACAGATTGTAGTTAATTCCTAGTTCTGTTCTAAGTAATATGAAGGTGAAGTGTAAAATCAAGAACGAATGAACAAAAAGAAAATGTGACCTAAAAGTTATGTAATGTGTCCATTTATAGAAGTTAATGTCTGATGATGACTTTAATGTAGCCTCGATATTTTGCCACGGAATACAACTAAAACTTTTCTTTAGTATCAATATTAGTCGATGAAGCCAAACCGTCTGATCTTTTTATTTTAGACTCGCACCACAAGAAGCGTGTTTTATGTTGAACACGATATTTTTGTGGTTGAGATTTTTAAATTACCAATTTTATTTTGTTTATTTAGTCGCCATCTACAATGTAACATTGTCGTCTGCAGATAAGTGATAAATCAACTAAATTAAATTGTGTTATGTGTATCAAAATGAATATTGGCGTTGTTCTTAAAATTACTATTTTCAAGTAAAGATAATATGTTCGTAATGTTAATTTAGAGAAGAAATGTTCGAGTGTATTTTCGTTAGAGGGATAATTGGTGCGGTTTTAAATGTTGGATTAGTTTATACAGTTCGCACTTCGTAGTCGTCTGGTCTATAAGGAAAACAACTACAGTAGACTAGCAAACCAATTCTAAGTCCTGTTTTCTATACAAATGCTGTTAAACGTCAACATTACGAATTGTAATTGTTGGTTTTATGAAAAGTTTGCCCATTGAACAATCTTTACGAGATACTCCTGCTAAAGCAACACGAAGCATTTCGTACAACCGAGTGAATTATAATAAAATATTGGTTTGCTATATGTTAGAACGGGGTGAACGGAATATAAATGAAGTCAAAATTCACTCAATTCTGACCTCATGTTGACTGGTCCAAATCACTTTAGTGTACTTATATGTTAGAGCTTTATAGTTATTATTACACTTTAATTAAAAATATCTGGATGTTTTTATAGCTTTAAGAAGTAATTGATTAAAGTTAGTATGTAGTAATAGTAAACAGATTGTTTTTTGGATTAGTTGAGACTTTGAATATAATTTTTAACATGAGTGATAGCACAACAAATCTACAAACATAGCATACTATTACAAACTAACAACCACGCCAGTTTTAATATCTATGTTACTCTTAGCGACGACTTCCAAATATAACTTAAATTGTTATTTAATTTTTGTTTGTCTAAGTTAAAATGTGAAGATTTTTATAGTTAAGCACAGATTGGGTAGTTATCCATTATGTAGGTCTTTATCGTCTGTATATAGTAATTTTAAAATTGTATGTGTTAATAAAAATGTCGGTGTTGTTAGGTAAGTTTCGATCTAGTATTAAAAATTAGTTACATATATGTTGGATACTTGTCCAATTTTTACGTCTTTAAAGACTTGAAGGCACGATTTAATAATAGTGAGCTATTAAAAATACCTCCTCTATCTTCGTATTACAATAAGCGCTCAGATGTTTAAAATTAGAGTTTCGAAAATACATATGCGCCTTCAGAATATTTTATAGTTATAGTTATCTGCATTAGATCAGGGAATTTTTATGTTACGTTGCAAATAGGCGATCATTTTACGGAATCTGATTTGGTAAATCATGGGATCGTGTTCGATGTAGAATAGTAATAAGCCCCGTGGTGTAAACCGCGTCTCACCCAAACTATTAGTAGGGATTTTACCTCCTTAAGAGTATTTTTTTTACAAAATTCTAATTTCATATTGATTAATATGCAATCAAAAAAGTAACTTTCAACCCTAAATCCTCCAGAAGAGGTGAATTCGCCACGAAAAGATTCGCGCGAAATCATTCGCGCGTTAGTGAGATACTAGCCATTGATACATCGCTCCCACAAGCATCACACGAATTCAAAATACGCGCGTAACACACGTGCATTACGCCAGACTCGACTCGCGCTAGATTCGCGTGCATGGCGTGCGACTCGAGATACTAGGGACGCCTTGTTGGCCTTGTTGCGTTCAGTCAACGCGCGAAATCCAGACAGATCGATTAATTCGTCCCTGAATGCTCGCGCGTTGGTACGCTCTTACTGGCTGCAACGATCGCGCGCGATACGCACGAGAGAATCGCGACGAATTCGCCCCTTCTGGACAAGGCCTTAACCCTGACCTGCGTGTTAGCGGCAAGTGCTTGCGAACATGCCTCGTAAAAGGAAGTTTGGTTTTAAACATCTTATCGCATTATGCACAATGCAATATGCCATTCGGATGTGATGGATGGGGATGTAGGAAGGCTGCGGGCGGGTCATATAGTTTTGCATCTGAACCGGACCGATAAAGAGCCTACGGATGGTCGTGCTACTTGCCATCAATGTGCGATCGAACCGAGCGTGGCTGTATCGAAGAAAAATAAAATATTACGCACAATGTATTTATTACCTACAAGAAGAACACTGCCAGACTTTCATACTTTAAAATAGTTAAAATAAAATATTGAACGTTTGTCCCTGAGTAATTATATATAAAGATTTTTGTCTTCAGAGGGCCTTTAAAAAAGATATTTCAGTTGAACTTCTTTAAATTCGAACACAAACGACAAGAAAAGTGCAGGAGTATGACAATGACATAACAGTGACGCAGTATTATTATTTTTTGGTTATTGGCACTTCTTTCAGCTGCATGACATAGGAGAATTTCCGATGTTACCATAACCTAAAATATAATTAATACTACCTAGTAGTTTCAACATTGTCAAGATTATTAATATTGCGGGAAGATGTCATAATGAAAGTTATACCCATTATCTATCTTTTATTTTTTATAACTACTGTAATTTAATCTACTAATGATAACCAACTCAAAACATTTTTTTCTGTTATTATTGTTTTACAATTAATCCCAAAATAGCATGATTTTAAGTAAATAGTAATACTTGAACAGTGTGATAAGGTATTTTAATCATTTGGAAACCCAATATATTGTAATATTTTTTGTACCTTTTACTACTATATATATTTCTTTGAAAAATCTTAGACAAAACATTAAATTAATTATGTATAAATGTTATTTCTAGTTGCTATCATGTAGCTACTCCTAACTCTTATTCTGCCATTGTTCTTTAAACTTTCCCTTGAGATGTTAGTTTCATAAGTTTTCTTTTCATAATTTGTATCATGTGATGTTTAGTTTTCATTTATTCGTCTTTGCTGGTTCTCTTTGCAAACGATTGTCTTAGTATTTCCTTGTACATACATATATAATGCCACGACAGGTTTGTATTTAGTCATCATGTGTATTCCATGTCTACAACATCAAAATCTTTCATTTAGCCCTTGTTTTATTATCTCATGTTTATTTCATATGCCTGTATCTATAGGATATTAATGACTACTGTTTTGTGTGTCCTATCGAAATCAGTTTTATGGTTTTATTACTTTCTATTAATCGGTATTCTTATGTCTGAAATTCAATTGTGAATCAATCTCTATGAATAATTTTAACCTTGTACAGTTCTAGGATAAATTGTAGATATTTTAAAGATTTATTTTAACTTACAATAACAAGAGAAAAAATATTTTGTAATATCAGACCCAATCTTAGAGGGTTTTTGGTAATAGTTAGTCAGTGATCCATCTTTTAATTCAGTTAGCGGATTAAGCAAAAATATTACTGTCGCCATAAATTTTAAAATCACAAAAGTATAAGGCATGCGGTTTTTGTTTTCTTGACACCCTTGGTCAGCAGTTTGTACACAGACAATAAAAATATATAAGTCGTCACTGATTGGGCAGAGTTAATCTACTCATTACTTGATTTGAAAGCTAAAAGAATGTTTGATAATATTTAAATACTTGTTATCGTTATTTTGTAATGTATACCTAGAACACTAAAAACTAAAAACTAAGCAAAACTATTCTATTTAGTGATATGACTTTATTTTTTTTGATTATGTTCTGAAGATGTTCGTTTGGGAAATGTATGAAACTAGATTGCGTGTAAAACTGTGACGTTAAATTATTACCCAAATATAAAGTTTTGTTTTTTAAACACCGAATTACTACAGTTATCTTAGTTTTGATGTAAAGTCTCTAAAACTTAGGCATCTTTTTTTAATACCATTTGTAATAAAGATACTTTATCGTGATTGGTGTTTCAATATCTGTACCTAAATCCAATTATTTATTGATCGTCTGCTATATATTCGAACGAAACACAATAGAAAATATTTTATTTAATAATAATAATAATAATAAATAATAAACCGTATTCGCCGCTACAGAGAGCGTGTGAATCGATATCGGCAAAATCGCGACTTCCAGAGCGATCAAAGGAAGGTGTACCGAAGCTGGGAGGAACTACTGGTCCACGTGTGAACGATACGCAGCTACCGGATGTCAGCGCCATGAAAAGTTTCTGGCGCAGCATCTGGTCGGTGCCTGTCGAGCACACGGAGGGAGCTTGGATGCGTGTTATCGAACGTGCATGTGAGCTTATCGAACCCATGGAGTCTATTACGATCGACTCCATAGACGTTAGTTGTGCTATCCGGACGGCTCAGAACTGGAAAAGTCCTGGACCGGACGGATTGCACAACTTCTGAATAAAGTGGTTTCGGTGCTCACATGAACGTTTGGCAACACAATTCAAGAAGCCCTGGATACGGGTTCTCTTCCCAGTTTCTTGACCACCGGAGTCACCTTCCTGCTCCATAAGTCTGGTAGTACCACGGAACCGAAGAACTACAGACCCATTACGTGCTTACCTACCATCTACAAGCTGCTTACATCCATTCTGAGAGCAAAAATTAATGCGCATATTGTCGCGAATAACGTTTTGGCCTCCTCTCAGAATGGATGTAAGATTGGGTCCCGTGGTACTAAGGAGCTGCTCCTCATTGACACGACCATTTGCCAACAAGTCAAACGAAACAAGGGAGCCCTCTCCGCTGCTTGGATTGACTATAAGAGGGCCTATGATGCGGTGCCCCATTCATGGCTAGAAAGGGTTTTAGAGTTGTACAAAATAAATCCAACTCTAAAATCTTTTCTAAGCAAATGCATGGGACAGTGGGTCACAGTCCTTCGTCAACCAGGTAGCGTAGACAGCTCTTTTGTTTCGGAGGACTTGATTAGGATTGAAAGAGGCATTTTCAGGGTGACAGTCTAAGTCCCCTATGGTTCTGCCTAAGTCTGAATCCTCTCAGCACTCTGCTGAAGGATTCAGAGTTAGGTTATCGTCTTCGTAGAGGAGGTGAGGTTATATCTCATTTGTTGTATATGGACGACCTCAAACTTTTTGCACCGAAACGCCAAGACTTGTTGGAGCTATTAAAAACCACGGAGGTTTTTAGTAACGCCATCAAGATGGAGTTCGGTGTGAGACAAAATGTGCGGTCATGCATGTACAGCGAGGGAAAGTAGTAAATTCAGAGAATTTACAACTTTCCGAGACTATAACTCTCAGATCTCTCTTCGAAGACGAGACCTACAAATATCTCGGTATGTCACAGTCCTTGGGTATTTCAGCAGATGACATTAAGAGATCGGTGAAGGAGCGCTTCTTGTGCCGGCTGACAAAAGTACTCAAAAGTCTTCTGTCAGGCGGTAACAAGGTGCGAGCCTTCAACGGTTGGGTAATGCCTCTGCTGATATACTCCTTTGGCATACTGAGATGGACTCAGACTGAGCTCGACGCCCTGGACAGAAAGGTCCGTCAACTGCTCACAACTCATCGCATGCTACACCCGCGCTCGTCTGTTATGAGACTGTATATTCCGCGGAAATGGGGGGGTCGAGGCTTTTTAAATGCCAAGAACCTACACAACCGCGAAGTATGCAGTCTCAGGGATTATTTCCGCAACAGCGAGTCCGGGATGCATCGCGATGTTGTGGCAGTTGACAGGAGCTTCACGCCTCTTTCATTGGCAAACGAGAACTGGCGCAAACCATCGGTGCTCAGCACTGATGATCGCAAGGAAGTGTGGAAGAGCAAGGAGCTGCATGGGCGATTCTATCGGGCCTTGACGGGACCCGATGTGAATCTGCTCGCGTCGGTGAACTGGCTGCGCTTCGGGGACCTCTTCGGAGAAACCGAGGGTTTGTCTGTGCAATTGCAGATGAAGTTATCAAGACGAACAATTACCGGAAATACATCATGAAGGACGGTACGGTCGACATTTGTCGGGCATGCCGCCGTCCAGGCGAATCTCTTCGTCATGTTATTTCCGGTTGTTCGCATCTTGCTAACGGCGAGTACTTGCACAGACATAACCTAGTAGCCAGGATCATCCACCAGCAACTTGCTCTTCGACACGGCCTTGTCGAGTCCGAGGTGCCGTACTATAAGTACGCACCTCTGCCAGTTCTCGAGAATGGTCGTGCGTTGCTCTACTGGGACCGTTCTATCATCACGGACAGGACTATTGTCGCCAATAAGCCTGATATCGTGCTGGTAGACCGGTCTCAACGTCGGGCTGTGATCGTCGATATCACCATACCACATGACGAGAACCTCGTGAAAGCTGAGAAGGACAAGCTTAGCAAGTACCTTGACTTGGCTCACGAGGTTACCGCCATGTGGAATGTTGATTCCACGATCATAGTCCCCATAGTCGTGTCGGCAAACGGCCTTGTAGCGAAAAGCCTCGACCAACATCTCAAGAGACTTTCGCTAGATGGTTGGATCAAGGGTCAGATGCAGAAGGCGGTCATCCTTGACACAGCGCGCATCGTCAGGAGGTTCCTCACTCTGCAGCCCTAACCACCGGTAGCTTGGGCCCTGCCCCGCTGCTGGCGGCAAACTAGGTTTAAGTTTTTATAATGTTTTTGTTTGTTTATATATCAATATTGTAAAAACTTAGTCTTAAGAAAAGAAATAAATACGAGAATAATAATAATAAAGAAAGGTGGAAGCATACTGAGTCAATGGATTTCGAAGAAATATCCATAGACGACATAGCAGAAGTAACAATTAGAATGAAAAATTGGAAAGCAGCCGGAATAGATCACGTACATAACTTTTGGTATAAAAAGTTTTTCGTACTACACGACACCTTAGCTAGAAATATAACTGAGCTGATTAAAGGCCAACAGACACTTCCGAAGTTTATGACAATAGGTATAACACACATGCTGCCTAAAACATCCGACACAGCCAATCCATCACAATATCGTCCTATAACATGCCTTCCTACTATATATAAGCTTATTACATCTTGTATAACAAATAAAATCAACACTCACATCGTATCAAATAGTATCATATCAGAAGAGCAAAAAGGATGTCGCAGAAATCACAAAGGATGCAAAGAGCAACTTGTGATAGACACGACGATTCTCAAACATGCAAACACCCGTAAACGAAATCTACACATCTCATACATAGATTATAAAAAAGCTTTTGACAGCGTTCCGCACTCTTGGCTCCTGCATATCCTATCAATCTATAAAATTAATCCCATCATCATCAACTTCTTAAAAAACGCCATGAATCAATGGAAAACCACACTACACTTATTGAACAACTCTAAGGGCCAACTCAAACCAAAAGAGCATCGAAGCGCAGCGAAGCGGAGCGCAGTTTCAGTGTCATGAGAATTTTAACTTATTTTTTATTATTATAAATACTATTATCGCATGAGAAACTCGAACGAGGCGCGCGGATGCCCGCGGTGCCGCAGGAATTCCGGCGAATTCCATAAACGGAGCCGTGCGCCTGCGCGAGCATTCTCGGGAATTCCCGAGAATGCTCGAGCAGTCACGAGCGGCCGCTGGCAATATCCCGCCCCTCGCCCCGACGCCCGCCGCGTGCGTCTGTTGTGCGCGGGCATTCCCTATTTCCAAAATACCCATTTTCACTGCATAAACACAAGTTTCCTCGAGTTTTATTGAAAGTGAACTGCGCATAGAACGACCCGTGAATTCATCGCGTGCGGGCTCGAGATGGCGCGCGGAGTCCCGCGACTTCTCGCGCATTCCAGCGACTTCTCGAGCAGTCGCGGGAATCCTCGCGCCTTCTCTACCGAGCGGGTCGCTGCGCTCCGCTGCCCTTCGCCGCTCTTTCGGTGTGAGTTGGCCCTAACTCTATTAGAACTGAAGAAATTTCCATAAGCAATGGCATTTTTCAGGGAGACTCTTTTAGCGGTTTATGGTTTTGTCTCGCGCTGAACCCACTTTCAAATCTACTTAATAAAACAAATAGTGGGTACAAACTAACACCTGATACTGCCATCACCCATTTAATGTATATGGACGATATCAAGCTGTTTGCTAAATCAAAAAAAGACATACAAAATCTAATAGATATAACTAAAATATACAGTAACGACATAAAAATGTCCTTTGGATTAGACAAATGCAGGATACTACACATTACAAAAGGTGTAACAGAAACGCCTAACAACGACGAACATAATACAGAACAAAACAACTTATTTGACATAATGGATCCAATGGATAGCTACAAATACCTAGGAATATACCAATCAAACATTATCAATCACACACAAATAAAAATAACTTAATAATAGAATACACACACGACTCAATAAAATATGCAAATCACAACTACACTCCAGAAACTTATTCAAAGCTATTAATACGTTTGCAATTCCGATATTGACATACTCTTTTGGAATAATTAAATGGACAGCTACAGATATTAAAAACTTAGAAATAAAAACTAGAACAACGTTAACTAAACATAACCACCTACACCCAAAATCTGCAATAGAACGCATGACATTGAAAAGAGATAAAGGAGGCCGAGGTTTGGTAGATCTAACTTTACTTTGGCAAAATCAAATAAAATTCCTACGTGAATTCTTTTATAAAAATCAGATACAAGCCACATTCATAAAACTATAGTCAATCTGGATAATAAGTATATACCATTAAATTTAAATCAAACCGATATTTATTTCAAATCCGTGAAAGAACAAGAAACAGAAAAATTAAATAAATGGCGAAGTAAAGAACTGCACGGTAGACATTTTCATGATTTAGAACAACCACATATAGACGCCGAGGCCTCAAATAAATGGTTAAAATTAGGATCTTTATTCCCAGAGACAGAAGGTTTTATGATCGCTATACAGGATCAGGTAATTAATACTAAAAACTATAGAAAATTTATCATCAAAGACCCAAACACACAAAATGACAAATGCCGGAAATGCAATCGACAACCAGAAACAATCCAACACATTATAAGTGCTTGCCTGACACTCACCCAAACAGATTACACTCACCGGCATAACCAAGTTGCATATATAGTTCATCAAAATTATCCACCAAACATAAATTACTAACAGACATTCCCAAACCATACTACCAATACACGCCTAAACCTGTGCTAGAAACCACCACACACAAGATTTACTTTGATAGAGCTATACTTACAGACAAAACTATACACAATAATAGACCCGACATCACATTTGTGGATAAAGTTGATAAAACAGTATTTCTCATAGACATTTCAATACCCAACACACATAACTTACAAAGAACAATAACAGAGAAAATACAAAATACACAGATTTAAAAGAAGAAATAATTAGGATTTGGAAAATGAAAAAGTTTATATTGTACCGCTGGTTCTGTCTAGCACAGGAGTAGTTCCGAAACACTTGCACCACGGTATATCATTACTAGATCTACCTAAAATATATATATGACAATGCAAAAAGCCGCAATACTGAACACATGCCGAATCGTGAGAAAGTTTCTACATGATGACTCTTCATTAACAGATATACCACTCAACCATGAGGTCCACTTGGCATAAGCCCGTGGATTTCACAAATACCGGAACTCTTATAGTTCCGAGAATGAGAATCTTACTCAAAACAATAATAATAATACCCTTTTATCTCTGTTTTCAACAATTTACAATAGTGTTTTATCAATTTTTACAAGAAACATGAATTTACAAATACAAGAGGATACTTTGACATCCGTACGTCAAAATATATTGGACTATTACGACGCAAATACAAGAAAAAATGGAAAAATATGCTGACGCGTGCCAAAAAAAGAGAGCAGCTACTGGACAAAGCACACGCCCAACACCACCGCCGCCTTCTTCTTCGTCGTCCATAAGCTCATCCGGGGATGAGTTCATCACTCCGCCTGAGACAGCCTCCAGCGATGAAGAGAGTGCGCCTTCGCTGCCGCTACCATCTGCGCAACGAGGACGCCAACCACTGCCGGCACGCTTGGGGTCTGCGGGGCGCTCTGCCTCGCGCCTGGCTCCCGCTACCGGTGGTTCAGTGTGCCGCATGAGATGGACTGAGCATATTAATCAGAACTGCATGCGAGCATACTACGAGGCTACAGACGGAGAAATTAACCTAACGGCGTACCGTCCCAGAATGCTGTCTTTGTTTCAGACCCTCGAACCGACCGTCACCGTGTCAGCTCAGCGACTATCGGATCAAGTGAGAGCAATCCAGCGGTTAAAACTGCTGGATGACTCGACGCTTGATCGGCTACGCCAGGAGATACTACGTGCTCGCCCGTCTCTCGCAACCTCGCAGGTAACGCTCGCTGCATCGTCTGCTCCGATATCGGCGCAAAACCCGACGACTGTGGCGACGTTATCTGTTGACCCTGATGATGGCGGAGATCGGACGAGCAATGTATCTAACCAGGTAAAAGATCAATTGAGGAGCGCTTTGGAGGATGCGATTTCTAGATATCGATATAGTACGGACTCTAGGCCGCGACTGCCACGTTTTCCTATTCATAGACGCAACTTGGCTTTAATGGGAGCCCTAAATGCTTTACTATACTCCTATTTGAGGACTAGTAAAGATCTAGTTGATACCCACTCTATTCTGTATTGTGGTGCCATTGCAGTATGTAATGTTGCACGTGTTAAACTTCTGGATAATAACCGTGCAACACGACCTGTCGGGAAGGCACCTGAATGGCAGATGCGAATAGAGCGGCGTATCAACACATTCAGGACACTCATCGCAAAGCTAATCTGCTTCAGCAGGGGAAACAACCGCCCCCGAGTCATGCGTTTCGTAACACAAGCTTTTGCTGGGACGAGTATCAGCCCCCAACAGTACTTATCAAACGTTACGGAACGCATTGACTATCTGAAGCAGAAGGTTTATGCGTGGGCAAAACGTATTCGCCGTTACAGAGAACGTGTTAATCGATACAAAATCGCATCTTCCAAACTGACCAAAGGAAGGTATACCGAGACTGGGAAAGAACTAAATCAACGTGTGAGCGATGGGCAGCTGCCGGATGCCGACGTTATGAAAAACTTCTGGCGTGACATCTGGTCGTTGCCTGTCGAACACACGGAGGGTGAATGGATGCGCGTTGTCGAACGGGCATGCGAGCATATTGGACCTATGGAGTCTATAACTGTAGACCCTGAGACGTTAGTTGTGCTATCCGGACGGCTCAGAACTGGAAAAGTCCTGGGCCGGACGGATTGCACAACTTTTGGATAAAATGGTTTCGGTGCTCGCATGAACGATTGGCAACGCAATTTCAAGAAGCCATTGAGACAGGATCTCTTCCTAGGCTCCTGACCACCGGTGTTACCTTCCTGCTCTACAAGTCCGGTAGTACCACAGATCCTAAAAACTATAGACCCATTACGTGCTTGCCTACCATCTACAAGCTGCTTACATCCATTCTGAGAGCAAAAATTTACGCGCACATCATTGCAAATAACATTTTGGCCTCCTCTCAGAATGGATGTAAGATGGGATCCCGTGGTACTAAGGAGTGGTGTCGTGGTATAGTCTTCGTAGAGGAGGTGAGGTTATATCTCATTTGTTGTACATGGACGACCTCAAACTTTTTGCACCGAAACGCCAAGACTTGTTGGAGCTATTAAAACCACGGAGGTTTTAGTAACGCCATCAAGATGGAGTTCGGTGTAGACAAGTGTGCGGTCATGCATGTACAGCGAGGGAAAGTAGTAAATTCAGAGAATTTACAACTTTCCGAGACTATGACTCTCAGATCTCTCTCCGGAGACGAGACCTACAAATATCTCGGTATGTCACAGTCATTGGGTATATCAGCAGATGACATTAAGAAATCGGTGAAGGAGCGCTTCTTTTGCCGGCTGACAAAAGTACTTAAAAGTCTTCTGTCAGGCGGTAACAAAGCGCGAGCCTTCAACGGTTGGGTAATGCCTCTGCTGATATACTCCTTTGGCATACTGAGATGGACTCAGACTGAGCTCGACGCCCTGGACAGGAAGGTCCGTCAACTGCTCACAACTCATCGCATGCTACACCCGCGCTCGTCTGTTGTGAGACTGTATATTCCGCGGAAGTGGGGGGTCGAGGCTTTTTAAATGCCAAGAACCTACACAACCGCGAAGTATGCAGTCTCAGAGATTATTTTCGCAACAGCGAGTTCGGGATGCATCGCGATGTTGTGGCAGTTGACAGAAGCTTCACGCCTCTTTCACTGGCAAATGAGAACTGGCGTAAACCATCGGTGCTCAGCACACTGATGATCGCAAGGAAGTGTGGAAGAGCAAGGAGCTGCACGGGCGATTCTATCGGGCCCTAACGGGACCCGATGTGAATCTGCTCGCGTCGGTGAACTGGCTACGCTTCGGGGACCTCTTCGGAGAAACCGAGGGTTTTGCCTGTGCAATTGCAGACGAGGTTATCAAGACGAATAATTACCGGAAATACATAATGAAGGACGGTACGGTCGACGTTTGTCGGGCATGCCGCCGTCCAGGCGAATCTCTTCGTCATGTTATTTCCGGTTGTTCGCATCTTGCTAACGGCGAGTACTTGCACAGACATAACCTAGTAGCCAGAATCATCCACCAGCAACTTGCTCTTCAACACGGGCTTGTCGAGTCCGAGGTGCCGTACTACAAGTACGCACCTGTGCCAGTTCTTGAAAATGGTCGTGCGCTACTCTACTGGGACCGCTCTATCATCACGGACAGGACTATTGTCGCCAATAAGCCTGATATCGTCCTGGTAGACCGGTCTCAGCGCCGAGCTGTGATCGTCGATATCACCATACCACATGACGATAACCTCGTGAAAGCCGAGAAGGACAAGCTTAGCAAGTACCTTGACTTGGCTCACGAGGTTACTGCCATGTGGAATGTTGATTCGACGAGCATAGTCCCGATAGTCGTGTCAGTAAACGGTCTTATAGCGAAAAGCCTCGACCAACATCTTAAGAGGCTTTCGTTAGACGATTGGGTCAAAGCTCAGATACAAAAGGCAGTCGTTTTGGATACGGCACGCATAGTCAGGAGGTTTCTGTCTCTGCAGCCTTAACCACCAGTAGCTTGGGCTCTGCCCCGCTGCAGGCGGCATTCTAGTTTTTAAGTTTTTTATGATCTTTGTTTATTTTTAATATCTATTATAAAAAACTTAAAAAATAAGAAAATAAATGAATATGTGATAATAATAATAATAATCGTCGATATCACCGTGCCACATGACGAGAACCTCGTGAAAGCTGAGAAGGACAAGCTTAGCAAGTACCTTGACTTGGCTCATGAGGTTACCGCCATGTGGGATGTTGATTCGACGATCATAGTCCCAATAGTTGTGTCGGCAAACGGCCTTGTAGCGAAAAGTCTCGACCAACATCTCAAGAGACTTTCGCTAGACGGTTGGATTAAGGGTCAGATGCAGAAGGCGGTCATCCTCGACACAGCGCGCATCGTCAGGAGGTTCCTCAGTCTGTAGCCCTAACCACCGGTAGCTTGGGCCCTGCCCCGCTGCTGGCGGCACCCTAGTTTTTAAGCTTTTTATAATGTTTGTATTTTTTATATATGTATTGTAAAAAACTTAAAAATTAAGAAAAAAGATTAAATGAGTGAATAATAATAATATTTATAATAATATTTATTTCATGACCAAATGATGTACATTTATACTTAAATAAACTAAACCATAATCAAATGTATCTTAATTTATATAACTAATTACAAAATTAATATTAAGCATGCCGCAAGCATTTCACAAAAGCACTAGCCAAAATATAGCAATACTCATGACCCAATAATATGAATTAATATATGATTTATAAAAATAAACTATGATTTAAAAAAAAAAATTATAGCGCTAATTACAAAATTTTACATTGGAATCAAATTAAAACTAAGCATGCAAACGGATCATGTAATGTACATTTATAAGTAATTCATTTTGATTTCATTTTTAGTTCCTAAAAATGACAGTATTTATTTGTCTCCAAAGGCACCTGAACTAGCTGGAAGCTGTATTTCAGGTACCAGTGGCCTCCCCAAATTGTACTTTTTTATTGTATAAAGCCTTGAATTACTATTTAACTGAGTAATTAAATGCATTGAAAAGAAAAAAAAATACAAACGAAAAACAGATAAAATCGTGAATAAAAAAAAAAAAAACACATGTTCAGACAATTTTAAATAATGCGTATGTGTAAAAGGGTGTGAGTGTGTGTGAGGGTGTGTGTGCAGATATCTGTAAAAGGGTGTATGATGGTGTGTTGAGGGTGTGTGTGTGTAAGGGTGAGTGCGTGTGTGTGAGCGTGTATATATGTGTATGTGTTTATATAATATAGGTACGTATGTGTGCGCAATTGTATCAATGTTGTGAAGATTAACTTATAATATCATTACCTAACGTGTCGGTGGTTACTTATATTACTAGGACCTTCAGTACAGTTAAGTATGCTACAACTCACGATTTATAACGGAACCCGAAAAAATTGCTTTACAATACTTCAACAGTAGAAACCCTCTAACAAGTCTTCAATTTGATCATAGTCAGTACCTTGTAGCCATGTAAAAACGATATGTTTTAGTTCTCTGTCCGTAAATCTCTCTACCCTTTTATGTTTATTAATTTCCTCATACAATTTAGCAGCTACCACCTTGTATTGTTTCTGGGCAAACCTAGTCGTAACTGATGGGGCAAAGTAAGTGCGTCTTCTTGTGTCATTGTCCAACCTAGCTAGGTCCACCTCTTTATGGTACCTACGAATGCATTCGAAAATAAAAAGTTTTCGCACAGATAGTACATCAGCCTTGGCATAAACATTCTTAGTGGGGTGCCGGAAAGGCAGGTACATCATCACTTTTAACAATGAGCGCTGAGCACGTTCCACAGTTATCAGATGAGTTTTATCGGCACTACCCCACACGCATATACAGTATCTGATTACACATTCGCAAAGTGCCTTATATGTTTGGACAATCAATTTGACATCTGCAACACTTCGTAGATTTTAAAAACATAAATTAATTTTCTTACCCTAGAAGCCAAGGAGTCAATATGAACGTCCCATGACAGCTTCTGGTCAACAAGAACACCGAGATATTTCATAAATGAAACTCTAGCCAGGATAGAACAATTACACATTCCTAAAATATTACCACCAAGTAATCTTCGATTACACGGATAAGTGTGTATTTTGATACCAAAATTACTTTCCGGACCTCCAGAAGTTCTCTTACTAAAGCAAATATATTTAGTTTTAGTCGTGTTCAGTGTTAAAAGATTGTCCTCAAGCTGGTTACAACAGAAAGACACGATTCCGTCAGTTTCCTAACCTCAGACCACGTTTTCTCATTACACAAAAGTAGGTACAGTGTCATCCGCGAACATAATCAAATCTAGACCCGATAATTTTGTACAGCACAGTTTATTTATGTAAATGAGAAAAAGCAGTGGTCCGAGCGTGCTTCCTGTGGCACACCAAAGGTACAACCAGAACTGTCACTTTCATGCTTTTCGACTCTCACCCTTTGCGTTCTGTTTGTTAGGTAGTCGGTGAACCATTGTAGAGGAATTCCTCTAATACCCACATTTTCCATTCTAGCCAGAAGTATAGGGATCGAAACCGTGTCAAAAGCCTTTTGCAAATCTAAAAACACTGCAACACACTTCTGTTTCTTGTCCATATAGGATGTAGCTAATGATGTTAGTGTCAGTACAGCATCTTCAGTAGATTTGCCTTCTCTAAAGCCATACTGGTTGTCACTGAGAAGTTTGTGCTTTTCAAGAAATAGCATGACTCTTTTTTCACCAATTTTTCCAGAACTTTAGAGAGAGTAGATAAAGGGAAATAGGCCTATAATTTGACGGGCTTGTTTTGTCCCCAGATTTATAGATTGACAAACCACTGCTTCCTTAAAATGAAGCTGGAAAAGAACCTGTTTCTAGACTAAGGTTACAAATATATGTAATCGGCGCCGCCAGACATGTTATATACCTTTTAAGAATATTAGCTGTTATTTTATCACATCCAGGTGCACTATGTGATTTAAGTTCAAAAACAGTTCTTTTGACTTCGTAGGGATCTGTAGGAATAAACGACAACGAGTTGACAGGTGCAGTGGCGTCTCCGACCTGAGTAGCCAATTCATTTTCACTTTTTTTCATTTTGTTCAAAGTCTTGTCCGCTAGTATGCCACCCACAGAAGTGAAAAAAGAATTAACTTCATTCAATGACTCTCTAGGGTTATTAAAATTTCGAAGAAGGTCTTTTAAATGAGTTTTTGTTTGTTTTAGTTCACATACCTCTTTAACTATATTCCAAGTTTCCTTTATATCATGTTTACTGTCATTGAGTTTATTTTTATAATATTCACTCTTAAGATATCTTACTATTTTGTTGCAAATATTTCTGTATTTTCTATAGTTGTCTTTAGTGGTTAAGTTATAAGGATCCATTTTAACTTTTTGATGTAGCCTATCCCTTTTTCTGATACACTTCACAACGCCTTTAGTTATCCATGGTTTTAATGGTTTGTCTCTTTTAGGTAATCTTTTAGTTTCAGTATTGCTGCTTATTATTTCGTTAGTTTTGTTACAAATAATTTAGTTGCTAAGTTAGTATTATAAGATTCAAAACATCCTGCCAAGTCTGAACTGCCAGCGCGTCGCTTAGACCCTTGTGATTAATTACAGTTCTTTCATGTATGATGTAATTCCTTTTTAATTTAGCATTATTGATGTGTAGAAGAATCGTGGAGTGATCTGTAATCTTCTGCTCAAATACAGCCGTTTTCCACAAACCCAAAGATTTCACCATAAAGTGGTCAAGGCAGGTCTCGTTGCGGGTGGGACGGGTTACGCCTTGTATAAGACCATGGTGAGCCATCATATTAAGGTAAACCTGGGAGGATTTAGAAGGGCTGCTTGCCAAAGTGTTAATATTGACGTCCCCCGTCAAAATAACATTCTTCTTTGTTAAACTGCTAAGTATCTCATCTAGCGAGTTGAGATATTTGATTTCATTATTGAAACTAGGGGGACGGTATGTACATAAAATGGTGTAGTCTGGTGATATGTGTGTAACATCAGTGTGTTAAGAATAAATGTGCAAAAGATGCGCATATTTAGCTTACCAAAGCAATTTGTATATTTGATTGAAGGAAAGATAAAGAAGCATTGTATAATGCGGTATTGTGTAAAGCTTAAATTTATTTTTAATTGCAGGGATATACCTACCGACTATTACCGACATACCATATTGATGAAAATTGTATGTGGATGTTCGTCATTATTCAAGATAAAACCATGAAACTTTGTATCTACACACACTTGATATGAAACAAATAAATGCTTGTTCTGGCAATATTGCAATTTCGAACTCTACGTGGATACAATAATAGGGGTTGAAATGGGGAATGAAAGTAAATACTTATTATTAAAGTTCGCAATTGTTGAAAACAAAACCATGAAACTTGAAACACTTGACGCGAAGCAAATAAATATTTCTTCTAGTATTTTTGTAATTTCGAACTATACCTACGGAGATGAAAGTTTATATGGAATGGTCATTATGAAACCATGAAATTTTGCTACTAGACACTTGATATCCATACTAATATTATGATAAATATGAATGTAACTGGGTCTGTTTCCACTGAATCGATTTTGATAAAATTTGTTGAACAGATAGACTAGACTCGGGAAAGGACATCAAGGGACACAGAAGAAGAGTTCATCATCATCAGCCTGTATTCTATTCAGCCTCGGTCTGACGTGTCCAAACGCCACCGTCCAGCTGCCTTGTATCGTCACTCCATCTAGTCGCAGGGCGTCATACACTACGTTTACCGATTCACGGTCTCCACTCCAGAGCCCGTCTACCCCAACGGTTATCAGGTCTGCCACAGATGTGGCCGGCCCACTGCCATTTCAGTTTGCTAATACGCTCAGCTATATCGGTGACTTTAGTTCTCTGACTAATTATTTCATTGCGGATTCCTCAGAGAAACCCAAGCATAGCCATTTCCATAGCTCGCTGAGCGACTTTGAGCTTAGGTATAAAAATGTTTTAATATGAGCTGTTTTTAGTGTATGGGTGTACAAATTTAAAATAATACGAGGGTCATTTGAACACTTCTTAGCGTAACATGGTTAAAGTTTTGAGGAGTTAGACGATTTAAAACTGGCGTTGGTTCGCCTTACCGGTGCGATGGGTAAAAAAAGTTTTGAGCTCGGAGGACAGTATGTTGAAAAATAAAAATAAACTCAAAATCGTGTGGTTTTCATTAAGTATGTTAGGCTAAGAACTTTTCAAAAGACCCACGTACCTCAGTTGCCTTAATATTTATTTCCCGCGGACGAAATCGTAGGTAAAAGCTAATAATTCATATTTTCATGACGTCAGCAAACTATACAGTAATATGTTTAGGTACATAATGGCATATTACCTAATATAGCAAGACATATTTTTTGAATATACAGCATGTTTTAATATTGATGGAGTTATGTCATATGGAGTTATGGTATGTTACTAAGCTGCTATGGCCATCTTCCGGCTTCATCATCAGACCCTGGTTACCATCTAGCATCAAAGTACTCGTCAAGACTAATAAAACGAACCCTTTTTAACCCTCGATAGGATTTCGTTGTTTCATTACAGAGTTCCTATGACCACCTTCCAGATCCATCAGACCTTGGGTGTTATTGAAAGACAAACTACTTGTGAAGTCGATTCAAATGAGGCCAAACTCGATGTGGTTCTGTCGTTTCATTGCAAAGTTTATTGAAGTTTCGTTAGGACACCTTCCGACATCATACATCACATGTATCATAATATTGCGTTCGTCACGTAATTTACAGGTGTAGATATGCAAGATTTCAACTATATTAATAAGCGGAAAGTGGGTCAAATTTAATTTCCAAGAGTTGAAGACAAACACCGGTAGATAGGTACAGGTTAAACTAATAAATAAAAGCTTGTAAAACGACTCCTGATGTGGGCTCGGAAAATGTTGAAACATGCCGTATATCTAAAACATCTTGCTATACCATCATTTATACTCGTTTCAATTTACCCTAATATACATTATGGTATAGTTTGGTGACGTCACAAAAATATATATACCACATTCACGGAGCGAATACAAAGAGGAGGTGTAGTAATTAAATTTCCATATGAAATGACGCGTGATAGTTTGCGGGATGAAGGGGCACTGAGGGGGTATTAAGTCCGCCCACTTCTCAATATTCCATCTATCGGCTAATACCAAAACTACTAGCTTAGGTTGATGTTGATGCTACTACATAGTTCAGCTACCTTACACTAGATGTCAAAAGTTTTAATGAGATAGGACGTACTTATAAAGGCCGTCGCAGACGTAGGTATAATATATATTTTCACATTTCATAGCTGGACATATTTCCGTATATTTTCTATACAAATCCTCGAGTGTCCAGACACGCAACTATAATATTTATTTTTGTTACGTCATCAAAATATACCGTAATATATACTAAGACATATTCATATAAATTATGGTATAGCAAGACATATTTTGAATGTACAGCGTGTTTCACCATTGTTCAACATTGTGAAGGTTTGATGATGGATCTGGAAGTGGGTCATAGGAACTCTGTAATGAAACAACGAAACCCCATCAAATCTGGGATTGTTTTAGTTGTCTTGGTGCTAGATGGAAGCCATGGTCTGATGATGAAGCTGGAAAATAACCATAGGAATCTTGTACCTAACTAAACGATATAACACCATCGAGATCGAGCTCGTTTTATTCGCCTTGACAAGTACTTGGGTGCTTGATGGTAATCAGAGCCAGATTTACTGAAAGATGGCCATATGAACTTGGTAATTTAACGACATTACCCCATCAAGTTTACAAAACCCAAAAACAAAACAAAATCGGTTGGTGTGTACCTAACACAAAAAAGAAAATTGGTTTATCCGTTTGGGGGCTACGATGCTACAAACACGTAGCATCGTAGTACGTACAGTTATGTCAAACTTATAACACCCCGTCGTTATTGCGTCGGGGGTTAAAAATATCAAAAGACTCGTGACGTGCACGCAGACAGTGTTGAAACATGCTGTACACTCAAAATATGTCTTGCTATGTTAATATGCCATAATATGAATTACGGTATATTTTAAGACAGAAGAGCCACTTTGACTCGCCACTACACAGAAGACCTGCCTGAGATAAGTCTCGACGAAATCATGATGGCTCTTGGGCAACTTAAAAATGGAAAAGCCGCGGGCGGGGACGGAATTACTACAGAGCTCTTAAAGGCTGGTGGAGCCCCACTTATAAAAGAGCTCCAAGCACTGTTTAATGACGTCCTCTTCGCCGGGAGAACTCCAGAGGCATGGCACAGAAGCGTGGTCGTCCTCTTTTTCGAAAAGGGGGGCCAAAACCCTTTTGAAGAATTATCGCCCTATATCGCTCCTGAGCCATGTCTATAAGTTGTTTTCGAGAGTCTTTTTCACACGAGTTTTTTTTATCACGAACCGTCTCGCCCGAAGACTCGACGAGTTTCAGCCACCGAAACAGGCTGGGTTTCGAAGTGGTTATAGCACCATAGACCACAACCATACGGTGCGGCAGATTGTACAGAAGACAAAGGAGTACAATCGCCCCCTTTGTTTAGCGTTTGTGGACTATGAAAAGGCGTTTGACTCCGTCGAGACCTGGGCTGTTTTGGAATCTTTGCAGCGATGCCAAGTTGACTGGCGATACATCGAGGTGATGAGATGTATATATGAAGCCGCCACGATGACGGTCCAAGTTCAAAACCAGCAGACGAAACATATCCCTCTCCATCGAGGCGTGAGACAAGGGGATGTAATCTCCCCGAAATTGTTCTCCAATGCACTAGAGGATATGTTTAAGACGCTGATTGGGCTGTGGACATGGTATCAACATCAATGGCGTGTGCATCTCTCACCTAAGATTTGCAGACGATATCGTCATGATGGCTGAATCGCTGGAAGACTTGCAATGGATGCTGGACAGCTTGGCCAACTCTTCTCAACGCATCGGTCTTCAGATGAACTTGGACAAAACCAAAGTCATGTGCAACGAGTTCGTTGCTCCGGGACCGATTGCCGTAAATGGAATCACTCTAGATATTGTTCGAAGATATGTTTACCTGGGGCAGACACTCGAATTGGGCAAAAATAGCTTTGAGAGTGAGGCCATGAGGAGAATTCAGCTGGGTTGGGCAGCATTCGGAAAACTTCGCCGAGTCTTCTCGTCACCCATCCCACAATGTCTAAAGACAAAAGTGTATAATCAGTGCGTCCTACCAGTCATGACCTACAGTGCTGAAACGTGGACACTAACAGTAAAAGCAGTCCGAAAATTCAAAGTCGCTTGGCGAGCTATAGAAAGAGCTATGCTTGGAGTTTCTTTGAGAGATTGTATTCGTTATGAAGTCATCCGTCAGAGAACCAAAGTCACCGACATAGCTCAGCGCATCAGCAAGCTGAAATGGCAGTGGGCTGGTCATATCTGTCGCAGAACCGATAACCGTTGGGGTAGACGAGTTCTAGAGTGGAGACCACGAATCGGCAAACGTAGTGTAGGACGCCCTAAGACTAGGTGGAGTGACGATATACGTAAGACAGCTGGTAGCGGTTGGAAACGTAAAGCCGAGGATGGGGCTGAGTGGCGTATTATTGGAGAGGCCTATGTCCAGCAGTGGACGAATGTGGGCTGGTTATGATGATGATGATGATGACGGTGTATTTTGCTGACGTCACAAAAATATGAAAATATATATTTATTATAGCTACGTCTGCGACGGCCTTAATGCGAGTCTCCTCACATGTGCACCTGACGAACGCTGATAGCACACAGATTTCTAAAACAAAAGGCAGATGGAACGTGTGGAACACAGATCCTTAGGTCCAGAAAGCAAATATCAAACGCCAAAGCAAATACAAACTCCAGTCAGTACGAAACGGACTTCCGTCTCGTACGGGAGTCCCGTATGATTTTCAGTTTTGTTTAAGATTATTCCGTCTTGTGTCTTCAAACATTGCAAACATTGTTCCCAAAAATAAGAAAAGGAAAAAAGAATATCATTTCATAGGAAAATTTGAATATTTTTACTGTTATTTATATAATTTAGGCGATTTCATTTCGATTGATGAATAGAAACACAACACCTCAACGAAAATTGGTTAATGTAGCTATGCTAAATTGAAATTATTTTCCCTAAAATTAAGGTAAAATATAGATTAAGAGTTTTTTGAAGATACTCGTAAACCAAATTATTTATGTAGATTGTTTTATTCTATTATAAACCCTATTTTTATAATCGTAATTTTTTTATTTAATGTGGATCGATGCCTAGCACAAATCCATTTCATTACTAGTGTTTATAAAAAAACTAATAGTGTTGATGAAAACTATAGTTATGAAGCAAGTTTTTAATACTTGTAAGTAGGTATAGTGGACCAGCTTAAAAAAGTAGGCGAGTTCTTTTTAAAGATCTAATCGTTTTAATTAACCTCATGTTATCTGGTCGAGTCAGTAGTGACATTGTCGAAGTTTTATACGGTGCTAATTTGTGCGTACATACTTACCCAAAAAAGATGTTGGGATCAGGCCAATCGCTGTTGGCACCACAAATACTGGCCTTGCTGTCTAGGTGGGTTGTAGGTATAAAACGTTGCTCTCTCGAGCTCCCTGTCCCAAAAAACTTGATTTTGGTTCTCTGGGTGGACGTGAGGCTGCTATTCATTCTGTCCTGACTAGAAAGTCAGGACAGAATGTCCAAAATTGGGGAGAGGGGTGTTAAAGGTGGACGTCAAAAATGCCTTTAATTTGGTTGATCGTGGAGCCCCGTTGTCCGAAGTGAAGAATAAAATTCCTGACCTCTACAATTTTCTTTGGCAATGTTATGGCGAACCCACAAAATTATCGAAACAATCCTCAAGTTCAAGGTTCAAGTTGATAGCATAGGACTGCTATCTTCCGTTGGCTAACAACTTGAACCTTCGGCCATGCGACCTTCGCCCTGGCCATATCATTTAACGTCTCCAGTCAAATTTAAACGTTTGGTACTTGGACGATGGAACTTTGGGTGGCGATGTGAATAATGTTGAACTGATTTACAAAAACTCTTAGAAGGTTTTCGTTGGTTTGTATCAACATTTTTTAAAAAGTGAACTTTTCGTTTGCGACACGTTAATAATAGTCAAAATTTCACAAGAAGCTCCGATAGAATACTCAAAATACATACACACATGACTTTTACTATTCGGGGTTGTCTTTTTATTGAGGATTTTCTGTACGAATATTGGAATTTTTAGTTGCATGCAAAATCCAAATTTTTAATCTTAACTTTATAGGATGGAAATAGTAATAACAAGAAATCCTTGCAAAATATATAATCGGTGTAATAATAAATTATGTTAACATTAAAATATGTGTGTTTATTATACGCGAAGATTTCTGAAGCTTAGACAACAATAGTGGGATTTTTTTCTTAAGACTGGGAACATTACACACACACCAACGTCAGTAATTTGACAACGTCGGTGAGAGCTGTCACGCATACATAACTAATTACTGGCCTCACAATGTCGTTCACGAAGGTTTCATCTGTTTTAGAAATCTGTTTGATAGCATTACTAACTTAGGCCCCGCCCCCCATGATGACGTCAGGACCTAGTTGAAAATCACAGTGCACAGTTGCTTAGGGCAGCTCCTCTTTGTATTAGCTCCGTGACCACATATAATTTAATTATTACAGCTGCGGGTGTGGACACTCGAACCTCTCGTATGGAAATATTTCCAGCCTATAATATACGTATATTATAGGTATGTCTGTGAGGGACTTAAGAAACACAAGCACCGACCGAAGATCAACGAATGAAAAGCGACGTAAAACATGGTTTAATTAACTACCACCTGTATTCAGACCTTCAGTATTTAACTGTTATACTTTATACATTTTACCAACATTTTTAGTGAAGAGGTACACGGCACAGCGCTATCCCCGTCTTTAGTTATTGTTAAGTAGTGGGGCTCTCGGCATCGGCGGTGGCACAGCTGTCACGCAGTCTAGTGCAACGATGTGGCTGTGGTTGGTTCTTTGGCGCGCCTCCGGATTCCTCCTCGTCGCCGGCACGCTGCATCTTGGCTTTCTTTCGCAGCAGCGACAATACAATCCGTCCGCCGCACATGTATGTACCTCGATAATATCTGTTTTTACAACTTGGGCTACGCTGTACCACAGAAGGACTTCAAATAGAAGTATTGAATTCGATTTCACAAGTACGTCGTTGTTGTCGTATTCATGAATTTTTAATTGTCCGGTGATTTTTCCCTTCTTACCCACCGCACTACCAAGCTGCACTACTGGTATTGTAGAAAAAAGACACGACAGTACTTGCTAGTAGTGTAGAAGGGAAAAAAGATCCCACGGCTCTAACGGTAGTGCTACCGGTAACAGTAGCTTGGTAGTGCGGTGGGGCGGGCATTAGGGGCGGGTTTTTTTTCATTTGATGATACAAAAGTCATCTAATACGATACTATCCAAATTATTTCTTCAGTTTAGCAACTAAAATATTAGCAAAGACCTAATTTTAGCTTTCTCTTGAAAAAAATGTTAGTAGTCATTATTTTACGCACCTCATGTTCGTGCGCAAGTATATTTCATGTGAACTACCTAACTGCTTTCAACCGTATCCCGATCATTAAGCTACCTAATGATATGCGAGTGATTTGATTTCAAAAGAATTAAGTGGTTCTCATCAATTGGAGAAGAAAAGGAATGCTTAAAAAGTAAACAAGTTAGTAAAAGTTCCCGTTATTTTGCTGAGATAAAAAGTTTCATTCAACTCGATCCGTTCATACTTTACGACGTGATTGAGCAACAAACTTCCATACATTGATATTTATGATATTAGTAGGACTAGCTGCGCCCCGCGGTATTAACTGCAGCGTACCAGTTTTTCAGGATAATTTATTTTAATTTATTTATTAATAGGTAACTTTGAACGAAACTGAAAGAAGCGAGAAAAGAATAGTACCTACTGATTAATTACCTATATACAAATTTTTTTAAAATAGGTACATACATACATGGTGCTTCAAACAATGTAATAGAATAAAAATAGCCTTTTTTCTTGAAGTCTATGCTAACAACGATCCAACAACGATTTTGTTTGACTAATTTACTAATTTGCTATTCGTGTTACTACTACGACCATAGGTTGACTAAGTACGTTTAATGGTCTATTTTCTAGTCGTGTGACCTGCGACCGGCGACGCCATGACAGTTTAACCTAAACAATACGCGAGTGAATTCGTTGTGAAATTTAAAAAAAAACGTAGTTTTGTTACGATTTTTGTCAAGGTTTGTACATTAAAATTTTGTGTTAGTCATTAGTTATCTATGAAATGTTTTATTGATCCAATGGGTAAGAATATTCAATTTCATTTGCGATCGTTAATTTTTGTTTACTTACTAAAATTATTTTTAAGTCTTGACTTGTTTTTAATATGAGCATGTTGGGCAAAACCGATAGGATTATAATAGGTAACCGACAATAATTAAAATTTCATAAGGGAAATCATAAGAAGACCAACATTTCAAAGCGGGCCCTCGCAAGACTAAAACTAAAAGACCCTCAGTCAAACAATAAAACAAACCAGATTTTTACTGTTTAGTGTGCGCTGAAAAATACACTAAACTATCAACCATGATTGGTTTCAGTGTAATCAATGCAGAAGTTGGGCGCATGAAGACTGCGCTTCCTGTAATCTATACTTATAATAAAACTGTAACGGGTCGAATTCTGTACATTGAAGATATTTAAAAAAAAATTTTTTTTGGGGCACTCCATAGTCGATACTGATGGCGAAAGTGCATTTTTTTTCTTTCATGTCTGTCTGTCTGTCTGTCTGTCTTTCTGTATAGAGATCACGCATCACGCCGAAACTACTGATTCAATTCAGCTGAAACTTGGCATGATTTTAGTTTAAACTAAGGACATTGCTGTAGGCTACTTTTGATCCCCAAATTCTGATCAGTTTTCTTGCGGGAGGGGGTGAAAGCCAGAATGTGTATTTGGTTGTAACTCATGTTTGCGTTGTTTAATTTCATTAATTCTTTTTTTGTTAGAAAGAACATATTTTTGATATTGTCCCGTCAAAATTTGAATATTATCGGTCTGGTGGTTCGGAAATTACACAAACATTAAATAATAACGACACGCGCGGCGCGTTCGGTACATACTAACTTCTAAGTATTCTGTGTATCAGACTATCCACAGAATATCTAGATTCTAGAAAGTGCCCACGTGATCGCGTCGCGTCGTCTTGGATGACATAATAATTGTCAAAGATATATTTTTGTGTGGAAAAACAAACATCATTCGGTTTTAATCGACTTCAAACAAGGAGGATGTTTTCAATCGGGTTGCATGTTTTTTTTATTTGGTTTTATTTTACACGATAACTCAGCTAATTGTTAGTTGATTTTGATAATTCCTTTTTTGTTTAGTAGAAAATACTTCAGTGCCCTTACCATGAGTTTACGTAGATCCTATTCGCTAGCGACTGCGTAAAAGATTATTATGGCGAAATTAACCGCGCCCCTAGCGGTCACTGTCAGAACTAAAATCGGCAGTATGAGTCAGTAAGTAGAAAACCTATCGAGTTAAGACTCGCTATCGAATAAAGTTTTTTAGCAATCGTCATAGAAAACGGTACCATGAGTTACAAATTTGACAGTCGCCTTCGAATAAAACTGTTTCGATAGCAGTAAAGTTACTCACTAGCTTATTGAAGCGTGAAAGTGTTGGTTAAAGTGCGTCTAGACAACAAATACATAATTTTTAACTAGATTGTGTATTGAGATAATGTCGGGGAGAAATAATTTAGCTTGGCATATGTTAATGACGGCTGCTCATGAAGACGAACGACGCAATCAAGGAAATTTTCAAGCAAGCATGCGAACGAAACTTGCAGAAATTAATTTCTAAAAAATAATTAAAAATGGTGAAAATAATTTCAGTAAAGAATATAGGCTTCAGTCAGGAAGCTTTCGAAGATTTATGTGGATTACTAAAGGATCCACTTGAAATCCACACAAAGAGTATCACTTCTATCATGGAGATGCATAATTATGTACCAACTTCTGCCAGAGTGCTAATTGAAAATACTTTTGGGCAATTGAAGAACCGTTGGCATTGTGTACACAGGGATAGAACATTGCATTATCAGCCAAAACATGCCAATAAAAGCATGTTAAAAAAATATATAGGACATAAATTATATTAGCATGTTGCGTGTTGCACAATATTGCTATAAACTACAATGTTCCAGACCCTGAAGATGAAAATGAAGAACTACAAGGTATTTTACTAAAATAATTTACTCTGTACCTACAAATCAAAATTAAGAGTAATAATAATAACTAACTGTATTTATTTCTTGCAGAATCATTTGAACAACATGAAGTGGTGTTGAATGAAACAACGAGTGATTTATTACTAAGAGGCCGAGCATTACGGGATCAAGTAGCTCAGAGACTCTCTCGAATACCATAATTGTTGACCAACACAACATGTGGCATAGTTTGAAGTTTTAAGTGTCCACATTAATTATAAAATAAAACAAGTTATGTACATTGAAATATTTAATTTAATATAACCAGCAAGTGTTACAATGTAGGAAGCTTAATTTATATGGTTAAATAGATGAAAATATTTTATATTTTATTACCATACTCTAATTGATTTACATAAAAGACAAATACAAAAAAGTCAAAATATTTTATTGTGTACAACAGAAATTTAAAATATACAAATAATAGATTTAAAGCTAATGCCATAAGTGGCGGCCTTATTACTAAATTCGATCTCTTCCAGGCAACCATTTAAATTGATGGTTTTATGTAATCATTGTAGCTGACCATAATAAAATTATCTGTACAATTGTTTACTTGAAACAGATCTAAGTGAACTGTAGGATATTTCGAAAATGTTTTAATCGTAACAACAAAAAACCACCTTTTAAGATTTAGTTAAAAGTGAATTGAATGTCTTAAATGTCTTACAGAATTATGTAAGTTTGTAGGTACTATGTATTTTAATTACTACAGGAACAACCCAAAAGAGCTTGTAGCACTTGTACAACAAATTTTGAATTTGAATTGATGTAGTTAAAAAAATATATATATGGGTATCTTGTAGCCTAACTATTATTTACCCTTCTAATTTAGTTACTATTTATAAGTTTTAATTCTTATTTACTAGCTGCGCCTAACATTAATTATCTTATAAAATATAATATCCTACCAATTTTGTCTTACTTATTTCCTAAATTCTCAGCTATTTTATTAAAAACAGCTAAAAATGCTTGGTACAACTCCAGCCACCTTTCTTGCATCCTTAACTCTTCTTCCCTTAACCTAATCGTCTCCCGTTCAGTTTCCTGCTGAAATGCACGCCATTCACAGTCAGATCTGACAAAAGCTTGCCTTGCCAGATCCGATTGTGTCTGTGTCCGGGTCCTTCTGCGGATAGGAGAGGTCAAGTCCTGCAGGCGACCTCTCCGCCGCCAATGAGACGTGGCAGGCAAGGCCGTGGGTCTCTGCGGCGCACGAAGCTCTGCACTGGCATGAGGCAATGTAGATGGTAATGTTGCCGTGTCACTATCATGAGATCCGTTTCGCTCCTATTCACGTATGGGGCTGAAATAATACATAAATATCACTAATAGAAAAAAGTAATAGTAACAGTATGTAATAGTACTAGTACATAATTTATCAATCAATTTCAAATATCAATTATATAATAGTACATATCCTATTACCACCATGTAAAGGCGGGAACACTGGTGGTCGAGTGGATGGTCCAGCTTCATCCCAGGCTTATTTTCTAGTTCGGCCCAGAGTCGTAAGTTTGTCACCCTTCCTTGGGGTCCGTCGGTGGATTTGCTAAGGTCACCATGTCTAAAAATAAACATTCAATTCAGAAAAGTCCACTCAAAGCCACATTCCTGCAGAACACTTGACACTACTACTATTGTAAAAACAGTATGCTTACTTTTCCATGTACTCCACCACTGCTGGACTGGTTCGCGTTTTATCAACTTTCTTATAAGTAGTTATAATTAAATTTATTTCTATCTGAAACCGAGAATATTTTTGTTGCACTCACTGCACTGCTCCAAAAGCCAAATACATAATATCAAAGAGAATGTAATACACTACGAAACATATGTTAAGAACGCCGCAAGGGCGCAACAAAATTGACATTGAAACATCGACTGTTTAGACAAATTTAGAAACACATATAAGCCTTAGATTATCCACTACTTTAAGACGCTTTCAACTGGTAGGATTATTGGAGTTACCTGCCTTCTCTTTCTTTTTAGTGTAGCTAGAAAGAGGCAGCTTCATTATGTGTGAAGTTAGAAACATTACTGTTTTTGTACCAACATAACGACCCACAAACCAGATAAACAATCGAGTTGTCGCTATCGAGTCCGTTTAGCTCATGGTACGTGATTATTAGAAGTCTATTCGATGTTCGGTTTGCTCGCTATCGACTACGGTAAAATAGTAAAATGTTTCGATAGCAACTCATGGTAGAGGTACAGTGGTGATCTTAGATATCGAAAACAGGGAGGTAGTTTTTCAAATATCAACAAAAACTAAAATCAGCTTAGATCCATCTGTTACGACATAGTCATAGCTTCTTATAAAATTTAGTCGAATGACAGAATTAAATTACCTATCACTGAAGTAGATTTTTGTTATTTTGGAGAAAACATCAGCATAATAAGTAGCAGCCTAAACAACCCATTAAATGTTCCCACTGCTGGGCGTCGGGGCCTTCTCTCGCAAGGAGAGAGACAAGGTTATAATCCACCACGCTGGCCCAGTGTAGGTTGGTGGATGACATGTGACTTAGAACTTAGATTATAGGTAGATTTCGGTTTCCTCACAGTGTTTTCTTCGCCGTTTTAATTACCGGCATTACGAACATGACTCTGAAAAGATAGTGGTACGCGTGGGTTTGAACCCTGGGTCTCCGGATCGACAGTCGCCGTTCTCCCGACTAGGTCAGCTGTAACTTACTAGACCAGCCGTAACTTATTAGAAAACGTATTATTTCAATCCAAATACTGTTTAAAATTTAAAGGTAGTGTTCAACAAGCTTCGGTGACCGAAGCAGACCGTTGTTAGGGTTCTGTAAAAACTGGACCCTATTACTGAGACTTCGCTATCCGTCCGTCCGTCCGTCCGACTGTCACCAGGCTGTATCTCAAGAACGGTGATAGCTAGACAGTTGAAGTTTTCGCAGATGATGTATTTCTATTGCCGCTTTAACAATAAATACTAAAAATAAAATAAATATTTAAGAGGTGCACCCATACAACAAACATGCTTTTTTACCGTTTCTTGCTCGATACTAATAATAACGTACCTGTCACAGGTAGACGCTTTAACTATTCACATAATATTTAGTTTTATGTTCTCTTTAAAAGTAATTAATTAAAATAAAATAAATTATTCAGGGGGCTCCCATACAATAAAATCCGTTTATTTGCTAATGGTTCAGAACCCTTCGCACGCGAGTACGATTTGCATTTGACCCGTTTTATTTTTTATAAAATGTTGTTAAATCCTATGCTTTCCTAATATTATATAATTATGTCAATGTTTCAATTTTTGCTGCTCAATTACGTTGGAACGGCTGAATGTATCGAGTTAAAATTAAAGACACATTCTTGGTTTAGCTTAAGTAATACATAGGGTACTTATACATAGGCAATGTTTAGCCTATGTGTTCTGCCAGACTATAATCTAATTCTATTTCAAATTTCAACCCGATCACTTGATACGTTCCGCCATGATTAAGTAACAAACATCCAAACAGTGACATTCATAATAATTACAGGACAACGTTGGACCGGCTGAACATATTTTGAAGGAATTCGAAACAGACGTAGTTTGAACTCAGAAATAGCAAATCGGTTACTTATAAGGTTACTGTGACGTCGGAAAGACTACGCAAATTTGGTAGAAAATTGAAACAGAGATAACGTATAGTCTGAAATAGCACATTTAAGTATTACCTATCAACCTGAAAAGAAGCATGGGCCCTAAGGAAACAAATATTAACTATCACGTCAAAACGGCACAACGATATGGGTTGACATACGAAACACATATAGTTTATAGTCTAAAATTTCACATGGGCTAATAAGTTTATATTTTCATTTAACTCCATATTAATATAAGCATATATTTTCGTAAGGAACTTGATGTGATGGTAAGGTAAAAGCCTAAAATGAAAAATTTATGCACCAGTTTTGGCGTAGATAATATAGGTGATTTGCGTTCACAATCAAAATAACAAGCAACATAATATTCTCATTAGACGGCGCTAATGCCAGTTTAAATCTAAAAGCACTAAAGGCCATTTAAATCGATGTTTTGCTATTGTGGTATGTATTTTTTCTTTCATCACTAGGTGGCGTTACTGGTATTCTAAATTGTACTAATAAGTTTTTGCTGCTAAAAGGATTATGATGCCGAATTTGGATTCTTTCGTTCTTGAATTTTTTTCTGTGTTACCTACAATTAAATTCATACATTAACATTTCACTAAGACTTGGCTTAGATTATCATTAAAACTCAAAATCTTAATCATTTTTATTCCACACAGGCTTCGTTCAAAATTTTACGCGGGCGAATTCGCGGGTAACAGCTAGAAAATAGCTTGCGGATAAAAAGAGATAAGTAGGTATCAGATCATGAACATTCGCTTCAGACTTTTCATAATGTATCCTATAAAATCCTACAAACTTAACACTTGCGGCTATGTTCGATACTATGAAACCTTACTAAGTATGTTTGATATTGTTTAAAAAAGGAAAAATGAAGATGATAAAATTAAATATATTTTTGTGTGGAAAAATAAATTCACTCAAACTCAAAGGGTTTTCAATGACTACTTATCCAAATATTTGACGTACGATACTTCCAACTAATGTATAAGTTAGTAACATCTGCTTACGCGAACGAAGTAGCGGGTTCAGCTAGTAATAATATAATTCTTTATTACTTCCCCAATTTCACAATACATTTAACACAATAAATGTATTCTTATGTAGGAGTTGGCAGCTACTTCTGCGATGAATGCGAAGACTGATATTAACTTATTCAACATTATCCTTTTAGCCCTTGAGGCAAATCTGTTTCGCCTGACTCCTCCGGGGGCAAAACGGATGATTGATACTTTTTGTTTATGCTCAAAATTAATATAAAAATCGTTAAAGTTTATGGGGTTATTTTCCAAAGATGATTAAACATAGTACAAATAAAAAGTACAAAGAGTTCTTTTGATTATCAAATTGTAGTTTTATATACAAATGTGTCTAGCCCGGGCGTCCCTTATAAAATACGCTAAAGTCGAATTATTTAAGTAATATAATAAATTGCTTTTTGTTTATTGAATCGTTGTTAGATCGTTGTTTACGTAGTCTACGTTGACAACGATCTAACAACGATTTTGTTTGACAAATAGGTATAAAATACGCTGAAGTCGAATTATTTACGTAGGCAATAGATTTTCATTTTTCCTGTTTGATTCTCAACAGTTAACTACAAGATTCAAGTGTCACTTCTACGGTAGTTTTTCGCATAACCAGTGATTATAAGTATAAATGACTTTGGTTTCTGTCACTGCTGGAATTAGGGGTCTTTTCTCGCAAAGAGAGAGTTCAGGCTACAATCCACCACGCTGGCCCAGTGCAGGTTGGTAGATCTATGACACATGACCTCGAAAGATTCTAGGAACGCGTCGGTTTCCATACGACGTTTTTCTTCACATTTAAAAAGATAAGATTGAGCTTTAATTAAGTTGTGTAAAACGGCGGTTAATATTTACCTAATCACCTACTTCCTTAACTTACATACGGAAAATTCTCCAGTATGTAAAGTACTTGAATACATGTACTAGCGTGTGCGTTAACATTCATTTTTTTATTTTAATTGCAGTAGTGAACACTTGTGCAGTGAAAACAAAAATAAAAATAACCCTGTAAGTTATTTTCGACTTTAGTTTATACAAGTAGGCGCGAATTTTTTTTGAATATTCTATATTTAGGTCTACGGATACGAATACATCAATGTGGCGTTTGATACAAGTAGCTTTCGTTAATATGAAAGATAATGATTATTTAGCTCCGAATAATAATATAAAAAACTTCAATTTATAATCCCAACCACTGAACCAGTCCTTTGCTGCAGTTATCCCAAGTACAGATGCGATTGTGCATGGAGTAATGCTGCCTCTTTTGATCCAAAATACCAGTCGCATACTTTGGATTCCAACGAGA
Organism: Ectropis grisescens; assembly: GCA_017562165.1. NCBI lineage: Eukaryota > Metazoa > Arthropoda > Insecta > Lepidoptera > Geometridae > Ectropis > Ectropis grisescens. The sequence continues at coordinate 9,451,715 of CM029767.1, read as the reverse complement.
AACGCGCCATTAAATTAATTAAATACAAGATGCTAGTTGCCAGGAAATTGCAAAACTTGGATTACAGGGAGGCTGGAAAGGATTGAAATCTCGCTGTTTTTTATAGACTGCATTTTGGCGAATGTGTACCTACGGGTGCTGCATGAACTAATACCTCCCTCGTCCTTTTGTTACAGAACTTCGAAGATAGGCCAGCCGTTTCCTTCTTTCGTGATAGACGTTCCGCTTCTTCGTACAAAGCCCTTTTAAAACTCCATAATAACGCTAACAGCGAAAATGTGGAACATTCTGCCATTCTGCTTACTCACCTTCTTGGTAAGACAAGGTCAAACAGCAGCCCATACATTATGTGTACAAACGCGCATACAAACAAGATCTAAAAAAAAATACTGCCGATAGAAAAGAAAACTTGTAACTCAGTAATTGATAGCTCACTTTAGAAACTACGCAGGTGAAGCCGGAGAGCGTGGCCATGACTATGGCTATCTAGAAATGTTGACGCATTTCTAATGGCCATGTGCCCGAGTTTACACGAAGAAATCTTTCGTTTACGAACGTGACGCTTGAGCTCAATTCACAACCCACGAAAAATCCGTCTGCGGTGCGTCAAAAGAAGTTTTCACTTCAAAAATAAAAATATTGTGGTGTCATGGGACATCAGGTAGAAACGAAGTTCCTTCGGATAGGTAATATAGAAACGGCATAATTTGCAAAAAAGTAGATATTGCTTAATTTTATTATTTATAGTGCGATGATCTGAAAAATGGAGTTTGGCAACATTGGTCACGGGCAGTTTTTACACGTCACTTCCGTTACATATTTTTGTTACGGTTTTAGTCTCCCATTTTTATCAGTTCGGTCGCGCAGTAAAATCCCTATTTCTTCCAAGCCTGCCATAAGGAACTTCGTTCCAATATTGGACAAATTAGAATTTTGTAAAGATAATACCTATTATTACAAATTGATTCATAAATGATGGTTACAAATCTAATTACAAAGGATCACAAAAAAGCTATTTCGCAGATCTGGTTCAAATTAAAGTGGGATCACATAAAAAACGGGTGGAAGCCTCTTTTTATATGGTCTCAGTTATAAACCATCAAAATGGATACCTAAACAAGAGTAGAAAAGAAAAATATTGCTGGACATTTTCAAACACTATCTAGTTCTATTATTACTAGCCCTCAACTTCCTGCTCTTCTTGGAGTCGGTTTTAACGGATACTTTGCAGCTGAATTAAATACTAATCAGCACGAACTCTTAGCCTCACATGAAGCCCCCAAACAACTAAAATCAGTTTTTTAACTGTTTTCCATTCATAGGTTACTAATAGAATAGCCGGAAGATAACACTCAACTTTTTCTTTTTATTTGTGTGTAGATAAGAGTTTCCGTAATGAGTATAATGCTGTTTAATTACGTTACTGTCTAGCTGCATAGATATCACTGAAAATATGACCGTAGATATGAATCTAAGCATGGAAGTGGTTCCAGTGGACGCATGTGCATGAAATATTGGTGGATTGTTCACTGGCTAAATATAACAAAATACTTGCGGAGTGCGATCGACAACTTATATTGTTAGCCATACATTTTCTTGGTAACGCGCAGTTATATGTCATGTTAAATCATAACAATAAGATAAATAACTATAGAAGTATTAGTATCAACTTACAAATACAATTGTTATTTATTATAATATTGTTTTTAAAGTTTTGCGATTTGAACAGATAATGTTTAAATATAGTACCTACGGGGCTTAATTACGAATAATTATTATATAGTATTCTGTATGGGAACAAGGTCATGTTTGAAGTCTTAATTAAATACACAATATCTTACAAACAGATCTACGATTTTTAAAAACAGTAAATTATTAACATATGAAAATCCACAACTTTTCGAATAGTGAAATCATAAACAAAATTCACATAGCCAATAAGTAGGTACACTTTGCTAACCGTCGATCTTGACCACCAACTCGACTGATGTTAACCGACAATCCGGTCTACGATGGAAAACGTTTACCTTGAATAAGCGCCCATTAATTCGAGATCGCTTATGGAACTGAGACGTGGTCTTAACTGTGGGGCTCATAACGAAGCTCAAAGTCGCACAGCTATGGAGAGAGCTGTGCTTGGAGTCTCTTTGCGCGACAGAATCCGTAATGATGATATTCGCAAAAGAACGAAAGTGGCCGACATAGGTGAAAGACCAAGCAAGCTGAAGTGGCAATGGGCAGGCCACATCGCTCGCAGAACTGACAACCGATGAGCGAATGACGACCACGAACCGGAAGACGCAGTGTAGCACGGCCTCCCACTAGATTGGCAGATGACCTCACAAAGGTTGCTGGAAACCGCTGGTTGCAGGTTGCGCAGGACCGTTCGTTGTGGAAATCTAGGGAGAGGCCTATGTTCAGCAGTGGACGTCTTGCAGCTGATGATGATGATGATGAAATTCGAGACATGAAACACCGTGATTAGATTAGTTTATTTTAGAGATTTCGATATTGTTGTCACTAAAAATAACTTTTCTTTACACTTTATGTGTACCCAACAGCTACACAAATAGATAACGTTAGCAGGTGAACTAAAACATATTTGCGCAGTTTCACGACAACGAAATACTTTATTGTCTGCAAAAGCAATTGCTAACGAGGTGCGAGCGTAATGAGCGTGAAAGTTCTTATTTCCTTTCTTATAAATTCTCGGGGTACGGATTCTTGTCAAGAATTTTAGTTCCACTTACACTAGTAGCGCTTCGAGGGTTTACCCGCGTAATTACTATTCTTGTTATTTTCCTATGATAAAAAGTAGCTTATGTGTTTTTTCAGACTATTATCTGTCAGTGTCCCAAATTTCAACCCCGATCCGTTCAGATGTTCTGACGTGATTGAGCAAAAACATTCAAAATTTTGCATTTACATAATATAGATTAGTTGAATTTATTAGAAGCAGCGCCAGTTTCAGTATATAGTACTAATGCTATGACGGAAGTAGTTTCCTACACGTTCATCGATTTGAATGTCCAAGAAAAAATGCGTTGCGTGAGTTAGGATTAAGCGTGTTGACCGCTGAATGATAATGCGATAAATTGCAGCAACTTTAATGACTAGTGACAAGTAAAATTAAAGCAAAATATTCGTGCTAATATGTCGATGATGTGATTGATATATGATAATACCTAATTAAGGTACTTAAGGCCAGGTATTTCTGTCAAAGTAGGCATTTATCGCGGTCTTGTTCTCGCGACCATTCTGGTGCGCGGAATCGGTGCCACAGTGCAGAAATAACATTAAAATATTGGACTATGTAATTAAAACTCACTTTTTGTTCAAGATTTGTTTATACTAGTGATAAGAGTTTTGTTGCTATATAAACAAAGAAATATTAAATTTATCTATACTCGTAGGTATACAAAACTGAACCTTTTCTTTTTTAGTCACACGTTGACAACGGCTTTTCCAATTTCAGGCATCTTTTTAAAATGTTTCCTAATAATTCACAAGTTCGTTAAAAATAAAAAAAATGTGCTGAACCGTCATGAAAGGCCAGTAAAAATAGACGGTTTTTGGTATCAACTATGCACTAAATTTCTAATTCGATTTTGTCGTATGAGGTAAAAATTACTTACTGAGCATAAAATTACAAAATGCTCACAGATCCAGGTAGAACTTCTAACACCAATTGAAAAAAAGAAAGTTTTAGGCGATATTTAGGAAACAATATATTATTATAACAACAATTGTAGACAAAAACAAAATTAAAAATTTTGATTAACCCCCGACTACCTCGGTTTTTTTATCTGTGCAACATTCTACTAGTCAAGCCCTTTCATTTGATACCCATTTTAGAGTATAGTATAGTTGTGAAAAAATAAATGTATTTCGCCATTTCGTGGAAGCAGCCATCTTGGGTTTGAAATTTGTCATAGTGCAATGTATTCTACTAGTCAAGCCCTTTCGTTTCATACCCATATTGAGGCAGTAGTGAAAAAAATAATATAATTCGTCATTTTGTGGTGGCGGCCATCTTGAATTTTATTTTTTTATAGTGTTTAGTATTCTACTAGTCAAGCCCTTTCATTTGATATTCATATTGAGGTAGGTTGTGAAGAAATATTTTGTCCGCCATATTGTGGAGGCGGCCATCTTTTGTAAAACTTACCGTTTACGCCGGCTCCACACGTTGGCCCCAATATAGGCCCCAACGCTACTCGTCCAACGTGTGGATCTAGAAAATGGCATTGGTCCCAACGTTGGGGCAAGCGTTGGTAGTTGGCCAGCTCGTATCGGTTTCATCAAAGGAATCTGCGCCAACGCACGCGATCTGTCCACACGTTGGCGCTTTGTTCAGTTCTGTTGTTATTAGAATATTTAAAATAGAGTGTATAACTAGATCTTTACTCCCTGATTCCGTGTTTTATGATGTGTCGTCATTCACCATCTTCTTTGACGAGGCTTTTTCTTTTTTCGCAGTAACAAATATAAATGTGCACTCAGTACTATAACCGCGCTAAGAGCAGTTTCGATTTCTGTATCGGACATCTTCACATTGGCCCTGACGGGACACAACTAGTTTATTAGCCAACGTGTGTACGCCTCAGCGAATTTGCAGTCCAACGTTGGTACGAGCGTTGGGACCAAAGTGTGGAGCCGGCCTTACGATTTATAGCCCATTTAATGACACGGTTGCTATGATGCCGATGATAGTAGATGCTTCTCAGCAAGTTCCATCGTAGACCGATTATTATATATTAGAGATAATAGAAACATGTGTACTTCTTAACCCCAAGGTTCGAACCATCGACAAAAACCCACTCTGGCAATGCGTTTCACAGCTTAGTTGTTCTTATTACAAAAGTGGAGACCAAACTCTTCGTTCAACTCTTCAATCATGATGATGAACGGTGCTTTTTTTTCGAGCAACGAGCAATATGATTGAATAACTTTAATGTAAAAACCCCGACTACAAAAAAATCTACCCGTAAAAAAATATTACCTACTATCTAAGTACACTTTGGCGAATGAGACTAGTCTTACAATATCTTAGTTACCAAAATCCATCCAGCCGTTTGGAAGATACGTGGAAATACAAGTTTAAAACAAACAAACAAACAAACATAAAAGATACGCCCGAAAAACATAACCCTTCTTCCATTCAGGTAAAAAGGGGAATGTTTATGCTACTGGGAACAGAATTCACATCTTATTTTTTTTACATTGTTATCATTAAATTGGATAATAAATCGTATTCGGTAAGTTCGAAAAAAAAGATGGGAAATTTTATTTTCTATAATAATAATAGGCTTTATAACTTTTTCGGAATATCAGCCAAAAACGTTTTTTCGAGCTGGCGCGTGAAGCTGCACCTGGATTTGTTATTATTTTGTGATTTTATGCTTAGGAAATGATTCTAACCCTTATATAAAAAAATACGAATCGGAAACTTAGTGCAGAGTTAAATTCTACGAGTAACTTTACTGCCTAAAAAGCTTCTTATCAAATTTGGTCGAGTGCCTAAATTTCATTTTAAATAAGTTTTAAATGAACGAGGTGGGATTTTTAGAGCTTCGTAGCCAAATTTCAAAATATGGGACCCTATATACGTTATGTCTGTCCATCCGTATGTCACAGCCACTTTTCTCCGAAACTATAAGAACTATACTATTAAAACTTGGTAAGTACATGTATTCTATGAACCATATTAACATTTTCAGACAAAAAAAGAACAAACAATAAATTTTGGTGGTGTTACAAACTTGGAACTGCAACTCAAAAAAAAATCTATCAAAACCATACGTGTATAGATACACATTACGTGTATAGATACACATACATATTTTACCACTTTGGAAGAGACCCTCGCGCAAACTATTCAGTTTAGAAAAAAAAAGTTAGAAACTTCGACACAATTTTTGAACACCTATCCATAGATAGATCTATCTATGGATAGGTGTTCAAAAATTGTGTCGAAGTTTCTAACTTTTTTCGAAGTTCTAACCCGATCTCTGATTTGATGGACGAATATTTTACCGCTACTTCTATTATAATATCTATTTTCCATTGCATCTGCATTGAATTTTTTACTGATGTGGTATCGACGTCAGTACAACATAAAGTAAACAGCGTACTAATTAGTATTAATGCCTATTTGCTATTTCAATGAAAACGGTACCAAAAATCAAGATCATAGCGTTCTTCACTAGTAATACCTACTGACATTGTTATGCTGTGGCACTATGATCGTAATATTTAAGATTTATCGGTTGTCAAAATTGCAAAATCAAGCACAGATCCGTCGTCCGCGAGCGCCGAAACGCGACTGATCGGGCCTGCCGAACGGAGCGCTATTTATATTGTAGATATTTAAACATAGTGAATAGGTGATACTTTTTATCAAGTCAAACTATGCAAATGTATCTGTAACTTTTTAGTGGCTTTCATTGAGTATAAAAATTTAGTTTAAAAGTTCATTAGTTTAGTCATAATCTTGTAAAAACTTTTTGAAAAGGGGTAATATTGGGATTTTTTTTCTGTCAAGTAAAATACCTTAAATCGTGTTATTGACTGTGAATTGCACTAGATTAGATTCTTATACATATATTTTTTTCAGAGTTTAATACACAATTTTTTAGGTCTTAAAGTTGTTTTAAAAATTTAAAATTACGGCCCACCCGCCCTTAATTACGTATAATAATTTTATTACGTTTAATCACGGAGTGGCCTCGTCGCTTAGTGGGTAGTTTAGCTTACTTTTTAGCTTACTCTGCCCCGCGAAGCCAGAGGTCGTGGGTTCGATTCCCACCCAGTGCAAATATTTGTGTGATAAATTCAAATATTTGTGCTGTGTCTGGGTGTTTCTATGTATAATAAGTATGTATATACAACAATATACGTATTACATCAGTTATCTGGCCGCCATAGCACAAGCTTTGGTTATTTTGGGGTCAGATGGTGTTGTGTGTGAATTGTCCACAAATATTTATTTATTTATTCTGTTCTATACGGGAAAATATATGAAGTAGAATTCACACACTACATTTACTTTGGTTGCAGTATAGCGTTATTTATTGGCGTATATTAGTTGTAGTTGATATACACGTTGATATAGATAATAATTAATTGACAGTTTTAGCTGTAGTTGGGATACGATACATGTAAAAATGTATTTTATTTAGCGTGCGATGAGTTTATAACATTTCGTAGCTATATTTTTCTGAGAAGGAAACTGCCTGAATTGATAACCTCTTCTTTTTATGGAAGTCGGTTTACAAAATACGTGTTGAGCTTGTGTGTCATCAGACATTTTTTACAGTCATTTGAAGTTCCCAAAAACATTCTAATAATTATGAAAATTGGTATATAATGGCGTTCAAAAAAATAATTAACCAGGCTTTTTTAGTTCAACCTTTTTTAAAAACATGCTTGGTTATTCCTCTGTTTTGAGATATTCACGCTGATATCTTAAAAATACTAAAATACAAAAAAAATACTACAGTTCGGCTTTTGAAGTAATGAAACTGGAAATTAAGTTAAAAATCACAACAACAGAAGTGAGAAACACTTATTGTTCAAACTGGCCACCATCAGTAATTAAAGGTAAGCTTTCGGGGAGTTTATATAAAAATCTTTAAGAGCCCTCTCACAAAACGACAGAGCTCGACTTTAGGTAAAATCCTGCAACATTGTCAGCGTGCGTCCGTTCGATTCAGCTCGAGCGTTTAGGCGGACAGAACGATCTTGAGCCGTAACGGCAGTGTACTAAAAATTTTGATGAGATTTTCTGACGTGACAACGTCTACTAAATCGATGAACGCTGGCTGCGTGCAAGAAAATTGATGACTTATTGTCCCGTTACGTTCGTTGTCCCGTTACGTTACGATAAATTATTCTTTCATTTCAAAAATCGGATTACTAGTATAATTTCATTTTTAATTTAAAGGTAATTTTTGTGCATTGGTTGTTAGCTATGTTTGGTTAATATCGATTCAAGATGGCCGCCTCCACAAAATGGTGGACTACATATTTCTTCATAATCTACCTCAATATGGGTATCAAATTTAATGAAAGAGCTTGACTAGTAGAATACTATGCACTATGACACATCTCAAATCCAAGATGGCCGCCACCACAAAATGGCGAAATACATTTAATTTTCACACTACTCCCTCAATATGGGTATCAAATGAAAGGACTTGACGAGTAAAATACTATGCACAATGACAAATTTCAAATCCAAGATGGCCGCCACCACAAAATGGTGAGATACATTTCTTTTTTTACTACTTCCTCAATATGGGTATCAAATAAAAGAGCTTGACTAGTAGAATACTAGGCACTATGATAAATTTCATATCCAAGATGGCCGCCAAGATGGAAACAAAAGTTTGTTGTCGCACTATACTTACTGGTTTGTCTCATAAACGCTCAAAATATAAAACGTAGCCGCTGTTCCGCAGACTGACATACACCCTGCGTCGACCGGTGCTCGCGGCGTACTGACTAGAGGTGGGCGATTATGAGATATACTAATGAATTCATTCGATTATGAGAATGTCTCGAGATATCTCGATTATAACAGTTCATCACCAATCATCAACATCCCTCTACATGTTCCCACTGCTGGGCTCTTCTCTCGCAAGTAGAGAGTTAAGGCCATAATCCACCACGCTGGCCCAGTGCGGGTTGGTGGATGACACATGACTCCGAAAGATTCTAGGTACATGTCGGTTTCCTTACGATCTTTTCCTTCGCCGTTTTAAGTTAGCGGCATTACGCACATGACTTCAAAAAAAACAGTGGTGCGTGTGGGGTTTGAACCCGGGGTCTCCGGATTGGCAGGCGCAGTTCTCCCGACTAGACCAGCCGTAACTTACTAGACCAGCTTATAACAGTTAGTAGTTACTAATTAGTAATCAGTCACGCACGCGCAGTCGCGAGTCGCGCGCGACTCGATCACTCACAGCACAGCCGCGTGGGGTGAGGAGGGGATAACACGATGCAGTCTCTCGCGGGTTCTATAAAAGCGGGAGAGTGAGCGAAGAGAGTTTCTTAAAACTTATAAGTCTAAAACAATCTATCAATACAGAAATCGGTAAACTTACTGTTAATTAAATCCACTACAAAAGTAAAAAGCGTCACGTTTCACACCACTGTAATAAAAAAAAAAAAACAAACCAAACTAAACCAATGTCTATACTACTAAAATCACGGAACAACTGTCGACGACTTTATAAAACACGATTAGTAGTACTAATTAGTAATATCATTCGATTTTCATGATCGAATGATATTACTATTATAACATATTAGTTACTAATTCCATATTCGATTATCAACATTAGTAATACAAAATAATTTAGGTAAAAATCGATTAGGTATGCCGATCATTCATCATCGCCCGCCGCTAGTACTGACTGGCACTCGTTGCCTCGCTTGTGGAAAGTACTTACCTAATTTATACTAATTTGACTTTCAAGCCAATATGGCGCCTAAGGTCGAGTTTTTGGATTTAAGCTATTTATCATCGATATAAACGAATGGATGTGCCCTGAGCACCTTGAAATTGGTAATAAACGGCGTCTCTTTGTGTATCGTAAGTGGTTTACACATAACCAATCTACTTGACCGCTAGAATCGCTAGCGGCAAGATATGCTGTGGTTCTACTTATTTTGGTTGTTGACAACGAACAGTGATAGGTAAAAACGCCCGGTGTCCACCGCTTCCTGTAACCGACTAGAACGGAAAGAGTGAGCTCACTCTTCCCAACGATGACATGATTCCGTGCGCCCTGAAGTTTGGGAGGGCTCATATTGAGGTAGTAATAAAAAATTATGACATTCGCAATTTTGTGGTGGCGGCCATCTTGGATTTCAAATTATCATAGTGCGTAGTATTCTACTAGTCAAGTCCTTTAAATTGATACCTATATTGAGGTAGTAGTAAAAATTAATGATGATTAATTAATATTGGTAGTTCGTTGCTCAAACACGTCGGAACGGTTATTGGTCATGGTCATTGCTCATGGTCATCGGTCATGGTCATTGGTCATGGCCGTTCCTCATGGTCATGGTCATGGTCATGGGCATGGGCATGTCATCATGGTATTGAGGTAGTAGTGAAAAATAATGACATTCGCAATTTTGTGGTGGCGGCCATCTTGGATTTGAAATATGTGACAGTGCATAGTATTCTACTAGTCAAGTCTTTTCATTTGTTACCCATACTGAGGTAGTAGTAAAAATAATGACATTCGCCATTTTGTGGTGGCGGCCATCTTGGATTTGAAATTTGTCATAGTGCATAGTATTCTACTGGTCAAGCCCTTCATTTGTTACCCATATTGAGGTAGTAGTGAAAATAATGACATTCGCAATTTTGTGGTGGCGGCCATCTTGGATTTGAAATTTGTAACAGTGCATAGTATTCTACTAGTCAAGTCTTTTCATTTGTTACCCATACTGAGGTAGTAGTAAAAATAATGACATTCGCCATTTTGTGGCGGCGGCCATCTTGGTTTGAAATTTGTCATAGTGCATAGTATTCTACTGGTCAAGCCCCTTCATTTGTTACCCATATTGAGGTAGTAGTGAAAAATAATGACATTCGCAATTTTGTGGTGGCGGCCATCTTGGATTTGAAATTTGTGACAGTGCATAGTATTCTACTAGTCAAGTCTTTTCATTTGTTACCCATACTGAGGTAGTAGTAAAAATAATGACATTCGCCATTTTGTGGCGGCGGCCATCTTGGTTTGAAATTTGTCATAGTGCATAGTATTCTACTGGTCAAGCCCTTCATTTGTTACCCATATTGAGGTAGTAGTGAAAAATAATGACATTCGCAATTTTGTGGTGGCGGCCATCTTGGATTTGAAATTTGTGACAGTGCATAGTATTCTACTAGTCAAGTCTTTTCATTTGTTACCCATACTGAGGTAGTAGTAAAAAAAAATAATGACATTCGCCATTTTGTGGTGGCGGCCATCTTGGATTTGAAATTTGTCATAGTGCATAGTATTCTACTAGTCAAGCCCTTGCATTTGATACTTATGTTGAGAAGTAGTGAAAATCAATGACATTCGCTTTTTTGTGGTGGCGGCCATCTTGGATTTGAAATTTGTCATAGTGCATAGTATTCTACTAGTCAAGCCCTTTCATTTGTTACCCATATTGAGGTAGTAGTAAAAAATAATGACATTCGCCATTTTGTGGTGGCGGCCATCTTGGATTTGAAATTTGTCATAGTGCATAGTATTCTACTAGTCAAGCCCTTGCATTTGATACCTATGTTGAGAAGTAGTGAAAATCAATGACATTCGCTTTTTGTGGTGACGGCCATCTTGGTTTTCAAAATTATCATAGTGCGTAGTATTCTACTAGTCAAGCCCTTTAAATTGATATATATATTGAGGTAGTAGTAAAATTAATGATGATTAATTAATATTGGAAGTTCGTTGCTCAAACACGTCGGAACGGTCATTGGTCATGGCCATTGCTCATGGTCATTGGGCATGGTCATGGTCATGGTCATGTGCATGGTCATGGTCATGGTATTGAGGTAGTAGTGAAAAAAAATGACATTCGCAATTTTGTGGTGGCGGCCATCTTGGATTTGAAATTTGTGACAGTGCATAGTATTCTACTAGTCAAGTCCTTTCATTTGTTACCCATACTGTACATACTTAATTAATATTGGAAGTTCGTTGCTCAAACACGTCGGAACGGTCATTGGTCATGGCCATTGCTCATGGTCATTGGTCGTGGTCATTGGTCATGGCCGTTCCTCATGGTCATTGGGCATGGTCATGGTCATGTGCATGGTCATGGTCATGGTATTGAGGTAGTAGTAAAAAATAATGACATTCGGCATTTTGTGGTGGCGGCCATCGCGTTCATCGACTTATTAGACGTTGTCACGTCAAAAAAAAATTGACAGATTCTGCTTCTTCATGAAGTAAACAAGATCAAATGTGATGGTCCGATCCGAAAAATCAGAATGAAACGTTATAAAACGCCAAACGAATTAAAATTTTGTGTTCGCACTATAATTATTCTAGTTTATGTCATAAACGCGCGAAATATTACGTAACCGACTCCCACGCTAACTGACGCAGGTCCTCCCCCGACGGCCGCTCGCGGCAACATAAATTGCGCAGCGTAATTTATTGTAATTTCGACTGCTGGTAATTTATATTTTTTGAAAAATTGACAACTATGATTTGAAAAGTAACTATAGAATTGGATTCTACAAAGAACAAAGTATTATCGTGTCTAATTTTTATTTTGGAGTTATTGTGTATTTTACACAGAGACAACGCTAAAACTGCAATATAAAACTTAAAATTGGCTTATGATTTTGTTTTTTTTACTAATAAATGGGACCAAAATTCAGATTTATGTGACTTGAATGAATTAATAAAATATGTGTATGATGTTCCCATATTTTTTTAAGTATAAATTTTGAGTATCACTTGTAGATTTAGAAGTCTGAAACTGACACGGCGGCGACTTTTCGGCGAAATGGTCATGGGAGATCGTTCCCTACGACTAAAGGCTTTATTATTAGTAAAATTGAAACAAGGAAACGTCAACAAGAAAGATCGGCCTATTTTTTGAACGTAATTATCTTTTTCTAGATAATACTAAAGATGGAAATATCGGAACACAAACTTTTTGAATTTCGTGCGACGACGTGAGCCGCCTCTTAAATTTTTTTAAAAAATAGTCACACTTCGCCTTAGATAATCAAGGCTCAAAAGGGTCTAAATGGTCTATGCTAGCGTCGCCTTCAAACTTTGCATCCCTTTCCCCATTACCCTGTGTATTTATTCAAAATAATTATCTATCTGTCACTTTTCAAATTTTTTACAAATAATACAAGATTATACTATCCTAGATTATTTTTCGGCAAACTGCTTTGTTAAATTTGTTTTATTAAATCAAGTCTGACAGGCGTTCATGTCCCGTCAAAGTTATTAGGTATTTTAATGTAAGTTTTAATTTGGATTTTTGAAGTGAAAACTTCTTTTGACGCGCCTAGACATATTTTTCGTGAGCTGTGAATTGAATTCTAGCGTCACGTTCGGGTATGATAAGGTATGGTAAACTTTGGATGATAGAGCGAGAAAGAAAAATAGTGAACAAGAGCGCCAGAGGGAAAAAGATAATATTTATATTATCAACTGTACTTCTCTGTTAGGTCCCTGTGTTTAGTACAATCATGTTTTTTTATCGCTCAATTAACTTCTAGGTACTTCCCACATTAATTGAACCTGTTACGAAATATTAAATTTGCATTTCATATCCATTGCAAAAAAGTTTTCGCTGTAATATATTACTGTTTTATCACTCACAGCACTTACACTACGTAAACAAACAAAACATTATTTACCAAAAACACGCGTGAGTACAAAAGATTGCCGATGAGTCCCAAACTAAGCCTAAGCTTGTGTCGCGGGACTCGCGAGTTAGGTCTAAACTAAACATGGTATAGTAATATTAAATTAAATATGCCTTAACAAAACATACAAAGAAAACACAAGGTAAAATCGTGAAAACAGAGGTCAAAGATAACAAGTTAGCCGAGCCGGGTGACCCACCGAGAGTGAAACATCCAAAATTGCGGAACAGACCGCACCGGGTTGATTAAAACATAAATACCTACTTTATCTTATGACTCATGGAGTCAGTGCTTCGGTTTCTTCCAGACTGAGACCAACAGGCCACCACTTCTACTTACTTCTGAGTGCAGGCCAGCTAAGGCCCGTAAAATCGCCCTTTCTGGTGACGTTGTTGAATATACAAGGTAGAGAATAAGCAGGGATACGTTACGCCCCGAATATCCGTGGTTACGCCATTAGAGACCAAGCTCGAGCTCGAAGGAGTGGGAGATATTTAAGCCGTTTATATGAAACTGAGCTGGTTTTTGTTTTTTTTGTACTGGGATATATTTTTGAGAACGCAGCCATAACAAAGAGTTGGCGGATGAGCATGATTTCTGAATTTTAACACATTTTCTTTTTGAATTGAAACACTCAATATATTTTTATCATAGTACTTACACATACTCTGTAACACAACATATGTATGCATTTTTAGGAAAATATCTACAAAATAAATAGCAAACACAAAAACATTTGCGAGTACAAACCCTAATTCCGAATATCGTATTTTTTTTCAATTTATTTTCGGCCATGAATACCAGTCATTCAACCGCATGTTTTTTTAGTGTTGCTGTGCTATATTCAATTTAATTTATCATCATTATCATCCTCAGCCCGTGTTCGTCCACTGCTGGACATAGGCCTCTTCGATAATACGCCATTCAGCCCGATCCTCGGTCTTACACTTCCAACCGCCACCAGCCGTCTTCAATTTTAAATGCCAATTTCAATTTATAAATCGTTTTAATTTTTAATTATTAAAATTATTGGGTAGTCTTTAATTATGTATTCCTTATTTTAGTTTTCACTTCTGCCGTGCGGTCTTAAGCGCAAACATTTATTTTATTTTGTTAAGTTTCTATTAATTTTACTTACGCATGTCGGAGGCCCCTGTGACTCGGATGCCCTGAATAATTGATACGACATATACGGCGGTAGCTAAGCCCCCTGGCTCTTCTAGCAGCGACTTCGTGATGTGTGATAGCAGAGTAATAGGGCGGTAGCTGGACGGTTGTCGACTATCCTTACCGGGCTTCGGGATGACACAAATTGGCACTTACTGCTTTCTTTACCGCGCGGAGCGGATCTTTTGTTCTCGCTTGAGTTGATCACTGCCCAGGTAACTGGTAAATCCGACAAGATTGCGACCATATATTCTAAGGTTAGTTCTTTAATGGGTGATTCTTTAGGTTTACTATTGCTTGCTAAGTTCCTTAATGGGTGATTTTTTTAGGATTACTATTGCTTGCAATGGGTGGGAAAACGTAATAAACGTGTTGTTTACTGAAACTTTGTATTGTTCAAAGCCGGGGTCGCTGCCTAGTCCCTAACTTAATAAGAATATCGTATTGTATTGTAGGTAATGATTGGACCTCATGTTTTTATAGCTGCATGTCATTGTGTTGTTATGATTAGGAGGAGACGTGTTGCTTACCACCAGGTATAACTCCTGAGCGTTCCAGCTCTTTATACTATAAGAAAAAAAACTGAAGGCATAGCTTGAAATTATTTTTGAAATGAAAATTTTTGTGTGTACAAAAATCACGGAAATCGCGTCATCGTCACTGAACGCTTTCCATGAGCTGTAAGTGAACAAAAACCGGGAGACTCTGAGTCATTCACCGCATTAACTGTAACAAGTTCTCACTTCTACCGGCAGTCCCAATAACTGCAATTTTTTTGGTAGTTTTTAGGTCTATTTGACATACCACATTAGGCATTACAGTCTCTAAATTTAACTAAAGGTTTTATTAGGTAGTAGGAAGGATTTATTAGGTAGGTTTTATTTTGGGAGATGATAAGTAGATCCTAGGTATCGCTAACACATTGTTGACATTTTTAAATTCAAGAAGGAATAAATAGATTATGGACTACAGGCCCGTGAACAAAATTTATGGGCCAAATGAACCACCAGAAGACCTATGTAGGATGACAGAAGGGTATAAAGTAATAAGATTCAGCACTATGCCATCACTTGTAAGCTGTCCAACTCAGCGGAGTTGAAGTTGGGAGGGGTTGCAACCCTCGATAATTTCTCCTTGTCGTATGATTTTTGTACAGCATTGCGAAATAATGAATTAGAAGAGGTATCGAAAGTGTATGGTACCAATGCCGTAAATAATCAAATGACTAAATTTACTCTGTAAATCGTGGAAACATCATGAAAATGAAAAAAATAAAATGCATAATTTTTATAGTTTCAATACCTCTTCTAATCAATTTATTCTGCAACGCCGTACAAAATCATGCGACAAGGAGAAATAATCGAGGGTTGCATCCCCCCTCGTCAACTTACAGCTGGACAGCTTACAAGTAACGGCAAAGTGCTGAACCTTATTACTGTGTACCCTTCTATCATCCTACATAGGTCTGGTGGTTCATTTGACCCATAAATTTTGATCACGGGCCTGCAGTCCATTACTATTCTTTCTTGAATTTAAATTTAGTCGGGATCCATTATCATTCTACAGCCTTCAGTTTATAAATTAACATAATGTTAATGTATTTTTTTTGCATACTTTAAAACAATATTTTTATACTTATGCGCGAAATTTCATACTCCTCCATCTAGGCAATTTTAGTGAAAAGGGGTACAAAGTTTTTGCTACACGTCTTAAAATTAGAGATTTAATAGTGAACATACAATTATGAAATGTTTTTGAAAGATACCGTAGGTAATTATCAATTATAATTATTTTATTGTTGGAGTCTTGATCTCCTGACAATTTGAAACAACTGGGTCACATTTGTTTGTCGACGTCGACGTACCTAATTTCATTATACCAACTGTGCAGGTTCTCGTGTGAGCAAATAATGCGATCTTTATCTTATCAGTATTTGAAACACTGCAGAAACTTATCATCTTAAACATTTATTTTACATCGTTTCTAACGATGCAAATAAGGAAAAGGTTCAACACCATATGTGATTTTCATCGTATGTCTGGGTGTTTCTACGTATTATAATTATGACTTTAAAATGCGTCTATTAAATTATTTATGTAATGGGACGTATAGTGACTATTTGTATATATTTAATCTGTGGTATATAGGAACCACAGATCACTATAATACTATAGGAACTGTCATAATAATTAATATGTAAGTTTAACTTATAAAATAAAACTATCGTAATATAAATTGCGATTCACAATCTTGAGGTTGTACTCGTAGGTTCGAAATCGCATGAGCCTTTGAGTATTTTTACAAGTGCAGTGGTTAAAGTTCGTTATTACTACTGGTTTTAAAGGTGATGGAAAACATGTTAAGGAAATTGGCGTGAGTCAAGAACCTTTTGAGGTCATGCGTCATCACCAACTTGTACTGCGACAGTGTGGTGGATTATGACACTGTCTTTCTTTTTGAGAGAGAAGGCTCAGAGTCCCAACAGTGGAAATATTTTCAGGGGGCTGCTGCAGGGGGAATATTTTAAGCAATAGCAGTTGGCTTCGGATAACCTCTATTTGCTTTTCGAACTTTGGGCAAGATCAGAAGACGTAGGGCCATTACCCACCTATCTTCTATAGAACTTACAATCTTTCTGCAAGTGGTTTTTTACAAGTTTGGGGCTAGATGTCGATGATGTGGTGGCCCACAAAATTATAAAAATATTGACTAATTTTAAAAGCCACTACTACCCACAAAATTATTTTCAAATATACACTTGTGTGTATTATATATAATACATGTAAAACTAAATATTTGTATTTTAGTCTACATCCGTTCACTTTCATTACTTCATTGAAAACAATCTAGAATCTACTGTTATACATAGTCAGTGTGTTCACGAGTTCATACGCAGCGAAAATGCATTGTTCACGCTTACTGCCAGTTATTGAACTGTACTGCTTGTTTCTGTAGCTAACGAGTCATAATGGTAGGGGAGCCCACGATGCTAAACAGGGAGTTACTCGAGCGTCATAGAGACCTATTGAATTGCAAAGCTAGGGTAATAGAAAAAAAAATGTTGAATAATGTTACCTTTTCCTTTGTGAGCTAATTAGCGATGAATTTTTGTTACTTCGGCTTGTGGAATCCTTGGATATTATATTTTTTTCGTTATCCATGAATTATTTCCTTTAAAATAAAATAACCATGCTTGAGAATATTCTTTGCGTCACTCTTGAATTGTCAGATTACTGGAATTTACACTTCTTAACATGTTATTAACTTACCCTATCTTAATCTGACGTGCTCGAGAATAACTGATGATTAAATTTTTTTTTCCTATTCGACCTTATATATGAGGCTCATATTCGGTTGAGGTACTTTACCAGGTACAACGTTTCCAACTGTATATTAATCTGCCGCGCTGGAGTAAATCCCGAAATCCCCTCTTGGGCTCCCATACTATAAAGTAAACGCTGATTATTACGAGTACCTCTTGTAGTGGTAATGCGACTAAAACGTGCGTTTTATTGTGTTTTATTACATGTGATTTATTCTTTCTATTTTCGTTTCAGATGAGCTGTTACGAATATTCCAAGCTAGACACTCACAGATTTGGCCGAGTGTATAATGAAGGTAAGCTCTGATTAGAATTAAAAGAAAAATCGGTGCCACCCTGAGCGCTGTAAATGTAACTTCATAATTATTATAAATTGGGCAAAACAATTTATCAACGACAAGGGTTTTGTTTTTCGAATTTCCCGTCCAATACCAAAAAAAAGCTTCTAAGAAGAGGTTAAATAATTTCTAGAAATAAATGTTTACCTCTATGTAGGTACCACAATTATTAAGAAAACTAATTCGGCTTTACTTCCATACTTATCCTTAATGACGATTTGAATGGAAGACATTAAGCTGGTAATTGTCTGTATCTAGGTATTTAATTACATAAAACGATTACCTATTATGTCTTTGAGATTTTAGAGAATTATACATTCTGGTGGGACAATATTTTACAAAAATGACAATTATGATTCTTTATTAGCCTTTAAAATTAATTACAAGGGACACACACCAGAAGAAAAAGGCGTTGAACAAGACTGCCAAGGTGCGCAAAAAGGTTCTTCAGAGAGCTCGTTTTTACCATATTAGTCGAACAGGCAACAAACTAGGTTCGTAGGGTACACTCCGCGAGGCATAAGCTGAGCTTTGCATTTGTGTGAGTGTACATGGATAGTGTAGGTGTGACAACCGGCCTTAGGCGCGGCGCCATTCTGTCTCGCCGCGCTCCTGCCTGATTGGTGATCACTCACACTAATGCAAAGCTCAGCCTATACCTCGCGGACAAAATTTCAAGCTCCTGCCTGATTGGTGATCACTCACACTAATGCAAAGCTCAGCTTATACCTCGCGGAGTGTACGTGCGGGCAGCAAAGCGTTTTGGTCCCTAGCTAAATCAGTCGAATCGAACTTCTGCCGCTCCTCACTGCCTTCAATGCTGAAACCTGATGGGGCGTTCGCACACACCGCAATAGAGAAGGCAAACTTGTTTCCATCTCAGTTTGCGGAATTATCATTGTATTCCGGTTTGAATGTTTGGGCAACGTTTCCAGTGAAATTACAGGGCATAAAGATAAAACATATTTTATCTCTGGGTGCAATACTAGGTAATGATTTGGACTCTTCTTTTTCCAATAGCTGCGTGTCACTAATATGTGGCAGGCATGTTGCTTACCATCAGGCACATGTCCTGCACGTCTCATCTCTTGTGATGCACCCATAGCATATCACCCATGGGATGAATCAGCTAAGTATCAGCTTGAGGCTTTGGGATCGATCGAGAGACTAGTCAAACGGCTCGTAGGCAATTTACAGTTTACATTTTAGTGCAAAAAAGACTTCAAAGTCTTGGACATCGCCGCAAAATTGTTAGCTTATCAGATTTTTATCGGATACTTTTGAAAGCGTCTTACTCATCTGCATTATCTAATACCACCTTGCTCTTTTTTCTATCGGGCTTCTCGTAGCTCGAAAAAACGGCATCGTTTCATGGTTGATGTTCCGAAATCATGAACGAAAAGATTGGACTCTACATTTGTGACAAGAACGTCTAGGTCGTGGAATGCGTTGCCTGAGTGGCTTTTTTCCGATGGCTTAGATAATCTTGATGTGTTCAAATCGAGAGTGAATTGGTTTCTAGGTAAGCACGCTCCATCGTAGATCGCATAGATGGCGATCGAGTGTAAGCCTATAAAAGTAAAAAAGAAATACATAGTTAAGTTACAAGGCTTAGATCACTACCGGTAAACCTATAATGTAAGGATGCTAGTTTTTATATCGTAAACTAGTCTACATATAGAATGTAAAAAGGATTTTTATAATCGTATTTGTTCATCTGACTATGTAAAATCTAAGTGTTTCTACGAAAATGCTTTTTTAGCAAGTAGGTATCCAAAGCGAAATTAATCTTTTTTTTTCAGACTGGAGGTCCCGCAAACCCGCTGCTAAGACTAAAATGGTTGGCTACTATTCAACATCATATCCGATAAACGTCCTCAACACCAACCAGATGATGTCCCGAAGATTAGACAAGTTGTTCCCTAAAGAGGATGATCTTGTTAAAGAGCACGCGAAGCTTGTGCAGGACATCAATGGACTTAAACATGTCGTGTTTATTGCTCCGTTTGACGACAGTAGAGACGTGCAGTACGACGAGTCTATATTTCACGAGATAATCGAGACTTCCACGACAACGGTAAGACCTCCCACGACCACAGCTAAAACCGTACGCCCATTTAAATCCAGCTTCCCTGTCATATTTGTTGGAGGCGAAAGCACAAGACACGTGGTCAGGAGTCCTCCATTGACGTTTCCCAAATCCACCATTAATCTGGTCGGGACTACGACAACTCCTTTGCTCAAACATCCTTACCCTTTTGTGATGCAATCCCACTCTGACAAACCTCTAAGGCTCTGTATGCCTTCTTTGCCACCTTTCCCTGCTACGACTAGACGACCAGGCCTTTGGGAGAGATTAGTGAATGCTATTTTACCACGACCAAGGTAGAGTATCGCGTAAAGGACTTTAATGAGTGATAATAAATTAAGTTGTTGAATAAAGTGTTACACTGTCAAAATAGCTACTGATGTGAGTAAACGTTTAAAATACCAATTAGCTTTTTATTTTTACTCCTAGAACTGGAAGGACGACAAAGTCAAATATACATAGCATTTTATTTAGTTCGGCATACAGATTTAGAAAACATTTAGAACATGTATTTTTGTTTGAACAAAGTTTTACAAAGTTAAATACGAAACTTTGAGTAGCGGGTTGTGAGGTCACTCTATCGCAAAAATCGTACCATAACACTTTATGGTACGATTTTTGCGAGTGACGTCACGACGTCACTCGAAACTAATTAGTTTTTTAAGTCGTCTCGCCTACTGCAGTTAATTGTAATTAGTGTACGTAATTTTAAATAATTCTTATTAATTTATTAGTCCTATTTGACGAAATCTATAATATTTGTGAGGCGTAAAAAGTTCGTACAAAACTAGCAGAGTTTCTAATATGTGTCCAATGTTAATAAATTTGTCTAAAAATATCGTAAAACTGTAAAATAGAAATGAATTTTAATCGATCCATTTTATGTTAGTAAAAACTTAATTACATAGATTGTGATGGGACATTTGTAACTATACACTTGCTAGTTACGAGAGCAGTTGTTTTTGCGAATTCCGGATACTGTTGTTTCCTTTGTTATATCGCTGCAGAGTATTGACATAATGTAGTTACTGCATTTTCCTCGATCCTACCTACATCTTGCGTTAGGTAATTGCAACTGCATGCTCTTATTTTGATTTATTTTTATCGGTATTATCAATCAACTTTATGTTGGCACTATAACTATAACACTGTTGGCACTATAATACTGGCTATAACTCGGAGTTCTCTTTCACAAATTATTTAGTGGTAGGACTCTTAGCAGAGTCCGCCTGGGTAAATACCACACCTTTGCCAGTTATTCTAGCGCTAAGCAGTAATTTGCAAACGTTACTGTGTTCCGGTTTGAAGGGCAATGTTTCCAGAGAAATTACAGGGCTTAGAGATATAACGTTTTAGACCTCTGGGTGACAAGCACAGTATAGTACTAAGTAATGCTTTGGACTCTTCATGTTCCAATAGTCTCTGTGCTGTTATGTGGCAGGCATGTTGCTTACCATCAGGCACATGGCCTGCACGTCTCGTCACTCTTTGTACAAAAAAAAAAAGAAGAAAACCATAAAGCAATGCAAAAGCGCGCATTGGCAAATGTTCCATATCTTCGAAAGATGTCGATATCCTCACGAAGTTTTCCTTCGCCATTAAAGCCCGTGGATATAGCATATCATGTTTTTTAGTTCAAAGTTATCATGTGTGATAAATTCAAACCGCACCTGGTTTAAGTCAGTTTAAGTATTTTTACAACAACTTAAGTTTTACATCAGCTATCTGGCTCCCATAGTACAATAAGCTTCGCTTTTATTCTAAGACAGAGATCTTACATGTACTCCGCTGCTCCGGTGTGTCTCCGACGCTACGCCTCGACATTAGCATGTCAGTGACGTGAACCCATAAGATTTTTCAAGAAACTCTCGACGCGGCCAAAGTAGTTTTCTCTCTTCCACAATATTAGGCTTCAAAGTGTAACTTCAAATGGTAAGACTATAATTTTGAACACCATCTCAGGATCTCAACTCAAGTTAAGTGATTAACTAGTGGTGGTAAATAAAGATCAAAACACTGGCAATTTATGAAAAACTATTTTCGTACAAAAAATCAAAACGACAGCAAAAATAGGCACTCAAAAGCGAAAAATAAATTTATATCATTATTATAAGCGCTACTAACTCAGGTCAAAAAGTTAGTACTTAGATTGATACTATGTAAAGCACGTGGTAAGTAGGCACAGGTAAGTAATCGGTATCTATCCACTTCCTGTTAGACTTAGCTAGCACCTACTTCAAATAGATGAGTGAGTAGCGGTTATAAAAATAATATACATTTATTTATCGCTTTTGAGTGCCTATTTTTGAAGTCGGTTTGATTTTTTGTACTAAAATAGTTGATTTACCTTTAATAGTTATTACCCTTTATAGTGCAAAACCAGTTTTTATTCATGTATTTACACAATTTTGATTGACAGGGTCGAGTTTCATAACTTTTGTGAAATCTACAACTACGTCATCCTGAAACGTTGTACGCAAATTTTGGTTTTTGGTTCACATTTCAATAACCACTCGATCGCTTTCGATAAGATTTGCATGGGACCATCCGGGAAGCAAGCATCCTTACACCAAAACAAATTTTAAAATCGGCACGAGGTTTCTCGAGAATTCAGGTAGCATACATAAAAAAAACATTGTGGTCTAATAGATATATAAACTATAATACAGATAGATAGATAACCTCATCTTTTTTGGAAGTCGTTTAAAAAATTAGCAACTAGTATCGCGCTCCACAGTACCTATACTACCTATACAGCGTTTACAAGATACACATGCGTGTAATGGTCGTTATTCGCGTGTCTTACTTCTAATTACTGTACCCGATTATGTATTGTCTACTTTTTACATTTACCCGTCGGAATGGAAAAGTCGAGTGTGACGATGACGAAATAATATTTTTTACGTACCTACCTTATGTCATATGGCGCATTGTCTCGTTCGATAATAACGTGTCAACAGATTGATGCCCTACGTGGATCGTGGAAAGTTTCATTGTCTTGTATTTCTTATGTGAAGTGACTACTCGTAGATTATCTAGCCGAAAACCCCCCTCATTGCAGACAAATAGCTCTCATCGCTTTCAGCGATAAGGCCGCCTGTTGTAGCATTAGTTGTTGTTGTTTTCCTTTGTCTGTAAATATGTTTTTCTTTTGGTGTGAACAATGAAGTGTATCTAAACAGAACTCTTTGTTATGTACACCAGATAAGAAATACAATGCACAAAAAAAATTGTGTGTAGCTACTTATGTACTCGTTCCTCGTGCCAAGAAGTCTAATTCCAACCGTAGAACAGATAATATCTTCACCGCAAGAAGTATTAAAGAAGTATTAACCAGTAATGAAGGTAGTAAATTTTTTTACTAAATTTGTTGATCTACTAAAAAGTTGTTGATACTAAAACTTGGGGTGTCGGTCCGTGACTGTGTGCGTACGCTTCGTAAAAATTTACTCTCAGCATTTTCCCTAATACCTGAGCGACACGAGGCTAGTTTTTCAAAATAGAGTAGCAAGCTAGTGTTAATCTGTTTTTTTTTTGTAAATCTCTGGAGTCAAAATTAATACTTCTTCAGGAAATCTCATGTTTGAGCATCCGTTATGTTATATTCACTACATTTTACCTACCAAGCAAAAGTTTGGTACTAATTGAAACATTCTTTGTTCGTGCACAAACATGAAAAACCAACACAATAAAATATTATCAAAAAAAAAGAACAAACGTGAATTTACAACAATAAAAGAAAAAAAACCAGCTACTCTCCAAATACATTGATAGCCACGGTCACGTTTTAAAGATTGACAGTTTGCACGAACGTGCTAAGCTAAAGGAGAATTAAAAAAAATGGCAGTCATAGGAAATGCCGATAGAAGTGATAACTTAATAACTCGGAATTTGACAGCTTACTTTGGAAACTACGCGGGTGAAACCGGAGTGCGTGGCCATGAGCATGGCTATCTAGAAATGCGTGAGCATTTCCCATTAATGCTCACGCATTTCTAGATGGCTAATGGAAAATGCTGACACATTTCTAGATGGCCAATGACCATTGGCAATGGTTCCGACCTTACCCGAAGATTTCTTATCATTTCCGAGCGTGACAGTGTGAGTAGGTACAGTAAATTTCAATTCTATCTTTTATATAATACACCTCAAGTAGTGCAAAATCTATCAATATTTACGCTGTGGTTCTGAATATTACCGCGCACATAAAAAACTTAGCTGTATCAATATATCTTAAATCTATCAATCAAATGAAATCCTTTATTTCCTTTAGATACAAACTTTAATCTTATGATCGCAGTAAAACGCAATAAAAATAAATTTTAATATTCATGTACAGATACGAAATATGTACATAATACTCCAGATTAAATTATTATACAACATGTCATTGGTAATACACGAATTAGCATAAAATAAAATGTATAATTAAATTTCAAAACAATACAATTCCTTGAACCTAATCATAGAAGAATTGCTGGATCAGACATTTTTTTGTTTTATTTTAAAAGACTAAAGTAAAAGGATCAAGTTTTCCGCACTTTTTCTTTGAGCCAATCGTAAGCAGATGAGGTCGTCCAACGGCACGTCAGATAAGGCAACATAGTGATGTGCCGCGACAAAAGTATGACACTTCACCAACTAGTATTTTCTAATTAGTACAGAGTATATACGTGTGTAAAGAAGTAGGTACTCTTTAAAATAGTATTTATAACCATACTGACTCACTATTTGAAGATGCTTTTTAGAATATAAAATTTAATTGTTTCGGTTTCTTTACCTGCCAGTCGATTTTTGATCAGACTTCAAGCAAGACGTCACAAGCTGTTTGTTTGCCTTGAATCAGTGAAGGGCGTGTGGGCCGTAATTTTGAATTTTTAAAACAACTTTAAGACCTTTAAAATAGTGTATTAAACTCTGATAAAAATATATGTATTAGTTAAGGATCTAATCTAGTGCAATTCGCAGTCAATAACACGATTTAATGAATTTTACTTTATAGAAAAAAATCCCAAAGTTACCCCTTTTCAAAAAGTTTATTCAAGTTTATGACTAAACTAATGAATTTTTTTACTAAATTTTTGTACTCAACGAAAGCGACTAAAAAGTTATAGATGCATTCGCAGAGTTTGACTTGATAAAAAGTATCAGTTATTCACTATGTTTTAATATCTACCATATATATAGCGCGCCGTTCGGCAGGCCTGATCAGTCGCGTTTCGGCGCTCACGGACGACGGGCCTGTGCTTGATTTTGCAATTTTGACAACCAATAAATTTTAAATATTACGATCATAGTGCCACAGTATAACAATATCAGTAGGTATTACTAGTGAAGCACGCTATGATCTTGATTTTTGATACCGTTTTCATTGGAATTGCAAATAGACGCTGATACTAATTAGTACGCTGTTTACTTTATGTTGTAGACTAATAGAGGAGTCTCAAAAAACTGACGTCGATAAAACATCAGTAAAAAATTCAATGCGGATGCAATGGAAAATAGATAAGTATCGGTAAAATATTCGTCCGTCAAATCAGAGATCGGGATAAGGCAATAATGAGAGGGGAGAAATCCCCTGCGTAAATCCCCTAATATAAATGCTAGTAACTTGCATTTATATGCCATTTAGGTAACTCTTTGGTAGTAAGGTACTTAGTACTTGGAAAAAAAGTCCTCACATACAGATTTTACCACTTTAGAAGAGACTCTTGCGCAAACTATTCAGTATAGAAAAAAAATGTTAGAAACTTCAATACAATTTTTGAACACCTATCCATAGATACACGTATGGTTTTGATAGATTTATTTTGTTTATTTTCCAAGTTTGTGACACCACCAAAATTTATTGTTTTTTCTTTTTTTGTATGAAAATGTTAATATTGTTCATAGAATACATGTACTTACCAAGTTTTAATAGTATACTTCTTATAGTTTCGGAGAAAAATGCCTGTCACATACGTATGGACAGACATAACGTATATTTTAAAATTTGTCTACGAATCCCTAAAAAACCCAACTTAGTTCATTTAAAACTTATTTACAATGAAATTTAAACACTCGACCAAATTTGATAAGAAGCCTTTTAGGCAGTAAAATTACTCTTAGAATTTAACTCTGTACTAAATTTCCGATTCGTATTTTTTATATAAGGTTTAGAATCATTTCCTGAGCATAAAATTACAAAATAATAACAAATCCAGGTGGAGCTTCAAGCGCCAGCTCGAAAAAAACATTTTTTGGCCGATATTCCGAAAAGTTATAAAGCCTATTATTATTGTAGAAAATAAAATTTCCCATCCTTTGTAGCCAGTAAACTTTTTTTTCGAACTAACCGATTACGATTTATTATGTCCAATTTAATGATAACAATGTAAAAAAATAAGATGTGAATTCTGTTCCCAGTAGCATAAACATGTCTCTTTTTACCGGAATGGAAGAAGGGTTATGTTTTTCGCGCGTATCTTTATGTTTGTAAAACTTTTATTTCCACATATCTTCCAAACGGCTGGATGTATTTTGGTAACTAAGATATTCTAAGACTAGTCTCATTTGCCAAAGTGTCCTTAGATAGTAGGTAATATTTTTTTACGTGTAGTTTTTGTTGTAGTCGGGGTTTTTAAATTAAAGTTATTCTATCATATTGCTCGTTGCTCGAATAAACAGCACCGTTCATCATCATGATTGAAGAGTTGAACGAAGAGTTTGGTCTCCACTTTTGTAATAAGAACAACTAAACTGTGAAACGCATTGCCAGAGTGGGGTTTTGTCGAAGGTTCGAACCTTGGGGTTACGGGGTACACTGTGTTTGTTTCTATTAGAGAAGCAAGTTCCATCGTAGACCACGTCATTTTCATCCACTATTATCGGCATCATCGCAACCGTATCATTAAATGGGTTATAAATCGTAAACGGTAAGTTTTACAAAAAAAGTTTCCTAGCAACAAAAGATGCAAAATTTTCTTTTCTACAATTATTGACGAAATATATAGTTTCCAAAATATCGGCAAAAACAGTTTTTTTTTCAATTTGCGTTTGAAGCTCTACCTGGATCTGTGAGCATTTTGTAATTTTATGCGCAGTAAGTGATCTTTACCTCATAGAAAAAAATTGGTTTCGAAATTTAGTGCAAAGTTTACCAAAAAACCTTCTATTTTTAATGGCCTTTCATCACGTTTCAGCACATTTTTGTAAATTTTTGACGAACTTGTGAATTATTAGGAAACATTTTAAGATGCATGAAATTGGAAAAACCGTTCTCAACTTATAGTGTGACCAAAAAAGAAAAGGTTGAGTTTTGTATACCTACGAGTATAGATAAATTTAATATTTCTTCGTTTATTAAAGCAACAAAACTCTTATCATAAACAAAGAAACAGAAACAAATCTTGAACAAAAAATGAGTTTAAATTACATAGTATTTTAATGTTATTTCTGCACTGTGGCCCGATTCCGCGGTCGGTGACGGTCGCGAGAACAAGACAGCGTTAAATGCCTATTTTGACAGAAATACATCGCCTTAATGTATGGGATGCTCTGAGACTAGATGGAGTTAATAAAAAAAAAGAGGACGATACACGAAAGACTTCGTGGCGGTAGCAGACGTAAGACCGAAGATCGGCCTGAGTAGCGTTTTTTGGGAGAGGCCTATGTCCAGCAGTGAAGTCTATGTTTACCACAGCGAGAGTAATGAACACGGGTCTATAGCTGTCCATATTCCCTCGTTTTCCCTTTCTCTTGTACAGTGGCAAAATGTTGTGGGGATACGGAAACGATCCTTCTCTCATACAAGAGTTGAGCAGATCAGCAAGTATCGCCGCCATCGAACGTATTGACATTTTCCGTAATTTCATAAATATCCCGGGATGTTTAGGTTGTATTTGTGTTAAAATCATACGACAAGTTTTATATACAGTGAACTTACGGAATTTCAAGGAGCGGCCGGCTGGGTCACGCGCATTCGCCAGCAGACAACATTCCTCCGTGGCGTCAGCGCGCCGTTTTTGTTTTAGCAGCGTATTGCACACATTTATTGCAATTAAATTATATTTCGTCCCATTTGATTTTCTTAGCACGAAAGAAAATCTGTGTGTGGGCAATTATTTTAACCCCTTATTATACTAATTACATTGCAAATCGTTTTTTGGGGCGTAGCTACCACAGTAAATATGTAAATAGTTTTATGTTTTGCACGTTGGAAAACATAATATGTACCTATATCAAACTTATTTTGTAGATTGTTTTTAACGAAGTTGCTTTATGTAACGTGTTCTTGTTTTCCAATTTTTTAATCCAGTTGATACTGACCAGGTATTCTACAAAATTTAGTTGCCAATTACAATAACAAGAAAATACAAGAAGTATAACAGTTAGGTAAGAGTATTATAATACAAATTGACAAAAAGCCCCTATTAAAACAAAATCAAATACATGAATTTTATGAAAATTTTTCAGACAACACTATTTTGCCTGCTATGGAAGCCAGATAACTTATACACAAAGCTTTCTTGACACGCAACGCAGTGCCCCCAAATACCATTGGTGTACCGAGTTCTCAAATAAATAAAAGTATAGACTTATTATTCTCCACCAATGTGTGAATTGTCCATCTACAACTTTCGAGAATTAGCGTGTCCCTAAATAAAAATTGACCAAAAACCTGTTCATATACGGTGAAAGAAAACATCGTGAGGAAACCGACATGTACCTTGAATCTTTCGAAGTCATGTGTCATCCACCAACCCGCACTGGGCCAGCCTTAACTCTCTCTTTTCGAGAAAAGGCCCCGAGTCCCAGCAGTGGGAACATTTAGTGAGCTGTTGATGATGATGATGATGATGACCTGTTTATATAACATATTTTAATACTATAAGTGTAATACATGCTTACTATAGATATAAACTCTAATATCTATTTAGTCATTCACGTAAAATTCATTACACGTATGTATAACACTGATGTTAATTGATTGTTGTCATCTGTTAATAACCAAGCGGCTCTTCTCATGAGCTGAGACGCAGTGAAAGTGCACTTTTTGTCGAGCAATCTGAGCATGGCTCATTGATAATGTACATGTAATCTTGTTAAGACATTTACTCACTTGTTATACGACCGTGTTTGTGATTTAGAACAGTAAAATATCAAGTTCTGAATGTGGTACAGTAATACCACACTGTACAAATAGTAGGTAACACTGTAATATGTATAGTCGGTTCAGAAAGATTTATGATTACGACTTTTTGTAGAGTACGCCTGGGGAAGTATCACAACTTTTCTAGTTATTTCAGTAGTAATGTGCCATCATTACTATGTTTTGGTTAGAAACGACAGTCCAGTAAACTAATTTTTTTGGACAATATATGCAGAGAAATTAGCGGACAATTGACAACATTTCAAATATTTTACGTATTTGTTTTAATTTTTTTTCTGCAAGAATATGGAAAATTAAGAAACACGTATTTTTTATTTTTTCGATATGACTCATATTTTCCGCAAAATTAATTTTTGAAAATGAGCTTATTCCAAAAGGTCGTAAGTGCATAATTCTGGATTCATAAAGAGTAATGCTGTAGCCACTATCTAAAAAAAAAAGGCACATGCTTTGCTGTCACTGTCAGTAGTGTGACAATCAAAACATTCATGAATTCACAACTAAATAACATTCCACCACAGACTAAGTAGTAACCGAAAGTCAGTGTCAACTGTCATTTTATATTGCTAGTGTTTTTTTTTATCAAAGGCAACTGAACATGAATTATGAATCCGTAAACGGCTTGGCGGGTGGTTTTTATTTAATAACTTTGTAGTAACTGCACCAATAATTTTGGAAAAATAAGCATAATCATCAGCATCACAATATCTCGAAATGGTTTTGGAATTTCATAGCCTTGTGAAATATGAAAACTTGTCAATTCTGAGTTGGAAGCCGTCAGAGCACTACGTTTGCGACGAATCACTATAATTTTAATTGGTATAACCCTGACCAAATACTCTGGCTTATTTTTCTTTATTCTTTAAACATTAAATTACAACATATAAAAATTACATAGTGCCTAAAACATAATATTATTCATACATGTTTTAAGCGTGTGGATAATTGGAACGAAGTTCCTTATCGCGCGTTATGAAAGGGAGCTAGACGGAAAAAATTCTCACGAAAAAGTGTAACGTTTCGTGCCTATGACGTCATAGAATTAGAAGAATTAGAATACGATAACAAATTTCACCCCTGTTAGCACTGACCGGTTGGCGCAATTGGTAAGTATGGGGTCACCTATGATGATAGGTGCCCCCGGTTCGAGTCTCGGTAGTTACCGCAATACTCTTTTTGTTCTTTTTTCTCTCAACATTCTTTTTGTATTTTTTTTTCCTGAGAATAATAGTTTTTATAAGGGATCCCTCTTATCAACGCATTTAATTTAAATCTAAGTATTTTCTATTGGCGTTTCTATTTTATCGTTTTTTTCTATTTTATATTTGGCGATTTATAACTGACTCTTGCGCTTAAAAATAGATGGCGTTGCACAATCCCTATGAGTATTTGGTTAGAGGCTAGACCACTAATTTACGACTACTGCCCGAATTGACTTGCACATCAAAGTTCCTATAATTACCAATAGGTGGCGCAGAACTCAAAATTTAATCAGCTGTGGATTATATCCTACTCTAGTGTCATAGAAAATCTAGAGAGGTCACTACCGGTACGATAATTTTGTTCTTTTTTTCCTGAGAATTTATGTAAAGTAATCATTCAGAACCGCAAAATAAACCCGAAATACAGTTATTTGACGATTTTCTTTCACTTTTGTCATATTCTCTTCCATTTACAATGGGTTTCATCCTACTATATTCAGCTGCAGGCATCAGTCACGAAACTGTTCCATTCATCCCGGATTACACTTTACGTCGTAGTTCAGACGTAGTACGTCACGTTGCGTGTAATGAACTGATAGTGTGATTGGTTCGAAAGACCTAGCTACCTAGAGTACTAAATTCAGACTGACTAGGTATAGCTTCTCTGATTCTTACTAATGCTAATACACTACACTAAAATCAGTAGCGACTAAATTCAGTCGACCTTTAGATTAGACAAGTGTTGTATGCTATCAATATTGTACTTTGTCTATGAAAGGAAAATATTAAAAAAATAAACGTTATGATTTATTGTCTATTAAATTAATTGATACGAGGATTATTGTTGTTGTTTTCCTCGAATCACAATATTTTAAATAGTATACTTTGTTATTTTTTATTACAATTCCTTCACTAATGTCGTAACGCCGACGGATATCGTGTCTGCCTCCACTTATAACGTTGGCCTCAGATCAGGGAGGATTACCCACCCGCCTTAATCGACAAGAACTTCGTTCCATCCGGGTGTCCCTTGACACCTCTCAACTTTTTTTTTTTTTTAGAGTGACAAGACGATCAGGACATGTGCCTGATTGGAAGTAACATGTTCGCCACATAACAACACAGTGACACGCCGCTATTGGAACATGAAGAGTCATTTCAAATCATTACCTAGCACTACGCTGCGCTCGTCACCCAGAGATCTAAGATGCCAGCTACTCACCCGCCAGATCTGTAGCTCGGTGTTGTGGTATAATGAGAGAGAGCTATGCTCCAAGTTTTCAGCTTGTCTCGAATCCCTATCCGCTCTCAGCGACAAGGCCGCCCATTGTACTACTGTACTATTACTACTGTAAATTGTATCGTTTTTTGCTGTGTTTAATTTTATTTGGTGTGTTAATAAAGAGTACATCTATCTATCCAAAATTTGGTGCCATTTCTCAGAATATGAGTGGATATGATGTGGAATAAGGATATGATATATCTCACTGGAGTGGTAAAGCTAAATAAGAAACATATTTTTTCATTTTATTCATTTTAATGCTATATTTATCTTTATAACTAAAACAATAGTTAAATACCTTCTTAAACTAGATAATATTGATATTTATGTTTAAACGATCTCTTACAGATTCAGACTATCGAATACTATTCTACCTGATTTTGATTAGATAAAATGTAAAACTCTTAAAAAAACTTTAATTTTAATGTTAAATTTACTTTTAACGTTAACGTTAAATACCTTCCTAAACTAGATAACATTTAAATCATGTTTAAACGATCTCTTACAGATTCAGACTATCGAATACTATTTTCTACCTGGTTTTGATTAGATATTTAGATACAATGTAAAACTCTTCTAAAAAAACATTAATTTTAATGTTAAATTTATTTTTAATGTTAAAGTTAAATACCTTCTTAAACTAGATAATATTTAAAACATTATAATACTAGATAATGTTTAAACGATCTCTTTCAGATTCAAACTATCGAATACTAATCTACTTGGTTTTGATTAGATATTTAGATAAAATGTAAAACTCTATTGTGATACACAAAATAACAACAAATGTATAATGTCAACAAATAAGATCCATAAGTGGCGGCTTATCGCTAAAAGAAAAAAAAAACAGACTTATACTAGTAGACTAACTACTAGAAGGGATTGACTCATGATTATTTTATTTACCTAATCTCCTAATATTATAAATTTGAAAGTTTGTGAGGATGAATGTTTGTAACTCTTTCATGTAAAATCTACTGGAACAAACTGAAGATGAAATTCGGTATCTAATGTGTAATTGACACGTTTTATAATTAAGATATATTATTAACTTAAATAACGCATGCGCGGTCCAAGGGAGGGGGGGTCACAGGGGACATGACCCCCCCAAAATCGTATAAGTTAAACAAAAAATGTAAGAAAATTAAAAATATCTAATAGTACATAGACTATTTTTTAACGCGGGAAAACAACTAGAATGGGAACTGCGCTGGTAAAATCTTGGGAGGGCTACTAGTAAAGTACTTTCGTACTTTTTGCTCGATTTATTGTATTTCTACTTGTGACCCCCCCCCCAAAACCTGAGGCTACGTACTGGTGACCCCCTCCAAAATTCGAGGCTGGGACCGCGCCTGAAATAACGGCTGATGAGCTAATACAAATTTAATGTAGAAACAGTAGTGCTGGATAAAGTATGGGTAATAGGTATATTCCGAGAGTTTTGAGTAGGCATTTATTTTGAGGCAAGCTGAAAACTTGTCACATAATTTTACTATTTTACCCCAATAAGGAGGTTCAGATCTGGCTGGTGAGTAGCGGGGCAACATGAACACTTAAATTTTTTAAAATATAATTTTATTTATTTGTTCAATAAACATTTTATGGTTAAATAAATGTTTAAAGAATAAAAAACATAATACGATTTAGTCGTGACTTTAACATTGCGTGCAAATATGTATTGCAGAATGTATAAAAAACGTATTTGGAGGCGATTTGACAATATTTTATTGGATATCATTTAGGTATGACTAAAAATAGGTATTCTCAAAAAATGCAGAACATTTTGATGTAAAATTTCTAAATTGAGTGATTCATTTTGCCCCGCTAGTCATCAGGCAAGTCTGCACCTCTGTGCTGGGATAATAATAGAAGAGTTATGTGACAGGTTATGAGCTTGCCTCAATTACCTACCCAAAAGTTGGTGGAATAATACAAGATCATCTTATTTAAAATCAGTGTGGGCAAATTGGCAGGTTGACAACGAAGAAAATGTTTAGCTCGATGAGTGAAGCCAGTACCAGGAATCCGATGTAAACGAGTGAGCAGGTGACCCCGACGCGCCAGTCCAAACGGAACTTGTTCAGCGCTAAGCTCACGTACAGCGCAAACAGCGTCGATAGCAGAGATATCGCGCTGTACAGAAGTCCACTTGAGTTAATGTTCACCTGAGAAAATAACCACCATATTACCATAAATAGAATCTTCTAACTTACCGAGGTAGTAACTTAAAACCGAGGAGCGCTGCTAGACTACTTTTATTAAAGAAAAGAGAAATATAATCTCTACTAATATTAAAAGTGTGTATTATAATATTATTATAGTGCGAACGTTATTCTGTTGGTCTGTCTGTTACGCTTTTACACCTAAACTGATTTATATGTAATCTGGTACAGAAATAGTCTGAGAACGGACATAGACTTAGTTAATAATAAATTTGAAATTAAAAACTGTATTTTATGTCATCATCATCCTCATCAGCCGCAAGACCACTGCTGAACATAGGCCTCCCTCTAGATTTCCACAACGAACGGTCCTGCGCAACCTGCAACCAGCGGTTTCCAGCCAAAGATTTTCCAGCGACCTTTGTGAGGTCCAACACTGCGTCTTCCGGTTCGTGGTCGCCACTCAAGAACTTTTCTTCGAGCGATGTGGTCTGTCCATTGCCACTTCAGCTTGCTTACTCTTTGAGCTATGTCGGCCACATTCGTTCTTTTGCGAATATCCTCATTACAGATTCTGTCGCGCAAAGAGACTCTGAGCGTAGCTCTCTCCACAGCTTGCTGTGTGACTTTGAGTTCGTTATGAGGCCCACATTTAAGGACCATGACTCAGTTCCATAAACCATCACTGGCAACATGCACTGGTTAAAGACTTTCGTCTTTAGGTATTGGGGTATTTCGGACTCAAAGATGTGCTGAAGTTTCCCGAACGCTTCCTTGGATCCTTCGCTGGACCTCTTTGTCGAAGTTGGATCTACCTAATTGGATCTTTTAACCCAGGTAGGCGTATTCTTCAACAACTTCGAGTGTATATTTCCAACAATAACCGGTACAGGTGAGACGTGACCATTTGACATGACCTTCATCTTGTCCATATACATTCTCAAACCTACCTGTTGGGATACTCTACTGAGGTCCCTGAGCATGGCACTAATGTCCTCCAGTACCCATCGCTGTTATTTACGTAGCTGTTATTTTCCCCCAGTTATTGCAGTACCAGTTGAAAAAATATTTTCAAAACAGTCTGGTAGTTCACAACCTTTAAACAAAGTATTAAATAAAAACTTTATACGCTACTGCCATTTCACATAGCATTAAAGTATCCTCACATTCAAAGTGTCTATTATAGCCAACTAGTTCGAGTAATGACAGGCACAAACTATTATTTCCGAGTTGTAAATTTGGGATTTTCTCCAAATTTACAACTCGGAAGTTTTTTACGAAGAAGAACTTTCAGGGACTCCAATTCATTGTATTGTAAAACCCTCTTCACAGGAGCCCCAAAAATCAGAGGAAATTACGTAAAAGTAGTGGGGAGCCCTACATCACACCATAAATCACCAATCATATGGTGCGATGTAGGGTCCTCCTCACTACTTTTACGTAAATCCTCTGATTTTTGGGGCTCCTGTGTAGAGGGTTTAAGGACTACTCAGTGCTCAGTTCATAATGCAAACGGATTGATCTCACGGAATCAAACCTCTCGGTCTCAGTCTTATCCATTTAGAATGACACAGACAAAGATTGTCATTCCGAATTTAAATCGTTCGGACGGCGTTGTGAATCAGTCCCCAGGTGGAGCAGATAGATGACAAAAACAGCCACTGTGTAGATTTGGTTTTATTCCCTATATGATGGAGACAATTTTCTAGGAATAACCTCCTCGAGAGGTCAAATTGCAAGTGTCATTCATAATTCCCCATACCGGTATTATAAACAGCTAAATTTGTCCGTGTGGCCAGCGGCCTTCACTTATGACTACCAACAGGGCTGTCAAGTCCAAGTTTTAAAACAAAACTTCTTTAGCCGAGTTGATCACTTCTGGTACGGGAAAATTTAATGGGAAATCCAATTTATGGTGTAGCGTAGGAGCGGTAGTGGAACAGTGGAGTGGGATGTGGGCGCTAAATGCTTTTTGGATAATCTTCTGACTTTGCGTGGCCAACATGCGTAGTAGGAGTATATCTGCAGCTATATACATGTGACATATTGTGCAGCATTAGTGGTGCATAATACTAAAATTCGAAGATACAAGGTTACAACTCTTTTTAAGGTCTATCTACAATGCTATGAAAGCCATTTTTTAAATTCAAAAACAAAATTTATTGTTATATATTCAGAGAACTTATTTCACACTTGTTGTGACACACACAACTTTCGCGATTTGAACACATAATGTTTATAATGTACGGGGCTTAATCACTAAATAATGCATTTTGACTTTGTTATGAAAATATAGTACCTAATTGAAAACAATAATTTTATGACTTTGTTTTATATTATACTAGCTGCACCCTGCCACGCTTTGCTGTGGCACACTGTGATGCAAAAAATAGATAAAAACAGTCCTTGATGCCGATTATACTCATATCATTTTTAAATTTTAGCTCGATCGGTGCAGAACTTTTTGAGTTTTTGAAGCGTACACAAACCACCATAACATTTTTATGTATAGAGATAATATCTATTTTTTTTAGACTACTAAAGACGAAACTGATTTTGAAAGTTAACAGTTAGTTAAAATGATTTGAAATCATTAATTTGGTTTCACTTTGTTTTAAGAAAAATAACTAAGTAAATAGTTTAGCTTTTCACGTATTTTTTAAAAATTAATTTTTAGTTACGTTTAGATACGATTTGTATTATCATGCATCGAGAAAATGTAATTGTTATTTAATTTATTTCGAAACATTTTACCATAAAATTGTGGAAACAACCCTATACTGGCAGTATTAAGTGGCAGGTCGAACCGGGCCGCTGGTGGCGTCTGTATACACTTCCTATAATGAGAAGATTGCGTTACGGAATAGGATAATAAGAGCAACGCAGATGAGTCCGTAGTTTCGACGGTCTCACTCAGGACAGGGTTGTCCATTTTGTTAACGTTTGAAATGTACTATGGGTTCATGTACTAAGACTACAGAATGAACGTTTGTACTAGTTTTGACTTTTGACAATCACTACTTCTCTACTAGACAGATATATTTACTACAAGTGAATCTATGTGTTTGTTAAGCTCTCGTGCCTAGCTGCTGAACCGATTTAAATGAAATTTGATACAGAATAGCCCAAAAAATACTACATTAAATGCGAAAAAAATGTAAGGGGATGAAAGTTTGAATAGATGTTTCGTCATAATTAAAGCTAGAAGGTAGTCCGTGATTTTGTATGCTTTTGAATACATATAAATGGAAATAGCACTAAAAAAACTTAAAGGGTTAAAATCTACACTACGTGCAGAAACACTACCTTTATTGTTTAAACTTACCCAATGATTACCCGGCGCTGAAGGGTAAAATAAGGATTTGATCAACCAGGGAAGTCCCAGACATAGCAAAATGTCGAAAGTGTTTGATCCAATCGAGTTGCTTATACCCATGTTTCCATGTCCTGTTAAAAATAATACACATTAAATTACCACGATGTCTAAATACGAGTAGACAGTTTTTCTTTTAGCTATAATACTTTATTTTTTAAGTTAAAGTTCAATAAGAATTGACCTATGTCGAAAAAATGAATCGTTTATAAATAAAACAATAAGTACCAGGTTGACCAAGCTTTGCTCGGTTTTTAAAAATTATATTTAGTCAGGTACGAATTACGTAATGATGAAATATAATATAATAATAAAACAAAATCGCTTTCCGCTGTCTTTCTGTCCCTATGTAAGTAATAGCATGTCCTAATGTCTTAATGTAATGTACTTAGCACATTATTTTCATTTATCTCGTAGGGCACCTATTGAAAAATGCATTGAAATCCGTTACATAGTTTTAAAGATCTAAACATACATAGGTACATAAAAAAGGTCTAAGGTCTACAAAAAATCCGTTGTAGTAAATTTCTATCTTTACGGCTTAATATTGCATAAAATCGCTTCGTAAATAAGCCATTATTGACGAAGCCGTAACGCCATACAAAAATCATGCGACAGCGAGAAATGATCGAGGTTTAGAACCCCCCATCTTCAAAAGCACTCAGTTGGACAGCTTACAAGTGACGGCATAGTGCTTAATCTTAGTACTTTATACCCTTCTATCATCCTACATAGGTCTCCTGCTGTATCAGATGACCCATACATTTTGTTCACGGGCCTGCGGTCTACTAGGTGGTAAAGCCGCTGGTAAAATCGCCACAAAGGCGATGTGCAAGACTTTGAAGTCTTTTTCGAACAAGTCTGTCGTTGCCTACGAGTTTTTTGGTACGTACTTCGATCGATTCTAGTATGTACGAGTAATTTAACCATCGGTGCTCGTTTTGCAAGTAATTTTCTAGTCTCATCGCTTCAAATACTAAAAAAAGCTCCACTGAAATAAACACACATATTTAAGAAATTACGTACCTTGTTGCGTGACGAGTACACTGGAGACAGCCTCAGGAAGACTAGTCCCAGCTGCCAGAATAGTTAGACCCGTGATACTATCCGGAACATTTAGAGTATCACCTGAGAAAAATATCAAGAATTTTATCTGCTGACACTACCGAAGATTCAACCTTCCTCAAAGCATAAATGATTTATTTAATTAGTGAAAATAACAGTAAACAGTATTTACATATACACAAAAAGCAAAATAAGACTATAAATCATACAAATGTATAAATTTACTAGTTAAACACGCCGTCGAATAGTGTGGCATAATGATGGTAGCGTTAATTAAAGCATTGTATTATTTTTCTTAAATTTGGCTCTAAACAGCCACGTGAATTTAGTGTTAGTGAATTTAGTCGAAAATAAATAATATAAATAAAATTTACATAAAAAATGATTGATGGATTTGGACGTTATTAGGTTCAGATATAGATTTGTGGTCTGGCAATCCATATTTTACTTTTTATTGCGGAAAAATTAGTGAAGGGGAACCACGCGGGTAAAACGCGTAGCGAAACGAGAGCGTAAATCAAAGTTTAGTTTTATTGAGTGTTTTCTTCAACTATTTTTGGTTTCTAATGGTTCTATAATTAGTAGTTAAGCTACTAGTAGCTAATGGGCCATAAAAACGATTGAAGTTAATGGAGCTATACGAGTGAACAGTTAATTTTTTTCTGTTCCTGCAAAATAATTGATCAAGTTTATGTTTACACAGTAGACAGATATTTTGATTGCCTTTAGTATTACTGATTTATCGCTACTTTTATGGCCCGTCGTTGGTCATAAGACTCATAAAATTTAAAATATAAAAATATGTGAAATTTCTTTAGATAGTTTAAACAAAGCATAATGATGGAATACATTATAACTTGTACATATTTGAGTTATTTTAAATAACGATTTAATTTACGGCAGACCTCCATTATCGTGACAAAGGCTAAAACTAATATGATACTGATAACCCCATTAACACGTTCTGAAACTTTCTAGGTACCTACTATTAGTATGTTAGTTAGTTTGGAAATGTTTTATTTATTTTTAACCAGTAAGTACTTTATCATGCCAGTATCTCGATCTGCTGCTAGCTTCCTCTTTACTGCTCCACTATCTACCTATTTAAAGCCAATCTTAGCCACCGCACAGCCTTAACTGTCTATTTTAAGTCAATCTTAGCCACCACACAGCCTTAACTGTCTATTTTAAGTCAATCTTAGCCACCACACAACCTTAACTGTCTATTTTAAGTCAATCTTAGCTACCAAACAGCCTTAACTGTCTAATTTAAGTCAATCTTAGCCATCACACAGCCTTTACTGTCTATTTTAAGTCATTCTCAGCCA
Source organism: Ectropis grisescens (assembly GCA_017562165.1). Lineage (NCBI taxonomy): Eukaryota > Metazoa > Arthropoda > Insecta > Lepidoptera > Geometridae > Ectropis > Ectropis grisescens. The sequence continues at coordinate 9,411,831 of CM029767.1, read as the reverse complement.
CCACACAGCCTTGACTGTCTATTTTAAGTCAATCTTAGCCACCACACAGCCTTAACTGTCTATTTTAAGTCAATCTTAGCCACCACACAGCCTTAACTGTCTATTTTAAGTCAATCTTAGCTACCACACAGCCTTAACTGTCTATTTTAAGTCAATCTTAGCCAAACACCTATTACGGGTGAATGACCTCGGCTGACAAAACCTCCTTAACCTAGCTCCATGCAATATTAAAGATGTATTGTTTTTGTTTTGTCTGCTCATTGATATACAAGCATACAAGTACAGCGTTAGGCCAATGGCTCTTTCGCAGTCATTAAAGTCGAGATACGTTAGTGCGGGCGGAAGCAGTGATGACGTAACCATGCTCCCCTCGAGATGAAGACTGGACTGTAGTGAGAAACATTGGGAAGTACCTATTCTCAGCGCGAGCCATTATCTTTTGTCTTCATTGGATCAACAACGCTATTGGTAAATGGAGCAAAAAAGCATGATATTTGTATGCAAATAATATATAGCCTTATAGCGTTCAGGGACCACGTACATATCCAACGGTGAAAGAATTTTTTAAATCAGCCCAGTAGTTCCTGAGATTTTCGAGTTCAAACAAAAACCTGCTGAAGAGGTTTTCGTTTGAACTCGACAGTCTCAGGTGATTTAAAAAACAATATTGGTATAGATTTGATTTAAAAAAATGTAGAACGAAGCAGCTGATTCAATGTAAGATTTGATTTAAGAGTGCAAACGACTTTGATTTACCAAGATTTGGGGACCGGAAAGCAATACTTTTTTATTTATTTTTATTTATTCGTATCTATATAGTTCGGCGAGATATACTAAAAGTTTTAATATCGTGGGGCTAATCCAGGCATCATTAGCCAATTTCAATAGAATAACGTTTCATAATTGAAAATGAATTTATTGTGCCGTCTGAGGAGCTCTTGCGAAGTCGTCGTACGCGATGTAGTAGGTACTCGGTGAGTACGGTAAGATTAGGTTAGTAAGTTAGTAAGATCCTGTCCTGTCTTCTGCGCTAGCACAAAAATCGGTAGGCAGTAGAGGCAGGGCTCTAGTAGTGGTAGGACTCTTGGCAGAGTCCGCCTGGGGAAGTATCACACCTTTGCCAGTTATTCTATCGCCAAGCAGTAACGTGTGAACATTACTGTTCCGATTTAAAGGGTAATGCTTTTAGAGAAATTACAGGGCTTAGAGAAATAATAGAATATCTTAGATTTCTGGATAACGAGCGCAGTGCAGTGATTAATACTAAAACTAGGTCAATGATTTGGACTCTTCACGTTCCAATAGCTGCGTGTTACTGTGTTGTTATGAGGCAGGCATGTTGCTTACCATCAGGTACATGTGCTGCTGAATGCATGCCTTGGATGTTGAAGGAAATTACAATAGGTACCTTACCAAAATACATAAATATTTACCTAGTATAGTAATGATCCAGGCTACGAGGTAAGATACCCCTCCGATCCAGGCGACACACATGATGAAAGAGAGAGGATACATTCGAGGGTGGCGCCGGCAGTCTGGAACACTCAGCCATAGTAACAGGCTGATCGGCCAGGTAACAATCCAGAACAGTTTCTGCCATATAGATGTCTTTTCTGGCCACGACCACAAGGAACTTGAGCTATCCACTAGAGAAAAAATACGTGTTCAGTGCTACAAGTACTTATTTGTTTTGAATTAATTGAATAAATCTATTCTTATTATTTGTAAAAGAACTTTGTAAATATACACTACTAGCGGCCCATTCCAACTTCGCTCGGATAATAACCTAGGTGCCAACTGCAGCGCCATCTGTCGGGCAGATTTGTGAATTTATACCATCCAGGCTTTGTGTACGCTTCAAAAACTCAAAAAGTTCTGCACCGATCGAGCTGAAATTTTAGAATGATACATAATCCGCATCAAGGATTGTTTTTATCTATTTTTTGCATCACAATGTGATACAGTGAAGCGTGGCAGGGAAACGGCTAGTATACGAGTATATACAGATTTACAAAATTATCAAAACTATGTATATTATTAAAACTACGAATAACTCATTGTTTAATTACTTCGACGTTTCGTGATTAAGCCCCGTACTATATAAATATTATCCTTATATTTGTTGTAAGTCTCCACCGTAGAACGCGTGGTAGCTTAACAGAAAATTATGAGGTTGAAATTTGGAACTCTGATAGATATTATTTATAATATGGAATAAACATAATATGTGTTCAAATCGCAAAAGTTTACAAACAATTACAAGGATATTTATTACTAAAAACACAACTTTATTTAGCAAGCAGAAACATTACATATTGTACGTCAACAGTCTCGTGAGCTTATTAATAAGTTCTCTTATTAGTGATATGATACAAAAATTTACCTGATGCTGTCGAGTCGTGTCGGTTCCTTTGGAGCCCTACCTCTATATCATTTGTTTCGGCAAGAATCATCATACGTCCAGATGCTGCCATAGGATGTGATTTTTCTGAAACATTCACATGTTAGACGTCTTATTTATTGTGATTTGCAATTTTTGTTAGTAACATTTTACTTCAATAATAATATGAACATACATATAGCTCGGATTTCAAAATGTATGTTTGCAGCAGTGGTCATAATATTACTAAAATACATTGGCGTTTAAAAAAAATTTATAAGTATTAATTAATTAATATCCATAAGATTTTTTATACGGCTATATGTTGTGGTCCGCCCGGGTACCACACCTTTGTTACATTATTCTACGTCTACCGCCAAGCGGTAATTTGCGAAAATTGCTGTGCTCTGGTTTGAATGGCAATATTTCCAGAAGAATTACTAGGTTTAAGCATAATCAGCCCCCTGAAATATTCCCACTGCTAGGACTCCCGCGTCGTCTCCTTCTATCGCAAGAAGAGAGTCAAGGCCATAATCTACCACGCTGGCTGGTTGGTGAATGACAGATTACTCTAGGTACATATCGATTACCTCACGATGTTTTCCTTCACCGTTTTAAGGAAGCGGCATTACGCATATGACTTCAAAAAAGGAGTGGTGCACATGGGATTTGAACCAGGATTTGGGCTTCGGAACGGAAGTCGCCGTTATCCCGACTGGACCAGCCGAACTTCATAGAAATTCGATTTTGATTTGATTCACCTTGTAATTTACAGGGCAATGAGGCAAAGTATCTCAACTCTGCGTGACAAGGCATTGCAGTGCTAGGCGATGGAATGGGCTGTTCATATTCAATTAGCTATTATGCTATGGTTGCCATGGGCATGCAAATGTCTTGATCGTACCGTTACTCAGGTTTGTACATAGCTTTCTTTTACTTTTTTAACTCTTGAGATTTATTGTTGGATTCATTTTTACCCGCATAGTTCCCGTTTCCTTTATTTTTCCCGGATAAAAAATAACTTTTGTGTTCTTCTAAACTATAATCTACATGTGTTCTAAATTTCAACCCGATTCGTTCGGACGTTACAACGTGGTGGGACAACAAACACCCAAACACTGAAACATCCTAAAATTGACATTTATAATAGTAGAAAGTAGGATTGCATATATTTTCCTATACTTATAAATAAACTTATATACCATCAAAGAAGTAGATGAACCTACCTACCTTTAATAAGTAGGGGCGTAATTTCTGTGTATTGTTTGGGTTTGTTGATGTAACAGCAGCAGCTCCGAACAAATGAACCGATACGTTCGTTGAACACCATGGCTAAAAGAAAAGAATGAACACGTAACATAACATTTCATTAACACATCATTTTGACACATATTTCATTTTGGCATTTTTTGAGATGCGAAAAAGAAGTAAATTCGTGATACTGTTACCTTTACCACATATTTATGTGTAAGTATGTACAAATATTCTATTACATATGTACATGTAAAAACTCAGCTATCTCAGCTCACTCAGTATCCTCAGCTAAGAGGATTGGGCCGGTGGCACACATGTTTAGTTGGTACGTTGGTATAAGTCTGCCTGCAAAGCCGTGGATCGTGGATTCGATAGTACCGTTGTATCAGCTATCTAGCTTCCATAGTACAAGCTCTGCTTAGTTTGGGGCAGATAGTGTTATGATTTATAATGTTGTTATATTTATTTATTTATTCCGCGGTGGGGCAACTGACGACCCGAGGTATGAGGTACCGGCGCAATAGAGGTGGGACGCGATATTAGGGGGTAGGCATTGCGACTGAGGATCACTGGTATTATGATGAGCCGTCCCTGCTCGCCGCGGCCTTGACGGGGTTGCAACCGTTAGATGGCGAAGGCATTGGGGCTGCACGGAAAGAGGAATGCCTATTGCCTATTGCATTGCAGTGCGCCTCCAGCTGAAAAGTGGTAGGCCGCGGCACTACAGACCTGACCCGTTACGGGGAATCAAGGGTCTCTAGATGCATCAGGTGCAGCACACTTGTGTTTGGTCCCCGAGGTGGTGATGGCGTATCTAGGGTTCAAGTGCTCCGCTGATGGAAGTGTGTTTCATAACAAGGCCCAAATAACGTGAGAACAGGCCTGCCGTAAACGGCAAATACGGAGTCCCGTGGAGGTTTAAGCGGTAGGGGAACTTTCGTCTATGGTGTCAAGTCCGACATAACCCGATTGTCTTCGTCTCCCTCAAGCGAATGAATCCAGCGAGATTCTAACACCAACATCATTCGAACAACACGACACGTATGCGACATTTTTAACTTTTAGCGCTAAGGGTTTGGTCTGTGCGTTTAAATAAAAAATATATTATCTTCTATTTCACCCTCTAGGGGATGAATTTAAGAAAACGCTGTAATACTCGTACGCAACTTACTATTCACTATTTTTGCCATACTCAATTACATAAAAAGTACGACATTTCCTGTAAATGTGTCTTAGGAATGAAAAGTTTTATACAAACTTTCGTCCCCTATTTCACCACAACCCTTAGTAATACATCAATATAAACTTATATACTAACTAGTGGTAAGTCCCGGCTTTGCCCATGCTACATAATATAATTGTAGCCCAGATAGCATTCAGAGGTCACAAAGATATCCAGCGGTGAAATATATTTTTTTAAATAGTCCAGTAGCTTCTGAGATTAGCGCGTTCAAACAAAAAACCTCTTCAGGTTTATAATAAAGGTAGAATTAGACATTAATAGAAATAGATAATGAAGTAGTTACCTAAAATATAGAGTGTGTACATCAGGACGAGGAGCATAGCTTCATGCCAGTACACCTTATCGTCGAGCAGAGTGAGGATGAGGGCTACCACGGCGACGGCGTACATGACGCAGTCGCGAGACACCGACCACCAGTCCAAGCCTATTGCCTGCCAACACGTACTACATCTTAAAAATGCTTAGTTTATACTAAGAGATATTTATTTAAGCGTTTTTGCGATACAACAAGCATGGGCTAATCCGTCGAGATTGTCAGTAGGCTCCATGCTTGAACAAGCTGGACCAAATTTTGCAAATTATCTTACCTAGGTATCTAATATTATGGTATAGATAAACACTAATTTGACCAAACAGTTATATAGATTTTTTTAGTATGTACCTAAATGATTAAAATAATGTATGCTACCGAAAACAGAATTACAAGGATGTGATATGTCAAATAGTTAACATTGCAGGCGCGTTAAGTGAATATTTTTTATACTTTTAAGACATGTTTTCACACAACAGCTATTAATAAATTCTTATTCGACCTTGTCTAACCGTGCTTTAGTTGAAGACGAAGTTGGCCTAACCTAATAACCTAGTAGTTAGAATTTTAGACTTTCAAGCGTCAGTTTGTAGTGTAGTATTCTTGCTCATGGATGGGATGTCATTATGAGTATATTTCCAATTAAATATGTACCAGTTTGACTTTAACACTGTCTCTGACGGTGAAAGTAAATCCCTTGGTGAAATTGGTAAGTTCTCAGAAATAATATCTTTTGGGAACATAAAAGGTCAACCAACTCACTGTTCTACCGTCTTTTCCCCCTCCTCATCCCAGGCTCATTCAAATTAGTCTAGATCATTGAAATACCGAACTAAGGCTTTAGCTCGCTGGTATAAATACTCCACTGGCAAAGATGGTGCTGATGATGTCATAATTTCAGCTACATTTCATCTGAAGAGTTAATTTTTTTGGCACGCAAGTTGGAAACACCTGCAAACACGATACGGGTTGATCAACGCACATACCTGTCGTTTTTTTATTACGCATAGACCCCCATTTGACCACCAACTCGCCTGATAGTAAACAAGTATGTGGTTGAAGATGACACACGCTGACCTAGAAAATACCTATTCACTCTAACCTTGAAAAGCTCTAGATTGTATCTTTCAGGGAACAATGAGTCATTAACTTATTCGAGGCTGTACGCATGAGGAAAATGGGCTCAGTGACGAGTGATTTCGTAGTATTATAAGTCTTACTCTGTTAGCAATAAGGGCGCAGCACGCCGGCACTGCAAGTACATTGAAGACAGCGGAGCCGACGACGGCGCCCACCCCCAGGTCTCCCTCCGTTACGAAGGTGCCTACGCAGTTGATGAACAGTTCCGGACTCGAGCTCGCAGCTGCCATAAATGTAGCCCCGGCTATGTCCGCCTGCATGTTCAAACCTAGCAGAAATTAGTGAAATAAATATTTTTTATTCTTACGTATAGAATTAATAATATAGCTTTGTTTTCTATATCAATATCATCAATACAAACAATATATGAGTCAAAACATCAATCTGGCCGTCAAAATCCTATTGATGTAATCCATGTATTTCTTCTTAGGCGCACCGATGTTCGCTGGGATAAAAAGAGACTTTTTATGCATGATTATTTGTATGAGATTTTCCATTGTGCATCATATATAAGCATCTAGTAACGTTATGTCGTCAGGACGCCAAAATATTATTGTGTACCGGTTTAAAAGATAATGTTTTCAAAGAATCAAACGGCAAAGAGATAAATCATCTCATATCTCTAATGAGCGCAGTGCACTGATATGAGCTCTTCTTATTTGAAATAGCTAAATAAACCTTTGTTGGTATGAATAGGCGTGTTGCTTACCATCAAACGCATGCCCTGCGGAACCTGGAGATAAACTTATTTAAGATGACTGTCTCATTGCCTTGTAATTCATTTAGAAGCGTTTTTGGCAACTTGGCAGTTAATAACTGGCAAAGGTGGCACTTCTTCAGGAGGAATCTTTAAGAAGTCTTACCACTATAACAATACATTCATCAAACGTGACTTCTGAGAAACAATTTAGCTATAAAAATTGTGAAGGAGCACAGTTTTACTTAAATCAACTAAGAGTCTGTTTTTGGATTGGATTTTATTGTGTCATTTAACTTTTTATGACAAAATAATTATCAAAACAGTATTATTGGTTTCAAGTTCATGTGGGTCAACGAGAATAAAAGACGTTTGAATGTTGTCAAATAATAATTGTTAATAGATATAATACTTATATAATTGTAAAAAACAGAAACTCTTAAACACAGAATAAATATCCATGCTTGCTGCTTCATGCCTGCAGAGTCCACCAGGAGAAGTACCACCTTTAAAAAATATGAAAATGGAGTTTGCAATGGTTATAATCACGCTTTGTATACCCTTGATAAGGTATTTAATCTGGTTAAAAAGTTGACTCGGTTAAAAATCTCGAGGAACCTAAAAATCAAAGTCTCTAGATTAATGTTAGGACTTTATGGCTGGTTTGACATGAATGGAATGAAACTCAACTCTTAAAATCACATTGTTTCAGTAATCTGTGCTTAAAATACTAATTTAATATTGTTTAAATAAACAATATTAAATTAGTATTATTCTATGACATAAATATGTCACAGATTCAGTGATCTGTGATTTATGTATTTATTTGCAGTTACTCCTAAACGACCTTTATTTGTATCGTTTTTGTACCTTGTATCCAAAAAGATGAATCTCTCACGATCTTTGGCGTGTCAAAGGTATTTTAAAGGATTCGAGCTTGATTTAGAATTCACTAGATGACGCTAGTAGCGTTCTACAAGGTATCGTAGAGGTGCATTATAAACGTTATTCGTAAGTAATTCGTACGCTATTCACTAGATGACGCTAGTAGCGTTCTACGAAGTATTGTAGAGGTGGGGTGCGGCGAAGGGGACGAAATGCTCAAGGTCATTTGGTCAGGGTATGCCCTTAACACGGAAATCTAATATTAACACTGTGTGTAACAGAATGTCAAAAGGACTCTATTCTCTAATACTCGTACAAATACGATAGACAGCGTCCAAATGTTACCTAAAAGCTAAAAGTTAACAAGAACAATATTCAAAATTTTGTTTAACCCCCGACTGCCTCGGATTTGTTATCTGTACAACATTCTACTAGTCAAGCCCTTTCATTTGATAGCCATATTAAGATAGTTGTGAAAAATGAAATTTATTTCGACATTTTGTGGTAGCGGCCATCTTGGATTTGAAATTTGTCATAGTGCAAAAAGTATTCTACTAGTCAAGCCCTATATTCATATTGAGGTAGTAGAGAAAAAATAATATAATTCGCCATTTTGTGGTGGCGGCCATCTTGAATTAGATTTTTTTATGGTACCTATTTTACTAGTCAAGCCCTTTCATTTGATACCCATTTTGAAGTAGGTTGTGAAGAAATATTTTGTCCGCCATTTTGTGGAGGCAGGCATCTTGAATCGATATGAACCAAACATAGCTAAGAACTTCCGCAGGGATACTAACCTTCAAACTAAAAAAAAACCGCATAGAAATCGGCTCATCCGTTTGAACTCTACGGTGCCACAGACAGACACACACAAAGACAGACAGACAGACACACAGACAGATAGACAGATATTGACGTCAAACTTATAACACCTATTTTTTTGGTCGGGGGTTAAAAAAAGTCTATTACGCATAAGTTCATTCCGAACTCTTGTGAACTTACTTATTTATTAGCATGTTTAACCCCTTTTTTGTTCGAAAATTATTTATATGACGTGCTGTGTAACCTTGTTTAAAGAGCGAACTTATGTATTTATTTTAGCCGCTCCTTTACAGCCTCGTAATGTTTTCTGAATGTTTATATTTTAAAATAATATGAATCCGTATCCGTAAAAGTTCACTGTATTCTAACTTCTATTGATGTTATCAACAAATTTAATGTTGAAAGTGAAATTATTTATAAATAATCTGTGAATTGGACCATACATGAAAGTATTTAATTTTAGTACTTAATTTTAACTTTTAGTAAATTTTTAATTTTTACTAATTTTTAATTTTTTTTACAAAATTTTTACTAAATTTTAAATTTTAGAAATAAAATAAAATTAATTTTACCACCAAACAGTAATGTGAAAATGTCACCGTATTTCCGTTTGAAGGGCGATGTTTCCAGATAAACTAAGATAAGAGGGGTTATTGGCGATTCGCCACAAAGTTAAGAGATATATCATCTTACATCTCCGAGTGACATTGGGTGATTTGGACTCTTCACGTTCCAATAGTTACGTGACACTGAGGTGTTATTGGCAGGAATGTGGCTTACCATTGGCGAAAACCCTGTTCGTCCTCTACAATATAATAAAGTAGTGGTAGGACTCTTGCCAGAGTCCGCCTGGGGAAGGTACCACACCTTTGCCAGTTATTCTACCGCCAAGCAGTAATGTGCAAACATTACTGTGTTCCGGTTTGAAGGGCAATGTTTCCAGAGAAATTACAGGGCTTAGAGATATAAGATCTTAGATCTCTGGGTGACGAGCGCAGTGCAGTGCTAGGTAATGATTTGGACTCTTCGTGTTCCAATAGCTGCGTGTCACTGTGCTGTTATGTGTCAGGCATGTTGCTTACCATCAGGCACATGTCCTGATCGTCTCGTCACTCCTTATTAAAAAAAAAAAAAATATATATATATGTATTTTGCCCTGAGTACTCGTCATTGGTCAATTAATGACTTAGTCAGACGGGCACTCTCTACAGCTCTAATATCTCTTCGACATTAGAACTGAGCGGAATGTTGACAGATGGTAAGCGACCTGACGGTGCCACTCTAATTCCATGGTATCTAGGCAAGAAGCTAGTTTGGGACGCTACTGACGTAGACACCTTGGCATCGTCTCATTCCGCTCGCAATGTCGTAGTTACAGACGAACAGCCACAAATAAATAAATGTAAAAAAGTACTCCCAGCTCAGCGCACATTATATATTCTTTGCGCTGCCAGTGGAGACTATGGGCCCATAGTCGTCCGATACCAAACATTTAGTAAAAGATCTTTCGAAACGTTTGGTCCTCGCTTCAGGGGATCCCAGAGCTGGCGCCTACTTTGCCCAAAACACTGCCAGAATTCTGGGTACCCCTGCCGCGCAGTAGTGATCTTGACGGCGTGTTTAATTTGTATTTTTTTTTTTATTGTATGGTATAATAATGTTATTTTGCTTTTTATATATAAGTATGTAAATATTGTAAATAAAATATTTTTTTGTGTTATCAGAAAAAAGTACATAATTATAATTCTTACGTTCACAAATTATTTCGATCGCAGGCACGAAGTACTGCTCGCACACAGTCCCTAAAAGTACAAAGCAGTAAATAGCCAGTACGCAGTGAATCAGTATGAAACCCTGAAACAATAAAAAAACAGAACATTATTGAGATACAACCAGTGTAAGATCCACTGTACTAAGACAGCTTACTAAAATAGAGGTTAACGTGTTTCGATAAATAAATAAATATTTGTAGACATTTTACCAACAAACATCATCTAACGCCAAACTAAGGAAAAGTTGTGCTATGGCATCCAGATAGGTACATAAAATGCAAATATAGTTGTAAATACATCCTGACTATACATAGAAGCACCCAGACATAGAACAAATATTTGTATGCATCTCATAAGTGTTTATTTGGTGTGGGTGAGAATCGAATTCACGTCTCTCGGCTTTGCAGTCATTTACTGCCAACGAAGCCACGATACGAAAATCGATATATTTTCCCGTCACTACATGAAAAACTGTCCTTTTGCAATGCGATACGGGGTGCATGCCGGGTGGGTGGGTTCATCCACATTTTGTTTTACCTACAGAATCAAATCTACTACAGAATCTAAATAAAACCTACTAATGGCGGCGGCAGATTTAGCCCAATCAACTCATTATTTAATAAGAAGACACAAACGTACATTTGGCCCCAAAAATGAATTTTAGTGCCCTACGGGCGGTGGGGCTTAATAAGCCACGTGCCGCCATAATATCTGGTTTAGGACAAGGTTCAAAACGCCCAAAACCCAATTATGAAAAGGACACAGAAATTAATTTCGGTGGGAACGTGTTAATCCTGAAATTGCTAACATATAAGTATTAAAAACATCGTGAAGCGAATTTCTTTAGCTATTTGCAACGCGGGAATGCAGCCAGCGTCTTAGCCACATTACTACGAACGCCAACGTTTAAATATTACTAAATATTATCGGATATTTCTCACACAACCCTATCAACCCCCAATTATCATTTAAGTGTTTCTGTTTTCTATACATATTTTAAAATAGTTAGTTAGGTTTATAAAACACTAGCAGCACACCGCAGTGTTACCCGCGTAGTTCCCGCTGCCGTTATTTTCCGGGATAGAAAGTAGCCTACGTGTTTTTCCAGACTATAATCTATATCTGTTCCAAATTTCAGCCCAATGCGTACAGACGTTACGACGTGATTGAGCAACAAACATCCAAACAGCCATATTATTGTATACTATCACTGCCCCGCGGTTGAATTCGCGTAGTTCCCTTTCCCATTATTTTCCAGAGATAAAAAGTAGCCTATGTTACTTCTAATGCTCCCAAGAATATGTGTACAAAGTTTCATGATAATCGGTTAAGTAGTTTTCGCGTTAAAGCGTAACAAACAAACTTTCATTCACATTTATATTAAAAGAAGATTATAGTAGGATAACATAACTTATAGATTTAAGTATCTACTCCTAAAATGTGTTTGACGAAAAAATCATAATAGCGTTGCTGGTTGTGGAAAAGAGTATTTTTCAACTTAATGCAAGCAATCTCGATAACAGCATTCAGTCTAGATAGCATTTAGCATACGATTTCAGAGTTTGCGTCATAGCATCGTGTTTGTAATTCAAAATACATAATGTTGTTTCAGGCCAAGGTAGTTTCTTCACAGCTCGTGTATGAGTAAGTATTCGACTACGTTTTTGGTATGGAATTTTGCTCGAGTGCTAGGGTTCAGTTCAGTCATAAGACAAAACTAAATAAACATGTCTTGTATACGGTAGTCAATTTCAATAAATAAAAGAATATATAAAGGTTCTTACTGAATAGACCGTATAAATAACTTGTTTTAAATAGTCTCCCCAATAACTTGCACTGGAAGCTTTTTGCAGATCAAATAATTTTTTGTCATTTTCTAATACTTTTTACTTTGAATTTGACCAGGTTTCAGGCACAAACTACAGACATAATTATTGTGTTCTCATTATAAATATTATAAATAAATGTATGAGTGTAAAACTATAATTCATATTATCTTACGTGTTGTCTTTGTGATCTGGTAAATCCATCTGAAGGAAACTCGTGAATGGCAGCCGGTGTACAGTTCCGGCCTTCTTTCTCTACCACCGCTAGCAGGTGACGCCGGGTGAAGTCACCTGTATCTGTTGAAACAATTGTATCACATAATTGTAGATTTTTAATTCACATTATTATGTTTACCTACTTTTTCTCTCAAGTGGTGATTTAATAACTAATCTAATATTTTTAAAATTATATATAAGTCTGTTGAGGTGTGTCTGGGTACAAAGGCTAACGAAGGCGTCAAAAGAAATTTACAGAGTATTTCCATGCCATACCACCAGGCAAGAGACTGCAGTACCAATTTTCATAATAAAGTTCCGACCATATACTTATATATTTACCTATATTTAGGTACATAAGGTACATATCATGTTCAGCGTGGTAATGCCACTAGCAAGCTGGGCACGCTGCCGATTAGTCAGGTTGATGATCTCTAGATCTTCATTATCTACGGATAATTCTGATGTGCTTAGTGTAAGTAGTTAGTTATGTTAGATATGTAGTTCTTGTTGTCATTTATCTTTTTAATAAAGGCTCTGCCCCTTAAAAATACCCTATGTACCTACATGTACCCTACAAATGTCACCCATCCGAAAACTAACATCAAATTAAAAGAGCTCGTTTCAAAACGGTCGAACTGTATTTCTGATATTGCGTCTGCATAAACAATGTTGTTTACTGAACAATTTGTGTTAAAACGCATGCACACATTACATTGACAGAGTCTATTCACCTGTGTAATTTATTCGAAGCGTCTACGTTTAGACTTGTTCTAGAAAGCAAATTGTTCTAGAATAATGATAACCGCGGTCGTTGGACTGTTAATAACGTATAACCTTGTTTCAGAAACCTACGGCTAAGACGTAAACAAAGATGACATACAATAACATAGAAATAGTTTGATTACAGAATATTTATTTAAACTGGCATAAAATATCATTTTAAAATGTTATTTGCCTTTATTGCGATCATAAATACAACAAATTTGTAAAGGTATGTATTGATCCAATTATTATTAATTAACTTATTTTGTGTAACTTATCAATTATATGCCTTGGTTGTTGGATAAAAACTAGCCAAGGCAATAATTTTCATAAGTTATATAAGGAAATTATATTTCAGTTGTTATAAAATATTTTATGTTGTTATAAATATATTACAGGACCTTCCATTTAAATAAACTACCATTTAGATTTGTACTGTTTTATGGTTGAAGTCAACAAAGAACCTAGTTGAAGACAACCAAGGGATATTTATAGTATCTTAACGAACTTTAATCTCATTTTACACGCTATATATTTCTGATGGGAGGTCATTGATTTTAGAAAATGAATTATTTACGAAATTATTTCTGTCTGTTGAATTCTCATGAAAAATATCCTACTAATATTGTAAGTGCAAAATTTTAGATGTTTGTTGCTCCATTGCTTTGGAATAGCTAAACGAATCACATTTAAATTTGGAACACAGTTTATATTATTTAGTCTGGAACAGCATTTAAGATACTGTTTACCCGACTGCGCGACGCAGAGGAGTGGTAATGTGTTTATCAGTCTATATTTGCATGTATGTATGATTCTTTGAAGCACTATCATAGAATAGATAATATAAATAGAACGGATACTCCCCACCCCCCGCCAATTTCAAGCTTCATCACCCCTCAGGCCGTTTCGAGTACGCTAGGAGCACTCAACGAAGGGCTGGTATCGAACATCTAATGCCTAACGAAATATCATCATGGTGAGTTGTTGTGCTGTTTACGGCTGTCCGTCAACTAAACGGGACAAAATTAAAAGCTTTATTTAATTTTCTACGGATAAAATAACGTAAGATTAGAAACTTTTAAATAACGTTGCTTTATAATAACGTAGTAATTTTTAACTCAAAGTTCGTAACTTACACAGCCAGTTTTGGGCACGGATTGATAATGCCTGGAGGAATAATTATAGTGACAGAATAAAGTTTCCTTCTTGGGTAAGTGTAAAATAATATGCGAATGTGTACCTACTAACAGAAATAGATATCTAGGTACCTATCTATCATCGGTTTCGTTTGATTTTACGCGGCAATACATACCCTTTTAACTAGAATATTATAATTTGTCACCATTCTATTTATGTAACTCAACATTATACCAAGCTTATAAACTACTTTACGTCACCAGGTGAACTCAAGGGGCACAACTATTCAATAAAATAAATTCAGTAGCCCTAGCGCTAACGCACACATTCACGCGTGTGTACGAACGACATCTGCGCAGTTGTATGAAGAGTAGGTAACTCAACAGCGGCGCATGTATGGACTTTTAGTGGAGTGTCCAGGGTGTGGCACTATACAGACTAAACGCCTGGGCCGATTTTTATGATTCACACGTCAATTGATTCCTCTTAGTCTCCCGAGTGACACTAAAGAGATGACATTAGTGTAAGTTCAACATGGCGCCCGGTAGGACGCCATGTTGTCCAAATTAAAAAAATGAAAGTCAACAAACTATGTCAAGAGGGGTATCGTTGAATAGGTATAAAAAAAAAAGTTTTCTTTCCACGTTTTTTATTTGGCTGACCTTTTAGAATGTCTACCGATCTAAAATTACGTAAAAATCATTCTCACATTTATAGGTTTATAGGTAGCAGAAAACTTCGTATAATTGTAGTGGTAGGACTCTTGACAGAGTCCGCCTGGGGAAGTACCACACGATTGCCAGTTATTATACCGCCAAGCAATAATGTGCAAATGTTACTGTGTTCCGGTTTGAAGGGCAATGTTTCCAGATACATTACTGGGATTAGAGATATAACATCTTAGATCTCTGGGTGATGAGCGCAGTGCAGTGCTAGTTAATGATTTGGACTCTTCATGTTCCAACAGCTGCGTGTCACTGTGGTGGTATGTGGCAGGCATGCTTACCATCAGGCACATGTTCTGCTTGTCTCGTCACTCTTTATTTAAAAAACTAGCTGTACGTGTGAATGTGGATGGACATATATACAAAAGTATCTAGTAGGTATATTGGACTACCTGTTTTTGTACGTGGAGGAAATGCATTTACGCATACCCTACCACCCGGGAGACGCGGCCGGGTTATGTTGCACTCTATAGTATGTATGGCTATGGTGCCTCTATCTACTGAAACCTCTACACTACTTACCACACAACACGCACTGATTGAAAACCCTGTCTTGGCGAGTTCCTACGTTCTAAAAGGCACCTCCATGCAAAATTTGGTACTCCTAGCATTTGTGGTTTCTAAAATTTCGTGATGTCTTGATCTATATATACATAAATATTGTCATATAACTTTCCTATCGTATTGGATGGTGAGTAGCGTGGCAAAATGAGTCCATACATTTTTAAATTGTATTATTACATTTTTTGAAATATTGAACCATTCGCTTATATATACATATAAAATTTATAGATTACACATGTCGGTGATGTGAACGCACACGATTTTACCCACCCTAAAAACATCTATCCCGCATGTCTCGCCCCGCTGCTCCGTCGCCGCTTCGACGCCATTTCGCTGCTACGTTATACCAAAAAGTTCTGAGCGCGGCTAAACAAATTATCCATTGGAAAATAAATTCCAAGGTTTTAATCACTGTATATAAATGCATAATTAATTACCTGAGCCAAGCTGGAAATCTTCCTCATTTCTTACTTCTTTGTCAGCTGTCAGTAGATAAATCGATGGTATCGCAAAAACTAGAACTAATCTCACAACCAAAGTCATCTTATGCTTGCACAGATCACGTCTAGTCCTTATTAACATTTTCGCCATCAAAAAAAAAAAAAAAAATATATATTAAAGAACTTGACTAGAATTGAGGATCAATTAAATTCTTAAAATGTATTACTTGAAATGAGCAATTATCAAATGAAGAAATCGTATGTTTTGCTGTAGGCACAGCTCAGAAGCATTAGCACAGATATCTTAAGAAGAACATAGATTGGCATAAGACGTGCTCTGAAGACAGGGGACAATAAAGCACTGTAGTGGAGGATTCCTTTCCGCGGACCATGAAATTGTACCTTATCGATATTTATAATGATAGTGTGACTGTGACAATGAATCGCGGTAACTCAAACTGGTCAGCAACGGGACCGCCGTTTTGCGTAGGTGCGCGATGAATGTGATCCTCTTTTTTTCAAACCCACTATAGGTTCGCAATTAAAAATGTATATTGCTTTAAGTCCAGTGAGTATTAAGTGTCGAAGACATTTTTTTATTAATTTGCTAACATCTTATTTCGAACAGTAAAAGCAAAGACTTTTAATCGACTTCAAAAAAGGAGGAGTGTCTCAATGTAGTTGTATATTTTTTGTATGTTACGCGAAATGTGAATCAATTTTGATGTTTTTTTTACTACTAGAAAATAGTTCAGTGGTGAACCCACATAAATTGAATTAAAATCGGTGCGGTGATTATTAAAACATCAACAAAAAAACTACATTTTGCTACCTATGCTGCATCTGCACAACGCAACTTTTGGTCGGCAGCAAAGGCAAGCAGAAAGCAACTTAGGTTGCTCAAACATTTTTTAAAATTTATAATGACGAGACAGGCAGGACACGAGCCAGATGGTAAGCAACATGCCACAGTGACCCGCAGCTATTGCACATGAAGAGTCTAAATCATTACCTAACACTGCACTGCGCTCGTCACCCAGAGATCTAAGATGTTATATCTCTTAAGCTCTGTAATTTATCTGGAAACATAGTAATGTTTGCACATTACTGCTTGGCGGTAGAATAACTGGCAAGGTGAGGTACCTCCCCAGGTGGATTCTGCCAAGAGTCCTACCACTACAAACACCTATTATAACCTTATAGGACAATTTAGAAACAGAATTGGTGTGTCATTAATGCCCATTTTAAATTGACAGCTGACCGTTTTAACAGTACCCTATGATTACTAATGCAACGCATATACTCCTATCGATCTTATCGAACGTACTCGTAAAGTAAATATTGTTGCTGGTTTAGATCTGTGCAGGTAGCTTGTAGTTGATAAGGTGTGTATAGGAATGACTCTTTACTAACACATAAACTACTTAGTTGTTATCTCTTGCTAATTTTATTAACACGTGTTAAGTTTTGTTATTCGAAGATAACGTTTTGAAATACTATTTAAGAATATGGGAACGCAAAATTGTTGATCGAACTAAGTGTATTGCTTAGATTTCGTATATATTTACGGATTTTATTAACTAGTAGTATTAGTCACTTACTCCGTATTGTAATCGTTAAGCCAGTAAAACTAATTTTAGATTTTTATTTGTCCACTAGTTGAACCCGTTACTTGGTACGCGTACGCAGATGTTGCGGACTTATTAATATACTAGATGTCTGCCCCGGCCTTGCCCGTGGTACATTATATAGTACTCATCAGGATCCCGTACATATACAACGGTGAAAGAATGACTGAAATCGGTTCAGTCATTCCTGAGAATATCGCTTTCAAACAAAACACCTCTTCAGCTACCTGCTACGCCACCTGTCGGAAATTGGTTGTACCAACTGACATTTACAAACTGACAAAATAATTGATTGGCAAAGGTTTTATTTTCAAGAGGTAGGTATGTAATCTGTGATATTCCTCGATAAATGGACTATCCAACAGAAAAATAATCCTTCAATTACCAGTACTTCCCGAGATCCTAGCGTTCAAACAAACAAACTCTTCAGCTTTATAATATTAGTATTCGTATAGATATAGAAGTATAGATTAGTAGTGGGAAAAATATTTGGATACTTAAGTGGCCATTGGAAAAACCGTGTGAATTTGTTTTTCCATACACTTGACAAATATGTTTTACTAGATCTCGTGGTATATTATAGCCTATAGCACTCAGGGATCCCGTACAGTTCCAACGGTGAAAGTATTTTTGAAATCGGTTAATTTATTCCTGAGAATATCTCTTCAGCTCCCTGCTACGTCACCTGTCGAAAATTGGTCGTACCATCTCAGATCATGGGCGTATAAAAAAGTCGGACGTAGTCTCGCTAAAACAAAAACTGTGTCACTAGAGTCGGCCACATTTGCACGTGTGCGTTGTCAGGTTGTCACTGATAGGGTGACACGCACACATATACACAAGTAGCGCATGTAATGACCTACTGATGTGTGCGTGTCAGCCTGTATGTGACAGCGCATACGTGCATATTATGTGGCCGACTCGATGGACACAGTTTTGTGTTTTAGCGAG
This sequence comes from Ectropis grisescens, assembly GCA_017562165.1. Lineage (NCBI taxonomy): Eukaryota > Metazoa > Arthropoda > Insecta > Lepidoptera > Geometridae > Ectropis > Ectropis grisescens. Next base: position 9,393,076 of record CM029767.1, on the reverse strand, counting down.
ACTACGTCTGACTTTTTTTATACGTCCGTGTCTCAGATCTAGAAGAAAATATAACTAGCAAATTTTTACTGTCTTTGTTCTTCTGAGACTCAATTCTGAGAGGTTTAGATAAAATGACGCAATCTTAGACACATACTGTCACGTCAACGCACGGTATGGAAACTCTCGAAAAAGAATATTTTTAAACGGTTTTATTTAGCTTCCGTTCCGTTCCGTTTGTTTTTTCTTGGGTCGAATTTAGTAATTGAAATTTCACCCTCTTCCTGACAACTGATCGATCTGAAATTTGGTATACGTCTTTGGTTCTGATGACAATACATTTATGTATACAAAAATATATTTGTAAATTCAAGATGGCCACCGCTACAAAATGGCGAATAACCATTTTTTTTTCAATGTCATCATTATGGGTATTAAATGAAAGGACAAAAGGACATAAGGAACCTTGCAATAATGAGGCACTAAATGAATGAAATAGAATGACATATAAAAACTTGAAAATAAAAAGAGTGAAAAATATTTTTTACGGTTTTATTGTAAACAATCATTGTAATTTATCAGACAAATGTAATACAAGATGAAAAAATAATTTTGACTAAAACAATATCGTAGAACACTACAAAACGAACAAGTTGATCGACGATTGTAGATATTTGAATTGAGTGCCCCACAATTTTATTTTAGTCAAAATTATTTCTTAATCTCATAGTACATTTATCTGCAATATGACAAATGATGTTTACAATAAAACAGTTTCACTTAAAACAACAATTTTTACTCTACTATGGATACGTATCTAGTAGCGTTTTATCTATACTTATAATAAAACTGTAACGGGTCGAATTCTGTACATTGAAGATATTTTGAAAAAATTTTTTTTGGGGCACTCCATAGTCGATACTGATGGCGAAACTGCATTTTTTTTCTTTCATGTCTGTCTGTCTGTCTGTCTGTCTGTCTGTCTGTCTTTCTGTATAGGGATCACGCATCACGCCGAAACTACTAATTCAATTCAGCTGAAACTTGGCAAGATTTTAGTTTATACTAAGGACATTGCTGTAGGCTACTTTTGATCCCCAAATTCTGATCGGTTTTCTTGCAGGAGGGGGTGAAAGTCAGAATGTGTATTTGGTTGTAACTCATGTTTGCGTTGTTTAATTTCATTAATTTTTTTTTGTTAGAAAGAACACATTTTTATATTGTCCCGTCAAAATTTGAACAATATCGGTGTGTTGGTTCGGAAATTACACAAACATTAAATAATAACGACACGCGCGGCGCGTTCGGTACATACTAACTTCTAAGTATTCTGTGTGTCACAGACGATCCACAGAATATCTAGACTCTAGATTCTAGAAAGTGCCCACGTGATCGCGTCGCGTCGTCTTGGATGACAAAATAATTGTCAAAAATATATTTTTGTGTGGAAAAACAAACATCATTCGGTTATAATCGACTTCAAACAAGGAGGATGTTCTCAATCGGGTTGCATGTTTTTTATTTGATTTTATTTTACGCGATAACTCCGCTAATTGTTAGTTGATTTTGATAATTCCTTTTTGTTTGGTAGAAAATATTTCAGAGGTGATCAGATATCGAAAACAGGGAGGTAGTTTTTCAAATATCAACATGTACGACATAGATATACCTTCTTATAAAATTTAGTCGAATGACAGAATTAAATTACCTGTCATTGAAGAAGATTTTTGTATTTTGGAGAAAACATATAAGCATAATAAGTAGCAGCATAAACAACCCATTAAATGTTCCCACTGCTGGGCGTCGGGGCCTTCTCTCGCAAGGAGAGAGACAAGGCTATAATCCACCACGCTGGCCCAGTGTAGGTTGGTGGATGACATATGACTTAGAACTTAGATTATAGGTAGATTTCGGTTTCTTCACGGTGTTTTCCTTCACCGTTTTAATTACCGGCATTACGAACATGACTCTGAAAAGATAGTGGTGCGCGTGGTTTTGAACCCTGGGTCTCCGGATCGACAGTCGCCGTTCTCCCGACTAGGTCAGCTGTAACTTACTAGACCAGCCGTAACTTATTAGAAAACGTATTATTTCAATCCAAATACTGTTTAAAATTTAAAGGTAGTGTTCAACAAGCTTCGGTGACCGAAGCAGTCCGTTGTTAGGGTTCCGTACACAAAGGGTAAAAACGGAACCCTATTACTGAGACTTCGCTATCCGTCCGTCTGTCCGTCCGTCTGTCACCAGGCTGTATCTCAAGAACGGTGATAGCTAGACAGTTGAAATTTGCGCAGATGATGTATTTCTATTGCCGCTTTAATCATGGCGGAACGTATCAAGTGATCGGGTTGAAATTTGAAATAGAATTAGATTACAGTCTGGAAGAACACATAGGCTAAACATTGCCTATGTATAAATAAGTACTCTGTGTATTACGTTACAAACATCCAAACAGTGACATTCATAATATTTACAGGACAACGTTGAAACGGCTGAACATATTTGGACGGAATTCGAAGCACACGTAGTTTGAACTCAGAAATAGCAAATCGGTTACTTATAGGTTACTGTGACGTAGGAAAGACTAAGCAAATTTGGTAGAAAATTGAAACAGAGATAACTCATAGTCTGAAATATCACATTTATGTATTTATTACCTATCAACCTGAAAAGAAGCATGGGCCCTAAGGAAACAAATATTAACTATCACGTCAAAACGGCACAACGAATTGGGTTGACATACGAAACACATATAGTTTAGAGTCTAAAATTTCACATGGGCTAATAAGACTACATTTTCATTTAACTCCATATTAATATAAGCATATATTTTCGTAAGGAACTTGATGTGATGGTAAGGTAAAAGCCAAAATGAAAATATATGCACCCGTTTTGGCGTAGATAATATAGGTGATTTACGTTCACAATCAAAATAACAAGCAACATAATATTCTCATTAGACGGCGCTATTGCCAGTTTAAATCTAAAAGCACTAAAGGCCATTTAAATCGATGTTTTGCTATTGTGGTATGTATTTTTTCTTTCATCACTAGGTGGCGTTACTGGTATTCTAAATTGTACTAATAAGTTTTTGCTGCTAAAAGGATTATGATGCCAAATTTGGATTCTTTCGTTCTTGATTTTTTTCTGTGTTACCTACAATTAAATTCATACATTAACATTTCACTAGGACTTGGCTTAGATTTACGGGTTCAACTTGCTTGAATATCATTAAAACTCAAAATTTTAATTATTTTGATTCCACACAGGCTTCGTTCAAAATTTTACGCCGGCGAAGTCGCGGGTAACAGCTAGAAAACAGCTTGCGGATAAAAAGAAATAGGTAAGTAGGTATCAGATCATGCACATTAGCTTCAGACTTTTCATAATGTATCCTATAAAAATCCTACAAACTTAACACTTGCGGCTATGTTAGATACTACGAAACCTTACTAAGTATGTTTTGTTTAAAAAAAGAAAAATAAAGATGATAAAATTAAATAAATTTTTGTGTGGAAAAACAAATTCACTCAAACTCAAAGGTTTTTCAATGACTATTTATCCAAATATTTGACGTACGATACTTCCAATTAATGTATAAGTCAGTAACATCTGCTTACGCGAACGAAGTAGCGGGTTCAGCTAGTTGTATATAAATCTTCGTCGATAAATGCACTCTCCAATAGTCTTTCAATTCAGACCAGTAGTTCCTAGCGTTAAAAAACAAACAAACTCTTCTAGGTAAGCACGCTCCATCGTAGATCGCATCATCGCTTACATCAGGCGAGATGGTGGTCAAGTGCGAATTGAACTTATTACAGTAAAAAAAGCTTTATAATGTTAGTATAGATTTAATTTCAGCAACTTAACATTTTATTTTTTTAGCAAAATCAAACACAGTAAAATTTCGTAGTATTGAACATGGCTATGTTATGGCTATGCAAGTGTTATGTTTGTAGGATTTTATATGATATATTACGAAGAGTAATCAGCCGGTATGGGTGATCTGATACCTACTTATCTATTTTTCTTTAGCCTTTACCCGCGACTTCACCCGGGTAAAATTTTAGATGAAACCTGTGTGGAAATTGACAACTTCATAAGCATGGTTACAAAACCAAACTTGAAGTCCGTAAATCGAACTCTAAGTGAAATGTTTATGTATGAATTTAATTGTAACACAGAAAAACAACCAAAGAAACAGTTCAAATTTTCGGAATCTGCTTCTTGTTTCCTTAGGGCCCATGCTTCTGTTCAGATGTCCACGAAAATTATCTTTCGAAAATGTCTCTTTCATGATGTGTCATCTGGCAACCAGTTGTTGGCCAGAGTGATGGATTAGAGGCTTGATTGGATCTATTTCAGAGACGTCCCCAAGTTTTGGGAACGGAAGTGTGCCGTGTCTGGGTGTTTTCTACATTTTACGTTGACATTTGTTTCGAAACAAATGTTATTACTGTAAAATCAATTTGGATTATAATTTGCGTAAAATAAAATTATGGGTAAGACCCATAATTTTATTAAATTTCAGAGTACTAATTTCAATTTAACGCATTGCCAGATAACATCAAAATAGAAAAGCAAACAAAATTTTCTTAATCCTAGTTCACGGTTATCGATTAAAAATATTCCATTCTGTCTAATAATCTATAGATTAGTCAAGTGTGGAAACGAAACTTTCCATGCTGTTTGTTTGTCGCTACGGAGTGCCCTCTTGAACACACTCCATCGTGATTTATCAAACCAAACAATTGATAGGAAGAAACGATAAACTACTATGTAACTACTATACTCCTACATTCATTGAAATTTTTCTTAAAATGGACTTTACACACACATTTATACTAATTTTTAGATTTATATTTTTGCAGAGAGAGCAGAGCAGAGCAGAGCTTTTATTAATCAAACTAAATAACAATGATAACTGTACTATTCTTAATTGAAGTTATGGCTGGTCCAGTCGGGAGAACGGCGACTGCCGATCCGGAGCCCCCGGGTTCGAATCCCACCACGCGCACCACTGTATTTTCGAAGTCATGTGCGTAATGCCGCTAACTTAGAAACGGTGAAGGAAAACATCGTGAGGAAACCGACATGTACCTACTTCGAAACTTTCGAGGTCATGTGTCATCCACCAACCCGCACATGGCCAGCGTGGTGGATTATGGCCTTAAACTCTCTCCTTGAAGAAGGCCCCGAGTCCCAGCAGTGGGAACATTTAGTGGGCTGCTTATGATACTTATGACTGTACTATTCTATAATTCTTAGATAATCACTTATAGTTAGCTCATTTGAAATATTTTATAGGTCTTTAAGCGTTGGGTTAACTGTTTCAGCACTCATGGTAAAGCAGTAAGCCCAATGTTTTTTATGAAACCAAAAAAAATAATTATAAAAACCTATTTCAAACTTTTCTCTAGAACTCATGTATGAAAGAGAAATGCTTAGGAAAATAGTAGAACTTTACGGCAATCTTTATGAAGTGTCTGCATCAGAACTGCAGCTAGGTGGAGCGATGACTTACAAAATCTAGCTGACAGTAAGTGGATGCGAGCAGCAGAAGACTGTGCCGTCTGGAATCCATAGTAGAGGCCTACGTCCAACAGTGGATGAATATTAGATAGGTTTATGATGATGATGTTACAGCAGAACCTCATTGTACATTTGACGATAACCCCAGAGCTCCGCTTGTCGACGAAACAAGAACTGAGCATACTAACCGACGAGGTAGAATGGGCCTTAGCATGCATGAATAATGATAAATTACCCGGAGAAGACGGGATTTCAGCAGAACATTTGACAGCAGGAGGAGGCACTGGAGTTGTGGAGGTGTGGTGGTGGACTTGTGGGATTTCTAGTGAAACTTTTCAATAAAGTACTACAAAAAGGTACTAGACCCGAAGCATGGCAAAGTGCCATAGTTACTATTCTCCATAAAAAAGAGATAGTTCGAAAATTGAGAACTACTGCTTAGTAATTCTGCCTGGGTGGGTTCGATTGCCACCCAGTGCAAATAGTTGTGTGATTATTACAGGCCTTCGAGATATAACATCTTAGATCTCTTGGTGACGAGCGCAGTGCAGTGCTAGGTAATGATTTGGACTCTTCATGTTCCAATAGCTGAGTGTCACTGTGCTGTTATGTGGCAGGCATGTTGTTTACCATCGGACACATGCCCTGCTCGTCTCCACACCCTTTATTTAAAAAAAAGATGTATACATATATTTTTACTTTGTCTGGGTCTTTCTATGTATATTTGTATGTTTTATAAGTATGTATTTATAACTATATTGAGTATTATATCAGCTGTCTGGCTGCCATAGTACAAGCTTTGCTTAGTTTGGTGGTCAGATGGCGTTATGTGTGAATTGTCCACCGATGCTTACATTATATTTATATTATATTATATTTAGCAAGCTATTCCGTACATATTGTGTAGAATTACTCACCAACTTGATGATTAGTGTCGTGCTTTTGTAGATTACGAAAAAACTTTTTCATCCCACCAGCTCGGAAAGAGTACTTTTGCTCTTCGATAGCAGGGCGCAAAAAGTCGTTTTTACCCTCTAGACTCTAGAGGTTAAAGTAAATTTGAATTTAGAACATCGTGTGTACTGAGGTTTTGAATTCAAAACATAATTCAACCTATTTAGTGCTAATGCTTTGGTGCCGAATGCATCATACATTTTTTTTATATGTTAAAAACTCAGACTCGGAACCTCCTTGGTGTACCTACTTACTTTTTTTTAAATTGCTTAGAGCGAAAACATTTAAAAATTTGCATTTATACATTTCCTCGCTGAGGTGGAATGAAAAGTTACGTGTTGCACTCGAGTGCAAAGATTTTTCACCTTGTGCTCTTTTGATTCCCTTGCTACGCTCAGGATTCTAATTCAGGATTCAATTTTAGAATCCCTCCCCTTGCTCGGTCATCAAAATTGAGCACGCGGTTAAAAATCAACTTTGCACTCTTGTATAACAAATAACTATTGATAGCGCCAAACACTGGGTCGTATTTCATTCACCCTATGGCTGTCAGGTCGACTCGCGGTATGTTGATTTTCTTCGAAAGTTGTACAATTCAGCAACTATGCAAGTACGTATACACGCACTTACTGATTAACGCCGCATTCAACTAGGTTGGGCTGCTTCTGGTAAGCTCGTTGATGTATTCAGAGATTGAAAAATACTACAATGCCTGAAAACCAAGCTATTCAATCAATGTGTCCAGCCTATAATGACTTATGGAGCTGAAATATGGACGATGAACAAAATAACTGCGCACAGTATGAGAGTCGTACAAAGGGCTATATAAACGTTCCATCGGCCGACCACTAGCCAGATGAGTCGACGACATCAGATCCATCGCGGCAATTACGTGGATGAGATCAGCTCAGTATTGAAAGATATCAGTGGCATAGGGGTAAGGAGGCCTAAACCCAGCAGTGGGTCGATACCTACATCATTATCGATGAACATCTTAAATGAGATTTCGTTAGACAGTTGTATCAAGAGTAAGATTTTGAAGGTAGTTGTCCTAGAGACGGACCGCGTCAGAGCCTTTATTAACCGTTTGACATTTGAGAACTGCTCCCATTATTATTTAAAACGCCAAAAATGTATTTATTTAAAAAATATTTGTTGTAGATATCTTATTAATTAATATTTTATTTTGTCTTTTAGTTTCGTTTCAAGTTACATTCTATAGTTTTTCTTAAACGTCTAAACCTCCTAAAATATAATAACGACTTACGTTTAGCAAATCTGAATTATTTATAGACCGATGAAGGACTAAAGTTAATCAAGAATATAGAGTCCTCTACCATTCGGAACCGTGTTCAACAAGCTGGCAGCATAACCACGCTAAATGGCAAAGCGTATGCAAAATAAATGCCAGCACTTTGATCACACGTCGCGTCAATGCTCGGAAAGGTTAATATGATATGATACTCGTACGATAATACTAAAATGTAACAGCATTAGAGATGCATTCTACTTGAATCCCTTACAAAGTCGCGTATCCTGTGATTTCTTAGACTCACTTCGTTTCCCAGCTTAGGTTACCGTGTTACAGTGATGATGAATCACAATGCGCGTTGTGCTCGGGCTAAAATCCATTAATTGAGTGTAATTGCAAGTCGCGTGCCAACACCGACCGGCACGCCGCTTACAAGGGTCTCTAAATTGACACTTGACCCCACGGATTATTCAAATCAGAGCTCGGACCGTCTTTTACACTCCGATGGACGGCCGTTTCAATTTGCGTCATAAGAATCATCCCATGATGTGCTTCATTTCTTGGAAATTTGTGCGAAGATCCTAAACTGATTCAAATGTCGTAAAGGAATCGCATTGTGTCCATTAAACCGTAAGAATGAGGACATTGATCTCGATTATTAAATTAAATATCTGATTTGAGCGTGTACCGTTTGCCTAGTGGACTAGGTGGTGCAATTAGGCGGCAGAGTGGACGCTGCTCAATGCTCATTCAGGGATCATTCCCGCTGTGCGCCCGAGCGCCGACCGACGTACGCGTATTGTATGGAAATAAATAATTGGCCCCCGTATTCTTCTTTTGACGAGCTCTCCGGCAGGTCTATTATGTTCGTTTGAGCGGCATTCGGACAGCAGTGGCGACGCCCTCGGTCGCCTGCGCCTCTCATCGCCAGCACCGCGCCAATATGAACGCCTCCGATCGAGGTACGACACATGGTTTACATTTAACGGATCGCGCGATATTCTCCATTTTCCCTAGAGTTCTAGATGTCCATCGGGTGAAGTGCGCGCGTACTCACCCAGCAAGGTTACTAAGAAGGAGGTCGGAAGTGCGTCCAATTCTCGGTGAACGGCTAGGTCACTCACTATTGCGGAGTGAATCAAATGGAGCCGCAAAGAAGATTATATCAGCGTTCGGAGTGTCGGTTATTGATAGTGAATGAAGTGCCTGTGGATGGCGTGCTCCCGTACCTCGCTCGCTCGTAAGTAACGGAAGAATGCCTTGATACAATCATGGATTACAATACCTCAGGTACGCTCACCTCACTTCTCGTTTTTGCTCTTTTAGTACTTAAACGTTTTTCTAAATATGTACTTCTAGCATTAACAGCCACAGGATTTCGTAGTAATATACAGAATAAAGGTCAAACTCGTAGCTTCCTGTGTTATTGTTTTGTGAATACTCGTTGATTTCGATTGACAATGATCACGAAATCCGGGCGTGGCTGTTGATCCTCGAATACCTATTATTTGCAGTCAGTATAAACGAATTAGTGTAGATTATGGTACCTGTGCAGGCATTGTGGACGACCGCACCTTTTTAGTAGGTGTTTGACACACGCGAAGTATTTTCAGAAATCTTATTTGAATGTTATTCAAAATTTTCTAAACATGTTTCATAGCTACTTAATTTCTCGTAGCTTGGCCAGTTCATTACACTAAGAAGTCATATAGTGATTGATGCACAATCGATACGTTGAAAATTGACCCATTGCAAACGATGATTAAGAATTTAAGAACTATTTTTAGCCTCCTTCAATTACCGTTTCTTTTGTCCATATTGAAGGCGATCTGAAAATATTTTTTTTGTGAGCAATTATACAGACAACCAAGTCGGGCATTTCATGGCACTTAAGCATCACAGCTGCTCTTATAGGATTCAAATTTTTCATTTGGCAGCAAATGTTCATAATGCAATGTTCATAAAGCTGGTAGTTTTATGTATAGTCCAAATTCACTAAGTATATTTATCTTGTAATTAAAAAGTTTCGAGGAACCTTTCATTCATGTATTTACAGAAGATAAAAATAGGTAAATTGTAGGCGATTCTCATGCACGTATAGTATGTTCGTTTTCGATGCGTTCGGTACCACTGTGCTATTTGACTGATAGTATAATATGACGGTTCATAAATTGTAGTAACTGTGTTACCATATATACCCTATGAGCTCTTTGGGACCTTAATAGAAGATCCATTAAGGACCCAAACGTGCGCGTCGTATGTACCATTACTATATCTCTATGATTTGGCTATTACTAAGCACAATGTGTCATTACAGTAAGTAAGCTACCTATTTATAAACAGAAGCTTCGTTTTCATTGATATTGCATTGATCAACCATGTTGCGCAACTGGATTGGCCACCAAAGGTTCGGCGAAGTAAATTCGCTACTGTACCTAATCGCGGTAGTTAGGCCGACCATCCTAAAGTTAGAAGGGGGAGGCATGAGCACCGACTCGGCGCCTCATCCGGTCGCTCCTCGCGCAAATTGTCAATTGCCGACGTCGTGGACTCAGGGCTGCCAGCGTGCAAGGTTGTCCATCTTCACGTGACCTACCAATGCTATTGCCCAAAATTATGTCTACACGCGTCCATAATCGTCATCAAATTTGAGACATTAACGATCTCAATCTTCGCCTTTAGTTGGTTTTTCCTCAATATGAATTGTCAATCATATCGTATCCTGTAAAATTCGGCTGAAAACAACAGTAATAGTTTTTATAGAATCATTATAAATAATAAAGTCAATAGGAACATCTTTAAGCTGACACAACGTTCAAGAACTAAATTGTTTTATATGACACATCGGCTTCGCGTTTACGCATTTTTGAACTCTAAACGATGTAGAACGTTGTTCAAAAGTAGCATCATCGTAGAAAATGAATAAGCAACATTTTACATCACCCAATACATTGTATGGACCTTTTAAAGAACGACAAGCAAGCACTGCGTTCGGCTCTGCAAAGAGCGAAATCGCAGAGAATATTTTGGCAGTGCACCTCGTTTCACCACGGACTTATATTTTTTTTTATTATTTATGTATTAGAACTTCAGCACTTGAATTAGCTAACAATAATTTGTACTAAAATTGTCTCTATTGAGAGAGAGCACGAAATGAAAGACGGCTTCGACGTTAATGTGGACTTCCTGCCTTCTTTGATCTGTCAATTTTCTCATAGTGCACTCGATGATATGCGAGGGTCTAAACGAGATATGACACGCACAGTTTGGCCTGTTCTTGAGGATATATAGGTGTGGACAGGATTAGTGTGCCGGCGCCGAGGCCGGGACGTCGTATGCTCTAAAATCATTAATACGCTTAAACAAGTTAGTGCAGTGGCCATTTGAGACAATTTGTCCAGCATTACCCTGTTGAATGCCTGTTGACTTTGATATTTGTTGCTCAGCTCGAGTAGGAAGCATTTGCTGTAATCTAAAAGATGCCACTTCTGGGGAAAAGTACGTATACTATACTTAAATACATTGTCGTCAATGTTCTGACGAAATCAATAAATATCTCATGTTAATACATTAACAACGCTTTTGCTATGTTAACATTGTTTTGTCTTTACCGTTCATACCCTAGTACCTTCGTTTCGGTTGGTAGAAAATAAATAATTATTACATTCTAACTAAAGCCTCTTTTTAATTTTGGAATGAAGTTCCTTACGTTCCTTAAGTTTCCGGCAGGCTTGGAAGAGATAAGGGTTTTATGTGAGACCAAACTGAATAAAAATGTGAGGCTAAAACCGCAAGAAAAATGTATAACGGAAGTAACGTTTTTATCCGCTAGAGAGGAAATTTAATTTGAATTTAAAATATCGTGTGAACTAAGTTCGTGAATTCAAAACATTATTAAACCTAGTTACTTACTACTATAGTGCCGAGTTTATCATACAACTTTTTTAATTTGTTAAAACTCTGACTAGTTTTTTGTAAAGTTTTCCATTGGGAGAGACATGAAGGTTGACCTAAAGGCGGGAATTTTGTAGTAAAATATTCTTTGGAATTGTTGCTGTACCCATTCCTTTCATGGTCTTATATTTTAAGGCCATGAAAGGAATTGGAACACATCACATTATAACTCTTCGGTGTATTTTGTTTAATTTTGCTTTGCGCGCAATTTTTTTTTCACGCCATATTGTTAAAACGTTTGGTTAAAAACAAGAAACTTGAAAACGAGTATAAAACCTAAAATGAGTGATTCTAGCGACCCATAAGTTTTTTTAACGCCAACAGAATTAACTGAACCTGTTAATAATGCGCAAAGCTTTTAGTCTTTTCCTTGCTGAGCTGTGATGAAAATTGATTCAATAAATTGAATTAAATTTTAAAAACCTTCCCTTGCTTGGTCATTAAAATTGAGCACGCGATCAAAAAGCAACTTTGCACTCTTGTGTAACAAATAACTCTGTTTTTTGGAAATTGTGTTTATCTTACTATACGAAGGAACATCGCTCTTACCTGGTGTCCCACAAAACTACACCTTTATATTTTTTTAATTACAATTAAAAGAATTATTGTGTTAGAAAATTTATTTATTTCAGGAAAATATTAACAATATAGGTATAATTATTTACATAATGTACACGATATTAGTCTATAAGACCGATGCCAGCAGGAATCTTGCCCAAAATGCTAGCCCCATTGCCACGTTGAATGGTAATACTTATGCGCTGAGCAAAAAAAAGGCCAGCATTTTGGTCACGAGTTGCATTACAAAGACGTTTCGCTAAATCTTTGTAAATATTTTTGGCACTCAGTACCCACGGTCCCAAAGTTTCGACCCCAAAAGGCTCAAACATGTATCCGCTATCAATACAGCTAATATTATTTGCGCCTCTTGAGGTCTTCAGCTTGTTCAGCAATTAAAATAATTTTATTTTGGCATAGATCTGGTTTTTTTTTTACTTACAAAAATGTTTGTAGTTCATTACATAAATAAATACCGAGAAAATTTGGGCCGGGGTGATATTAGATACGAATATGTTCTAAAAGACGGGAATTTCCGAAGTAAAGTTTTCTATTGGGAGAGACATGAAGGTTGACCTAAAGGCGGGAAGTTTTTTAGTTAAATATTCTTTGAAATTGTTGCTGTACCCATTCCTTTCATGATCTTACATTTTAAGGCCATGAAAGGAATTGCAACACATCATAGTCATAGTATTTTATTTATAACGAAAATGTTACATGTCACAAAATTAATTCATTTACATACATCATGTGTATAAATGAATAGGTACATAAATAGGTACATGTTCTATTTTGCACAAGAATAAAAATATAAACAATTATCAACAATGTCACATAAATAATAATATCAACACTGTTTAACTTATGTAATATAAAAGTCAAATAATACATAAAAAAAATTCATAACATTCATTAGAATTAAGAAAAAAATAATTAAAAATTTGATATAATTCAAATAAATAACAAATTATGACAATTTTAATTCGGTCAAATCAGAGTACTTGTAAAATGCCTGTTCGATAAGCCAATTCTTTAGTTTCTGCTTGTATAAACTTCTTGTGGCAGCATCTCTAATTACGCGCGGCAGACGGTTATACCTACACCTCTATCGCCGTGACGTGCACCAGTTTTTCCGACTTGGTCAGCCGGTGCGGCACCGCGCGCAGGCGGTGCGCGTGCCGCGCCGCATCTGGCGCGCGCGTGTCTCCGACGTGCGAGTACTCTTCAGGATGATCCCTGGCGTACAGAGCCGCCTGGAGACACACTGCTGCAGACCCGTTACCGTTAATATTCCCATGGTCCGAAAGTATGATGCCAAAGGAGTGTCCTGTGGCACGCGTAAAACTATTCGTACGGCTCTTTTTTGCATTCTAAAGACGCGCTCCCATTCGGCAGCGCGGTTCCAGATCTCAACACCGTATTGAATCAGCGAGTGCACAGATGCATAGTAACATTGACGGACCATGGGGTACGGAAGGATGGCCGATACGCGCCCCAGAGCGAAGCATGCGCTGCCTAATTTGCTGCACAGTTTATCGATGTGGCCTTCCCAATTCAGGGCACTGTCCAGCTGGAAACCCAGAAAAGAAGCGGAATATACTTGATCTATTTTAATTTTTCCAATCTCAACTGTCAGCGCCCTATAGAGCCAAGTTGAAATGAATGAACTGAGTCTTATTTGTGTTCAGCATCAGCCCGTTACCTCGGAACCACTTGGCGAGATGACCAGCAACGAGATTTAGCTTGTTTTCCAAATCACCAAGCGACTGCGCCGTGACAATGACAGCGACATCATCCGCATACATCAAGACGTGTCCATTCGAAATATTCTCAGGCAGATCATTAAGGAGAATGGAGAACATTAAATTAGAGAGCGAGGAACCCTGTGCTACACCGATCACCGTATCTAAAGGCTTGGACCTCGCCCTGCCCCATTCCCTACAACGACCTGACGTCGGTCAGACATGAAATCCGTTAACAGTTTCAGGGTGACATTTCTGATACCGTAACGTCTCATCTTGGCCGCTAACACTCCATGATCTGCCAAATCGAAGGCCTTAGAGAGATCGCAGAGTATAACTGCGACTTGCTGCTTGTCCTCTCGGGCCTGCATCACTCGACGGACAATCTCCCCGACCATCGCTGTAGCCGACCTGCCACTCCGGTACGCGTATTGTCTGTCACTGAGCGATTCACAGTCCGCGAGGTACTGGGTTAAGCGAGCGCTCAGGCTCATCACATTATAACGTAAATCTAACTGGGATCTTCCCACACAAGAAGATAATCAGGGAGGAACATTCGGTACACGTATGTTTGAAAAGCTCTGATAATAACATTTAATCCGATGATCTTCTTTTGATAAAGACTACAGGCCCGGTGAACAAAATGTATGGGTCATATGAACCACCAGGAGGTCATATGTAGGATGATAAAAGGGTATAAAATAATAAGATTCAGTACCTACTATGCCAGCATTCGTAAGCTGTCCAAATGCGTGCAAGTTGAGAGGGTGGGGGGGGGTTGAAATCTCGATCTTTTCTCGTTGTCGTATGATTTTGGTACGGCATTGCGGAAAAATAGATAAATGTTAGAGTTTTCGATACAGATAGAGATAGAGATTTAAATAATTGAATAGAGCTTTGTTACTCATGCACGTAAACACTACTAAACAGGTTTGAATAAAAATACTGGTTTACAATAATATAAAGGCTAAATATTATTACTCTCTTTTTTTTACAATAGGTTATAGTGGATGTGACTGCAGAACGCACCTATTAATCTATTAGGATCAAACTGACAAAACAATAGACAACATAAATCTCAAACGGTTAGTGTTAGAAATTGACCATTTAGTGTCCAAAGTATTCCAAGATTCGAATTCCAAGAAGGCAAACGGTCGCGTGGTCGTTCACCAACCAGATGGACCGATCAAGTGAAAGACTCATCGTCCTCCAAATTCTACGCGGTCGTGAGAAACGCGATGGACCGGGACCGGTGGAGGCAGATCATCTGCTCCAGATATAGCCCCGATGCTGACTACGATCGTCATATATGAGGAACCAACCATAGACAGAGAATTGAATAAAAATAAAACAGACAAACCAACTGATAATAAATAAAGAGCATGTAATTTTCATACGTTTTCTCTTCTTTCAAGAATAATCTCCACAAAAACAACAATAACCAACCTTGACTGTTTCTTTAAAAATGTTAAAAATGAATATCGAACATTCCATGTTATTTAAGAAGGTAACAAGTATTTGAAAAGTTCATTAAAAAAATCAACTAATAGGTAGTAACGGGATGGGCATAATATGTGCTTTGCGATAATAATAGGTTAAAACCTATAGGTTAACGTGCATGAGTCACAAAAATCTATTCAATTATCTAAATCTATATCTCCAAAAACTTTGACATTTGTTTTAAAGTATTGGTTCCCACTGTATATAACAAAACTTGACTTAAATCAATTAAGGTAAATTTGGTGTTCTTGAGTTCGTTTGGCGTCACATGACGACTCTTTTTTTATTTAATGTGTCATCAAAAGGCTACTCAATAACTGAAACATAAGAATTACTTTGTTATCTTAAAAACTTCCCGTGATATCACGATTTTAAAATCACTTTTTTGGACCCTCCCAAAAACGCTTCATACAAAAACACTACTAAAGCGTGACGTCATTGTCAGGTACATAACACATAATTATGTTAGCTATATTAAATATTGTGTTAAGAGAACTGGTTTTATAACAAAAGTCAGTTTAAATTGAATGGGTTATCCAATATTAAACAATAGTAAATAAATTTTCGAATAATTACGTACCTTTAAAATGGACTTGCCCATCCAACTTTGAATGCTCATAAATTAAGTTTAAACAAAAAGAAATCAGAATTAAAGTTGGTACATATTTTTTTAATTTAAATACAGCCATTATATCAAATAATTTAATATAATTGCAGGATCTGTCGTCACGCCTATTGACGGGAGTTTTATAACGAAGTGACTTTAAAAAAAATGATAAGTTTTAGGCGCGTAAGCCTTGAGCAAATGTTTGAGATTGTAAGGTTTTTTTGGGTGACTCGCCTTGCGTATTTTGCCATTTCTCTGCTAATTTTTTCTAAGTATTTAAACAATTATTATTGAAAATAGTATTTATGATACTTAAATTGTATTTATAATACTTCTATAGAAGTGGTAGATGTAAGTAGATCTCTTTATTACAGCAGCGTAAATACGTTACAATGTTAGTTCAATGCCACTAAATCCCATTCAGATACGTGCAGTATAGTGAACTGAATAACGTTTATTATGTAAATAAAGGAAACAAAATAGATAGCTCGCAGTTTAAGTGCAAGTTAAGTGCATTTTTTTGTAATATTTTTATATCTTAGCTACGCACAACAGTGAAAACTAGCTGACGCGACAGACGTGGTCCTGTTTTAATGTCCTATATTTTTTGAGCAACAGACTCGAAGAAAAATGTTAAACGCTACTTTCATTATAAACATTTTTAAACTTTGATGTTTTTTGCCTGAATGTGGATTACCTGATTGATAATATGGTTTGGTCGTGTTCAAACCAAAAGTAAATTTAAAGTTGAAGTTGATTGGCTGGATGGGAGCGCTCCGTTGTATACAGCGTCATCGGTTAAAATCAGGCGAGATAGCTGTAAAAGACAACCCTTTATATCGTTAAAACCTTTCTTATTTTTTCCCTAACCACATACAAATATCAGAAAACTTTTAAAAAGAAGACGAATGGAGTTGTTAACGTCAAATGAAGAATGGAAACAGGGATTATTTTTTATTAAGAGATAATGCAATCAGAACAATAATTCGTAGGCAAAATATACTTTAACCACAGCCATCTACAAAGATGGTAAATAATGGTTTTTACCTACTTATTAGCTTTATTCTGTTGAGAAATATTTTTCATTTCACATGCTTACTTTGGACGACGTTTTATATTTTGCTCAGCTATGCTGGAACATGAGAATACCTATAGCAAGGAGAGCAGCGTCAAAGCAAATAATCCAAAACGACGTACAATTACGGATAACATACGAGTATGTCTTATAAAGGTGTGTTTGTTGGAACAAGTCAGTTTATTCCTTCTTTAAAGGCCTTCCTGCCTTTATAATAGGAGAGCTATGTGTCGAGTTTTCCACACATAGTTTTTTTTATTGCCAGCCCTCGGAATAACATAACGTAGAATACATATTAAAAACGATATGGACAGATTAAAACAAATGAGCTTAATTGTGTGTGTTTTTTTTAAATTATTCCATAGAAAAAAGATATCACGAACTACAAGTCTGATGTTTAGTGGTATTAAGTTTACCAACAAATACTATAATCATTTCGAAGTAAAAGAATAGAAATTATGTAAAGTTTGGCAATGCTCTTTGTTTTTATTTATCAGTACTGACTTACAATAATCCATTGTGCCCCTTTGCCACTCAATGTAGAATTAGGGCGTAATTTCCGCTGTTTCAGGTAATGGGCTTTTACATTAAGTATTTTTAAACAGTTCATCATACCTCTATGTGCTTATTACTGTCAGCTGTATTAATATTTAACTGTTCCACGAACAAACTAACTTTCCGAAACCAGTTACAATATATGTTCGCTAAAATACAAGATACTTTATCAATAAAGATTTCGAGATGGTTTAAATGTTTTGAAATGATAGTTGTTACGGAGGTGATAACCCTTGGGTTAGACGATAGACGGGTTCGGACACTCTGAGACAAGTTGGAGTGACGATTTACGAGAGGTAGCTAGAGGCAGTTGGAAATGTAAAGCCAAGAAGAGGGGGCGAATTATTGGAGAAGCTTATATCCATCAGTGGACGAGTATGGGCTGACAATGATGATGAAAAAAGCCTAAAATGTAAGAGTCTTACTCACACTTGTTAGCTTTGTAACATTGTATATTATTTGCAAATTACAACATCAAGTACGTAATAAAACATTGCAATCGGTCTTACTCTACTATTCTTTTGGTATGTTACAAATCCAACTCAGACAAATATTTGCTCATGGGAAATCACTGATATAGAACGCTACTATTGATTTAATGATTGTTGTTACTCACGCAGATCAACATTCTGTTGTAAATACAGGCAGAAATTTATCTGTAAAACGGAAATCTCCAACATGAAATATTCCAACAACGGGCATCAAAACATTTCATTAAACTTTGTATCATTTTGTTTGCTGAAATTACTAGTGCAGATGTATAAGTTGATCATCATAGTTTGACGACGACGAAAAAACATCGCTAGAAAACCTACATAAACCAAATAATACATGTTGTGAAGACATACGTCATGTGCCAGCCCGAATTTGGCCGGCGTTGCTGATTATGGTTTTGTATCGCTCCTTGTGAGAGAAGTCCCTGAATCCCAGTATTGGGGATAAAGAGTAAGCTACTTTTTATGATACAAAAGCTGTTTCTGTGATATTTATTAAATTAGAATTATAACAACAAATAATATATAAAATTTTAAAAAAAAGAGGATAGCCTTTATTAACAAAACTAAGAACTAACTGAGAACTACACTACACTACATGAGGCGTGGCCAGCATATCTACATTAGTATATTTGTTAATAATACATCAATTTGCTCAAATAGATCCATTAGTCACAATCAAATCAATAGCAAATACAAATGATTACAAAAATATACTTAGGTATGTTTACAGAAAAGAGTGGGAATACACACACGTGTTTAATAGACAGATAATAATAAAAAAATAAGACAGATAATATACACGCCTTCATAGACAGATGTCTATGAAGGCGAGAAAAAAGCCAAGTTTAAATATGAATAATTAGAAAATGATAATGATGACAAAGAAAATAACAACTTTAAAAAGGCTATGTTCAAACATATCTCCGGGGCGGGGCAACCCTCTAACTGAGTTAATCTGAACTGAATCTTGTGGCTTAATGGGTAGTAACTCCGGCTGCGAAGCCGAGGGTTGTGGGTCCGATTCTCACCTAGTGCAAATATTTGTGTGATGAATTCAAATATTTGTACTGTGTCTGGGTGTTTCTATGTATAATAAGTAATAAATAATGTTTTTAAAATTATATAAGTATTGTATCAGCTATCTGGCCGCCATAGTACATAGTACTTTGCTTAGTTTGGGGTCAGATGGTGTTGTGTATAAATTGTCTTTAGACTTTAGACGAAAAATACCTCACAATTTTACCAATAACCGATATCAATTTATATAATAAATCGCAAATCGATACGATGATACCATACAAATACCATATAAATACATGGTATCCCAATAATATTATTTACATTTTTGTAAAATTTGTTCGAAGGTTACATAGTAACTCAATCGTAAAGTCATTAGGCATACCGCGATCGTTTAGACCTATTGATCCCATCAATCAATTTTATTACCATTAACATGGGGTTAATCAGAGGTCGAAACCTTAGAATTTAAAATCGAATCGGTCTATTTGTTCAGTGATTAACGTAGTCTCAGACTAAGTAGAGAAATACTCTATACTCGTAGTAGTATTGACATGCAATGGAGGTTTCGTTAATTTTACAATTTCTTTGTTTCGTTACTTTTTTTTTTCTTAGGATACGAAGTAATCCTAAAATGGGACCAATCACAAATTACACGGGCCAATGTAACAATGCCAAATAATTCAAATAATTAACTGTCATTGTCAATATATTTCAATGTATATTTGTTCTTGTTTCTAATGTACATACATATATACATTTATTATAAAATCCGTCAATCCTTCTAATTTTATAAATTCGAAAGTTTGGATGTTTGTAGCTCAATACCGTCAGGAGATCAGAATGAATCGGGCTGAAATTTGGAAAACAGATTATTGTCTGGAAGAGAGAGACGATCTTCTTAGCATTCCATGGATTCACCGTGCGGGTGCCGGGTCCATCGTGTGGCAGAGAGAGAAAAACTCGAGTAGTTCCCGAGACTTGTGACTCAGGCGTAGGTTTAAGGGGCCCCTTTCTGACGTACATCAACACTCACCTTCACCACTCGTTTTTCTCTCCCTGCCCAGCCAAATCTGATATGAGCCTACTAGTGCAGCTTTAGATACTCGTTCTAGTATAGAACTTACTGCACTTCTGGATAAGCCAAGGTCTTTCAGTAGGTTATAGAGAGATTTTGCTGGTATACCTCTCGCTCCCACTTCTTCAGCGTATAAACTAACTACATAGCCGTTTTTGTTAATTCGTTTAGGAGGTCGTAATACTTATTTTGTTTCATCGCGTGGTCTTTAGGTATATTAGTTTCCCACGGTACGGTAAGTTCTACAAGGACTATGCGTTTCGTAGCTCTAGAAAAAGGAAAATGTCCGGTCTGGATGACGAAACACCCACATCCTCTGGGATTTTGTAGTGCTTTTCATACGTGTCCATTAAAATAGTCCAATCAGGTGCTGTACCCAGGATTGAGTAAGGCTTGTTCCTGGAGTTTGAAGTTGAGCCTGCTTTTACAAAGTTGATTTGTCTTTTGTTTGTCGTCAATCCCTTTTGGGCTCTAGCTACTGAAAGGCTCATGGCTTCACGTATGATTTCAAGTACTCTGTCATGACGCCGTGAATAATGACCCCATTAAGGAGCACCTTGCATCCCACCAATATGTGCCTTGCTGTACATATCGCCTCTCCACAAGTATAGCAACATTTTTCAGAGGCTTTTCCCCACCTTACCAAGTTACTCTGGTCAGGAGGGTCATTTGGAATGCATTTAGATAAAATTTTAATAAGGCAGGAGACCAGTCATAGATCAAGGTGCGCCACTTTAGAGCTAATGGGATACAGAACTCACCTATGGTTAACCACTCACTTTGCATTTCTAAATTCATAGCGTGCACTTTGTAACCGTTATTTTCGTCTTGTTGTAGAAAGGTTTTTACCATGTCTCGGTCTTCCCTTTTCCTTCTCGCACCCAACCCAGCAGTATTTACTTGTGCACCTGCCATAAATTGTTTATGGAATTGAAGTCTAGATTCCATAGGCATAGGCTACATTTTATCCCGTAAAAATAAGGGTTAAGGGAACTCTGTGGGAGAATCCGTGGGGGGCTGCTTATGGGGTCATAAAGATTTAGTGAAAAGCTGTTAATTTGGAATTAGAAACAGACTCTTCAGTTTTATTTTTAGGTATATATATATATTTTTATTGACTTACGACAGTCGGCCTCTAATGGCCTCAACTACACACGGGACTTTTGAGTACAGGACTCAGGACCCGGATGAACGTCATGTATCTATCTTACATTATACATACATAGACATACATCATTACTAGTGGCGTCGCGTGACTTGTATTAAAGTTAGTTGGGAGACCCAAATGAAGGGAAAATATTATAGATAACATTTGCTAATTTTCGATTACACACGTTTGGGGCCTCTGTGGCTCAGGGGCCCCGTATCATGGATACGACTGATAGTTACGGCGGTAGTTACCACCCTGGTCATTACATACATTGACATACTTGAAAAGGACGCATCGAACAAGAACATAAATACCGAG
The DNA here is from genome assembly GCA_017562165.1 of Ectropis grisescens. NCBI lineage: Eukaryota > Metazoa > Arthropoda > Insecta > Lepidoptera > Geometridae > Ectropis > Ectropis grisescens. The sequence continues at coordinate 9,371,308 of CM029767.1, read as the reverse complement.
GTGTTCGCATTCTGGCAAGAGCAACCGGGTGTAGGCACTCGTTCAATGAGAAATATAGATAGTAGTATTAGTAGTGTTAGGCCTCTTTGCAGAGTCCGCCTGGGGAAGTACCACACCTTTGCGAGTTATTCTACCGCCAAGCTGTAATGTGTAAGCATTACTGTGTACCGGCAATGTTTCCAGTGAAATTACAGGGCACAGAGATAATAGATCTTATATCTCTGGGTGACGAGCACGGTGCAGTGCTAGGTAATGATTTGGACTCGTTCATGTTCCAATGTTTTTCACTGTGCTGTTGGCAGGGGTGTTGCTTACATGTCATGTTCGTCTCGTCACTCTTAATAATAAAAAAGAGATAGAAGGACCATTGAAGTACTTACAATATTATTTTCAGACGTTTACCTGCGCAACTGCACACCGCCTGCGATCGACGACTTTCCCGCCGGCTGGTTTACAGAGTCCCAGCGCCAGCATGGCGCCATCGTGGTCCACGCATTCATCTCTATTTACCTGTTCCTGGCCCTGGCCGTCGTCTGTGACAAGTTCTTTGTACCAGCTGTGGATCGAATATGCCAAGGTACGAGTTTTATTTGATGCACAGTATATATTAATTTAAAAACAAATCTACTTTTACAACAAATACTTACAATGACAAGGTTATATTTATTTAAATATTGTATTGCAGCTATCACTATGGAGTTTTAATTTTCTGATCTTATCTTATAATGAAGTTTCGTTTTAAGCAGAAATGAATAGGTAGTCGGAGACACCGCATCCCAATAATCAAATCAATGATTTGACTAGCTTTTAAACACTCAAAGCGTAACACTATTTACGGGAGATATACCCATTTGTGTATTCAATTGAAGACAGGATAGGTACGAGTATTACTGTCACAAATAATCTTTTATCAGCAGGCTCTAAACTAGGCCAATCCTGGATCTAAAGAGTTCGGAGAATTGTTCACAATAGATCCATTTTGCGCTCCGTGAAAGATTATCTTTTTCTATACAACATCAAATACCAAAGAGGTTTATTTCAATATGATCTTGATATACCATAGGTATATTCCAATCCAAAAGTTTTTGCGTGAAAAAGTAACAAACATACAAACTTTCACGTTTATAATATTAGTAGGATTTATGAGTAGTATAAAATAAAAAATAAAAATAAAATTGTCAGTCATACAAACTGCCGATAGAAGTGAAAACTTATAACTCAGAATTTGATAGCTTATACTTTGGCAATTACGCGGGTGAACCCAGAGGGAATAGCCATGAGCATAGCCATCTAGAAATACTGACGCATTTCTAGAGGGCCAACGGGAAATGCTGACGCATTTCTAGACGGCCTATTGTCTATTTCTAAACTGTGTTGCCAGACATATTGCATGCCTCTAGAAGAAGAGCCCAGTTAGTATGGGTCAACTTTTAAAATGTTTTGTATCACCTTATCTTACCTGCAAACAGCAATACAGATTTTTGTAATTTGCATTTCTGGCTATGGTCCCGAGTTTACCCGAACATTTCGTATCATTCTCGAGTGTGACGACTGTGAATGTGAGACTAGAATTGGGATAACGTCAGGGTAAAAAATACATAAATTAAAATTAGTATCCAGCTCCATCGTAGATCGTATCATCGCTTAACATTAGGCGAGACGGAGGTCAAGAGCGAACCTATTACAGTTAAAAAAAAAGTTCGTCAAGTAGTAAACTTCTAAGCACTGTACCTTCGTAAATTTTTGTTTGTGAAACATAAGAAAAAATCCGTGTACAATATTTTAAAGTGATCAAACTGACTGACTAATTAGTTTTTTTCAGTCGTCTCACCTATTTAATTCTGAAATACACGAAAAATCTGTATGTTTCGAGCCAAAACAAGTTTTCAATTAAAAAAAAAATCGGACAAAACTATTGAAGCGTGCTTGCGTATTAATAATTATACAATGCATAAATTGTAGATCTTTGTAGACTAAGTACAGGTGTAGTTAATTTATGCATTGACTTGCCATCTCTAGCGTCTCCCCAACGTGACATGCCTATAGTCCTTCATACATAAATGTATATTTCTTGATTTAATTTATGATAACATGTGAGCGGTAAATACCCACCCTCAATACTCACCCTTCTGTCCGTAACCTATGAATATGTTTATTTCATTTCAATGTGAAAATTAAATGAAAATGTAAGCATTTGTTCCGAATGAAAGGCGTGGTATTTAAACGTTTTGAATGTTTGTTCATCGTATTAGAGTCTCATATTTGGACACAATGGTCACATTGCGTTCGCAGATATTACGGCCGGCACAGGTATTAATATGACTATTTTTTGGTAAATAAAACCGCAATTGCCTTTCAACTAGCATTGCACAAGCGTAGATCAAAATCCACGCTGCATGACTTATTCGCCTGCAACGAAAGTAGAAGTAGTAGGACTCTGAGAGGCATGTGACAAGTTTTTCTCAAACAGCTTGACAGCTTGCCTCAAATACGTACCCAAAATTTGCTGGCAGCTCTCGGAATATTAGTATATTATTTCGTTTAGACAAATTTAGAATTCAGGAACGTAAAACAAATTGAATAAAATACCACTTATAACGCAAAAGGCTTATTAAAGGCAATTATACTCTTGTGCGAAAAAGACTGCAAAGTCTTGAACATCGCTGAAAAGTTACTAGCTTATCGGTTTCTTATCGCATACACTTCGGAGAGTGTGCAACTGATTTGCATGATTTAATACCACCTTGCCCTTTTTTTTCTCTCTCTCTCGAAGCTCAAAAAAGCGACATCGTTTCGTGGTCGGTGTTCCGAAGACATGAACAAAGAGATTTGACTCTACTTTTGTGATAAGAACGTCAATTCTAAATATACGTTGCCTGAGTGGGGTTTTCCCAATGGTTACAATCTTTGTATTTTCAAATCGAGAGTGAATCGGTTACTTCTAGGTAAACACGTTCCGTGGTAGACCACATCGTCGTTTAACATCAGGCGAGATGGCAGTCAAGTGTAGAATATGAAAAATAAAAACTCACTTAAAATAAACTTTCTAACTAAACAAAGTTTGTACTATGGAGCCACATAGCTGGTTTAATACATAGTACCTGGATAAAGAGACCTTTGCTCGGTTTCATTGCTTGAAACTACGTATACATCAACGTTTTATTAACATAAAACTAAGCTAGATAGATTTGTTTCAACGAATACTCACCCCCTTCATACTAGAATTCATGAAAATCATTGCGTCGTTTCCGAGATTCGAATCTATACTAATATTATAATATTTTTACATAAATACACGGGAAACTCACGTTTAATGTACATTAAACGTGAGTTACCCGTGTATTTATGTAAAATGTGTAATAACCACGTTAGTTTTCATACTAAAATATTATAATACTGTAGTCTTTATTTACTCTAACTACTGGACCGATTAAAAATAATATTTCATCATTGCATTTGTACCTAATCGCTGACTGCTATAGGCTATATATGTACCGCGGGCAAAAATGGGGCAAGACGCTAGTTACGCTTTTTTTGACGTGACAACGTCTTATAAATTGGTTTGCCGGGTGACACTTCAAGAAACTGCGTTACGCTCCGCTCACAACGAGAGCGAGTGAGAGGCACGCGTCCTTTCCACTCGGGCATGGTTAGCCCGCCTAAGAGCGAGAGAGACAGACATAAAAAGTGAAAGGCACGCGTCCCTTCCGTAAAATTATTTTACCACTCAAAGTCGTTGTCACGTAAAACTTTCGCCCGTATACCGACTTAACAGGCAACCAATTTTTTTTTTAACTTGAATAGGTTTACACTTGACCGCCATCTCGCCTGATGTACAAAAAAATACTCGTTTTATGATATTAGACAGTTGTAAATACATACTTACCTGTGACGATGGGAATGTTTAATTCCAGCTGTAAATATGTCGAATGATGTTGCGGGCGCGACATTCATGGCGGCAGCAACGTCGGCGCCTGAACTTTTCGTCAACGTGATCGGCACTTTCATCACGGAGGGTGACATCGGCGTCGGCACCATCGTCGGGTCCGCTGTGTTCAACATACTGGCCGTCGCTGCTTGCTGCGGCATAGGAGCCGGCATGGTAAGTGGTACCACTCTGCAGTGTCTGCCTAGGGAAGTACCTCACCTTCGCCAATTATTCTACCACCAAGCAGTGATAATGTAATGCAGCAGTATGTGATAATACGCATGACGACTCATTTTTGATTTATTGTGCCATCAAAAGGCTACTCAGTAACTGTAACATAGGGGAAAGAATTACTTTGTTATCTTAAAAACTTCCCGTGATATCACGATTTTAAAATCACAATTTTGGACTTTCCCAAAATCGCTTCATACAAAAACACTACTGAAACGTGACGTCACTGTATCGTATTTTCTATGCGTCGCCCATAAAGTTTGTATGTTAGCTATAGCATTAAATATGTATATTAATATGCGTTTAGGAAACTGGTTTGATAACAAAAGCCACTTGAAATTGAATGGGTTATGCAATAGTAAATACATTTTCTAATAATTTCTTACTTTTATGTACTACTAGCGGTCCATTCCGGCTTCGCTCAGATAATAACGTAGATACCAACTGCAGCGCCATTTGCCAGGGTGATTTGTGAATCTAAGCCATCCAGGTCCCTACCCTAACGTATACGAAAAAAATCATTCAAATCGGTCGAGCCGTTTACTAGTTTACTTGCAACGAAAAGTGGCATTGATTTTTGTAGAAATAGATTTTCGTACAATAAAATTAAACCGACATCAAAACCACAAATATGCAATCAAAAGCGAAAAAAAAATAATTAAAAGTGCTACTCACTCATCTATTTGAAGTCACTCGAAGCTTGTCATGCTCGAAGCTCAGAACGGATTAAGTTGAAATTTGGAACATAGATGAATTATATTGGACTGGAATAGCACATGGGCAATGGGCGTACATAGTTTTTATCACGGAAACGTGAATTACGCGGGTAATACCGCAGAGCGCTGGAGAGCGTACTTTATATTAAGTAAACAATTGTATAAAGAAAAATTTGTTTGTTTCAGGTGGTACCACTGGATTGGTGGCCATTGACTCGAGATTGCCTGGCCTATGGCATCACAGTTTCCATTCTAATTTGCATCATGCATGACGAATATGTCCAATGGTACGAAGCGTTCCTGCTTGTCATGTTGTATGGAGTCTACATCTGTATCATGTACTACGACAAGTCTATTCAAAACTTTGCCAGAGGTATGAATTACCTAGATTTTTTAACGTGACAACGTCTAATATATCGATGAACGCCGGTTGCACGCTTGAAAAAGTATCCCGTTACGATCCTTGTCTCGTTACGCTTACTGTACGCTTGCGCCGCATCTCTCACACGTTTCCACTCGATTACATTGTTTGCAATCATTTCGTGAATGTTTTGTTATGACGTTAAATTAAGTATTGTCCGCAAACCGACTTTACAGGCAATCAATTTTTTACTTAATAATCGTGATAAAGTTGGACACAAGGCTATTAGACATACTTATTTTAGTATAAATTCTGTCGTTAAGTCGACTCCAGGTTCGTTCTTGTATGAAAAGACGAGGAGTAGTTAATAAAGGTTGGAAAAGAAAAGAAAACATCGTATTGAATTGAAAGCTGACCGCCGGATTATGTGGTGGGCGTGGGGAGAAACCGGTAGGAGAAAGGAAAAGTAAAAAGAAGTTGGACGGCAGAAGTTATGTTTAGCAATAACATTTATTGCAAAGGAATTTTCAACTTGAGAAATTGAACGATTTTTTAACTTGTTATTGTACTAAATTGGTATTTTTAATTACGTTATATTTACTGAGGTTATAGAGCAACATATTGTTTACAGCATATAGGCATATATACTTAATCACGATTTAAATTATTATTTAATTACCTTGACGTTTCGACAGCGTTACAATTGTCAGCGTGATTAAGTCAAAAATATGCAAAAGTTTAAAAACAATCTTGTGAAGCAAGTTCCCAATACTGTGATGAAGTTTAGTAAATATCGTTCACGGGGAACCTGATTGTTCCATTCGTCAGTTTTCCCGTGAAAACATAGGGGACTCGTTCCATAACTTTGCTTTATATTCATATTCATTAATTGACAATACTGATGCTCTATTGGTAATTTATTCTAATAATTATTTGAAATTATACAGGTAGTTGAAAAAAAGTTAAAGACATTTTAGCCTCCTCCGATTAAAAACATCCCATTACCTGTACGTTGAGCTTACACGGAGGATTAATCTTGTACTTTTCACAATATTTCGCTCCATTTATATCCTACAGCCGTTTTCATTAATTCATTCATTTTCATTGAACTAAAGTAAACATAGCAAACGAAATTCAATATTGCACTGGCCAGATTTTCTTTTCATACAATATTGGCTTTTAGTTAGGTTATGCCCGATATCCGTGGGTTATGCGGATTTTTCACTACATATAGCAGGCCAGATAGAACTAGAACTATTGTACTTGATTTTGCACAGAAATTTACTTGGAGATGCGAATAGGTGTATTCAAACTTAAACCCCCCCATACAGCGATATGTGACATTATTTTCATTTCGCTTGTTCGATGGCGCTCATTTGCTATTAATAACTGTAAAATCATTGTTTCAAAGGTATGAAACACGAAGAGTGATATTTTCAGCCTTAATTAAATTAATTACTGAGCTGAATATTATGTGTTATTGAAAATAATTGGAATTTTCGATAATATTCATATTTCAGTCTCTGTGTTTGGAGTAAATTTTGAGTATCACAAATATTTTGTTATTATTTTATTTTCAGGTAGCTGGAAATGCGTTTCAAATATGCTGAAAAAACAAGAGGAAAAGGGTGACAATATTATTGGTAATATTTGGTTTTATCTATTTAGATAACGAACCACCAGGATACCTATGTATAAGGATAGATGGGTATAAAATAATATATTTCAGCACTATGCCGTCACTTGTAAGCTGTCTAACTGAAAGCAGGTGAGAATTCAAAAGCACAGAGAGAGCGGGTACATTTTGTTCATATATTTTGGTATGGCATTCTTACTATCCATAGGACTCTTGGCAGAGTCCGCCTGGGGAAGTACCACACCTTTGCCAGTTATTCTACCGCCAAGCATTAATGTGCAAACATTACTGTGATCCGGTTTGAAGGGCAATGTTTCCAGAGAAATTACGGGGCATAGAGACATAAGATCTTACAGCTCTGGGTGACGAGCGCAGTGCAGTGCTAGGTAATGTTTTGGACCCTTCATGTTCCAATAATTGCGTGTCTCTGTGGTGTTATGTGTCAGGCATGTTGCTTACCATCAGGCACATGTCCTGATCGCCTTGTCACTCTTTATTTAAAAAAAAAGATCCGTGAAAAATAATGAGAAAACGTGCAGTGATAGTGCGCCGCAAAGTCGTTTTTTTTATTATCCGGCGATTTTCAGGGTAGATTTGGTCATTTCATTGTGTACGGCATCGGTTCTCTACAGTTTCAACACCTCTCCTAAACAGTATCAAATTACTATAAAGTACCCCTAGAATGATAATAATGTCATCAGCCAAAATCAGCTGAATCTTATAACCTTATACCCTTCAATTATTTCTACATAGGTCTCCTGGTGGTTCAAATGACCCATCAATTTCTGGCACGGGCCTGTAGTCAACAAGCAATTGTTTTAATGTTTAAAATAATTTTATATTGAAAAATATTTTTCATCTACGACGTGACACATTTAAAGAACAATGTTTCGTCAGTCATCATTTAAACCATATTTATTAAAAATAGTTAATAGTTTTAATGTTTTCCCAATTTTGTTAGAATTAAATTTGTCATATCTAATTAATATATATTTATTCTTAAAAATGATAACTTTTCGGACGACTGAAAAAATTATGTATTGCATTTTTTTATTAATGTACAGAAGCAAAAGAAGGCAAGCCTCCTATTGCTCCAAACAAGACGGAATCTTTACCAGAACGTCATCAACACAATGGGAACATCAAAATTCTTCAAGATAAAGTGGGAAAAATGAGCGGAAAGGCTCAAGACGGAGACTTTGACAAAAATGTAAACGTGGAGATAGAAGTACAAAGTAATGAAATAAATGAAATGGACATCGTTTGCGTAGACCCTATTGTAAATGAAGATCCTTCCGGAGAACCAAACAAAGAATCTGTTGATGAATACCAACATTCCCTTTGGAAATGGCCCAGTGGGAGAAGCTGGTTAACTAAGGTTAGCTCTTTCATCTATTAATATCATGTATAAATATTTAGGCCTCAGGCGCGGTACCAACTTCGAATTTTAGATTGTGTCACCAGTACGCAGCCTCAGAGCCTTTGTGGGGATCACTAGTAGAAATTTATTTATTCATTTAATGAGCACACAAAACAGAATGTAATAAACACAAACTATAACATAAGAGTATACTGTACAGAACTGTATTACATTCCAAACTATGTGGGCCTAGAAACAACATTTGTTTAAATATCGTGGCTTGATAATAATAATATTACATTAGAGATAAAACATAAAGAAAATTAGGCCAACAGATCTGAACTTAAAACTAAAAACTAACATGCTTTAAAACAGTAGATAAATATGATATAAACATAGAATATTATAACACAACAGATAAGTATATAAACATTGTGAAACAACTAATGTATAAACAAATAATATAAAAAAAAACTCTTAATAGTATTTACAGTAAGCACAACAGGGTTATTCTTTTAGATTAAAGTGTAAAATTTCTTTGATTTTCCTCTGAAATTGGAATAACTTTAAGTGAAAAATATCAATGTCCCTATTGGAGACAAGGACTTCGTTGTATTGGCGACTCATTCTGACTATGGGATTATAATAAGATGTATTATTGGTAAAAACTTGCAAACTGAAGGTATTATAATTACGATTACGAGACCGGAAACGTGTATTAAAATTTAAAAGAGAAAGCAGGGTTGGGGAGTCAATCGAAAAATGGACGATCTTAAGCAACAGTGTAAGATCAATATAATTACAATAAATCGAGTAAAAAATACTTTACTAGTGATGCCCCACGAATTTACCTGCGTAGTTGCTGTTCCAGTTGTTTTCCTGCGTTAACAATAATCTATGTACCAAAAAAAAAAGTAAAAAAATACTTAATTTTTTTACATTTATAATTTAACGTATACTATTGATTCATATCTTTTTTATGTTCGTATTTACAACTACATAAGTATTCTATCAGCTATCTGGCTTCCATAGTACAAGCTGTGCTTAGTTTGGGGTCAGATGGTGTTGTGTGTGAAATATCCATCAACTGAAGGTAAATGAGTAAAATATTATAAACTAGGAGCGCCCCGTGTTTTTACCCGCGTATTTCCCGATCGCGTTATTTTATTTCAGACCATAACACAGGCTATCACAGATTATCTATCTGTGTACCAAAAACCATCCAAATTTACTGAGTAGTTGAGTGAAAGAGTTACAAACATACAACCGTACATTCTCATTAACTTTCATTATTGTAACATTAGTAGGATTCATTAAAACAACTAGCCTCTTACTGTGATTCGTTGATATTTTGTTGTTATTTGTCGTTGATGTTTATTGTCGTTATTTTCAGACTACATGGATAGTGACGTGGCCCATCCACCTGGTCTTCCTATTCACGATCCCGGACTGCGGTAAAGCTCGCTTCAAGAATTGGTTTCCACTCACGTTTATTATGTGTATCGTATGGATTGGATCTTTGTCCTATATCGTTGCCTGGATGATCACAATCATCGGTAAGAGTCTTTGTTGAATTGATAATTTATTCTCTTCAAAACAACAAAAACCTATTTCAATTTATTATAATAACATTAAGACACTCGAGCAAATTTCATAACTAACAATCACTAAGTCGTAAAGATAAATTAAAGAAAATGGTAGTTTTTTTTTGTTTATATCTATTTCAAAAACCGTCAAACAAAAATTTCAAAAAATGTATATGTGACCACCTTTCAACTATGGTCTACCAAACAAATAAAGAACTATCAAAATTGAGTCACATTATTAACATACAAAAAAATTGTTACATACATACTAAATAGCTATATCCTTTAAGCTGGATGACTGGAAAAGATCGCTCTAAACAATAAGGCCGCCATTTGTGATGCTAGTTCATGAGTGTTTTACTGTAATATTTCTGTTTTTGTGTCACAATAAAGAGTTATCTATCTATATAAAAAAACATACATCCGAATTGAGATCCTCCTCCTTTTTGAAGTTAAAATAAGGCTTAACTAAAATATGTGTTCGTATCTAAGCAGTAAATTATTTTTTTTTAGATTCAATTAACATCTAAATTAAAATAAGTAACTAAAATAAGTAATTAAGTAGGTACGGCTCCCTTTGCATAGCGATCTCAGGTGTGTAAATAATTTAGTTGATACTACCATGAACTTCCATTATCGTTATCAATCAATTTCTTCAGATTAAGGCTGTATATTTATTTTTCAGGGGATACCTTGATGATACCCGATTCTGTAATGGGTATTACATTCTTAGCGGCTGGAACTTCGGTGCCTGAAGCAGTATCGAGTGTGATAGTCGCGAAGCAAGGTATTGTCCTAGAATATTTTACTTAGCCAAATTATAAAATCGTTAACTTGGTACGGGGCTGGTGGGTTTGTGCGAGTTGGTTTAGCTACTAATTTAAAAATGGTGAAGAAAAATATCGTGACGAAACCAGCATGTACCCTCTTTCGAGATCATGTATCATCCATCTTGACTCCTTCAATCTCTCCTGGTGAGAAGAAGGCCCTGAGTCACAACTCTGAGTACGTTTAGTGGGCTTATGCTTATGTACGCTTTTGGTAGTCAATAACAAAAGTTAGGTACCATGAATTGTTGTTATAATTGCTGTTACTAATAGGTATTTGGCAAATAAATTGTTAGAAAATATTATAAATATGTTATAAATATTTTCTTGGTACCAGAGCCGCCATGCTGATGTTTTTCGTCGTTTTTTTTTGCTTTGGAGTAGGGTGCTTACGAAAATAATTGTCGGATTAAAAGCCTAAACGAGTAAACAAAACCCTCCAACTAAAGCCGGTGACACATCGAGAGTGCTTAACCACCGAGGTAAATGAGAAGTACCTATTGATTTGCACGTATGTGTCCATCTAATAGTGTATGATTATATAGCTTCCACACGAATGATCCAATTTTTATGCGATTTTAGATAGAACATAGTCTAATAGAAATTCTTATTTATATCTTGCTACGCTGAAAGTTAAGTAGTATTAGGGTTGTTTTGTATAACTATACTATAATAGTAATACTATATATACAAAACAACAGTGACAGTTGACTCTAAGAATGTCACAGTTTCAAAAAACATTAAAACTGTAAAAATGTATAATATTTCGAGAGCTGGTAGCAAATTTTGGGTAGGTATTTAAGGCAAGTTGAAAACTAGTCACATAGTTTTTCTATTATACACCAACACGGAGGCACGGACCTGGCTGATGAGTAGCGGGGTAAAATGAATCCCTCAACTTAAATCACCTGACAGGTAGGAAGTCCCACCAAAAAGATCTGTCTTTTTGAGAAACGCTATTTTTTTGTTAAAAAGCACAAAATTAAAAAAAAAATTACCCCCGACTATCTCGTATTTGTAATTTGTACAACACTTTACTAGTCAAGCCCTTTCATTTGATACCCATATTAAGGGAGTAGTGAAAACAAAATGTAGTTCGCCATTTTCTGGTCGCAGCCATCTTGGATTTGAAACTTGTGATAGTGTATAGTATTCTACTAGTCCAGCCCTTTCGTTTGATACCAATTTTGAGAGAACTTGTGAAAAAGTATTATGTCCGCCATTTTGTGAAGGCGGCCATCTTGAATCGATGTTAACCAAACCTAGTTAAGAAGCACGGAAACTAATTTTGATATAAACAAACAAATAAAAAAACCGCATCGAAATCGGTCCACCCGTTTGAACTCTACGGTGCCACAGACAGACACACACACACAGACAGACAGAAAACCATCGACGAAACATATTTTTTTTGGACGGGGTTAAAAATAATACCCAATAAAAAATTCACATTTTTCGTGTAGACAACACTATGCAACGCTAGTAAGAAGTAGAAGTACTAGTTTGCTAGCTTACAAGCACTAACTTGCTATCCTAGCTTGAAAATCTAGCCTCGTGTCGCTCGGGCATTAGTGCAGCCATGTTAGTCAAAAAAGGTGTCGACCTTGGACTTTAACGAAATGATCTGAATTTTTGGCAAAAATAGCGGTCTGTCCCAGCTTCGCCCGTGGTACATCTATACTAATATTATAAAGCTGAAGAGTTTGTTTGTTTGTTTGCTTGAACGCTAGGATCTCGGGAAGTACTGGTCCGAATTGAAAGATTCTTTTTCTATTGGATAGTCCATTTATCGAGGAAGGCTTTAGGCTATAGAAAATAACTCTACTATTAATTGAAACGGAGCATGAAACAAGAATGTAACAAAATCGGGAAAAAATATTCCCCTTTTGAGAGTTTTCGTACGTTTCGTGCTTTGACATGACACATGACAGCATGTGTCAAAGATTGCGTCATTGAATTTCAGTAACCTGTGCCTTGAATATAAACCTTTGCTATTTTTTTTTCTAAATCTGAGTTGGTACGACCAATTTCCGACAGGTGGCGTAGCAGGTTGCTGAATAGGTTTTTTGTTTGAAATCGATATTCTCAGGAATGAGTGAACCGATTTCAGTCATTCTTTCACCGTTGGATATGTACGGGATCCCGATGAGTGCTATATAATATACCACGGGCGAAGCCGGGGCGGGCATCTAGTGATATATATAATAGATCACGTACATCGAACATATCCTCATCATAGCATATATATTGCTATATACTCTATAATGTATGTATATACTCTATAATTTCAAGCGAAAATAAAAGAGAGCGCAACATCAAAGCTAAGACAGTTTTAGTTAGGCGGTAGACCATGGAGACCCTCTGTAGTTCCTGAGATTAGCGCGTTCAAACAAAATGTCTGTTCAACTATAACATTAGTGTGTATTAGCAGCGCCGCGTTGTTTTACCTACGCAGTTTCCGTTTCCGTTGTTTTCCCGTTTCCGTTGTTTTCCCGTGATAAAAAATAGCTCATTAATGTCATTCCAGACAATAATTTAACAAATTTCAACCCGATCCGTTAAGACTTTGATTGAACTATAGACATCAAAACATTGACATTTATAATGTTAGTAGGATTACCAATTGAATGTATCAAAATTAACATAATATCTCTATGTGCCAGCAACCTTAAATATTGGAGGTCAAAGGGCTCAGAAATAATTTTTCTTAGAATATTTTATTTTCTATCCTCTTATGATATTAGAAGTTAAATTGAAAGTGAAAAAAATATTTTACTGAAATAATTTTTAAAAGTAGATCTATTTTAAAATGATGTTTAAGGACTATTTATTTTATTTAAAAGAAATATAAGCAATATAATCATAAGGTTTTAAATTGTTATATTTTGTAAATAATGGAGTAAAAAATATTGAGATTCAGTATTCAGTATAAATAATGTATAGAGCTCCACGTTCTGAAAAATCTATAAAAAAATTGACGACGCCGACGCCGACGAGACTTACAAAAAAACGTTTTAGATATTCTAAAATTTGGTAGTCATAGGAACTACCACGGAACTACCGACGTGATTGAAAACTTATAGCTTAGAAATATGAAATAGTACTAATAACTGGCCTCGTGGCTTAGTGAGTAGTAACTCTGCCTGCGAAGCCGAGGGTCGTGGGTTCTATTCCCACTATATACACAATATTTTAATTAATTTGCCCAGTACAAATATTTGTGAGAAGAATTAAAATATTTGTAATGTGTCTGGGTATTAAAATAAGCATGTACATACTTATAACTATATATCTATCTGGCCACCAAAGTTTAAGCTTTGCTTAGTTTGGGGTCAGTGTTTGAATTGTCCACCAATAGGTATATTTACATATATATATATATATATATATATATATATTTTTTTATATTTATTGTTGCACAATACATTTATAACTACAAATATACTTCTATTACGCATGTCGGTGAACGCGAAACAAAAAATCGACCAACCAAAAAACCTCTAGCGCGCTGCACCACCAGCAATGCACTGCACTAGCACCACTGGGGGTCTACCGCCGAACGAATACTGTCTTAGCTTTGTAGTTTCTCTCTCTCTCTTTTTTCGTTTGAAATTATAGAGATGGCAATAGCAAAGCCAAAGCCGATTTAGTTAGGCGATAGAAGGCCTGTTCCGACGCTACGCCGCTACTTTACCATATTGGTGACAGCAATCCATAAGATTTTCTCCTTCCAAATTGCTCAGCCTCTCTTACTGCTGTTTAGAGAAGTTTTTACTTCGAAACAAAAATTGACCTCGGATATCCAAGGCTGACCATACATTGGCATAAATATGTGATTCATGAGAATGTTTGGTAATGCAAAAATATACGTCTTTACAAACAAAAAAGGCCACACATTGGCATAAATATGTGATTCATGAGAATGATTGGTAATGCAAAAATATACTTACGTCTGCACAAACAAAAAAAAAGTGTGTTGCTAAGACTGTATGGCAGAAAAAAAGACTAAAATAATAATAAATAAAATTTACGCGCACATAGTTGCAAATAACGTTTTGGCCTCCTCTCAGAATGGATGTAAGATTGGGACAGTGGGCCACAGTCCTTCGTCAACCACGTTGCGTAGACAGCTCGTTTGATTCGGAAGACTTGATAAAGATTGAAAGAGGCATTTTTCAGGGTGACAGTCTAAGTTCCCTATGGTTCTGCCTAAGTCTGAATCCTCTCAGCACTCTACTAAAGTACAAATATCTCAGTATGTCACAGTCCTTGGGTATATCAGCAGATGACATTAAGAGATCGGTGAAGGAGCGCTTCCTGTGCCGGCTGACAAAATTACTCAAAAGTCTTCTGTCAGGCGGTAACAAAGCGCGAGCCTTCAACGGTTGGGTAAAGCCTCTGCCGATTTACTCCTTTGGCAAACTGAGATGGACTTAGACTGAGCTCGACGCCCTGGACAGAAAGGTCCGTCAACTGCTCACAACTCATCGCATGCTTCACCCGCGCTCGTCTGTTATGAGACTGTGTATTCCGCGGAAATGGGGAGGTCGAGGCTTTTTAAATGCCAAGAACCTACACAACCGCAAAGTATGCAGTCTCAGGGATTATTTCCGCATCAGCGAGTCCGGGATGCATCGCGATGTTGTGGCAGTTGACAGGAGCTTCACGCCTCTTTCATTGGAAAACGAGAACTGGCGCAAACCATCGGTGCACAGCGCTGATGATCGCAAAGAAGTGTGGAAGAGCAAGGAGCTGCACGGGCGATTCTATCGGGCCCTGACGGGACCCGATGTGAATCTGCTCGCGTCGGTGAACTGGCTACGCTTCGGGGACCTCTTCGAAGAAACCGAGGGTTTTGTCTGTGCAATTGCAGACGAAATTATTAAGACGAACAATTACCAGAAATACATAATGAAGGACGGTACGGTTGACATTTTTCGGGCATGCCGCCGTCCAGGCGAATCTCTTCGTCATGTTATTTCCGGTTGTTCGCATCTGGCTAACGGCGAGTACTTGCACAGACATAACCTAGTAGCTAGGATCATCCACCAGCAACTTGCTTTTCGACACGGCCTTGTCGAGTCCGAGGTGCCGTACTATAAGTACGCACCTCTGCCAGTTCTCGAGAATGGTCGTGCGTTGCTCTACTGGAACCGCTCTATCATTACGGACAGAACTATTGTCGCCCATAAGCCTGATATCGTGATGGTAGACCGGTCTCAGCGCCGGGCTATGATCGTCGATATCACCGTACCACATGACGAGAACCTCGTGAAAGCCGAGAAGGACAAGCTTAGCAAGTACCTTGACTTGGCTCATGAGGTTACCGCCATGTGGGATGTTGATTCGACGATCATAGTCTCAATAGTCGTGTCGGCAAACGGCCTTATAGCGAAAAGTCTCGACCTCAAGAGACTTTCGCTAGACGGTTGGGTTAAGGGCCAGATCTAGAAGGCAGTCATCTTCGACACAGCGCGCATCGTCAGGAGGTTCCTCTCTCTGCAGCCCTAACCACTATGTTATGTTATAATAATCACAAACACATCTATGTTATGTTATAATAATAAATGTTAAAAGGGCTACCTATAAGTTTTTTTCATGTGTTCCCGTCGTTTAGAAATCAATTTGAAAAAATTGTGTAAAATGAATAAGTAATGTAACCTTTTTATTGTTGGTATTTGATAACCAAGTAATGTCCATGCTCTATGTCGATCGATACCTCAGACACATGCGTAGATCTTTAAAACCACCAAACAGATTTGGATGCGGGCTTTATTAATAGATAGGTATAGTAATTCAAGAGGAAGGTTCATATGTAGAATACAAGTAAATAAAATAAGATAATTTTAAAGGTTTCTAATGTAATGTCATAAATAAACACAATTTTTGCGCTAACGTTGAAAACGCTGGCTGTACCCTACTAGATAGATCAATCAAAATAATGTACAGCAGTAATGAACCCCTTTAAAAGGTCTACGAAAAAATCTATAATAGTATATGTCTACCTCTTGGCAACAACCCATAATAACCATTTTTGTTAGTTTATTTAGTATAGGGCGGGTTAAAAAAAATTATGACATACACATTGTCTCTTTGATAGCATGTGCGTAATGCCACTAACTTAAAAACAGCAAAGAAAAACTTTATGAGGAAATTGACATGCAGGTACCTGTAATAAGTATGTATTTAAAAATATATAGGTAAGTATTATATCAGCTATCTGGACACCATAGTACAAGCTTTGATTATATTTGGGTCTGATGGTGTTGTGTGTGTGGAATGTCCACCACCTATAATATTTCGAGGTCATGTGACATCCACCTTTACGCACCGGGCCAGCGACAGCATCTGGACTATCCTTGCGAGAGAAGGCCCCGAGTCCCAGTAGTGGGAACATTTAGTGAGCTGTTTGAGTAGTAGTTAGTCTAGTGCGTTTTTAAAAGAATTTTTACTCCACATAATCAGGTATGCGCTTGTTTGATCTGTCTTGACGAGTACTTTAGTGCTAGATGGTCACCAGGGTCTGATGATGAAGCTGGAAGATGATCAAAGAATCTCAGGAATTAAATGACACATAGCCCCGTCGAGTTTGTGCTCGTTTGATTTGTCTTGACGACTACTTTGGGAAACATAAACTTAGTTAACTTTTGTTTCCATATTTTTCTTGAGAATTTAATTGATTTATTAATTGTCTTATGTAATTTCACTACAAAAAGTAATGATATCCCGTCATAAAACTGAAACGCGAGCCAAGATTACTAAATATTATGATATATGGCTTAGTTGTTAATTTCAACAACAAAAGAAGTGAGATCTAAATGGATGCCAAGTTAAATGATCAATCTTGAAATATAATTGATTTAAATATTACAATAATTAAAATCAAATACAAATTCAAAACAAATAATACAAAAAGTATGCGTCATTAATCTCATCCTGAAAATATTTAAAACAACTTGAAATATTATGTAAGAACATAAAATATAATTTTACTTACATTTAAGGATAATATATTGAAGACAAAGTAATATCTGATTTGGCTCTCAGCTTAATTTTTATTTTAGTTATTGCGTGTGCGAAAACTGTGAGGAAAAAATTGATGTTGATATTACGCTCCAGGAATATAACCAAAAAATAAAACAGATGTCTGATTGGCAATCACTCGGGGTCAAAGCTTTAATTTTCAGTGCGAATTTTGTCCACTCAAACGGCGACTGTGAAATGTAAAACTAGTTTTACTCGTAGGCACAGCTGTAATAAAAAATCGAAAAATGTTCTCATCATATTTTATTTTTTACAAATATCACGTCATGTCACGGAGTCACAGGATATAAAAAGCATACGTTCAATCGTAACCAACACACCTTCTTCCCATAGCAGCCACCGAACCATGCAGCTAAGTAGTTGAACATGAAAAATACCAATCACTGCCTAGGACTGTATTGTTCTCGTCACGCAGAGATATAAGATAATTTATATCTTTACCCTGTTATTTTTTTTTATCCAGCCATATAAACCAGAACACAATGTTTTCTTACTTCTGCTTGCCGGTAAAATAACTGGCATAAATAGGCGTGACTTCTCCAGGCGGACTCTCAAATAGTCTTACCACTATAGGTACACGCATGATTAAAACTTAATTAACTTGGAGAAGATAATTGTGTGTATTTCGATACAAAGTATCATTGTTTATTAACCACCTAAACATATACTATAATGCCTAAATATTACCGTTCCTAAGGCTTGACAAAAATATATAGCATCCGATTTCAATGTCCACAATGGCTACTTAGCTACCGATATAACGTCTTCCAGCGCGGCAGTGAACAGTTTCGGATATATAACATCTCTCTGTCTCACGCCTTTCTGTAGCTGGATATGTTTTGTGCACTAGTCTTGTAATCGGACAGACATTGTGGCTTTACTGTAGATACACTTCAACACTTCGATATAGCGATAGTCAATGCGGCATCGCTGGAGAGACTGAAGCACTGCCCAGGTCTCGATGGAATTGAAGGCTTTCTTATAGTCCACATACGCTATACATAGTGACCGATTATACTCCTCGGTCTTCTGTATAATCTGCCGAAGCGTATGGATGTGGTCTATGATGGTACTATAGCCTTTTCGAAAACCGGCTTGTTCGGGTGGCTGGAAGTCGTCAAACCTGCGTACGAGACGATTCGTGATTACCCTCGAAAACAACTTATAAACGTGGCTCAGAAGTGAGATGGGTCTGTAGTTCTTCAACAAGGTGTTGTCACCTTTTTTGAAGAAAAGCACCAACCACCACACTTCTGCTCCACGCTTCTGGCGTATTACCATCAAGATCAAGCTTAGATTAAACTAGCTAATCTTACCTATTTTTCTACATCAACCAACGAGTATTTCTATTTTGCCACACAACGAGCTCAAAATCGAAGGACGCAACGTCCCTTATAATTAACGAGATCAGAGCGGTAATTTAAAAGACATATTATATCGATTTTCAGACTAATAATAACCCTTACCCTTTCATTAGGCAAGATTCGTTTGATATTCGATATGTAGGTACCTATGTAGTAAGAAAGGGCTTGGGATTTCACTTCGGGATTATCTTTTAGAACTTAAGTCACCAACATAATTTAGCGCATTAGCAAATTGAAGTGTCAGCAGGCTGGTAATATATACTGTTATAGGCTATTTTATATAACTTTCGGCGAGATAGTGTTTTTTTTATCGCGTATAGGTCCGCGTTTGACCACCAACTCGCCTGATGGTAAGCGACGGTGTGGTCGAAGATGACGCACGTTGACCTAGAAGGTACCTATTCACTCTGACCTTGAAAAGTTCTAGATTGCATTTCTCAGGGAACAAGGAGGCCGGCAACTTATTCCACTCCAAAGCTGTACGTACGAGAAAAGTGGATTCAAACCGTTTAGTACGGATTTTGGGAATATCCACAGTGTATGGGTGGTAGTGAGCCGACTTACAACTTGTCCTGTAGTGGAAAGGGGAAGGCAATATCAGGTCGTGCAACTTCGCTGCACACTCTCCAAAATGTATCCTCTAAAACACTGTCAGACTAGCCACTTTTCGACGATGTGTCAAGTTTTACACTTAAGCGACGACGTGTTCTAGGTACTTAGCTGTACTTACTAGGTGCGTAGATGGAGCGTGCTTACCTAAACAAGAACAAAATTACAAATTTTGATTTACCCCTAACTACCTCGGATTTGCAATTTGTACAACATTCTACTATAGTCAGGCTATTTTAATAGGTAACATTTGACGTTTGTCCGTTATGTCGTCATAGTGAGGTGACCTGGTTAAAACCTTGATTTAAGTGACTGTATCGATACGGACTTGAAGCACCAATATGTGACTTTTAAAAATCATCAGGCAAATCCTTGCCTCATAATTATTATTTTTTTCGTAAATTTAATGAGCAATGTAAGACAAGTGCATCATTTAACAAAAAATATATTTATTAAGTTGAATTATCTGAACAACAGTTAGTATTGTCATCTTCATCATTGCTGTCAGCACTCAAAGATATTATTAATTATTTTAAATAATATTGTCTATTCTCAAAGTTATTTTTTGCATTTTTATCTATATATATAAAAGCGAAAGGAAACACTCTTTACGAAAACTCAGAAATGTTGCATGGAGGTGTCTTTTAGCACATAGGCGCTCGCTAAGACGGGGTTTTGCGAAATTCAACCCCTAAGAGGGTGAAACAAGGGATGGACCGTTGTATAAAGATTTCGTAATTTTCAAAGTTATAAGCATGATATCAACATAACCGATTTTAATGAAAGTTGGTACATAGATAGACTTAATCCCAAAAAAGATATAGGTTACTTTTTATTACAGTTGAAATTGAAAGAATATGGAAATTCGTAATATTTGAAGGCAAACCCATGCAACTTCGTATCTAGACATTTGACGCGAAGCAAATTTGTGTTCGTTCTAGTAATTTTGTCATTTCAAATTGTACGGGGATGAAATGAGGGTTTAAATGGGAGATGAAAGTTTTATGTGAAAGCTCGTCACTGTTTAAGATAAAAAAACATAAAACTTTGTATTTAAAAATAAATATTTGTCCTTACGGGGATGAAAATTTAAACGGAAGTTCGTCAATGTTGAAAACCGTTAAATTTTTAAGCTAGACACTTAAAATGCATACTATTTTATAGTATAATTGTGAAAGTAACTCTGCCTGTTGGTTGTTAAGTTTTGACGCCTAAACCACTGAACTGATATTTATGAAATTGTAGGTACAAAAATATTTTACAATAAGTAAAAGTAAATTTGTATGGGAGCATGCGCGGTCCAAAGGGGTCACAGGGGACATGACCTCCAAAATCCCCCCAAAATCGTTTACGTTAAACTAAAAATCTAAGAAAATTAAAAAAAAATTAACGCGGGAAAACAACTGGAATGGGAACAAAACGGGTAAAAAAGTGGGGCGCTACTAGTAGAGTATTTTTTACTCGATTTACTTGGTAGCCACTAAGTTAATCGTCGTCTTTTGATATTGTCGACATTTTTTATATGATATTATCTTGCGAAATTTTATTTTCCAACTTCTTTGTGCGAAATCAAACACAAATAAACTCTACGACGACAGCGACTGACAAAGTCGAGTGACAGCGTCATAACCCGGAATAAAAAGTTTTCCTTTAATTTTATTTAAATGCGTATTAAAAGCAGAAGGGCTATGTTACATTCTCTTTGCAGAAGGGGAGATATTCGTCCAGTAGTGGAAAGCAATAGGCTAGATTAAATTAGAAGATGTGTCAGAGATGTGTGAGAGAAAGAGAACAAACAAAGTTGAATATTTTTGTAAAGGCGGTATGTCGATCTTTAGTAGTTTGGTTGGGTTCTTGTGTTTTCAAATAAAGGGCACTAGGTACTCCATATTTTCTACATTCCTAGTTTTTATAATTTTCCTTTTATATGACCATGAAACCCTAAGTCTACCAAATTTCAGCTCTCTGAGTTTATTATTATGAAAGTACTAGTTCTATTTTGATGATCATGAGTGAGTGTCGTAAATGCGAAACTTTGCCTTCGCTTAACTTCGGAACTAAATGACGTACAGACTTCAAATTTTGGATTTTAAGCATGTGATTATAGCTTACCAGATGACGAAAAATTTAGCGTTCTGGTCTTATCCAGAAGGTCTCAAATAGGGGCCTGAAAATGCAGCGAAATGGTTCCAGTAAAGGATGGTACGGCAGTGTTTGCTTCGCGCTCGACTTGGCGGGGGCACATAATTTATGGTGATATTTCTTCACAAGTAATCATTGCATTCGATTCAAGTTATCAGCTTACTATTTTACAGTAACATCCTTAGCGGTTAAATACAAAAAAAAGGTTAACTGACGCAACATTGTAGCGACGTGCAGTTCTTTGGATCAGAAATTACTTAATATATTTAGAATGGTTTATTAGTGAAAACAAATCGTAAAGTTGCTCGTATCAGTCATTATTACAATAAATAAGTATTAAGTCGTAATAGAAAAAAAATTATCAATGTGCAGTTCTCACAAAACGAAAACATTTATTATTTTATGCCCGCCATTACAAGGTTACGTTGTCGAATTTTGATGAATTGTCAAATATTACCTATTAAAATGACCCGACTATAGTCAAGCCTTTTCATTTGATACCCATATTGAGGTAGGTAGTGAAGAAATATTTTACCCGCCATGTTGTGGAGGCGGCTATCTTGAATCGATATTAAACAAACATAGCTAAGAACATTCGGGCAAAAATTAACCTTCAAATAAAAAAATCGAAATCGGTCCATCCATTTGAGCTCTACTATGCCACAGACAGACACAAACACTGACAGACGTCGACGTCAAACTTATAACACTCTTTTTTTTGGTCGGGGGCTAAAAAAACAAATTCACTCTCGATTTGAAGATACCAGGATTATTATCATCGGGGAAAACCTTCAGGCAACGCATTCCACAACCTAGACGTTCTTATCACAAAGTTGTCTTTTTTGCCTTGTCATCCGGTCACCAACCGGAAGGTTAGCGCAGCCCGGGATTTTTCTCTAGACGGAGGAGCAGCCTTTCATGAGTACCTGCGGTCGGTCGCAGCTATCGGCCCTCGGACCCGTCGTGACTAGCTTTCCGATGCAAAGATGTGTGTGACAATGTAGTCTTGCAATTATGCAGTAACTGTTCTGACCCGCTTTCCTTGATGGCGTCACCAGACTACACGCCGGAACACACCCGCCGTGGTTACCAGCCACGGCTGTAGCTTAACACCGGTATTTTATCAGCTGATTGGCCCCACTCAGGGACCGAGGATCACGTGTGGGGTTCTATATACAGGTGCTTCCTCACGAACGGAAGTGGTACGGTCCCTAAAATGATAAATAAATAAAGCTTTGGCAGGTCCGGTAACTGTTTCGATATACGGAAGAAATGTAGTCGTTGGAAACTTAAGACCGAAAATCGGGCTGAGTATTGGGCGCCATGTTGTCCAACTATAGACCAAGACTGGATGATGATGTATTGGTGAAATAGGATAAACTATCAACTTACCTCATGATCTGATGGTAGCTAGTATGCTCTCAGAGCCGTAGGCGGGTACGATTTCAATCCAGCACAAATATTTGTGTGATGATGAATACGGGTATTTGTTCAGTGTCTCGGTGCTACTATCCTACTAATATGATAAATGTCGATGTATGGATGTTTGGATATTTTGAGGTTTGTTGCTCAATCACATCGTAGCACATGAACGGATTGGGCTGAAATTTGGAAATAGTTAGATCATGGTCTGGAAAAACACATAGGCTACTTTTATCCCGGGAAAATAACGGGAACGGGAACTAATCAGGTAACACCGCGAGATACTGCTAATCCATTATGCTGAAGATATTACCTCTCCAAAGCTGGGTTTCTTGGAACATGTTCGTTTTCTCCTGATGTTTTTCTTTACCGATAAATTTCGTGGTTATGACAAACTTGTATGTCTGCACTTCAATTGTTAGATCAGTGTTTTAATGTAGTTATTTCCGGCAGGACACGGCTCGATGGGCATCAGTAACTCGATCGGATCCAACACTTTCGACATCCTACTATGCCTCGGGCTCCCGTGGTTGATCAAGGCTTCCCTCACCCCGACGGTGCCAGGACAATACGGGGTCAGATATTTATATAAGCTTGCTACATGAATATGCTTCTGTTTGCGAATGACGATATTTCTGGTTATGCGAATTTTTGCTTTTCGAAACCACTCCAGTCTGTTTAATAACATTATTTGTGCGTTGCGATTTTATTCGTTATTTTTGTCATTTGTCGTCCGATTTAACTATTTCATTCTTAGAATGTGTATACGAATGTATGATTTATGTCAACAGGTGAAGATTAACTCAATGGGTTTGGAATACTCTGCAATTTCGCTGTTGTCGACGCTTCTTCTTCTGTACCTGACGTTTTGGTTTAACAAGTTCAAGTTGGATGCTGCGGTGGGGCGCGCCTGTCTTGCCATGTACGCCATGTTCTTGGTGCTGGCAACACTCATCGAGCTGAACGTCTTCTTCCCTGTCAACGTGCGTACGTGCAAGCGAAGTGAACTCATGAATTAAACGGTGCACGGACACAAAGTGGGAACGGCGGTCGCGGCGCCAGTTATACCTAACTCGTAGAGTGAAGCGTGAAACGAAACGTACACATTGCGAGGCGTCTTCTTTTTTTTTGCTTTGTTATCTGTTTACTCGCTGGATGACGTTTTAATTTAGGTATGAGTAACTACAACTACAAAATATTATTTGTACATTAATAGTAATACCTAACTTGTTATGTTTATAAAACTACTCTAATAAATTACATTTGCACCTTGGTTTCTAAGGGTAAATAGGTAGATGTAGTCGATGACAGTTTGGTACAGGTTAAGTATAATGTAAGACAGTAGGTATGTAATTTTTTATCATCGCGGTAGTATTTTTTTACCAAAGTTTACGATTCTATTATAGGACATACAGACAAACACTCATTTTTATATACCTACCTAAATTTTTTAACATACCCTTCAAATATCACCAACATACCCCTCAAATAGGCACGAGGATTTGTTTGAGTTGAATAAAAAAAAAAATCTTGAATAAAATTGCATTTATAGGGATGAATATGTCTAACGAATGCCTATTGCTATTCTAAGCTAAATTTTCTTGAGTTTTTTTGATTTTAGATTGATGCCTTCAATGCCTTCAATTTTTTATGAAGTGCTTGAGCATTAACTTTCCCATAAATAACATTAAAAGAATTACCTATTTACCAATTAGTAAGTAGATTCATTCAAACTCCTGCAAAACTGCATTTATTAATTAAAAGCATGGAACCAGGTTTCTGTGGAGTAATTTTTCACTACAAAATCAACTGCAAATATTTAATTTTTAAAATGAACATATACAACCTTTCATAAACGTCTATCAGCGTTGTTTACTAACGTCAATTACATTTCGTTTCACGCTTCGATTCACTTCACGCCCTCGACGTGCGTTGTCTTTTGTAAAACAAGCGTAGTTGAATGGGTTAGAAACTCGAATTTCTATCTTATTTTCAAGCTCTAGTGTCGTTTACTTTACTTACGTAAACTTTTTTTAGATATAACGAGATACCTCGTATTTTCAACTTTTAGAGTAATTACCATTTCTATTTTTAATAAGATTAGCTTAACGTGACTATTTTAAGATAATTATAGCCAGGCCTTTTTTGTTAATTCTCTTTTAGGGGCACGATAATTCTCGAAAGTTTGTAGTCTATAATTTATTGGAGAACTAGGTGTGCCTCCAGTGCGCCTTCGGAGGCATTGCGTGCCCCTCCAAAAAAAGCCCTGTTTATAACCAACTGAATTCAGAATTATTTTGATTAACTTCGGGTATAAGTACCTACGACAATAGCTCTCGATTTATGAATCTTCTTTGAATTAATTGATATTACTAATATTAAGTTTAAAAATGTTTTTATTTGATTGTGAACAATTTTGTAATTTTGAATCTGAATATTTTGTACGCGTATTAGTAATTTAATTTTAGTTCGATCCAATATAAATGATATAAATGTTATCAAATTAGTACCTACATGGAAATCCCCCAGAGTTCATATACCTTTCACAATGAGTGCTGTTTAAATGAGGTAATTGTCACTCAATATTCTATCGAAACACTCCCAAGCAACCTCGTTACCTGAATAAGGTACATTAACACTAGCGAGTTGATTTATCTATACGATAATGTACATTACTTGAATCTGTTGTGGCTTGATATTATTTACCATCTGAGTATAAAATCCAGAGCAAAAAGATTTCTTCTAGGTGAGTGTGCAACCGTTAAAAGCGTACTTCGTAGTGTCGAAAAAAACTGGATAAACGTAAAGTTGTTACCAAAATAAATGTTTTGGATGTGATATGTTTTTTAAGAAAGTAAATCAATTAACGGTAATTTCATCAATGTAGACGAGAGAGAAAACCGGGCAAAACTCAGGTAGCAGCGCGTGCCTCGGGCGTGTAACATCGTATAACTTCATTTTTTAAACTCATTTTTGCCAAGCTTACGAAGTTAAGTCTAGCGACGACGAACCCGTTGGTGCTGATGGAGAAACGTATAACTTTAGTAAGCTAAAAAGATCACGTCCTTTTCATTACTATGATTAACTTTTACTCAAATATTAGATAAAATCAGAAATCATAATTATTTTTTTACTAGAATAGTGGCAAGACATTTTGCGGAGTCCATCTAGGGCAGTAGGTACCACACCTTTGTCTGTTATTGTACCGATAAGTTTGTCCAAACAATACTGTTTTCCGGTTTGAAAGGCAATGTCTCCGATGAAATTATATGACAAAGATATCAATTATCTTGTTTCTCTGGGTGACGAGCGTAGTGCAGTGCTAGACAGTGATTTAGACTCTTCATGTTCAAACAGATGGGTGGTACTGTGTTTTTATGAGCAGGGGTATCAGTTGCCATCAGGCACATGCTCTTCCCATCAGTACATAAAATAGTATTTAAAGATGTCTTGTGGACTCCAATAAAAATCATAGAGTAGCTCAATATTTCCACGGCGTTTGAGTTGGCTCCGTAGTAAAATTGCTTTAGCGTTTTTCTTTCAAATAAGTACATTATTATAGCTCTCAGTCTACTTTCATCCACAAACTTTGCCTGACTAAACGACAATCTGTTTGAAGGCTATCTACTTACCTGGAAGAAAGCTTTTTTCTCCAACCTGCAAAAATGAAAAGTTCTTGCTCGTCTTAGGAAATAGGATATCCCATTCCTTGGTTGTAGAAATAAAGAGTTATGATTATATGGCGTTATTATTTGAATCATTTGTACTCCGGAGATACCGCTGTCACAATCTCAGATCAACACCTATATTTTTGCACATTTCAGTTTATTTTGTGATCCAACTAATACAAAATTCTGTCCTACGAGTCTCCTCAGACGTGCTGTTGTAAATACAAAATACATATGTATTATTCCTCGTCTGTAAGAATAATTAAATATATCTATAAATTTTTGTCATCGTATTGATTTAATTACTTAAGTACCTTTCTTCTTTAACTTTCGGTATCAACCCATAGCGCAGTGTTGGAGCATGGGTCTTCTGCTCCCAAGTAGTATTTAGAGGCTTAGACCGTAGTATATCAAGCTGGATTAGTTATCGGTAACAGAATCAACTCATTTTGAAGAGCAAGGAAGAGTTTCCTTACGATTTATTTCCTTCTGAGGCTCCGAATCGGCAGTTGCCGTTCTCCGAAATAGGCCTCCCGTAACTTTAACTTCTTTAACCTTAGATGCTCGAATATTGTATACCCAGTATTGTAAAAGCGATTTTATACAGAAATGTAAATAAGGAAAAACAAATGCCCTGATCACGTTAGGGATTAACTTCGCGGGCCGGGCCGAAAGAGCTCGGTCAAATAAAAAAAAAAATCTTAGATGCTACAGAAACTTCATTATTATGAATAAAATGAACGTGTCCAAAATTGGTTTCATAGGGAAACGGGAGATAAATCAGCGGAAATAGTTTGTTGTCGCAGCTTTATAACTGCTCGAATCATTTTTATTCTGAATTATTCAACAGGTAGCCAGCTAAAGGTTGGATCAAAGAATTCATTACAACTAAGAAGTAAGTCTGCGACGTATGTCGTGCGATGGACATAAATAGGGAACTTATTTACAGATTTTGCCAAATAATTTATTGCTAAGTAAAATATTTTTGACTAATTTGTGAGTTTGTGATTTGCGTAGTATGCACGGTGTCTACGACCACACACAAGACACGTAATTGCACTCGTAAGTATTACTTTCCCTTTTAGACATTACTACTGTTTTCCAGGTAGGTAATATTAATATTTATGTAATCTAGTGCTTGTTTTGTGTAAGATAAGATTTTTAATTTCAGTAATTTTTATTAGGTTGGCTTATTTTTTTTTTCAAATGCCAAATAGAAAATACATTAATTATACCAAAATATCATATATATTAATTAAAAAGACAAAGTTCAAATAAAGATATAAGCTGCTAAATCACACAATGATTTATTTATTTACATTATTGAGATGACGTTTTTGCAATATTTAAACAAACACAAAAACATTACTCGTATAAAACTCTAAGCCTCATTTCGCCTCTACTCGCGGGGCAAGGCTAAAGCTACCAGTAAGATGAGTATTTTCTGAGCTGACTGCCTGGATGAGCCGCAGGGTGTGGATTTTCCTTGCGATGCCGGCTGTGTTAAGAATTGCCGCTTTGTGCATCTGTTGTGTGTCTTTGTGCCCTTGATCTAACGGACTAGCCAGTCTGTAAAAAGCGAGTTTTTGCTATAAGGCCGTTCACCGATTAAATTATGTGCACTGTTATCGTTATATCAATATCCCACATGTCGGTTTCATGAAATTCTTGTCATGAGGAATGGTGATATCGACCATTATTATTAAGAGTCTGGTATGTCTCAATGTTGCATGAAGGCCTTCTACTTTCTTTCTAATTCAAATACTGATTGTTTAAAATTTTATTTAAAAACGAAGTAGCGTGCCTATTCGTGACAGTCACGTGAAGGGAAAATGTAAATGTAGTGCTTTTAGCGCAGACAAATATTAACAACGAATAGATATCTCTCATAATATAGGTATTAGAGAGGTTTGAAAAATCATACTATTAAAGAATACAAACTCAATTCACCAATCGGTTTAATAGAATAATTACACAATAAACATTTATAGTCGACTTAAAATTAATGTTTCATGGGTTGTTGGCTCGTCGATTGATCAGAACATTTCGGCTGCTGCTAGTAGATTTCTGAAACATTAAGTAAATTGTTAAGTATGTTATACCTCCCTAATGGCTTGATCGATTTTAAAGAAATTTGATAGGTCTGAGAACTAGTCATAAGCAATTGTTCATACTTTTAAGTCCAACCACAT
This sequence comes from Ectropis grisescens, assembly GCA_017562165.1. Classification (NCBI taxonomy): domain Eukaryota; kingdom Metazoa; phylum Arthropoda; class Insecta; order Lepidoptera; family Geometridae; genus Ectropis; species Ectropis grisescens. The sequence continues at coordinate 9,342,222 of CM029767.1, read as the reverse complement.
TTATTTTTAAACATTTATTATTATTTAGCGTCTTTTTTCTGAAATTTAACTATACTGTTGATACTTGATATATACGTATTATAGGTAGGTATATATTATGTGAACCGCATTAACATTTTTACACAAAATAGGAAACCACAACAAGTTTTGGGGTAATTAGAACTGACACTCAATTTTTTTATCTATACGTGTTGGGTATTTTTGTGGTATATATGGATAGGTCTTAAAAATAGTATTGAGGTTTCTCATACATCTTTTTTATTATTATAGCTTTAAAACCCTCAAAATAATGGGTTAACTTCACTTAAATTCTCATACTCCATTTGAATATACTGTTTATCAGACAACTATTTCAAAATCTTTTCCAAAAAAGGCAGACCGATCTAAGGGGCCAATCATACCCAAAACTCAATTTTAATGCCTCTATGGGTAAAAACGCGAGGTTAAATGAGACATGTACATATTAGGAAATATTGACTTCAAATTGAGTTTAGTGAATCGGACACAGCGCAAGTTTTAAAACGAAGTAAGGTGCCAGAGCAGTGTGCTGGAACAATTAAATTGGATGTAATTTTTCCAGTCCTAAGCCCAAGAAAGTATAATAGATACTTTCTTGGGCTAGAACAAGTTAGCAATAATAACTTAAAAACTAAACGGAATAGGTATTTTTATCTAGCTCGATAAATATGGATTTTGTAGTATACAATTCGAACTATAAAAGTAGGCAGTTTTGTAAGGCAGGTGCGCCCGGCCCAAGGCCGTCCTAGGCAGCGTTCATTAATAATGACGTCGTCGTGTTTATGTTTACAAACATGATCAATTGACCATACTTTTAGTAAGGATTTTTGTAAATTTCAACTAGTTACAGATTCTGTAATATTGAGTTTAAGGGTTAACTTATTGGACAGTTTCAGTGTGCTATGTGGTAAACATAGCCTATTGAAATTTTGCTAATGAAAAAAAAACGGTGTGTGTAAACTGTTTGATGATACCTTTTTATACGTAGAAAAAAGAGATCAGTATCTTTAATACAATTTGATTCTTTTTTGAACATATAGAATAGAATAGAATAGAAATATAGAGAGTATGTTAAAGTTTTACCACGGATACATTAAACATCCTAAAATCGTCACCATGAATATAAAACATACATCAACGAAGACATATCGCTTGCTACGCAGTTTCATTCATTCGGGATTGAACTTTAACTCTTGTAATGTAAAAAAAGACATATCTTTAAATAAAATGGTCAGGATTGTGTTTTATTAATTAAAGAAGGTTTATAATTCAAACTAATGAATTGTAAAGTAATAATTTTCTAAGAAAAATTTATACTAAAGGAAGAACTAAACATTAAAAATCACTAGCAACTAAAAATGTGTCTCTAACTCACACGACCTCGAGGATCTTGGCTAAGATGATCGGCAGCGGTCTCGCTCCGCCCTCACTACCGCGGCTAAGAATAGCCGCAGTTCCAACTCTATGCCCGCATAGGGGTAGTTGTCCTTCCACTGAGCAATCTAGTAATTGGAGTGCTCGTGGATGACTCTCATCTGGAAGACTTAAGAGTTTTACTTGGCCGATAAAATATATCAGCCGAGTAACCTTCCCAAGTCTTCTAGTCCCTCTCCCCAACCTCTACACACACTGCTCAAGGGGAAGAGGAGCGTGTATAGAAGTTCCCTGCCCCGGCCGGGATACACCATCACACAAATAGCTCGTAAAATATCTACTGACATTCGTAAATTATTGTGAGACCAATTTAAACCAAACTTTGTTATCTGTTAACACTACCTAAGTACGGTCTATAAATATAAAAATAAAATTGTATTGGCTTACAATAATTTCCACTCATCAAGTTAGGTATTCATTCTATCGAGTCTCTTTAAATGCCCCACAGTCACCACGTTAAACCGTTAACGTATACCTACCTACCTCTGCGAATTAATGTAGGATTTAATCCATTTTCACTTATCTTGTCAAACACTATTCACGATCGGTGCATAAAATAGTTAAAATCACGTTATCGCCTTGCAATAATTCAATTTTCTATCTGTTTATTAATTTAAATATACAACAATTTAAATATTAAACCATAAACACCAATTAATTTGATACATTAGAGTAAAGAACCTCAACATAATAAAATACCATCTGTTATTATCGTGCAATCACTAACTAAATCGGTGCATTCGAAAACCATTAGGTATCGCTTTAGAGTTATTATTAATTAATCAACCTATTTTTGTAATTCTCGTATCCACGTATTTATCCACAAGAGTTGTAATAAATACTATTTCGTTGTACATTATGATCAGAAGTCAGCAACCTTTTAGACTACAAGCCCTACAAGCCAAGCAAGGTGAAGATAGGGGTTTGCAACTCTCGATCATTTCTCCTTGTTACATGATTTTTGTACGGCATTGCGGAATAATGAATTAGAAGAGGTATTGAAACTGTATGGGACCAATGCCATATACAATCGAATGACAAAGCCGTTGGTACACAGCGCCCAATAATGGCGTATTAAGGATTTCCAGGAGCTATGGGCTCAGCTGACTTCAATACTACCGATGTAGTGGCGTTAGTAGTAAGTCCACACGAGAAAAATTTCGACTGACTCCTGTTTTCAATGTATATCGGCGTGACTATGAAAACTTATTTCCAAAACGTCACGTCTCTCAGACGTAAGGCTTTTTGAATCCAGGAAATTATCGCGTGCAACCTGTAGATTGTCTTGAAAGAGGAGGGCACTGTTGTCGGCGAAGAGGGCAATCTCTACTCCTAGATAACGAAGAGCATCGTTCGTAAGAAGTGAAAAAAGGATACACAGGCCCTATCGCAAAATCCTGAAGGATTTTGCCGTGGATAGGGCGAGGGGACGACACATGGAATGGATGGAATTCGCTCACAACATCCCTTGGAAAGGGTAGGGAACCGCGAAAACTTATAGGACGGTTACTAGACGGTTCGGAGGGCTTTTTAACCGGTTTGTGAATGCCAATGACGTGGTAAAACTCCCAGGCATCGGGAAGCAGAGTTATAAATATTCGCATTAAAATGCTAACCAAATGAGAAATGAGAGCAGGCGAAAAGTGTTTAAATACCAATACTGTCGGGACTGGGGCTTTACGCAGGCGGAGAACCTTTAAAAACCTTTTTAGCAAAATAATTACAAGATAACTCTTACCCACTCCGTGTCACTTGGGACTATAAGTCAGAGAAGACAAAATGTAAGTCCAGCGACCATTCAAAATAAGAAAGATATGAGAATTACTGCGAAAAGAAAACCTCGTATTAACTCAACTTCTGAGGCCGTGACCGGCTCGAGAGCCACCCATAGTTTACATATTATGCGAGATCAACACTATTTTTTAACCCCCGACCAAAAAAAGGGGTGTTATAAGTTTGACGTCGATGTCTATCTGTCTGTCTGTGTGTGTGTCTGTCTGTGGCACCATAGAGCTCAAACGGATGGGCCGATTTCGATGCGGTTTTTTTTATTTGAAAGTAAATATCCGTGCGGGTGTTCTTAGCTATGTTTGGTTAATATCGATTCAAAATGGCCGCGTCCACAAAATGGCGGACAAAATATTTCTTCAGAACCTACCTCAATTTGGGTATCAAATGAAAGGGCTTGACTAGCAGAGTATAAATATATATATACGCTATAACAAATTTCACAAATTTCAAATCCAAGATGGCCGCCACCAAAAAATGGCGAATTATGTTATTTTTTTCACTACTACCGCAATATGGGTATCAAGCAAAAGGGCTTGACTAGTAGAATACTTTGTACTATGACAAATTTCAAATCCAAGATGGCCGCTACCACAAAATGGCGAATTACATTTCTTTTTTCACAACTTCCTTAGTATGGATATCAAATGAAAGGGCTTGACTAGTAGAATGTTGTACAGATAACAAATCAAAGGTAGTCGGGGATTAATCAAATTTTTTAATTTTGTTTTTGTGAAAAAAATAAACTGCGTTTGCATTACGTAGTTTAACAGCAAATCATAAATTTTTTTGCTACGAAATTCCTTACGGGAGGGTTGGAGGAGATAGGGATTTTGCTGTGTGAACGAACTGAAAACAGAAAAATTATGAGACTAAAACAGTAAGAATAATATATAAGTGACGCGTAAAAACTACCTGTAACCGGTGTATCCAACTTCATTTTTCAGATGATCGTGCTATTAATTTAATAGTAAATAGGAGTTTTTTTTTAAATTTTTTGTGTGTCGTTTCTATGTAATTATTTTGAAAATTGTGTTGTTTCTATTTTATCCTACCTAGGAACGAAATTCTTTCGGATGTCATGGTCGGACACAACCTGGTGTCCCATGCGACACCACAACTCTTTAATATTTAATCCCCTACCAAAAAGAGTGTTGTTATAAATTTGACGTCGACCGACCGATGGACCGATTTCGTTGCAGTGTTTTTTATTTGAAAGCCAGTTTTTGCGGCGGTTCTTAGATACTCTTTGGTTAAAATGCTTTCAAAATGGCCGCCTCTACAAAATGGCAGATATAATATTTTTTAATACGACAAACTCGCTCAATATGCTTTTCATATGAAAGGGCTTGGCTAGTAGAATACTAGGGGAAGTCAGCTCAAAGCGGCCATAGGAGGCAAAGTGGCCATGGTCTATAACTCGGTTATCTTGAATTTTAGCGTGACTTTGCCATTTGGGGCGCATTGACGATCCCCTGCCCCTCACCGGGTCGCCGCGCTCCCGTATTCGCAGCATGCGCAGAGCCATGGTGTGACAAGTATGATTTTTATCCGTGCGACTAAAAAAATGGCTGGTAAATATTTGCTGATTTGGCCCAATCTTATAATATTTTAGTGTTTGTGGTTCAATTGTATAATTAATTGTTTCATTGCAAACGGGCGTGTAGCTTTGCTTTCTTTTCAAAATAGAGAAATGGTGGGTGCAATTTACGTTGAAAACAAAATGCCTGAAAAGGCAAAGCGGTCCGGGCAAAGTGGCCACTGTCCGCTTTGCCATACCTGCAATATCTAAGCATTTGATTTGATCAATTGATATCATAAGTGATGATATTACCTACGTAATCACAAACTGAAACCCCAAACTGTGGATTATGGACGAGCAACACTATTGATTAGGTATTAAAAAAACTCACAAATTGTTGTTTTAATCGACAACAAACCTTCGTCACCTGGTCTTGTTTATTCTGAAGAAGTACTCCTAAATCCGACTATTGATTTATACAAAACGCAAAATTTGTTGATTGTTAAGTAAAGTAGACGCCGAAATGAATGTTTTTAATGTGGTTGATTATTATTTTAGTTTTTAGTCAATGCTGTGAAATGAGATTATTATTATTAAAGTATCTAATCCTTAAAATACCTACTTCAACTCAAGTACATGGACTCAGTCCAAAGGGAATGTACTCAGTCTCGTATATCGTCATGTTTTATTGTCAAAAAGTCAAAGAATGTCCTGTTAATTAAGTCAAAAATAGTGCTGGCCACTTTGCCCATTCCTTGTGGCCGCTTTAGGCGACCACTTGGGCAAAGCGGATTTAGGACAACTTTTTCAAATTTTAAAAAAACATTTTGTTAAAACGCACATTTGCAGATTCGGCTTACATGTTGTGAAAATATAATTAACTCTCTATCTATTCATCAAAAAGTCTTTGAGAATATCGTTCGTTTTGTCATCTATTATTAAAGTCAAAGTTAAGGTGTCCGCTTTGAGCTGACCTCCCCTACTATTCACCATAATAAATTTCAAATCCAAGGTGGCCGCTACCACAAAAAGTGCGAATTTCATTTTTTTAACAACTTCTTTTATATGGGTATGCAATAAAAGGCTTGAGTAGTAGAATACTATAACAAATTTCAAATCCAAGGTAGTCGGGGGTAAATCAATTTTTTTCATAATCATAATACATTTTGACTTTGTTATAGTTAGTTATTTAGTTGTATGTTGTATAGATAGCTGTATTATACTTGTAATAGAATACTTGTAATTTGTGAAATATATTATTGACTTTATATTTTTTCCAGGAAAATATATTTATATTTAGTTAACTGTTGTGGACCGCATGAATATAAGCTGCGGGTTGCCGACACCTGCAATACGCTATTTCTCTGTACCCAAAGGCACCAAGTGTTTTAAGTATAAGCCATATTCTTGAGATAATTCGGTTGAAACAAGCCACGAAATATTTTTTAGTTCTTGGAATTCACGCCTCGTTACCAGTTCTTTACAAAGTTGAGTTTGATTAATGTTGTTTATGTTCCTATTTCATTGAATTTAATGAGCAGGTTGTAATTTCAAATCATGTAACTTTTAGCTAAACTATAGTGCCACTTGAAAATGTTATTATGTATTTAGATAATCAGTCAGAACGTCATATCGCCACTTACACTAACGAGATCTAAACTTAAACTTTGTAACAGAACATTTTAAATGAAAATTAAATTTGAACAGTTTATGTTATGCTAATTACACGTCTTAAATAATAGCTGAATAGTCAAGTCAAAATTAATTAAACTAAATAATGAATACAACAACAAGCAATTATAACAATAAACATTCTGACATTAGTTTCCTCCAGCCGTCGACACACACACACAAAGACACACTGACGAAATCTAAATCTAAAGATGTATACCGTTAAAAATTTCCCAGTTTTGCGTCGGAAGCGAATCGACACTATCGCGTTTATGTGAATGGCGAAGGCATATAGATAGCAATTGGTAATTTATACGTAAATTAACCTTTGCAACGGGCCTTGTTTTTGTACTATCATCAGGAACTAAATCAAATAGTATCGAATTTTGTAAGCGCATACTTAACAATAATTCGGCTTGTGTGTAGCGAAACGGACTTTTCTGAAACAGAAGATAACGAAGATGATAAAATTCTAAACAAATTGTCAATTTTTTACCGCGTGTTATCAATTCATCGTAGATTTTTATTCAGATTCACATCAATCTCGAAACGACCGAGCCACATCGTCAGTATCGAATATAAAGCTGCCTAAAATTAATTTACTCAAGTTTTCGGGTAACGTCTTTCGGCTAATGTCTTCGGAATGGCCTACTTCGATCTTTTTAACGCTTTAATTCACAATTCAGACATCCTCATGGATACTGAGAAACTTAATTACCTGATCTCTTCCCCTTAGTGACTGATGAGCTTTTGTTAATTGTAAAGACACACGAATATTATCGAGATGCGTACGATTATTTTGTCGCGCGTTTTAGAGTACGCTTTCATTGGCTTTTACGTGTTAGCGAGACATACTGAGCATTGACTTCGAAATATTTAATCTGCAAGTTTATTAATTAGCTCATAAAGCTGATTTTTAACCCCCGGCCAGAAAAGGGGTGTTATAAATATGACGTCGATGTCTGTCTGTCTGTCTCTGTGTGTGTGTCTTTCTGTGGAGTAGAGCTCAAACGGATGGGCCGATTTCAAAGCGGTGTTTTTGGAGGTTCATTTCCGTGCGGATGTTATTAGCTATGTTTGGTTAATATCGATTCAAAATGGCCGCTACCACAAAATGGCGATATACATTTCTTTTATCACAACTAAATATGGGTATCAAATGAAAGGACTTGACATGTAGAATGTTCTACAGATTATAAATCCTAGGTAGTCGGTAAATCAAAAATTTTTATTTTGTACTTGTTAATATTCTATAGCTGCAATAAATGAAAAGGTAACATTATACCTATTAGATTTTTTTTCTTATTATCTAAGTTTTGCAATTCAATAGGTCTCTATGACGCTCGAATAACTCCCCGTTTAGCATCGTGGGTTGCGCTACCACTAGCGCGGGCTTCTCACTGTCGACCATCATATCATTACGGAGAAAGGTTTTAGTTGGTAGGTCCACCACTTTTAGTGGTTTCGAATCCAAAATGCCCGCTGTTTCTTTCCTGGTGGACAGTACTACGTAAAGCCATTTTCCCTACATGAAAAAGAGGCATCACCTAACAACTTCAATAAAAAAAAAATCACACGTTGGAGTAGCAAAGGAACGCAAGCAATAACAAATTTTCGCCTTCGTATCTTCGTAAAGAAAGTGGCACGAAGTTCACCGGGTCATACCGGGTACTAAGTATTATAGAAATTAAATATTCTATAATGATGGGATTTGTATGCAATCATATAATACATAAATAGATAATATTAATTATGAAGACTAACATGGTAATTACACATTTTAAATGAATGCACGAGGAACTCACGTATGTTATAGTCAGTTTAGTCCGACTAAGCTTCGGCTGCGTCCGGCGGCCTTTTCCAAGAAAAGCACGAGCACGTTTCCGTTAATCGTTTTGGCACTGCGGGCAGTGCCGTGGCACGCAATCTCAGCGGCTGTTCCGGGTGTGCAGGTGAGAGGGTGCGGTAGGGCTGAGCAGGTGTATACTCGAACTCTTCATCACTGGTGAGCTTCGAGAGTGTCGAGCACACTGAGCTCACTGTGTCCTCACTACTATAACGAACACACTGCTGAGCCTCATGGAGGTTGGGTATTATGACTTTATGGAGAAACAAAGTTTCCAAGCTGGCGGCACATGCCATCCACCATCTCTGTTAAACATTTGACGTTTTCTAATTTCTATAGCTTCTCTGACTTTACGGAGTATTAAAAAAACTTCTTCAGTGCCAGGACCTCTGCGTTATCGAATCGAATGAAGTGTTGAGCGTCCGAATAGAGAGCATGCTCCGCCACAGCAGAGCAGTTGCCGTCTAATTTTCTCATCGCGTGTACGTGTTTCGTTAGCCTTGTGGACACATTTCTACGTATTTCACCTAAGAGTACATAGCTTCTACCGCAATCACAGAAAATTCTGTACACCCCAGGTACTCTTAAAGGGTATTTGTCCTTTGGAGAGCGAATCACTTGCCTTAGCTGCCTGAGTGGACGAAAAATTGTCTTGATGCAATATCTTGGGCGGAACATATGTCCAATGCTATTCATCTATCCTTTAATATATGCAAGTAATTGCCCTCTCCACCAAAACTGGACGTGTCCTCGATGATGCATTCGCCACCCGCTAACCTTGTTTTCAGTTATATCCGTTGAGATTGACCACGCCTTTCAAATGATCCAACTCAGTGTCTAGGTATTCTCGACCACATATTCTCAACTCGCAGTGCCAAACGAGAACGCGCGCGCAGTCTCCTTTAAAAAACTGCCGGACGCGGCTGAAACTTAAGTCGGACTGAACTGACTATATCATACGTAGATTATCTGTCTATTCATTTAAAATACCTAAATAATTGAAATTAAATAAAAAATAAGTAAATGCTACGTTGTCCTTTTAATATAGAACATACTAAAGGACGCTCAACCACTGATGCGGGTGTTAAGCTCACCAAATATATAACGAGTGCATGGGAAGATCGGCACGACGTTATTGGTGTGTTTTGCGATTTATCTAAGGCATTTGATTGCGTTCATCACGACATACTTTTAAAGAAATTGGAATTCTATGGGATTTCAAAACTAGCTTTGGACCTTATCACGTTATATCTTAAAGACCGGGTGCAGATTGTTGAAGTTGACGGAAATAAATCAAAAGGATCTCCCATGACAATGGGTGTACCGCAAGGTTCAATCCTTGGACCGTTTCTGTTTTTGGTTTACGTAAATGATTTACCCTTCATGTTAAAAAGACAAGCAAACACAGAAATAATTATGTTTGCCGATGACACGTCTCTGCTGTTTAAAGTTAAGCGAGGAATAGATGATTGCAATGAAATTAACAGAATATTGGACATTGCTTGCAGATGGTTTGACGCAAATAATTTGGCACTGAATCCAAACAAAACAAAATGCATAAAATTTACATTATCTAATGTACCAAGCCCTAAACTTAATATAAATTTAATTAATAAGACTATAGAACCAGTGCAGTCTACAGTTTTTTTGGTGTTACTATAGATGCGAAACTCCAATCGAGTCCACATATTGAACAGCTCGCAAATAAGCTAAGCTCAGCTGCCCATGCCATTCGACAGATTAGGAAAATCTCAGATGTCACCACCGCTAGATTAGTTTATTATGGGTATTTTCATAGCATCATGTCCTATGGAATTCTATTATGGGGGTCGGCAGCGGACAGAAATTCAGTTTTCATATTACAAAAACGAGCAATCCGCGCAATGTACAAATTACCCGCTAGAGAATCTTTGAGATGGTTTTAAAAAATATAAATATTTTAACAGCCCCTGCCCTGTATATTTATGAATGGATAATGTATGCCAGAAAGAATAGGGAAAGCATTGGTAAAGTGTCTGATAAAAACCCTAAGGCACACTACAAAGACAAATTGGTAATTCCCAAGTGTAGACTACAAAAACATGTAATTCTTTTATAGGAAACAGTGTTCGCTTCTATAATGTCATACCAGATCAGTTGGCAGGTCTCAATGAAAAAGGTTCAAAAAAGTTGTAAAGACCTATTTAATGGATAAAGCCTATTATAATGTTGATGATTTTATTAAGGACAAAAATGTATGGCAAAAAATGTGTCACAAATGTAACTACCAAATTATTAAGAGTATTTTAACATCGTAATTTAAAATTTTTGTTTACAATTTTTTTTGCTATTTTACAAAGCTTTTGACAAAGGATTTAGCTAATTTACTGAATCCGTTGGACAAGGCCTCTTTACAGCCGCTTACTGTTAAATATTGTCACTTGTTTATGTATTTAAACTGTTTTATTATTATTTTGTAATTGACGTTACCAAGTTTTCTTTGTAAAATAATGGTTCGAATAAATAAATTGAATTGAATTGAACTGTTTATCTACACTAATCTATACTAATATTATAAAGCTGAAGAGTTTGTTTGTTTGTTTGAACGCTAGGATCTCGGGAAGTACTGGTCCGAATTGAATGATTCTTTTTTTTATTAGAGAGTCCATTTATCGAGGAAGGCTATAGGCTATAGTACATAACGCTACAATCAATAGAAGCGGAGCATGAATCAAGAATGTAACAAAAACGGGGGAAAGAAAGATTCCACAACATGACAGCATTTGTGTCTAAGATTGCGTCAACTTCAACTTCAACTTTTTCTTTTGGCTTCCATTCGGTAATGTCACCGTAATTTCGTCAATGTCCAAGATTGCATCATTGAATATAAACCTTTGCTAATCAAATTTGTTTCTAAATCTGAGTTGGTACGACCAATTTCCGACAGGCGGCGTAGCAGGTAGCTGAAGAGGTTTTTTGTTTGAAAGCGATATTATCAGGAATGACTGAACCGATTTCAGTCATTCTTTCACCGTTGGATATGTACGGGATCCCGATGAGTGCTATATAATATACCAAAGGGCGAAGCCGGGGCGGACATCTAGTCAAATTGTAAGTTACAAAACCTCTACTACAAGTTTGAAAATTACCTCAAAATGTTAACAAGTTAGTATTAAAAATAACGTGGTTGTTACACATATTTAATTGGATAACGGGACACTCACGCAACGTTTCAAGGAGAGAGCACGCGCGCCGTGGCTGCCCGTTTAGCAAAAAGGCAGCCGGACGCGGCCGAAACTCGAGTCGAATTGACCGACCGTTGATAGGTATTTACGTGAGTGCCCCGTTATCCAATTAAATATGGTTAACAACTTACTTATGAAATTTTCAAGTCATGTTAAGAAACTTAAAACTATTGACGATTGAAGTAAATAATGAAGAACAGTTTTGCAGCATCAGCATAGCATCGGCCAAATAAAATTTCTAAGTTATCTAGATGGTCCTCCGCGCACCTCAGTGGAAGGACAAGGGTCAGAATGTAGCCTCGGAGGCGGAACCGCGGCCATCCCTACACGCTGTTGTGTGGGCGGAGCTCTCGCTGTTGACCATTTTAGCCAAGATGCACGAAAGTGGGAGGTCATGTGAGGTGAAAAAGCGAGAGAAGGAAACAACTCATTCACCCACTGGGGCGGCAGAAAACACGGGGGCGAGCACTCTGTCTCACATCCCGTCTCCACTGGAGGGCTCGATAGTCGAATGTTTAAGACAGCTTGTATCTAATGTCTAAGCTCAACCAAACTTAGGCATGATTGTATTGGTACATACAGGATAAGGCACCCGTCCGACAGCCCGAAGATGTTCTAGTTCCCAAGCATGTAGTTCAATGTCGTGGTGAGTAAGGCGTGGCTGCCTGCAGTGTGGATGTTGTACCGGCAGGAACCGGTGGATTATGGGCGTCAATAGATCGCGATGAACCTAGAGAACAAACGTTACATTAAAGAAAAAGTAAAATAATAGCACATTACTCATGGTAGCGAATCATTTCAGAAATTTGGACCTGAAGTCAAACTAGATATTATTAAAAGTGTTAGTAATTTAACGATCTGCTTAACGTTTGTTGTCTATTTTGATGTTAGAATTTCTGAGTCGTTAAACATTTGTTGCACTATTTAAAACATGCAGGTTCAGTAAAATCTGAACTATGAATCTCAATAACCAATGACGAAGACGCACCTTGAAATACAATTTGCTCGTATAATAAGTCTCAAGTAACACAGATAGAACAAGATTTCTTATTTAAAACTCAAGAATACAACGCTAGAGACAACCCTAACATAAACATAATGATATAAAATAAACAGCATACCATGGCCGGATCATTTGGCTGCGTGAAGTATGAAACGGTGACTCCAACGATGATACACACGATCATCCCCACCAGCGTGTAATATAAGTAGCTGAGCCGGTACAAGAAGAACGTGCCTGACCTGTATCAGTAATGATCCGTCACTAAAAATAGCACACAATTTACCACTTTAGACAAATGAATAAACACGCGGTGAAGGGAAAGTAGCACAAGTGGTACGAATAAGTAACTACAGATTTGTAAGAACACGTCAAAATGTTGAAAGATATTGAGTTAAGTTTTTTATATTCGATGGTATTTTTATATTCGAGAAGGACTGTGCACATGACTGCTACTGAAAATGACTTATTGATTTTGATATGGACTATGAATATCCTGCTTGCCAAAGCTCTCAAAAATTTAAATATCATCTTACGCAAATTAAATAAGAATAAGAATAATAAAAACAAACATGCTATGGCAGCTGGGAAAAAAATCTTGAAATGAAATTAGTCTGCGAATTTAATAAAAGCGAAAAGTCAAATAAAAATAAAAAGCGAAATTATACAAATATTTTTTTTTCTTGAATTACGCTATTTATTAAAAAAATCGCATCAAAATATGTTTGGTAGTTTTAAAGACAGTTAGTTGTCCGTTTGTGCATATTTATGCACAAACAGACAACGGGAAGTGACTTTGTTCTACAGATATTGATGCGGTTTTTAGCAGATAGAGTAGAGGACGGTTTATATGTTTAACACATGCATAAAATAGTAGCAAACCATTGATAATTTTAAAGGTTTCTAATGTGATGTTTCTATTCTCTATTTCTATGATCCTAATTTCAACATTTTGGTTTTGAAAAAAAAACCGGCTAATTTGATAGCCTCAACCTGTTGAACTCAATTAATAAGATGACACAAAATCTAAACAAAAATGGTTAAAATATGTAACTTCTTTTGAGATTTAGCATATTTGCGCCGTTTTAGAAGGTTAGGTGAACTAGCCGCTGCAGCAAACCTGCTATGTGTCTCTGAAAGATGTGATGGATCAAGAGTATCACCACTAATTATTGCACCCCATATTAGGGGCTGACGAAACTTCCATCCCACATCAGTCAGCCATTATTATCTGTGCTTAATATCCTGTGCTGGTCTAGTAGGGAGAACGGTAACTGCCTATCCGTAAAAACGTCGTGATGAAACTGTTATGTATTTATCTCCACACCTTCATCCACCAACCCGCATTAGGCCAGATGTAGCTTATAGCCTCGAGTCCCAGCATTGGGAACATTTAGAAGGCTGCTTATGCAACTTTAATTCCTCAACAGTCAGTTATTATTATCTGTTGCTTAATAGACGATGCCTGAGTTGGATTATGATTCTAATTTTATTTGGAAAATTTACCTATCGAACTCTACAGTGGTTGTGTGTGCAGGGGTGATAGGCAGCGTAAAGTTCGCATCGCAGCCATCCACAGATACAGGTTTTGGTACTATAATGATCTCTCCACGTATCATAGCTGCCTGAGTTCCTAGTGAAATCCACCCGACCAACATCGTAGAGGTCAATCCACCTACCAGAGCACCCTGCAAAAAAATAGTTTTAATTGTAAAAAGTAGATTAGAATCGGGTTTTTCAAGTTTAACAAGCTCAATTCTAGACTGCATCGTTGCTTAGCGAAGCGTTGAAGTGTAAGCAGTCAAGTGCAAATCTCTTATTGTTAATAATAGGGATTTCAGGGAGATCTGTACCTAATCTAATACAAGTGCATAATATGTTGGCACGTTTCGCGATCGTAATTTTATGAAACGTATTTTAATTACGGCATATATGCAGTGGTTTTATAGTAAAGCGACTTCTCGATATTTCAATCATGTGAACATGGTGCTTCATGCATTATGTTCACTCAATTTTTTTTCATCTTATAACCACGTATAAGTAAAATAATAAAAATAGTAACTTTAAATAATAAATAATAATAACTTTCTGTAAATAATAAAAATAATAGTGTAATTAATAACTTTGACAGCCCAAAACAATAACTTATAATGTTCTAGAAATCTGATTTCTTATACATGAGTTTTTAATCAGTATTTATAGCGTCCATTACCTCACAAGAAAGGGGAAAAGAAGTTTTCTTAGGCAATGTTAACATGAATTAATTACGTTTAAAATACAAAAGTGTATTGTAGCATATTCTCATTTTCAAAAAAAAAAAAAAAATTTAAGTAGAATAACTAACTGGTAATAATAACAATTGTTGGTCTCACCGTAGCATTAACCCAAGGTAGGAACAATCCCATAGAAAATAGACCGAGGAGACTCCCAGCTGTGATTCCAGCCAAACTTTTCCCTGCTTGGATCATTGCGCCCATGCGTTCTACTAAGAACACCAGAGCTACGCATGCAGCGCCTGTAAAAAAATCATTACGTAAACCATCCTACTAATATCATAAATGACAAATGTTTGGACGTTTAGATATTTGTCACTCAATCACGTTGGAGCATCACGGATCAGGTTTAATATATTTTTATTTAGCAACTCCCCCCGGCCTGAGTGGTGCGTGATGTATGTCATTTGTGTTCTTTTTTTTCGGATACCTCAGATTAGGAGAAATATATAATAAAAATACATATATTCCTTAGTAAGAAATATATTTTCCTCGGCGTAATTCAACTCAAAATCTATCGGGTTTCGATAGATGCAATTCAACTCCAGCCTAGTCTTTGTTACCAGGCGCGGGTGGTGATGCCTAATTTCGAAGAGACTTTCCCTGTCGATGTAAAGCAATTGATTCACGTCTTCGATGAAGACAATTTTGCCAACACCAGATAGCCGTAAAACCATCACAATAGCACCGAAATGGTGCATGAAGGCTTCATCCCACCATTGTGCGACTGAAAGTCTCATTTTCGAAACCGTCTTTTCTTTGATGGTGCGATAACCATTTTCATAGATTTCTCGCTGCCCTAGTTGTTGTGGTAATAATGGCGTCATTGTCCAAATCGAAGTGTGTAATCAGCCATGTTGTCTTTCCACATCCTGGAACTCCGTTGGCTCATTCATTGTATTCTCGGTTTCTCCAAGTTTTCTCAACCCGCTTTGACCTTTGAGTTTCCTTCGATGATATTGGCTATTTCTAGGATTATGTGGTCCAACATAAATTTGGTGCATCGGGCGGTAATTACAATTGCGTCATTTGGTGGTGTCCCATAAACGGATCTTCCCGCGGGCTCTGTCTCACACAAACCACAAAGCCATTTTCTTCACTGTAGCTGCCACATACTCTCATTGTTTTCTTGATGACCCGGGAAGCGACATTATTTTAAATGGCAGCCTAGACCTCTTTTATTTTTCCTCTAAAAGGCTTTCACTTCCTAACCTATAGCACTGCATGATGTTTTCGCAAATCTTGAGGTTGACTTGTCTTATCGTTCTCGGCGTGGCTAGGAATTCGATGTAGGCATTTCATGCGTGGCTCTGCGGCTCCGAAGCCGTGACATAGCGCAGCTATTCAACCTGTCCCATGTCTACTCTCGTTGAGCCTATTTGCATCTGTGAAGTTATTTTGGGGTATTTGACGTTAAAAGGAGTGATGAATGGGATGAGATTCGGAGTATTGCTGCAGCATTGAAAGTAGTCTTGAAGGTCGTGATGGTGTCGTGGCTGACGCTTTGAATAGCTGCAGCATTTTCCGCGACTGCCCTCTGCTGTATTCTTTCGGAACCGGTTTCAATGGTCGGACGAAACAGGATGTCCCCAGCTATCAGTTGCATTTGTTTGGTTGTGCAAAGGGGCTCTGAAGAAGCTCAAATTTTCTCTCCTATCTTCAGATATTCAGAGGCCTCAGTACAACCCAGCTTGTCTGAGACTTTTGCTTTGCATGTGTGAGCAGCGCACTTGGCTTGTATGAAAAGCGTCCGACCTTCCGAGTACTCTATAAGTGCAAATGTTTTGTTTTTAATCACACTAACCGAAATCAGTGGCCGTCTAACTCACTGACTGGCATAGCATCGTAGGTTTTCAGCTCCATTGTTCACTACATTTTTGCAGTACTCCCCCATTAAGCAGGCAAGACAATCTAATAGAAAAGCGATTTCAGGTATGGCTTTATCGCCAAAGTTGTATATGATGACGAGTTGTTCACTACTCATTCGCTTGGCACAAATGTTTTTGTGTTTTGCTTAAATTTGGATCTTAGATATATCTAGTTTTAAATAAAACGTATGCAAATAAAAACGATTCTTAACAGACATCCAAAATCGAAGCGGTTAATAAGTTCACCGATTCGTCAAAGACGCCTAAATCGATTTAGTAATTATTTAAAGATTTTAATAATTACTAAACTACTTTATAAAGATTTATTTTAAGATTACCTACTTAGGTTTTTAATTTTTTTATTATTTATAATGGGTGCTTATGCTTGTTCTCACAATAAACCCACCAATAACCACGACGATGATTTTCATTATAAAACTTGCATTCCTTTCAGAAATTGGCTTGTTGTATGCGGGGCGGATGAGATCCTCGAATATGACGCCGCACATGGAGTTCAAACCAGTTGACATAGAACTGAAAAAAAAAAACAAAAGTAGTTTAAGTTTTGAAGCTTAAGACTTATTTTTTAGGCTTACAAATGTAATAACTATCTTTTGTCCGCCGCTTCGCTCGCATTTTGTAAATCGTTGGCGTAAGGCTTACCTAAACGTTTATATGAAATTTGCATTTCAACCCCTATTTGTCAATGAACAAAAAGTGTTATACAAACCTGTTTCCCCTATTTCAACCCTTTGGGGACGGAATTTTATTCTATTCTTCCTTAGTAGATGCCCATTTCATAGGTGTAAAACATGTGCGAAATTTTGAGTTTCTAGCCCTAAGACTTTCTTTAATTTGTCCCATTATAATGACTGGGCTGTCGGCTAATCCTTAACATGTGGTGGGTCAGGTGTTTCTTATCCTACTTATTGCATAGTCTATTTTAATACTCGTAATAATGATATTTTTCTTGTATTTGTTGGATATAAGTTATGTTGGCAGCTCACTTCAAAAATATTTTATTTACACTACATTGTATCTCAATGTCTATTTGGTTGGTATAAATATGTATATTATTTTATAATATTTATGTAACCCAAATTTAAGTTCTATTTATTTCGATTTATAACAATTTAACTGTGGGCCTCATAACGAAGCTCAAAGTCACACAGCGAGCTATGGAGAGGGCTATGCTCGGAGTCTTAGCGCGACAGAATCCGTAATGAGGATATTCGCAAAAGAACGAAAGGGGCCGACATAGCTCAAAGAGTAAGCAAGCTGAAGTGGCAATGGGCAGGCCACATCGCTCGCAGAACTAACAACCGATGGGGAAGAAAGGTTCTCGAGTGGCGACCACGAACCGGAAGACGCAGTGTTGGACGGCCTCCCACTAGATGGACAGATGACCTCATAAAGGTCGCTGGAAACCGCTGGTTGCAGGTTGCGCAGGACCGTTCGTTGTGAAAATCTAGGGGGGAGGCCTATGTTTAGCAGTGGACGTTTTGCGGCTGATGATGATGATAACAACTTTGCATATTTTTCACTAAACTCTATAAACCTGATATTTAGGTATTTAGGATTTATATCCATATTTGGGATTAGGATAGCAAGACACCCTGCTCATGATTTATTGGTCGCTGGTAGATGCTCGCACACAGTCCGTCGAACCCCGGGGTTTTTAGGATTAAAGCTTTCCACTGCTATTAAGTTCTGCTATTGGAAATAGAGGGTCATGGTTTTCAGCATTTTCCTGCAAATGTGTGTGATCAGTTGCAATCCTATTCTGTCTGTGTTCCACACTATGGTCCTAGATCTAGTCTTTGGGACAGAATGTGTCTACCAATAGTTTTGCGGACTCTATATGGGACAGAGTCCGTCCTTCGTTAGTGAGAGCTAGGTCTTCATGTTGTCGAGTTCTTCCTAAGTCCTTCCTAATCTTGTTTAATACAGAACTCCCTCCAGCTCTGGACCTGAACTTCCTTTAATTTCTGATCGTAATTGTTTTTTGTTTGCAGGTGCTCCTCGACGAGTCTGGCTCTACGTATATCCATACGTACGCCGCATACCAAACCCTGCGTTTCCTGGTGGCAACTTCCTGTTTCATTACTACGAACTCCTTGGACCACCATAGTAAGTCTTTGAAAGTTTTTGATTTTAATTTGGAAATACTGGTAGTTGTCACATGCTTTTGTTACTGTATTTGTATATATAATATTTATTTTCTAATTGCGTACTTTCGCTAATGTTTTTTTAGCAAGTTCACAGACTCCAGTCCGTGACCTTTGTCATTTGAGAGTTTGATGTTTCTAAGCCTCCTCCTCCCGGCCCAGAGCCTCCACTGCTTTAGATAATGTTATTAACCACAGTTTGCTTTTTGCAATTATATTGTAATTTCTTGTCGTACTTTTAACATTTATTCCTTTTAAGTAGATTAAATTTTATTTTAAAGAGAATAGTAATGTGATCTGACGTTGTTATTTCTTCGTCAATGTATCACTCTTCTACCAGGTGCAGTATGCCCGATGTGTAGGCCGTCACGCCCGCGAAACTGCTATATAGCATTGACACACCCCGCTATTAAAAATATCAAAAACCATTTCCACCCAAAGGTTGCCTGGAAGAAATCACTCTCAGCGATAAGGCTGCCTGTTGTATCACTAGCTGTTATTGTTTTTCTTTGTCTTAAATCTGAACAATAAAGAGTATCTATCTATATAGCACACCATCTTGGACTGTAAAAAGGTAGGAGCGAAGCCGTCGTTGAACACTTGCATGTTTAAATCTACCAAAACCCCTACCATAATCTCACCTCTGTCGTCAGTGGTCACGGTTCCCAAACACACAATCTTTGCATTCGCGTCACCACCGATGATTATGTCCACGCGGTGTTTGGTCTTCAACCAGATACATCAGATCAGATTTATATGCCCTGTCCAGCCAGGTGTTTTGCCTATCCTGTCTTTGATTCCTCTTTTTTCTTCATCCGTTCTACACCCCACTATTATGTTCCTGTCTTTTTTTTTAACCCGACCAAAAAAAGGGGTGTTATAAGTTTGACGTCGATGTCTGTCTGTCTGTCTGTGTGTGTGTCTGTCTGTGGCACCGTAGAGCTCAAACGGATGGGCCGATTTGGATGCGGTTTTTTTATTTGAAAGTTAATATCCGTGCGGATGTTCTTAGCTATGTTTGATTAACGATTCAAGATGGCCGCCACCACAATATGGCGGACAAAATATTTTTTCACAACCTGCCTTAATATGGGTATCAAATGAAAGGGCTTGACTAGTAGAATACTATACACAATAAAAAAATCTAATTCAAGATGGCCGCCACCACAAAATGGCGAATTATATTCTTTTTTTCACTACTACCTCAATATGGGTATCAAACGAAAGGGCTTGACTAGTAGAATACATTGCATTATGACAAATTTCAAATCCAAGATGGCCTCTTCCACAAAATGGCGGAATACATTTCTTTTACTAAAAAAGCTATTTTTATAATTCCATATGCCAGAAATCTTAGCAAAATAGAATGATCGCTTAATTAAACTTTATAAACATCTTAATATTTATGACTCTATGTTATATGACAAACTTAAAAATGTTGTTCTTGTAAATATAGACGTCTACTCAGACTACCTCAGATTTGTTATCTGTACAACATTTTACTAGTAAAGCCCTTTCATTTGATACACATGTTAAGGGAGTTGTGAAAAAGAAATGAAATGAAATTTGAAATGAAATTTATTCCATATAAAATAGAGTCATAAATATTAAGATGTTTATAAAGTTTAATTAAGCGATCATTCTATTTTGCTCTCTCTGTCAAAAGTATCTGTCTGTATCTGTAAAAAAAATATAATTCGCCAATTTGTGGTGGCGGCCATCTTGGATTTGATTTTTTTATTGTGTATAGTATTCTACAAGTCAAGCCCTTTCATTTGATACCCATATTAAGGTAGGTTGTGAAAAAATATTTTGTCCGCCATATTGTGGTGGCGGCCATCTTGAATCGATATTAACCAAACATAGCTAAGAACATCCGCACGGATATTAACTTTCAAATAAAAAAAACTGCATCCAAATCGGCAAATCCGTTTGAGCTCTACGGTGCCACAGACAGACACACACAGAGACAGACAGACATCGACGTCAAACTTATAAGAGTGACGAGACAAGCAGGACATATGCCTAGTGGTAAGCAACATGCATGCCCCATACAGCACAGTTACACGCAGCTATTGGAACTTGAAGTGTCCAAATCATTACTTAGCACTGCACTGCAGTCGTTACCCGGAGATCTACGATATTGTATCTCTAAACTCTGTAATTTCTCTGTCTTTTGCCTTATTTTGTCTCATCCTTTCTATCTTTACTCCTCCTTCTTTAGCATTACAGGTTCTCTTATCTTGTTCAATACTAGCTAGCTCTTCTGAATCTGTCTCATTTGTTACAATAACCACTACCGAGTAAAGCGCCGTGTGCGATGGTGCACACGGCACGCCGTCACTGAATTGGCATAGGTTTTCTTTATCATTCTCTCCGACGGGCTGTGTAATTTTTCACTATATTCGTTTATTAATTGTGTATGCTTTGTTATGGCTTTTTTCATTCTTTATTATTTTCATGTATGATGCAATTTACATCTGTTAGCTCCTTTTCAATTTTTAGTTTTGTGTCAGGTTTGTGTTTTGTGTCAGGAGACAATGCTAGTGTTTTTTCAGAGATTTAACTTCTTGACGATTTTGTAAAGACGGTCCAAATTCAGCAGAACTGTCGTTTTTATCACAGTTTTTAAATATTACGACATAATAATGTGCTGTTTATCTGTATTTGAAACGATTTGGCTTCCACGGCTTTATCGTCCAACTTTGCGCCTGCTGCTTTCGGAAAACTCTCCGTGAATTCAAGTGACAGTCGCACGTTCGGTCTCTATGTTTCGGAAGCGGGATTTATATTGGGCTGGCTTCCGCCCAGTTCATCACTTCCACTTTCATCTACTCTTCGCCTTTCAGGACTTGGTCTTAATTTGCTTTGCTCTTTTTTTTCAGGTCCTGGCAGCGCCACTGTGAGGGTCGGGGTTTCGGAAGTCTTAAGCGGGGTACGAATCATCGCTAGCTATTTATTCACCGCTACACAATTTAGGTAAGTGGAGTATGAGTGGTTAGTACTGCTTTATTAATTTTATTTATTTGGAAGACAGTGCTAATAAATTAAAAGACGTATAAAAGTATTTAATGTTTTTGTCCTTTGTTCCCGTGCGATAACTAATTGGCTGGCGGATGGCGGAAAGCCCAGTGCGAATTTTGGCTATTGGTCTCGAGTAAAGTGTCAGATGTATGTGTCATAAACGGTTCTTACCAGCCAAAACCCGCCAGTAAATGGGCAGAACCCCTCACGAGCTGGACACAAGAAGGTAAAGTTAGGCTTAATGTAGGTTAATAGGGTTAGGGCTATTTGCCTATTCGTGGCTTATATCATCATCAACATCAGCCCGTGTTCGTCCACTGCTGGACATGGCCTGGCATGGCATGTGCCTCTCCTATAATGGCGTGGCTTATATAAGTTGTGTTATTTATTACTTCATAAACGTCAAAATACATTTACAGAATAAATTATCTAAAAATAGTCACACCATTAACTAATAATAATTGATAGTTTACTACACTTGTTTTAGATTTTTACTATAGTTACAATAAATTTAGTCAAGTCAACGATCTACTTAAAGTCAATATAACATACGTAACAATACTTACTATGAAATATAGATCACGTAAATATCATATAAATATTTTAATTAATAATTTTGGAAAACGCTGTATAACATAACTCGTTGTTTTCGTCGTACTCAATTCCTACGAAGTTTGATGCAACTATACATACATATGTAAGGAATAAAAGTGCCATACAAACTGTCATCCCTTATTTCACATCCTTGAGGGTTGATTTTTAAAAACCGCTGAAAAGCGTTACTCATTATTTTGACCGTACTTATTCATATAAAGTTTCATCGGAAATAGACTCGCAAATTTTGTAGTACTCGTATTTGCTGTTTATTTATTTTATAGGTGTTTCGCTCAAAATGTATAAATATGTGTTATAGTGTATGTGTAACTACTGTGATGAAAATAGGTTTCATTTTGTGTGTTTACATAGTGTATAAGTGTTGTGATAAAACAGTAATGGAGTAAGATCCCAGGGCCGCCAGACGTCACGTATTTTCTCATGAACGAAATGTGGACGATTGAGTAGAGTTAGTACGTACTAAGAACACATGCTTACCCGCTAACTTGCTTAGACGGCCAATTTTGAGATATGGGGTTCAGAAGATACATAAAAACATTACTTACTTAACGCATTTTCTAATAACTGATTTTCACGTATGTTATAGGCAATATCTTTAAAAATAAGGCCCCAATACTCCTAGAAACTTTCCGTCGGCCGTTTTGCTTATCAATTTCTTTAAAACTCCAAAAAATAATGACATTACTTTACTTAAATTCTCATACTACTTCATTTGTATATATGTTTATCAAACAACTATTTTAAAGCATTTTCCAAAAAGACAGATCGATCTAAGGAGCCAATCATCCCCTAAACGCTACGTTCCGTGATGGCTCCGCTAAATGTTAATCGATTTTGATGAATTTTTTTGGCAGATAATATTTCAAAAGAGGGAATATAATTAAGTTTTATCCGAGGTGTGCAAGTGTTTCAAGAAAATCTTCCTTTTTTCCTCGATGATTCCTTCTGCCTCGCTGTCTTATCGGAACAGTGTGCTTAGTTGGTTCCATGAAAGATCGTAGATTGAATCGAATGTCTGAGTGTGATTTTCGGTTTTATGTTTATTTAACACACAAAAAATGCGAGAAACTACGAAAAAATCTCATACAAGCAATAGTAGACGGGTGTAATATAAGATATCTAAAACGAAAACATGTATTTTGATTTTATTTGAATATGAATAATATCTTTAAATACCTACATGTCTCAGAGCTGTTATTAATATCAGCTGTAAATATTGATATATAAAAGCTCAACTTACCTTAATGCTGCACTGAAGACCCCACTCATGAATATACCTGGTAAAGCGGGTATAGATCCCGTAATGGTCATCACAAAATAAGGCAATAGTTGGTCATTTTTCTTTATGGCTCCAGTGGTCAAGGGGTCGCAATCAGCAAACGTCGCGTATATCACTAGGCCAGTGTAACAGCACAAGGAAACAATGATGTAGATACCAGCTGCCATTATACAAATTGTTCTAAAACACACAAGATTCTTAAATCCAATAATAATCTAGATAAAAAATAATAACAACTGTGTTGAGGATGCCACAGTAGATAATAGGAGTCGTGTACTTCAAGCCTAGTGCATATACCTTTTATCTATGTTGTTGCATGATGAACGTATAATATACGTTCATAGTAACTAACTAACTCTGATGAGTCTTTTTTTATCGAGGAACGGGGCAAGCAAACTATATACATGCGTCAAGCCAGCAACACTCTTTCTCATAATAGTACAGTGCCACATCGATAATTGAACATTAAAGTCCAAATCACTGCATGAAACAGCAATTGTCCAGAAAAATGTCCTTCAAACTGGAATACGGTAATGTTGCACTTTGCCGAATAACTGACAAATATAACTGACAAAAGTATGAGTCTACTCTAGACGTCCTTTGCAAAGACCTGACACAACTAAATTTCCTAGATTTATATTCTGGTCGTGCCTTCATTACCTATAGGTACTTACGCAATACGCAGTAACCCAGTTGGATAGCTGATTAGGTTGTAGACCTTACTTAAGAGAACCTTGACTTTGATCATAGCTACATTTTTTTATTTTATTTTTTTAATAAAGAGTGACGAGCCGTGCATGACATGTGCCTGATGCTAAGCAACATACCTGCCACATAACAGCACAGTGATATGCAGCTATTGGTACATGAAGAGTCCAAATCATTACCTAGCACTGCACTGCGCTCGTCACCCAGAGATCTAATATGTTATATCTCTAAGACCTGTAATTTCTCTGGAAACATTGCCCTCAGACCGGAACACAGTAATTTTTAACACTACATAGTTTGCCAAAACATATCTTTGCGCACGGACGGAAAGAGTTTTTTTAAATAAATTGTGATTTTCATCTGTGGTGTTCGTTCTATCATTTAACTAAATTGCTTTGTCCACTTACGCAGTTTTGGATTTCAAGCAATTTCAGGATAGATATCCATTTTGCCTACTATATTATCGTGGTCCGATTGATCGAACTACGCAGTCGAACCACGTGGCCCGGAGGTATTATTTTGGTAATACTTACATTCTAGCCCGCTTCAAAGACGATAAAGCTAAACATCTTTGTACCATAGCTTGATTTACTGAGCAAGAAGCCAACCAGCTGAAGTAATTTCCAAACACTGTTGACCAAAATGTGTGTCGAATAGTAGGGTCAAAGTCCATACTAAAAAAAGAAAAAAAAATGGTTTGTGAGTTCAAATGTAGACCATAAAAGTTTTGCGTAAGTATGCTTATTCCTACAAATTACACAAGGATAACAAGAGAGGAAAATATGAAATAAATAGGTACATAATGAAGGCCGAGATTATTTCGAAATAATTTGGCGTCTAACCTTGAACGAAGGAGCTTTGATTCCATACACGAGTTTCTACTAGAAGTTAATGAGCTTATTGATAACAAGAATCACTTTGATGCGAAATATGCTCGAATTTTTATTTGCCACCCTGAATTGAGCTCTGTATCAATAACAACATGATTTAAGAAAATTATGGTACATTGAAAACATAATTTATTTTCTCCGAAAAAACAAAAATAGGCTATTCAACACTGCTTTTATGTCGAAATTTCATCATTGGATTCAAAAAGAAGAGGAAATGTATTAACAATAATCCTCAATAATTAAGAACTGTAGAATCGATACTTTTTTCCCAGAGAGTTGAAAATACACCCGAAACATTTATAATTTTTTTTTTCAACGGAAACCTTGGAATATAAATTCCACGAAAAGAAAAAAACCCAGATTAATATTCCAGATTTCGCGGAGCTTGTTTCCAATGGTCTTAGAATAGATTCCCGTTGGAAAATAAAATAAAAAAATACAAAAATCTGTTTTTGGGTGCATTTTCAACCCTCTAGGAACATTATAAACATTACTTCTGCAGTTCTAAAAGTAACCTTTTTTAGAAAAAAACCTATTCGTTTTGAATATGTTTTAAAATTGGAATTATCTCGTATAGTTTTTGAAATATTAGCAAATAACGAATCCCTTTTTTATTTTCACTTAATTGTTTAAAACTATTGCATTAAGCAAGCAAGCGGCTTACCATTTTATCAAAAACTATCTAGGTGCCATTGCGAATCGAGTGATACCGCAATCATAATGTAAGAGGAAGTCGAAAAATATTCGACCTAAAAAGCACTTGATCACTAGACTTGATGATACGCATACATTAACTTTATTGATAAATAATAAGTTTTTGTTTTTATATGAAACAAAGTAAATGCACAATAGTTGTTCATACAATTATCTCTTCATACTTTTGTTTCTACGAGTATCTTCATTGTTTTTTATCTGAGAAACATTTAGACTTGTAAGAAAAACAAATTTTCTGTCAGACCTTAGAGATAAAACAGAGTTGAGAAATTGCGAAATGCTCACAAATAAACAAAAAAACAAATATAACATACTTGAAGAATTCAAGTCGATCTCCTTTCTTATTTATATTGAAAACCTCATGGATGCCACCAAGACGCCACGTACCATATACAAGTACAAAAATTACGCCCAAGTACATGAGTATGGTTTGAAGTGTGTCAGTCCAAACAACAGCTTTGAGGCCCCCCTGGAGAACATTCAATACACCAAATCAGTAACCTTTCAAATAAATGATTTAAGCAATTTATCTGTTGATTTAGACGACCTCGATCTCGGTCTAGACTGTGACAATTTGAAGCAGGGGGAGACTAGGGTCTTGTTCTCGAGATTATACTCACCAACGTTGTGTAGAAGATACAAACGACGCAAACTATCGGAGTTATCAAGTGTAAGTTTACTCCCGTAACTGAAAATAATTTTTAAATGTAGATACAAATAATCGAGTTAAATGCTCAATCTTATTTCATTAAGATAGTTTGATGTCACAAAAACCAATCTATATATAAATCGATTATACTTTAAAATTTTTGAAAAACGGCAGCTTGTCACTTATTCTGTTTCATTTGTTAAAATGTAGGTAATTTCTTATGTGAAATAAAAATTGTTTCGGACGTAAGAATTGGTAGATCAAATTATTCTCATTCTTTCAAATAACGGATAACACTGTCAATAACAACAAATCAATGAAGTAAAGTATCTCATATTGTAAACTATAATAACAATTGCACTTTGAGAACTTTGAGAAAAGTTAGGCAACGCTTCCGTGCGGGAAAGTTGACAACAAGATTGGTTTTATTGTGAAAGTTGTTCTTGATTATTATGAACTAGCAGCAATTTTACCTGCGGAACAAAAAGTAACATATGTGTTTTCTAGACTAAAATTTAACTGTCTTTTAAATTTCCACCCGTTCCGTCTAACAGTTCCGACGTGATTGATTAACAAACATCCGAACATCCAAACTTTCGCATTTATAATATAAGTCGGATACTGTTCATTTGGTTATGTTGTAATGAAATCCAGTGAAGTATGGATAAACTTATTTTGCTATATAATTAAAAAAGTACTTTGGCTAAAAGTTAATGCTAATTTTCCTATATAATTAAAAAAAGTACCTTGGCTAAATGCTAATGCTGGCACGTAGATGACTATTGGAATGTAAAGCAACATTTTGATGATAAATATTATGGATCCGAGAAGTTGCACTTTTGTGTCGAACCGCAGTCGTAGATACTGGAATGCATAAACAAGTGCATATCACATTCCTGAGCAATTCGTAATTAGATCCGGAGTGTGGGAAAGTAGTAAAGACTAATACTGAAGTCTACCTAGACATTTGTCAAAGAAATGAAATGATTTATTTAGATGCACAAAGAGTCAATAAGTACTTAATCTAGAAAGAAAATGTTTAAATGTACAATTGGAGTTAATTATGGTTATTATAAGCAAGTGTCGGTTGTGTATTATATGAGGTCAATAATAGGGGTATGGCGTCGGGGGGTAGGCGTAGGGGGGTATGACGTCAACTCTGCTTTCCAGACTAAGTTGGACCTGTGTTGTAGAATACAATGGCTTCCATTTGTAAGTCAGCGAAGTCGGCAAAAAATTTTCGTACTAAAGTTGAAAAAAAGTTTGATAGAAATCTCACATAATAAGTAAATTTAACAATGATTACTACTCAAACATAATAATAATATGAGTTATTAACTAAATAGAATTAATGATAAATATTTTATACCGTTCTCTTTTTAGGGTTCCGTACCCTATGGGTAAAAAACCCTAAACGGGACCATATTACCGAGACTTTGGTACTTTCTGCTGTCTATACAGAAAAAAAAAAACACTGTGATGAACTTAGAATTCATAAACGAGGATTTATCGAAAAAATAGAATTGTGGCGAATTTACACACACTTGTTTTTGTGGCGAATTAACTTTGAGATAGAGCAGATTATGAAGCAGTATTAGACAAGAATTAATGACCAGTACCTGGGTGACAGATACATACTGGATTTCCCAAAAAAAAAACTTGAAAATAGAAAGGCGACCGGTTGGATCCGAACCCGGACCTATCATATTATGACCGTCCATCTTCCCGACTGAGCTAATATACTGTCGCGCGATGTCGCGAAATTTACCGTCGCATTCTAATCTTTATGTAACAGTTTTTCATTGTCTAAAAACGCGCATAAGACGGCGTTTCTTAAAAATAAAACCTGGCTAGATCTACTTATCGTCCCTGAAACCTTCTGTATACATACATTCATGAAATAGTTTGATTCTATATATGTAATATATATACATATTTATATACCTACAAGAATTGCTCGTTTAAAGGTATAAGAGATAAATTGTTTATGTATGTGTGCTTGTCGTGTACGTAGGCAGGTGTAAGTGACTAGGCCAGAATATGAGTGCTTCACTGCTTAGCTATGTTAGATTCTTTTCGAACCTTTTTCAATTCTATTGCCATTTAATTCGTTTGCCCACAGGAACAGAGATATTTGGTACATTGGAAGTAAGACGTAATTCTATATAACTTCTGTTATACTTTCAACAAATCATCAAAAGGAATGATTGAGCTCAATATTTTAAGCATGTCCCTAAATTTGGAATATGTTAACCTCTGATTAAATACTTTGAAATTATTTATGAAGCATACATGGTAATAGCTAATTTAGTAAAGCAAAATTCTCACCATGATTATTTCAACTTTCACGCACACACCAGTAAATCGTGTGAGCTATCGTACGCTCTGTCATGTCACGAACTCAATAATAATGACCGTGGTAAGTAGAGATATAGATATACACACTGGATGACACTATCACATTAAAAGTTAGATTCATAAATTAAAATTTTACAGTGATATTAATATGTAATAAAGGTCCAAAGATTTTTTCTTCTTCTCTTCTCTGTTCCTGCGGGATCACGGGCTATATATATAGCAAAGGACTATTTCAAAGTTTTTTTTATTATATTAATGTGTGTGTAGACTTTGATTTTACCTCATAAGTGGACGTGATTTGTAAATTGTAGAACACAGGGGAGGTACACGATGGCAATGGTCAATGACACGGCCCATTCTGATAGGACGACGGCCCATAATTGCGTCCCATAAGTGTACATCTCAGCAGGCAGGCCCAGTAATGATATACCTGATATATAACTGCAAATAACAAAAACGGAAATGACAAAGGACAATTATTTGACCAGTAAACTTTCGCATCACTTCTAAATTTAACACAAACCACGCAAACGATATGAACGATAGTACCTACTACATAGTTCCATAGTATCACGAATGTAAAATAAATACCTAATATATTATGTTGTTTCAACACACCAAAAAATGACACCTAAAGACACTAAAAATTACACTTGTAGCACTAGTTAATAAGTGTATATTTGTAATATTTTAATTTGTTTGTGTCGCAATACAGAGTTTTTATCTATCTAAAGAGTGTTATTATAAAGTGTTTGCTTTGTTATCATCATAAAGCATCCTCTTTATATTATTGATCGCAATTCAAAATATGAAGTTCAGTATTCGACATAATGTATGAAAGTTACCTGGCTATAAGGGACATCGAAATGGGGAATATACCCATTGTTTTACCTCCCATCAGATACTCAGCAGTCGTGTTTTGTTTTCTCTTGGCAAAAAACGCGAAGTAGACTCCTATAAGAGCCGAGATGAGAAGCATTCCCCCGAAAACGAGGTAATCCAGCCAATCGAAATATATCACCGTCATGACGTGGTTTTGCCCGACAAATATGACACGTCCGATCACCGAGACACTTATAATCCATCTCGGGACACGATAGCCATTTACTGAGCGGACTTACGATTGGACTGAGCTATATTTAACCTAGGAAGGATCTCTGAGAGCCAGTGGAGGGATGAGGTTGGCTAATTGGGTAGTTACCGGTGTCGGCGCATCTCGCTGTGGCTGGCACTCACACGCATGTTTGCTCTCTACGTTCGGTCATCGTAAGTGAACAATATTGTTAAAATACATTGCAATAACAAAATTAACCTACAAAAAAAAGTATTACTAAATTTGGCGTGAGGTTTGGAAGCTCATGTCGTTTTCAAAAACCTTTCCGAATACTTTATCAGGTGAGAGTCAGTAAGTTGATTTGACTAATCGTATATAGTATAAACATTGTAATTTAATTTTTTTTTTTAAACAAATATTGACGAGACGACCAGGACATGTGCCTGATAGTAAGCAACATGACACATAACAGCGCAGTGACATGCAGCTATTGGAACATGAAGAGTCCAAATAATTACCTAGCACTGCACTGCGCTCGTCACGCAGAGATCTAAGATGTTATATATCTAAGCCCTGTAATCTCTGGAAACATTGCCCTTCAAACCACACACAGTAATGTTTGCACGTTACTGCTTGGACGTAGAATAAATGGCAAAGGTGTGGTACTTCCCCAGGCGGACTCTGCCAAGAGTCCTACCACTACAACAGTGTGGGTATACCAAGATACAATGCCTACATGACTCCTTATTGAGTATTGAGAATTATCTCTAGACCTTCACGGGTCTACCGGGTCATTGAAATAAAAGTTTGGTAAGTGAAAGATTGGATGTTTATTATTCAATCACGCCGGATCAGCTAAGCGCGTCGGATTGAAATTTAGAAGACAGATGGTCAAAACTGTGCATGCACATTTATTTAGGAGAGAAATACTAACTAATTTCGCTGACTAATTTGTTTTAAAGACCAGATTTTACGGAAATTTGTTACAATACAGAGTTTTTAAACCCAAACTAACCAAACCTTGTACTATGAGAGCCAGATGCCAGCCAGAGAGCTCTGCTGATATAATACTTTTATAAATATACTTATTATCCATAGTATAATATAAGCTTTTTTTTAATAATAAGTGACGACACGAGCAGGACATGTGCCTGATGGTAAGCAACATGCCTGCCACATAACAGCACAGTGACAGGCAGCTATTGGAACACGAAGAGTTCAAATCATTACCTAGCACTGCACTGCCCCCCATCACCCAGATCTAAGATGTTATATCTCTAAGACCTGTAATTTCTCTGGAAACATTGCCCTTCAAAACGGAACACAGTAATGTTTTCACATTACTGTTTGGCGGTAGAATAACTGGCAAAGGTGTGGTACTTCCCCAGGCGGACTCTGCTAGGAGTCCTACCACTACTGATGAAATTACACATACTGACATTGTTTTCGTTGTTATTTATTCTTTCCATGAAAACTATGCTAAACTTTTAATTGACAAACGCAAATAATGAACGTGTCAAATACTGTTAATCTATACTAATATTATAAAACTGAAGAGCATGATGGTTTGAACGCACCAATCTCAGGAACCATAGGAACGAATAATAAATAAATAATTTCAAAAAATCTTTCATCGTTGGAAATGTATGTAATCTATAAGTGCTTTAAATATATTATGTCGGTACTACGGGCGAAACCGGGGCGGACCGCTAGTTATTATATACAGATGGTACAGAACTTTTAGAATTTAAAGAAAATGAACTTCATAATTTTTGTACAGGTTAGAGTCTTCATTAACTAAACAAAAATTCATGAATAATTACACAATACTACATACTAAATCAACTAGGTACTTACACTTAAAAGTGAACTTAAGGCGAGAATATGCTGCGGTTTTTAGCCGAGTTCAACTGGACGAGGTTATGAATTCGACCGGTATTTTAAAAGATAGTCCAGGCATGCGCGGTCCGAAGGGGGGAGGGTGTCACAGGGGACATTACCCCCCCAAAATTGTATACTTACGTTAAACTAAAAATCTAAAAAAAATGAAAAAATTTAATAATTCATGGACTATTTTTTAACGCGTGAAAACAATTGGAACGGGAACTACTCGAGTAAAATCGTGGGGCGCTACTAGTACAGTATTTTTTACTCGATTTATTGTATTTCTACTTGTGACCCCCCCAAAATCTGAGTCTGCATACTGGCGACCCCCTCCAAAATGCGAGGCTGGGACCGCGCCTGAGTCCAGGTACCTCAGACTTACATAATTTTAGGAATGATGAAATTTTTAGGATCGGTAGTACCCGTGGTAGTACCTATACCATAAACTAAGAAACAAATAAATACTCGCTAAGCTGAAAGAGGGGTCGTTTTACAGTTAGAAAGCATCAAAGGTACAAAAAAATCAAGCGTAATATATATAAGAAAGCTGATTATTTGGTTCTCTGACTTTTCGCAGAATTTTTTTGGCCGATTATCACTTGCAAACTAACGTTTCGCAGAATTTTATGTATCAGAATAATAATTTGCCAAACTTATCACATACCTTTGTTTTATTTCCCAACCTAACAGTTGCCAACTGTACGTTTGGTCTGAGTAATATTCATTTAGATGTATATTGTTGGTAAGATTGTATTAGATTTCGAAGAAGCTGCTATACTGAGTCTTCGGTAAAATTTTCAAGAAATTTACTCGTATTTACAAGGATGTCATTTTCAAAGTGTCTTGTGTGGTGCAACAAAAGCGCTTCGCTCGCTCGGCTCGTGCATCTAACCTAACTTAACAGATTGGTTGGTCACAGTTCTAACCTAACTTAACAGATTCCTTCCGATTTCACCTAAACTTCCTCTGTGCTTTGAAATTTTGTAAATGTCTATGTCGATTTGTCAAATGATAACTCCCTGAACGTTTTGTGTCATTATAATACTCCGCTTAATAGGGTTCCGTAGCCAAATGGCAAAATACGGGACCCTTATAGAATCGTCATGTCTGTCTGTCCGTATGTCACAGCCACTTATCTCCGAAACTATAAAAGCTATATTCTATTGAAACTTGGTAAGTAGATGTAATCTGAGAACCGCATTAAGATTTTGATACAAAATAACATAGAATGGTGTCCATACATAGAAATGAAACTCAAATTTTTTTTTATCAATACCATACGTGTGGTTTATGGATAGGTCATTAAACATGATATTGAGGTTTCTAACATTTTTTTTTTCTAAACTGAATAGTTTGCGCGAGGGACTCTTCCAAAGTGCTAAAAAGTGTGCCCCCCTCCCCCCCTGTAACTTCTAAAATAAGAGAATGACAAAATTAAAAAAAAAGTGTATGATGCACGTTACCGTATAAACTATCAACGAAAATTGGTTTGAATGAAATCTAGTAAGTAGTTTTATTTTAATACGTCATAAATTGACTATTGTTAAAACACTGATTAAAGTAACAACGAAGTACAAGAACTTTTGTATTATGTTACTTGGTGCTACGGAAGCCTTCATGGGCGAGCCCGCACAACAACAACTTTTATTTATATATAAGTACAAAAGTACGATATTTATTAGAAATGTTTTCCAAGAACCAGACTAATCTGACGGGGCAAACATCCTGCCAGTTAAAAGGTCCGCTGTGCGAGTAGGCGCGAGAACATTAGAGCATTATTTAAGGTAAAAGTGTGTGATTCTACGATAAGAGCTAATTTATGAACCATTTATGGGGCCATCAGTATAAAACAGTTTTTTTTATTCTATATGTTACTATTTGTGTAGTGAATCACTTTGTCTTAATGTACCTTATTGAATAAAATCATAATTGAAATTTCATTCAAATTCTAAAAAAACCTCTACCCTGGCCTGTCCCATTCCTACTCGTACCAACCGAGTACTTGCACAGGCATAACCTAGTAGCCAGGATCATCCACCAGCAACTTGCTCTTCGACACGGCCTTGTCGAGTCCGAGGTGCCGTACTATAAGTACGCACCACTGACAGTTCTCGAGAATGGTCGTGCGTTGCTATATTGGGACCGCTCTATCATCACGGATAGGACTATTATCGCCAATAAGCCTGATATCGTGCTAGTAGACCGAGGCTGAGTATTCATTCCTTTATAAGTTTATGTTATACTTACTGCCGATCCATAAAAAAATCATCTTTCCTAGAATAAATTAAGTCTGGGGGGACTGGGATCTCGGGTGCATCCATAAATTACGTGAGGAAATATTGATGATTTTTTGATACCGTGTCTCTTCTTAGTGATAATTTTACACATTTTTTACTCAATTTTTCGGAGTATTCCCACAGAATTTACACATTGTTTTGCGAAAAAAACTACGAGAGATTTGAGAGCCGACATCACCCTCTCCCTCAGAGAGATATGACTCGACCCCCTACCCTCCTTGAACACTTCACGTAATTAATGGACGCCCCCTTCGGACCATAAATCTTAAATCTGCACTAATGACGTTTTACCAGTCCGTAGTAACTCTAGGAAAAACGTTTGCAGGAAAAGGATTTAATAAGAATTAATAAAAACACCTGTTTACTGAATATTCTTTATTACTAAAAAACAGTTTTGCTTTGCTTGCTAATTGCGTTGTATAATAGGAATTTGTTTGTGCTTTATATATAAAACTATTCAAGATAGCAGAGTGATCAATCTACGGTAGGACAACTTTTTTAAAATACAAATCTTAATTTT
Organism: Ectropis grisescens; assembly: GCA_017562165.1. Lineage (NCBI taxonomy): Eukaryota > Metazoa > Arthropoda > Insecta > Lepidoptera > Geometridae > Ectropis > Ectropis grisescens. Next base: position 9,307,418 of record CM029767.1, on the reverse strand, counting down.
ATAGTTCCGTGGTTTTTCTCATATTTTAAACATTTCACAGGCCAAGATCGGGATGTAATTAAATATTTTTTTTTACATTTTATTGATACGACGATAACTGCTCAGAATGATTTTGCCTGCCAGGAAAGAGGCGCACTGAACACTTAATGAAAATTTATATTCCAAGTTCAAGCTAGGAATCGCACCAAAAATAAATCAGGTGATTCAATTAAAATATTTTTTGACTCGACAGAGCGTACAAATCTGTTTTTGTTTGCGATTTCAGATTTCAAGTTATAGTACAGATTCAACCCTAAAACCAGGCAAAAATCAGGTGATTCAAACTGAACAGGTACCTTTTCACGTGCAGATGTAAGAATAGGTTTGTCATCACTACTTAAAGGTGTACAAAACATCGTAAGGAAAACGATATGTTCCAGCGTGACATTGTGTCATCCGCCAACCCGCACTAGATTATGGCTCTGAAACTCTTGAAAACCTTGAGTCCCCAGCAGTGGGGACATCAATTGGGCTGCATATATTTATTGCTACTGTACTGCGTAGGCCTATAATCACCTCAATGATCAAAGTGACAAAAGTCTTGGTGATAAGATTTGTGCCTAATGGTGAGTAACACGCAGTCTGTCTGTCTAGGCATGTGTTGAAGAAATAAATTAAAAAAAAATCAGTAGATCCATATCCATAAGCAAAGCCCTGTGAAACGTTTTCAATTTTTACAAACGTTTGTTAATCAATTCGGAAGTTACATTTCTTTCAATTAACTAGTTTTACAGTTTGAACTTACGTAAATAACTCTGCAAATTATGATTGACATAAAAAAATACGATTATATTTATAAATTATTTAAATAACAACATTGAATAAACATTTAAGAACATCCAACTAACATCAAACATCTAGAAGTGTTAAGTACCTTAGCAATATAACAATGTTTTCTTAGAATTCAAAAGGTACTGGACTCTGAATCTAAAATCTAGACAGTGAATGTATGCATGCCTTACCTACAATTGCAACGACAGATATAGCAGTAGTATAAATGTATTTTCAATACACTTGCTCATCACGAAGCTCTAATTTCACCGCAATCAGGCATCTAATGACACCTGTAATCAAACTGTGACTTTTTCATTACTATTGTTACTCATAAGTGAGTTATGGATTTTTTTTAGTTTGAGTTGATTTTATTGTTCTTAAAAAGTTTTCACACAAAAAATATCGCGTTCAAAAGAATAAACGAATTATTATTAATGTAGCTATTGCTTGTTCACTTCATGCAAATTCGTACTTCAATTTCGTATGAAAAAATTCGTATTATTTCGTCTTTAAATAAATTCAACTTGTACGTATTTAAAACTAAAACGTTCGCTCAAATGTAAACTTTTTAACTTTAAATTCCGTTTTATGTACGTGGCTTAAACGCTATCCGCAGAAAATCAAAAGTCTGTCTGTGGCTGGTCGCCATTGTTACATTGTTAGTTGCGCGCGCTTTTTTAGACAATAGAAAACATTTTCCCGCCATAACGAAAAATGTTTCATGGCTCTTTTTCATTGTATAAGTGTTTTTTATTATTATTTTAGTAACAAGTGTGTTACAAAACGTCGTATGGTACACGTGTGTATTGATGATTAGCGCCCTCGGCTATCTTAAGACATTCGCCGAGGGTCGGGTGTCAATGTACCATAATGTATTATGTATTTTTACGCTGCCTTAAAAAATACGCTGCCTAAAAACTCGCCCACAATTTTTTTTTTTCGTGGATGCTCATCTGGAACTAAATTATGTGTAATTATTTTACTACAAGAAAGTACCCTATTTGTATTGTTGTTGCTATTAATAATGTACCTGTTCCAAGTAAGTAATACGTACCTATATCCCATGAATTTTTTTGTAGTACCTACTTAGTATTAAAAATAATTTTGCATAGAAATTTGGTCACAGCAAATTTTATTTAACACATGCATACACCCGCTGAAACATCGATATAACTAACATAGGTACTAAACTTCGTTTAATAATTAACATTTCACTATAACATCAAAGTAACGTTGAGACGACATTGACAATTCCTACCAAATAGCGTGTTTTAACTACAATAAATAATCAATCAAGATATTAATCTACCATCTAATCATAGCCCGATACATACTTGGTTTTCAGTTGTTTTAAGGTGATATCAAGGAGTTTGTTGGGTCAAAATGGACATCAATATTAACACTTTTACCTTCAAACCGCAAAACGTAATTGCATTGGAAGGAACAATTTCATTTCGATAACATTTAATTTGGGCTAGCATAAATGTCTTTAACTGCATATTTTATGTTATCAAATAATAATTTATTATTATTTGATCTTTTATCTAGCTATATAAAACGAAAGCCCTTAGATATTTAAAAATAAATTTCAAGAAACTATTTCGATTTCAATATACCTATATTCATTAGTTTGTTTTAGAATACAATTTGCTCGTAAACATTACATAGGTCTCTTTCCACCATATAAAAGTTTCCGTGACACATATTTAGAAAATGATTTCCTGAATTGATAATTAAATATATTTCTTCAAATGTTTATGTCAACTTTTTTTATTAAGTAGGTAATGTTTCTTAGGAAATGTATAAGCCAAAAACAGCTCAACATATTTCAGAACATAATTCAACAATCACAAATGAAAAATTTGTTTTTTAAAAAAAGAACTTAAAAACAAAACATTTGAAATCAATACGCTTCGTTTCCACCAGAATGGTGTATTATAAACAATGTTTGATGGTATTTCACCTGTTAAACATACAACAAATTACATGATTTGTGAAATAAATACACGATTATGGAGTAGGTGTGGATACTTATAGAATCGCATGTAAGTCATATTTCGAGTTTCATACAACAAGCCAGAAATTATGAAACAAATGCTGTTGAGTCCATAGGGTGTTTTTCTACGAAATATTTATTTTATCGTTCCTTAAGGTTTAGTAACGGGCGCAAATGAATACATTGTTTTGACTTAATTATGTTCGCACAAAAACAAAACAGACGCAACTACGGCTCCGTTAATAATGACACTAATTAGCAAAAATATATCTCTAATTTTTCTTATAATATCATAACACCATTACGAGTAACACAATAGAAACAGTTTCTTCGAATTATTATTTATGTCATGTATTATCATAAAAGGTTTACGATCAGAAATAGCTCCTTTGAAGGAGGAAGTACTGTCGATTGACAATACATTCCTGCTAACAAAAGGATACATGATAGCTACGTTAATGGTGGAAAATACCTTATTTAGGCGAAAAAACAAGATAAACAGATTAATGGAAAGAAGCATGTGGGCAGTAAGCTTTCCATGACAAGGCGCCATTAGTGATCAAGATGTTTATGTCGAAACATTTTCCATGGTAAGCTTTTATTCTAAGTGGGCGGTAAGAAACACGTTTTTGTTCATGTAGGGTCACTGGACGCTAGTCCAGTCGCGAGTTCAAAGGTAAACGCACCCCTTTTTAAATGACCTTAATTGTTATTATTATTGACCCAGACTGCTGACCACTGCTGACAAGGGCTTCTCTTACCTCCTTCCAGATAGCTCGATCGGAGATTTTGATGGATCAGTTTTTATCGTAAGATTGTAAAATAAACAATCCCGAAGTATTTAGCAATGAAACACGGTATGTAACAGTTGATGCCAACCTACTCTCTATGTTTATTCATATACATATACAACAGTAAGTGGTACTAAGCGAGGCTTTGTCAATCTAAAGGTCAGGTCCTTAAAAAGAGCACAAAAGATGCTACACAATTACCAATCGAGCTCAACAGATCGAGATGTTATGTATGTACCTACTCGCCTACTTCTTACGGTAGCACGCTAACGTTGATTAATATATATAAACAACAATCTACATAAAACATTAATAATTTAACATAGCCTAGCAAACGTAGGTATATAAATAGACATTTAACTTACATAACAAATTTACTTGTATATCTACTAAATGTCCGGAAACAAAGCACATAACAATGCTATTATAATAATGTGATACGAGTATATTATATAGTATATTATACCATACATTTTTGCAGTATTATTCGACAGGTAAGATTATCATTATAACTCTAGATAAATAATAATCTATGTACGTATGTATGATACAACACAGATAGGTAAAATAAAATAAAATTTTAAATTGTTCATTATTTTGCTATTAAAACTAAAATGATATTATTTTGTAATGAGACCAGTAAGAACACGTAGATTCAAACCAGTGTTACTGTCGATTTTTTTCAAATAATATAATATTTTGAAGAATGATATTCAAACAATGTGCATCGTTTCACCAAACACCGTAATAAACAGTTATATATATTTAATCTTAAACGTTATTCTAGGGTATTACTTACTATAAGAAATTAGTCGTCATCAAGCTGGTGCATTAATAAAAACAAAACATTTTTATTCAAGCCAGTTAGTAGCAAGAAGTGTTGATAAGTGAAGCATTATTAGGCACTATTACTATTCCAAATCTTTTCTATATCAAAAAAATCAATATTAGACTTCTTAAGACTGATCCATTTTAAAGACCAACGTACGAGTACCCTTAAATATTTTCCTTCAAAACATCGAAATTACCCAGATCTGTGCTTGAAGACTTCTACAGAGAACTACCATGATGACGACTTTTCTACGTAAATACAAAATAATGCGTATGATGTAGTTACTCTTAAATTATTTACTATAATCTCCTTTAACTAGACAAATAGAGTTATTTTATGAGTAGGATATAAATGTGTATAAATAACATTAATAATCAATATAAGAGTAAATACATTCTACTACTATTTTCTAGGCTAGAGCTACTGTATCGTCGCTATATCTTAAAATAATGTTCTTTAGAATTTAACATAAACTTACGTTGTGTGTGTGTGACAGATTTTCATACATAAATAATACCGCTTTGATTTTACGTAATTCAGCCGAGTCGAATGGCGCTTTTTGAAATATTTTGGTGCTATTTTATACGATATTTATCATGTACCTAAGTCTGAGCTAAAACTACGAAACTAAATACATTAAACAAGTACTAACAACTTGGTACACATACATGAATATTATATTACCGATAGCTCATATCAATATAAACAGATCCTAAAATTTAGAAGTCTAGGAGTTGTGACGTTCCCTGCTTCGTTAATTTTCCAAGAGGTGGTATACGTCAGAGTGAACCGGGCTTCTTATAACACACTTAAAAGCGCCCAGTTCAGGGACAAACTCGCAGAGATACCCCGCACTCTGGAAAAATCTGCCAAGTCTACATAATATATCATGGGCCCCACCATGTATAACAAGTTGCCGGATCTGATTGTTTCAGCTCCCATAATTGGTAGCTTTAAATCGAGACTCAAGCGTTGGTCAATCAAGCAGTCATTTTATAGTTATGACTCATTAGTCATAAACAATGTAATTCAAAATTACATAAATACTATTTTTAATTATAGTATTTTGAAATACTCAAAATATGGTTGTAAATTATATTGGATTTAATAGTTTTAAACATAAAAGTAAGTAAATTGAAATTATTTAAACATAGCAAATATAAGAAATTTGTCTTGTAACAGCTTTTATCAATAAACTGAATATGATTAAAATCATTACTAAAAAACCTATTTACAATCTCAAAAATTTACGTAGAATCTTAGTAGTCTTATACAATAAACTGGTGACTCATTTATTAGATATCTTGTTTCGTAGAAGACGATAAGCACCATCCGGCTTATGATGGAGCGAATTTACGATGTGTGCATTTCTAGATATCTGAAGGAGAAAGGTCAAATCGAGAACGTCGACGATCCCGGCTGGTGGAAGGCATTGTACCTGAATTTGATTTCTGGAGAGAGGCGGACCGAGGCCTTGCGGCAAGCTCGGCCTTGTTCTTCTTGGCTTGCTTCTCAGCTGCAGCCGCTTGTTGCTTACTCTTCAGAGAAGAGATGGAAACCACCACATCAGTACTCACTCCATCGTGTTCTATACAGTACAAGAAAGAAAAACACATTTGACGACTAATGTAACTAAATGATTTTAGATAGCCAGACTAATAAATAGTGAACGATATTTGTTAAGACGGATCTACAACAGCAAGACTGGCCTTTACGGATTTTTTCTCTATTCAACTACATCTCATAATATTTAAATATGCGTTGAAATTAAGATCTATTTTACTGTATTGATCAATTGTAATTGTTCATGACAAAAACGTGTGGTATAAATGAAAATTCAATTTTATTCATGATATTTCTCATGTACAACAATCATAAATCAGTTTATATAATTTCTAAATGAATATAATAAGAATAACTGGAATAATTTATTTCCACATAGAATACAGCTTGAGGTAAAACTTTTAACAATTAAAGTACAATGTAATTAGCAACCATTGTTATCTACATACATTGAGTAAAAAAAGGGGTAATTGCAGAAATAAATAGGGAGCTGAACAAGCAACAGCTTTAAGTAACTTACCGGTACGCTTAATGACCTCTCCGGCGTTGTTAAGGAAAAACTTCGCTTTTGATTCCTTTTCCTTCGATTCTTTTAGTTCGTCTTTTGATTCCTGCAGACAAGGTTATTGATCAACTTATTAATTCATTAACTGAACCCTGATTTTTTTTTTTCAAGTTTAAATATTTCAAAATCCAGGTTCATGAGGAATGTTCCCAGTCAACTCTTCTTCCAAGTCAAACGATATTCACGAAAGTTGACACCTATGTAGATTTGGTCCAGCTTGATGGATAGGATACTTTTTATATCAGTTAATGGCCTGCATAATTTATAATTAACACATTACTAATGTTCATTGTTGTTATTGGTCGTAAGTATAGGGCAGAAGGGCACCTCCATGCAGTACATTTGTAATAATAAACTCTTTATTAACTGACCACACAAAGATTTAAAAAGAAAAACAAACAATAAACTTAGAAACTAACGGGTATAAATGAGTTGTTCAATCTAAACGGAGTTAGGGCGGACAGCTAGTTAGTAATAAATCAAACGAAAACTCTCAGTGACGCGAAATTTCACTTCGAGGAGTACGAATACAAAAACCGAGACAAGAATATTTATTCGTAAAAATAAAAAATAAAATAACCACCGTCTAGGCTCGTTTATTTCCTCAATGGATATAAAACATTTGATAATTCAATGATAGCTACATAAAAGTGAACAACCCGATAAAAATGATTGCGAAATAAAATAACGATCAGTATCAAACATTGAATAGCATATAGATAAGAAATCTGTTTTTTTTTTTTGAAACGAGTAGATCGCCTTCCATTGTTGTTTAGAATAAATTAAGTGTTTTATAATAAATAATATACTAATGTACCTTTGATTTAGTAGATTTGGAAGCAGAGTCAGTGCTTCCTCTCCACCACAGTCACTGGATCGAACAGCGAAATGTCTCCTTCCCGGGGGTGGACGCCTCGCCGTCGGCGCCCACTTCTCCCTCGGCTTTAGGAGACGCGTTCCTGATGTAGCTCCCCTATTCAACCAAATTTCAGGGTTAAGGTCAAATATTAACATATATATTAAGTAGTACACAATATATGAGAAATTAAACTACAGAATCAGAACCTGAAAACCTCAACTACTAAATCTCTAGTAATTTATGAATGCGAAAGTAGCGCTAATATGCTTTCATTCATAAACTACTAAACTTATTTAAAAGGCCAATACTAAGTGTATACGCAAATGGCTGGGACATTGGCGTTGGAAAAGGCCCGGCATTTGATATCATAATATTATAATGTTTGACTTTAGCTATGCGACTTTGCGACTATGCGACTGCAGCTTTGCGACTTTGAGGTCGTTGAAATATTATTTAACTATTTGAGGGGAAGGGGTGTCTTGCAATGCGGTCTGTCATGTAGGTCTGTCTGTCTGTCTGTAATTTTTGAAGTGAAAACTTCTTTTGGCGGACCAAATATAGATTTTTCGTGGGCTGTGAATTGAACTCAACCGTCACGTTGGTAAAGGAAACAAATCTTCGGGTAAACTCGGATGATCTATATTGCCATGGTCATGGCCACGCACTCCGGTTTCACCCGCGTAGTTTCCAAAGTGAACTATCAAACTGAGTTATTCGTTTTCACATCTATCGGCAGTCTCTATGACAGCCAATTTCTTTTTTAAATTAAATTACACTAGCGAATTAAAATCTCCCAAGGTGGCAGCTTGTGTGGCGACTTTTAGGTAAAAATGGTCACTTGGGTGTTAGAAGCGTGAGGCGAGGGGTGCGAAAAAACTTATATTGCGTTACGAGGGAAAGAAAGGGTGCTTAAAATATAAAAGTGCGTTACGTAATACTTTGCGATTTGCGACTATGCGATTTTTTTATAATCTTTATTTATGCGCTTTTTTGTGTTGCGAAAATGTCACGCATGACTATGCGATTATTATTATTTTTATAGTACTTAGAAAGTAACTAGACGAGCAGGACATGTGGTTGCCTGATGGTAAGCAACACGTCTGATGGTATGGACGACGAACCACTTGTGGAAGCGCTGAATCACAAAGCGGTTGATGATATCGCTGTAATTATTAAGGTAACATGAAAGGAACCTTCCAACGTGCTTGAAGGATTCTGCGGCTTCTCTAAAAGCGGTAGTGGAGGCTCTTACTCGTAGTAAGAGAACCGCCACAGAAGAAACCGGTAGGCTTCAAGCTGGACTTGGCAGGGAACAAACTAACGGTGGTTAGGGCTGCAGAGTGAGGAACCCCTGAGATACTTGTTGGTAAACCCCTACATAGTTAGGTAACTGTGTCAGGAAATAATTGACTTGATGTACGCCCCGTAACTAAAACAACTAAATAAGTACACGAATGAAGAGTTCAGCTAGTTTACAAAACGAGCTTATTCAGACTGAATAGCATTAATAATAGTATGTACTAAGTTAGTACTTTACTGTAATCAAATCAAATAAAGTACTTACGTCATGTCGACACGGACGGTGTTGTTATTTGCTTGGTTTCGCATGGCCAGGGTGGACACCATCGGGGGTCGAACCGGTTTGTTCGCCAACACTCGCTCTATGTCCACCATTACCGATGGGGTCAGCTGTGGTACTATCTGTGCATAAAAACTAACATGATAGGCATAATATACAAGACATCGAATATGAAACAAGCAACTAAAGTAGCTATTAGAACTCATGAAATCCCCAACAAAAAAACTAGGTAAATTGGAAAAAGCCTATCATGCTGGCGGTATTCATTTGAATGGGATAAATTAGGAAAATTAGAATGTTTCTCATGAATTATCTTAAGTATAGTTTTGTATTTTTTATTTGTTATTAAAAATACAGAGCCTGTGGGGTGAAATGTCGCAAAAGCAACTTTTTAAATAGCATAACAAGCAAATCTGAACTCATTAAATAAAAACTTCTATACGAAAATGCAATTTGAATTCGATAAAAAGAGATAAATGTTTTATTTTTGTTCAAGTCGATAAGGTAATCTTTTTGTAAAATTTGTTCTCGTTGATGAACAGAACGTGATCGTATTGGCTTGATACGTACAGTACACTACATATGTATATTAAGTATAATTACGTGCATATTATAGAAATTCCACCGTTACGCAATATTAATCTATTCTCAATTTGACCATCGACTTTATCAATAGACAAAAGAGAAGATCATTTATGCGTATTTGTCAAATACATGGTATTTATTTTGCGTAACTCTAAAATAGTGTGCAAATTTTCATACTCCTCCGTCCGCGCGATTTAACAAAGCGATATACTCGTATAAAGCGATACGCGATAAGGGGTACAAAATTTGGACCAGCTTCCCGTACATGTCATTCTAAACTGTGTTGCCAGGTGCAAATAGCACGTTGAATGACCGCGGCATATTTCGCTAAAACCTAGTTTGCCCTAACAAGATTCTTCTGGTTAAACACACATACGAGATTGATCAACGTTTCACGTTGAAAGTTACTCCGGGGCTTTAATTACAGCCCCGAAGCCAGTCATCACCCAGTATTAGTTTATGCTGGGGATAGGATTTTCATTACATTTTAATATTATTACGTGCGCAGTTCTGCTGTATTTTGTTCAAATACAACCACAAATTCCAACAGCAAAAAGGTACTGTAGGGGCCTAGTAGTACGTCTGATTTCAGTATCGTGAGGTCTACATTCGAATCCCACAAGCACTTCTGAGTATTATCTCATGTACATGATGTAAAGTTTGTGATCGCCATAGAATTGGTACACAATGCACGGTGAAGCAATAATATTTTGTTGGACATTTCACACACAATACCATCTAGCCCCAAACTAAGCAAAGCTTGTACTATGGAAGTCAGGTAGCTGATATGATACTTATATATTTTTAAATACATAGTTAATAGACTTAAAACACCCAAATGTTCAAATGAAAGACATCTTTCGAAGCGTCACTGTGAAGATGCGTCGTCCTACCTGTAACTGACCAGCGTGAAAAATTGTTGTATTGACTCTCTCATAGTGAGAGAAGGCCCAAGTCCCAGAATAGATCTATAAAGTGGGATGTTTATGATTCAAATAACGCTAACCTGAAGAGCATGGATATTTTCTTTTAGCTGGGGAACACTTGTAGCTCCTAATAGGAGGCAGTTGACTGATTCATTTTTGAGACACCACGCAACCGCTAGTTGGCTCAAGGAGCAATCTGTTTGATAAAATAATAAAAATCATTTAATCAGAAAGATAATGTAAAAAATAATGTCCAATAATAATTAATCATTTTCTCTGCCGCTTAATAAAAGATTTACGGCAATCTTTAAGACAAATTTGCTTTTGTGGCAGTTCGTTCAAAGCAAAATCTAATATATAAAATTCTCGTGTCACAGTTTTTGTTGCCATACTCCTCCGAAACGGCTTGACCGATTTTGATGATTTTTTTTATACTTATCCGGTATCTATGAGAATCGGCCAACATCTATTTTTCATCCCCTAAATGTTAGGGTAGTCCACCCCTAAATTTTTATTTTATTTTTAGACAAAAATTTTAATTTCTATTATTTTATGATACAACATACAAAAATACATACAATGCTCAATTTTTACCATTCTACGATCAACCCTTATTTTTTAATAGCCATTTTAGTAATTTAATCATTTTCCTCTCCGGTCGAAAACTGATCAATCGTCATTTAATTAGTCATCCCCGCCAGTTGTCTACAGGTGTCACTTCTGACCCAGTAAACAGCACGATAATTTGGGGATCAAAAGTAGTCTATAGCATATATATAGTTAGTACACGGTAATCTCGGGAACTATCGGACCGATTTAAAAAAATCATTCACCGTTCTTTCATATGTACGTAATCCTTGAATGATGTAGGTTACATATATGTACCACGGGCGAAGCCGGGGCGGGCCGCTAGTATTATATATAAATATGTCGCTACTTCCAAAATAATTTTATTAATAAAAGTTAATTAAATATTTTGAAGTCTGTAAATAGTTGTATAGTAAGTAGTCTAGCCATAGTTTCTTCTAATAGAGAATACTCTATCATCATACTCATACTTTGTCAACATGATTTTGGGCTCTTATACCCCGACTGGTGAGTCAGCTTCGATATCGAAAGAGAGGATTCGGTACCCGATTCTCGTTTTATTTATGTAATAAATGGTTTTAGGTAAAATAAATAGGGAGCGGGCGCGGGAGAGGTACACGTGGCGAGCTCTTTCAATTGTTCACGTTGCCCGCCAGGAGTTTGTGCGGGTGTCACGTGTTGGCAGGGGTTGAAAACGTTGACCACGATGTTTAGTTTTAACAAAAATGAGTACCTTGATTAAGTATTATATGCTATGTATCATTTTTAACCCCCGACCAAAAAAAGGGGTGTTATAAGTTTGATGTCGATGTCTGTCGGTCTGTCTGTCTGTCTCTGTGTGTGTCTGTCTGTGGCACCGTAGAGCTCAAACGGATGGGTCGATTTCGATGTGGTTTTATTTATTTGAAGGTTAATATCCGTGCGGATGTTCTTAGCTATGTTTGGTTAATATCGATTCAAAATGGCCGCCTCCACAAAATTACGGACAAAATATTTCTTCACAACCTACCGCAATATGGATATCAAATGAAAGGGCTTGACTAGTAGAATACTATATACTATAACAAATTTCAAATCCAAGATGGCCGCCACCACAAAATGCCGAAAGTATTATTAATAAAAAAACAAATAACAAAATGTAAAGTAGCGAGACGCGAGCGGTGCATTTATTTGCGAACTCGAACTCCACGTCTCGTATTGAACACGTATTTAGAATTTAGAAGAACAGTTTCCGTTGCAAACCCGTGCGCGATTGGAGGACATGTGCCTCGTATTGGACGAGGGTTTGGAAAGAGAATTAGCTTAACAAACCCGTGTGCGTTCCGAGCCAATGCTGCCTCCTACTGTACACGGGAAAAGAAATACGCGTTCCGACGTGACATCCAAACATCTATATTTTGACTTTTTATTTATTTTATTATATTTTATTTACAATATTCATAAGACGTTACTTGTTTTCTTCATATATGATCGCCAAAAATCACTTTCTCGATTACTGACTCGCCAGTCAGTTGGTATATTTGCGAACTTGAGAAATGTTACAGTATCAAGAGATCACAATATTAATTGAGGTGATGGTTGTTCTTACCAAGTGATCCTGCAAGTGTGGCCAGATCACGTAGTTTGTCACCGTAGCTTCGAGGCTCTTCACCAGCTACCTGCTCTTTGCTTCCAGACGGCATCATCTTAGTCCAAGATAAACGTTTAAGTTGACTTTAAAACATGTTCGTATACTATACGAGTATCAACCAAATTTCGTATATCTTTTATACCGACAGTTTTTTAATATACAAACTGAGTGAAGATTATGCGGAAATGTTCTACTCGACAATGTTATAACTACTTGTAGGAGAACATATATTGTACATAATTATAATCTAAAGTCCCTCTCCTGAAACATATGCTGGACTATGAACTACTCAAATATATGTAGGTAAAATAGAAAAAAATTGTGAATCCCTAAGATTACTTTCTTAGAAATCATAGTTACCTACAAAAGTTTATTTTACGTTAAACGTTTTAAATACATTTAAGACCTGAAAATCTGCATTATCTATATTCGATTAGATAAATTCAACACCTTGTTACATTTTACTTTTAAGAGTATGTTCCTCATACCCCATCTACAAAAGACACATAATTAACTTTAGAGAATCACAAATTCAAGTAAATACTTCTGGCAATGCGAGATCCTCTTCACACCAACTGAAAGTGCTGTATTTCCGATTGAATCGGGATTTTGCGAACAAATATGTAATGTCCTCTGGAGCTAGGCCTTTGCCAGTGGTCAGAGCTGACCATACCATCATTCCTGAAAATATCACTAGTTTTAACATTTTGAAGGTAATAATAGGTAAAACTGATATTGTTCAATAACATAACAGCAATGTGTAATCGCTAAAAGTTTTAATTTTAAGTGTTAAGATGAGGCCAACTTATGTACACTCCCATGTTAGTTATATTGCAGTTTATTGTTAGTTAATGAAATGAAAAAAATTAAATGACTTACCCACGCCGATTTTATGGTACAATTCGGGCATGTATAGTTCCGATTTTTCTCGACAAAACATATGGTATTCTGTCTGTTCTACAATAGGAGTCACACAATTAAATTGCCTGCAGTTTGTGTACGCATCCATAATCTGTAAGATTTTATGAATATTAAATTAAGCTCTTACAAAATATGTACTCGTATATAGATACGTTAACAATTCATTTATCCTGAAATAATTAATTCACTGGTTAAAACATTAGTATATAAACTAATTTATTCACAAATAATTTATCTTAGTTATAAAATAATAATAATTAGCTTTCAGTTTAATGTTAGATTTATAATTAATTATTATTGTTTCATTACCTCTGAAGGAGACCAACGTGCCGTTCCCCAGTATGAAACCCAACCTTGATTTATGACAAAATTCATCGCACGGACTACCTCTGAAAATATATGTCAAACTGATGAAATCAAACACAAAACAATATCTTTCTACTTGATACTTACGTTACTATACTTTCTATTTCTGAACAATTTTGCGTACTCAATAGGTATTTGATCTGATGCATACATGCTATACGATTTCTTTTGTTAAACTGAAATTTTAAGTCAATTTCAAGTGACCTGTGTTAAAGTACTTATACTAAAATACCTTTACTTAGCTAGTGATACGAGATGAACTGGGCAAATGTATCCTAATTTTGATAAAAGATGAACTGAACAGAGATAAAATGTAACCGAACTGGACAAAATGTGACCGAATTCAGACATATGTTGTAGTTAGTTGTTGAACGGTCTACGGTATACATACGTTGCTCAATAGTTTATTCGTATTGTAACATGCAAATTGTTTTTGAGATCTAACAACGCTATAAACATATAAACATTTAAAGATCAGTCAATATGGATCCGTGATGATCTGATATACATATGTACCTAGAATGTCTAATTTACATCCCTAAAAATAACTACAAGTGCTCAGGTATACAAGTTTGTCATCACCATCGCTTTTATGGTAAAAAAATGTATCATCAGCATATTAAAAAAGATACATCTTTGGTGACATGTGTTATCAGCCAACCTGCACTTAGCCATTTTGGCGGACTATAACTTCGATTATTTTCTTGTGAGAAAAGACAGCAGTAAGAACGTAAAGTGGATTGTTTGTGCTATGCTGTAAAAATGGAAAAAATGCAAAAAGTTTTAATTTTATTATGTTCTGAAGCTGAAAATTCGTACTTTAACATCCAGGTAATATTTCCATAGTACTGTAATTTGTTTTTAAACTAACTAATTTAAAAACCCATTTTGTAAACTATTAAATCATAACTGAATGCTGGCAACTAACCTTCCATGGGGCACAGTGGGTCAACTTTATGCAGTAACACCACATCGATGTACTCCACTTGGAGTCTGGCAAGAGATGCTTTGACACTCTCGAATATATGTTTACGAGAGAGACCTCTTTCTACCGACCTAATAACACAAAGAATCACTAAATTACTTGCACAAATAGAATTAAAAGCAACATAGCGGTAAGCCAATAGAAGAATCTTATAATCGTTTTAGTAAAGCGTAGTCAATTCTGAAAATTATGATGAGAATTTTACAAGTTTTTTTACAATGAAGATACTTGTTTTCTAAGGAAACGACTTTACATTTTTTACATAATTATGGACTAATAAAAAAACAACATATCTAATAAATGAATTGAATGAAATATATCTAATAAATGATTATAAATATAATAAAAAACAATACATTAATTACTCAGGGGTGGGTTGAAAATAAAATCATATAGCGGTGATGAATTTCATAGATGAGTCTGTTTAAAAGGTATATGGTTTAGTTTAAGCCGAAAGTTGAAGTCGTGTTTTACTAATTATTGTAACATTACGTTACGTTAATAGAATGTATTATAATTATTGATGTATCGTTTGTTTATCTACTCGAATTGACGATGCTATACCAAGCCAAAGCTAAGAAACTGTGAGTATAGAAGCTTAAAATATAAATATCGGTAATATTCCTCCAATATGTACGAGAAAACTGTATGGATAATAATTATTTACTTATCAATTAAGTTAGGTTTTTAAATATCAGTCATCGGATTACTCGCATGTGATATTATAGAGCCTTATAAAGACCGCTGAATGCGGTTGAAACTACGAAACTTTCATAGAAGCTACCATATTCGGCGGCCTTTTGCATGAAAACTGTCTTTATTTAATTATCTGTAATTGCGTTCTCCATTGTTTATAAATGTATGTATAAGTAATTGATTAAAAGCGTGATTCGAGATACGTTTTTTAGTACAATTCTGGCGGAATATGACCTTAAAGCAATAAGCGTATGACGTTTGGTATGTTACGAACGTGCACGGAGGTGGAACTGATGGTAGGCCGCCTTTTTCTCCAGAGCTTCTTTTTAAGTGATTTAGTTTAATTAATTATGAAAAAAAGAAAGTAATTTTTTAAATGTGTTATATAAAATGTGATATCTAAAAGCTGCATTTTAAATAAACTTTAGTCTAATTCTGTTAAATGGAAGAATGGTGGAAGATTATAACAGATGGTTATCTGTCGTACTAGTATCTACTAGTACTAAATTGAAAGCGCTGCAATCTACTTTTTATATACAAAACTTACACAGAACCAACCCTCGATCTCAGACCAAATAGCCATAAATCGCTAATAAAACAGATAAAAGAAACGAGAACGCCTTTCCCCGATTTTATTGAATTTATGTGTTAGCGTCGTAATCGGCCGAGACGGAACACCGTGTCTAATCCATTATAACCTGTCCGTCTCACCAGACGCAGGTTATGCCTAAAAGTATCTCTGCCACGTAAATTGGGTTGATTTAGTTAAATTTCTAACTATTTACCTATAGTAATAATAAAAGTAAAATATGTTTTTTTCAGCTCAGTTAAAGTGATATATATATCTTGATCAGTACAGTATTCAGTAAATAAAACCATGTTCGTTTTAAATTTGAATTACATATTTGAGGAAATAATTATTATCGCTGTCACTGCGTCACATATTTGTTGTCGATCATTTTGTAGTTTTAAAATCAACAAAATATTCTCTTCCAACATTCCGTCCTTACAAACTGTGCAAGTGAAACTAGGCCAAAGGCGATACTGTCAGAATATTAGGTGTTAAACTTTTTAACAATGTAAATGCGCCCGCGCAGTTGATGACCTGACTACTTCTTTCTATGTAATCATACGTACTTTGTGCTCCAATAAATTTTGGTAGTGATTATAACACTGGATCTCCTAACATTTCTCTTTTTAAGAATCCTGCCAAGTTCTGCCTCGCCCTTCGCTGTAAACAATTATAGATTAGATATTTGTTAGTATATGCCTAAATAAACGAAAAAGCTAAAAAATAATTATCAAATAGATAAAAAAATTAATAACGTTGATTTAAATTAGATTTTCTTTATTTATTTATTTAATATCAGCTTCTAGTTTTTTTACGTTAATCGGTTCACGCGTTAGTGATAACAATACGTTCTCTCAACTTCGAGACATCAAGATTGTATTCTCACAACGACTCTCTGACGAACTGTCTCATGTGCAGCAGGTGCTATATAAAGTGACAGGAAATAATATAAAGTTAAGGTCAGTGAAACCAGAGAAGAAAAAATAAAATGAAGCCGGAGGTGGCAAATGACGAAATTTCAATCAAAGTGACGGTTACAGCCTCTCACACTCACTTGTCTCAAAAATGGCAAAAACTGTGATGCAGTGAGTGTGCTTAGTCGAGATTTGCGTTAGAGTTTGACTAACGATTATGTCCCAAATTACTGGGATTTTAGGAAGATAGTAGTTCGATCAAGGGCGGATCCAGCTTTGGCTTCAGGGGAGCCGTGGTCAAGCCACAAAACTGTGAAGTACATGCATGCTTTTCAATTAGTGGTCCACCTAAGTACTGGATCCAGCTCAGAGGAAGGAGGGGTCATCACCCTCATGGTCCTCCTGGATACGCCCATGAGTTCGATATGTTTGATCATGAATAGAAATGTTGTGTCAACTAACTCCTGTCATTCGTCTGTTTATCCGTGACCATGTTACAAGTAAATGCGTCGAAATATAGGGGACTGCATCCACTATTTAAACACGGTAAATATCCTAAATTAAAGCCAGTGTAGTGAAAAACTATGATAGCTTAATTATGTAAGATTCATCCATCGGGAAAATCTCACTCGGCTAAATATGTTTTCCATAGTATGTTTGTAAAAAGCTGGCTTTAACATTTTTGCATAATCCAAACACTATATGACCTCTATATTATTTGTATTAAGTATTATTAATTAATATCAACATTGATTATTCATACTTGTGGATATTTCACAATAAAGACTTTGAATTTGAGAATTGAGCTTTTGATTTTTTAACTATTTCATTGAACTTACCGCAATGGGCTTCTGATAAATCGAACAAATTGATTCCATTCTCCAATGCTGTCATGACCACATCCTCCGCGTTTTCTTCGTTCATCATGGTCCATATACCCAGACCCACGTTTGGGACTCGAAGCCCAGACTTGCCGAGGCTTTTGTAGCGGAGCCCAGGAGTTACAGCCGATGCTACCGATGTGTGGTTCCCCATGTAAGATGACATATGACGAGACATCGCCATCTCTCCGGCTACGACAAAATATACTTTTCGTATTTCGACGTACATTTTGAAAACTTTTATAGGTTTATACTTAACCGTCATCTCGCCTGAGTTTTATGAAATCAATGCGATCTACGATGGAGCGTGCTTACTACAGAACCGATTCTCGATTTAAAGACACCAAGATTGTAAACATCGGGAAAACCCCACTCACGCAGGGCATTACACAGCTTCGACGTTCTTGTCGCAAACATAGAGTCAAACTTCGTTTGAGTCTTTGGATCGTTAACCATGAAACAATGTCACTTTTTCAAGCTATGAGTCGTCCAATAGATAAAAAGGCAAGATGGTATTAGATCATGCCAATCAGTTGCACACCCTCCAAAGTATGTCCGATAAAAAAATCGATACTCTAGAAATTTTCCATCGATGTTCCAGACTTTGAAGTATTTTTCCAACGGTACTATCGTTGTCTATGTACGACAATATCGTTTGAAAAATACTTTTTGTAATTATCTAATAAAATAATAATATAAAATACTTTTTTGTAATTGTAATGTTTTTCAGTACATATTTGCATATTACTAGTTCTTTGAGATCGATTTATTGAACTCAAAGAATTTCTTTGGCTCAGGTATTCTATTTGAAATATAATTTCTCCGAAGAAAATGTTTGTTTGGCGTAACAATGTTAGAGGACTCTCAATGTCGGCGTAGCACCTTGTCTACGCGCGTGGGTAGGTATTATACTCCTCTGCGTAACCTGTAGGCCCTTGAAAACTCAAGTTATAGGGTGTTGTTTTGACGTAGCACCGTGCCTACGCGCGTGTGTAGGTATCAAACTCCTCTACATAACCTTTAAGTCCTTGAAAAGTCAACTTGTAGGGTGATAATTTGGTGATATTAATAAACACATTTAATAAAGTTAAACACTTTTAATCAGATGTTAATAATTAACATCTGATTAAAAGTGTTTACCTTTACTTGCGTGTAGTACCGAACCTATCCTAAATGTCATTCAACATAAACATGTACAATTGTACAATGATAATTATAACATGTAGTGGTAGGACTCGTGGTAGAGTCCACCTGGGGAAGTACCACACCTTTGACAGCTATTCTACCGCCAAGCAGTAATGTGCAAACATTACTGTGTTCCGGTTTGAAGGGCAATGTTTCCAGTGAAATTACATAAATAAGTGCAATTTGAAGTTCTTTTGTAAAAATAATACGATTTTATTTTACAATTTCAATTATTATTTAATTATTACGACAAATATATCGATCATCGCGTCTCTGACGACCGTGCAAAATTTGGTTGATAAAGAGCCTCTCACTTGATCGCTCCATCTAGTTGGGGAGCTTCCCCGGGCTTGTTTACCCTCCGTATTTCCAACTATGATCAGCTTTCCAAGGTCATCTCCCGTTCTCATTGCGTGGCCAAATTGGACAAAATGCACTGCTGGCAGATTGTAGACAAGCGGGTTTGAACTCGAAGCTGTCAGAGACGTGATGAGCAGACACCGGTGGAAGCAGATAACAAAATCTAAGTGTAAAGCATCCACATCCAGCGTTGACCACGATCCTCAATCACGAGGGAGCGACCACACAGAGAGAGATATTGATCATCATACTTCCAGGGTGGCAAATGTTATCAACAGTTTTTTTTAATAAAGAGTGACGATACGACCATGAGATGTGCCTGATGGTAAACAACATGCTTGCCACATAACAATGTACTTAACAGTATTGGAACATCAAAAGTCCAAATCATTACCTAGCACTGCACTACGCTCGTCACCCAGAGATCTAAGATGTTATATTTCTAAGCCTTGTAATGTCTCTGGAAATATTGCCCTTCAAACCGGAACACAGTAATGTTTGCACATTACTGCTTGGCGGTAGAATAACTGGAAAAGGAGTGGTACTTCCCCAGGTGGAATCTGCCAAGAGTCCTACCACTATACTATAGATATGATTATTACGTTTAAATTAACAAATCGTATATATCATACAAGAAAACGTCAGCAAAGACAGGTCGGTGATCTCGCGGTCTCTTTCCAAAATACTCGATAATATACGCTTTTTTAATTTTTTAATAATTAATTTAATTTATTTAAACGGTACTCGCGTAAAAAAACGTCAAAATCAATTTAGATGACATCGTTTCTTGAGTCTAAACAATTTTTAGAATATGTCCAATTGTTTTTGTTTTAAAAATGTTTAATGTTAGCTAATTGGTGCCCCTCCTGTATAAACTGAAGTGGATTGTTGAACTCGCAAATAACGCCGTAGAAAAAAAAAAAATTAAACGGAAAATATTTTGCAAAAATATTTTAATGCTAAGCTTGCAAAGAGGCTTAAAGATCATTTACGTCAAAAAGAATCTTAAGCCTCTTAATAGACAATAGATTAAAGTGTTTTGCGAATTTCTCGGAAAATGATTTTATTATGCTTTTTAAATCATTAAAGCTTTTTTTTCTTGGTATTCTTTATATTAAGGGTAAAAGGTTTCAGTCTGTCGTATTTTTATGGAGCCTGTAAACGCACTAAGTATAACAAGCACAAAAACTTTATTATTTAGATTTTTGTGATAACAATCATGTTTTGTTTGACACTAGTAGATGATTTTCCCAGAATGTTATACAGTACCTAGATTCGGAAAATATTGTGTTGTTGGTGCATGTGGCATAAAACCACATCATAAAAAGCCCGCAAATAAATAGCGAATGAGGGGTTATGCTTCTTTCTTATTTGTATTAGTAAATTAAATATGTAACAATGTTGAAAAAAGTTGTTTTAATATACTTTATAGTATTATAGTTATAATGTACATTATAGTAAAGAAGTATACCCATCAAAATTAAATGATAGGTCGCTGTCCGGATCTCAACAACTGTCCTGTTTTTCCTTAGACGATTCCCGCAGACTAATTTAACTTTTTCAAATAACATGATGTATTTCTGTGAGATTATAAATTTTATAAAATGTGTCCTATGCTTGGGCTTAATTGGCATCCCGTCAATAACGATAATTTTAATGTAAATTAATACTATCCAAAACCTCCTCATTACTCTCATTCATCCGCCACATTTAGTTTTAACCTACTTCCAAAAAAAGAGGTGCTCTCAATTCGATTATATGTTTATTTTTGTATGATTGTAACCCAATAGCTCCGCCAATTATGAATCGATTTTGATGGTTATTTTCTTGTTTGATAGGTCATGGTTCAGTTCAGAGGAGCGGTTTCTGTCATTTTTTTTCTAAGGTGAATAGTTTGCGTGAGAGACTTCCAAAGTGGTTAAATGTAAAATAACAACGAACTATAAGAACTTTTAAATTATGTTACTTGCTGCTACGGAAGGCTTCGTGGGCGAGTCCGACTCGCACTTGACCACTTTTATTTAAATATAAATAACGTATTTTTACAAACCATATTTGCGTTCGCCTAGCTATATTATATTTTTTAGCTACATACCCCGAATCATTTGGCTTATTATTTTTTATTTCTTTAAACAGTGTTCTTCAATGTTTTAAAAATGTGTGGATGCATTTTCCCCGTCTCTCACCAGCCAGGTCTGCACCTCCGTGTTGAGGTATAATAATAGGAGAGCGATGTGACAAGTTTCCAGCTTGCCTCAAATACCTACCCAAAGTTTGCTGCCAGCTCTCGGAATATATAATCATTATTATTTAATCGAAATCGGTGAAATAGTTTTTGAAATATCAACAAAAACCAAAAATATCCTAGGTGTCATTATCTGGATGACTTTATCATAGAGAGTATACAATTTTGTCGAGTGTTTTAATTAAAGCCTGTTTGGTTTTTTCAGAGAAAATTATTTTTTTGATACCTATTCTCTAAAAATGGGAATAGACCGTGATGATCATTTTACATGAATCAAAATCAATTAATTTTGATTTTAATGCATAACATTCTTCTACGGAATATGTGGAGTAATATAAATGTTTGGTGCAATATGGTATAAAATTGTATGACTTAAGTTCTAGAGGCACTTTAAAAAGAGAAAGGTTAGATTTTCGTGTAAAGCTCGCCTGATGTTTAACAACCATGTTTACGATAACCTAAAAGAAACCGATTCACTCCCGAACTGATGACATCAAGATTCATCCATCGGGAAAGATGGATGAATGCCCGTCTGGGGAAGTACCACATTTGGCAGTTATTCTTCCGCCAATCAGTAATGTAAAAACATTACTGTATTTCGGTTTGAAGGGCATAGAGATAAAACATCTTATATGGATGACTTTGAATTCTTCATGTTCTAATAGCTGCATGTCACTGTGCTGTTATGGGCAGATATGTTGCTTACCAAGCTACATGTCTTGTTCGTCTCGTCTATACGATGAATAAGCAAAAAAAAAATAAATTACCAGCGTCTATCTTGGATTCGTTATTTGTAAAGCATTTTACTAGTCCGGCCCTTTCATTTGATACCCATATTAGGGGGTAGTAATAAAAAAAATATCCGAAATTTTGTAAAGGCCGCGCATCTTGAATCAATATTAAGCAAACATAGCTAAGAACCACCGCACGGAAACTAACTTTCAAGTGAAATAACGGCATTGAAATCGGGCGATCCGTTTGAGCTCTACGGTGCCACAGACAGACACACACATAGAGAGACAGACATCGACGTCAAATTTATAACACCCCTCTTTTTGGCCGGGGGTTAAAAAACCGACACATGCAGTGCATTCCACAATCTAGCTATTCGTTTAAAGAAAGTGCCATCGATTCTTTTCGTTCGGGTGAAATTGTTGTTTACTCCGGTTTATTTTAAGAATAATGGGCGGAGCAGGTCTAGGATTTGTTGCCTGTAGCAACTATAATGGCGGGGTTCAGGTTCCCATGGAGATCCCTATTGATCGCGAGTATTTATAGGACGCTCAACTCCCTGGCAATACTGTGTAGCAAAAAGAGCTTGTCTCTACTTGTACTTTCAGACAAATTATTCTTATTGCTCTAAGACTTCTACTACAACTTAGATAATATTTGTCACTTAAATCAATCGAGACTGCGGTGAAACACAAGTATGATCATGACAATGATTTAAAATATACTAGCATTATTTCATTTTTTTTTAGTAAAGAGTGATGAGACGAGTAAGACATGTGCCTGATGGTAAGCAGCATGCCTGCCACATAACAGCACAGTGACATGCCGCTATTGGAACATGGAGAGTCCAAATCATTACCTAGCACAGCACTGCACTGCGCTCGTCACCCAGAGATCTAAGATGTTATATCTCTAAGCCCTGTAATTTATCTGGAAACATTGCCCTTCAAACCGGAACACAGTAATGTTTGTACACTACTGCTTGGCGGTAGAATAACTGGTAAAGGTGTGGTACTTCCCCAGGCGGACTCTGCCAAGAGTCCTATCACTACTAAAATAGAAGATTGAAAAAGATCTATTTGACAAATGTTAGTATTATATATTTGGTATCTACTCATTTAGGTCTTGATGGTTACTTGCATTAGAAATTTTGAAAAAAAATTACCGACTTCAAAGAAGGAGGATTCTCATTTCGATTTTAATATGTTATTTTTTTTTTGTTTGTATGTATACATTTTACTGTTACTCGTTACTATGTCAATTATGAATCAAATTTCACGTTTTTTTTTGTTTGGTAGATCATAGTTCAGAAGTGTTTTTTGAAATATGAACAAAAAAATATAAATTTACTTTCATTTATATCAATGACTTGGTGATTGCTTCTCATGATATTTGGTCTAGTGTCTGAGTTTAATTATATATATTGACTTCAATCGGTTTTTGTTTTAGGAGAAAGTAAATTGTTTTATCCTATATTTGAATATCATGGCCACATTACGTAAACTTTAAAATGTCGATTCAATTGTTATCAGTGAGGTATATTGATAGTTTAATAAAAAAATACTTTGATTACATATTTATGTAAACATGCTAAGTTTTAAAGAAAACAACTAAATTTTAAAGTAAATTAACAAACAAAATTAAAGTATTATTTATAAAAAGTGTTAAAACGATATGTTATAACTAAACTATTTAAATTAAGAATATGGTTATAATATTATAAACTGTAACCTCATTTTCTGTAGAAAAAGTTACTTTTTAGTAATCCTGTAAATGCTTCGTCTTCGTGTTCGTTTTTGATCAAGTGCAGTCGAAAGTTCAGTTAAAATTAAAAGTAGACAAATTTATCCGATCAGCATTTAAAATGTCAACTAAAAAGCACAAGGTAGACTTTTGTTTAAATTTATTTTTGTTGTTGTTGTTGTTAAAAACACAATAATTATTACGGTTAAATAAAAATAATATTCACTAGCTGAAACCTTAAAACAAGGGTCTCAATAACAACATAACTCTATTTATCACCCATTTCTACTGTTGTAAAATGTCGCATCACAATTTTTTTTAATTACTTAGTTAACCAACCGTAAAACGTTATTTATTTTCCTAACAGTTTTTTCTTGTTAAAACAATCATGAACAAATTGAAAATTTCCGAATTTCCATTAATTTAGATGCGTTACAAAAACAAATTTTAAAATCCACGGTAACATGAATCAGTGAATAAATGTGATAAGTCTAAATGGAGAAAATTATCCTTGATTTCAATCAGTTCTTGGCTATCAGCCAAAAACCAAAATAATAATAAAAATATGAAACGAATTGCCGATTTGGACACTTGTTAAAATGTACGTTTCGAGACAGATTCACTTCACCGACCACTGTCACTTTATCGATCTAACGATTCTGCAATTCTTTTTGCGCAAATACAGGCTAGGAATTTATATTTCAGCGTGTCTCTAGTAGGCAAAAAATAGTACTTTTTTTACTTTCGTAATATTTTTCAATTTAGTCTAGTTCGATGCAGCATACTTTGTGATCTTGCATTAACTGAAATTTATGAGTATTTTACCTTGTATTGTTATAACAGTTTAGTGAATTCCAGAAATCAGTATGGCATAATATATTACCTACCACGGTTACGATGGGAGCCAAAGGAAATTTGACTTAATTGTCGTATGAATACCCTTGGCCCCTTACAATAGTAGAATCATCGTATTAGAAAGGCGATTGCAAAATAATATCGGTTGTCCGACTGGCCAATTTCGATTGGCATTTTGCCAAGTCTGTCGAGTTCCTCACGCATCGATTTCTAAAAACTTCCGTAGATTCAAAACAAATCGTTTTTCTTTTGGATTAGTTATTACTGACATTTAAAATAACTGGTATTTAAAATGTTTTTATTTGAAAATTTATTGTCATTCCGCTATGAAGGCTATGCCGAGAACATTTCTAGATCCCATGTCAGCTGCAAGAACTTTTTGGTTTGATGAATCTAATTTGTCAGAGAAAAACTGAAAAATATATTTATACATTCAAGGCAACTTACGTATTCATAAGGCATATTTTTAACGGTAAGTATATTAGTTGGTTAGTTTGGAAACATTGTATTTTATACTTGATTTAATGGTAAATTGGTGAACGAGATATCGTTCATGTTGTTAGGAACCAAATTAATGATAGAAACGATTTCGGTGACAGTAGAAACATTAAAATCGTTGCGATAATGACTGGCGGGAAACTTTGAACGTAAATACACTCTGAAATTAACGATGTTCCACTGAAACAAATGTTGACTTGCGAAGCAATCGTAAGTACGGTATTTAGCAGTTATTTACGTGCTGAAAAGTATTCTGCCACGTGGCTTGGAGAGATTATATGCGCCAAAAGAAATGTAAAAAAAAAGCGTTTTATCTACGGCTGCGGCTGACCGCGGCAATATAAATATTTTTTTGACTCACCTTGATCTAGCATCTGTTGCGAATGAGCACTAAAATCGTCCATGCAGTCCAACGACGCGATGGGAGCGCGACATCTAAACAATACAGATATTTTCTATTTTAATAACGGAACAGTGTTTTCTTTTTGGATGATTGTAGCTGACTGAAGACGGAATTACAATCCGTCATCTTAGTGCTATGTGTAATTCACTGCTTGTTTTCACAGCCATTAGTGTGATTACGAAAATGTAAACCTACGAATCGAAACCATACCAAATGCACTTCCATTAGATGAATAATTGTGACACGAATGAATTGCTTATTAGACATATGGACATTGCTTTAATCTATCACGGTTGTTTACTACTCTATGTAATATTATTAATCCATACCTACATGCAAATAAAACTTAAGTATCTGTATGCAATGTCAATTTAACAACTTTTCACTTAAAGCATAAAAAAAATAAATATAAACTAAAAGAAAGTATGTAGACACGGTTCATTTTTTTTTTTTAATTTTCGTCTTTCCATCAGTCTGTTCCTGCAGGCTGATCTCTAAAACAAATACTGAACTTTAACGGGACTTCTTCTAGCAGATAGCTGGTGTTTTAAGAAGTAACTTAGAAAAAGAAGTAAGTTTAGTAACAATTTTGAACGAATTAATCAACATAAAATCAATATGGCGGTACAAGTTCGCGGAGGCAGCTGGTTTACAGTGTTTACAAGTATATATTATGTTGAAGCGAGATCGAACGGCGAGAAAACCCGTCTTAGTTGTAATATTACTGCGCTTTCTTTTTTATTTCTTTCACTCGTAATTATAGACATAGCAGTAGCAAAGACAAAACCGATTTTTTTTGTTGGTTGAACATTAGAAGAGCATGGTCTCCAACATTTTAATGTTGTATCATGCGCCGTGTTTTTGGGTAGCTGATACATTTTTTCCACATGAAAATGGAACTAAATCTGCATTAACGTTTTAGGGCTTCGCTTCACCATATAACCGCGGTAAATATTCCTCAATTAATATTATACGTGTTGTTTTTAAACTTAGTTCACAATGCACGAAGTCTAACAACTTTTTAAAGTTTTTTTGTGAAATTCGATAAAATGAACCCTAGAAATTTTGACTTTGACTTTGATACAATGGCGTTTTATTATACGGTAAAGATAATCATGAGTAAAACTGACGCATGAGTTTTTAAAGTAACTAGCTATTATGCGATGTTTTATTTATTGATTTGAATAAATCTTACTAGTATTGTTGTATACACAGTAAGTACCGAATCAAATAAAAGACACCATAAAATTTTAGGCTCTATGTTATCTTCCTTGAAACAAGCATCATTCCAAGACAATAGTACATAAAGGATGTGTTTTTTCCACTCGGCTTTAGCTTATTTAGCAAACTAGTGTTAGGGTCTATCCAAACCACAAATCGACGTTATTCTTACTTAATTATATGCCCTATCGTCACATTTACCATAACGTATATTAATACGTCGTAGGACGATATGACAAACCGTATTTTTGCAAAAATCCTAGGAATTTCGCTAAAAAGCTGAACAATCACACTGAAAAAAGAGATTTTTTGCTAAAACGCTTGGTGCCTTAGTAAGCTTGTGAAATGAAATGCACGGTCAATAAGAGCGCTCCCGAACTAAATATTTTCTGATTGGTTGACAACTCGCCAACATCCTCTTTTTTACAAGTGGGCTTTAATTTTCTGAGATTATCTGTCATTGTAAATTTGTAAATACCATTAGATTACAATCCAAATACTTTGGATTAAAAACTAACCTAACCTACTGTAAGATTTTAATCTCTCGTTTTTACCCCTTATATCTCTATGTCAAATACTTCAAGTCAACAATTTATAACTAAGAACCAATCACAATACAAGCTATTTTGTTACCCAAAATCTATTGACGTCTCATGTTTTTGCAAAAAATCTTAAATTATTTTCAGTAAAATTGAGAAATGTCACAACCAATTAATAAAAATAAATCCATGTTTCTGCAAAATCCCTAGGGTTTTTGCAAAAACGCGGCTTATCAAATCTTCTTACAACATCTATAAATTAAGAGATCATGTATTATTATATAAATACCAATACTTAGTTATAATCTTAAAAGTCGCTCAAAAGATAATCAAGCGTCATTTTGACACAAGTAGGCGTTATATTTCAAAATGAATGACGTTTACCTCACTGGTATTTGTGAAACAAGTAATCCACTACTGAGAATTCCAAAAAGCTTATCAATAGATTGTTCCCTTGTTCCCTGCGGCACTACCAAGCTATTATGCCGAAGGAGAGAGTGCAATATTTTAAACTAGAATGCGTCAAGTTTACGCAATCTTTGTAGAGTTAAATGGCCGCTGTTTTATCCCTCAACAAGTTTCATTTCGAAAGCATACCTTTTATTTTTAAAGTTTTCAAAATGTTGTTTTAAACGGTTGTTGTTGAAACTTCAATAGAGTTTTTGTCACGTGTAAAATATATTATTATGGTTTCAAAAGAGTCTTGTATAATTGTTTCCTTTTTTATTACTCTCTGCTTTTTAAAACTAAAAAAAATACTGATATAAGAAGAATTATAAACATATTGTAGTGAATTCATGCTTGTAATGCATAAACTACAGTATGTTATGAATTCTTGTTTATATGTCTACCAAAATTAACGTTGACGCGAGTATTTAACGTATCCGATATATTGAATGTGCTGTGTCGTATGTCCGATGTATCGGATATGTTCTACAATGTGTGAATTACAACACATCTAATATATTAGTTAATTACGAGTACGTTCATATGATTTACAATAATAAATATACTTATGTATGTGTAATATACTTATAGTACAAATAGGTACTTATGAAATGCATAATTGCATTAAAAATCAGCACAAGACTAGAACCCTTTAAATACAGTTGACACATTTCGTAAGGTCTTATGTAAAGATACTATAAGAAAATATCTACAGCTTTAAACTAAACAATTTTAGTAATTCTAATTGTGGATTGTTAAATATCTACGCTACTATATCCGCTAAATGATTTGTTTAATTTTTTAAACTAATTTTGTAACTAAAAAGCAGTGTTGTTCAAACTTTCAGGACTAACACCTAGCGATATCATTATGATTAACTGTTTCATGAATTTCATATATAGAAATAAAACCACCCAACTGATCCGGATATGAAAAATATTTTCAAATACATACAAATATTAGCCAAAAACAAATAAGGTATAGGATTTCAAAAGTATTTCTTTGCATCAATCTACAGTGCCGTAATATTGAGTATTGCGCCAAAACTTTGACTATCAAGCCAAGTCCAAACCCGTTTTCTATTTTCAAATATATTTGAGAAACACTGCTCTAAAGTATTTTTCTAAGGCTAATTATGTCCACTAATTGGTATGTGCTAAACGACTGTTAGCAATGATCAGCTGTTATGATCGTTTTGCTCTATAGCGATTTAGTTCGACCACGTTTTCAATCTTCGTATTTTTTGTCAATAAAGACCATAGAGTTGCGTAAATATCATAATGGTTGTAAAAAAAAATTGCATGTAGATTTTATTTACTACATAGTTCAGAAGGCATAGTCGATCTTTCTCGGTAACAAACCAAGCGCAGTAAAAGCAACAGGGGAAGATTGGATTTGCGCCGTATTAACAATAAATAGTTAAACGACTATAAAGACTCATCTATAGGAAAATACGTCACTAAAAGCAAAATTCATAGTTAATGTCCAGGGGATCACCAAATTCCACCAGTGAGCGCCCCTTTACCGATGGGGCACTCCTGCCGAAACTTAATTTGTTTATCTCATACATCTCCAAAATACGAATTATACAGAACGTTTTAAATTTAAATCTCCAAATTGGATAAGAATGAAAACGCAGCCTCATGTTATATGAATGTTCTACTGTGCTTTAAACGTAACATGCTGAAGAGCCCTTTGTCACTATTTATATTTGTAATATTTTTGATTATTTTTTATTAATTTTTCAAACCTTATTTGACTTTTTTTACGGTTGAGAATTCAAACGAACATCGTACCCCTAAGTTGCGTAAATGTCAAATATTAAATGTTAAGTTCTGTTCGCGTATCGCGTTCGTTACTTTGGCTTATTCCCCACGGCACTACCAAGCCGCACTACGTTGTCTGATTTTTTTATCAAGATTTTTCGTATCAATATTAAGGTGAATAATACCTATAAAGTGTAGTGTTACAGATTTGTTTTATACTCGTACTTTTATAAAAACACCAAAACCATGTACAGCATATTTATATGTCATGATTGCGGTTGTGACTGGTTATCTAAAAGGAGGCACGGCCGCTAATTGAATCTCATTCAATCTCTGTTAATGGAATACAATGAAAACATATTAAGTGGTGTATGGACATAACAGAGTATTTATTATAAATGATTAATTTATATGACATGAATAAAGTTTTCTAATATAATCACAATACAAATTTAATAGCAATATCTGTAAAATAAATAATAACATTAAGCTTGACGTGTCCGTATGTTAACCAGAAACAGGCAGATCGTAGTTCTTAAAGGAATAGTTCCGATTTTAATATGGTATTTTACTAAAATCTGACGCAATGGAGATTAATCTTAACTATGATTTACGTAGTAAGTTATATAAATATTCCTTGTTCACCGTTTATACTTCAGTTGTAGAAAATCTCGTTATTAAAAGTCATTCCAATTATTATGGTCTGTAGTGTCAGTAACGTCGGTTGTCATACAAGGTGGTGGAAGCTGGGAAGGTTGAGACAGGAGAGTGATAAAGCGACAGATACATGAACAAAGTGACAATCTTACCTTTAGCGACAGGTGACCTCCGATGAACCAGCGTAACATAAGCCAAGCAGGAATCGAATTCATAACGATCAATAATCCAAATACGTGTGTTAACCAGTTACTTAATCACGACAGTAGCTGGGAATTTTCTGTTATGTTTTATTTTATATTATTAACAGCAATTAGTATCAATTTAACAATCCGTTTCGTAATTATAAGGGGTTTTTGCAATACGGTTATATTCAGAACAGTTATTTGAGACAAAGCGTGAATCTCCAGAAGGTTCCTCTTTATGAAGCTAAAGCCAACAATAACATGGGTCTTGCTCTACCGCGCTGGTGATCTGAGTTTAGCTTTTTGTAGAGTTCTTATGTGTTTGTCAATAACGATATTGTAAAAAGTTATCTCTTCTCGGGCCCTGGTACTAGTTATAAAACACACGATTTAGTTATTGCCCATCGGAAATTCAATTCCAGTTATTTAATATACCTCTAGCCTATAATTAAAGTGGCTGTGAAGTTCTTTGAATTTTCGAAAGATTTAGTTTGTTATCTTTGTGTTTTTTAAACATCCGTCCCTAAGAGTAAGAGATAATAATGATCGTAAATCATTAGTCAAAATCACAATAATAATTCATAATCGCATCTTTGTTTAAACCAGCTATATATAGCCCGGCGCTGAAACAGGTGACCGCTGTGACGGGTGAACGCTGTGGCCCTCATCGATTATTGTTTATCATATAAAATGGCACGATCGTATAAAAGACCGAACAAGGATAAAGCCAGTAACAACCTTGAATTGGTTCACAAGGTTACTGCCAACCAAGATATTGATTGGAAGATTAATTATTCGTATTCCGAGAGCTAGCAGCCATTGTTGGGTAGGTATTTGAAGCAAGCTGAAAACTTGTCACAAAGTTCTTTTATTATACCCCTACACGGAGCTAAAAACCTGGCTGATGAGTAGCGGAGCAAAATGATTTCCAAATTTTTACAAACAAAGATTTTCATAAAAATATTCATCAAATGAAAACTACTTGGCCAATCTGTACAATTTCTAGGGTAACGAATGGCAGCCATTTTGCATCAAATAAAAAAAATAACTTTGACTTTTAAGCGTCAACAGTTTAAGCCGATTTCTTTAGACGACTGAAGCAGGAGTAGAAAAGCTGATAGCCGGTTGACCTACATCCCAAAATTAAATCCTAACTTCTAGTTCTTCGAGCAACTAGAGCAAGGAAATAGTATTTTCAGGAAAAGTTTGTTTATATTGCTGTTAACCATAATCATAATGATTTATAGATATTGGTATTTTATTGGTGTAATTTAGGAACGGATGTTAGACGACGTTTTTATATTTAAAAATATGAAGGTCTCTGATCCATAATCATTCTTGTACTTTGTATCATTAAGAATTGTAGCAATTGATCTTTGATTTTTAACGAAGCTACTCGTAATTTGCAAAGTCGTCATAGACCACTTTCTTCATCAGATTAAGTGAGACAAAATATCGTCGCACTCAGTTCTGCAATTTAAAGCTACCCACAATAAAAATATTTTTTTAGTGGAAGAAAATGAACCTCCGAACCACTTCAACTACTGTAGTAGTGTGAATACCTACGTTCATGCGACGATCGCGGTGCACGTTGCGTGTGACGAAGTGCTCTGTCTGTTACTTGCGGAGACGTATCCACTCATACGAAGTAAAAGTCGTACATACAATATTTATAATGTGTGAAATGGTTACAATATTAATTTGTCATTACTTTGCTGTTTTATATAGGACGTGAAAAAACTCTAACATAGCAAAATCATCGAGCTATTGTTATTTCAAAATATATGTACACCTATAGCTTGTCCGCCGATAATTGCTTTACGCGAATTCAAGCGTTTTGCTTTAGGCCTTGGCCTAATTAGACTGAACAGCTAAGCAATATGAGATGTTGTTCAGAAGGGAGTGTGGGATTTAGTTTATCAAATGGCTCTGGACAGAACAATTGAATGACGACGAGGAAACTTGAGCAAGGTAATCGGAGAAAATCGTCATTGAAACCACTATCGTCATATTCTAAACAATAGCGGTCCACCCCGACTTCACTCGTGTTACCTACGTATAAAACATAGCCTATGGCACTCAAGGCTTCACGTACGTATCCAATGGTGAAAGAATTTTTGAAATTGGTCTAGGAGCTTGAAATTAATGCGTTCAAACAAATGAGCTATTCAGCTTATAGTATTAGTATATATTTAATCAAGGCTTACTTGGTCCAAATATTTGTTAAGTTTTAAAGTCACACTACTATGAAAATGAGCTCAAAGGCATATTATACAAATTGAGTGGTAAATTAGACGCAAAATGCATCACATAAGGAATACTTTGATCTCCCGAGCTGAGAGCATACTGTTGAAGAAAAAAAAATAAGAAAAGAAATACTTATTAAACAGTAAGGAAGAAAACCTTTCAACCGCTTCAAAATCACTAGGTTAAGGTTAAAACCATAAATATTTATGGTTTACGGATATCCGTGCCAACAAATTTTATAATCTTGACTGTTATACGACTTGTGGTTGAGGTTTTATATTTTTCAATACTTGACGGCAATTAATTGACTACTAATATAGCGTATTACTATATATTTCATAGAAATGTTATGTGTAAAGTTGTTTAATTTTTATTATTTTTCAAGTAACGTGAGAAATGGACAGATTCTGTTGTTTCAGTAATTATTGTGTAAGGGGGGGTTTCCTTTTATTTTATAATATCGGTTGTGGTGGATACGCCTCAACAGTGCGGCGGTCCGCGAGTTACCGGTATATGGTCGGCATAGGATTTGAGTCCACGCTGACGCTGTCAGGCAACCCCAGTGGAGTATGCGGCGTGCAACGGCTGATGGTCGATTCGCTGCGTGACATCTGCGAGCCGTCCTTGCCCTCGCCTTCCTCTGCCCCTTTTCCTTGCATCTCGTGTCTCCGCATCACGCTCCTATTTTATGACGGCATCTTATCTCCCTATAAACATCTTATCTGTAAATATATTCGCGAGCGCCAGACCCCGAGTCGCCGCTCTACAAACCCACGCAATGCTCGTTTTATTATACACAGAACAACAGGGGAAACATAGAAAAGCATGCAGGTGACACCACCTAAGGGACTACATTTATCTAAGGTAACGGTTACCTAGCGTATCACGATCATTGGGTATTTAAAACATAACTAAACATTGATAAAACACGATGGAGGTTAAGAATGTGGGCAAATATGTCACAAGGTCATTAGGTACACACGGAAAGAAGGTGCAATTTTCTAATTCGTCTAAAAACTTACCGAGGATGATCTGGAGCTAGAATTGACACTTTTTAGTATTTGATTTGTATTTTAGATTGTATGCGGTTTGGGTAAGGAAACTGCGGACGTTTTTACTGCGGTTGACAGGCAAACGAAGGGTGAGGTAAAGCACACGGGGTGAGGGGATTGCGCCTTGCGCACCCCGGGGTGCGCAAGTAGAGCCTTACGCCGGCGTGGGACGTGGCTACCCCGACCTACTTTGCCCTACGACGTACTTGGTTGCCCTGAAGGGGGTCTTTGTTCACCACACGCCTTTCCTAAGCAAAGCAAAAAAAAATGCTTTGATAAATAATCTTGCCTAAATGTCCTATATTATATTCATTATAATTAAATTTTAGATTTCATAATATCATAGGTGCAGTATAATGGTAATAAGTTATCGCTCACTGTTAGGTGCTCAAGATGCTCGTCTAATCACTTTTTAAACTTGGCACATGTAACAAAAATAAGCCAAACAACTGAGGTATCATTTGCGAGATTAATTGTTCATTAACTTTATTTTCAATTCTGAAACAAGAAGTTATTTGGCATATATAGTTCCTAGTTATTATTATATATAGTTCGGCAGTATTTTTTAATTATAATGGGACAATTATAAAATAAAAAAAAATATCTCTGAAGGGAAAAAATTAAGGCAGAATTACTGCATAGTGACATTCCATTCTTTCTCTAACCGGAGATTATAGGGGTTAGCTGAAAATTCATCAGACATAACAAATTGTTGACAGTCCAAATAAAGCCTAATAAATTTATTACAAAATTATAATAATACTAGCTGTATGTATTCTGCTACGCTTCGCTGTTGCACATTGTGATGCAAAAATTAGATAAAAACAATCCTTGATGCGGATTATATATCATTGTAAAATTTCAGCTCGATCAATGCAGAACATTTTGAGTTTTTGAAGCGTACACAAACCAACATAACATTTTTATATATAGATATACTTTAGTTTGCAAAACGAATAACTCCATAGTAGCAAATTTCACAGAAGCCACTAAAAACTTTATATAAAAAAATTAAAGCATCAAAAGAAAAAAAAAAGAAACATACTTTTGGAAATTGTGTTTCTTATTAACTAATAAACACTTAAAATAATGAAAATACCAGTTACGCAATAGATTTTAGTGGTGATTTAGTGTGACCCCTGTGAAATTTGCTACTATGGAGTTATTCGTTTTGCAAATTAAGGTATCGATATAGAGACTTAGACATTTTCAACTGTTTAATATTATTTAATTTTTTTATCTTTTTTTTTATTCTAGTCATCTTTTCAAGTTTTTGTGTTGAATGGCCCGTAAAGTGGCAAATGGGTAGGTGAACGATGATTCTACTTTGAGTTCTGAACAAAGTAAGGTTAAATCTATTTTAACGTAAATGGCGAATAGCAATAGAATATAACATTTGATTTTCTTGTGCAATGTTGATGACATTTACTCATCTATTTGCTTAGTTCGCTCTTCCTAGTACAAACTATTTACTACTCATAAGCTCAGCTCACCGTATTTTTTTTACTGTAGCAACTACGCCGTAGCTGTATTTTGCCAAATTATCATAGCATCGGATTTAAAAAATAAATTAACATGTATAAAACCTGAAAATTTTGAAGCAAATTTAAAAAAAAAATCATAATAAAAAATTTAAGCTGAGTAAGTGATTCTAAAGCTTTTAAAAAAGAAATAGAATCGGAAATTTAGTGCACAGTTAAATGCTATTTTTAATGGCGTAATACAGCTTATCATTTTACTGGAATATCGTTAATTGTTGATTATTGTAAGATAACAGAGTTAGTTACATAAAAAAAAAATCTACGAATATTATAAATAGCAAAGATTGGATGTTTGAATGTTTATTGCTCAACCATCTAAGTACAAGTGAATGGATCAGCCTGGAATTCGGAATATACCTATACCTACAGACAGTTAAAACTATAAACTTTATTGTCTCGAATAATACATTTACTACGTGGAGGAATTACGTGGTTAAACCACGGGACGCTGCTAGTTTGGATTAAAAGCAAAAATTAAATACCTAATGCAATAATGTTACACGTTGTAAACCAAAACCAAATAAAATTATGAATTTTCCATATTTCCATTTATATATTGCTTTTTATCATTTTACGAGTAGCTGTCGTTCCGCGGGGTCAAACGCTCATGTCTTCACATATATTTTCCCAATAATGTTCCTAAGCTATTTTTGATGACATTTCTTCGACTATTTTTTGGTGTTTTATATCGTACAGTGAAATACCTACCTATATCAACAAATTACACCTCATTATTTTATAAATATTATTAAT
Source organism: Ectropis grisescens (assembly GCA_017562165.1). Lineage (NCBI taxonomy): Eukaryota > Metazoa > Arthropoda > Insecta > Lepidoptera > Geometridae > Ectropis > Ectropis grisescens. Next base: position 9,270,928 of record CM029767.1, on the reverse strand, counting down.
TAATCATCAGTAACAACATAATATTCATTAATAGGTATAAAAAAGAAGGAGTGCTCAATTCGGATGTATCTTTTTTTAAATATAGGTACTCGTAAATATGCCCACGATATCTCCGCTAACTGTAAATCAATTATTGATGTTTTTGTTTGCTAGAATATACGTTAGAAGTGGTGTCATAAGTAATTTGACCGAAAATAGATTAGCGCTTTTGAAAAAATTAACAAAAGCAAAATATAAATGCTATAAATGCCAGTAATGTATCGGTTGGTAAGGTTTCGTTCGCCAGATTTGGTATTGATGACGCCTCTATAATTGATTGTCAAATGTTCCCTTTTTAACCGGCTACGAGAAAAGAGGGGGTTTTCAATTCGGCTTTCGGAACTCGGTAATTATTTAGCTGTTTGTTTTTTTTCTTGGCTAAAAATATTAATTTTCAACCAATTTTCAGCATGTTTCCGTGCTAGTGACAACAATATCAGAAGGAACGTCATCCTTACCCAGGGCCAGATCTCGCCAAGTCAGTGGTTGAGTGGTCGCTTACTAACTCGCTGACAGACGCGTGCCACCCCACCGCCCCACTGCAGCCGTCTTCACTGTCCATTGACCGATCTGCAACAAATGTCATTGCTATCATTTAGCAGCAGGGGCTCAAAGCCTAATTAAAATGTTTTTACTCGTAGAGTACGGTAACTTGCAGAGTTTAGGCACAGTAAAACATATGTATTTACTGTGGTTTAGGATAGAGCGCGGTAGGGTGACCACCCAGGGTGCAAGATATACTTAAAGGGGCGCTGCGCCGCAAGCGCAGGCGCTTCAATATTATTGTAGTGGTAGGAATTTTTGCAGACTTCGTCCGGGGAAGTAGCACACCTTTTCCAGTTATTTTAGCGCCACAGCAGTAATGTGCAAATAGTACTTTGTTCCGGTTTTAAGGGCAATGTTTCCAGAGAAATTTCAGTGCTTAGAAGTATAACATCATAAATATCTGGGTGACGAGCGCAAAGTGCTCCGTGTCACTGTTTTGTTATGTGGCGGACATGTTGACGCCCAAAGTCGCCGAAGGCTACATTGAGGATTCAGTCAAAAATAAAACTATAATTTCTACCATATTACCTAAAACTATAAAAATACGCCCCAATACACTTCAGCCGGCAACTTCCAGGGAGTATCCGGCATGGAATCCATCGTCTAATGAAATACCAGAGTCTCCTACTTTTACAGATATCCAGAATAGCCAAATTTGTCGTAATAGGTATATCAAACAGAAAGAAAGCCTTCGATTCCATCGATACCTGGACAGTGCTTCAGTTTCTCCAGCGATGCCGCATCGACTACCGCTATATCAAAGTGTTAAAGCATATTTACAGCAAAGCCACAATGTCTGTCCGATTACAGGACCAGTGCCCAAAACATATTCAGCTAAAGAAAGGCGTGAGACAGGGAGATGTTATATCTCCGAAACTGTTCACTGCCGCGCTGGAAGATGTTTTCAAGCTACTGCACTAGGAAGGATATGGCATCAATATCAACGGCGAATGCATCAACCTTCGGTTTGCCGCCGACATAGTCATTGTGACGGAGTCGCTGGAGGACAACGGTGCTATGCTCAATTGCTCATGGACCTCAGTAGAGAATCGCAACAGGTAGGCCTGAGAATGAATATGGACAAGACGAAGGTCATGTCAAATGTTCATATCTCACCTGTACTGGTTATTATTGGGAAAATACCACACTCGAAATTGTTGACGAATACGTCAACGTACCTGGGTCAAAAGATCCAATTAGGTAGATACAACTTCGACAAAGAGGACCAGCGAAGAATCCAGCTCGGATGGGCAGCGTTCAAAAAACTTCGGCACATCTTTGAGTCCAAAATACCCCAATGCCTAAAGACGAAAGTCTTTAACCAGTGCGTGTTGCCAGTAATGGCTTATGGAACTGAGACATGGCCCTTAACTATGGGCCTAATAACGAAGCTCAAAGTCGCACAACGAGCTAAGGACAGAGTTATGCTCGGAGTTTCTTTGCGCGACAGAATCCGTAATGAGGATTTTCGCAAAAGAACGAAAGTGACCTACATAGATAGCTCAAAGAGTAAATAAGCTGAAGTGGCAATGGGCAGGCCACATCGTTCGTAGAACTGACAACCGATGGGGAAGAAAAGTTCTCGAGTGGCGATCACGAACCGGAAGACGCAGTGTTGGACGGCCTCCCACTAGATGGACAGATGACCTCACAAAGTCGCTGGAAACTGCTGGTTGCAGGTTACGCAGGATTGTTCGTTGTGGAAATCTAGGGGGAGGCCTATGTTCAGCAGTGGACGTCTTGGGGCTGATGAAGATGATGATGACGTATTTTTAACGTTGTTACGTTTGCTTCGGAAGCGGCCAAAAGTGTTGCTGACGTTGGTCTATAAAAATGTCCGGTATACTGGTCACAGTTTGGTAAATTTAAGTATGTTGCTATTTGCTTTGGCATACCTGAAATTTTATTTTCACCGATCACTTATAAACTCATTTTCCCTTCTGGTAGTTCAGAAAAAAACAGTCCGTTTTTAAATCACTAGGTCTCATATTTTGTATTTTTTACTATTTGTGCAAACTCTTCTTGTACTACAAACGAGCGCTCAATATTTGTTTTTGTTTTAGTCAGTTTTACTAGTAATATTTGGTCTTGCCTTTCAATGTTCATAATAGGCATGACGACTTATTTTTTATTTGCGGCATCAAAAGGCTTCTCAATAACTAAAACATAGGTGAAAAAACTACTTTGTTATCTTATAACCTTCCCGTGATATCACGATTTTAAAATCACAATTTTTGTCTTCCCCAAAAACGCCTCATACCCGCACCCGCACCCTACGCAGCCGCAGTAGCGGTTTCAGTTAGGTAGTACCTAAAAGCGATGTAGTTATAAGGCATAACTAGTAGGTAAGTAAACGATAAACTGGTAAGTAAATTGAAAGGTAGTATTTTTAATTAATCGCTTAATTAGCTAGACGTATTAATTTTACGTTACTTTCATGATCTCTTTAAACAAAAACAGTTTTACAAATACAGTGTTGCAGAAAATCTGAAAAATCAATCAAGTATGAAAAAACTGTATACTTTTTTAATATTTTCAGGTGCGTATACTCAGATATTTTTCATTAGCATAGCTGTTTCTTTTTTGTATGATTTAAGGTGTAGTCAAAAGATCAGTTATGGTTATGAGTAAATATGAGAATTGGTGACTTCATATTTTTCAAGTGTGTGTTTAAATTTAATGCTTTGAGTTAGCAGAATAGCAAATCGTCAATGAATCGTTAAAAATGCAATATCACTCCAGAACTCGTCTATCCCACGCTTATCGGTTCTGCGACAAATATGACCGGCTCACTCCCACTTCAGCTTGCCGATGTGCTGAGCTATGCTGGTGACTTTGGTTTTCTGACGGTTGACTTCATTAGGAATATAACCCCTCAGAGAAACTCTAAGCATAGCATTTTCTATAGCTCCCTGAGTGAAGTTGAATTTTCGGACTGCTTTTACTGTCAGTGTCCACGTTTCAGCACCGTAGGTCACGATTGGTAGGACGCGCTGATTATACACTATTGTCTTCAGACATGGTGGTATGGGTGACGAGAAAACACAACGAAGCCTTCCGAATGCTGCTCACTCCAGCTGGATTTTCCTTATGGCCGTAAGGCATTAAGGCACACTCAAGGTAAACATAATCGGAGCAACAAACTCGTTGCACATGACTTTGGTTTTATCCAAGTTCATCTGGAGACCGATGCGTTGAAAAGAGTTGTCCAGGCCGTCCAGCATCTATTCCAAGTCTTCCAATGATTCAGCCATCATGACGATGTCGCCTGGAAATCGTAGGTTAGTGATGCACTCGCCGTTGATGTTGATACCACGTCCAGCTCAATATAGCGTCTTAAACATATCCTCTAGTGCGTTGGAGAACAATTGGGGAAATTACATCCGCTTGTCTCACGCCTCGATACAGAGGTATATGTTTCGTCTGCTGATTTTGAACTTGGGCCGTCATCGTAGCGGCGTCATATATAGACATCATCACCTCGATGTATCGTCAGTCCACTTGGCACTGCTGTAAAGACTCCAGAGCAGCCCAGATTTCGACCGAGTCAAACGCTTTCTCGTAGTCCACAAACGCTAAGCAAAGGCGATTGTACTCCTTTGTCTTCTGTACAATCTGCCGTACCGTGTGGATGTGGCCTATGGTGCTAAAACCACTTCGAAACCCGGTCTATTCCGGAGGCTGAAACTCGTCGAGTCTTTGGGCGAGATGGTTCGTGATATCTCTCAAAAACAACTTATAGACATGGCTTAGAAGAGATATGGGGCGATAATTCTTCATAAAGGTTTTGTCACTCTTTTTGAAGAATCGGACAACCACGCTCCTGTGCCATGGCCTGGAGTTCACCCAGTGAATAGGACGGCACTAAACAGTGCTTGGAGCTCTTTTATAAGTGAGCCTCCGCCAGTTTTTAAAACCTCTGTGGTAATTCCATCCCCGCCCGCGACTTTTCATTTTTAAGTTGCCCATCCCCCAGCCCAGCCATCACGATTTTGTCCAGACTTATCTCAGGTAGATCTTTAGTGTAGTCAGAGTGGCTCTTTTTTCTCATTTTGTGGAAGATGTTTGTGGAGCATTTAGAGCGTAGAGCTGGCCGTAGAAGCTTTCCACTTCCGAAAGAATGTCTACTTTCGATACAACAACTCTCCCCGTAGAGGTAGTTAACTTTGTTAGGAGGCTTGACGAATACTTTTGAACCCCAATTTCGCTCGAAGGATTTTTGAATCAAGAGCGTGTTAGCTAGTCGGAGGTCACGTCGTACAAGTTTAGGTTTAGAGGCCCTTGTTCTGACGAAGTTAACATAGGATTGGTAGCGGTCTCCAAATCGGTACTCCAGTTTTAGCTGGAATGTTAGAGACTCAACTATGTTTTACGTAACTACTACTACTTTGTATAACTATGTATAAAGCAAAACACACGATTGTGAGAGTTGCTTGAAGAATACATAAAAACATTCCTCTTACTTTTCACATAACTTTTCGTGCTCAACGAAAATACATCTGGCGCGGTAACTATCAGTAGGGCAAAAAAAAATAGTGACGTCCACTTACGAGTTGAGTTGATGATAGGTATCTTGCTCTTGGTTTATTGTAAATTGAATAATATTGTTTTTTCAGGAGTACTGGAGTTTGCATTAAATTGTCCAACGCCACCGCGCGAACCACCAACTCCAAAACACGCCGATGTTCCGCATTTCATATTAGGAGTCTGTGTTAAATGTCCAAGAATTTATCTTCCAGTATGCGGAAATGACTCCCAGACCTACACTAACGAATGCAAGCTAAACTGTTTGAATTATGAGAAAAACAAAATACCGCGAGTGGTAGTACTAAGACAGGGACTTTGTAGAGGATTTCCTACCTAATGCATTTAGCTCTGTGCCTCTAATTTATTTGGAAACCATTCTCCTTAAACTGCACAAAAAATCTACACATTACTTAAAGATAAAAAAAAAAAACAAATAAAGCAACGACAAATTGTGTTACAAATTTGCACAGTATAATGTTATTGTCACTTGGTGACGACAATATAACTTAGGTAGGTACTTCCCCAAGAGGACTTTGTAATTAATCGTACCACTATATTTCTAAATTTTAAACTGGCTTTACTACCAGCGATACTAGAGTAAGATCTCAGGGTCGCCAGACGTCACGTATTTTCTGATGGATGAAATGTGGACGATTGAGTAGAGTTAGTACGTACTAAGAACACATGCTTACCCGCTAACTTGCTTAGACGGCCAATTTTGACATATGGGGTCCAGAAGATACATTACTTACTTCACGTATTTTCTGATAACTAATTTTCACGTATGTTATAGGCAATATCTTTAAAAATAAGGCCCCAATACTCCCAGATACTTTCGGTCGGCCATTTTGCTTAACAGACGCTTTAAATCTTCCAAAATAATAGAGTTTTAAAGCGTCTGTTAAGCAAAACGGCCTACGGAAAGTGTCTGGGAGTATTGGGGCCTTATTTGTCTGTGGGCCGGCTAGGCCGGTATTTTGGTATTACTCAGTTTGATTTCTAAAAATTACCGCGAAACAATTTTACAGAATCTAAATAAAACTACAAATAAAAATTATAGTTAGCTATTAAACATAAAATTACAAGTAGATGATTGAATGAAGTATTGTGTCTAAGAAAAATATAAAGTTCGCTAATTCATTAAGCTCAAGCGCATTTGTATATATGAGTATAAATATAAGGGTGGAAGCATGTGAGTGGATGTGAGAGAGTATGTGCGTGTATGGTGTAAATGTATGTGTGATGAATGTATGTAAGTGTATACGTGAAGGTATGGGTGTTTGATTGTGTGTATAAGAGTGGAAGTGTTAGTGCATTTGACAACTTGTTTCACATTTCGTGAACTATTCGGTTCACGAAATTTGGTTTCGGGGTGAATTTCCTAGGGTAGATGTGTGTGTGTGGCTACGAGTGATGGTGTAGGATAGCTTCTAATATCGTGGTCGTAAACTTTAACAAGTTCCTCCGACATCCCATAACTCAAAGGCTGGAGCCAGTCCCTCACTACGCTTTGGGCTTCTCATTGCGACATACCTAGGTTGCAATGCTTGCAAACTGAGTTATAGGTGAAGGCATGGATGTAAGGCGGTAAGCGTGACACAAACACTGCTTTGACCTTCAGAAGCGCAGCAGTGGCGGAACGGCAACTTCTTTTGTGGGCGTAAAGTTGTACTGTGTGTGACTTTCTTATGGCCTTTATGATGAAAAGTTTTCTAACAGAGTTTTCTGAAAGACATCTTCGGTAGGATGTCTACGAGGTGTCCTTAGAACAACCTTTAAGACAGCCCTCTGTGCCCTCTCCACAGCAATCATGTACCTTGCAGCGGCTCCACCCAACACACCTAAATAACTAACAAGATAAGAGTAATTTCCATCTATCCATACATACAAACTTTTGCAATTATAATATTAAACAGAATTTCCACACATCCAACCCTTACATCAAAAGTGATTTCAATAGTGAATGCAGCTCGCCTCTTTAGACTAATTACTAGTATTTCAGGTAACGTGATTTTTTCGCCTTTAAAATTCATAACAAACTAGCTGACCATGCGCGCGTTGCTACGCCATCTGTCTAAAGGTGGTCGTACCAACTTAGATCTAGAACAAATTTCATTAGCAGGTGACGCAATCTAAAAAGATAGACACATGCTGTCACGGACTTCAAAACATGTCAACGCACGCAAGGAAAGCTCTCAAAAAGGAATATTTTTAACCGTTTTTGCTACATTCTTCACTCATACTTCGATCCTATTGATAGTAGCGTAATGTTATTTAGCGAATAGTCTTTCTCAATGTATGGACAACAGAAAAATAATCTTTCAATTCAGACCAGTTGTTCCTGAGATCCTAGCATACAAAGAAACAAACTCTTTAGCTTCAAAATATTAGTATCGATGAAACAAGACATCAAAAATGCATCTGCAAACTGCCACAGTCTGTAGTAATTACGAGTAAATAGCGGTCGTACTGATCGATTTTTTTTTCGCACAACACTATCTAACTCCATACAGTTTTTGGGGGCCGAGTAATTTCCTTAAGCGAGGAGCACCTTTATACTAAATACCCTCTCACGTGATCCCAGGTCACAAACCGGTGGTAGGCTTCGGCAGTGACTGGTGGATACCCACCGGACTAAGTCATGCCACCAAGCAGCCTAGTCATGTTCTAGCATGTTACGCTCGTCAGGCTATCAGGAAAAACGGGTCAAAACAATTGCTGCATAACTGTAAAACCGAATTGCCACACTGTATTATGGAGCCCAAATACATGGATCCAATGACCAAACTTGAAGGCTATGATCGTAGCTAAGAAAACTAGAGATGTTAATATCGTGACCAGCAAGTCTACGACTAAGCCACAAAGCGTCTAAGCAACTCTCTTTGTGAGAGTTAAGGCCATAATGCACCAGAGCCCTGAGTCCCAAAATTGGAAAAATTTTGTGCGCTGCTTACATGTACTTACCAAGACATAGATTTTACTATGAAAATTCAACGTAGTTGTTACACATTTTTAATTAATTCGTGAGCTACTCGCGTGTCTTATATACTCGGTCTGCCCATTCAGGTAGGTACTACCCAACGAGCAGTAGTCGCGAGCGCGCCTTGTTTTTGAAACGAAAACAAAATTATAAATTTTTATTTTGTTATCTGTACAATATTCTACTAGTCAAGGTTTTTAATTTGATACCCAAATTGAGAGAGTTGGGAAAAATAAATGTATTTAGAAATTTTGTGGTAGCGGCCATCTTGGATTTGAAATTTGTCATAGTATATATAGTATTCTACTAGTCAAGCCCTTTCATTTGATACAGATATTGAGGTAGGTTGTAAAGAAATATTTTGTCCGCCATTTTGTCGAGGCGGCTATCTTGAATCGATATTTACCAGACATAGCTGCATAACATTTGCACGGAAATTAACCTTTCAAATAAAAACCGAAAAAAACATCGAAATCGGCCCATCCGTTTGAGCTATACGGTGCCACAGACAGACAGTCACGTATACAGACAGACAGACATCGACGTGAAACTTATAAGACCCCTTTTTTTGGTCGGAGGTTAAAAAGGCCATCGAATGCGGCTGAAATTAAATCGGACTCGACCGACCATATGACGTGTGAGTGAGTATCCCATGAATTAAATGAACAAAACTTGGCAGGGGAAATTGACAATAAATAAATAAATAAATATAGGTGGACAATTCACACACAACACCATCAGACTCCAAACTAAACAAAGCTTGTGTGATGGCAGCCAGGTAGCTGATATAATACTTATATAGTTTTAAATACATACTTATTATACATAGAAACACCTAGACGCAGTGCAAAGATTTGAATTCATCACACAAATATTTGCACTGGGTGGGAATCGAACCCACGACCCTCGGCTTCGCAGACAATGTGTTATGAATTGCATGTATAGAGAATCTGGAAATTGCCCCGAGCCGTGAAACAGAAATAAAACCGCAGGGACGAGAGTTTTGTTCTTTTTACCCGACTGCGCGACGCAAAGGAGTGGTAATGTGTTTATCAGTCTATGTACGTATGTATGTATGTATGATTATTTGAAGCACTACACAGACCAAACGCCTGGTCTGATTTTTATGATTCACACGTCAATCGATTCCTCTTAGTCTCGCGAGTGACAATAAAGACATGACATTAGTGTGAATTCAATATGGCGGCTACCAGACGCCATATTATCCAAATAAAAAAAATGTTAGTCATAAAACTATGTATGAAATTTTAGGGTTCTTTCAACGTTTTTTGATCTGGCTGACCGTTTAGGACGTGTATCGATCTAAAGTTGCGTAACAACCATTCTCACATTTATAAGTTTATAGAACCAAAAAATCCGACTGCATAAAAAGTGAACCACTCTACATACTATAAAACTGAAAAAAATAAAACAAGCACTTAGATTTCTGGTGGTCTAGAATTCTATAATATGTTATTGAATTAATACTATAGCAGAAAATAAAATATATTCTAGTAAAGGAATATAACAACTAAACACTCGGGATCCATTACTATTCTACAGCCAATCTAGTTATTCAATGGATCCCGACTGTTCCGTTGTTATGTTCCTTTACTAGAATGTATTTTATTTTCTGCTATAGTATTAATTCAATAACATATCATAGAATTCTAGACCACCAGAAATCTAAGTGCTTGTTTTATTCTTTTCAGTTTTATAGTATGTACCTAGTTTTGGTTCACTTTTTATGCAGTCGGGTTTTTTGAGTTTTTAAATTATGTTTATTTTATTTTCTACTTTGTAGTTTTGAACAATGTTATGACTGTTACTATAATCAACATAATACGCATTTTTTAGTTTTTGAACAAATGTCTTCGTTTCTACTGATAATATGATGATATGTAGGTTTTTCTACTGCATGTAATTTTTTTAAATTTGACTAGTGCAGCCGAGTGATGGAGGGATTATTTCAACACTTTCTTCTTTTATGTAAAGTATGCGTATCTGGCGCGTGGGGATTTGACGTTTTTGTTGTAAATTAATGTATATTTTATAAATGAGACTTTTCACTATTTATTATTAGCAAATGCTGCTAACATTACATAAGACAACAACGTATCGATAAAGTCAGGCTATCGATAAAATCACGACACGGAAATTATCGATAACTCGTCGTGATTTTATCGATAATTGTTGTTGATAGTTGGTTAGAACATCCCTAGAAAAGTACTGCATAAAAAATATTGTATTTGCATAAGCTGATGAAAAATGCTATGCAATAGCGGCAACAGCAACAGCGGCAGTCCCCGAGTGTCACACGATTTTTTTTATAGTATGGAGTGACGAGACGAGCAGGAAATGTGCCTGATGGTAAGCAACATGCCTGCCACATAACAGCACAGCAACACGCAACTATTGGAACAAGAAAAGTCCGAATCATTACCTGACACTGCACTGCGCTCGTCACACAATGATTTAAGATGTTTTTTCTCCATGCCCTGTAATTTCACTGGAAACATTAATTTGTTTTTATTTTACTTTTTCATTTTTGTATAATCATAAGGCTACTTACTCATGGTGTATTTGTTATTGTAGAGAGTAGCGGAATCTCCTATTTACTACAGGTATACACATGCTTAAAAAAAGACTTCATAATACTTGTTTCGTAAGAGTCGTTTGTTAGAAGAATTTTTTTTTTTTGACACTCCATTTTACTAGTGATAGAGCTCTATGTAGAGTCCGCCTGGGGAAGTACTACACCTATGCTAGTTATTCTGCCACCAAGCAGTAGTGTACTAACATTACTGTGTTCCGGTTTAAAGGGTAACGTTTTCAGAGAAATTACTGGGCTAAGAGATAAAACTTTGGACTCTTCATGTTTCAATTGCTATTTGTCACCACGGGCAGGAAGGTTGCCTACCATCAGACACAAATGTACCACTGCTCTTGTCACACAACACTATAAAAAAATGAAATGCAAATGTAAATCGACAATAACAGAATTTTATCGTACAACACTATCGGCTGGCCTAGTTGGTAGTAAGCCTGCCTGCGCAGTCGTGGGTCGTGGGTTCGATCCCCACCCAGTACAAATATTTGTGAGATGAATACAAATATTTGTACTGTGCCTGGATGTTTTCTATGTATTTTAAGTAAATATTATAAATGGTTGTTACGAAATCTCATGCAAATATTTTCAAACAATAAAAAGTTTCATACTAACTTGCGTCACTTATTTCACCCCTTTGAAGGTTGAGTTTTGAGAAATACTGTAATACATTATTCATTTTTTTTATCATATTCAATTCGTGCGAAATTTTATGCGAATATGTTTAAGGAATAAAATGTTTCATACATACTTCCATCCCCCATTTCATACCCTTAGAGCTAGAATTTCGTAATGAGATTTCGTAATCATTAAGTAAAGCCGAAATAATAAGTTATGCTATACAGTTTTTTCTAAAATTCAATCAATTTAAGTGAAATATTAAAAAATATGTTTTTGTTAATTAGTCATGCTTTGGACTGATATTTTTAGACAACCCATTGGCAATATATTTGTTGACATATTAAATTACATCTAAAATAATTTTCATCCAATAAACAGCTCGGTGAAGGTCGTTGTATAGCGTGATCTCGTAGGGCAAAAATTTGCCAACTTGCGTTGACAAGAGACTTTTTTTTTGTTACTTGCCACTACATTAAATCCATACATCAATAATTCATACATAATTAATTTGGTTTGTTCACCCTACCTAATGCCTAACTAATACCTACCTTTATAAATTATGAGCTGCCAACGTTGCATAAAATTACGCATCCGTTGAAGCGTGAAGGAGTAGCAATGACACATTATTTACATACAAGCAGCGCCTAGCTTTATTAATATGAACAACAGATACTGTAAATCTAACATGAAATTGGAAATAACGGCTCTATCGCATAATTTTGTAATAATGTGTGATTAACTCTCAGACCAACTAAAGGTATATTTGATGAATAGATATTTCGCAACTCTAATAATCTACTTAGGGTCAATTAAAATAAATATGCTGTTGTGAATTTTATCTTTAGTATCAGATCTAGTGGTCATTGCAGATATGAGTTAATTGCTTTGCAGGATCTCCTCGGGCTTTTGTTTAGCTTACCCCTACAAAACCGAAGACCAGAATCTCTGAAGATGCCATCACTTGCGTAGATGCTTTGACTGGATTGCGTTGGTTTGGTCAGTTGAGCACTTGCGCACTAGAAGTAAAATAAAAGTACATTAAAGATACAAACTCTCAAAGAGTTCGCTAATTATTAATTAATAAAATGCTAAATTATTGCCTATAGATCACACTGAGTAAATTATATAAATAAAAGTCATAATACAAGTAACCTGCAAAATTTTGCTTGATACGATATATTCGTAATTTGTTTTATGGTTTTATCTATTGAACAAAGAAACATCATGTCGAATAGTATTAATTTCTAAATCTATGACATCGGATTGATTACGGAGTGGACATAATAGCACAAGCAGCCCACTAAATTTTCCCAATTCGTGGACTCATCTCACAATTCAAGAGAGTCAACCCCATGATTTACACAATGTCGTCCTTGAAAGTGTTTTTAACACGCTTGTTTTCAGGATCTTTTCTTTCACATAAAAATAATTTAAATTATTATTTTAAGAAAAGTGAGCTGCTTTTGTCTCCTATATCTTTGTTATGTTCCATTAGTAAGCAATTAAAGTAATTGTTACTTATTATTTAATTAATGTCCACTTTGAAGATTGTTAAAGATAAAACCATGAAACTTCATATCCAAGCACTTGACGGGAAGCAAATAACTGTTTTTCTAGCAATTTTGTAAAATTGAACTGTACGTACGGGTATGAAATAGAGGTTGAAATGGGGGATGACGACTTTTATGGAAATTCGTAATTGTTGAAAATAAAACCATGAAATTTTGTAACTAGACACTTGATTTCCATACTAATACTATAAATATGAAAATAACTTGACGCTAAACTGATTTTGATAAAATTGTATAAAAATGTTTTAATACAAGCTGTTTTTAGTAAACGTATATTTGTATGGGTGTACAAGTAAGTACTGCCTCAGTTACTTTAAAATTTATTTTGCGCGGCCCAAGTCGCGGGTAAAAGCTAGTAATTTTATGTAATGCGGTGACGGTCATGATTACATTGTCGCGAGTTAGGTGGTAGAAAGTGAAACTAAATTGAAATGAACAGGCTAGGCAAGTAATGAAATGTCATCGATCCAAGCTATTTCCCTAGCTGTTTGATCAAATGGTTAGACTAATGTTCACCGGCGTTGTTTAGCAAAAGAGGCTAGGTGGTTAATTGAGATAATTGGCTGGGACATATGCGGGAGAATGGCGCCTGCCGATCCGAAGACCCCGGGTTCAAACCCCACACGCACCACTGTCTTTTCAAAGTCACGTGCGTAATGCCGCTAACTTAAAACGGTAAAGGAAAACATCATGAGGAAACCGACATGTATTTAGAATCTTTCGAAGTCATATGTCATTTACCAACCCGCACTGGGCCTGCGTGGTGGTTTATAGCTTTAACTATCTCCTTGCGAGAGAAAGCCCCGAGTCCCAGTAGTGGGAAAATTTAGTTCCCACTGTGTTTCGGTTTGAGGGGCAATGTTTCCAGAGAAATTACAGGGCTTAGAGATATAACATCTTAGATCTCTGGGTGTCGAGCGCAGTGCTGTGCTAGGTAATGATTTAGACTCTTCATGTTCCAATAGCTGCGTGTCACTGTGCTATTATGTGACAGGCATGGCATTCGTCACTCTTTATAAAAATAAAAAAGTGGGTTGTTGATGATGATTAATGTTTTGACAGCAACCCTTTCTCTAAAAAAAGTTTCATTTTCTATGGGAAAAATGGAATAAGAGTAATATGACTAACATGCGATTTTTATTAATCTACAATATGTAGATTTGCCCTTGACCACTAGGTATTCGCCTGATGTTGAGCGGCGATGCAACCTAAACGATGGAGCATGCTTAACAAGAAGAAACCGTATCACTCTCGATTTGAAGAAAATACACATATTTTACGTTAATTTGTAAGTTATAAAAGTAAAAAAACCGGCAAAGTGCGAGTCGGACTCGCTCATGAACGGTTCCGTTCCGTTTTTTTCTATTTGGCTACGGAACCCTAAAAAGCGGCGTAAGAGTAGTGTTGAGTTTAAAGAGCGCTTAATTTCGAGATTCGTGCTGTCCAATGTCCAACTATAATATTTTTCGATTTATTTTGACATCCAACATTTTTCCATGTTCAAATGTGGTGGTAATGGTGTTTTTTTTAGTAGTAGGACTATTTGCGTAGTCCACCTGGGAAAGTACCACACTTTTGCCAGCTATTCTCCCACCAAGCAGTAATGTGAAAACATCATTGTTTACCGATTTGAAGGAAAAATGTTTCTAGTGAAATTACAGGGAATAGAGGTAAAACATTTACATCTCTGGGTGACGAGTGCAGTACCGTGCTAGGTAATGATTTGATCTCTTCATGTTCCAATAGCTGCGTGACATTTATATTATGGGTATTATGGGTAGGCATCTTGCATACCATCAGATTGTTTTGACGTGACAACGTCTTATAAATTGGTTTGCCGGGTGACACTTCAAGAAACTGCGTTACGCTCCGCTCACGTTATGCGCTCACAACGAGAGCGAGTGAGAGACACGCGTCCCTTCCACTCGGGCATGGTTAGCCCGCCTAAGAGCGAGAGAGACAGACATAAAAAGTGAAAGGCACCCTTCCGTAAAATTATTTTACCACTCAAAGTCGTTGTCACGTAAAAGTTTCGCCCGTATACCGACTTTACAGGCAACCAATTTTTTTTTTACCTTTTTAGGTTTACACTTGACCGCCATCTCGCTTGATGTTACGCGACGATACGGTCTATGCAGGTTCGCGTCGCGGTCTGCGGTCGTGGTCTCCGCGCAACCCGCTACCTTAAGATGGAACCTTGCTTCCCTAAAAAAATTAACTCACTCTCGATTTGAAAACACCAATATTGCAAGCCTCAGGAAAAATCCACTTCGGTGACGCATTCCACAGCCTAGATGGTCTTATCACAAAACTAGAGTCAAACCTCTAAGTCTAGGTACATGTCCTGCTCGTCTCGTAGTGAAAGAAAACATCGAGAAATTTGGCACCTTTGGAAATACATCTTTCGATATTGTGTTATACGCTATTGTGCACTTAGCAAGGCTGGTGGATTATAGAAACACAAAGTAGGCTGGCTGCTTTTGCTATAGAAAAGCGGCTACAATAATCCTATGGCAAAGAAAAGCTGACAAATACGGCTTCTTTAAGACATTATGTGTCTTAAAGAAGCCGTATTTGTCAGCTTTTCTTTCAACAAATTAATAAATGAAAACGGGAAACACGGACAAAATTGAAAATTTTAATAAACTCGCGTCAAATTATACCTGAAAACCATCCCGAACAAATCAGTTTTAAAGAAACAAAAATTCAGCAAAATTTGTCAGTCCACAAAAACGTCATACGAGATAAATAAAAAGAACGCATTCGCCATTTTGTGATGGTGGCAATCTCGAAAATGAAATTGATAGATAATATATCTATATATGTCGTATGCTACTAGTAAATCCCTACATATCCGCACCGGCATCGGCCTTGGTACATTATATAGCATTTATCGGGATCCCGTACATATCCAACGGTGAAAGAATTCCGGGTAATATCGTTTTCAAACAAAAAACCTCTTCAGTTACATGCTACGCCACCTGTCGGAAATTGGTCGTACCAACTCAGATTTAGAAACCAATTTGATTCTCGAAATCCTAGCGTTCAAACAAACAAACTCTCCAGCTTTATAATATTAGTATAGATATATAAGTTGGATTCAAAATTTCAAACACAATACAAATGTCGTGTTACGTTGTTTATTTTCGTATTCCTCCGAAACGGCTCTACCAATTTTAAATAAAACACAATTTTGAATATAAGCTACAAATATTTTTCCTGCTTCAATCCCTCATTCTTTAATACCAATTTTTCCATATACTCGTATTGTATAAACAATATCCAAATCATTTAAACGTCGCGTCTTTCACTAACGTGAAGTCATTTACATACTTTAACATTTCATTAGGCCAGCCTTAATTTTAATAATAGCAAAGACCACAACAATAATAATAACCCACCCTGTAGCGTCGTACGACTTCCCCTTTTGCGTTTTTCAGAAGTAGGATTTCACAACCACTGTTGCGAGTTCGGTCAGTTTTCAATTCCGACGAGAGAGTGTTGGCAAAAGAAATCGTAAAAAAATAAAAGTAAACGGGTAAACAGCCACCAAAATGAGGTGGAAATATGAACTTAACGCCCGCAACAAGGATAGGCGAAAGAAAGAAAGAGAGGCTTTAGCTCAACTTTGGGGCAATATAAGCTAATGTAATAATAATAATGGGTTTCTCCTCAAAGCAATGGTGCGAAAATGAATGCTTCGACATCCAGTTTTACAAAAGACGGCATATTTTTTCATTACACAAGCAGGTGATTTTAGTCAGCTAGTCACGTAACTTTTCATCCCACCCCAGCGAGAAAATGACTATCGGTTTCAGTAAATTCTATTGCCGTTAAAAAACTTTTTCGTCACAAGAAAGACAAATTTTAGCTTTTTCACATGTTTTCAAGTTTCCTGTTTTTTTCCTATTAGACAAGTTTTTTTCTATTAGACAAAAACTGTCGTAGACCGCATCATCTTCATCCACCATAATCGGCATCAGCGCAGCCGTTTCATTAAATGGACTCCATCTGTATCTGTCAGCATTTTATGATTTTATGCTCAGTAAGTGATTCTAAGCCTTATATATAAAAAAATTGACCAGAAATGTAGTGCGAAGTTAATCAAAAGAAAACGTCAATTTTTTACTGGCACTCCTCACTGGTAAACTTACCAGTGAGCTGGTGAATAGTAAGCAAAATTCGTATCACCGACGATCAACAGGATATGTGATCTGTGATTAATAACATATTATCCTCAGGGATCAAGTACATTATCCAACGGTAAAATATTTTTTTTAATTGTTTTAGAAGTTCCTGAGGTGAGCGCGTTAATACAAACAAGCTCTTCCACTCTATATTAGTATAAATTAGTAATCAAAAGTTTCATAAAGAACTTTAAATGATTTACACAGCCGTTAAAATTGTTACTAGGAAACATTAAGCGTAGAATACATAAATACTTACAACCTACGCGCATAGATACAACCATACCTTCATCTATTCATCTACGAGTAATAAACCGGAAAAATCGAATGCCGTATCATTGCGATATCAAATAACCGTATACTCGGACGGGCGTCTATTCAACTTCGCGTCATAATGTTTCAGACCTTGCGAAGAAATTCCCGCCCCGATATACTCGTATCCAGACTTGCTTCGTTGTAGCAGGAGCTTAATACAGAGCTTTGAGTTCAGTGTTCATCCTACTGCAGCCGAAGCAACTACATCAACATTTTGTCTCTTTGAAATTGAGTTATTTCTTTATAAAATAAACATTTAATAATTTTGTGCTTTTATATTTCGTAATTAAATAGTATTTTGTTAACAACATTTTTTTTTTATTATTTAAAATGTTCAGTGATTAAATAGTGTGTGTAACTGCGACTTTCGGAGGAGACGAGAAGTTCTGTAAGTATTTTGTACATTGTTAAAAGCCTAATTTTGTCAAACATCTTATTAAATTCTGTGAAACAAGCAACAAGTGGAAAACGAAGTTACCTGTTGAATGTTAGTTCTTTTGGCAAATACGAAGGAAACTTAGCGCCGTATTAAAAAAATACAATGATTTAAGTTCATTATAAGCAAGTTTGTAAATAACTTATCGGTTTAGTACCTGAGAAAATTTTATTCAAACTTATTTTATCGGCTTAAATAATGAGAACGATGAGATTTATCTTAAAGTAGGAAATCAACGGTTCTTTTTTTAAGGTTTTCTCACCTTTTAGATTTAGATTATATTACGACAATTCTCTTTTGGATCAAAAGTTTATTTTAAATGATGGTATTTCAATTTAAATCGGATATGAGAAAGTGTGATATTTACACTTTTTGTTTACGTGTGTCTCTGAGATCGAAGATACTAGGCGTTTTGATCACTTTGAAAATACCCTAAAAAACGACCCTCGATTTTTTAAAACATTTTTTTTGTAAGTAGTAATAAAAATTAGTTGACTAACTTTACTTGGGTATAAATCAAATAATATGGGTAATCCAACTAAACGCATCACGTTAATGTGGTACCTAGCTAGGTTTCGGAGTAAATAAACAAATAGCTGTTTGCAGCAAGCAAACAGTTATTGATTTTTCTTAAACCGTTGTACTGATTCAGATGCAATTTAAGTGGGACTATACGGGAAGTAACTTTTGGACAGAAACAAATTAAAATAATCAATCTATATACAAATTCAAGTTTCTTTATCTACTTTATTTATATTTATATATTATTATATTTATACTATATATCATATGATTAAATATTTACCGTCAAGCAGTTATGTGCAAACAATACTGTGTTCCGGTTTGAAGGACAATGTTTACAGATAAATTACAGCGCTTTGAGAAATAACATCTTAGATCTATGGGTGACGAGCGCAGTACAGTGCTAGGTACTAATTTTGACTCTTCATGTTCCAATAGCTGCATGTCACTGTGCTGTTATGTGGCAGGCATGTTGCTTACCATCAGGGACATGACCTGCTCGTCTCGTCACTCGATACTTTAAAAAAAAGCTGCAGAGGTTTTTCAAATATTATGTACCACGGGCGAAGAACATGAACGAAAGGTGCAAAGAGTACTTACTCCATGCAAGAGCAAATCTGTGCTTTATATAACGTGAGGAACTGTTCAGACTTGTAATATCTTCGTACATTTGAAAGGAATACATTCATTTATACGTAATAATATGGATTATTAACATTTCGAGCTTTGAATACCTAAATATAAAATTCCTCCTACCAAATCCAACGGAGGCGTACACGTAGGTACGTATCGTATCACACACAACACCAACTAGCCCCGAACAAAGTCGTGATGCGTTTTTTAACCCCCCGACCAAAAAAAGGGTGTTATAACTTTGAAGTCGATGTCTGTCTGTCTGTGTGCGTGTATGTCTGTGGCATCGTAGAGCTCAAACGGATGAGCCGATTTCGATGCGGTTTTTTTTATTTGAAAGTTAATATCCGTGCTGTGGGTGTTCTTAGCTACGTTTGGTTAATATCGATTCAAAATGGCCGCCTCTACAAAATGGCGAACAAAATACTTCTTCACAATTTACCTCAATCTGGGTATCAAATGAAAGGGCTTGACTAGTAAAATACTATACACACTATAAAAAAATCAAATCCAAGATGGTCGCCACCACAAAATGGCGAATTATATTATTTTTTCACGACTTCCTCAATATGGGTATCAAACGAAAGGGCTTGACTAGTAGAATACTTTGTACTAAGACTAATTTGAAATCGAAGATGGCCGCTACCACAAAATGGCGAAATACATTTTTTTTTCACAACTCCCTTAAGTATGGGTTTCAAATGAATGGGATTTGACTAGTAGAATGTTGTGCAGATAATAAATCCGAAGCAGTCGGGGTTAATCCAAATTTTTATTTGTTCTTGTTTGCGCTTACGTTGCGCAAACATTTTAAAATTTTACAAATTTAATTCAATTCTGTTAAGTAGTTTAGGATTCCATCGTGTACAAACAACGCAACGCGTATTTAGTAGGTAGGATTGAGTAAAATAATTTATAATTAGTTCTGATAATAACATTTTAAATGGGATTAAATATGTTCTATACAAAGTCTAGAATATAAAAGTTTTGTCCAATCGCTGCTTAGGAAGCCGAAGTTTTCATCACTTAGTTTGATTTAGTTAAACAGAAATTGGTAAGAAATTGGTACCATAAGTCGATCCAAAAATATTTTTTATTATTGTAGTTTAGTTTAGTCTTCCTCATAACGGCCTACGTGATTTTTTCAAAGTTTCCTTATAACAAGATTAAACGAAATATGTTTACGAAAATTAGCAGCTATTTCCTGTTATAATAATTTGAATTGAATAATTTCTTCAATTTTAATTAGAGAAAATGCAGGATGTTTTTATTTATCTATATAGGTACTATACTATATATCTATGTACTGGACTTTGGGATAACAGTTCACGTAAAAACTAAGCGATCTTAAACCTACTGAAATGAAACATCGAACATATATGTACAATTGTACAGGATACCGAGCACTCTGTCAACCAGTGTTTTCGAACATAAGTACTCTCGCAATGAGTACTTGCCGCGATTCGATGACCACCTCAAAGGCGCATCAGACTGGATGGCCCGGGCTATCATCAGGTAGAAAATTAAAGTTGGGCACTTTGTGCCCTACCGGGGAGGAGGGTGGGACATCCACTGAATCGAGTCGGTATTGCGACTCGGTGATGAAATGCAAATTAATTGGATGTCGACTGACAAATTTTTCCGGAACGTGCTACAAAGAGACAGCTTAGTCGGCTAATAGATTTCTTTTTTGTATCCTAACTAGTCATAGACCAGTCTCGATAATTTCTAAAACAAAAAAAAGTAGTAGGACGAAACCCATTGCAAAAGGAATAAAATATGACAAAAGTGAACATGAAGGCTTCCGTAGCAGCAAGTAACATAATATTATATAAAAGTTCTTGTAGTTCGATGTTACTTTAGTCAGTGTTTTAACAACGTTTTAACAATTGTGAATTTATGACGCATTAAAATAAAACTACTTACTAGATCTCATTCAAACCAATTTTCGTTGACAGTTTCGCATAACAGTCGCTTTAAAACTTTATTATTTTGGGAGCTTTAAAGCGTCTGTTAAGCAAAACGGCCTACGGAAAATGTCTGGGAGTATTGGGGCCTTATATTTAAAGATATTGCCTATAACATACGTGAAAATCAGTTATCAGAAAATACGTAAGTAATGTATCTTCTGGACCCCATATCTCAAAATTGGCCGTCTAAGCAAGTTAGCGGGTAAGCATGTGTTCTTAGTACGTACTAACTCTACTCAATCGTCTACATTTCATCCATCAGAACATACGTGACGTCTGGCGGCCCTGGGATCTTACTCTAATACTCTTTTCTACAGTGCAAAACAAACTAAAGTGTACTAAAAGAAGTCCCTAACTTTATTAATAAAAGCTGTGTCATTAGCGATTAATTTAAAACTCTCGGACAGTTTCATATTTTTTTTTAAATGGGGATCTTTATATAAATATAGCTAGCTGGTTTTGCTCTCAACTCCTCAGTCATCCCTTCAAATATTGAATTTCGATCCAGACATTATTGTGTATCGCAAATAAGTAGGTATGATACATTATTGAGTGGTTGTTGTTGGTGGGATGTGAAACTCTAGATTGTTTGTGTCATAAATGTAAACATCATTACGGTTCAAAAGGTCGATAATTATCGAGAACGAGAACAAAATAAATAAAATGATTAACTCCCGACTACAACATTCTACTAGTTAAGCCCTTTCATTCGAGTTGTGCAAAAACCAAAAAAAAATGCCATTTTGTGGTAGCGGCCATCTTGGATTTGAAATTTGTCATAGTGCATAGTATTCTACTAGTCAAGCCTTTTCATTTGATAGGTACCCATATTGAGGTAAGTTGTGAAAAAATATTTTGTCTGCCATTTTGTGGAGGTGGCCATCTTGAATCGATATTGTACCAAACATAGTTAAGAACATCAGCACGGACCTTCAAATAAACAAAACCGCATCGAAATCGGCCCATCCGTTAGAGCTCTACGGTGCCACAGCCAGACACAAGGACAGACATACATTGACGTCATACTTTTAACACCCCTTTTTTGGTAGGGGGTTAAAAACAAGAAGGCCAACGACAAACAAATAATAAATATATTTATGTTTATTCCGGGAAATATGCGGATTAGAATAAAATTGCCTATTTCCATTACTTTATTACAAATAGATCAGTATATTATTTCATTATAGCCATCTAAGCAATGGCATAGTTTAAATTCAGGCCGATGACGGGTTGCAGCGTCATCGGTACAAGAAACTACGCCCCTGCATTGGCCAACCCGCATGCCCGGCGTGGCTACTATGGGACCTCCCTAAAATGGAAACCCTAGTTTGCCGTAAGATTGTTAGCTTAGCGGTTTTTTATTACATACACATTTCGAATAGAGGGCAACGGATCTGCATTATCAATAAAAGGATAGGGCCCGAGATATACAAGGTTAGTTTTTCAAGCTAGGATATCAAGCTAGTGTTGGTAAGCTTACTTCTAGCTTCGTGTAGACAAGACTAGCGTTGCGTAGCGTTGTCTACACGAAACTAGAAGCTTGCTAATAATAGCTTCCTATCCTATCTTGAAAATCTAGTGAAGCTCGGGCCTTAAGTCTAAGGAAACACCAAGTCTTATTCGACTGCCAACATTGTACACAGTCAGTAAGAATTTACTTGTACCTCGCCCTTTTTTTTTTAAATCGATCTGCTCGTAACTCGAAAAATCGACACAGTTTCTTTTTCCGAATACTCCAACGAAATGATTTGTTTTTAGAACGTCAAGGCTGTGGAATTTTCCGCCTAAGACGGTTTTTCCCTTAATAATGTGTTCAAATCGAAAATCGGTTACTTCTAGGTAAGTAGGTTTCATCTTAGACAGCATCGTAGCTTAACATCACAGGAGACGACGGTTAAATTTAAGCCTATAATAGTTTAAAAAAATGAGTGCGCTTAAGACCTCACGGCAGAAGTGAAAACTAAAATAAAAAATACTTATATTTAAAGACCACGAAGCAATTCATATAATCTTCTCTATATATAAAACGTTGTGTTGGTTTGTGTACGCTTCAAAAACTCAAAAAGTGCTACACGATCGAGCTGAAATTTCAGAATGAATAGTCTACATCAAGGATCGTTTTCATCTAAACACAATGTGCCACAGCAAAACGTGGCAGGAGTGACAGCTAGTAAAAAATATTCAGTAATTTAATGTTTAAATATACCTAGTAAGCACAGCAACACGAAAATAACCTGCGGCTGAATGAATAGTGTATTAAGGGCCAAGAATATTTTTTTTTTAAATTACGCGGACTCGAAATAACATTATTTGACTAGCAATTTTTTTAGTATTTGTAGTTTATTTATTTTATAGGTATTTTGCTAAAAATGCATAAATATGTTTTGTTTATAGTGTATGGTCAAGTGCTGTGATGAAAATAGGTATCATTTTGTTTGTTTATGTAGTGTAAGTGCTGTGATAAAACAGTAATACGAGTATATTACAACAAAAACTTTTTTTGAAATGGATGTGAAATGCAAATTTAATATTTCGTGACAAGTTCAATTAGTGTGGTAAGTACCGAGAAGTCAACGCGGCAATGAAAAGACACAAATATAATAAACACAGGTACACAAGCACTATATTAATTATATTTTACTATATTTTAATAATCGGATCTGATGATTGACATTTTGTAATAATTAATTTAATGAATTGAGTATGGAATTTGAATTTTTAAGTTTGACATTGTGTAATTTTTAATTTTGATTGTTGAGTGTGTAATGAAGATTTCAATTAGTATATTTTATATACAATTACTATTAATTTACTGACATGTACGGATTGTATGTAATAAACGAGTATGAGTATTATCTTTCTTATATTATCTTTGACGCGCTTGTTCACTGTAGTTTGTTTCTCGCTCAAGCATCCCGAGTTTACCCGAAAAGCTATTATAATACTCGAGCGTGACGCTATTTCAATTCACAGCCCACGAAAATTCTGTCTAAGCACGGCAAAAGAAGTTTTCGCTTCAAAAAATAAATTTGGTTCTCGGGCCTGAGGGAGGGAGGGTGGGTGGGCACTCGCGTGGGTTTTGAGCTCCAAGTCAGCGACGGCCACGTAGGAGTTGCGCGACGTAAACGGCGCGGGCGCGACCGGGTAGGTACGGGCGGCAAAGTTTAGTCTGGCACGGGCATCGGGTCCGTTAGTTTAGACGGGATCGCGGCTGGAAGTAGAGCTGTCCGTGTACAACTTCGGCAGTCGAAAAATACTAGTGTTTCGTTAGACTCTAAATCCATTGTGGTAAGAGTCCGTACATATCAAACGATTTAATTACTAATAACAGAAACGTAAACTTATGCTATACATCATAACTACCAATACCCCGTGGTTTTACTCGCGCAGTTTCCGTTATTTTCCTGTGATAGAAATTAGCATAATATGTTATTCCAGACTATAATCTGCGCTCTAAATATCAACTCGATCCGTTCGGACGTTTCGACGTGATTGAGCAACAAACATCCAAACTTTTATACGTATACGCTCAGTTGGATTAACTCGTGTTCCAAGAAGTGGGTTTTCGGGTGTCTGTCATTGAAGCGGAACGAACGAGTAGTCATAAGCAGCCTACTAAATGTTTCCATCGGGAGTCGGGGACTTCTCTTGCAAGGAGATAGTCTAGCCCCAGTATAGGTTGGTGAATGACGCATGACATTTGTACGTGTGGGTTTCCTCGCGCTGTTTTCCGTCACAATTTTTAAGTTAGCGGGATTATCCACATGCTCTTCAAAAACAGTGGTGCGCGTGGGATTCGAACCAAATGCAAAGAGAAACTATAACCCATACGATTGCATAAAATATCGGAACTAAGAAGTAAAAATTAAATTTCGAGATCCTATTTAACGGTCTTAATCGTTATTGTTTTTCGGAGTCCATTGCTTTTTTCAAACAAAGCCCTTAAAAGGACCAAGATATTCAAAGAAATAAATATACCTCTTCTAATCCATTATTCCAATGCCGTGCCAAAAAATTATGTGACAAGGAGAAATAAATGATTGAGAATTGCAACCCCCTGTCTTCATCTGCATTCAGTTGGACAGCTTTCAAGTGACAACATAGTGCTATATTTTATTATTAACCCCCGACCAAAAAAGGAGTGTTATAAGCTTGACGTCGATGTCTGTCTGTGTGTCTCTGTCTGAGACACCGTAGGGCTCAAACTGACCATTTCGATGCGTTTTTTTTATTTGAATGTTAATATCCGTGCGGATGTTCTTAGCTATTTTTGGTTAATATCGATTCAACATGGCGGCCTCCACAAAATGACAAAATATTTTTTCACAATCTACCTCAATATGGGTATCAAATGTAAGAGCTTGACTAGTAGAATACTATACACTACTAGCGGCCCGCCCCGGCTTCGCCCGTGGTACATATATATAACCTACAGTGTTCAAGGATTACGAATATATGAAAGAACGGTGAACGATTTTTTTAAATCGGTCCAGTAGTTCCCGAGATTAGCGTGTTCAAACTATATATATGCTATAGGCTACTTTTGATCCCCAAATTATCGTGCTGTTTACTGGGTCAGAAGTGACACCTGTAGACATCTGGCGGGGATAACTAATTAAATGACGATTGATAAGTTATCGACCGGGACTGAAAAATTATTAAATTACTAAAATGGCTATTAAAAAATAAGGGTTGATTGTAGAAGGGTGAAAATTGAGGATTGTATGTATTTTTGTATGTTGTATCATAAAAAAATAGAAATTAAAATTTTTGTCTAAAAAATAAAAAAATAAATTTAGGGGTGGACTACCCCTAACATTTAGGGGGATGAAAAATAGATGTTGGCCGATTCTCATAGACACCAGATAAGCACAAAAATTTCATTAAAATCGGTCGAGCCGTTTCGGAGGAGTATGGCAACGAAAACTGTGACACGAGAATTTTATATATTAGATAACAAATTTCAAATCCAAAATGGCCGCCACCACAAAATTGCGAATTATATTATTCTATTCACTACTACTATCAAACGAAAGGGCTTGACTAGTAGAATACTTAGCACTATGACAAATTTCAAATCCAAGATGACTGCTACCACAAAATGGTGAATTACATTTCTTTTTTCACAACTCCCTTAATATGGGTTTCAAATGAAAGTGCTTGACTAGTACAATGTTGTACAGATAACAAACCCGAGGTAGTAGGGGATTAGTCAACATTTATAATTTTGTTCTTGTTGTATAGGTACCTTTCTATCATCTTACATAGGTCTCCTGATGGTTAATTTGACCCATACATTTTGTTAACGGGCCTGTAGTCTATTAGCAAAGCTAAATTACAATAAGAACTAAGAACTACAGCATAAATCTGTCGACTGGCACAACCACATCTGAATTATCCATAGACCAAAGAAAGTCTGAAGATAATCAAGATATTAGTACTTTATGGCACAATTTTGCCCAAGTTGGCCGTCCTCGGCTATCTTAAGACCCTCGCCAACGCTCGGGTCTCATTAGCGCCTCAGCGGTAATCATCAATACACACGTCATACGACGGTTTTCAATACACTTGGGAATAAAATAATAATAAAGAAATAATATCAGCACTGAAAAAGCGTTGTTAAAAATGTTTCGTAATGGCCGGATAAAATAATCAGTTGTCAAAAACTGCGAGCGCATCTATCAACAGCGACCAGCCACAGACTAAAAAATTAGGTTTTTTTTGTCTATTTGCGGATAGTGTTTTAGCCCTTTCAAAAAGTGGAATTTAAAGTTGTTTTTTTTACAAAGAATATAAAAGTTAACATTTTAATTAATAAAGTTTTTTTTAAAAACATTGGAATAAAAGTTTTATTTTAAACACGTACGCGTTGAATTTATCTATTTAAATACGAATTTGCACGAAGTGACCAAGCAACAGCTCCATTAATTAATTAATTTGTTTCGAACACGACCTTTTTTGTATCGAAATTTTTATAAGAACAAAGCAACTCAACCAATAAAAAATTCTATAACTCACTCTAGTGAGTAATAGTTATGAAAAGTCAGAGTTTGATAATTAGGCTCATTATATGCCTGATTGTGGTGAAATTAGATCCATTTTGTGAGCAAGTGTGTTGAAAATATATTTGCTAAGTGACATCAAAAGTTGCATTCTAAAATTAATGTGGTCCGAGATGAACTTTAACTCTTTTGCAACTCTTTAGCATTTTTTCTGTCCCTAGGGAATCCATTAATAATTTAAAAATATTATATTGTTACAGCACCAGCTTACTTAACAAGAAACTTCAGATTGCGCTGATATCATATTTAATATAAATATGAATTCCCAGCCCTCGCAGGAAAATGATGTGCCTGAAAACCATAACCCACAACAAATAGAAGTAAGTTTTATTTTGAATTATACACTAACAGTCACAATTAACCGCCCACCCTGTAATTTCTCCTAGTTTGCAGAAATCGTTAATTTTAAAGCACATTGTAGTACCTACATTGAAAGTTATCATTAAGGACCCCAGCACACGGCGTATTGTAAACGCGTGGAATCTGCAAAGGGCCTTAAGAATACCAAATGAAAATATTGAATACATAAACAGTTTTTAAGAATAATCCCACAAAACCGATTTTGCCGAAAAGATTGAAATGACGAAAAATTTAGGTTGGGCAGTTAGATATAAATAACTTTATTGATAAGTAGATTTTAGTGCAATAATTGCATGAGTCTTTTTGCTGATTGTGCCTGTGACTATATAAATGTATATCTTATATTTAAATTAAAATTGTTCAGGAACCGTTCATGCAAGGGGATGTAATCTACTTCAGTAGATGATTTTCGTAACTAATCGTCAAGCTCACAACTTTTATTAATCTCTTTGAGTTCGTAAGCCGTAACAAAAACCCATGCATACCGATTGATCTGTGTGGAATAAGTGTATTGGTAGAAATTTTTACACAGTCCTTACTAGTCCCAAACTAAGCAACGTTTGTATTATGGAAGCCCGCCCGATAGTTGGCTTATACCTACTATTTTACGTAATTATATAGTACTAGCGGACCCTGCAGCGCCATCTGCCGCACTGATTTGTAAATATTAAGTAAATATTAGCTAAATAAATATTATTACGTGAATATTTGTTTAAAAAAATCTACTTAAAAACAATGATGTCTAGTGATAGTGATAATGATAACTAGTTTTATAGTAACGTGAATAATTTGAAATTTTTAGGTTAGGCCGTTATCCTTTAGTAGTTTTTTTCTATCTCCTTTTTTTTTAATAATGTTGACGAGACGATCAGGACATGTGCCTGATGGTAAACAACATGCCTGACACATAACAGCACAGTGACACGCAGCTATTGGAACATGAAGAGTCCGAATCATTACCTAGCACTGCACTGCGCTCGTCACCCAGAGATCTAAGATCTTATATCTCTAAGCCCTGTAATTTATTTGGAAACATTTTCCTTCAAACCGGAATACAGTAATGTTTGCACATTACTGCTTGGCGGTAGAATAACTGGCAAATGTGTGGTACTTCCCCAGGCGGACTCTGCCAAGAGTCCTACCACTACAAATCCAAACTCCTTACTACTAAGGATCTATTTACCTATTGAGTTCCTTCTGGTTTCCTTATTATGTAGTATGCATGTATGTGTAGTATTCTTAGTTGTAGAAGTATTTTAGTAGTTGTATGGCTCTTTGCACTCTTGGCGGACGAAATAAACGACAGGCTAGTGGAAACTGTTCATGCTGTCTGGCAGAAAATTTTATAAGGGCCGACGCCAAAATAGAACCCAAAAGTTCTCCGATCAAACTCTAAATCTTATGGCGGTCAGACGAGATATGCGGTTGCAGTCGTCGGTCGATATGACGGTATACAGACGGCTTGATAGACAGATCTCTACTTGTGTGCGACGCGACATACGCTGCTTCAACACTTCGAGTATTGAAGAAGCGATCAAGCAGAACAAAGGCTCGAAAATGTTCGCAAGAAATCTGTCTCTTTGGCAAAGTCAGCTGACCAAACTGAAGTCCGGTAGTGATAACGTCGTCTCGTCGAAACCCGAGATTTTAGAGGAGATTTAGAGGTTCTATGAACAGTTATACACCTCTACGCAAGCACAAACTGTCGTTAGCATGGCAAAAGACCCCAGACTGACCCCAGCTGACCCGACACTTTACCGAAGATATCCCGGAAGTCAGCCTGTATGAGATTAGGATGGCCCTCAAACAACTTAAAAAACAACAAGGCACCTGGCGACGACGGAATTACGAACTTCTGAGAGTGGGTGGAAAGCCAGTACTTTAAGTCCTCCAGAAGCTGTTCGACTCCGTCATACTTGACGGTAATATGCCAGAAGCGTGGAGCAGAAGTGTGGTGGTACTCTTCTTCAAAAAAGGTGTCAACACCTTGTTTAAGAACTACAGACCCATCTCACTTCTGAGCCACGTTTATAAGCTGTTTTCGAGGATAATCACAAATCTTTTCGCACGCAAGTTTGACGACTTCCAGCCACCCGAACAAGCCGGTTTCCGAAAAGGCTATAGTACCATAGACCACATCCATACGCTTCGGCAGATTATACAAAAAAACCGAGGAGTATAAGCGGCCGCTATGTATAGCTTATGTAGACTATGAGAAAGCCTTCGATTCCATTGAGACCCGGGCAGAGCTTCAGTCTCTCCAGCAATGCCACATCGACTATCGCCTTAGCGAAGTGTTAAAGTGTACTTACAGCAAAGCCACAATACAATGTCTGTTCGATTATAGGTCCAGTGCACAAAACATTTCCAGCTACAGAAAGGCGTGAGACAGGGAGATGTTATATCTCCGGAACTGTTTACTGCCGCGCTGAAAGATGTTTTCAAGCTACTGGACTGGGACAGATATGGCATCAATATCAAAGGCAAATGCGTCACTCACCTTCGGTTTGCCGACGACATAGTCATTGTGGCGGAGTCGCTGGAGGATCTCGGTGCTATGCTCAGGGATCTCAGTAGAGTATCCCAACAGGTAGGTTTGAGGATGAATATGGACAAGACAAAGGTCATGTCAAATGTTCATGTCTCACCTGTACCGATTATTGCTGGGAATACCACACTCGAAGTTGTTGACCTACTAGAATACGTCTACCTGGGTCAAAAGATCCTATTAGGTACATCCAACTTCGACAAAGAGGTCCAGCGAACGATCCAACTCGGGCAGCGTTGCGAAAACTTCGGCACATCTTTGAGTCCAAAATACCCCAATGCCTAAAGACGAAAGTCTTTTCCCAGTGCGTGTTGCCAGTGATGGCTTATGGAACTAAGATGTATGTAGTTCTTAACTGTGGGCCTTATAACGAAGCTCAAAGTCACACAACGAGCTATGGAGAGGGCTATGCTTGGAGTCTTTGCGCGGCAGAATCAGTAATGAGGATGTTCGCAAAAGAACGAAAGTGGCCCATTAGTTCAAAGGGTAAGCAAGCTGAAGTGGCAATGGGCAAGCCACATCAGTCGCAGAACTGACAACCGATGGGGAAGAAAGGTTCTCGAGTGGCGACCACGAACCGGAAGACGCAGTGTTGCCCGGCTTCCAACTAGATGGACAGATGACTTCACAAAGGTCGGAAACCGTTGGTTGCAGGTTGCGCAGGACCGTTTCTGTGTAAATCTAGGGTCTATGTTCAGCAGTGGACGTCTTGCGGCTGATGATGATGATGATGATGATGATGGCTCTTTGCAAAGTCCGCCTGGGGAAGTACCACACTTTTGCCAGTTATTCTGACGCCAAGCAGTAAGTACAGCGCAAACATTGCTGTGATAGGTTCAGGTCTGATTGGTGCATGTTTTAGATAGGTATTACGATGACAACTCATTAGAGGGTATTACATTTATTACGGGGTCGAGCAAACCTCACGAAATGTCACCAACGGGGGCATGTGAATCATGCTCATTTGCACGTCACGCAGTTAATGGATAATAATAATAATCTAATAAGTACAACTACACTTTGAAAAATTCCTGCTTGAGTGTTTATTAGGTATCTGATGAATAAAATTGAGTATCTTCAAATCTAATGCGAATCGTTCTTCCATAGGAAAATGCGCTCAATCAAGAGCAGCCGGAAGCTGTAAATATCCAATGGCCGTCAGGACAAATTCATGTTCCGGATAGTAATAATTATCCGAAACAAAGTCCAGTAAGTTGTTTTAACCGACTCCCGAAAAGGAAGAGGTTATCAATTGGTGTTGTGTGTGAATTGTCCACCAATATTTATTTTGTTAATTCGACTCCCATGTTTTTTTATGTTTGTTACCTAATTTCTCGAATTTCCCACACTATAATCTACC
This sequence comes from Ectropis grisescens, assembly GCA_017562165.1. Classification (NCBI taxonomy): domain Eukaryota; kingdom Metazoa; phylum Arthropoda; class Insecta; order Lepidoptera; family Geometridae; genus Ectropis; species Ectropis grisescens. The sequence continues at coordinate 9,239,643 of CM029767.1, read as the reverse complement.
TATATTCAAAATTTCCGCCCAATCCGTTCATACTTTACAACTTATTAAGCAACAAACATCCAAACATGGACATTTATATTATTACTAGCTGTCCGCCCCGACTTCGCTCGTATAAAAACCTAGATACCAACTACAGCGCTATCTTAGCGCTATTCTGCGTAGCAAAGATAATGTACCACAGATAAGAAAATAGTTACTTCGTAACAGATACACCAATCTCTATATATAAAAATGTTATGTTGGTTTGTGTACGCTTCAAAAACTCAAAAAGTTCTGCACCGATCGAGCTGAAATTTTAGAATGATATATAATCCGCACCAAGGATTGTTTTTATCCAATGTTTGCATCACAATGTGCCACCGCGAAGCGTGGCAGGGTACAGCTAGACACATATAAAAGTGCAAATACCGACACGATAATCACCTATAAGAGATATACGATGTTTTAGGTACCTCTACGCCTTGTAATTTCATATTGTACTAAAAATTTTCCTTTCCCTCCCTTTTATCCTTTTTCATTTTCATTTTCAAAGGGAACGCAGAGCGTTGCATGTAAGATGCAATATGATTGCCCGTAGGTTTGCTTGATGTACAACTGAAGTGAATATTACTTTTTAAAGGACTTTTTCCATTCTTCTTCTAATCAAACAGCCCATGAGTGTCATTTACACAAAAAGCTTACAGCGCTCTACGTGTTCAATACAATAACGGGTTTAGGATGTTGTTGGGGTTGACACGCTTCCGCAAATTTTCCCAAATATTGGCACAAACGAGCCCAGGCGGGTTTCACACGGGTTTCACTGATGAGAAAAAAGTAAAAGTACAAGAGCCGCGAGGCAACGACAATAACATCCTAAGCACTGTAGCTAAAAATAATTGTGCCTAATACAGAGGTCGTAACTATTGATCGGGATTAAAATAACTAAACTGTGTCTTTTTATACTTATAATAGTTTTTGTAATTTTCTTTTTGTGCTTGTATCTATGAATTTTGTAAATCTGAAGTTAAGTTTTACTAACATTATTTTAAAATGAATTGTTTGTTATAGGAAAACGTGCAGAAAGATGAGAAGTCGGATGAAAAGGCCAGCACCAGCAAACCGACTGAAGGTAAAAAAAAAACAAATAAATAATATCACGATTTTGCTCTCACGGATTTATAATATTAGTAGCATGTTAATAAATTTTATATTACAATGTGGATGAATGGCGACGGATTTTTATACAAAAGCATGTAATTATTTTGATCTTAATAGATAGTGATGCGATACCTATTCTATCAACAAATTAATTATAAACGGATCAACAAATATGTAATTGGATCAACAAATGTCTAGGTAGTCATTTGTGACTCCAATTTCATTTATTTAACATTTATTTTCATACGGCACGTTTATCATCGTCAAAGTACGCGTGGATATATCTATGTATAAATATGGGGATATCTTGATGATCCGGATGTAATTTTGTCAATAAAATGCCTCGTTACCGTCATTAAATGGATCTGATCGCAGCCGCATAAATCATAAATCATTCATTGGCCATTAATAATGACACGTTACAAGTAAGTCATACAAATTTGACAATAGGTTGTTGAGGTGGAAGAGCGAGAAAAACCTCTCGCTCATCCACTGAGGCAGAAGTGGGCATGGGAGTGAGCCTGACCCTCTGGCTCGCACCTATAGGGTATAGGGATATGTCTTCGCAAATTAATTACAAATAATTACACTGGGTAAAAATCGAACCCATGACTCTCGGCTTCGCAAGCAGTGTAATTGTAAATGTACTACAAAATTCGTCCATGTTTATCAAGCAAGATACCTACCTACTCTGTGTAGTTTCTAAGTTAGCAATAATAACTTTTCCTTAATTTCATGGGTCATCAAAATAACATTTTATTTAATTTGTTTAATCCTTACACGCTACATAGGGACTAGTTAAAAAATTTACGTATTTTTGGCATATTGAAATAGTGGGCATCGGCTATTTACAACAATTACTAACTTAGTAAACAGTTTGTATTTACAGGTCTTTCTAATATTTCCTAATACCATACATTTTCCATATCCATTACCATTCATTATCGATACTCATACTGGCCCTTTTAACCAGATTGGATATAAGCGAGTTAGATATTAGATACTGTTTTGGAACCTCACTTCGTTTTAAACCTTGTGCAGTGTCCGATTTACGAAAATAAAAACGGCGTATTATTTCACTCAAAAAAAAAACTCGCAGGACATCCGTAACGCTTTACTAGCATTTTTCCCACAAGCAATGTACACGAATCAAGGATACACAGATCAAATTGACCTTGACCGGAATCGACACGCAACTAAGAACTGACCAAGTTCTTGCATATCGATACCTTAATTTGCAAAACGAATAATATCTCTCGACTTAGTCTGTGACGAATAACTCCATAGTAGCAAATTTCACAGGGGTCACACTAACTCACCACTAAAATCTATTGCGTAACTGGTATTTTCATTTTTAAGTGTTTATTGGTTAATAAGAAACACAATTTCCAAAGGGATGTTTGTTTTTTTCTTTAGATGCTTTAATTTTTTATATTAAGTTTTTAGTGACCCCTGTGAAGTTTGCTACTATGGAGTTAACCGTTTTGCAAATTAAGGTATCGATATTATTAGTTGATTCGGTTTAAAAATTTGCTCGTAGTATACCTTTGCGGCGTAGCCTTTGTGGGGGCGGGCAGTCGCTTGTACATTTGTCAATGGATTGATGTATAAATATATAGCACTGATACGTAAAATACAAATATCATGCGTAAATGATGTCAGTGGCCATAAATTGCATAATTACCGTGTAATTGTTTTTTCGTCCGATTTTCAATTGTTTTTTTTTCCTTCAAGTTGTGTTTAGTATCGTCAGTAAATAACGAACGCTACGAGTATACAAATTTTGCTAATGTAAAAAATAACGGTTTATATTTTAATTAGTTTAATCTACGTAACTTGTGCTGAAGTAAATATTTTCAGTGATCTTCATCTCGTAAAATATCGAATATATCTTTGAACTCCACAAACTTTTAGTCACTTAAAGAGATAAGGTTGGTACTAAGAAAAGGTCACCATACCCTGTATGGGCGGCCTCGAGGCCACCTTGCTGCTTGATGCTGCAAGTCACACAAGCGACTGTGATGTGACCACGATGACTTTAGACCCTGTAGCGCTCTCACGTGCTCAGCTTTCTTAAAATAAAAACAATAAAAAGTTAAACGTTTTGAATACTGTAACTTTTGTAGTGTGGTAGAGCTCTTTGCAGAGTCCACCTGGGGAAGTACCACAATTACTGTGTAATATGTTATTCTGCCGCCAAGCAGCAGTATGCAAATATTACTGTGTTCTGGTTTGAAGGGAAATATTTCCAGATAAATTACTGGGTTAAGAGATAAAACACCTTATATCTTCGGGTGACGAGCGCAGTGCAGTGCTAGGTAATGATTTGGACTGATTTGGTGCTGTTATGAGCAGGCATGTTGCTTACGACCAAGCACATGGCCTGCTCGTCTTGTCACTCTAATATATGTTTATATAAAAAATACTTGTATTGACAACGGCTTATGTTTCCTAGGACTTTTTCTTCTCCTAACCCAATATATGTAAAAAAAACCAAACGACAAAAGTGAGGGAACCCAGAGTCTGTGAAGTTACAAAATTTAAATAAAAAAATATAAGGTACATATTGTAATTTTTTTTAAATTTACTGTTTACCGCAGCATTACAAAACGACTTAAGTTTTAATTTTCTCTGCTTGAGTTTATTTGACGTTACTCATATAATAAATAAGTAAATAGGTACATTTTTTTTGTCGTATGCAGCAACGAAGTAAATACCTAATAAATAAATAAATATTGGTGGACATTTCACACACAACAATGTCTATAACTAACTTATATTATGAGATAAAAAGTGCAAACAAAAGTATTTTTTTAAACAATCGAATTTGATACAAAACCTTAAATAGTTTGCCGATGAATTTCCGCCGTTTATAACACTTGACTTAAGGTCAATTCAGTGTATTTGAGTTTATGTGACGTCTCAAGCATCCACCACAAACCCGATTTGATTTAACAGCCTTATGTAGTCAGTTTTCCGATTGAATATTGACGCTATTGCGTTGGAGTAAAAGACGATAAATTGATATGACAACCATGACACACGCTCTCTCCGGCTTAATATATTTTCATTTTGTCTATGTTACCCTGTATACGTCAAATTAGAATTGGTAATTAGAAATTACCAAATTAGAACTACGAAAACATGAGATCTGAAAGACCATCCAAGACGTTCAAGGTCACTCAACAATACCTGTCCAAAACAAAAGACTACAGAACTACCTAAGTAATTATGTGATTATCACAAGCTGTCAGTTATAATGTAACAAAGTACGTAACACCATTACATGTTTCTTTCAACACAACATAACACTTTGGTAGAACTCTTGGCAGAGTCCGCCTGGGGAAGTACCACAAAATTACCAGTAATTCTACCGCCAAGCAGTAGTGTCCAAACATTACTGTGTTCCGGTTTGAAGGGCAATGTTTCCAGATAAATTACAGGGCTTAGAGATATAACATCTTAGATCTCTGGGTGACAAGCGCAGTACAGTGCTAGGTAATGATTTATACTCTTCATGTTCCAATAATAGCATGCATGTCACTGTGCTGTTATGTGGCAGGCATGTTGCTTACCATCAGACACATTTCATGCTCATCTCTTTATTTAAAAAAAACATAATCTTTAACCATATTTTACGAGTATGAGCAGATTCTATTAGATTCTACAGTATAACAGGTGTACATCCTTTATTGGTAAAAAAAAATAGGGATGTTAACACTAATCACAAATTAATGTTTAATGTTAATTTTATGATAGTTTGCATTATCGAAAATCACATTATTATAATTTAATATTACGTAATAAATTTATTATAAATGATTTTAAATGCTATATTTTTAATCTGTTGTCACGTGACTAGAAACACCAATTGGCCTTATTACGTCACTAGTCAAGAAACAAACTGTCGAAACTTCTTAAACTATTTACTTTTCTGCATTTTATTATAGTTTGCGAAATTAGCGACGACGATTTTGATTGTTTGTATTCAAGTAATAATAAGAAAACACATAAACTGGACATACAGTCTTGAATCGCGACCAATGTTTTGCGACTAGTGACATCATGTCAGTCGTTAGTGATTTAGCGGCAAAATTAAAAAAACAAGTCTAATATTGTATATTTACTCATCGAAAATACTAATATTTTGAAATAAAATGTTATTTTTTTACGGTAAACAAGGATCAATCTTCAAAATAAAAGCAGTTCCGAAAAATTGTTAATATCCCTATTTCACGTGGCAAATAATAACACAAAGTTTTGAAATAACTAGGTATAGCAATATTTCCTTCTGAAGATGCAACATAATATATGACAATTACCTAGACCTAGACAGGGTTGGGTAGTATTTGAATTATATAAAATACGTAATTGAAATGCAAATATGTATTTGTTATTAATATTTCAAATACCTAAGGCTTCAAATACATTTTAACTTTAAAAAACACTTAACCTTCATTTAGCGATACAGAGGCAAAGTTTTGAAAAATTGGCGGTCATGTCTTACGGGCAAATTACAAGAAACACGAAGTAATGCCCGTAAGCAGCAGGAGTAGCACCACTAGTAAAACAGATGACAAGATGAAAGATGAGATTTTATTGTTTTTGAACACGAATACAGGAATCCACCATAGTCATCTAAATGGAGATGGTCAACTTCCTAAATGATAGAAGCAAAGAGCTTGCAATTCTTGAGCGCTATCCAAATATGTAAAAGAACACAAGTTTGTGATCGTCAGGACCTGTAGAAAGATTGTTTTCTTTAGTAGGTTTCATTCATTCTCCAACAAGAGGCTATTTGTCTGACAGTACCTACATTCAGTCATCTAGTGTTCATGAAAACTTCATGGTTCACGGAAACTCTGATTTTTTCTGATTAATTATAATTGATCTTGTTTTCTTCTACTTTTCAGCCCGTGCTGGTCTAAATTACTGATTTTGTAGTTTGTACTACAATTAAAATATTTTAACATACTATATTTTTTATTTCAAATACATAACTTAAAGAAATTTCATATTTTGATTACTTGCGAAACGGTATTTTGTAATTTGTATTTCAATAAAATCAAAGCATGTATTTTTCACAGTCCTGGACCTAGAACATTAGTGTAAATAATTTGCCACCAAAATACCTAACCTTTAACGAAAAATACGTAGAATCTTCTATCAAATATGTCCTTAAGCTACAGAACCCAACGTGTCGTTGAAGGTCGTTAATTGAATGCTTTTATCGAGAGACGTTTCGCTGGAACTTTGATATAAACTAAACTAATTCCATTTCACAAGCGTTGATATTTTATCTTGGTTTTCATTTCTAAAATATCAAAGCGAAATATGAATATCGAAAGCGAAGAGCAAATATGTATAGACCCGTCATTAAAGTTCCGCCTGATAGTGCGTAGTGAGCGGGAATTTATAATATTTAAAGGCACAATCTTTATATATTTCAAATATAAAATGTAAAATCAAATGTCAATATAAAATGGTTAGCTGTGTAGTTTAACGCTATTCGTTGACTAATCGAAACACTAAAATGTGGGTATACATCATCGATAAAATTAAGGAAAGGAAGAACGTATTTCGACATAATGTGGCGAAAATTTCACACAAATACACAACGTGCACACAACTACACTTCCATCGTGAGACACGTTGTATTGAATGACAAAGACATCATAGCAAATCGGCAGTAGATGGAAATGAGATAGCTATACATACCACAGTTACGTGTTTGTTTAAATATTTTTTCGAGAAGAATAGAAAGACATACGAAGACACTGGCGTGAAAGAGAAGGAATAGCCGTTGCCCGTGACGTAAACATTGGCCATTATCACTGCAGTCAACAAATCGCTGGTCGTGTCCCATTCTTTCACGTCATGTATATCTGTCCCTTTTTTACAAATGCCGAATTGTTTACAACAGAAAATATTATTTTAAATGAAATAATTAAAGATTTTGTGGAATTGCGTATGAAAAGTGATGCCACAAAATACAAAATGGCATTGTAATAGCTCAAATCGAATTTCGTGGAATTATTAGCACACATGCGCTCCATTTGTTGCTCACGTAGCGACTGATCTCAATCAGGAGACGTCACCTGATTTTACATCGCCATCGTTGAGGAGCGTGTGCCGCTTCTTCCGTTTTTAAGAGTTCAATGGTATACAACACAACACGCGAATAAATTTTCGTATTTATTGCCCTTATTTACCTCCGCTTTAAACATTACCTACTCGTACTTATTTGTTTACTTTTTGCCTCATTGATCTACAACTTTGAAATCAAATAAAACGATGTAGTTCAGCTTTTTGTATCTCTTTTTGACAAATTGAAAGATGCAATGCGGTGGTTAGACGTCAAAATCTATATCTTACTGACCTCTCTCATATGTTCCTCTTCTGCTTCAATCGCTCTCTGGTGAAGGAGTTCCATGTCTAATTGAGCGACTTCTTCGGCTTCTTTTGCCTGGCAAATTTTTTCCTGCAAGACAAATAGCGGTCTAAAAATAACAATTAAGCCGTATTCACAAAGACGAATAAACAAAACATAAACACAATCCGGAACAATTTGGCCTACAATTCCGTAGAAATGTGAAGCGCATCGCTTTGCTTACGTCTACTTGCTTAGCCTTACATACGCGTGTTTCAATACCACGCAAAAATGCATCCAATAGGCTTCAATTTGGAAGTCCAATTCAAAACCAACAAATAAGCTTTATTTCACTACTGATTATCTGTTTCTTATTATGTGACCAATAATGTTGCACGGCTGGTAATTAATTTTGACTAAATTGAAATGAAAATGAAATTGACGGCTGTAATTTTGACTGAATTTATCTAGTAATAAATATTAACATATTTATAGATAAATATTATTGTACATATCTGGAAAAACACTAATAAGTCAATAATATAATTCGCAATTTTGGAGGTTTGCCATTTCAGTCGAAATCTGCTTTAAATTAAATAGGTTGGGTAAATAAATGGTTTTGCATTTCACTAACATACAATTTAAACGCACAGAATAAAAAAAATCTTATAGAAATCACGATAATACTTAATATTACACCCTGCCATGCTTCGCTGTGGCACATTGTGATGCGTAAATTAGATAAAAACAATCCTTGATGCGGATTATTATATTTCATGCTAAAATTTCAGCTCGATCGGTGCAGAACTTTTTGAGTTTTTGAAGCGTACACAAACCAACATAACATTTTTATATATAGAGATTTAGGTAGATCGTGTTTTATCGATTACTACCGACCCGCCCCAGTTTCACACGGCTTAACTGGATAAGGATTAATGCTGTTTTTATCAAAATCAAAAAAAATTTTCTCGTAAAAATTAAAAACTGATTATTGTGGATTATCCCTAAGAAATAGATAGACATATACTATCGCTGATTTTTGTAGACATTTTAGGGCGTAGGTACAATACTGCAGTATATTATTTTGATCTATCTCGTAGGGTACAATATATATAGGGTACAGTATAGGTAGGGGGTGTTTGCAATATGAGCGCAAAAATGTGTTTACTTACGACATCACCTCTAAAATTCTCAGTGAGTATCTATCACATAATACACATAAATGCCTTTCTGTTGAATCACTCTTTTCAAAAATAACCATAAAATACGTTGCATAGTTTTAAAAATCAGAATGATAGCGAGAAGCAATTATGTTTTACACGAGTACTACAGAGTGAAATAACTACAACCAAAGCATTCAGTTTTTAGCATCCTCTCTGACGATATTTGATATTTTCCGCACGTACTTATACTGTCATCTGTGAATTCTATGTCAAATGTTACGTTAAAAAAGATGAATGTGGGGGTTTAATAGTAGCTTAACCTCAATTTTGTGGGGTTGCCACTCTTGTCCCCCCGGCGGCCATCTTGGAAAACGTCTTTTTTGATATATCTTTCAAACTACTTACCCTACAAAAAATATCAAGATATAATTCGTAACAAATTAAATTTTCTACTAGTTTGCTCGTATTACTTTTTCGTCAAAATTCAAAAATACAGAATTTTAGCAAAAAATAAAGCAAAACTTTCTAAGTACAAAAGTCAATAACAAATAAATCACAATATAGGATATAGAAAAAGATGAAAAGATAGGTTATACAAAATCAATACAAATGAACTTATGACAAACATTTCGTTTACATTTCATTTTATGAGTATTGAAGCGCCCGATCAACTTTGGAGCGCACTTTAATCTCTTAATATGAAAACAAAATTGCGAAAACCCCACTACAAGATTACTTTAAGATGATTCTAAATTGATTAAATAAAAGTTATAAAACAAACTTAAAATTTTTGGAGAAATGTTTGCTTAAACATCTTATTTTTGAAGTTTCAGGACAAATTTATATAAGCAAACTCGTAAAACGTTTCATTTGCTACAAATTATAACTCATTAAGTTTTTAGTAGGATTGGCAGTTTGAAAGAAATATCGAAAAATGCGTTGTCCAAGCCGGCCGGGGGACAAGGGTGGCAACCCCACAAACCTGGGATTAAGCTTCTATTGGCCCCTATTTCTATTGACACATGTCCCAAAGATAAAATTGCGTCATCTAAAAATGCAACATTCCTTAAATTGTAACATTTCAATGGCCTATTTAGTTATAATCAGTTTTGAATAACGTACCTATAACTGGTAGAAATACATTGCAAATAGAATGTCATCCATATCAAATTATTTTATCTTAACATAACTGACAAACATTGTCTAATTAATAAGAGTTTGTAATTAAAACTGTACGTAACTAAAGCTGTCCGTCTGTTCCCGGAATTATCTCTGTAAAGATTTTATTAATTAGTTCATGTACCTATTTTTAAGTCTTCTATTTAGACTATTTTTAACTAATATTGACGTAATGGCGTAATGCCCACTTTCAGAAATAAAACAAAAACGTAGGGTCGGTCGGGAAGAAACGGTCCAAATAAACATTTTTACAATAATAGTACATTATAAGTGTGCAAAGTGTTGTGTGTGAATTGTCCTCCAATATTCATTTCTTTATTTTTTTTTTGTATTCCCAAGCGTGAAGCTATAATTCAATTCACAAGCCCACGAAAAATCTGTCTGTGGTGCGCCAAAAGAAGTTTTCACTTCAAAAAACTCTATAACTCACTAGTGAGTAATACTAATGAAAAGTTTCATTATTGGTGTCATTATATGCCTGATTGCGGTGAAATTAGAGCCACTTTATGAGCAAGTGTGTTGAAAAAACAATTTCCAGACGACACAACACAATTTTTACAACAAAACGACACAATTTATTTCGGATGGATTTAAGGGCGGTTACATGCGCGTGTTGATAATGCGATTGCGAAGTATTCTTTGTAGGTATTATAATTGTGAGACGTTTCATCAAATACTGTCACTTTTTTAAGATCGGTTGGACAACCCGAGATTCGAGAACATAAGCTCAGTAAACTTTAATTTGAACTATATATTCGTATTTATTTTATGAAATAACAGCACAGTTACATGCAGCTATTGGAACATGAAGAGTCGAAATCATTACCTAGCACTGCACTGCGCTCGTCACCCAGAGATCTAAGATCTTTTATCTCTAAACCCTGTAATTTCTCTAGAATTTAACGTTAATGTGAACAAATCACATTTGCTCATTTTGGTCGCAAAAGCTTAATTTTCTGAATGTAGTTAAAGATTACAGGCTCGTGTCAAAAATGTATGTGTCATTTGAATTTGTCAGGAGACCTATGTGGAAAGATAGAAGAGTATAAAATAAAGATTCCGCACTATGTTGTCACTGGTAAGAACTGTCTTACTGAGTGTAGGTGAGAATTCAAAAGCACAGGTATAGCACGGGTTTTGTTGCGGTTTCCAGTAATAATAATACGAGTACATCGATATACATTTAAATGAATAATATTTTTGACGGCATTATTATTAGTAGTACTTTTGAGTGCTGGATAATGTTTTGGAACCGATGCCGTACTTTTTCAAATAACCCCCGGACCATGGAAGAGAGATGGTTGCAACCCTCGATCGATTTTCCTCTTTTGGCATGATTTTTGTACGGCGTTGCGGAATAATGGATTAGAAAAGGTATCGAAACTGAATGGAACCGATGCCGTACCATGCGCGGTCCAAAGGGTCTCAGGGGACCTGACCCCCCAAATCGTATAGGTTAAACTAAAATTCTAAGAAAATTAAAAATATCTAATATAACATAGGCTATTTTTAACGCGGGAAAACAACTGGAACGGGAACTACGCGGGTAAAACAGTGGGGCACTACTAGTACAGTATTTTTTTACTCGGGTTATTTATTGTATTTCTACTGGTGACTCCCCCCAAAATCGGAGGCTGCGTACTGGTGACCCTCTCCAAAATTCGAGGCTGGGACCGCGCCTGTGCCGTACACAATCAAATGACCAAACATAAACTGATATCGCCGGAAAATAAAAATAAAACTGACTTTGTAGCGCAAAAATAGTTTGGACGGCACTGCACGTTATTTTCATTATTTGATCTATTGATGGTAAAAATACCGTACAAAAATATGTGACCAAATAGGTACATTTTGTACCTTAGATTATTTTTGTACCTCGAGATATTAGCTATCGTCGTCATCAGCCTATATTAGTCCACTGCTGGACAAATGCCACTCCCATGTTATGCCATTTAGTCCGACCTCAGGTTTTCTACTTGCTATCGGCTGCTTTCCGTATATCGTCCCTCCATCTAGTTTCAGGATGAGCTATATCTATTTACACATATATTACGATACAAGAGTATTAAATATTTGCCTACTACTCAAACAAGAGAAGTACTCTGCTGGACATTGAAGAGCATTATCATCATTAATCTTCATTAGTTCACACACCTAGAAAAACGAAAGCGTCACTCTTTCAAACACTCTTTAATATTTAAGAGTGAGGGTGCATGTGCGAGATGCAAGATATAATATAGTATGGAAGTATGCAAAAATATACTTAGGTATGTTTCATGATAAAATTATAAAATAGGACTATTGATGGTAAGAATGCCGTACAAAAAAAATGTAGCAAAAATGTACCTGTGCTTTTTAATCCTTCTGAATTGGAATGTTCTCTGGCTGATTACTAAAAGATCTCCGCAAAAATGTACCATGTGTTGACAATTAAACAAGTCAGAGTGCTAGCAAGCTAGTGTACTTACTACTTACTTATCACTACGATGCTGCTCATTTAAATCTCACTACCCTATCTTGTTGGCAACAAAATAATACAGCAACTCAAGGTTAAGGGCTTTTAAAAAGGCATAATCCGCTGAGCGTAAAAAAATCCAAGAATACTTCACTTTCTTGGATAAGTATTCTCGGATCTACGAGTTTTAATAGACACAATGTGCTGAGGTGTTTCGATAACTTGGAGAATTTTTTATGTAAAACGTAATGTTCCTCCAACTATGATATGAGATAAGATTAGACAATCATTTATTAACACATATGTACACTAACTTTAGCTGCAAAATATTTACAACCAAAACTTCATACTTCATAATGTCTCGTCACTACATAATTCTTAAAGTATAGTTAATACATTTGCTAAATAGGGACAAAATGATTAATAACAATAAATTTAAGTGATTATACATTTCTTAAGACATTCGAAACAAATAATAATTTAGATCGTGATCAACTTTCGTTTTATGTTCACAATATAAGTTCAAATCGTTAATCGTTTATCACAGTTTAATAACTATATTCAAAACTAGCTGAACCCGCTACTTCGTTCGCGTAAGCAGATGTTACTGACTTATACATTAATTGGAAGTATCGTACGTCAAATATTTGGATAAGTAGTCATTGAAAAACCTTTGAGTTTGAGTGAATTTGTTTTTCCACACAAAAATGTATTTCATTTTATCATCTTTATTTTTCTTTTTTTAAACAAAATCAAACATACTTAGTAAGGTTTCGTAGTATCGAACATAGCTGCAAGTGTTAAGTTTGTAGGATTTTTATAGGATACATTATGAAAAGTCTGAAGCTAATGCTCATGATCTGATACCTACTTACCTATTTCTTTTTATCCGCAAGCTATTTTCTAGCTGTTACCCTTCTTCGCCGTAGTAAAATTTTGAACGAAGCCTGTGTGGAATCAAAATAATTAAAATTTTGAGTTTTAATGATATTCAAGCAAGTTGAACCCGTAAATCTAAGCCAAGTCCTAGTGAAATGTTAATGTATGAATACCTACTTACCTATTTCTTTTTATCCGCAAGCTGTTTTCTAGCTGTTACCCGCGACTTCGCCGGCGTAAAATTTTGAACGAAGCCTGTGTGGAATCAAAATAATTAAAATTTTGAGTTTTAATGATATTCAAGCAAGTTGAACCCGTAAATCTAAGCCAAGTCCTAGTGAAATGTTAATGTATGAATTTAATTGTAGGTAACACAGAAAAAAATCAAGAAGGAAAGAATCCAAATTTGGCATCATAATCCTTTTAGCAGCAAAAACTTATTGGTACAATTTAGATTTAGAATACCAGTAACGCCACCTAGTGATGAAAGAAAAAATACATACCACAATAGCAAAACATCGATTTAAATGGCCTTAGTGCTTTTAGATTTAAACTGGCATTAGCGCCGTCTAATGAGAATATTATGTTGCTTGTTATTTTGATTGTGAACGCAAATCACCTATGTTATCTACGCCAAAACGGGTGCATATATTTTTCATTTTTGGCTTTTACTTTACCATCACATCAAGTTCCTTACGAAAATATATGCTTATATTAATATGGAGTTAAATGAAAATGTCGACTTATTAGCCCATGTGAAATTTTAGACTCTAAACTATATGTGTTTCGTATGTCAACCCATATCGTTGTGCCGTTTTGACGTGATAGTTAATATTTGTTTCCTTAGGGCCCATGCTTCTTTTCAGGTTGATAGGTAATAAATACATAAATGTGGTATTTCAGACTATGAGTTATTTCTGTTTCAATTTTCTACCAAATTTGCTTAGTCTTTCCTACGTCACAGTAACCTATAAGTAACCGATTTGCTATTTCTGAGTTCAAACTACGTGTGTTTCGAATTCCATCCAAATATGTTCAGCGTACGTTCCAACGTTGTCCTGTAAATATTATGAATGTCACTGTTTGGATGTTTGTTACGTAATACATAGAGTACTTATACATAGGCAATGTTTAGCCTATGTGTTCTTCCAGACTGTAATCTAATTCTATTTCAAATTTCAACCCGATCACTTGATACGTTTTGCCATGATTAAAGCGGCAATAGAAATACATCATCGGCGAAAATTTCAACTGTCAAGCTATCACCGTTCTTGAGATACAGCCTGGTGACAGACGGACGGACGGACGGACGGATAGCGAAGTCTCAGTAATAGGGTCCCGTTTTTACCCTATGTGTACGGAACCCTAACAACGGTCTGCTTCGGTCACCGAAACTTGTTGAACTACCTTTAAATTTTAAACAGTATTTGGATTGAAATAATACTTTCTCTAATAAGTTTCGGCTGGTCTAGTAAGTTACAGCTGACCTAGTCGGGAGAACGGCGGCTGTCGATCCGGAGACCCAGGGTTCAAAACCACGCGCACCACTATCTTTTCAGAGTCATGTTCGTAATGCCGGTAATTAAAACGGTGAAGGAAAACACCGTGAAGAAACCGAAATCTACCTATAATCTAAGTTTTAAGCCCTATGTCATCCACCAACCGACATTGTGCCAGCGTGGTGGTTTATTGTAGCCTTGACGCTTGCCTTGCGAGAGAAGGCCCCGACGCCCAGCAGTGGGAACATTTAATGGGTTGATATGCTGCTACTTATTATGCTGATATGTTTTCTCCAAAACACAAAAATCTACTTTAATGACAGGTAATTTAATTCTGTCATTCGACTAAATTTTATAAGAAGGTATAACTATGTCGTACAGATAAATCTAAGGTGATTTTAGTTTTTTGTTGACATTTGAAAAACTACCTCCCTGTTTTCGATATCTAAGATCACCTCTGAAGGTTTTCTACCAAACAAAAAAGGAATTATCAAAATCAACTAACAATTAGCGGAGTTATCGCGTAAAATAAAACCAAATAAAAAACATGCAACCCGATTGAGAACATCCTCCTTGTTTGAAGTCGATTATAACCGAATGATGTTTGTTTTCCACACAAAATATATTTTTGACAATTATTTTGTCATCCAAGACAACGCGACGCGATCACGTGGGCACTTTCTAGAATCTAGAATCTAGATATTCTGTGGATCGTCTGTGATACACAGAATACTTAGAAGTTAGTATGTACCGAACGCGCCGCGCGTGTCGTTATTATTTAATGTTTGTGTAATTTCCGAACTAACAGACCGATATTGTTCAAATTTTGACGGGACAATATAAAAATGTGTTCTTTCTAACAAAAAAAAGAATTAATGAAATTAAACAACGCAAACATGAGTTACAACCAAATACACATTCTGACTTTCACTCCCTCCCGCAAAAAAACCGATCAGAATTTGGGGATCAAAAGTAGCCTACAGCAATGTCCTTAGTATAAATTAAAATCATGCCAAGTTTCAGCTGAATTGAATCAGTAGTTTCGGCGTGATGCGTGATCCCTATACAGAAAGACAGACAGACAGACAGACATGAAAGAAAAAAAATGCAGTTTCGCCATCAGTATCGACTATGGAGTGCCCCAAAAAATTTTTTTTCAAAATATCTTCAATGTACAGAATTCGACCCGTTACAGTTTTATTATAAGTATAGATTAGTCAAACAGGTTGTAACAATGAATATATAAACAGATACTAAACTCTAAATAGAGCTCAGTTCTGGGGTAACAGGCAAGCATACAAACAGAAAAAGATATACAGATTAACATACCAACTATAACAGATATACAGATCGTTTTCACCTATTAACTTCGATGTCAAATGCTAGAGTCAGTCATAATTTACGAGGGGTGATCCAAAAGTAATGATAATCAATAATAAACACAATGAATAAAATCAAAAACTAAATTTATTTCTCAACATAGTCTCCTAGCAAGTCTATACATTTAGTCCATCTCTTTTCTAAGCCTAAAATTCCCTTAGAAAAAAAATCTTTATCTTGACTCTCAAAAAAGTCCTCAACCGCGGCCATCACGTCGCTATCATCGTCAAATTTCTTGCCCCGGAGGTGTTCCTTGAGTCGTGGAAAGAGATAGAAGTCACTGGGGGCTAGATCTGGTGAATAGGGGGGGTGTTCCACCAGCTCAAAGCCCGCTTCCTGAATGGCAGCCATGGCAATTGCAGCTTTGTGAACCGGTGCGTTGTCTTGATGGAACAGCACTCCAGCCCGCAGTTTGCCTCGCCTTTTCTCCTTAATAGCCTCCCGCAATCTTCTTATTTGTTCTGCATAGTAGGAGCCTGTAATAGTGGCCCCCTTTTCCAAGTAGTCCACCATGATTATTCCTTCAGCGTCCCAAAAAACAGACGCCATAACCTTCCCTGCTGAGCTTGACACTTTGAATTTCTTTGGCGTCGGTTCATCGGATCGTTTCCATGTCATCGATTGTTGTTTTGTTTCAGGATCAAAATGGTGGACCCAGGTTTCGTCCATGGTCACAAAACGTGACAAAAAATTATCCTTGTCTGCCTGGAACTTTTCGAGATTTGCTCTTGACATGTCGACTCGTTTCTTCTTTTGCTCGTCGTTTAACATTTTCGGTACCCAACGCGCGGAGACCTTTCTCATATGCAATTCGTTCACAAGGATTCTTTGAATGCTGCCATATGAGATCCCTGTGACCTCAGCTACATGCCTGATAGTCACTCTTCGATCTTCAATACAACTTCTTCAACTTTTTCACATTTTCTCCAGTGAGGGACGTCGATGGGAGCCCTTCGCGGTGTTCGTCTTCCGTCGATGTTCTTCCCAGCTTAAACTCCTTAGCCCAGCGTGCAACTGTATAATATGGAGGAGAACAGTCCCTAATGTTTCCACCAAGTCACTGTGTATGTCTTTGGTAGACATTTTTTTTCAAGCAGAGGTATTTAATGACAGCTCTGATTCCGTGTTTTCCATTTTGATGTTCACTCCTTGACAGTCCGTATTCAAATGAATGTAGCTCCCGGAATCGTGGCCTATTTATATGATTTTTTTTCCTGAACTAGTGGGTAATTGAGCAAGTGACTGTAATTTTTTTGTATTTTTGTGTGCACTAGAAATAACTGATTATCATTACTTTTGGATCACCCCTCGTAAGTACTCTTTCACAGTGTACAAGATCTGATTTAAAAGGAGTTGTTTCACTTTATTCAAAAACATTGCATCAATAGGTAGAGTTTTATAATCTTCTGGCAACTTATTGTAAAGGTTTATGTAAAAACCCATGTTTCTTGGTAGTCTTTTTGCCATTGATAGTCTGGAATGTGTCTGAAGGATTGTCTTTATTTGACCTGTTCTCCGTACATTAATATTCTCGATTTTGAATTATCTTGTTGTTCCTTGTGTGTCTAAGGATTTCAAATATATAAAGAGCAACTGACGTCATTAGATTGAAGTCTTTATACTGCTCTCTACATCTTTATCTAAACTTTGCGTTTACTAGTAGATAGTAGATACAGAACTTATACAAAACTGCGTGCGTAGTTGGTAAGTAACGGTCGTTACTAAAAAAATAAAGTTAATATGAATCTAAAATAATATAATGATTTTTTTTGTAAATATAACTAAATACTGTAGAGGTAGAAACCTTTACAGAGTCCGCCTGGGGAAGTACCACACCATTGCCAGCTATTCTACCGCCAAGCACTAATGTGCAAACATTACTGTGTTCCGGGTTGAAGGGCAATGTTTCTAAAGGAAATTACAGGGCTTAGAGATATAACATCTTAGATCTCTAGGTGACGAGCGCAGTGCAGTGCTAGGTAATGATTTGAACTCTTCATGTTTCATTAGCAGCGTGTCACTATGCTGTTATGTGGCAGGCATGTTGCTTACTATCAGGCACATTTACTGCTCGTCTCGTCACTATTCATTAAAAAAAAATAGCCGTACCTATCATATGTATACACCAATTTCTTTCTTTCTTTTCTTTCTTTGTTCTTAGAATCATATCTACAGCCCATGGCTCTGTGGACTCACTCACTACCAACTGGCCTGGGGTGTCAGTCTAATAATGGCATACCTTTTGTACCTGACGCTCGTGTTCAATTTTTTGTTGTTCAAGTTCTTCTTCGGGAATCGGAGGAGAGTTTCATCTCCACTCGAACCATGTTTGGCCCCTGAAACCAATGATTCAGAATAATAGCATAACATAAGCCGCCCACTAAATGTTCCCACTACTTGCACTCGGGCCTTACTCTGGCAAGGAGAAAATTAAGGTTACAATGCACCACGCTGGCCCAGTGCGGAAAATGTCGGATTCGTCACGATGATTCCTTCACCGTATTTAACCCTCTCCGGCAACGTTAGCGGCATAGTGACAAAGTGAGAATAACGTGCACTATCATCGATAACCAGAAACAATAATTTACACACGGAATAGAAAATTATTTTCCATTATAACCTTACGTCTATTATAACTATGTCACTGCATCATCTATTTCGGGGTTAATGGTAAACCTGTAGTGACATATCTATTTGGAAACAACTCAAAGGCTTTACGACCTCCCGTGTTTGAAAAATATTTCACCATAAAAATCATATTTTAACCCTAAGTGAGGCCCCAATAAAACGAACTAAAATTTTATTGACACATTCAAAAATTCAAATGTAAAACTTCGTAACTTCGTGCCTTTTTGGGAAAATATATTTAATTGAAATCTTGGACCATATTGGTAAACAAATTTACTAAATAATAGAAAGATGAAACCATAAAACACGCAAAACGGCTCTTACCAAAAGACGGAACGTATGTATAACCTGTGGCAGCAATTGGCAATACACTTTATAGATTGAGTCACAAGATTTACCTACACTACAAGAGTGAATCGGTTTCTTCTAGGTAAGTTGTACGTTGCATCGTGAATCGCTTAACGTCAACCAAGATGGTGGTCTATAAACTATTTTTGACAAACAATTAAACCGACTTCAACACCACAAATAGGCACTCAAAAGCGAAAAATAATTTAATATAGGTAATTATTATAACCGCTACTCACTCATCCATATGAAGTCGGTGCCAGGCTAGTTAAAAAGTTAGTAGATATACTATGTACGAGGTAGTAAGTAAGTAGACATAGGTAAGTAGTATCTATTTACTACCTGTTAGATTTGGCTGGCACCGACTTCGTATAGATGAGTGAGTAGCGGTTATAATAATTACCTATATTAAATTATTTTTCGCTTTTGAGTGCCTATTTGTGGTGTTGAATCGGTTTAATTTTTGTCAAAAATAGTTATTTTACCCTTTTAGTGCTAAACAAGTTTTCACTAATGCATTTACACGATTTCGTGTTGAGATCTCAATACATGAATTAAACCCAAACACTGGGTAGTTCCTGTAAGCCGTTAAGAAATTCCCTTGACTGTCCTTTATCTTCATCATCAGACCACTAATGACAGTCACAACCCATCTATGTAAAAAGTTCTCATCAATACAAATTCATCGAGCCCAAACACAAGGTAACTACTATGTACCGTCGAGGAATTCCCTCGACCGTCTTCCCGTTCCCTCATCAGATCGACTCCAGACCATCTTTAAACTATACTGCTTTAAAATGCTCAAGCAAAAACTTAACTAACGCACTAGTCATCTTTACAATTTTCGAAAGTTATCCTCGATTTCTCTAGGATACCATCATTAGATCCTGGTTTCCTTATCATGGTACCACCTTTGGAATATCTTCTTTACAACAAAAAAATAATCATCAAAATCGGTTCATAAACGACGAAGTTATCCGGGAACACACATAAAAAAAAACATACATACGGTCGAATTGAGAAACCTCCTTTTTTGAAGTCGGTTAAAATTGCTTAAAATACTAAAAATATGTTTGTAAACATTCTAAAACGACTTACCGCGGTAAAGGCGGCTTTTGACAAAGAAAGAGCCTAATCAATACAGCGGCTTTATCATTTAACAACATATTTTAGACATATTCGTACCTAGTTGTAATAAGTCATATTTTAATTTTTTTTAACCGACTTCAAAAAAGGAGGTTTCTCAATTCGACCGTATGTATGTTCTTTTTTTTTTTTATTAGTCCCTTTGACGATGATTTTACAAATGATATTTACCGAATCTTTTTTACATACATAAGTATTATACCTATGTAACGATTATAAAACGAAAAAAAAGAAATCCATAGCCGCAAATATAGGAATTGGGTCGCAATTATTTAGTCCGCGAATAGCGAAACCGCCAAAATGGTTCCAGCAATTGACACAGTGATTCAAAATGAAGGTTTATTTATATTCTATAACATAGACGTACAGAAAAGTTGAAAGATAAGTAATACAAACATTTTTAGTGTAATATGGTAGAAGAAATATTCTGCAAAACTGGCTAAACCTTACGAAAACGAAAAAAACTTACAAAATTGTTGTATTACGCAATTGTACGCCTTTAAGAGAACGACAAAAAGTTTACAATGACATTTAGGTATTTAACTTCTAAGGCTCACAGTAACTCATAGATTTCACAAAAAAATAGGATATTTACCGCGCTATTTTAAACAATACAGTATTATTCCGTAACCAATTGAACACATCACACACATATCATATTATTATTTTTTATAATGTACATTAATTAAAATTCGCCTTCATAGCATTTCATTTAAATGGATAACTTAGAAGATATCAGAAATTAAAAACAGCGGCTGGTGGGTCGTATATTTCGACCTGATTGACAGTGTCCATTTATTCTATTATGGGACCTTAATCTGCGTAGGTATAATATGTTTGTAACGGTAAATTATAAATATATATTATTGATAAATTCCATTAGATTTTCACTAGCGTGCACAACACTTACAGAAACTGAATATGCTACTAAAGAAGATGTTTTCATTCTCCGGATTCCTTTAAAACTATCGGATGTACCGCTTCTATTCAAGCTCTTGCATTATCCGGTAAAGCTATCTTTTTAACCGACTTTTGGTATAGGTTTTTTTTTTAAATATATGTAGAGTGAGTGACGAGTCGATCAAGACATGTGCTGATTGTAAGCAACATGCATGCCACATTGCAGCATAGCGACACGTAGCTATTAGAACATGAAGAGTCCAGATCATTACCTAGCACAGCACTGCGCTCGTCACCCAGAGATCTTAGATTGTGTATCTCTTAGCGCTGTAATTTCTCCATTGAAACATTGCCCCTCAAACCGGCACACAGTAGGTAATGTTTGCAAATTACTCCGTGGCGGTAGAATAATAAAAAAGGAAGGAAATGAAGGTAGTAATTAGATAATCACTTGGACATTTCTCAAACATAGTGAAAAATAAGGATCTTTGCAAAAACGCTGGCCAACCAATGATTATTTTCGCAATCTTATTATAATAGCCATAATCGTAATTATGGCTAGAGCAAATGTTCGCTGATTGGTTGATAACTCGACAACGTCCTCTCTTTGACATATGGTCTTTCATTGCTTGTCTCCGTACAATTTCAAATATCATCAGATTCAAAGAAATTGGATTCAAAATCTAGGCAATCAGAGTTAATTATATTAAATTTTACTAAAACACCTCATATTTTTTGCAAAAATCCATTTTTTTTTCAGTAAGATTAAAAAACGTCATATCAAATATCTATCATCATCAGCAGCCGCAAGACGTCCACTGCTGAACATAGGCATCCCCCCTATATTTCCACAACGAACGGTCCTGCGCAACCTACAACCAGCGGTTTCCAGCGACCTTTGTGAGGTCATCTATCCATCTAGTGGGAAGCCGTCCAACACTACGTCTTCCGGTTCATGGTCGCCACTCGAGAACCTTTCTACCCCATCGATTGTCAGTTCTGCGAGCGATATGGTCTGCCCATTGCCACTTCAGCTTGCTAACTCTTTGAGCTATGTCCGCCACTTTCGTTTTTTTGCGAATATCCTCATTACGGATTTTGTTGCGCAAAGAGACTCCGAGCATAGCCCTCTCCATAGCTCACTGTCTGACTTTGAGCTTCGTTATGAGGCCCACAGTTAAGGACCACGCCTCAGTTCCATAAGCCTCTCACTCGCAACACGCACTGGTTAAAGACTTTCGTCTTTAGGCATGGGGGTGTTTTTGACTCGAAGATGTGCCGAAGTTTCCCGAACGCTGCCCATCCGAGTTGGATCCTTCGCTGGACCTCTTTGTCGAAGTTGGATTTACCTAATTGAATCTTTTGACCCAGGTAGACGTATTCGTCAACAACTTCGAGTGTGGTACCTAGTCCCAACAATAACCGGTATAGGTGCGACATGAATATTTGACATGACCTTCGTCTTATCTACATTCATCCTCAAATCTACCTGTTGGAATACTCTACTGAAGTCCCTCAGCATAGTACCGAGGTGTTCCAGCAAATATCTATACTAAAATTATACTTATAAAGCTAAAGACTTTGTTTCTTTGTTTAAACGATAGAATCTCTGGAACTACTGGTCCGAATAAAAATATTTTTTTTCTGTTACATACATTGAACTTTTAAAAACGTTATTTTTATCAATGGTTACATAGTCCATTTATCAAAGAAGAATATTAGTTACGTAACATTACGCTACTATAAATAGGAGTGGAGCATGAACGAAGAATGTAACAAAACACGAGAAAAAATATTCCTTTTTGAGATGTTTTTGAGAGATTCCGTTGCGTGCGCTGAGGTCCGTGACAGCATGTGTCAATGGAGCGTTTTCAATACGTAAAAAGAGCTGTCAAATACAGTTCCCAATTTCACCGTAGGTGGCGCCACTATTTTACTTTGTTAGAGAAATTTCACTAAAACCAACAGTGGTGCCACACTTGACAATATTTAGTACTCTTAGTAGTAGTATCTTTGACAAGTCTTTTTGCGTCTTTTTTTATGGATTGAATGGTTATAGCGCTGCAATTTTGCCAGCTTCCGAGCGTTCAGCGTTTGAACATTAAGAGTGTCGTTGATGTTCTAGGTATATTATGTCATTGTCATTATCTCGTACTATTAATTTCGCTAGGAACACCAGAGTACAAGGGTTGCGTCATTATAGCCTTTTTATGCTATTCAAATCAAATATATATCAAATGATATATATTCAATGCGAAGCCGGAACGGGCCGCTAGTCAAATACAAAATAAATAATACCTACTTACACATTTTCGCGAAACCCCTCTAGTGGTTTCTTTAGACTTTTTACAAAAGCTCTGTTTATCAAATCTTTCTACTTTTATTGTATAGATAATCAAAATATGTATATAAATTTCTACTCTTATATAATATTTTATACTTTTATATTAATCATAATATAAGTATATTATTAATCATTACACACTGTCCATATTTATTTGTATGTAACCACAGTTCACCCGCCCGAAGACGGGACAGATCCAAATTAATGAAATCAAATCAAAATACTAATCTTACCATGAAATAAAAATAAATAGGAATTTAAATTAATAAAAATTCACATAACTACCCTAACCCAAAAAGTACAATTTGCTTTGGTTATGACAAACATATTTTATTCTCTGAAATGTTTTAAATAGACGTAAAACAACATCGACGGATAACGCAGTGGCGCACAGCTTGTTAGAAATATCTGTCTTTTAATATCTAACCGTGGTTATAATAACACATCACTATTTGCATGAAATCCATAAGTAAAAGCGATCATTTGTTTATTTATAGATATTAGAAAATATTTACCAGTAGGTGGGTGATAAGAGATCCAAAATTGATGAGCCAGCTTTTAAACTGATCACAGACACGATAAAATAGTTAAAAGCAGCAAAATATTGCCAACTGTATCTAATACGTGCCTCTACCGACGGATTCTTATTCGTTTAAACGCTCCGGTGTGAAGTTGTGTGTGGATCGTTTTGGCAATCGTCCAGAAAATGCATAAACATTGGAATTAGACAGAGACACAATAAAACGAAAACCTTGAAATTCGTTACAGAAAACTCAGGCTGCTTCGAACAAACGATACCTGTCATAGGTACTTAAAATGTAATAACCGTTTCAACATAGCTAGTTATAATACATATTATATATTATTTCAATGTACTTGTTATCCAAATTCAAGTATAAAAATGTTGCGTGTCAGATGATAATCATTTTTTTTTTAGTAAAAAGTGACGAGACGAGCAGTTCATGTGCCTGATGGTAAGCAACATGCCTGCCACATAACAGCACAGTGACACGCAGCTATTGGAACATGAATAGTCTAAATCATTACCTAGCACTGCACTGAGCTCGTCACCCAGAAATCTAAGATGTTATATCTCTAAGCCCTGTAATTTCTCTGGAAACATTGCTCTTCAAATCGGACCACAGTAATGTTTGCACATTACTGTTTTACGGTAGAATAACTGGCAAAGGTGTGGTACTTCCCAAGGCGGACTATGCCAAGAGTCCTACCACTACAAATTAACGGCATATTAAGAATAATGTTGAATTTTATGTGCTTCTACCGTACTGACTACCCTAAATTATTATCAGGATTCAATATTTTCTTTTTGCAGAGATAAAACTCTAATAACCTTACTAGTAGCTCACAAATAATAAATTAATTAATCATAGATGTAGTAGTAGTAGTGTCTATGAAAACATGTTTGATAAATAATCATTAAGTTTCATTTAGTAATTGATACCCAATCAATTTATCAATTAATAGCTGTACCCGCGGTTTCACTCGCTTTTTATAGGTTTTCTTTTATTTTTTCACGTATTTCTAATTATTTTTCCAAAGTAAGAGTAGCCTGTGTAAGGCATCATGTAAAAAAGATAACAAATTACAAAGGTCACGGACCCCGGAGTCTGTGGAGTTGCTAAATTCAAATAAAAAAATAATGCCTTTGAACATCAGCTATAAGTACCGTATTCTATCTTCTTTCATTTGAACTTAGCAAAAAGCTGTTAGTTTTATACTAGCTGTACCCTGCCACGCTTCGCTGTGGAACATTGTGATGCAAAAAATAGACAAAAACTATCCTTGACGCGGATTATATATCATTCTAAAATTTCAGCTCGATCGGTGCAGAACTTTTTGAGTTTTTGAATCGTACACAAACCAACATAACATTTTTATACTAAACTAGCTGTACCCTGCCGCGCTTCGCTGTGACACATTATGATGCAAAAATTAAATAAAAACAATCCTTGATGCGGATTATATATCATTGTAAAATTTCAGCTCGATGGGTGCAGAACTTTTTGAGTTTTTGAAGCGTACACAAACCAACATAACATTTTTATATATAGAGACATGTAAACGAAATCTTACAACTGTCGTCTCTAATATGTCATCCATTACTAGTCCAGTGGGAGCAGACATTTAAATAGAAAAAAATCCGGGGAGCGTTTTTTTTTGTTTTAAACGTCGCGTCGGGAGGTGAATAATGAGGGTGGTTGGAAGTATGAATCTCGATTTTCTAACTAATCCCGGTAAAGGATTCGCCGCTCGCTCTTAGGCGGGCTAACCATGCCCGAGTGGAAGGGACGCGTGCCTCTCACTCGCTCTCGTTGTGAGCGCATAACGTGAGCGGAGCGTAACGCAGTTTCTTGAAGTGTCACCCGGCAAACCAATTTATAAGACGTTGTCACGTCAAAAACTTTAAAACAAGATGGCGGCGAATCCTTTACCAGGATTAGTTAGAAAATCGAAATTTATACTTCCGACGTTTAAAACAAAAAATCGGTCCCCGGTTTTTTTTCTATTTCAGGCTAGTTTTTTATGTCTGCCCCGACTGGACTATTCGTCTGACTTACCTAACGACTTTTCGTTCCTCGTACATCAGCCCATAAATCCAAACAGTCATAAATTGATAATTAACTAAAATTATATTTTGAAGAGTTCTAGCAATTTATTTAAAAAAACACAGGTTTCCGAAAAAACGGCAATCTCGTCTAAACTTTTGCCATTCCCGGAGACGTACCTACTTATAGTATTTACTAAAAATAAAACTACGAGTACTATTACTATATAACTTCTACTGAAGCTTGTGTGCCATATATCAAAGTGTCTCAGGTTTCTCGAGTGGCGACCACGAACCGGAAGACGTAGTGTTGGACTGCCTCCCACTAGATGGACAGATGGCCTTACAAAGGTCGCTGGAAACCGCTGGTTGCAGGTTGCGCAGGACCGTTCGTTGTGGAAATCTAGGGGGGAGGCCTATGTTCAGCAGTGGACGTCTTGCGGCTGATGATGATGATGATGAGTAGCCTGTGAAGCCGAGAGTTGTGGGTTCGACTGGGTAGGAACCTAGGAACCCAGCCCAAATATTTGTGGGATGCATATCTACAAATATCTGATCTGTGTGTCGATATTTCTATGCATAATAAGCATGTATTTACAATCATACAAGTATTATATCAGCTATCTCATTGCTATATAAGCACATGCTTTTGTTTGGGGTTCGATGGTGTAGTGTGAATTTATCGTCAAAAAAAACATTGTACCTATACAAACATTCAAATAACGGTGAATAAAATGTAAACAAACAATGTCACTCTATTTATGACAAACTAGTGTTTCTCAACCTTTGCTTTACAAGATAATTTGTAGTATGCGTCATTGTTTGCCCTTTTAAATTTTCATCGCATAGCAAGGCTAAATAATTATGTATATTAACATGGCATAAAGAGCCAACTAATGCTCTCACTGCTTGGACTCGGATTAAAGATCATCGCCGCTGTAAAAAATCGCCAGACACAAATTTATGTAATTGCAAAACATTTGATTGACGCTAGAACTGGTCATTGGATCGAACTCCTCGACCCGAAGATTTTCTCTACCGAATGTCATTACTAGCCTGAAGTAACGCTCAGACTTGCACTCCGTATAAAGTCCTTAGACCAGAGGGTATAAGGAAGCGTAAATACCCAACACCCTAACAAACACCCTCTTTTTTAACCCCCGACCAAAAAAAGGGGTGTTATAAGTTTGACGTCGATGTCTGTCTGTCTGTCTGTCTGTGTGTGTGTGTCTGTCTGTGGCACCGTACAGCTCAAACGGATAGGCCGATTTCGATGCGGCTTTTTTTATTTGAAGGTAAGGTATATCCGTGCAGATGTTCTTGGCTATGTTTGGTTAATATCGATTCAAGATGGTCGCCTCCACAAAATGGCGGACAAAATATTTTTTCACAATCTACCTCAATATGGGTATTAAATTAAAGGGCTTGACTAGTAGATTACTATACACTATAAAAAAATAAAATTCAAGATGGTTGCAACCACAAAATAGCGAATGATATTATTTATTCCCCTACTACCTCAATATGGGTATCAAACGAAAGGGCTTGACTATTAAAATACTTTGCACTCTGATACATTTCAAATCCAAGATAGCCGCTAGCACGAAATAACGAAATACATTTCTTTTTTCACAACCCCCTTAATATGAGTATAAAATGAAACGGCTTGACTTGTAGAATGTTGTCCAGATTACAAATCCGAGGTAGTTGGGGGCTAATCAAAATTTTTAATTTTATTCTTGTAATTCACACTCAAGAGGCGAAGGAGACCCGTCGTTTTACGTTTTTTTTTTTAGCCTTAATGATAATTATATTTCTGTTGAATTGTCCTCGCACTGCCCAAAACAGATCATAATGCTATGACATAGTATTTTGGA
Source organism: Ectropis grisescens (assembly GCA_017562165.1). NCBI lineage: Eukaryota > Metazoa > Arthropoda > Insecta > Lepidoptera > Geometridae > Ectropis > Ectropis grisescens. Next base: position 9,211,772 of record CM029767.1, on the reverse strand, counting down.
CAAATATCGAAAAGTTCATATCGAAATAACACAAGATTTATGGCATTTTAGAGTGAAGTTATTAAGCGCTAATGATAGCAAACAGAGTAATCACTACATACTCATAGTATAATACAAAGTCGCTTTCTCTGTCCCTATATCCCTATGTATACCTACTTAGATCTTAAAATATACCAAACAGATTTTGATACGGGTTTTTTAAATAGCGTCCTTGATACGAGTAGTTAAGAATATTTTGAGGAAAAGAAGCACGTTTCACTTGTTTGCGAAATTGAGAGTTTGAGAAACACAGATCAAATTGCTAGTACTTAAAATCATATTTCTATCATCCTACAATTACTTTCTATAATTTTTAAAAAAAGATAATATATAATTATTTGACCAATACAAATCCAAGTATGTCGTATTTAAGATCACAATAAAGCCGAATCATATTTGTGCAAAAATATTATAAGACAGTTTCATAAAAATATAAAGATTTAACGATTTTTATGTTATCGTGTTTATGGGTTTCACCTACACCTCTCCATGGAACAGAGTGTACTTTCCAAATTTCAAACAATCCGTTTTGTTTGTCCGATGTGTTTGGGTGACAAACGTTCAAACTTGAACATTTATAATATTAGTAGGATAGAAGCCGTAGTGGCCTAGTGGCTACCGGTGAAGGAAAACATCGTGAAGAACCCCAATTTTTATATTACCCCGTTATTATAGTATTTGGCACACTTCACACGCTTCTGTGATTATAAAGTTTTTCCGTATTTATTTCAGAGAAAGTGACGGCTGCCACTGAACCGAAAGATCCTTATATTTTCGGCCCGGAGGATATGGAGCTCGCGCCCATCGAAAGAATGGTACGCAATATCCACGGGGCTGGGGCTCATGGGGTAAGTGATGTCTATTTACATAAATTATTTAATTATACATTATGCTACATATACGTGTGTAAAGTTTGTCATTACTGCCGAGGCGCCATTAAGGCCTGAGCCGAAGGCGAGGGTCTTAAGAGTGCCAAAGACGGTAACCAATATCAATACACACGTATATCATATGATATTTTTCAACACACTTGCGAATAGAATAATAATAAAAAATCTATTCAACATTAAAAAAAGAGCTATGAAAAATTTTTCGTTAGTTAGTTTCGAAGTTAACCATTTGTGCGTTTTGTTGTTGTTGTTATGCGCGCACAACTAAGCCACAAACAAAAAATAAGTTTTATTTTTTGTTTTTGCTTCCTGTGTTAGCTCCTTACAAAATATGGAATTCTTTGTTTCTTTATCACAAAAACCAAAAGTAAGTTGAGTGAATGTTGTATTTTATGACACGTACCAGTTCATATTATGTATATAAAGACGAAGTTGCATGAAGTGAGCAATCAATAGCTACATTAATTCATTTGTTCTATTGAACACGATCTTTTTTGTACAGATTTTTTTTAGAACAAAGTATCTCAACCAATGAAAAGTCTATAACTCAGGTTGTGAGTAATGGTAATGAAAAATTTACAGTCTGATTATAGGTGTCGTTACATGCCTGATTGCGGTGAAATTAGAGCCACTTAATGAGCAAGTGTGTTGAAAAATACCATACATGACTAATGCTACCTTATGCAATACTAGTAGCGCCCTTTGGTTTCAACCGCGTATTTGCCGATTTCGTTGTTTTCCCGGGAAAAAAATACCCCTAGATTATTCCAGACTAATTTCTATATAATTATGTAGCAAATGTTAGATCCCTTCAGTAGTTTTTACATGAAAGAGTAACCAAACATACATACATAGAAACTTTCATGTTTACCTATAATGTATATAAGAATTATGCTTGATCACACTCTAACATGCCAAAGCCACGAGGCACGATGGATTCTACCAGCGCAGCGGCGCAGTAAGCATTGGGTGTGCTGGATCCCACGTCTGCGTGGTCATGCTCTTCAGACAACAGCAGTTAGAGTTTGCGCCTGTGTTTGAATTTGAGTTAAGATTAAGTTTGAGTTAAGATTAAGCCGATAATACAAGTAATTAAAGAATTAAAATAAACATTTTTAACAGTTTCAATATCTCTTCCAATCCAAATTCCAAAAGTGGAAAATAATGGATTACTATTAAGACAAGGTGGTGGTATATACACTTTTTACTATGGAGTGCCATTTACCTATTTAAATCAGGTTTTTTGGCACGAAACAAGCAAGGCATATAAGTAAAAACATAATATCATAATATTGAACTTTGATCTCATTTCACATATACCTACATAATATGTTTCTGATGGGATGTCATTACTTTTTGTACGTATACATCATTTAAGACGATTACCAATGAATTACTTAATAATGTTATCTCCTATTGATTCGCATGAAAAATATCCTACTAATACGATAAGTGCAAAAGTTCGGATGTTTGTTGCTCAATCACGTTGGAATAGCTAGACTAATAAAGTGTGCATATGGAACATACTTAGATTATAGCGGAAGATCATAATTATAAGCAATTTTTATTGAGGGAAATTACGAAAATGGGATTTAAATAATTAAACACACAAATGTTGCAATACGTGTAAAACCAGTGGTACGCGTGGGATTATTAAACCATGATATCTACTCTCTTTTTACGAAAAAAGTACTTTCGGAATAAATTCGCGACTTTCGGTTCTACTTCGTTTTGTCCGATCGAACATCGTTTGACGTTTAAATAATGTTCTAAGCCGACTCTAATTAGAGTAGGCTTAAGAATACGTAACATCATTGCGGGCCGCTGCAAGTAGGTACATAAGGTAACTGTCTGATATCAATAAGTTCATCTTTAAACATAATCTTATACTTAAACTGGAATGCACAGTATCTACAAAAAACAAGCCGAAAGAGAGGTCCTAGAGCAGATATGCGTTATTTTCTAATATAATATCCGATAATATTATCTTATCTATTAAAATATTACCAACCTATTCGGTTGACCTTACTGGATTGACAAGTATCTACTTACTGAAATAAAAATCTTCTGGATCCGACTTTTTTAAGTCTGCGATTAGATCGGGCTTAAACGAGGGGCACAATAAGTGACGTCACAATTTGCGGGAACGAGATAGTCTGACTATTTTGGGATAAAAAGAGAAAGAGATATTGATTTTCCGTCCTTATCACCATGGCCGGGTTTTTCTTTGGCTAAGTCACAAATCTGACACCGGGTTCCCAAGCAAAAGTCTGTTCAGAGCTTCGACTCGGAATGTTATGTTTAAAATGAATATTCTATACATTAAAATAACATTTACAACTTTTTTGTGAAAAACTTTTAAGAGATTGGTGATATTTATCTTATACGATGTGCGGTTGTAGTGTTATAAGCTGCAATAGTCGCTATGAAAGAAACGTTAATGGAATCTCATTTTACTCGTTAGTAAACAATATTTTAAATGACGACCTGATAGAAATTGATATAGGTAGATATACATACTAGATATCGACGTGTACTCAATTTACACAATAACAGCAGTTTCTTCTAGTCCAAAATTGGCAAAATATGTAAAATGTAAACATTAACTATGTAATTACCAAAACAAACAAAAAAAGATTGACCAGTTATTTCTTACAAAATTGCCCATAAAATATACAAGTAGGTACATTATTGACAGTTTTTTACAGCCCATTTACCTACTAGTGATAAGTGCTAGATTTTGCCTGCGTATTCGCATTCGTTAGTTATTGAAGTGATAATTTCATTTGGCGCACCATATACAGATTTTTCGTGGGCCGTGAATTAAGCTCAAACGTCACGCTTGGGAATGAAATAAATATTCGGGTGAACTTGGGACTATGGCCAGAAATGCGTAAACATTTTAAATGGCCATGGCGTGTTACCATGGTTACCATTACACATGCTTAGAAGACTTATTTAAATGACAGTGCTTTGGAAGATTTAAAAATTGATTGAGAGAATTGGTAGTCCCTATGACTGCCAAGTCTTTTTTCGCGCTACCAATTACACACCCACACACTATCACTGTCGTTCGGATTTCTACTTACAGATCACGTCTCATTCTAACGAGTTTAAATGACGCCTTTAGTAAAAAGTAGGTATATTGTGCGAGTAGGTATGGAGTCAATAGATTTAAAAATAAAAGATTATTCATACAAATTTTCACCTAATATTTACACTTTACGTTTACAACGCCCTATTGACGTGTAAATTAAATATTTATGAATATTTTTTTGTTAACTTAAACTTACTTAGGTTTGTTTTGTCAAAAGCAGACTTGACACTAGACTAAGTGTATATAATATAAGTCATTAAAATGTATCTAGCAGCCCGTTCCGGCTTTGCTCGGATAATAACCTAGATACCAATTGCAGCGCCATTGGCCAGGCTGATTTGTGAACCTAATCCATCCAGGGCCCTACCCAAACGCATACAAAAAAAAGTCATTCAATTCGATCTAGCCGTTCACTTCAGCCGTTCAGCCGGAGTTCACTTACTACTGAAAGTGGCATTGATTTTTACATACTTAGATAAAATGTTTGTTCTATACATACCTACATCGCGTACCCGTAATACCCACGCAAAGCTGGAGCGGGCTCTTAGTATTGTATAAATCTGAGAGGACGACTTTTACTAACATGGATTATAAAGTTCAAACTGACATAAATATATTATTGTCCTGTTTTTTATTGTTTAATTAAGTTCCTCCTAAATAAATAAATACATTTATTTATATTAAAATGGTATTTAGAAAATGAGCCGAGCAATCTGTAAATGGTAATTAGTTACGTAGTGTTATACATTTTGTGAGTACCTACTCATAAGGGGTATATCCAGATTGTATCTCATTTATTATAATAATAACTTTTGGTAGATTCCTTAATATGGCTAAATAAGTGTCTCATCTGTTGCCGCAATAGCTACGGATAAATTAGATAAGAACACGGGGATTCATAGAAACTATTGCAGCGCCAAATTACCCTTATCCAATGAAATATTTTTTATGGCAAAACCTTTTGAATATTGAATTGAAAATTGTACTAAAATTGAATTGAAATTGAAAGGACGAGAGAGAGCATGAACTCTAGAAATCTTTTAATTTTCTAATTTCTTTGGGTTTAAATATATACCCGAACACACTTCAACTTTTTCTTTTGGCTTCCATTCCGTAAGGCTACCAAAATTTCACCAGTATCTAGTTTTTTTTTGGGCGCCATCTCGCCTGATGTTAAGCGACGATGCGTTCTGATTAGTTAGTGGTTCATCATGGGGCTAGTCTTCTGAGGTTTTCACTGAAAAATTATGAGTCTTGCTTCAGATAATCAGTGTACTTCAGGAAGTCTTGCGATTGACGAAAGAAGACCAGTCTTGCATATATGGGATGAAGAGGCAGTATTCTTGTTTCTGATTATCGGTTGTGATTGGATACTGTTGTTAGTAGATAGTTCTAATTATATTTTTAAATAGCTGTAGGTAATTGACAAACACAAACATGACGTCACAAAATAACAATACAAATAAATTATTGCTTGTAATAGAGTTAAAACACATAAATATATATGTCGTAGCCGGATCGTATAATTCGCCATATTACATTACGGCTAGCCGTTTTGAAAAACAGGGCCGTTTTGTAATGCGGCGGTTCAACGATTTAGACTACAGGCCCGTGAATAAAGCAATTGCAATTGCGGATTGTCATTGCGATACTTTAGTCAAAACGGCGGCCAACGTGTAGCCACATTGTACTACTGCTTAAATTGTAGGGTAGGTAACCATACTTACAAAATAAATAATGTTTAAAATGAAAATTAATTGTATTCATCAGAAAAAGCTGACAAATTATCTCTTGCTATATTCCTTACTTTTATTTTAAACATCTTACCTCTCTGATAACACTTGAAATTGGTGACGGTACACCTAAGAAATATGGTGCACTTAGACAAGGGTCTATAATTGAGATTTGACTCCGGGTGGGCTCTCGCCAGAAGATCAAGGGAGGTCCTGAGTGGAGCGAACCATGCGAGGGAGAGGTGACAAGCAAAGTGAATCGGCGACCTCCGAAGTGAATCGGAGACCTCCGTAGTGAAGCGTATGCAGAAGCGACACTCAGGACCTCCCTTGAGCTTCTGGCTCCCGCATGTTTTATAAACACTCTAGGGGTAGTAGCGACAAGACTAGGTCGAGTCGAGGTGCTCCGAGTCGGATCTGGGTCCTATGTAACCTACCCTGTTCGATTCGAACGACCATCCACCTTGACGGTGGTAAACCACCCCTGTAATATAGGATTCCACCGAGCACCAGAATCCACAGTCACCTTAGCAATTTAGCAACACACGTACTGTTTTCAACACCATAGTTGATGTTATGTTAGTCAACGCCATGAGTGTTAAGAATCAGAACTAATGTAATACGGCGAATCATCACCGGCTGCGACATATAAATATTTAAAACAGAAGCTATCATAGTTTGATTTTTTTTGACGTGACAACGTCTTATAAATTGGTTTGCCGGGTGACACTTCAAGAAACTGCGTTACGCTCCGCTCACGTTATGCGCTCACAACGAGAGCGAGTGAGAGGCACGCGTCCCTTCCACTCGGGCATGGTTAGCCCGCCTAAGAGCGAGAGAGACAGACATAAAAAGTGAAAGGCACGCGTCCCTTCCGTAAAATTATTTTACCACTCAAAGTCGTTGTCTCGTAAAACTTTCGCCCGTATACCGACTTTACAGGCAACCAATTTTTTTTTAATGTGTTTGCTAAGGACATTAAGAAATGGGGAAAATACTAGGGGGAGTAGAGGGGAGGTGGAGAAATTAGAGGGACGAGGAAGGTCACAAGAGATCAGATTATAAAGGAAATATTGAGAACTGCTACACTCAAAGAAAATATGGTTGTTGGTACCGTCTGCTAGACCACACTCACAATGCGAGTTATCACGGATTCTCAATTTTCAAAATTCGAGGAACACCGGTGTGCAGACAAAGCCTAACCGCAGGCGGCAGATAGTGAATGTTGTTTGTTTGGGGATAGTTTTATATTGAAAGAACCATGGTTTGGGTGGTACAGAGGGCTGTATTTGAAAATTTTATAATTTTGCCCGTTATTGTCTTTGACTGATTCCAAACAGAGTTCCAACTTTCAAACAATTTAGATTGACATGTGGCAGATAAATCATGGGAGTATATATGGTAGTGGTCTTTGTTGTCGCAGATAGTAGCCTGTTTGGCGTGGAAGTCAACGGTCTCATTTCCTGATATTCCTGTATGTCATGGGCTCCATGCTAGCACTATTTGCAGACCTAATTCATGGGCCTTCAAGAGATCCTCTTTGATTGCAAGTGTATAATAGGATATTTATTTTTACATTTGAACTGATTGGTCAAGAATGTCTGCAGACAGCTTTTAGAGTCAGTCGATATTATAATCTTGCTGATGGAGTGTGAGGTGACGTATTACCCGAACACACAACGATCTATTTTGTAAAACAAAGGTTGACAAATGCTGCTATGTCAAATTGAGATTGACATTAATTGGTTTTCGTTTCAGCCGCACGTTCCTGACAGGAGGCACAGATTCTAAACCACTACGCTGCGCTGCTTTTACGTAAGTAGATATTATGATTTTAAAATTAAACACTAACTTTCAGTAGAACAATGTGCTGACAAGACCCAAGTGAAATTCACGAATGAAAACTTAAGCCACATCCCTTTACAACTCTGATAAGACAACGCCACACGAGACAGCGTCAAGTCGGTGAAATTATTTGTATTGATAGAAACTCATACGCTCTTACTCATAGAGGGCGCTTTTGAAAATATTTTACCAATTAGAAATGCACGTCTTATTATATTATTATTAAATCATAGGTGCCCTAGTAAATATGTTCAAGAATATCATAACATATTTTATTCAACATCTCAAACCATATAGATTTTACTAAATGTGTGTTAAAAAGTGGCATTTGGCTATTTTCAGCCTCGTAGATACCTAGAGAAAAAATATGATATGTGCTCTAGTGTAATAGCTTTCCCGCGACCGTCATCGCTCTGACCGCAAGCCATGCTCGAAAAATCAGTGGTGTTTTTTAAGCATAATTTCTTGACGTCAAATTACTTACACTGATATTACCTATTATCTATAGATTACATTAATATTACTTAAAAATGGTTCAGGAAATCGATAATAGTAGCAACCCATCATTTACTAGCGGCCAGTTCCGGCTTCGCTCGGATAATAAATCGGATCTCAGAATCGGATAATAAAAATAGATAGGGTGTTTGTCCACTACAATGAATTTTACCGTCCGGCAATCCGGTTTTTCATGGCCCGATGTGGCATGAAAATAACGGATGATTGGCGTGTGCACTTATACGTATTTTTCCGGATCGTAGCGGCGCAGTCTAGGGATGGTTCTCTTCGGTACCACATTCACCACGCCTGCGTACTCGTAACTCCGCTAAGACCGAATTCCGCTTTCACTTTAAGGAGATAATATAGTTGTCTTAATGCAATACATTTTTTATAAGCAGGATATCGGGAAAAGCAGGACATGTACGTGATGGTCAGCAATTGAAATACCCCATAACAGAAATTGAAATTCCATTGCATACCATTATTTCTCTTAAATTCTTGGCAAAATACTATATTTTTAAGCCTATGGAATGATCTGCTGAAAAATATACAATTATAAAAAAACTGGCAGTCATAGGAACTACCGATAGGAAGTAAAACTTAAAACTCAGAATTTGATAGCTCACTTTGAAAACTAGCTCACTTTGAAAACTACATGATTGAGTGAAAGCGGCAGGTGCTACTAGACTGGTATAAATTTTCAAAGCATTGTCGCCTAGATAAGTCTTCTAAGCATGGGCATCTAGATTAGTATCATAAACATCTGGATTAGTAGTTGGCTTACAAGAGGGTTTTTCAGAGGGCTCGTTTTGACCACATTAGTCGAATAAGGAACAAATTAGCTTCGTACCCTGCGGGCAGCAAAGCGTTTTGGTCGCTAGCTAAATCGGTTGAATCAAACTTCTGCCGCTCTTCACTGTCTCCAATGCTAAAACCTGATGGGGCGCTGGCTCACACTGCAATGGAGAAAGCAAACTTGTTTGCATCTCAGTTTGCAGAATCTTCGCGTCTAGATGCTGATAGTGCGACACCTCCTACTCCACCTGGCAGTCCGACTTTGATGCCGGAAATACATATTCGCCAAAAAGAGGTTCGTAAAGTGCTACGCAATCTGGATGTCAGCAAAGCCAGTAGCCCGGACATAATTCCAGCCCTATATTGAAGGCTTGTGCACCCGAGTTGTCTCCAGTACTGACACGCCTGTTTAGGCTCTCTCTCCATACCGAACAAGTACCGAAATCATGGAAGCTTGCTAACGTGTAAACTGTGCCCAAAAAAGGTAGTCGTGCTGACTCTGCCAACTACAGGTCCATCTCGGTCACGTCCATACTCTGCAAGACTATGGAACATGTCTTAAACCACAGGCTCCTGACGTACCTAGAATCTAATGATCTCCTCAGTTACCGGCAATACGGGTTTCGCTGATACTGGTCCACTGGAGATATTCTAGCGTACGTCACTCACATCTGGAGTGAAGCCATCGAGAAACACGGGGAAGCACTTGCAGTCTCCCTGAATGTCTCGAAGGCTTTCAACAGACTTATTAGCAAGCTTTCTAGTTATGGTTTGTTTTCTAGTTTTATTGCGTAGATATCGGACTTCTTGAGGGATCGATCTATACGAGTTGTCATTGATGGCTACTCGTCGGATCGAATGGCTATCAATGCCGGAGTCCCCCAAGGGTCGGTACTCTCTGCGACGCTTTTTCTACTACATATCAACAATCTGTTGAAGCCCGGTATCTTTGGGTACGCAGATGATAGTACTGTTGTAGAGAGTTACATATCTAGCGCGAGAGCCAGTGGACAGCAAACAAAGGTATTGAGCGGGAGTATGATCGAGCGTTTGAACTTGGCCCTTGAGGAAGTCTCTGAATGGGGCGATACCAATCTAACCATGTTTAACGAGGGAAAGACGCATGCGTGTCTGTTCTCCGCAATTCAACTGGCTCCTACTTTTCGAGGTGTATCCGTTACTGATTATCTTGAGCTTATGGGCGCTACCTTACCTGACTTCTACGCTCAACTTTGGCTCGTATATCGATTCTAAGGCAAAATTAGCTGCCAAAAAACTAGGTGTCCTCTCAAAGGTGTGAAAGTACTTCAAATCTGAACAAATACTTTTGTTATACAAAGCACAGATTCGTTCATGTATGGAAGACTGTTCGCACCTTTGGGATAGAACGGCTAAGTATCAGCTTGAGGCTCTGGGGTTTTCCCGATAGTTATAATCTTGGTGTCTTCAAATCGAGAGTGAATCAGTTTTTCTAGGTACGTTTTAGTTCTACGCTGCATCGTAGACCGCATCGTCCTGTGCGAAAGATACCAGCCTCGCCTGCTTCTGAATAATGCTGATTATTACGGATTCCGGATGCAGTACACAAGTTTAGACACGTTTTGCATTGATGCCTTCTCGGATCAAAAAAACCGGTCCGGAATGAAAAAAGATAGGTAAAATGTCGGACGGTGAAATTACGCGTAGTGCACAAACCAGTATACACATACATGGAACGCTACTTCGGACAGTTGAAAATCGGACTGCCGGAGGGTAAAATTCCGTGTAGTGCACAAACACCCATAGGGTAGGTATTTTGATTTGTAAGTAGTCGGCATCACAGATTTTTTTCTCTTCACAGATCTTTGTTTTATTTTTTATTTGAAGTTAAAAAATCAAAGATAAAAAAGATCACCCGTAGCAGTTTTCCGACTAATACTGGGACACATCAATTTTATATACCTACATATTAAATGAATAGATATACAAAAAAATGGTTTTGTTAACACTTAATTTACCATGTTACCATTACTTTGTATTGTGAGTTATTGGCTAGGTGTCTTTTTTGTAATAGTAATGTCATCATCATCATCAGCCGCTAGACGTCCACTGCTGAACATAGGCCTCCCCCCTAGATTTCCACAACGAACGGTCCTGCGCAACCTGCAACCAGCGGTTTCCAGCGACCTTTATGAGGTCATCTGTCCATCTAGTGGGAGGCCGTCCAACACTGCGTCTTCCGGTACGTGGTCGCCACTCGAGAACCTTTCTTCCCCATCGGTTATCAGTTCTGCGAGCGATGTGGCCTGCCCATTGCCACTTCAGCTTGCTTACTCTTTGAGCTATGTCGGCCACTTTCGTTCTTCAACCCGGCAAGCGGATCTAAGCACAAAACTGTGTATGTATACAAACGTACAAAGTTTTGTGCTTAGAATTTTAAGCTTACAACTCAGAAAGTAAAACAAAGTTAGCTTAAAGCATTCTGTATTACATCAGTATTTAAACTAATTAATCAGAAATCTATCATTAATTTAAAGATCCATCTTTTTCCCATCTATCCTTTTTTTTGGACATCTCAGATCTGTCTCCCAAACGGATACCCCATTTTATTTAAAATTTTCAGCTAGAAATCATATTTTAGAAAGGAGTTTTGTACAAGCCTATTTGAACCTTACAGAATATACATTTGTCGGGTAGTCCGGGAAGAAATTGCATCTTTCACATCACTATTACAAAAAAGACACCTAGCCAATAATTCACAATGTAATGTAACGGTAACATGGTAAATTATGTGTTAACAAATAAAACCACTGAGCATTTTGGCCATAAACCGATTAGTATATACCTACCACACCTACCACGTATACACGTCAAAATAAAATAAAACTATGTTACATTGACATTATGAATTATGACCAATACATTGACGGTGTGACAGCTGAAAATTATTGCTCACAAATTAGGTGGCTTTCTAATGCCGATAACGCCGATAATATAGTGATATGTGAGAAACTTAACTGTGTACTACTTACTTATAGTGATCTGTGACACTTACAAATCAAAATACCGACCTACCCTATCTAATATCTTATAATTATATACCTACTAGCGTATCGTTCGGGTTTCGATCGGATATCTATATCTATACTATAATATATATAATAATATAATATATAATATATATAATATAATATCATAAAGAGGAAAGATTTGTTTGTTTGTTTATTTGTAATGAATAGGCTCTGAAACTACTGGACCGATTTCAAATATATAATATATAATATATATAATATAATATCATAAAGAGGAAAGATTTGTTTGTTTGTTTATTTGTAATGAATAGGCTCTGAAACTACTGGACCGATTTCAAAAATTCTTTCACTTTTGGAAAGCTACATTATCCCCGAGTAACATAGGCTATATTATATTATTTTTTTAAATTAGGAATCCTTACTAAAACTCCAATAATGTAACATAAGGTGTAAAAAAAAACCTGAAAAATTCCTTACGTCGCGTGCGCTGCGAAAACTATTGATGATAGAACAAAATCATTTACTACGACTTTGCAGAACTCATCATTATCTACAAAAAGTGTCGCGACAGCATATGTCTAAATATAATAGTTATTATGTCACAGTAAGCAGTTTTTTATTCTAAAATATTAATTTATTTATAAAAAAAATTCATAAAAAAAATTCAAACTTCCTTTATAATTTTACTTTTTTTTGATATCCGATACAAAAAAAAGTGTGTATGTGTGTGTGTATGTACCGTGCGAAGCCGGGGCGGGCCGCTAGTTGTCATATAAAGAGATAAAGTTTAATAATCGAAATAAAAACTATCCTATATTTCAAGTTGTATCAAACTGTACACGGTGTGCAAATTTGATTAAAATCGGTTAAGTAGTTTAGGAGACCATCGCGGACAAACAACGTGACGCGTAATTTATATATCTATACTTCTATACTAATATTATAAAGCTGAAGAGTTTGTTTGCTTGAACGCTAGGATCTCGGGATGCACTAGTCCGAGTTTAAAGATTATTTTTCTATTGGATAGTCTATTTATCGACGAAGGCTATAGAACATAACGCTACTATTAATAAAAGCGGAGCATGAATCAAGAATGTAACAAAAACGGGAAAAAATATTCCTGTTTTAGAGTTTTTGTACCGTACTTTGACATGACAGCATGTGTCTAAGATTGCATAATTGAATATAAATAAGCCTATAATAATTTTCCATCTTCATTGACCATAATTATAATCAAATTTGTTTATAAATCTGAGTTGGTACGACCAAAGCACGGTACAAAAACTCTAAAACAGGAATATTTTTTCCCGTTTTTGTTACACTTCTATTAATAGTAGCGTTATGTTCTATAGCCTTTCTCGATAAATGACTATCCAATAGAAAAATAATCTTTCAATTCGGACCCGGGTTCTTGTCGAGATCCTGACATACAAACAAACGAACAAACTCTTCAGTTTTATAATATTAGTATAAATTAGATATAAAGAGCATACCCACTGTATGAAGTGGCAATGGGCAGGCCTTATCGCTCGCAGAACTGACAACCGATGGGGAAAAAAGGTTCTCGAGTGGCGATCACGAACCGAAAGATGCAGTGTTGGACCTCACAAAGGTCGCTGGTAACCGCTGGTTGCAGGTTGCACAGGACCGTACGTTGTGGAAATCTAGGGAGGAGGCCTTTGTTTTGGAGACGTCTTGCGGCTGATGATGATGATGATGATACCCAATATAACAAAAATAGCATGGCCTAACGGGTGACCATAATAAGTACATAAAATTGGTTTATTTATTCAAAATTACTTATTATAAATATGATGCAACTAAAAGTTAACCGTTTTAAAAAAAACTTGATTTGTGCTATACTACACATTGCTTTGTACCAAATTTCAAGAATCTGAGTTCCCTGGAGTTGCCTATAGGTGTTGATGCCCTAGCGAGGGTCAAAAATTTGCGGAAAATTGAGGCATAAACAACTGTATCTTTACTTTTATGATAAAGAGTGACGAGACGAGCAGGACATATACCTTATGATAAGCAATATGCCTGCCACATAACAGCACAGTGACACGCAGCTATTGGAACATTAACAGTTCAAATCATTACCTAGCACTGCACTGCGCTCGTCACCCAGAGATCTAAGATGTTATATCTCTAAGCCTTGTAATTTTTCTGGAAACATTGCCTTTCAAACCGGACACAGTAATGTTTGCACATTATTGCTTGGTGATAGAATAACTGGCAAAGCTGTGGTACTTCCCCAGGCGGACTCCTACCACTACAATCTTTTAATTAGGAAGGCTTAGAAAGTTTGATTTTTTCAACAGCTCCAGGGGACAGTTGATTCTTGAGTGTTTTATTTCATTTCAGATTGATACCTCCACGCGTTTCTGGGAAAATGGCTCTTGATAAAGATTTGAAGCTCAAGATTTCGTGAAATTGTATATTAAAGTTAGTCATAGTTTATAGTCATAGTTTATAGTTAAGTTATTTTGTTAGGAACAGCAAATTTTTAGAGCTTATTAAACACAATTACAGAATTGAAAATTAAATTAATTTTAAACCTATCCCAATCCCAGATTGAAATAAATCTGTTTCAGATGGTTTGTTATCCAGTAAGCAGGTACTTATCAATCCAGTTATGTTATCCGAGATAATGTTTTAATAGATAAGATAATAATAGTAGGTATTGGATATTCTATTATGCACTTGATACTCTGGATCTGGAGGCAACCAGCGTTTACAATTTTGGCGGGAAAACGGGTGTTAGGTTACCAAAGTGCGTCATTTACGCTTCGATATATTTTATGAAGTGCCGACTTACTTGTTACTTTTACCTCTTTAAGCACTTTACTTCCCAAGGCATTTCAAGACGTTTAATTTTTACCATTGCAAAACACTTATTTGAAAAATAGAAAAACAGAAAAAAAACAGTTACTACAGTTAAACTACGAGTACCATAGAATAGCCAAAACAAAGTGCCTATGTAGGTTTAAGTTTTTCTACATGCAACTTACAACATTTGTACAGAGATTAATATGGAAATATTTCTCATAAAATGTATGTATGTCAATAAAAAGCTGGTACTTTATAATTATTTTAAGAAAAAATAAAATAATATAAAAAGTACCAGCTTTTTATTTTATTTTTGCTTAAAATATAAGGGCTTGGGATATAAACTGACAAACCATTAATTGGATTATATTCTTCCATTCTTCTTTCACTTTCTTACCTACTAAAATCTTCAAAATCAATTTAACTGGTAAGACGTGATATCGTAAAATTAGTAGGTGCATCATATTATTTACATTCAGTTTACGCTATATTACTATTATTACTTCTAGCCAACATTATATCGACTACAGAGTTGGTTACGTCCCATCTCTAAATCACGCAGCGGAAGCGCGGTACGCGGGCGGTCCTGCGCGTTGCCCGCGTCCCAGGTCTCCTTCACCCTCGCGATTCCGTATTAGTTTCCATAAAAATAAGTATAATATTCGAGTTACCGATGAAATGTGATACTGGATTTCAATTTTTCTAGCATCGTTTTTACAAGGACGAACTACACATTTCACCATTTTAATAATAATATTTGGTAAATCTCCCTCGAGAAACGCGCTTTACTAGTAATCAAGTACGACTACAGGCGCTCGCGGCGGGAACGTCGTTTTGATCTCACCCGTGCCTACTGTTCCCACTTCGTTGTGCGCGCTCTATAGTACTTATAAATACTCTAAGGTATATCTACTATCGGCCCTCTGTTTCGGCGGCTTTTAGTTTAGATCCTATGCATTCTAGTTTAAGTATAGCTTTAAGTATTGGGTATTGTCCTTTAATTCCCTAGTAAGTATAAGTATAAATTTTAATATTGATGAACATTTCACACATTAACTTTTTAAAAATTTCCAGAGACATACTTAATACACTTGTATATACTTATAAAAAATTAAATCTACACTTTTTTATATATACTTGTAAAAAATTAAATCTACATAGAAACACAAAACAAATATTATTAAAAAATACTAATTAGTGGTTTGTACCAGCATTACTATTGCATATTTTGAAACATAGTTAATTGTGATTTGTGACTTAAAAGCTTTATTCGCAAGGCAGCTTAAAAAGCGTTGCGTTAAACGCGGCACTTTTTTATATATACTTGTAAAAAATTAAATCTACATAGAAACACAAAACAAATATTATTAAAAAATACTAATTAGTGGTTTGTACCAGCATTACTATTGCATATTTTGAAACATAGTTAATTGTGATTTGTGACTTAAAAGCTTTATTTGCAAGGCAGCTTAAAAAGCGTTGCGTTAAAACGCGGCGCTTTTATAACGTTCACGATATGACTGTGCATACGAACGCTTTAAAAACACTAAACTTCTGTTTCGCTTCTCGCCACTGTAAGACGTAAAAATGTTTTCTGCTAAATTACTTGCAATAGCGATTTGTGTGTCAAGAAGACGAACAAAATGGAAACAAAACGGATTTTGGGTTCATTTTCTCAATTAACTGAGATATTTAAAAGGGCTGTTTGTGATATTGCACGAAGAATTGCGAAAATACCTTGATTATACACTTGTCTAGATGGAGCGTTCAAGCCCTTGTGTTTTTGAACATGGTGGCAAAGAACGCTATCTTGAGGCACATTTTTTTTAAATCAATTGTTTCTGTATCTAAATGATAATGTAAAGGTTACTTACCTATGATAGTAAACGTTTCTAGTTATTTTAAATCATCTTTTGTAATTTTTGCAGACTTTTATAGCGCAAATCGTCACATTCAAGAGTCCCAACACATGTGTTTACCTCATAACGTCAGTGTTGCAACTAAACCGACAGATCGAGCTTATCAGCCAACAGTTGACTGATATTTTTTTGGTGTTTCTACGCTCGAACGGTCTACCTACTTGTATCTAGACAAGTATATAATCGAAGTATCTCGATATTTTTTTTAGTTATTTTCGAATGTCTATCAAATATTATTATTATTCGAATAATCTGGCAATGCTTTTCCTGATTTCTGTTCTATGATTTTGCATATAGAAGTGGACGAGACTCTACCTCTAAAATTAGGACCGCGGTATCCATAGCCCTCGACATCGTATCACGGCGCTGATAAAGTATGTAAGAATAAAATTAAGCGAGGAAGGTTAATATGATACATTTAATTTGATATTACAACATTTTCTACAAAACAAACCGAGAAGTTAAATTGAATTTACAGATTTCATTGTCATGGAAACAAATTCTTTTAATATATTTTTATACCTTTTTATTTGAGGTGCTTCTACTCCCAACATAAACAAACACGTTCTACCGCCAAGCCAAGCGCCAAGCGAACTTGCGGTGCAATGAATAATGCGTCAGCGCT
This sequence comes from Ectropis grisescens, assembly GCA_017562165.1. Lineage (NCBI taxonomy): Eukaryota > Metazoa > Arthropoda > Insecta > Lepidoptera > Geometridae > Ectropis > Ectropis grisescens. Next base: position 9,194,488 of record CM029767.1, on the reverse strand, counting down.
TTTTTACCGCTCATGCAAATATTAATACGACACGACTTTCCACACAATCTATTTGTTGTCTAACGCCCAGCGCTCAAATAGAAACACTGTGCGATAAAAAAACCGTCGCGTCGCGTAAACGCTGACGTGTGATCTGATCATATCAGTCCTAGAAATGCATCTATTCTATTTGAACGCTTTTTTAACGGACGTTAAAAAAAGCTCCCGTGCGAACGAGGCCTAATAGTTAATAATACATAATTATGGTAAAATTTACTTTATGTAGATAATAACCCTTATAATATTAAATAGTGTTCGGAAGTTTAACGTTTTTATTTTATTTTGTGCGGTCTCTAAAATATCGTAATGGTAAAAATTGGTTGCCTGTAAAGTTGGTATACGGGCGTAAGTTTTACGTGACAACGACTTTGAGTGGTAAAATAATTTTACGGAAGGGACGCGTGCTTTTCACTTTTTATGACTGTCTCTCTCGCTCTTAGGCGGGCTAACCATGCCCGAGTGGAAGGGACGCGTGCCTCTCACTCGCTCTCGTTGTGAGCGCATAACGTGAGCGGAGCGTAACGCAGTTTCTTGAAGTGTCACCCGGCAAACCAATTTATAAGACGTTGTCACGTCAAAATTTACTTTTTTAACCTACTAGGATTTGAAATGGGGCAGCCGTATACTTGTAATAGGTACCTTCATTACATACTTAATTCTATTGTGAATAGTTTCCGCGACGAACGCGTTATGGATACGCTTTTTCACGTCTTGGGTTACAATAATTATCGAAATCGAGATCGCCATGGCGTGGTACCATGGTTAGGTACCATTACACATTTACACATCTAACCATGGCCATCTATCTAGTCCAGATGACCATGCTTAGGAGCCTTATAGTTTGAGGATTGTCTCAGATTCAGCGGCGCAGTACGGTTTCGCCCGCGTAGTTTTCAAAATGAGCTATAAAATTCTGAGGTATATCGGCAGTCTCTATGACAGCCAACTTTTACCAGACTGCGCGACGCAAAGGAGTGGTAATGTGTTTATCAGTCCATGTATGGAATCCTGTATGTATGTATGATTATTTGAAGCACTATACTGACCAAACGCCGGGGCCGATTTTTATGATTCACCCGTCAATCGATTCCTCTTAGTCTCGCGAGTGACACTAAAGACATGACAGCAATGTAAATTTAGTAGGTATGGCGGCTACCAGCCGCCATATTACGTTTACGCTTCGGCATATTTATGAAGTGCTACTTGTACCTATTTACGCCCATTATTCTCAAGAGCGTTTTAAGACGCTTCTGGCAGTATCGTTTGTAATAAAGATAAACTAACAATTTTGACGCTTGTGTTGGATTTTTTTCGAATTTTCATGTGTTCTAGAGCTATAATATCTTAAATTATAAGGAAGCCATAGTGATTTTATATTTTAAATTAATTGTATACGATATAAAAACACGGAAAAACAAAAAATCTGGAGTCGAAGGCAAAAAATTGATTTTTTTTAAATTAAGTATTCAATACTTCGGGACCATTTTCTAGCCAAACATTTTTTAATTTTACGATTTTTCTACTACATGAACGATCTTTAATTTTAACGTGGTTGTCTCAAAATAAAGCCCAATTAAAACAGACGCCATTAAAACTAAATTAATGGGTATAGTTACCTTCTCAAATAAAAATACCAAACAAAAAAAATTCCCGCCTAACCCCCGACCGCAAGGTTAATTTTGTAAATTTTCGTCATTCGGTAAATATAGTTACCAAAGTGTATCAAGCGACTAACTGCAACTAAAGTAAATCCGTTTATTTTTGCGGTGACAGAGTTTTTTAAACTCCCCCAAAACTAAGGAGATTTTGTTGCCAGGTAACCTTCACTGCTCACCCGCAATCCTTTTTATCATCACAACTAAAGCTCCTGACAATTTAATTATTGTGCCAATAGATCCTTGTAGCACATAGAGGACAAATAACTAAAGTATAGAGTGCTAACACCACACTAGACGCCCAGTGCGCGTCGTAGGCAGATGATGTATAGCTACATAGATATGTACGTTGGGGATTACTAGGGATGTACTAGGGATGGGCACGCGGGCAACGCAAAATTATTTTGTTGGCGATTGATGCAGGTTCAGCGCGCTACAAACATCTATAAATTATAAATATAACTATTTCGTGCGAGAACATCTAAAATATGAGTACCTAGGTATTTTAGTTTTATAGAGTTAGTGCCTGTGCAGGTTTAATTTTTTCTACATGCAACTTACATTTGTACAATATTAATATGTAAATATTTCACATAAAATGTGTATGATTGGATATGTATGTCAATAAAAACCTGGTATTTCTCAAATTATTTTATTTTTACTTAAATTAAAAGGAGCTTAGGATATAAACTGACAAAACATTAATTGGCTTATAATGCCTATATTTGGCAATTATTACCAAAAAATTGCGTAAATAATTATTTCGTGCAATTAGTAGTTATTTGTATTACAATTTAATCCAATTACTTACCTATTTATAAAAATAAACAATGAAATTTTTATTTATAAATCAAATAATAATATTATGTTATGTTAATAAATATTACTTGTCATTTTTACTGACCGCTAAAAGCGTAAGCTTGTTAAAAAGCGGTATTTTAGTTCTTGTGACATTTGACTTTCGAACTAAATATTTAACACGTATTTCAAAGTACATATTTTTGAATCACCGCTCTAAGCAAATGCAGTAAATGATTGCTGCATGGTTCTTGTTCAAAAAAAAAAAAGAAAAATGTTCAGTATTTTGAGTAGGTTTGTTCTTAAAATAGTTTATACCTACTATATTTGTAGACCCTGTATTTTCCTTACAGAACTGTACCTCTCATTATAATTTTTTGAAATTGAATTTTACAATATTCTATACCTACTAAAATCTTCAAAATCAATTTAACTGTTAAGACGTGATGTCGTAACATTACATAGTATTATGTACTTCCAGTTTACTCCATAATACTTTCGCATTAAAAAGATTTGAAAATACATCGTACAAAACACATTTTAAAATTATTAATTAAAATATTTTAACATTTTGAGCATTAAAGTTACAAAAATCTGTTATAACATGTAATTTTTCTAGCCAACATTATATTGACTACAGAGTTGGTTACGTCCCATCTCTAAATCACGCGGCGGGAGCGCAGTCCGAGGGCGGTCCTGCGCGTGCCCGCCTCCCGAACGTCTCCTTCACCCTGCGATTCCAGATTAGTTTTCAATAGTTTTTATATAAACTATTTTTTACAAAAAATTAAACCGACTTCAACACCACAAATAGGCACTCAAAAGCGAAAAATAATTTAATATAGGTAATTATGATAACCGCTACTCACTCATCCATATGAAGTCGGTGCCAGGCTAGTTAAAAAGTTAGTAGATATACTATGTACGAGGTAGTAAGTAAGTAGGCATAGGTAAGTAGTATCTATCTACTACCTGTTAGATTTGGCTGGCACCGACTTCATATAGATGAGTGAGTAGCGGTTATAATAATTACCTATATTAAATTATTTTTCGCTTTTGAGTGCCTATTTGTGGTGTTGAAGTCGGTTTAATTTTTTGTAAAAAATACTTTATTTTACCCTTTTAGTGCTAAACAAGTTTTCACTAATGCATTTACACGATTTCGTGTTGAGATCTCAATACATGAATTAAACCCAAACACTGGGTAGTTCCTGTAAGCCGTTAAGAAATTCCCTTGACTGTCCTTTATCTTCATCATCAGACCACTAATGACAGTCACAACCCATCTATGTAAAAAGTTCTCATCAATACAAATTCATCGAGCCCAAACACAAGGTAACTACTATGTACCGTCGAGGAGTTCCCTCGGCCGTCTTCCCGCTCCCTCATCAGATCGACTCCAGACCATCTTTAAACTATACTGCTTTAAAATGCTCAAGCAAAAACTTAAGTAACGCACTAGTCATCTTTACAATTTTCGAAAGTTATCCTCGATTTCTCTAGGATACCATCATCAGATCCTGGTTTCCTATCATGGTACCACCCTTGGAATATCTCCTTTACAACAAAAAAGAATCATCAAAATCGGTTCATAAACGACGAAGTTATCAGCGAACACACATAAAAAAAAAAAAAAAAAGGAACATACATACGGTCGAATTGAGAAACCTCCTTTTTTGAAGTCGGTTAAAAAATAAGTAAAATAATCGACTTACCGATGAAATGTGACACTGGATTTCAATTTTGTGCGTTTTCTAGTATCGTTTTTGCTTGATCAAACTGCACATTTCACCATTTTAATAACAATATTTGAAAAAAATCCCTCGAGAAATGCACTTTACTAGTGATAGAGTACGACTACAGGCGCTCGCGGCGGGAACGTCGTTTTGTTCTCGCCCGTGCCTACTGTTCCCACTTCGTTGTGCGTGCTCTATAGTACTTATATGTACTCAATGTTGTAGCACTATACGATACTCCTTCAGCCGCATAGATCTGTCACTATCGTGTCGCTGTGCTTATAATAGAGTATCTCTCTACTTAGTCTGTGATTATATTCAATTTAATCAAAATAATAACAGGTAATCGTTTTTATTTTTTAAAATTATTCGCTGATTTTTAATAATTATTGTTGATTTACTTTTCACTGAAGCCGTGTTACTTTTTAAACAATGACGTGATGTAAACCAACCAATGGAACAAATCAAAATGTTAATTTTAACTTTTTTTTAATCTAATTTGAACATAGGTATCAAAATCGAAACGCAGGAGCGCTATGCACGTCACAGTTTAGAAAAAAAACATTAACAATTGAATAATGTCTATGGTTGACGCCTTCGTTTGCTTCAGAAATGTTAATTTACAGTTCTTAGCTTCAAAATCTGCAAAATATTATATTCTGTGTGTCATTAACTTATTCAAAATACTATTTGATACAAATGTTTCATCTGTTAATTGGGTATTTGTTCAGTACTTGTGAATTAAAAAAAATCGAATGCATCGTATATTTCCCATGCGCATAAAAGAAATGTCAGAATAAACCAAGAAAATAATTCCGTTTTTCGACAATGTAAGATCTAAAATGACTGTTTTTTTTATTACTGTGTTGTTTGGTGTGTTGAACCGGAATAAACTAATTAGTTGTAATGGGACGAACAAAACAAAAGTGCAGTGATAATGTTTTAGTTTGACAGCCGGCAGGCTCGTCGTACAAAAATAATAAAAAGTGTGGTAAAAATGAACAGTCGAAGCGTTGACGATAATCTCGTGAACTTCTCGACTGATCTAGCAACAACATTGAACCAGCTAGACTCAAAGGAGCCTTTGATTAGTTTTCCTTTCGACCATTTGTATGCGTGTTCGGAAGGCGGAGATCGCAGGCAAACTTTACATTTGAATGAAGTGGAAATTTCAACTCATTGCGTTGTCCCTCATCAAGACAAGCATGTGACACAAAGACTAGCCTCTCTGGAAAGTCAGAATAAAAAGTTAAAAGATCTGCTGATATATCATCTGGACTTGATACAGCAACAAAATGAATTGATGTCCAAAAGAGAAAAAGCCTTCCAAGCACTGAGACAAGAGAATGATACAGTAAGTTGGTTATTGAAACACTTTAGAACCTTCATATTTAATGGGATTAGTATATTATATAGTGGTCGGTTGGTCTTTGTAGAGTTTTGACTGGAGTTTACCACACCTTTGCTAGTTAATCTATTACTAAGTAATCTGCTAACAGGACTGTGTTCTGGTTTCCAAGTCATTGTCTCCAGCAATAATAGCACAAGCATAAGCAGGGCAAAGAGATAAATCATGTATTTGGGTGATGAGTTCAAACCAGTGTTTGGCAGTGATTTGCACTATTCATGTTTAAAGAGTGGGATGTCACTGACTGTTATGAGCAGGTGTTGTGACTATCCTCCCACACATGTATTACAGATCCCATTAATCATATCTTTAAAAAAGAAGTGTGGCACTCGAGGACTGCAGCGGTAAAGCTATTGCATGTTGCGTGCATTTTTATCAACATAAGCAATAGGGATGTTAATAATTTTTCGGAATTGCTTTTATTTTGAAGAGTGACATTTGTTTACCATAAACAGTTGGCTACACTGCTAACCGCTTGATACACTGGCCGTTTTTCGCGTTTACAAATTTGGCGGGAAAACGGGTGTCAGGTTACATAAGTGCGGTGTTTATGTTTCGGCATATGAAGTGCCGCCTTACTTTTACCCGTTTGAGCCATTTACTCTCAAGAGCGTTTCAAGACGCTTCTAGCGGTATCATTTATTTATAATTAATGTACTTAAATTGTAAACTAACATTTTTGACACTTGAGTAAAAATGTTCGCGATTTCTCAAGTAGTCTAACAACTATTACTTTAATAATTTATAAGGGAGATAGTGGGTTTTATGGGTTAAATGTGTTGTATATGAAATAACAAACTCGAAACACCAAAAAAACTGTATTCGATTGCACAAATTATATTTTTTTTATTTTTTCCATACGTTGGGACCATTTTCCCACCAAAAATTTTGAATTTTTTTTTTTTTTATTTTACGATTTTTCTATGTAAATGAACTCTAATTTTAATGTAGGTTATATAAAAATAAAGACCGGTTTAAGTAGACGCCATTAAACACAAATTTATCGGTATACCTTCCCAAATAAAAACACGAAAAAAAAAATTTCCCGCCAAAACCTAAAACGCAAATATAAGTTTGTCATCAACCAAGTTTTTGGGTACTATATTACACGCCGGTGTATCAAGCGGCTAACATTTAGTCTGTAAAGCTTATACAAATAAGATTCAAAGTCGAATGACCAAGTGGGGAGGACGGCGTTATGGTCTTCCATCCCTCTTGTGAACATAAGAAAGAGATGCACAATCACTAAAATTCGGTCCCCAGGCCCGCGATAAAAGCTATGCAATAGCTTAAAAAAACTATCAATGATTATTAAAGTTGTACAGTAAAAAAACTTCAGTTTATATACAGAAAATTAAAAAAAAATATTAATTTTATTATGTAGTCTTCTTTTTTGCAACCAGTTTTATTTTGTGTTATGTCACCATAAAATTGTACTGAGTTTATATTTTAACATAATCACTACATAGTATAAAATAAAGACACTTCCGGTTGTCTCTCTGTCCCTATGTATGCTTAGATCTTTAAGTTCTTCACTAATTGTTTTTTGAGAAACTTCTACTCATTCACTATATAGTTCATAGTTTTTTTCTGTTGTTGCCAAATTTGTAGTTGATAAATGTTCATGATTTATTTTATCAAAATACCATCAAGAATGGATTGAATTTTTTTAATATTTGATTTTCATATCTTGGGTCATAATATCGCCCAAACTCATGTGGATTCTGCGTCAACATCTGGGTAAAACTACACAACAGACATCTACATATATAAGGTAGATTATCTGTTTGTCCTTTTTCAAATCCTGTATTCATTATTAATTTAATTCATATGACTGGAAGCGATGAAATAAAACAAAACACTGCAGAAGTAAACTACTGTTAGGCAATACAGCTAACAATTTGTGACTAAGCAAAGAGGAGCATTGTAAAATTATGTCACATGCGGTCATATGTGACTGTAAGTAGGGCTACATACTTATGGGAACTTTGAATGCATGTAAAATTATAACTATTTTGTATTTTTAAAAAAACAAACTAAGTAGTGTATCTGTATTGTGGAGGGGCTTTGCTGTGACAAAGTTTCAAATGGTTTTGCATACCTATTCACATTCCTAATTAAGTACCTAATACATTGTGCATTTAATACAGATCAATATGACCCTTAATTTATTTATTTACCCTTTTTTCTATCAGAATGCTCGTAGCTCGAAAAAGCGACATTGTGTCATGGTTGATGTTCCAAAGACAGGAATGAAAAGACTACTCCTGTTAATACCATGTAAATTAAATGAAAATTAAAAAAAAATACATTCCACCCATGTGATGCTGGGCGGGTTACTAGTTGGATTATAAACTGAGGCATTTACAATTTTATGGTGACATATACATAGTAAAATCATGTAGTAGTCAAATGGTAATGTTTTTTCTCACATGAACATGAAAATTTGCAACTTTGTATGACAGTATTACTTAATAACAAATTTTCTGTAGTACCAAGATCCAATAATTTCTGCTGCATAGATCCTCTTTGATATTGCATGCATTCTGTCAATTATTTGTAAATTGTCATAAGGTTATATTAATGTCTATTTTTGTTGAAATTGTGTACAATGTTGCTATTTTGGTTGCTGTTTATAGAATGATTAGCCAAAACTGATATTGTATAGTTGTATAGGAAATAGGAAAGGAGAAACAAAAGATTAAAATATTGTCCAAAGCGCTAAGATTTTATTTTATGAGCTAGTATTTCTAAATTTTCTAATTGTTCAAGCAATTTTATTATTTTTTGTTTTCATAAGATGCTTCTCCTGATAACATCAAAAAAATCTGTCTAGCCGTTCACATGTGATGTGATGACCAAGAAATATAGATTCATTTTATAAATTTCACCCGTGATACAATGACCAAGGAAACTATGTAGATTCAGTTTTATATCAATATAGATATTTTTTTTATATATAGATGTATCAAATAGGTATATTTGCTTGTTGATTTTTCAAAAACCACTTAAGTGATTTATATTCAATTTAAAAAATGATGTATGTATACATTCTGACACAATAATTTTAAATCAGTTCAATCACAGTCCCTTGAGTGTCATTATATTATAGAGATTACACTGTACTGCAATTCTGCTTGCTCATATGAGTTGTCTCTGAAAAGTATTGGTATTATACAATCCAGACAAATCTACTAGAAACCACAATTCAACATGTTATTTGGCTTGAGACATAGTTGTCATGAATACCAATCACCTTAGAATTTTAAGCTGTTTTTGTCTGTTGCTGAATGGAGCTCCGTTTTATTATAAAACTGTCTAGTTTTATCAGAATATGTGATTATCTAGGGCTTTTTTGTGGGCAAAGGCACACCAAACTCTATACTTATAAATTTACAACTTTGAGAATTATTGTGCCCCCATAAAAGATCTTGACAAAAAAGGCCTGGTGATATCTATCAGTATCAGTTGCATGTGCCTGTGTGCCTGTGAAGAGTGATTCTCACATATATGAACTATAATATTATGTGGTGTTTGTATCAAAAATATCTATTATTCTGCCAGTGGAGCTAGATGTTTTGGGTATAATTCCACACAGGGTAAATATTTGTGTGCAGTATTAGTGTTTCTATGTAGGGTTTTAGGCATTTACAGTTATTTAAGTATTAAGCCGGTGTGAAGAGCTGAAAAATTGTCACCCCAGCAGCAAGGTGGGTATGACAAACCAAAATATATTTATGTTTGGAGATTTTGACTGCTGAAATTACTTTGTAATAATATATGAATATCAAAAAATTCGAGAAATTGACATGAACACACAAAATTATAGGAACAATCTATAACTAATATAGTTTAGCACTGACATAACATAAAATGAAGAATGATATTGTTTCTTTGTTTAGTAGTAAGACAAATAATTATTACACTGACTATTAGGTTGGGTGTGACATACTGGCCAATATTATGGAGCTCCGTAAACGAAACTAACGGATATCCGAAAAAAAAAAACATCCGTTTAAAAAAAAACTGATGGCTTATACCATTAGATCAATCTACATAGGTCTCCTGGTGTATCATAAATTTTGTTCATGGGCCTGTAGTCTAATATAATTCATTCCAACACCGGTGCAACTGTGTTACTGCTGTTTATAATCACTTAATGTGTCACCCTCTCCAGCCACTGAGCAGTACGATTTCCACATATCACACAGGTCAGAAATATAAATTGAATGATTTACAAACCTACTGGTATGACATACCCGACGTCACTCACGCCTAGTTATATTATCTATGTGGCTTCCCTTAATACAAGTATTGCTTACTTAAGAGCTAGATAGTGACGTGTGTACAAATGTCCAAGAATATTTATGGAATTACAGTCATAACCGGATATAACAATATTGAGAGGATCATATAACTTTGGATGTTAAATCTAATAATTGTTATAAGCAATATGCACAAGTAGCCATATTAATAGTCATATGTATGATAAAAAGTCATGGAACATGCAAGGTCAAATGGCAAAGAGTGTGCAAGAGGTACGGATGGGGTGGGAGAAAGTGCATAGGTAATAATAAGTCAAAACATTGCTTCATGGATTAGAATTATAATAATCTTCAGCTTTATAATATTACTATAGATTGGACTGGGTCGTAATAACCAATCGGGCGTTATATTCGGTTTTGAATGTAATGTCATTTTATGTTCAGATTATGATTGGTATGTTAATTTTTCAGCTAAAATTGAAAGTCAAAGCGAATTCGGATCAGACTGTGACGTTTCCACATCATGGTCTTATACCTCAAGCACTACATGTACCAGTTTCAGCTACGGTTGTGCCAACTTTCAAACCTGATGTGGCGCCACCTTCAACATCACAACAGGTAATTTTACCATGATAGTTTTATTGATTTTTTTTTTTGTTTAAACTAATTTTTGTAGTGGTGAAGATCCAAATAATCTGCTGCTATGTTGTCTATTATAGCCTTAGAAAGGCATGGAGTGAATGATAGCACAACCATATGCAACACATAAGGCTTAAAAATATATGGAAATGGGATAATTTTTGGTGTGTCAATAAAGAGTATCTATCTAGCTATCTATAGAGTAATTTGACCAAAGTTCACTGAACCATACAGTCCAGGTAGTTTAAAAGTTCCTTGAAACATTCATTTATGTTATCAGTTTCTTTATAACTATGTACGGCTTCTTCACATTTGTTAATGGCCAAATTTTCAGGATTTCATTACTGAAGACTTAAATCCATTGATGCTGCCAAGTTTAGGTCAAACATAATAAAGCAACTCTCCACTCTATTTTTACTTTTATAGGTTTACACTTGACTTTTATAAGTTACGGCTGATCTAGTCGGGAGAACGGCGAGTGCCGATCCGGAGACCCCTAGTTCAAAACCACGCGCACCACTGTCTTTTCGAAGTCATGTCCGTAATGCCGCTAACTTAAAACGGCGAAGGAAAACATCGTGAGCAAACCGACATGTACCTAGAATCTTTCGAAATCATGTCTCATCCACCAACCAGCACTGGGCCAGCGTGGTGGATTATGGCCTTGACTCTCTCCTTGCGAGAGAAGACCCTGAGTCCCAGCAGCGGGAAGATTTAGTGGATTGTTCATGTATACTTGACTTTTATAGATTATATGATGACAAATTAAACACAACAAGCACTAGGTGTGCTTAGTTAGTGCTTGCTTTGAATATTAAGATTTGGCTATTAACAAAAGTTAAAGACTGTATTACCATGAAATGAAATGAAATGACCGTGTTACAGTAGTTTAGATGAGTAGCTTTAAATTTAAATCAACTATAAATATCCATTATCCATTGTATACAGAGATGGATTGATTAACAGATGAATTTAACTTGAACACAACAGTGTGAGGTGTAAACTGCCCGCCTCAATAGCACCTGGTAGTAGTTTTATAATATAACTAGATGCCCGCCCCGGCTTCGCCCGTGGTATATTATATAGCACTCATCGGGATCCCGTACATATCCAACGGTGAAAGAATGACTGAAATCGGTTCACTCATTCCTGAGAATATAGATTTCAAACAAAAAACCTCTTCAGCTACCTGGTACACCACCTGTCGGAAATTGGTCGTACCAACTCAGATTTAGAAAAAAAAAATTAGCAAAGGTTTATATTCAATGCACAGATTACTGAAATTCAATGACGCAATCTTTGACACATGCTGTCATGTGTCATGTCAAAGCACGAAACGTACGAAATCTCTCAAAAGGGGAATATTTTTGCCCGATTTTGTTACATTCTTGTTTCATGCTCCGCTTCAATTAATAGTAGAGTTATTTTCTATAGCCTAAAGCCTTCCTCGATAAAAGGACTATCCAATAGAAAAATAATCTTTCAATTCGGACCAGTACTTCCCGAGATCCTAGCGTTCAAACAAACAAACTCTTCAGCTTTATAATATTAGTATAGATTTATCTCCATGGACCCAGGAGGGTCCAAACATTGTTTTTATTTTTAGTAAACATTGGTATTCTATTTTTCATTTGAAATGTAGTGAAATGGACAAAAAGCATTAAAAACCTTGTTTTTTCTTTTTTTCAGAAGTTTTTAATAGTTTTAACGAGTTACTACTGTCAGAGGAACATAACCCGGCACCTCATTTTCTGTACAATCCTGGCAGTGCATCAAAATCCCTGGACCCATTTGGATTAGACCGTCCTTGTGACACAGGTAATGAAAGTTTCTTCCTGCAAACATTTCTTGTTCCTTGAAGTAATTTAAGAGTTTGATAGACAAATTATGTAAAATTAAAGAAACTTTTCTGCTCTGTTCTTAAAAAACAGCTTATGCTGCTATCCAGCATAACGATTAATGTGCTTTTGCTCTAGCTTCAAATTAACTCAAAATTTAAGAATTATACAGTAATGTCAACTCCAGTGGTTGCACTTTCCATATCACGCTGTCGACAATCACTTGAATCAAACACACACACAAATTGAATTAAATGGTCACACCAATTACCTCAAAAACTTAACATGGTTTCATCGTTTTCAGCCACAGATTTGCAAAACTTTTTGTCATCGGAGTTGGGTGTGCCTTCTATTCTAGAAGTAACCCCTCTTCCCATCGAAGAACCATCGCCACCTTTCACGATGATCGATAATAAGCGACCGAAAAGAGAACCCAAGAATATCGATGTCAAAAATGAACCGAAGTACACGGTCACCACTAATAGTGGGAATCCGAAAATTTCGCGAAACCGGAAACGACCCACAGGAATCGGCAGCTTCAGTCGAATGCCTAAAACTAAGAACACTGCGCCAAAACACGAAAAGAGTAATTATTTGTACTTAAAATTTTAAATAGTGATATTTTTAACAGTTGTTTTATAAGCTATCTAAGTATTCATGTTTTTGCTGCTAACTTAAAAAAACGGCGAAGGAAAACATTGCGAGGAAATTGACTGTTCCTAGAATCATTCGAGGTCACGCGTCATCCGCCAACCCATAGTTGGCGCTGGCCAACAACAAGTTGTAGCCTCACTCTCTCCATGGGAGTGAAGGGTCAAAGTCCCAGCGGTGGGAACAGCAGGAAACCATCTGTTTCTGAAATGCAGTATAATAACTAGTTCCGAGTTCCTTTAGAAGAGTGTTATATATGTATAATTTAAACAATATAAAATATAGTGTTTAAGGGAGTCCTGCCTATTAAATTTACGATGTTAATAATATTTTCGTTCTAGGTACAATTTATGACAATGAATTGTTCAATGTAAACAAACAATCAAAAATGACTTACGGAAAATCAAAGCTGTCCAAATTTGGATACACAGCTCTACAGGAGAGGTTGCAACTAATCGAACCTACTCCGACGGGAGAAGACCCTTATCAGATCGGCGAAGCGGAAATGAGGGAACAATCGCCCATACCGAAGCTGATGCTCCAGAAAACAAACCACGGTCGAATGAAGATCCGTTCAGAATCAGGCGGGGTGACGTCCACTATCACTTCCACCACACCAACTCGACGCATTTACGATACCATGAGCAGCACACCAACACCCACTCGATCGAAACGCACCAAACTAAACGATGACCCTTATAGAGCATCCAACATGCATGTACAGAGCAAAAAAGATACCGCCAACGCTGCCTTGGAGGATGATCAGGAATTGGACGTCGAGAAAACGGACGGGGAAATCGACTGGCGGCTTTTTACCACAAACAAACCGAAGGAGACTAGCTTATGTGACTTCTCATATGGTGAAACTTCGGCCAACCTTGTTAATATTCCTTTGGACATAACTAAAATGGACTTCCCGGACTTTTTTGAGCCAGGCCCTGTTAATGCAGATAGTTCCAGTGTCGTTGAGGTAGAAACTGCTCCAGAGCAGCAACCTCCAGAGAAGACCAAGAAGAAAAGGGTTAGAACTACCAGCTTAGCAGGGCCTCTCGATGATGTATGTATGATTGTATAATATCCTGTCGCCGGCTGTAGTTTTACCGGCGTTATTTTAGACATTCAACTAAATATTAACTTGTTCCAATAGCGAAACTTAAACTTAAAATTAACTCATTAACACTGTCCTTGTAACACTGATTTTAAATTTTAAAGCTATTCAAGAACAAGTTTAAAGAACAGAAAGCGATAATGTAAAATCTTATAATTTTACTTTAGAATTGGTTGTCTCCAACTAATATTGCTGTATAAAGCAAAACCAGTACGTAGGACGACGCTTTTGAGCTTGCGATAAATGCCTACAACGCAGTGACGCGTGCAGGGCTGTGATAAATAAAAAGTCTTTGCTAATTAGTTACTTATTTTTATTCATTTATTATTAAAATCGTTAAGAGTTTACATAATATAGCTATAGTATACTATAATATAGGTATAGTGTGCACAAGCGTCTGAACACCATCGCCATAGGTAAGAACTCTCTTGTCATCGCCGGTTCGCTCAAGTCAGTAACAATTGGCTGCCATTGTGGATTGTTTACGGTACAAAAATAATTAGAAAATCAATCCAATATTCTACAATGTGCAGTTTTATTATGCAAAAATATACTCGGTAGGGAAATAAAAAGAACAGTAACATATCTTAACACCGACCGGTGAGTATACATTTTTAACCGACTTCCAGAAACCAAAAAAGAGGAGGTCAAACACCATATTTTTTATGTATGTTACCTGATTTCTCGAGAACTCCTGAACGGATTTTATAATTTTTTTGTTTAATACTTCCCATATGGTCCCATATATAAAACATTTTGAAATATAAACCTAAAATTACCTACTTATCTGGATGACACGCAGTTATAGATTTCACAAAAGTTATGAAATTTAGTCAGGTGTCTTGAGTTTATTTTTAAATTGAAGTATAATTTATTTTAAAAAAAATATTTTTAAATGTATAGTAATATTTTTAACCGATCCAATCCCGATTTTGATGCAGATTTCAGTAATGGGTTAGGGTTTCATTGGTGTATGTTCTTAGATAGATATTACGATGACAACTCACCAGGGGGCGCAGTAGTAAAAAAATATTTGTGCAAATCAATGTCCAGAAGAAATGTCGAAAGACTGTATGGTTTATTAGACTGCTAACTAATATTATGAACGTGAAGGTTTGAATGTTACCGCTCAATAACGGTGGAACATCTGAACTTATCTTACTTAGACATTAGAATGAAGTACCAAATGGGGTACTTTTTGCCCTGAAATATGCAGTTTTTAGAGTATTTTACTTTTCTAAACTCTAACGTGGCAAAGTTGCAAGCAGATACTAATTTATTTATTTATTAATAGGCGAGGAGCTTCAGCTGATATGCCTATATCTCATTGTTGAAATAACAAATTATAGGTTGGTCTGTCTGTCTGTTGATTGTCTGTTAAAATGATTTTGTCTTTTACTATCCATTTGTCAAGTTTGTTCTTAAATGAGTTTAACGACTTTGCCGAAATTTGTATGAAATGTTTTATGATTTCAGGAACCAAACGTAGAAATTAAGCGAGCAGCAGCGAAACGAGGTAGGAAGCGTGCGCTGTCAACGGTTACTTCGATTAAACGCGGGGGAAAGCTCTCAACAAAAAGCCCCTGCCAAACCGAGGGCCCGTAGAGGTAAATATTGCACAAAACTTTATGAGCTATCTGAAACTAGGGCGTAGTATTGCTTATTTTAGGTAGGTTGTCGAGTGTCGAGGCTCGCGCGACGAAACGCAGCTCGCGTTTTCGACGGTGACGTAGATGTTACTTTAAGCTCTAGTACCATCAATCGACAAATTATATCGTTATTTTCTACTTCGACTTGATACAAGTGAAATATTTCCCTGCAAGTCTTTTACCCATATATATCAGAGAATATTACAAAAAAAAATCTTCAAGTGTCTTTCTGGATTGGCAAATCATCTTTGATGCTGCAGATGCGCTTACCATCTAGTGGGCCATCTGTTTCGCACTGTATAAATTCAGTAATTACATAAAATTCTATGTATTTCTATAGTTTTATTAGTATGCTAATATTCGAGTCTGGTCCCACACAAAGGATTAAGTTTCTTTTATACAAACCATATTTGACAATAACTTTACTAAAAAAAAGACTAAATTGGGATAATAGTAGCGAGAAGAACGAAAAACAATTTGCTTGGTATGGATGTGTTATTTTTAGTACGAACCTTGCTTTATTTATTCATATCATCATTCATATCAACATATTTATTCATATCAGTGTAATTTGTAATCCTACATACAATATGAGATATAATTTCTTTGCTTAAAGCAACACGTACCAAGAAGCCTCAAGTTCCAGGAATGACGACGAAAAAGGTTTACCACACTTGCATGGGTGATCCGGATCTTTCATGGTATCTGGGCCTGGACCCCGATATCAAGAAAGAGGACTGTGATGACCCTACTGATAACACTTCCTCAAATGTAGAGGTATAGTATTCATATTTTGTAATGACTATCCCTCCGTTTAATATTTTGATACTTTATACCTATGTTAATTTATGATTTTTATGCTCAGACACTAATTGTATTGCCTCTATAAAACAAATTACTCATATTAATTTAAGTTGTATTGATTGTTCTTTTGTTCAGTTATATTTTATACACTAATTACTCATTGTTCAACAATATTTTGAAGTGAATAATGTTAATATAATGTTTAAATATGTTAATAAAAATTATTATATTCTAGTAGATTGGTGTAAACTGTATATATTTCACAAAACATTATTTCATCCCCAATCCACTCATAAGCCAAGTTGATACCAAATAAATTATAATTAATTATCATTAACATAACTTTCACATATATGATAACTTTCGTTCGTTCGGTCTTTTTCAAATATTTTAGAAGACAATATTGCAATTTTTAATTCATACTGCGCTCCAATATTTAACTATTTCATGTTATGTAAAATACAAACATTTCACGTGAATTGAGAAAAGTTCCGGCTGGTCTCGCCGGGAGAATGGGAAATGCCGATTGGGATCTTATCGTTTCAAAAATATGTGCGTTATGCCGCTAACTTAAAACGCTTAAGGAAAACTTCGTGAGGAAACCGACATGTACCCAGAATTTTTCGCGGTCATGACTGTGTCATCCACCAATCCACACTGCACTAGCGTGATGGATTATGGTCTTGACTCTCTCTTTGCTAAATAAGGCCCTTAGTCCCAGCAGTGGGAACAATTAGTGGGCTGCTAATGCTTTTGCTACCTGATCGTAGATGTCTACGATTGTTGTTATTTGCTATTGTTGTTGTGTTGTTGGTTGCTATTGCTTAATAACATCTGTAAACGCTTTGTGAACATGCATTAAATTCAAAAGAACTATAAATTGTCTGATTTAAAATTTTCACCTATCTTAATAAAATAATAAACCTTAATAAACCTATCTTAATATACGGATATTGTCAAAACCTTGGATTTGGATAGAAATGTTAAGTTATGTTAGATGTAACATAAGCGCCGTCTATAATTTCTTTGCTTTTATCTCTTCAAAATGTCTAGACAATCTGTATCTAGAAAAAAATACGTGGTAGAAGTGATACTTTAGAAATGCTTAACTTTCTTTTTACTGTCGCTTTTTCGTTTCATTGATTTTCAAATCACAACGCTGCTAAAGAAATGTTCACTACAAAATACGAAGTCTAATAAAATTGTTGAATACGTAACATACAATTCGGGTAAGAGTGCACTAAATCAGTCAGTTGACCATGCGGCATTACTGAACAATAGTGGATCGCCGAAAAATAACGATCACGGAACAAGATAATCGATGAGCTAATTCGCATAGTTCACTAAAACTTAAGGAGCGGTTCTTTATACTCGTCGTTTGGTAACTAATATCCCAACACTATTATTTTTTATTTATTCTTTGCCATGGATACATTGGATACTAGTCCATTACATTGGATACTAGTCCTTCAGCCGTAGATAAATACGGCTTCGTATCAGTGTTGCCATTTATTTGTTTTAATCTACCTTTTACTTTTGCGTAGTTTGTGTCTCTGCAAAGAGAGTTTTAAAGATTTTTATTGAAAATCGAATGTGATTAGCAACGATTTTTATTGCATTATCAATTTGCTTTACTATTCTTATTCCCAATATTTTAACACTAAAAAAAGAAGAAAAATTGTTTTAGTATAAATAACATTTTTTCTTCGAGTATTTAGGGTTTATAGAAGGTAAACAAACCAAACACATCAGCTGTGCTGAGAATAAAATTATAATTTATCTAAAATAAGTGATGTGTTTGGGAAACCTCCAAAATTTTTAGTTTTCACAAATAATTTAGATTGACTCTTTTTCCCTGAGCATTGGGAGGGGCTTCATAGTAATTACACTTTTGAGAGTCTATGGTAGAGACAAATCTTTTTGAGTCTACACTATCGCCATCTAGTGCGTACGTTAGAACTATTTTTGTCTCGTCGGAAAACGGCTCATTGGCTTTTTTTTTATAAAATGTTATCTTAATATTTTCAGGTTCCACGGTGGCGTGAAAAACAATATACTAATTTGTACAGCCTAGAAGGCACGGAGAATCTTAATGACAAAGTTTTTGAGAAGAGACATCAGAAATTGGAAGCAGAGGAGAGGAGGCAACTCAGGTGTTTATCTGCTGATACTAGAATTTATAACCCATGGTGTTAAAGAAAAATGTTGACATCATGCTGTTTTACAAGCAAAGATTTCAATGTTTTGAATTTCATTTTTATTTTTATTGAATAATTATGCGAGTTACGGAGTCCGAGCTACATGTGGCGTCAATCGTATTTTACATGAATAAAAAAACCGTTGGATAAAACGAATATACTTCAAAAATTTTGTTACAACATTCATTGGTCAGTCAAGAACACATTTCCCATTCAAGACACAAGAAGCCCATTCTTTCTAAAAATAAATGTCTGTTTTGCCAATTCGTATTAAATCATTTACGAAAATATTGATGACTGGGATTATTTTACCTATTTTTAAGTCCTTTTCGTAATATCGCACCAACTAGTACCGTGACGACTAACAGTCGCTGTTTTTTATTTATTAATTTGGAACATGCTGGCGACTGGTATAAAGCGAAATTTGGGTATCTGTGCATATATTCCAAAAAAATCTTACTATGAAAATCTTTTGTCAGAAAATAATAACAAATTCAACTTTACCCCTGTAAAGCTGAGTGTTATGGACTTATTTTTGCTAGTATTGCTATGCGAGTATTCTAATGACTATGTACTTTAGCGATCGACCGTTCATTTAACTGGGCATATAAAGCAGCTTGATTTATCTAACCTTCATAATCTTCATCTAACGATGTTTGATTAGAAACCAACCTAACCCAAGTAGATTTATAAACTTATGTTTTTATTAAAAACTGACGATATTTCAGTTTTACGGTGACATTTATTCATAATTTTTCAATCACTTGCATGTAAAGCTAAAACGGGTTTAGAGGCAATTGATGTCAAGTTTTGGTAGATTCTGATATTTCTAAAATGTATGTAGCCTTGATGGTTTGACATCGGCGGTAAAATAAAGGAAAACTGGTGTGTATGTGTAATTCACACTGTTACTTAAATAGCTGACAAGAGCGTGCTGAGCGATAAGAGATTTTTTTTAACATACCTAGAGAGACTGTTAATATCTTACTGTCACATCGGTTGATGTATAGTTATGATGCGGTTTACTTACTTGCCTGCGCTGCGCTTCAGCGAGCGAGACATCATGGAGATCATTTAATGAGTGCCTTATAAAGAATAGCAGTGCCTGATGGTAAGCAACATAATAGCACAGTATCATGCAGCTATTGGAAGATGAAGAAGCCAAATCATAACCTAGCAGCCTAGCACTGCACTGCGCTCTTCAGCCAGAGATATAGGATGTTTTATCTCCATGCCCTTTCTATGGAAAATATACATACTGCAATCTAATATGAATAATTGCTTAGCTCTTAGCTGCGTCTTTAAGCTGGTAAACAAATATAATTTTTATTTACTCGTCTTAAATTATAAATTATTGTACCTATAGAGCTCAGAAAAACAATGCGAATTAAATCTTTCATCAAAATGTGGCATTTATTTTTGTCATGCGTACGGTCTGCACGGTACTAGTTGATTGCACTCATTATTTTTGGAATGACTCAGATTTAGACGAACTTAGTTTTGGACTTGTTTATTATACATTTTAATGTTATTACATGCGCAAAACCTTGGTAACGTAAACTACAGTCCAGCAAAAGAAAAGTTACAACACGATTATAGGTTCTGGTCCAAATACAGTGGCCACTTCGAGGCGGATGAGAGATAGCAATGGCGGTTTCAGGTGGCACATGCGTCGCGTCCGAGAGCAGAAGCACGTGGAGAGGTTACGTCAGCGGCAGCGGGATCCTTGGGGCTCGACGCCTACGCAGACTCAGACGCGTGGCGACTACAGCGTGTGGCCCCAGCCTATACGTGATCTGCAGTACATTGAGATCACGGACACACTGCCGGTTACGGCGTTCGGCGAAGAGATGTGCCCGACTTGCCTCAGACGTTAGTTTCTATTTCATTTTCTAATAGTATTTTTTTTCATCTCTATTATTACAAAGAATCTATAGACCATCTAAATTTCACGAAATTTTACTTGACTTCGGCTTGAGTTCTAAACCTTTCGCGGGCAGTAATGAGTTTTTAGTCCTCGTAATAAGTGCGAAGCAAATATCTTATATTTTGAATTTGGAAGATTTTAGTGTTCAGCGCCACAGGAATCGAACGCAAATATAGTTTGAATAAAGATTGGCTGGTCCATAATCCATAATCGCGCCGCCGCGCCGGCTGAATAAGAAAAAATAATCAAATTAAAAACGCGCGAACTGTAACCCTCGTTAGCCATTTCTTAAGGTTTGGGAACAGAAAGTAGGTAGTCTTTGCAACCTAAGTCCGGAGAATACGGTGGATGTGGCAGCATTTCGTATCTCAATACGTAAAATTTTGCCATAGCGACTATGAACGTATTGCATTGCACCCTTGCATTGTCTTGGTGCAAGAGCACTTTTTTTCTTCGCCAAATGTGGTCGTTTTGTTTTTAAATCTTAGTCGAACCGGTCTAATAAGTAAGCGTAATATCCACCATTTATAGTTTTACCCTTTTGGAGGTAATCGATGTGGATTATGCCACGTGTCCCTCAAAAAAACTGTAGCCATAACTTTGTTCGTTGACAGACACTCTTTGGCCTTTTCGGCGCTGCTTCACCCTTAGAAACCCACTGTGTTGAATGCTCCTTGGTCCGCTGTATTGTAGTGAAACAAGTTTCGTCCACAGTTAGAAAACAGCGCAAAAAATTTTATCCGGCTTACGTAGAAACAGCGCCAAATACTCTTTCGAAGTTGTCACACGCATTCTTTTGTGATCGATTGAAAGCAAGTGCGGCACCCACCTCGCGGATAGTTTCGTCATCCCCTAATCTTATCTTATACCTTTGAACGAGCTAATCTTGTATATATATATATATACCTATAGAATCTGAATCTCGGAAATGGCTCGAACGATTTTCATGTATACAGGGGGTTTCGGAGACGATAAATCGATCTAGCTAGGTTTTATTTTTTAAAAACATCATTTTATGCGTGTTTTTAGACAATGAAAAACTGCTACAATGTCATTAGAATACGATAACTTATTTCGCCACTGTTCTTTAAGTCTAAATGGCTCAGACGGTATATGCTCGCCCTCGGAGACAACAGGCCCCGGTTCGAATCCTGGTGGTCCTTTTCTTTTTGTTCTTTTTTTTTTCTGAGAAAATCTTATACTTAGCGCCTTTTAGTAGGTCTAAGTAAGTCATCACTTCGTAATTCGTACCTGTCTAAATATCATTTAAAAAAACCGAGCAAAGCTCGGTCAACCAGGTACTGGTTCTTTAAAATTGAAACAACTGAGCCGTGAGTGAGATACATTCTGTGTACTAAATATCGGGAATTTGTCAATAAAACAAAAAATACAAATTATTCATCTAAATTTATTTTATCTCCTTCAAAGTAGGCCCCATCGCTTGCAATACAACATCTCCAACGCTTCACCCAGTCTTCCATACATTTTTCATAGGCTATTTGCGGGATGGCCTTTAACTCATTCAGCGAATTTTCTTTTATGGCTATACTCAAAACGTATTCCTCGAAGTGGTAATTTTAACTTGGTAAATAAAAGAAAGTCAGACGGAGCCATATCAGGTGAATATGGTACTTGGTCGAGAACTTTTGTTGAATTTTTCGCTAAAAACTCTTTCACTATAATGGCTGTGTGTGATGGTGTATTGTCATGGTGCAGCATCCATGAGTTGTGTTGCCACAAATCTGGACGTTTTCGGCGGATACTCTCACGCAAACGCTTTATGACGCCTAAATAATATTCTTTATACACTGTTTCTCCCTCTGGAAGAAATTCGGAGTGAACCACACCATGGTAGTCAAAAAAAGCATCACCTTGATTTTGGAACTTTGCCGCGGTTTTTTGGGTTTCGGCTCGTGTTCGAGACGCCATTCTGAAGACTGTTGGCTTGTTTGCAAGTCGTACTCATAAACCCATGTCTCGTCGCCAGTTATTATACGTTTCATAAAGGTCGGATCCGTAGAAGCTCGGGAAATCATGTCTTCAGCGCAATGCTTTCGCTGCGCTTTTTGTATAAAATTGAGCTCTTTTGGAACTAGTCGAGTGGCGACGCGTTTCATGCCTAAAATGTCAATGAGAATGTTGTGGACGGACTTAAAAAGATATGTTCACCTCACTAGCCAACTCTCTCAGACTCATACGTCGATTTTCGAGCACTAGCTTCTTGATTCTGTCGATGTTTCCTTTGGTCGTAGCGGTTGAAGGTCTACCAGAACGAGGCAAGTCTACTACTACTTCTCGGCCTTCTTTAAAAGCCTTATACCATTAATAATCCCTTGTTTTCGATATACACGATTCGCCGTAGGTATTTCGCAACATTTTTAGTGATTCACCACATGAAATATCATTCGAAACACAAAATTTAAGGCACACTCTTTGTTCAACAATATTTTCCATTGTAAATATCGCCGAGAACTCAAAACTATGACCAACAAAAAGTGTAGTTTAAAACAAATTAAATGACAGATCCCGCTCAAACTTTGCGCGCTAAATTAGTACAGTGCTACCAACATGCAATAAAAAAATTAGAACGACCTCTTTTACCCGGGTCTTTTTATTGACATATTCCCGATACTTTTTACACAGAGTAATATCTCTACACTCTTACGCACTTTCAATCTCCGGTAGGCCAATACCATATCGTGGATTTTTCCATGTTTGTTGGTGTTGAGACCTCAATTGGACGTCCAAGACGTTCTGCATCAATTGTACTTGTATGACCACATCGAAATTCAGTGAACCACTTTTTTATCGTTGAAATCGACGGTGCAGAGCCTCCATAGTATTTTTCTAACTTTTCTTTGGTTTGCGTAATGTTTTTTTTTTGCATAAAATAATGCTTAATGAGCACACGAAATTCACTCAATTCCATTTTATTGAAAAAGTGCGCGCTTTTCTTTTCCCAAGGGCTGCCATAGACAAACCAAATTATATAACGAATTCAACCTTTGACAGCTAAGCGTTGTTGAATAGTGTTGTTAATCATTCAGTATAATCTTTATATATGTATTCAGTATAAGCTTTAGAGATCATTGTAAGCCTCTATTTAAAAGCTTAAGAATCCTTCCACTGGCCTGTATGTACATAAAAGAAATGTGCTTATTTGTTACAAAAAATAGGCATTATTTTGAAAATTTAGCTTCAACTAGACAAGACAAGATCATATTTCCTAATAGAATCAGACTTGAATTGAGCCAACGAAACTCATATTGTATGGCAGTAAAAATATATAACAAACTAGCTGTACGCTGTGGCACATTGTGATGCAAAAATTAGATAAAAACAATCCTTGATGCGGATTATACACCATTCTAAAATTTCAGCTCAATCGGTGCAGTACTTTTTGAGATTTTGAAGCGTACACAAATCAACATAACATTTTTATATATAGAGATTGCCAAATAGCATCAAAACGTTGCCAAACCATACATTTAAAAAAGGTCTGACTGAATACTTACTGTAAAGCTGTTTTTACAATGTCACAGACTATCTTAAATATTGTAAACCTTGACTGTGCTGTACCTACTGACATAAATAATATTTAAAATTGCGAATTCCAACAAAATGTAAAAATTAAACAGTATTGGATTTTGACGTCACTGATATCAAATTGTTGGTATCCCAAGTTGACTTGCTCAGATGTTTCTCAGCAAAATTCCTATTGCACGCCCGAAACGGCCAAACTGTTGTGACCATATATTGTATTTAATGACATCTTTTGTACACAGTTATAGCAATAAATGATTCTGATTTTTAATATATTTTTGACAAAAAAGGCGGAAAATGCAAAAAGTCACGGTACTTATTGACCAGCCTTCGTAAATATAGAAATGTAAGACGCGCCAAGAATTTTCAGAATTGCGAAAATAGCTCACGTATAAATAAACATACTTAAGTTTTTAGTTGTTTTATTATTAGACTAGCGACCCGCCCCGGCTTCGCACGGGTGCAATGCTGATACTAAATATAAGTACCTACTAATAAAAATGGTTATTGTGGGTTATATGGATTTAAAACTACGAAACATATTTTGATGCGGGTTTTTTAAATAGATAGAGTGATTTAAGAGGAAGGCTTATATGTATAATACGCGCATAAAATAGCAGAGGAACATGGTTAATTTTAAAGGTTTTCTAATGTAATGTCATAAATAAACACATTTTTTGCGCTTACACTGCAAACGCTGGCTGAACCGTATGAGTTAGATCAAATGTAGTGCAATATTGTACCCCTTCAAAAGGTTTACAAAGAAAACTGCAACAGTTTATGTCTATCTCTTAGGAATAACCTACAGTAACCATTTTAACCCCCGACCAATAAAAGAGGGGTTATAAGTTTGACGTCGATGTCTGTCTGTCTGTCTGTCTGTGGCACTGTAGAGCTCAAACGGATGGGCCAATTTCGATGCAGTTTTTTATTTGAAGTTTAATATCCGTGAGGATGTTCTCAGCCAAACGTAGCTATGTTTGGTTAATATCGATTCAAGATGGCCGCCTCCACAAAATGGCGGACAAAATATTTCTTCACAACCTACCTCAATATGGGTATCAAATGAAAGGGCTTGACTAGTAGAATGTCGTACAGATAACAATTCCGAGGTAGTCGGGGGTTAATCAAAATCTTTAATTTTGTTCTTGTTTTCAGTACTTATATTTAATATCAGCATTGTACCCGTGCGAAGCTGGGGCGGATCGCTAGTTGTTTATAAAGCAGTAATCGTCGCTCACAAAGATAGAAGAGTACGCTCTGTGTTTGAGGTATCAATCGACTTAGAGCATGGATATTACTTGGTTGTCAACTGTCAAATATTATAAAAAGAGGTTGGATTACTTCTTAATTTTAAACTATTCTTTCAATTTGATTTCTGAACGACGACGACACAGCAAAAAACTTATATACTCTTTGTAAACTCTTTGATTAAAACTATATACATATTGTCAAAACTGGCAGCGATCACCGATTGGTGAGAGGCTCATTGAATATCGACGTTAAGCTTGAGAAGTCTCGTCTGATGAAGTCTACTCTTCGTCCGAACCCGGACCAAATTCAAAACCCCGAGAGCTTTCAGTTAGAACTCCGAAATCGCTTTGAATGCCTGGCCGAATGCGAAACAGTGGATGAGCTGAATAATGGACTGGTGGAAACTATTCATGCGGTTGGGTCTAAATTTCTGAAGACACGCCGCAAAGATAGAACTCAGAAATTATCTGAGCATACTCTCAAACTCATGGCAGAACGGAATGACATGAGACTGCAATCTTCAGTGGACATGTCAAAATACGGATCGCTTAATAGACAGATCTCCAAATCGATTCGATACGATTTGCGTAGTTTTAATACAAACTGTATTAAAAATGCGATACAAAAAAATAAGGGCTCCAAAGTATTCGCAAGAGATCTGTCAATTGGACAAAGCCAGTTGACAAAGCTGAAAACTGATAGTGCCGGAATTGTCTCATCTAAGCCAGATATTTTGAGAGAGCTCGAGAAGTTCTATGGAGAGCTGTACACCTCGTCGCAGAGCCCTACTCCTAGCATTAGAGATGCTGGAGCCCGTCTCACCCGACACTACACAGAAGACATTCCGGACGTAAGCCTGTACGAGATACGAGCGGCTCTCAAACAGCTTAAGAACAACAAGGCACCGGGGGAAGACGGAATCACGACAGAACTTCTGAAATCGGTTGGAACACCGGTACTTAAAGTCCTTCAGAAGTTATTTAATTCCGTCATCCTTGAGAGTACAACGCCAGAGGCGTGGAGCAAAAGTGTGGTGGTGCTGTTCTTTAAGAAGGGTGACAATACCCTCCTGAAGAACTACAGGCCCATTGCGCTGGTGAGCCACGTCTATAAGCTGTTTTCGAGAGTAGTAACAAATCGTCTCGCTCGTAGGCTTGACGACTTTCAACCTCCCGAACAAGCCGGGTTCCGGAAAGGGTTTAGTACCGTAGACCACATCCACACGCTTCGGCAGATTATACAGAAGACGGAGGAGTATAATCGGCCGCTCTGTCTAGCGTTTGTGGACTACGAGAAAGCCTTCGATTCAGTCGAGACCTGGGCAGTGTTACGGTCGTTACAGCGGTGCCAAATCGACTATAGGTATATCGAAGTGTTGAAGTGTTTATACAACAAAGCCACCATGTCTATCCGTCTTCAGGACCAAAGCACAAATCCGATCCAAATGCAAAAAGGGGTGAGACAGGGAGACGTTATCTCTCGAAACTGTTCACCTCTGTATTGGAGGATATCTTTAAGCTTTTAAACTGGAACGGATATGGTATCAATATTAATGGCAAATACATCACCCACCTTCGATTTGCCGACGATATAGTAATTATGGCTGAATCGCTAGATGACCTTGGCTCAATGCTCAGAGACCTCAATGCTGTCTCCCAACAGGTAGGGCTAAAAATGAACATGGGTAAGACAAAATCATGTCAAATGCCCATGTTGCACCCGTACCGATCCATGTTGGAAACGACAGTATCGAAGTTGTCGACCATTATGTGTATTTGGGTCAGATGATCCAATTAGGCAGGTCAAACTTTGACAAGGAGGTCAGCCGACGAATCCAACTCGGATGGGCAGCGTTTGAGAAATTGCGTCACATCTTCTCGTCAGAAATACCACAAACCCTCAAGACGAAAGTCTATAATCAGTGTGTGTTGCCAGTGATGACATATGGTACTGAGACGTGGTCGCTAACTATTGGCATGATATGCAAGCTCAAAGTTGAGCAACGGGCAATGGAGAGAGCTATGCTCGGAATTTCACTGCGTGACAAAATCCGAAACGAGGAAATCCGCAGAAGAACGAAGGTCACCGACATAGCTCTTAAAATTAGCAAGTTGAAGTGGCAATGGGCAGGCCATATAGCTCGCAGAACCGTTAACCGCTGGGGAGTAAAGGTTCTCGAATGGCGACCACGAACCGGCAGACGCAGTGTAGGACGGCCCACACGATGGACCGATGATATTGTCTCGGTCGCGGGAAGTCGGTGGATGGAGGCGGCACAAGATCGGTCATTGTGGAAATCATTGGGGAGGCCTATGTCCAGCAGTGGACGTCTGCAGACTGCAGATGATGATGATGATATACATATTATACTCTTTTCGCTAAATTGGCTGGTCTCTACTTAGTCTGTGATTGCCTGAAAATGTTGATCGGTAGCATCAAATGTTTGACTGGAAATGATGTAGAACAGTTTGTATGAGAAAATGAAATTGTTGTTTTTACTATCTTCTTCGCAACTTTTCCATATTTTCTCACCGTTTAAACCTTCCCTGAGCTACTACAAACGTTTCAAAACCAAAATCAGCCAAATCGGTCCAGTCGTTGTCGAGTTTTAGGCAAACTCTAAAAATCACTCTTCCTACGAGTAAGACGAAACTTGAAAGCAGACGAGTCATCTTGAATAGGTTAGGCGCGCGCTATTTTAGGACAAAATGTTTATGTGATACCGAATTTACCGATGACGTCACAAACCAAAGCGAATGAGAAACTAGTGCTAGGTAATGATTTGGACTCTTCATGTTCCAATAGCTGCGTGTCACTGTGCTGTTATGTGGCAGGCATGTTGCTTACCATCAGACACGTGTCCTGCTCGTCTTCGTCACTTCTTATTAAAAAATAAAACAATTTTCAACCTAGGTGATAGACCTAACGTAGCGTTACTAAACTTATATAATGTTATTTCATTTGCAGAAATTTCATGCTCCCGTGGGTGCGGACATCGAAGGCCCTGAAGAGATCGAAAAGGTCGAAGACGCTTCACTGACATTCGGCCCACACTCCACTTGCGGCCGCGCCCAGTAGTGCGCCCGCGGCGGATGTGTCGGTCACTAGCTCTTCCATTGATTTAGATGTAACGCCAAGCTTGTCTATAGACATGCCTTCGTATACGGAGCCTCATAACTTCTTCAACGAGGACCTGTTTCAAGGCACCTCCATTATCGACCTGCTCCAAAATTCACCAGACGTCAATTTGCCGTGTTATATGTCGGACGAAGAACCTTTAGCGCTTCCGCTGATGCTCCCGTCTTCGTCTGACCTCTCTCTCACCGGCTCAGTCAACGTTCTAGATATGATAAATCAAGATGTGATGCTTGGAAGTATGCAAAGCACCAGCAACGCGGACACAGAAGTCACGTATGTGACTCAAGGCACGGCTCCCACGGCCGCGCCCTTCACAGGCGATGTGTTTCTACCGTCTGCGTCTGATTCCACAGCGGACACATTTGTGAAACCTTTCCATTCACATTTTTCATCTCAACCTATGGATCGGACATCGCAACCGATCCTAACGTTAAGTCCCATGACGAATACAAACTCTATAATGACGCAATCGACAAACCCTTTTGTGGTAAATCCTTTTGTCGCAACTCAAAACCAAATGGTGAGAAACCCATTTGCAGCGACGTCGAAGTATGAAGGAAATATGAAGTATGAAGTGGATCGCGATTCGCCTAAGACACCCTCTAGTTCGAACAGGAAATCAAAAGGTAAATCTCACAGTTCACATAAAAGTTCTAAAGTAGTCAAGAAGATTTCTCGTACAAGTTCTAAACAAAGCATAGTCGTAATCAGTTCGTCTCAGAAAAGTAATCTTCGAACTCGCAACGATGTAAAAGCGACTGTTACTCACACTGTCACACGAACGACGGACGTTGTCGTAGAGTGTACCCAAACAGTCGCTGCGACTACACAGACAGTGACACATACCGTGCCTACTATTGCCAATAATACCGGTGCCCCGTGTACTGTCGTTGGTGCCGTGTCTACTACAGTCTCGCAGACTGTCTCGTGTACCGCAGTCGACACGACAGGCACTGTAGCTGTCACAAGCTCGGATGTTTTGGCATCGTATGCGTTTGCGAAAGCACGAGCTCCGTCGACGGTCGTTGCGCCGATGCAGAATGCCTTCATGCCTCGAAAAGTGTTGTACTCAACCCCTGTCATATCACGGGTGCCGTCCGTGCCCGCTGCGGATAGGGTATGTGACCAATTTACGATGTTGCCGGGTCAGGGTACTTGCGTTTCTGGCGGGTGTGGAAACGGCGTGACAGCTCAGGCGCCGCGTCCTCGCTCCAGGCTCGTGACTCCAATGTCGCTGAATACGTTTGCAACATCGGTAGCGAGTGGGGTAACTACAACGGCGACCGTGGCCAACAGGCATCACTCAGTGCAAGCAGTGCGGCCTCTGCAATGCCCGCATTCTTTGCGTAAGGTACTGGCACACACCACGCCCGCCACTACCGCCAGTACCGTCGCCCCTCGCACGCTCACTCACAGCTCGTTCGCTTTTCCGCCCGGCGCCACCTTGTACACAGCGAAGAAAATCAAGTCGAACTCCCAAACGCTCACGACCGAACCTCAGACGTTCGCTATCGTTGACAGCAAGGGCACGTACACCACACTAATGATTTCCCCTGATTTTACGACAACCACGGCTAGCCCGCTAGTGATGACCCAAACGCACACTACGACCGCAGGAACCGCGGGGTCTTGTACGACGTCACCGGGACCGTCCGACTCGGGTGCAAAATCTCGCAGTCAGTTTTTGATACCTTTAGCGAATAGCCAAATGAATACCAACACTGGTATTGGGTACCTCGTAACGTCACCAATCGGATCTGACATTATTTCTCGTAGTTCTCCAACTGCGCAAGCGA
The DNA here is from genome assembly GCA_017562165.1 of Ectropis grisescens. NCBI lineage: Eukaryota > Metazoa > Arthropoda > Insecta > Lepidoptera > Geometridae > Ectropis > Ectropis grisescens. Next base: position 9,164,042 of record CM029767.1, on the reverse strand, counting down.
CTCGCAGCACTGTTCCCACTGCGACTACTATCGCCTCGCATACGATAACGACAATAAGCTCCGAAGCATTGAATAGGCTTAGGAGCCGTTTGATGTGTAACGTTCCCAGTACGGCTGCCGGACTGTCGTTGCCTCCATCGACGATATCGCTCGACGGTAATAAACCACGAGGTCCCGTTACTATAATAGCGAATCAACTGATATCAGCGGTGAATCCTCGCGAGCGCGTGGCCAACGCTGTAGCTTCGGGCGTAACTCCTAGGACTATATTATCCACGGCATCGCAAGGATTATACACTATAAGTGCACCAGTTGCAACGAACGTGCCCTCCAGGAGCCCTACAGAGGCAGTGTCGCGGCCAATTAATCGAGTCGTAATACCTATAAACGTTCATGCGAACGCGACGAGTCACAGCGCGGTGTCGACTCAGGGGGCTTACTTTATTACCGGCGTGAATCACTCGCTCGCGACGGCTGGGGACCCGGTCACCAGGTCGTCCCGCGTGGTGATACCCATCATACATAATACGAGTGCCACAGCGGCTCCGAATCCCACGCTGACTGTCTCTCCCGCCGGTAGCGTGGTTCCGCCTCCCGTCGGTTCTATTGAACCGCATTCGAAGCTTAGAAATCGGTTGACGATACAAGTTAGCACCATTGAAAGTATAATACCCGGTACGACTACGCCTATCACCGCGTATACAATTGCTAGAACACGCCCGCCGCAAAGCGTACACTCTCTTCCCGGGTCTAGTTACATGTCTTCGACGAAAGCTTCTGACGGTACGCGGAATCCGGCCACGATGACCTTGATAACCTTTGCGCCCTCCACGAGCGGAGTAGCTACGGCGGGGTGTCCCCAGAAGTCGCCGACAATACCTCGTGGTGACATAACTTCTCCGGCTTTGACAACCGCCATCCCGACACTCGCGAGTACTGGTAATCGCTATGTGATTAAATTGGCTGGGGCGAGTGCTATGGGCCCCGGCACGACGAGTACAGTGACACCATCTATCACGACACCCATCACTACTGCTGCTATCATTCAGGAGCATCACTTCACTGAGCCTCACCCGGTAGCGACTCGGTTCCGTGCGGTCCCCGCCCCTCGCACTTACTCGATAGCTCAGCGGAGTCCTCAACCACCGGTCACGCGTCATACCAACCCGCGGTTTAAAAAAGTGATAACTAGTCCGTCTCCTCTGCAAATATTCGCAGACGTAGTGTGCCCGCCGTCCACTGGTACGACACCTACTACGGCGACTCAGAGCTTGCCAAGGACACGGTTCACTCTATCTCACACCCCTGGGAGCTCGACGTTGGTCGTGCCTCAGTACAAAAACACGATTTTCAGGAATCTGGCAACTGTTGCGCGACCGGAGCGGATGAGTGCGCGGTTGATGGGGCCGCGTGCACCTTCGGAAAGGTTCGTTCTGAATCGATCGGTGGCGCTAGTGACGCCGCGGCGGACGACCATCTTCTCGCCTACACAAAGTCAGCGGGAATTTCGCACGCAACGTGTTGAACCTACGTTGTCAATGAGTCAAGCCTCACCAGCTGTCTCTGACACGGATCAACTACCCGTTGTTGGCGAATCGATACCTTCCAACGACGAAGATGATTACGATATGTTTTAAAAACAAGTAAAATACTTGAATTACGTGTGATTCCTGAAGTGTCTGTCGCCAACTCTCGTCGAAACCTAACTTGAAAGCTTCCTTGATTGGTGAAACACTTAATGGTTGTTATGAATGTTCCTTAAAATTGTCTATAATCGAATTTCCTTAATGGTTTGTGCATAGTTTGGGCGAGTTGACGATCAAAACTAACTTCATCATAACGACGAAACCTTTTTCAAAGAATAACTTATCTGTTTTATTATTAACACTTGGCTCTGAGTAGAACATGTAGGCTCTCTAAACATTTAAATTAAAAGTATATTGTTTCATATAAAATGTACACAATATATAGAACAGCTAATTTATTCTAATTATTATTAATAGGAGCTCTCTGTAAATATGCATCTTATTATTATTGTTTTTCTTTAATATATCTATGGGTGTTTCACAAATACATTTTAAATAAAGTAGAAATTGTAAACTAATGTATAAATAATGATATGTTACACGCTGTTAATATTTGCCAAAATAATGTTTCGTAAATGCGAAACATTATTTTCGAGTATTAATATTATTTTTCAATTAACTTTGTTGTAAACATTTGTGAGAAAGGACTCTGTGAAGTAAATAGATTTAGTTCAGTGTAAAGACAATATAGTAAATAATTTTAGTTTGGAAAACAAATATTTAGTGTTAACAAGTTGAATGAGAACATGACTAAGTTCTCATCGTTATCAGCCAGCTTGCTATGTCACAGTTAATTTAACCATGTTCAAAGTAATATACCGTTTCAACTAATTTAAGTCTCTTCCGTAATATTTTTATTGTGCAATGAGGTTCAGACACTATCATGACAATAAAAACACATAAAATGGAAGACATAGACTCAATTGAAATAAAAATGGAATTTGTCATAGTTTGAATCAATAAAAACAAGTCTTGTTTGATTGAAACACATTTTTACCAAATTTGGGGGTTATAAATAATTGTAAACTTTTTGTATTGCTTAAAACTACATTTCAGCTTCTAACAAGAAAGACATTTTCCAAAGAAAAATCCTTAGCTCCGTGAATTCCTGCAACATTAATCTATAATATTCGACTAACAGTCGAATATGTGTAAATAATAATATTGTGATGAAATTTATATTGTTACATACGCAATCACAGATCATGAACGTGAAGAAAAGAATATAATCAATAGTAAATTATCACATGCATAGTAGTATTACTATATCATGTGGTAAAAAAGAGAGTTTTGAATTATTTTCATTGCTTTTAAAGCCCCTTGGAGAAGAACAAACAGACTGCATGATATGTCTTCATATTTTTACGGTAATAGTACGATAATATTTGATTTATATTGTATGATCGAAAACAATGAAATTCTCCGTATTTATCTACCTCTAAATGTTTTGTACATACGATGTATGTCGCCGTAAAATTATAAAAACTGTCAGTTTATAAAAAAAACACGTGAGATTATAAACCTACGGTAGGTTAGTTTATAATCTAACGCCGTTAGGTTTTAATCTGATGATTACTAAAATTTTACGGGAACATGTACAAGGAAATAAAAAAAAATATAAACCTGTTCATTGCTTCCATGTGAAAATTTGAATGATTGCTTGTTTGTGATTATTAATTGTATTGTGGATTTATTGATGTATAACTGTTGCTTGCGACTTCATACGCGTAATATATTTTTTTTGTTTGAAGATCACTAATGTTTATCTATAGAATTAACAATAACAGCCCTAACAAGCAATTCAATTTTGGCTGTGAATTTTTTTTTGATTTAGAGTGTCATTTTTTTTATAAGATGAATTCCCAAGGTCGGAACTTAGTTAAGTATACTTGTTAACAATCATTGATGAAATAGGATTTTATTTTCGCTATTTCAACGAGATACTTTAGTGGATGAAGCTGTAAGTAGCAGTCTCTTAACCTATCTTCCATGCACAGACATAAATCATTTTGTTACAGTGATTATAAGTATAGTTGTATTTTCAATGTTTCAGTCGATGAAATAATTTTTACAAAATTATTATATTTGTCTTAAGATCTGCATAGAAATGTCTGTAATTCGTGTTTCAGGTGGATCAAAAAGAAACCTAATTGGGTTGTTAAATAAAACGGTTTGAGGTGCATTTAGAGAGTTGTTATATGTATATAAATTCGATAAATATGTAAAAAATTACAGTAACCTTGTTGGTTTAATAGTATTTTACTGCTATTGGGCAAACACGAAATATAATACAAAGCAGGACTAAAACACTTTTTGGTCCTGCTTTGTTAAAATACATGATATTAACTTCCCATTTAAATATTTTTAGTAAAAGTATAAGCAAGCTCACTGTCCAATTAAATTTAGCTTAAACAAAATCTAAATTTGCGAGTGAACAGGAAGTCAGCAACACTTTTAAAATGATAATTAAAATACAATTATTCAAATGTATTAGAGCTTCTCTCAGAATGGATAGACACATTTCACCTTTATTGCAATTGTTAGTAGTTAGTAGGTATAACTTATTAGGCCATTTCTGACAGATCAACATAATCGTCGTTTTTAACCGACTTCAAAAAGGAGGAGGTTATCAATTCAACACAATTTTTTTTTAATGTATGTCACTTGATTTCTCGAGAACTCCTGAACCGATTTTGATGTTACTTTTTTTCGGATGGGTATGCTTCCCGAATGGTCCCATATACATTTTATCGAAATCGGCTGGATGGGTTTTGAAATATGAACAAAACACTAAAATTCGCCTACAATTTTGTCTGGATGACATGGTTGTAGAATTCACAAAAGTTATGAAACTCGAATCTGTCAACACAATATTTCGTAAATGCATTGTTGAAAACTTGTTTTGCACTAAAAAGGGTAAAGTAAACTCTTTTTATACAAAAAATTAAACCGCCTTCAAAACCACAAATAGACACTCAAATGCGAAAAATAAGTTAAAATAATCATTATAAGCGCTACTTACTTGTCTATTTGAAGTCGGTGCCAGCCAAGTCTAAAAGGTAGTAGATAGATACTACTGACCTATGTCTACTTACTACGTACATAGGTATCTATCTACCTACTAGGTTTTTGACTTGACTGACACCAACTTCAAATAGACGAGTGAGTAGCGCTTATAATAATTATTTGAACGTATTTGTCGCTATGCATATTTGTGGTTTTGAAGTCGATTTAATTTTTAGTATAAAAAGAGTTGATTAGGCCTCAAATTGCATGTCTTCATAACCTCCATAAATGTGCTCATTTGTGGAATGCGCTAGAAAACTAAAATAAACTTGAATATCTTTTCTCCAAATACATGTTTAAAGTTGTAGTAGAACTGCTGTAGGATTAGAAAATTGCCGGATAGTAAATAAGTTTCTTTTTGTAAATTCGACTTTGCAGCCCCATTTTTGTAGTAGAATAGGATATTATGACGTAGGAGTTAGTTATAAACCTTTGCTGTTATTTGAACTAACCTAAGGAATATTGTATTGTCAAAGTACAATTTAATTTGAATTTGTTGTCTAAATCTATAACTTAGTGTAATTTATTGTAAAAAATATAGTGAGTAAACAATTAGCTTGTTATATTCCCGTAACTATTGTGTACTAGATTTTTGAGCTTATTTTAAACGTAAATGTTTTTGGAAGTAAGTTTTTTGTATTCTATCTATGTTGCATAATACGTTTGGATCTTTGAAGTAGGTACCTAAGCCATTTATTCTAATAGGGTACCGGACAATTTTTGAAATATCGAATTAAACTACAACTAACACTAATTCTTAATTATGATTAATACATTTACGTACTCGGACTAACCAACAAACGAATTAATATTGTTACAGCGCTGCATAAAATAAGCTTTATAAAAAAAAACGTCATTTTCAGTTTGTGGCAATATTCTAATTTGCAAACTTTAAAAACCGTTACTCGTTATCTCTGTCGCTGTTTTTTTTTAATGTAACAAGGAAACATTATTGTGGTATGTATACATATAAGTAATTACATTGTTGTCCGTTACCCTATTAGTTTTCCATTTGTTTATATCTCATCATAGTTAGTTATTTCTATACATATATATGTCGTCGAGATCGTTTTTATAAGTTTATTTTTTTAAGACTGATTATTTACGACTCCAAGCGATGTAAAGCTGTGCGTCGTTGTTAATGTTCACGTGTGACGCACTCTTTTCATATTTTTTTCTTAATTACGCACCTAGTTGTAATGATTTTGCTATATGTATTCTAAGGAAATGTCGATAGTGAACCAAAATATAACCAATACATTTATTAAGTTAAAAAAACTTAGGTGTTACGATGAAATAATTAAAAGTCTTTAAATTTAAAACAAGTTTTGAACATACTTTCGCTTGGATTAGTTACGCGGCATATTATGTTAGAAGTAAATGTGTAGATTATGTAATGATATTTAGGTGACACTTAATTCTGATATTGTGTCAATAAAAACAAATTTCTTGGTCTATAAAATAAGATCTCATTAATTAAAAATACTTTAGACCTATATAACATTTAAATGTGTGTTACATTATAATTACATAGCGCCGACGGGTTCGCTTCAATTGTTCATTTGCTTTAATCGATTATTTTTATATTATCCCAAATACGATCTGATGCCACGAAGTCGAGAGTTCGGTCAAATGCATGGCTCTAGCATAAAAGTAGTCGACTGCATCGAGCTTTCTCTGTTTTCTCCCAAAAATATGTTTGAAATACATAATGAGTCGTCTGATTTTGATGAGTTCTGTGCAATCAATTATTGAAGAACATTCGGAAATTTACCAGAGAATGTTAACTTATTTTTTTTTTTACGAATCAATCAAACGATATTACCTATGTAATGATCTTTGGCCAAAGTGTGAAACTATCTCATCGTGTATAACATAATTTAAAGCTTTATAAATTAACTATGTGATGAGATAAAATAACAAATTGTCAATGAATGATAAGTAATGTTTTTTAAATTTTAAATAATGATGGTGATGAAAATCATACGTGTGATTAGAGGCGAATGATTCGCATCAACTTCTATATAAAAACAAATCATGGATAATTTAAATCCATCACTATGTACTAATGTCTAGATACAAGGACAAGATGGTTACGCGCTTTGTCCATACTTGTGGGATTAGTTTGAACAATTTTAATTTTTAAATTTAGAAGAAAGTGAAAAATGATTTTCCAAAAAAACTTCTAAGTTTTGCGGTTGGAATCAATGGCATTCTGTGACCAATGTAACATGAAACTGGTAATACGTGGCGTATATTCTGTTTTAGGGAATATTATTTAACGCGAAAGTGAGTAAATTTAATACTTTCAGTATCAATGTCATACATCTTATCAATCATTGAGTTACCCAAAGGAACGCGGTTCATATGTATATTTAAGTGATTCACTTTAAATGTTGTTATTTATAAACGTATTAACTACATATTTAAAGAAGTTTTATTCCTTAGTAAGTACATGATCCTTGGACATACTTATGTACGATTATTTTAATTGTTTATGTCGAACAGAACGATTGAAATGATGACTTGTATAGTAATTTTACAATATTCCTCGAACTTCTACCGTAGGTTAGTCGTTCAGTCAGGTTTTGTTTACAATTTTTTTGATAGAAATATTTTTTTTTAATCTATAGGTACAAGTTACTCCACTATATGTATAGTATATACAACTGAGTATAAGTTACGGCTGGTATCGTCGGGAGAACGGCGCCTGCCGATCCGGAGACCCCGGGGTTCAAACCCCACACGCACCACTGTATTTTCGAAGTCATGTGCGTATTGCCGCTAACTTAAAACGGTGAAGGAAAATATCTTGAGGAAACTGATATGTCCCTAGAATCTTTCGAAGTCATGTGTCATCCACCAACTTGCACTGGGCCAGCGTGGTGGATTATGGCCTTGACTCTCTCTCTTAACTTGCAAGCGAAGGCCCCGAGTGCCAACAGTGGGAACATGGGAACATATGTGGGCTATTGATGTTGACTCATAGTTATATTTTTAAATAATGTTTTTTTTTGTTTTATCGCTGAAAACATCTCATTTGATGTAGTTTAATCTATGGATAAGCTATTTTTTGTTTTTAATTCAAATCATTTACAAAAAAGACAAAGAATCTTAATTATACTTACTTGACTTTGAATAAGGAAGAAATAGAATTACAAAGGTTGATTGGCGCTACACCGTGGTGTTGTAGTGTCTATGCAAAGCCGCAACCATGATCGTACAAAACCAATGCTCCTGCAGCGTGGAGTGAGACAGGAGACGTTATCTCATCGAATCTCTTTGCCAACGCTCTGGAGGACGTCAACAGAACACTGGACTGGAATGGTCGAGGCGTAAATATCAATGGTGAATACATTTTACACTTAGGTACGATTCGCAGACGAGCAGACGACATAGTTATAATAGCAGAGTCGCCGCGGGACTTGTCGGAGGTGTTGCGGAGCCTATACCTATATATAATTGTTTCTTCCAGACTAGTGAGTTTGATGATGATAACAAAGTTCAAGACTATTATCGCGCTTCTCGTTCTTTCAATTTAATTTTAATTCAATTTTCAAATTTATGTTCAAATGGTATTTATTGCCATAAAAAATATTCCACTGGATAAGGGTAGTGCTGCAATAGTTTTATGAATTCAGCCCGTGTTTTATCCAATTTATCCGTAGCTATAGCGGACGCATATCACAGTTATTTACCCATATTCAGGAGGCTGCCAAAAAAATTACATAAAATCAGAGACATAGCCCTAATGAGTACTCCCAAAATGTATAACATCCATTATACTAGTACTTATAATACTCGTACGGAGATTCGTCATTTTCGAGTCATTAAACCATGAAACTTTGTGTCTAGATAATTGATACGAAGCCAATTAATGTTTTTAGTTTTAGCAATTCTGCAGTAATGGTACTGCAGAAATATTCCTACGCCACTACTGGTAGAACGTTTTGGTACATAGTAGTATCGATTGGAACGAAGATGTAAGATCCCTTACAAACTCCCCACGAAACTTCTGGCTAGTAGTAGTAGGTAGTGCAGAAGGGGAAGAATCCCCACGACACTACCGGTAGTGCAGCTAGGTAGTGCGGCGGGAAGAAGGGAAGAATGTATGTTGTACCTACATTAGGTATACATTTATACATTATGTACTAGCTGACCCGCGAACTTCGTACTACCATAGTACTTGAAGTCAAAACTTCTTTTGGCGCGCCACAAACAAATTTTTTGTGGGCTGTAAATTGAATTCTAGCATCATGATCAGGAATGATAAGAAATCTTCGAGTAAACTCGGGATCATAGCCATTGCCCATGTATAAATATGTTAGCATTTTCGTTTATGATCATGGCGACGCCCTCCGGTTTCACCCTCGTAGTTTCCAAAGTAGGTAGGTACATTATTTTGATCATAGAGGACAAATAACTAAAGTTAAAGTAGGTACTTATATCAGGTACTCAATGATTTTGATCTAGTTAACAGAGTTCAGCCAGCGTTTGCAGTGTAAGCGCAAAAATGTGTTTATTTACTACGTTACATTAGAAACCTTTAAAATTAGGTATCTGTGTTTCTCTGCTATTCTATGCACGTATTAAACCTACATACTCGTATTTCTAAATGGGCAATGGGAAATGCTGACGCATTTCTAGATAGCAAATGGCCATTGTTCCGAGTTTACTCGAAAATTTCTCATCATTCCTGATCGTGATGTTAGAATTCAATTCACAGCCCACGAAAAATCTGTCTGTGGCGCGCCAAAAGAAGTTTTCACTTCAAAAACTTCCCACGGTTCACACAGGTGGTCTCAGGAGGTGGACAGTGCGTTAGAACTGACAAAAAAGTTTTGGCTGGGAGATCTGTGAAGCAACAAGTAACTCAGTGACCTTACATGTTTCTTGGGCGCTGGGCGTTTTAATTTTTCCGATTAGAATTCATGATCATGACTGATATAGATATTATAGGACCGATTTATTTACCCTTTATTATTATTATTAGGGTAAATAAATCCAAACACGCTATATTCCTGTTGACCAAACAGCATAGGTACATATTAAGAAATACCTGCTAATTGTAGCATAGGTACCTACACACAAGACTACAACATAAGAGCTTCACTAAGATCGAAATCGCGACATTTTTGAAGTGAACACTTCTTTAGGTACGTCGAACACTTTATTGTTGAAGAAAAATCATCAATCAACAAACAACACATTCCAAAGGTAACTCGAGAAAAATATCAAGTAGTTTACACAAACTGTGTAGGTGTAAGTACTTACTACAAAGATTAGACTTATACATTAAAAATTAAAACTTATAGACCCATGCGCGGTCCGAAGGGGGGTCACAGGGGACATGACCCCCCCCCCCCAATCGTATACGTTAAATAAAAAATCTAAGAAAATTTAAAATATCTAATGGTACATAGACTATTTTTTAACGCGGGAAAACAACTAGAACGGGAACTACGCGTGTAAAATCTTGGGGCGCTACACTAGTAAAGTACCTATTTTTGCTCGATTTATTGTATTTCTACTTGTGACCCCCAAAACCTGAGGCTGCGTACTGGTGACCCCCTCCAAAATTCGAGGCTGAGAGCGCGCATGTATAGACCACAGGCCCATGATCAAAATTTGTGGGTCAAATGAACCACCAGGAGACCTATGTATGTATGATGATAGAAGGGTATAAAATAATCAGATTCAGCACTATGCCGTCACTTGTAAGCTGTCCAACTTGAGTGCAGTTGAAGAGTGGGGGGAGGGGGGGTTGCATTATTTCGCAATACCGTACAAAAATCATGCGACATGTAGAAAATGACCGAGGGTTGCCCCATAAATTTTAAAGGACAGATTTGGGCAGGCGTTTGTTGTGACGTCGCGGCGCCTACGGAGTCCGTTGGGCTCGAGAAGTTATAGGTAACTTAGAATTTGATAGCACACTTTGGAAACTACGCGGGTGAAAACTAATCTCGCTAAACTGCTGCTAGTATGTACGTAGTAATTTACATTCTCTTTGCCAGTCTGCAATAAACCTTCAAAACATTGTCGTCTAAATAAGTCTTCCAAGCATGACCATTAACCAAAAATGATAACACGCATAACAACCATTTCTAGTAGATGGCCATGGTCCCGAGTTCACCCGAAGATTTCTTTCATTTACGAGCGTCACGCTTGAGCTCAATTCACAGCGCATGAAAAATCTGTGTGTGATGTGCCAAAATACTAGGTAATATTATAAAGCTGAAGAGGTATTTATTTGAATGCTTTAATCTCAGCAACTGATATTACATACAAAGGAGGCAATGAGTCACAGTAATAATATACAGTAATTTAACTGAGCCGTATTTTTTTAAATTTATACCTACTTAGAGCTGCGGAGAACGTAAACAAGCGATAGGGCTGCCCGCTGCCCGCCTCCTGCATTATAATTTTACATTTGCCTACTTTGTGTTTCCATTTAGTTTTGTGATTGTTTAATACTTTTTATACGAACAAATAAAATACCTACTTTGTGTATTGAATACCTGGGAAGACTTCAATAAAAATGAATGTTGTTTTTGATTGCTAGATTAAATTAAATTAATTAAATCAGAAAAAAATATTAGAAAATTATTTGCGCCTCAACTGAGACGCACAAAATGCTTTATTGTTGAATTTTAAAGTATAAAAATCCGCATTCTAAAATAAAGTTTAATTAAACATTTTTTTGGGAAACATGACAAGGTGGATAAAAAGTAGTATATTTTACTTGCTTATAGATGGTTGCAGCTACTTTACAATTTATATGTTTGGTTGTAAATGAAGTTCGGAATATTTCCTAAATTTTTGCTATGTATTCCACAAAATCATCACTGGGTACAACCAAAAAGTTTGTGAATTAATAATAAAACTTATATCTGGATGTTAAAAAAACAAAACACCGTCCGTTCGACACTGCGGTACAGCCGTGACTGTCTGCGCCGCGAGCCCACCCCGATATCGAGGCGCGTTGGTACAGCTCGCGTTTCGTCCGTTTGTATGAAGTTGGAGTACTGTATTATAATATTACCGTGCCTGAGTTATAATAAAAACAAGAGTTTTAATAATGATAATATATTCAAGACACATGCAAGTCCAATAAACAACAAATACACCTACTTTGCTACAGATATTTTACAATGCCGTACCTTAATAAATATAAATGGTACTTAAAAAGAACTTTTTGATCAGTCCTAAAAATATACTGGAAGTAAAAAGATAAGAAAACACAGTAATCAAAACAAAAATAATCAATTGTGCTTATATAACTTGATACAGTAAAGATTCCTGGTAAGATTTGTGGACCATCTATTGAGACAGACACATTATTTGAAGAACCAGCGTTGCTGCTGGTTCTTCCCCATTGGGAACTGTCATCCTCACACTACTTGTAAGTAAAGTACAAGTGCCACTAGAGGTAATGCAGATTACATTCTTAAATTTAACATAACCATTTTGGACTGTCATACAATAATTCTCAAAATGCAAAAACAATCTTAAAATATGTATTCTTATAACACTTAATTATCTCTAATAATTCCATATTTCTAATTTTATAACATTGCCTTGAGTGGGACTGAGAGCAGCAGACTCATGAACAAGTAATAGAATAATGAAAATGTACTTTATATGTGATCAGAGTAAGGACTACTGAACATGAATACTAAATCTGCGGCTCTCATACTATTAATAAGAAGGGTGCACTTAGCACTTGATGTACACGAAACTTTGTTACACTATATATAGAATTACAATCGACAAAGTTAAGTGTTTAAACACTATACACAGACTTATGCTGAAGCGTTGATAATATCAACAAACTCTGGCTTGAGACTCGCTCCACCGACGAGGAAGCCATCAATATCTGGGCTAGCAGCAAGCTCCTTAGCATTGCTAGCTGTCACAGAACCGCCGTACTGGATACGGACAGACTCGGCAACCTCAGGAGAGACGTTTATGGACAGCCAGGTGCGAAGGCATGCGTGCATCTCCTGAGCCTAAAATATAAAAATGGTGTTAGGTAAATATGACAAAATTATTGTTACTTTAAACACAACTGAATAACTTCTGTTTTAATTATAAAGCACTCCCCAGAGTGCCTTTTTTAAATATTAAACTAGTGACCCATGCTGGCTTCGCTCAGATATTTAAATAAAAACTATCATATCTTTCAAGTTGAATCAAACTGAAGACAGTTTGCAAATTTCATTTAAATTGGTTCCATAGTTTAGGAGTCCATCGCAGACAAACAACATGACGCATAAGTATAAGATAAGATGTACAGTACTCGACCCATATAGTTTCCACTTCTAAATTGGCTTTTATTCCTTTTAAGTAAGAGAGATCCTGCTCAAACCAAGTATATACTTATTTAATACATGTATATTCCAATTTCTCACCTGCTGAGGGGTGGCGGTTTTACCAGTGCCAATGGCCCAGACAGGCTCATAAGCCAAGACAACATTGCTCCAGCGGTCACCAATAGCAGATACCAGGGCTTTTGTCTGCTTGTAAATCACATCCTCAGCAATGCCTCCATCTCTCTCTTCAAGAGTCTCTCCGATGCAAGCAATGACTTTCAGACCTGAGTCCAGAGCATGGGCAACCTGAAAAATTGTTATTTTCATTTTTATTCACTCTGTTTTCATTCGGGACTAATAAAAAAAACATGGAGAGTAATAGTTTTACTACTAATCTCAGTAATGAAGGTGACTGTATGCTAGTACAATAAAAATATACCGATGATGATTTCAATCCATTGACTGTTACCAAGGCACTCTGAATTGACACACAGAAGTACTGAAATGATTCTAGACAAATAAATCATGGTGGTTTCGGAAAACTTCGTCAAGTATAGTCAGTCACCCATCCTAGTCTCAAGACAAAAGTATTTAACCAGTGCGACCTACCCATTATGACCTATGGTGCTGACAGTCAAACTAGTACATTCAAAGTAGCTCTATCCATGGAAATGTATATGTTTGGAATTTCGCTGGAAGATTGCATATATGTAATGATGTAAATCATTAGAGAACTAAAGACATCAACATAGCTCAGCACATTAGCAAACTGAAATGGCAGTGGCATATCTAGTGCAACCGTAGGGGTAGAGGGATTCCTGAATAAATATCACGATTGGTAAACTTAGTGTCCTAACGCCCTGACCCTACATGGATTGGCGACGTACATGTAAGCGGCGGGTGGCAGTTGGAAGCTAAACTGAGGTTCGGGGAAGAGGAGTATTATCGGAGAAGCCTATGTTCAGCAAATATGGGCAGATGATGACTTATCATAGCAGAATCTGTAATTACTAGTGGTTTAGAAGATTGTTTTAAGGCAACCATTGTAATAGGGGTGAAATTTCTGTGACTGTTTAGACAGATGATCCACAGATAACCTTAAATTGCAAGACCAACAAAATATCAACCATTGCTTCTGATGATAAAGTAGGTTCCAGTATTCTTGAATTGTATGTCAATGTATTTGTTTGTGTAAAGTTAGAAAATTTGGATGAAAAACAAACCTTTTCGGCAATGAGATCATCTCTCTCTCCGAAAATAGTTCTGCGTTCAGAGTGGCCAAGGATAACCCATGTGGCACCAATATCCTTGATCATGGCTGGTGAGATTTCACCTGTTAAAATAGAATTGAAAATTTTAAGAATATACTATGACAATATTATAAAAAGCAGAGAATTTTGCGTCCAACAATATTAATACATATTAGGTTATTAAGTGGGTACTATGTTCACTATTCAAGTTCTGTTATTGATATAACATTTCCAAATGCTGTTAAAGAACATCTAAAAATTATTTGAAATAACTAAAACATTACTATTAATATAGTCATAATAACTAAAAAATGCATATAAGCAGCTCACTACACATTCCCACAGCCAGGACTTGGAATCTTCTCAAGCAATGAGAGAGCCGAATGCTACCTACCACTCCTGCCTAGTGCAGGTTGACAAACGATGCATGACCTCTGAAGAGTCTTTGACAAACTGGGTTTCTCACAATATTGTCATTCACTGTTAAAACCAGTGGCAATGAGTAACTTTTACATGTGCAGTGTGAACATGGAAAATACTCAGAGATGAAGATGGGTTTTTGAACCTACAACCTCATGATTGTGAATTGCATGTACTGTTTCATTATTAATGAGCAGGTTAAAATGATGTGCTAACATTTTGGTGATAAAAATTATAAGATCTAAACACTTATGGTCCATACTACTTACAGAATGATGACCTAACACAGGAGGCACATGGTCTAATGAGTATTTCATTTTGTTTGTTAAAAAAGAAAATATCTTAAAGTAAACTTAAACTTACCAGTGAAAGCTCCCTTAGGTGCCTTCCAGCAGTTTTGCGCAGCTAACTCAAATTTGACGGGGGCAATGCTTTTTGCAAAACCCAAGAAGATGGCCGGAATTCCAAGAACAACCTAGAACATACAATTGATAATATTTTTGAGAAAATTTCTGTTGTTCATTGTAAAGTAAAATCTACTTTTGATGCTGAAGCTAATGTGTCTAAAAATGCTGTTTGAAAGTGATATTTCACAATGTTGAGCTCAGAGTGCATAAAATAATTGGACAATGCATGGAACTTAGGATCGGAAAAAATGTGGAGGAGTGCCCTTCACCGAGAAGTGGTATATTAAAGGTTTGTCTTAATTAATTATAATAATAAGTATTTGCCATTAATATAGCTTCCTAATGGCAAAATAATTTTTGAAATTGGTTCAGTATTTTTTAATTTATTTGTTACATACAAAAATACAAATCATTCCTTATTTTAATATTAGAATAGAAGCATAATACGAGTTATAATATTGATAAACATAATGAGAAACATATTCACAAACATTCAATTGAAAATTGAAACATTATGTGATAAAAACTTGCAAACAAGATAAAAAGAAACTCGATATTTTGCAACATGTTAAAGGTGAAGTGATAACAAAGTTTATTTTTGTTATTTATTGTTTGACATACACTCTTAACCATCATCTTGCATGTCATTAAGCAATGATGCAGTCCATGGAGGAAGTAGGTTACCTAAAACAAATTTATTCTAGCTTTTAGTTTATATCTTCTTACCTCAGTATCAGCGTCTAAATCGGCACTGGCAAGGTTCTCAATGATCTCACGAGCCTGGGCTTGATCTCCATTCATTTTCCAGTTGCCTCCAACAACAAATTTGCGACCCATGATTGCAATTTATAGGTATCTGGGAAAGTTGAAATGAATTTTGTAAGTACAATAGGACTGTAAATATATAATATAATAGTAACAACCCACAGTTTTACCCGCTAAGTTCCAGTACCAAGAAACTTCAGCCATTCTTCCATACAAATATACAAATTTTCACATCTATCCAATTAATAGAATGGATAGTCTGTTTGTAACATTAAAATAACCGCTTTTTATTACATGCATATGAATGTATAGACATTTTTTAAGAGTTACAAGACAAACAGGATGTTTTACTGATGGTAAGCAACATGCTTGCCAGCTATTGGAACATGAAGAGTCCAAATCATTACCTAGCACTGCACTGCGCTTGGCTCATTCACATAATATCAGATTCTCAATATAGCAGAAGTTCAATCAAGAAAAATAACTATTAACTTGTCACCAAGATTTCTAAGATGTTATATCTCTAAGCCCTGTAATTTCTCTGGAAACATTGCCTTACAAACTGAAACACAAATGTTTGCACATTACTGATTAGCGGTAGAATAACTTGCAAAGGTGTGGTACTTCCCTAGGCGGACTCTGCTAAGAGTCCTACCACTACAAGCTACTAGACGGTAACAAAATCACATTTTTTACAATTTTTGTCAGTCTGTCTGTTCTGGCTAATATCCAAAATGGCTGGACCTATTATGACAGTCCTTTCACTATCAGAATAGATAGCTGATATCCTATTGCAGAACTTTGGCTAGTCTTACTTGGTGAAAATAATCAGTGCTTCATGATATAAACAAAAAACCCTTATAACTCGGGTTAAACTGTGGACACAGCTAGATTATAATATTAGTGGGATATATTGACTGGCTTTCTTGCTCATTTAGTCGTAAACCTGTCTAAACAGCAGTTGTAGGTTTTAAACCCAGTTATTAAGACAAATATTTGAGCGATGTAAACAGTATATTAGCCCACCTGGGTAAGTCGAAATGGGAAAATGTTCAGAAATGGGAGTTTACACACAAATGTGTAAGTACTGTGTACCCCTCTTGGTAATTGTGACTTTCCCGAACATTCCATTTTGTGACTAATTACAAGTTAGACAAATGTTCCTACTATACTGTATTCTAAAACATTGATCAATGATGTTTTCAAAAATTAATGGCCAATAAGGCATCTACACATTTACATAATTATTACACTAATTTTATAATGCCCTGTTTGTATATGTAATATCTATTACAAATCAGGCCCAAAAGGGAAAATGTAAAAATTAGGCATAAAGTACAACATCATACTATAATTTCATCATTTATTTGAGATATGTTGAGCTGGAAATTCGGTAGTAAGGGAGGCTATCCAAGGTAAACTGCAATTGCTCAGTTATAAAATAATAAGTGGCTTTCTTCCGAATAGAGGCAGACTGCAGTGATTACAACTACTTACATAATTTTTATATTCCAAGTTAGTGAAATAATCTGTTCCTAGACATAACATAGACAAGACATAACAAATTGTGACTGATGGAAATTCATTGTAAAATTTAACGTAGGTAGTTGTGATATTCAATCAATATGAGCCCGGCTTGACCTTCTTGAAGGTCAAACTGCACAAGTTATTTTAATATCGTAGATGACAAGTTTATAGTTAAATGTTTCTACCTTATAACATTCAATAAGTTTTTATAAATAAGTCCACAAAATGACGTAATGACGTAGTAGGTAGGTATAAAATTAGATCAATAGGGTCGTCCGGTCGTCGACCCTATTGATGCCACCCACTTTTCTCAAATAATTGCGATATGGAGATTCAATGGTTAGTATGCTAGAGTAACAATCGGTATTATCAGACAATTCTAATACAAATTTTCTAAATAGATTAAGCAAAAATTGAAATATATTGCAAATTTACTTACGATTTGCCGCTGACTAAAATAAAAAATCAAAATGACAAATGATTAGTTTGACAAAATTGCACAACGACCAACGACAACGATACGATAGAGATAGAGCGTTTTCTTTGTATAATGTTGCCATTCTCAAAAAATAATTTTAAAGTAATCCATAGACAAACGTTAAAGACGCCAAACTTAAAAGTTGGTCTGAGTTAAAAAGTTATATATTGGGTTTTCTATAACACTTAACACTAAAGATTTACTAAGTAGAACCCGGGAAGAGTATGAGACGCGAGCTCCATAGTTTCAAAGTCCTCCTACAATATGTTTTGAACATTATTCCCTTACAGTACAGGATGTCAACCTTCTTACTACAAAAACCGTAATTTCGAAATAAACTCGCTAGTTTCCTAATCCGGTTCTACTTGGTTTCGTCATTACGTCCACTTAAATGTTCTAAGCGTTCGATATTCGCATTCATCTATGAACATTTAAACGGAAAATTTAATCGTTCATCGTAAAAAAATCAATCCTTAGGGATGTTAACAATTTTTCGGAACTGCTTTTATTTTGAAAATTGTCGCATGTTTATATAATAGCATATTTCGTCGCCGGCCAGCAAGAAGTCACTAATTGCAAAAAACTAGTTTGGAGATAATCGCGTTTTAAAGTTTTTTTGTGTTTAAAATCGGCATAGCTTATTAACGGTTGTAGTTACAAAAATAGCATCTTTAGACAAATTATTGACATTTTTAAATTACATAATAATATTTAATAAACTATTAAAATATTTTTAACGTCACTGAGATACATATTAAAAAATGAGATAGTTAATTCTAGCATACCCAAAAATTAACATTTGGGTTAATTAATTAACTTTTGTCTTACTTAATTAATTATGGGCACAACCTTGCTTCAGATAGTAAGCACTTAGTGAATTCTTCAAGGCTGGGTAGAACAAAAAAAAAAACAATATTACGTAGCAAAAATCAGTCATTTTATTTATTCATTTATAAACTTAGAGAGCAAAAATCAGTCATTTATTCATTAGTAAGCTAAAAAACTATGATAATTAAATCATCACATCTAATATTTAAGAATCTTCTTCATCAGTACTATTTTCGAGAGCGTCTGGTTCTGGAAGCTTGTTTGTTTCGTTGTTAACTGGCAAGGATTGAAACCATGCATGGAATTCAACCGGAATAATGTCTGTTCGGCATAGATTTATCAAATCTTTTTTCTTTGACTGTGTTATTGGTATGATTGACGTATATGCTTTAGGCAACAACTCACCAGGTGTACCCAGGACAGCAAGACCTTTCTTACTTCTTGTTTTTTTTGTCGTGTCTAGCAGTGAGTACTCACCATCATAGTCGTATCTGAATTTTATTACGCCAGGATTAGTTTTTTCGTATCTCAGACATTTTATTTTGAGCCACTGTACCTTCTTGCCATCTTGATCCATGGTTTTGTTTGTAATCAATCTTGCAGCTAACTCTTTGGTGTCAATCACGTCGTTATATTTTAATTCCTGAACTTCATAAGGTAGTGCGTTCTTTCTATGTCTACTAGATCGGGCTCGCTTTGCCACGTTTTTCCAGTCATTCATAGAGAAAATAGAAGTTCTCTTTCTTTCACATTCTATAGCGGAATGCATGGAGTCAACTTCCATCATGGTGTGTCCAGACTCTAAATATTTCTGTTCGATAACATCTAAATGCGACGTCTGGATCAAATTCAGGAAAAACGCTGCAATAAATTGATTTCTGTTTTGCCCTGAGCAAGTGTCGGAAAAAACAGAAACCTCTTTAACACTTTCCGGGATCATACTTATCCACCTTAGCAGACAAGTAGCAATCTCAGAACTCCCTCGTTTCCCATTGGTTTCGTTCCACATAAAGCAGAACCCTTTATTGGGTGGTTTTGATTCGTAGACAGTAAAATTGTACACACACAATTTTCGTGTATAATACAACTCTCCTACATCTCCACTAGGTATTTGCAAAACACTTTGAAGATCTGCAGTAGCTGATAAAATGTGGCATCGCTCTGTGATCTCTCTTTATCACGCCTTTTAGCTTCATCAGCTGACGTTTTTCTTTGTTGATGCTCTTTATACAGATGTTCATATTTTACTGGATCCTTTTGTACTTGTGGCATAATGAACACTGGTCTTTTTTTTGCGTAAAGAAAGAATAGTTGTATTCAGTTCCAAACACTTTTTTGTATTTACTTTGTGACAGCGTAGTTTTGTTTTGGGCGATGCATGATGTCTTGTACATCTGATACATTTTAGCGATGGAAAGTTTCTGGTCCAAATACAAACGTTTTGACGACTTCCTGCAATAATGTGATTCCATTGTCGGAAAGCTTTCAATATGATCGCGCAAAAACTTTAAATTTTCTGGTTTACATTTATTGGGAGGTTCTTTTTTCCCGCGGTTATCTGTCCCAACAAATTCACCGAACTCGTTCACATTTTTTAGGGCTCTATTGATAGGACCATTTGATATACTCAGCGTCGCTATGAAAAACGAACAGCACACTCTAATTTCCGCACCATGTTTAAAAAAGTAGTATTCCCTTGAAGTGGTGCGATTTTTTGTTTTTACAGCGTTAAGGAGTCTTTTAGGGTTTTTCTGTTTCACATGTCGCAATATAAACTGTTTCTGCTCCTTAAAACTTGTTAACGACCAATAAGCTTTGCAAAGAGTTACTCTGTCTTCTTCATTAAACTCATTACATCTAAATCGGCAACCTCTATCCATACAAAGTACTGTTTTTGGTTTTTTTCCAGGCATATTCTTTCCCAATGCATTTTGGTAAGGTTTACAGCTATGTTTATTATCCTTATTAATGTTTTTCTTCCATTTTGATGGTTCTGATTTTTTCCAACGGCTGTTTTTTTTTACTGTAGAAGGCTGAGGATCATCCACTTGTGTTGAGCTTGTGACAAAATTTTCTGACGAAGTAGCTACGTCTAAAATCTCTTCATTTGTTATTAAAGATGGTGTGGAAGTATCTGGAGCATTATTTGAAGAACTAAACTCCGTGACATCTGAATCTGAAATCCTACAAATCGGTTTTCGTGAAATCTTTCTAGGGGTACAGCCTTCATCAGAGTCTGGTACCCATGATGATCCGGATGATGCATAGGTGCGGTCGCCAGTGCTTGAAGGTTCTTCTAATAATGAACTTGGTGGTCGTGGGTGATAAATATTAAAATCATCGGATGTAATAGATGGGATGGTAAAGTCTATTTCCGGCGAGTTTCCCATTGGCAAGCATGCTGATCTTGGTCTTTGTGTTTCCAAATCATAAATCTCTGGCAAGACTGAAGGTGGTTCTGAACATCCAGCCAAATTCATTGAAAATGGTGAATACTCGTTGAGTTGTACACAATCTAAATTGACGTATTTCTTTGGTGACGTATTAGTCGGTGATAACTGTCTCGGTGTTGGATCTAAATTTTGATTATGTTCTACATAAACTGGTTCATCTACAGGTACATGTTGATGACCAAACATATTTTCTGCATCCTGAAACCGATGAACAAAATAGTTAGGTATTTGCATTAATAATTACTTATACCTTGTCAATTATGACAATTTAAACAAAAACATGAAGTAATGTAATCACATTTTAAGAATTGTACCTACTTATAGGTTCAATTAACGTTTACAACTAGCGGCACGTAAGTCTAGCGCTGAGGGTACTGTGGAGGGGGAGGGCTGCGCTTGTTGACCGCCATACTAAACTCATGCGCAGCCACCCCCTCCACACTTCGCTCAACGATAGACTTATATGCCGCGACCTGTATTTGGGTATGTAGGTACCTAACGTACCTACCTACAATTTTTTACTCATGCAATGTGTCCACTCATTGCACGAGTAAGAAATTTAAGCACCTAGAGCATAATAATATTATTGCTTTTTGAACAGATTAATAAAAAATGACAGACTATTCACCTACAACACAGGAATCCTAGTTAATGGACTGCAGATCTTCAAAGTGTTTTGCAAATACCTAGTGGAGATGTAGGAGAGTTGTATTAGTTAATGGGTTCATTTAATAACTTTGGTTATTTTAGCTTACCTAAGCTAGATACCACACTAAATCCCTAAGCTTGTTATGTCAGGTGTCATACTAGACACACAATAATAATTAAATTACCTATTAAATTTTCAAGAATAATCATAATACGAGTAAAAGTATGATCCCTAACCCGACCACACGTCTTATCTCATGTGGGTAAAGTACCTAGACTGCCTAGAATTAATGTAAAATTATAAACTTGTTGTTTGGACAGGTAAGGCAAAGGTAGATAAGTAAATGAGTAGAAGTAGATACTTACATCATTTTTTTGAGAGTTTTCTGGCAGTAGAGACAGTATATAATACGACCTACTTTTCTTCATAACTAGACGATTTTTACTATTTCCACACTTAATTAACCAAAATAACGTTCGCTTGCCGGCAACGCCCACGAGCGAGTAGCGACCACGCGATAGAACAACGGAGGCGCGGGCGCGGGTGCGGGTGAGCGGGGTAAAGTAGGTGCGCACTGCGCCCAGACATTATAACTAAGTCGCAACACGAGTGGTTTTGCTTTAATTAATGTACTTTAGTTAGATTTCGGAAAACATAAATACTGAAAAACGTCCGATTACCATGATACAAATTACATAAGATCACTTGGTGACTTTTATCACACAACATAATTTCATTTTATTTAATTTTTACCGTGCCAGAAATAACTAAGTGCCATCAATAGTGGGCCGTGTCAAAAATATTGTATGCAAAAAGTAACTAAGTGACTTTGAAGTTAACAAAACGATTTGGATAAATTACTCAAGTTACGTTAGTTAATTTTGAGAAACTGATTTTTTGCTTGTTAAGTAGTTAACTACTTCTGACATTGTTATATTATCTGAAATAATGAGAAATTAGCTCTTTTTATCTTTCCATAGGGTAGATAATAGATTAAAAAACACCTTGACATCAATAACTAATTTTGGCTAAAAATGTCACTTAGTGACTTCTTGCTGGCCGGCGACGATTTATATAATAATAGCATTTTATTTCAAAATATTTGTATTTTCGATGAGTAAATATACAATATTAGACTCATTTTGAATATTGCCGCTAAAACACTAACGAGTGACATGACGTCAC
This sequence comes from Ectropis grisescens, assembly GCA_017562165.1. Classification (NCBI taxonomy): domain Eukaryota; kingdom Metazoa; phylum Arthropoda; class Insecta; order Lepidoptera; family Geometridae; genus Ectropis; species Ectropis grisescens. The sequence goes on along the minus strand of CM029767.1, from coordinate 9,141,113 downwards.
TAGTCGCAAAACAATGGTCGCGATTCATTACGTTATGTCCAGTTTATGAGTTTTCTTAACATTACTTGAATACAAACAATCAAAATCGTTGTCGCTAAGATCGCAAACTATAATAAAAATGCAGAAAAGTAAACAGTTTAGTCAGTTGTCGATAGCTTGTTTTTCGACTAGTGACGTAATAATTCATATTGGTGTTTCCAGTCACGTGACAACAGATTAAAAATATAGCGTTTAAAATCATTTATAATAAATTTATTACGTAATATTAAATTATAATAATGTGTTTTTTCGATATTAAATTAATACAAACTGTCATAAAATCAACATTAAACATTTTATTTGTGATTAGTGTTAACATCTCTATTTTACACATATTTGTTAAAAATATGTGTGCCCTTAAGACCGCACGGCAGAAGTGAAAACTAAAATAAGAAATACTTATATTTAAAGACCACTAAATAATTTTAATAATTAAAAATACAAATTATTTAGAAATTGAAAATTAGTATAAATATACCTAGTAAGCACAGCAACACGAGAATAACATGTGGCAAAATGATTAGTACCTATCTATCGACAAAAAAAAAAATTAAAATTACGCGGTTCGTAAATAGGTTTTGACCACGGAGCTAATACAAAGAGTAGTAATTAAATTAAATTTCCATATGAAACGACGCGTGATAGTTTGCGGGATGAGGGGGCACTGACGAGGTATTAAGCCCCGCCCACTTCGCTATATTCCATCTATCGGCTAATAGGAAAACTACTAGCTTAGGTTGATGTTGATGTTAATCCATAGTTCAGCTATCGTACACTAGATGTCAAACGTTTTAATAAGATAGGACGTACTTATAAAGGCCGTCACAGACATAGCTATAATATATATTTTCACACGCAGCTATAATATATATTTTTGTGACGTCACCAAAATGTACCGTAATATATGTTAAGGGATATTCATATAAATTATGGTATAGCAAGACATATTTTGAATGTACTACAGCGTGTTTCATCATCGTTCGAGTTGTTTCCCGATATTAACTAAGGTCTGATGATGGATCTGGAAGTGGGTCATAGGAGCTCTGTAATGAAACGACGAAAACTCATCAAATCTGGGATCGTTTTAGTTGTCTTGGTGCTAGATGGAAGCCATGGTCTGATGATGAATCTGGAAAATAACCATAGGAATCTTGTAACTAAATGACATAGCATCATCGAGATTTATCTCGTTTTATTCGCTTTGATGAATACTTTGGTGCTTGATGGTAAACAGGGCCTGATAATGAAACTGGAAGTTGGCCATTTGAACTTGGTAATTTAACGACATTACCCCATCGAGTTTACCCAACCCAAAAACAAAACGAAATCGGTTGGTGTGTACCCAACACAAAAAAACAAAATTGGTTTATCCGTTTGGGAGCTACGACGCTACAAATACGTACAGTTATGTCAAACTTATAACACCCCGTCGTTATTGCGTCGGGGGTTAAAAAGATCAAGACTCGTGACTTGCGCTCAGACAATGTTGAAACATGTTGTAGGTACACTCAAAATATGTCTTGCTATCTTAATATGCCATAATATGAATTTATTACGCTATATTTTGCTGACGTCACGAAAACATATATTTATTATAGCTACGTCTGCGACGGCCTTAATGCGAGTCTCCTCACATGTGCACCTGACAAACGCTGATAGCATACTAACTTAGGCCCCGCCCACCATTATGACGTCAGGACCTAGTTGAAAATCACAGTGGACAGTTGCTTAGGGCAGCTCCTCTTTGTATTAATTAGCTTTGTATGTTTGTAAGTACTGTGATAAAACAGTAATAAGAGTATATTACAACAAAAACTTTTTTGCAATGGATGTGAAACACAAATTTAAAATTTCGTGACAAGTTCAATTTATGACATTGGTGTGGTAAGTACCTAGAAGTCAATGTCAGTATAAAAAGATATAAATATAACTATATATAATTTTTAGTACAGAGTGTTTTGTTTTAATTTCTAACTGCCAAAAAGAGGGTTATACGTATGTAGGTATAGTTTGTATTTGCGTGCTAATACAAAATTCGAAAGTAACTCTGTCCGAAAGAAAAAACATTTTCTGCGGGATTTGCGATAAACGAATTCCATGAAGACCAAGTCTGGGAAAAGTTAGTTAGGTTATGGTCATTTTAATTGTTCAAAACTTCTCTGTAAACTATGTTTATTATTGTATTGGATGTAATGTAATCATTTGGTAGCAAAATATTGTCTATCAGGAGTTCCAAACCGAGATAAGCCAACATATAACTGCCCATGAGAGAAACACGGCTTTCTCAGGTCAATGCCCACCAGAGATAATGTTTGACCTTGGGACTTGTTAATAGTGAGGACAAAAGAGATCTTCACTGGAAACTGCAGCCTTTTAAACGGAATGGGTAAATTAGTGGGAATCATGGGTATCCGCGGAAAATAAACCAGTTGTCCCACTGCTGGCCCTGTGAGAATGGTCGCCACGATTATACTGTCCCGTAACTCTTTTGTAAGCAGCCTTGTCCCATTACACATGTTGGGGGGCTCATGTTTCTTAATATCATGATAGGAATGCCAACTTTTAACACAAGGTCGTAAGGAGGTAAGCCATAATGGTTCAAAGCATTTAAAAATTCTTGGATAGTGCACTGTATCCTCAATATTACACACAGTATCAATAGACTTATAGTGTTTGACCTGACCGGGAATTTTCGCTAAAATGAGTTTATTTATTTCATTCATTGTATCGTTTCTGGGTGACACAATTGCCCTAGTAGAAAGCCAATGATAATCTCTCTCCAATAAATTTTCAAGACCGCAATATTGCGTCAATAAGATGTTCCAACCTGTGCAATATGTGTCCTAATGTCTCGTCATGTTTGCTGTTGGAGTTAGAAGAGACAATTTTTCCTTCGCCAATATTGAGTATTTGACGCGGAAAGTCTTGATCGCCGTTGTCGCTCAAATGGGCTCATGTTCGTTCGTAAATTGAGAGATGCAACCGAACTCCATAAGTGAGATATAAGCATGCTTTGACGACATCGGCGCGTGTTCCTTTTGTTACTACAGGCAGTGTTTGCCGAAAATCGCCCGCGAAAACAAAAGTAACACCACCAATTACAGTCTTTGTACACAAAGACCTCAGAAACTCTGATGCTGATGAAGCAGTACACTGCTTCAACATGAGCTCTATGACTCATGGTACATTCGTCCCATATAATTACAGATGTTTCTTGTAAAAGTTTCCCGAGTGGTCCATTTTTACGTATGGAACAAACTGACTGTTGCTCTAGTGAGACTGTCAGAGGTAGCTTAAAGGTGGAGTGTGCTGTTTTCTCATCGTTTAACAGAGTAGCGGCAATCCCCGAAGAGGAAACGGCTAGTCCATTTTTCTCGGATTGTCTTACTTTTGCCAATACCTACCAAATTTCCAAGGAATTGGTGAAAGAATTTTTAAAATCGGTTCAGTAGATCCTGAGATTACCCCTTACAATTTAATAAATATACAAACACACAAACTTTCCTTCTTTATAATATTAGTATAATTTTATTAATATTAAAAAATTAAATAAATTATACTAAAATTAAAAAAAAACTATTTTTTGTAACTTAAATATAAAAGCTAGACATATACTGCCGTTGACTTTTTTGTAGGCATTTTTAAGCTCCACATCTTTTCTGTAGAACTCAAAAATATACCTTTCATAGTTAAGGCAGCGTTCGTAAGAAACGCTTTCATTCGACCGTTTTTTCTCCGATTCACTTTGCTGCAAAACGTACTACCACGTAAAAGCCTTTTTATTTTTCGGTTTTTTATATAACCTATGACACTCAGCAATAATGTGGCTTTCTATTGGGGAAAGAATTTAAAAAATCGGGTTTTAGATGCCGAGATTACCCCCTTACAATTTAACAAATATACAAACACACAAACTTTACTTCTTTATAATATTATATTAGTATTGATAAATAGAGGTTCACAGGGACTATATTATCTTTCTCGCTCTGACGCGCTTGTTCACTGTATTTTGTTTTTCGCTCTTGCATCCCGAGTTCATCCGGAATTTATTATCATACCCGAGCGTGACGGTAAAATTCATTTCACAGCCCACGAAAATTTTGTCTCAACGCGCCTAAAGAAATTTTCACTTCAAAAAAATTGAACTCTGACTTACGCGAATTCGATTTACACGACTATCGCTTGCTCATCTATCGCGAAAGTTCAAGGTATTTACTGAATAGGGGCGCCGGCGCCGATGAGATGATTGCCCACGGTGCTCTCAATGTTCTCAAATAACTTAAAATAAAACAGGTACCTACCTACATTATTTATTTTATTGTGAAAAGTACTTAAGTAGGTAGCTACTTTCCACAAACTGAATCAAACTGAGGCACTGATATTTTGTAGAATTTTATAAATTACTAGCGGTTTGACTCGGCTCCACCCGTGGTACATAACAATACTAGGGGAAAAGTTTTCAAGTTGATCCCAACGGGTAAGATGATCCCTTTAGATTGCAAGCAAACGGCTAACGCCATCTACTTTATTTCTTTGGCAAAACGTAGCCCCGCATGCCCCCTCACCTCAGTTCAATAGCAATGGCGGAGTGAGCGGCTTGGACGTTTTTACGTAGCAAAATATAAATTATGGTCATTTTATCTAAAGTAAGATTACCTTTAACTTATATATATATATATTATATTTTTACTTATACTTTTATTCAGTACTGTTAAATACAAAAACTGTTGTGTTTGTGTTGTGTTGTTGGCTTTCTAATATCCTTAATTTTGGTTTTTAGGCCATTTCAAACTAGTCACGTTGCTATAGGTAAGGTTATTCGACATTTAGTAAAAAAGTTAACGTTGGGGTAAGATGATTCCCTTTCTTGTGTACAAGATGATCCCGGGGGATCATCTCGTACCTTAACTTTTACACATTGGGTAAGTATGTGTTTTTTTTATACAGATTTTTTTAAGTTTACAGAAAAGACCTTCGATTGTTGTTGTTGTATACATTGTTTTATAAATAGTATACTTATATAGAGTGACTAGACGAGAAGGACATGTGCTTGATGGTAAGCAACATGCTAAGCCCATAACAGTACCTACAGTGACTCGCAGCTATTGGAACATAAAGATACTAAATCATTACCTAGCACTGCACTGTGCTCGTCACCCAGAGATATAAGATGTTTTATCTCTATGCCCTTTAATTTCACGGGAAACATTGCACATTCATACTGGAACACAGCAAAATTATTTATATGAAACAGAACTTAATCACGAACTAACATTATTTAATTAGATAATATAAATAATATGTGTTCAAATCGCGAAAGTTTAAAAACAATATAGGTAGGAACACAGCAATGTTTGCACATTACTGCTTGGTGGTAGAATAATGGTGGTGGGAAATGTGTAGTACTTCTTCAGGCAGACTGCAAAGAATCATATCACTACTAAAATTGCATAAATACACATTTATGTAAACACATTTTTTTCAGGATTTTAGTCAAATAAATATTTCGCATAAATATATAAACCACTCTAGGTGACTGGAATGATTCATCAATGACAGCTGCACTCTGATTTAATCTTTTGTGTGTATAGTGTACCTACTGTACCCGTTGATTTTGTTGAGTTTATAAACCGTAGCTCACGTTAAGTTGTATTTCTGAGATTATTCTAAATAAATACGTATAATTTTAATACATTTTATTTACTTACCTTTTTATTTTTAAATAAAATTAGAAAAAAGAAGGGATAAGATGATCAGTGGAATCATCTTACCCCAACCACAGGGATCATCTTATCAACCGGGGTGTATAAGATGATTACTTTGTAGCATTTAAAAAAAAACAAATATCTTTTTATGAAAACTTAAAAAGTTAAATATTCTGAGTATGACAAAAGTTAGATAGATATATTTGACAGAAGGAAACGCCATTCTGTTTATTCCACATAGAAATATGCATATCTTACTTCGATTCTCGCTTAAGGGGATCATCTTGTACACCTTTCCCCTATAAGTACAGCATATAGTCTATAGCACTCAGGGTTCACGCTTCACGCACATATTCAACACTGAAATATTTTTTATACTACACCTGCTGGGAAAGTACCTTGATACTTTATCAAATTTACGGTAGAAAGTACGTCATTGCATATCGAACAAATATGCGGCGAGAAAACGCATCTGAGCGGGAGAGAAAAGTGTATGAAAATCCATTTCTTACGTGGTTTTTCTTTTTTAATTTTGGGTAAGACTATGCGCTGGTAACCTAAATATCAAAAGCCAAAAAGTTTTTACAGTGAGTTTTTATCTCCAAGTTCGCAAAATGACACTGGCCACTAGTTGTGTGTTGGATGGTGTCAAACAATTTGAAAAAAGAACATGTGAAAATTGCAGACGCCATTGGCGCCATTTTAAATTTGTGTGTTGTTTGAGGATTCAGTTTTCGTAGAAATTTATTTTCCTCGTTGGTGTAATATAAAGCACTATGTATCACTCGAGAGAAAGTGCGATTCCCGAGTAATCGGTCACTTTCTCCTCTCGGTGAACAATGTACTATTTAAATCCGTGTTGCAGTTTCTGAGCCTCTAGAAAACCTCTTCAGCTTTGTAAAATTAAAATAAGTAGATAAATGTTGTATTTAAAACAATAAATATAGTAGGATAGGTTGACAGGGTAAAATGGGGGTGTAAAATTGTGGTGTGTTGCTTCTTTCAACCCTTTGCTGAATTTATAACAACTTTCTTCGTTCTTTGGTAACTTGATAAAATCATGCAAATTGGCATTAATTTGGTTGGACCATGGTTAGACCTACTAAGTACATAATGTTTAGACATTTGGACAATGAGTGTCACCCGGCTCTCATTTCCCACAATTATTCTAATGGTAATTATAATAATATAAGAAAAATCTATGAAACGCTGACAAAATTTGAACTGCACATAACAATTTTGAACATTTAACTAATTCCGTGCAAACATCGTAGTTGCTTAGGTACTGCAAGATATTCATCACCTATGTTCTAATTTGCATTGACATAAAAATACATCGATGGCGCACAGAAACAAAACCTCGATGTACTTATTTCAATGGCGTAGGCGCAGACCGGTGCAAGCTGTTCGAGGCTGGGATAGGGGAGCAGGGACGCCGTTTACACGTCGCTCGCACGTAATTATGTACTCGTACTTACTGTTTCGAGGATGTGAGGGTGACTCCCATTATCCCATTACCCTACTCTTATTGGCCATCTTGTTCTAGATGGCCATGATTAGACTTATTTAGACGATGCTTTGAAGATTTATTCCATACCAGCAGCATCCTCCGGTTTCACCCGCGTACTATTTAAAGTGTGTGTCAAATTCAGAGTTACTTACAAGTTTTCATTTATCGGCAATCCAATGACTGTCAATTTTTACGCCATTTACTCGTCGCTCGCAAGTACTGTTTCCAGGAGGGTGACTCCCATTATCCACTGACTCCCATTACCATGTACTCCCCTATACTTACTCGTACTTTACAATTCAGAGATAAAATGTTGAGCCAATTGATTTTAAGATGTGTGAAGTGAGTTTAAATATTTTATATTAGAGGGTAATTTATTAAAGAGTTGCTCGTCTGCTATGCCATTTGCATCTTGGAAACGTGTCAGCGTGTCATTACGAACAACGTTTCTCTCTCATTGAAAAATCAACCCTAAGATCAACATTCAGCGATTGTGTACGAGTCAGACTCTCATACCTACCAAGAGTTCCGTACCTACCAGCCCAGCCAAAATTGATCGGAATATACTTTATCCAGTACACAATAAATCTAATGTGCTCTTCTCGCTAGAAACCAACCAAGTGTTGGTTTCTAGTATTTGCTACGCTAAAATAAATCCAGTAACAGTCAAGTTAGGTACAACCTTACACCGCTTAGTAGAATTTTCAGTATAAAAAATAATACATTTAAAAATATTAAATCTTAATGAAGTACATTACTGTTTAGTTTTTCAACAAACTTGCTCATAAAGTGGCTCTAGTTTCACCGCAATCAGGCATGTGATGCCACCCATTATCAAACTGTGACTTTTTCATTACTGTTACTCCCAATTGAGCTATAGAGTTTTTTATTGGTTGAGTTGCTTTGTTCTAAAAAAGTTTCGATTAAAAAAGATGTTCAATAGAACAGATATGAATTAATGTAGCTGTTGCTTGCTCTCTTCATGAAACTTTGTCTATAAATAAATAATTTACAAACATACCCATCGACAAACCATAGTCAAGCCATTACCAGATTACCAGAATGTGAGAGGCCTTCGTACAAAGTTAAATGTATTCCAGAACAATATAATTTCATCGACAGCAGATATTTTCGCCATTACGGAAACCAGCTGAAATGAATCAATAGGTGATGCGGAAATTGTTCCAACCGGTTTTCAAATTTTGAGATGTGATTGTACAGATGGCAGGAAACAGGGCGGAGTACTTTGCGCGGCCGCAAGCCGGTTCGAGATGCAACGAGTAAAGCTACCGACTGATATGAACATAGACAAATGCACATTCGAAATAGTCGGAGCGGCACTTGATTTAAAGGAGAGATTTTGGTTTTTATGCTGCGTTATATAATTAATCTAATCAGAAAAAAAGCTCACAGATTATCTGTTGCCATATTTCTTACACTTTTTTTTAAACATCCTACCTCTCAGATAAAACTTGAAAGCCCCTAACTTGATATTGGTGAAGGTACACCTACGAAATATGGTGCACTTAGACAAGGCACTTATCACGGAGATTTGACTCCGGGTGGGCTCCCGTCAGAAGCTTTGCGGTCAGCCCTGAGTGTCGCTTCTCCATACTCGGCCTACGCTCCACTACGGAGGTGGCCGGCTGGCTTTGCTCGCCACCGGCCACTTCGTTGCGGCTCGCCACTTCGTTGCGTTCGGCCTCGCATGGCTCGCTCCACTCAGGACCTCCCTTGAGTTTCTGGCTCACGCATTTTTTATATACACTAGGGGTAGTAGCGACAAGAGTAGGTGGAGTCAGGGTGCTCCGAGTCGGATCTGGGTCCTTCCTAACCTACCCGGCCCGATTTAATCTTAGCAAGGTAGTCGGTGGTAAACCACCCCAATGATATTATGTAGGATTCCGCCGAACACCAGAATCCACAGTCACCTTAGCAATTTAGCAACACACGTACTGTTTTCAACGCCATGGTTGTTGATATGTCAGACAGCGCCATGAGTGTTAAGAATCGGAACTAAAAATTGCCAAAGCGGCGGCTAATCTTTCGCTTATTACATTACGGCTAGCCGTTTTAAATGACGTATGGCATCAAATACATTCCGGCTGTTTTTTAATCAGCTGCTTTCAATCTGGCTAATCGTCAAACCGCCGCTTTATAAAACGGCTAGCCGTAATGTAATAAGGTGAATTATACGATCAGGCTGCGACATATATACCACCATGTAGTAGTGACACAGTAGTGATTTTGTTAAAAATTATTGAAAATTTGTATACTGATTGCAAGTCGGTAATAGTGATCGGCGATTTTAATCTACATTCGAGTAATGATAAAGTTGAAAAATATTTTTATATTTGTTAGCTTTTGGGGAGTTACGGCAGTTGAACGGGGTTCCTAATTATAACGACAGGCAACTCAATTTCGTGTTGTGTTCGTTCGGCGGAGGAGGTGGGGGTGCGCGCGGCGGACGAGGAGCTGGTCGCCGTGGACGCGTACCTACCACCCGCCGCTGGAGGTCAGCGCGCCGCCGCCCGCACCACCGCCCGGGCCGCGCTCGCGCCGTCGACGGTGCCCGAGCCCACACCCGCACCCGCGCGTTATAATTGCTCAAGAGCTGATTTCGCAGCTTTGTACGAACAAATTGGCAATATGGACTGGGGTCAATTATATGACATAAGTGACCCGGAGTTGGCAGTTAATTATTTTTATGGGGCGTTTAATGCTGTCAATCGGAACTGTGTACCCGAAAAAGGTGCCGGTAAGACCGATTGTGAGAAGTACATATATCCAGAGTGCTATTCTCTAGAGATTATCCGAGCTATATGTTTGAAGGCCAAATTACACAAGCATTATAAATGTATTAGAAAGATAGAGAGCTACAAACAGTTTTCTGAATGTCGTGCTCAGGTAAAGGCCATGATTACGCGAACGCACGAACAACATGTGAACGCCATCGAAAAAAAATTCGCAAAGGATCCTAAAGCGTTCTGGAATTACTTGCAGACGAAACAGGGTACTAGGAGTCGTAAAGATATTACCAAAAAAAAAAAATGGAACAAAATTGTCCGATAAAGAATGTACAATAGAGTTTGCGAATTTTTTTCATTCAGTGTATGGCAAGGAAACGGCGAAGTTGGACGTAGAGGCGGCGATGGCGGCCGGTGGCAGGGGCGATGGGGCTGCGCTCGTGCAGCTGGCGCGCCTCTCGCGCGAGGAGGTGGCCGCGGCGCTCGCCCGCCTAACACCGAAGAAGTCAGCGGAGCCGGATGGTATTCCATCCTTCGTTATGAGAGATTGCAGGGCGGTATTAGAGCTACCGTTGCACCACATTTATAATGTATGCCTGGAGGCGTCTCCCTCCCTACTTCCCGCAACAGTGGAAGGTGACAAGAGTCATCCCTATTCCGAAGGGAGATGGAGGTTCAGAGGTGAGCAGTTACAGGCCAGTGGCGATCCTGTAGACGACGGTGAAGGTGTTCGAATCGTGCGTGCAGCGCAGCGTGCAGCGCCAGCTGGCGCCGCGGCTTGCACCAGCGCAGCACGGGTTCTGGTTGGGCCGTAGTACCGCTACCAACCTGCACAACGCGATGGCTTACGTTACCCTTCATGAGGACGCGGGAGTGCAGGTTGACGCCGCCTATTTTGACTTCAAAAAGGCGTTCGGCTTAGTTGACAACGACATACTGTTAGCGAAATTGGCGGCTATCGGATGCACCAATAAATTATTGCACTTTTTTGCGAGCTACATGAGGGAGAAGAGACAGTACGTGGAGTACGCCAATCACAGGTCCGAGCTCTATTTCACTAGAACTGGCGTGAGTCAAGGGTCAAATTTGGAACCTTTGGAATTCATTATTATGATTAATGACCTGCCAGCGGTAGTCAGAGAAGCTAAATGTTTGCTCTTTGCGGATGACCTCAAGCTACTTTTAGCAATAGAAAATCATAGAGGCTGTCAGCGATTACAGGATGACACCAATGGAGTAATGAGATGGAGTACCGAAAACAAACTGCCGTTTAATGTCGGTAAATGCTCGGTGACCAGCTTGGGTAGAGCTCGAAATCAATTAAAATACGATTACAATGTGGAGGGCGAGGTCCTGAAGCGTGTGAAGGAGATCCGAGATCTGGGCGTCACTATTAACAGCGATCTAACATTTAGAACGCATATCGTTCAAATTTGTAAGAAAACGTATCGACGACTGGTTTTTGTGCTCCACAAAACCTGAAGGTTTTAAGAACGTCTGAGCGATATCAGCCCTGTATGATGCTCTGATCCGCAGCCAACTCGAGTAGAACTCGGCAGCTTGGGCTCCGCACGAGGCTAAATACATCCAGATGTTGGAGAAGATACAAAATAAATTTACAAGGTTCCTGTACCTGAGGCTGTACGGCGTTTATCTGTTCTATCCTTTAATGTATCCTACCTTATTCGATTTGGGTATGGTAGGATATAATAGATTGGAAGTAAGAAGGGAGTGGGCTCTAGTTTATTACATGTTGAGAGTGTTCAGGGGGCTATGCGTGCCGGACGAGTACCTAAATACGTGTCGCGACGCCACCGGCCGCGGCTGTTCGCGGTGCCGCGCGCGCGGTCCTGCCTGCTGGACAGGGCGCCGCTGGTGCGGGGGCTGCGAACGCTAAATCGAGTTGCAGACAAAATTGACTTGTTCATTTGTTCCACAGCAGATTTTAAAGAGCTGTATTATTTGAAATATGTATGTTGTGAATCATGTGTGTGTTTGTATTATTATTATTTTGAACGTGACTGATTTTTTTTTGATTTGATATTTATTTTTTTATTTCGTTTTGTGATGACATTAATTCATGTAAGTTTAATTTAATGCAATTCATGTTTATTTATTAATGGCTTGACATACGTATTGGCTTGACTGTGAGTATGTTAAATAGCTTTGACATATATAAATAAATAAATTTTAACTGGTACGTGTCATAAAATACAACATTCACTCAAATATTTTTTTTTGGGTTTTTTGTAATAAACAGAAAGCAAAATAAAATTAATTATTTTTTTAGTCTGTGGCTAAGTTGCGACTTAGTCACAGACATAAATAACAACATAACAACTGATTAGTTTTTCCAGCCAACACGAAAAAAAAACATAGCTCTGATTCACTGTTGAAATGATTTTTTTATTGTTATTTATCCGCAAGTGTGTTGCAAAACGTCATTTGATATACGTGTGTATTGATGATTACCGTCTTCGGCTCTCTTTAGGCCCTCGCCTGCGGCTCAGACCTTAATGTCACCTCTGACGCAATCGCCAACTTTACACAATTGTACTACTACTACTTACTCTACTACTAGTTTATGCAAAATTGTTTTAAGATTATTATAACATCAATACCTACTAAATCAGTCATAGAAGAACCATTGAAGATTCAACTAGCCATCGAACACGCTACCTATATACATTTTTTTCCAACACCGTCTGACTAACTATTTAAGTAGGTATATATAATTCGTACTACTTAATATAAAAACTAGCCGAGTCAGATCTTAGTGATTACTTAGTGATATTATCCTAAGTTATAAAAAAAACATATATTTTAAGTTCTTATAAAACATTTCAATTTGTTTTAGTGAGTGTAATTTCAGGGTTGATCATTGACCTTGGTACCTATTTAAGATCACACATCTTATGTTGTTGAAGTTTTGAAGTGTTGAACTGAGCTCTTATTACACATTTATGTGTTTGATGGGATAATTTAACCACCGTGTTTTTAAAGTATTCAAAGCTTCCGTGAACTAAAAAATCTCATGTCATACAATTTTTGAGAACAATAAAGAACCTTATTTTTTTTAGAACAGTTAAACTGGTAAAAATGTTTGTGCTAGTGAGGTAGCAGTAGCTTAATAAGAAAGAAGACATAGTTTTGATGTGAAACAAATTAGTAATAATTTCATTTACTCCGAAAAAACAAGCTCCGATCTCAATTTAAGATTAACACTCGACTAACTCTCATACATTTTGTGGAACCCACTAAGAAACACACTCTCCTATACATCGAGGTTTCGATGTAAACGAAAATATCATCGATGTGTGCAAATTATATCCTTTTTGTTTTTCCAAAAACCAGAACACTGTTTCGAAAAAAAATATACGTGACAATTTATATTTTAAGAATTCACATAGAGTAGAACGATTTATTTAAGCGATTATTGGTCAGGGACAAAACATAGTACGAGTACTTACAGGATAAATAAAAGCTGATTGACCCATCTACCAAGTAAGAAACGAATAATCAAAATCGATTCCAATCACTGGAAATTAATTGGTGTACAAATCACAAAAAAAAAATATCTAAGACTTCCTTTTTTTTTAAATCGGTTGAAAATAACAGTATTTTAAATAATTTAGTACATTTTAGATTTTATAATGACCCTAGATATTTGCTATTCCTAATATGTGCAGGTAAACAAGTAAATTTTGGCCTCATCAATTTTGTGTTTTTGCCGCGCCCGAAGAAGACCGTTCTCATAAATCATTTATGCAAATAGCCAACGAACAACAATGAGCCAAAATATAGACCGTGCTCTATGGGAGCTCGCGCCGGATGTACTAGCGACTTCCCGCCGGTTTCAGAGTTTTCAGACGGTTATACCTCCTGTTTCCGATTTGGAGGAGGTTACAAAACTGCTCTTTTCAATGCAAGTTTGCTAGTTAAAAGGGTCGTAATTTCATACATGTTGCTTTCGAAATACATATACTGCGAATATTATGATGTTTTTACCCCACTGAAAGTAGGGTTATGGTTTTCGCGCGTATCTTACATGTTTGTAAATTTCTTTATACTTACCTATCTTGTATCTTCCAAATGGCTGGATGGATTTTTACAATTAATATGTTCTGTGCAATTAATATATTGTTAGATTCGTCTTAATTACCAAAGTGTCTTTAGAGAGTATATTGTAATACATTATGATTTTTATCTGTTGATTTTCTGCAGACAGGTTTTTAAAATTAAAGTTATAAATAAAAGCTTATAGACTGCAGGCCCGTGAACAAAATTTATGGGTCATATGATACAGCAGGAGACCTATGTAGGATGATAGAAGGGTATAAAGTAATAAGATTGAGCACTGTGCCGCCGCTTGTAAGCTGTCCAACGTGCAGTTGAAGAGGGGGGGTTCTAAACCTCGATCATTTCTCCTTGTCGCATGATTTTTGTACGGCATTGCGAAATAATGTATTAGAAGAATACCTCTTCTAATCTATTATCCCGCAACGCCGTACAAATATCATGCGGCAAGGAGAAATGATGGAGGTTTAGAACCCCCCCTCTTCAACTGCACGCAGTTGGACAGCTTACAAGTGACGGCATAGTTCTCAATCTTATTACTTTATACTCTTCTATCATCCTACATAGGTCTCCTGCTGTATCATATGACCCATAAATTTTGTTCACGGGCCTGCAGTCTATTATTGTTGCGCGATGAGTATGACTTTTGTTAGGGGGAAAACATTTGAAGTCGCGTCACATGTATATTCTAATGTAGCGGCGTAGCACTGTAGCGTCGGAGTGGGATGTGCGCGTTAGACGGTTTTCAGGGTCCCGTAGCCAAATGGCAAAATACGGGACCCTTACAGATTCGTCATGTCTGTCACCACTTTTCTCCGAAACTATAAGAACTATACTATTGAAAGTTGGTAAGTAGGTGTATTCTGTAAACCGCATTAGGATATTCACACAAAAAATAGAAAAAAAACAATAAATTTTGGGGCTGTCACATAATTAGAGCTGAAACTCAAAAAAAAAAATTCCAAAAAAACCATAGATACGTGTAGGTTAAACATTTTTTTCTAAACTTACGCGAGAGACTCTTCCAAAGTGGTAAAATGTGTCCCCCCTGTAACTACTAAAATAAGAGAATGACAAAACTAAACAAAAATTATGATGTACATTACCATGTAAACTTTCAACGAAAATTGTTTTGAATGAGATCTAGTACAAACGAACTATAAAAAAAATTATATCATATTACTTGCTGCTACGGAAGCCTTCATGAGCGAGTCCGTCTCGCACTTGACCACTTTCATTTGGTTTGGTGAAATCAAAGAGTTACATAGTACATTTTTTTTAAATAAAGACTGACGAGACGGTCAGGACATGTGCCTGATGGTAAGCAACATGCCTGACACATAACAGCACAGTGACACGCAGCTATTGGAACATGAAGAGTCCAAATTATTATCTAGCACTGCACTGCGCTCGTCACCCAGAGATCTAAGATCTTATATCTCTAAGCCCTGTAATTTCTCTGGAAACATTGCTCTTCAAACCGGAACACAGTAATGTTTGCACATTACTGCTTGGCGGTAGAATAACTGGCAAAGGTGTGGTACTTCCCCAGGCGGACTCTGCCAAGAGTCCTACCACTACATGTAAACTCTTTGGGATGACTCATTGTCCCGTTAGCCTCATTGTCCCGTTACGTTAGGGTAAATTATTTTTGCATTTCAAAAAACTGATTACTAGTATAATTTAAGGTATTTATTCTTTTATTATTAAAAAAAGTAGCATCGGTCGGCGGGTGCAGTAATAATAATATAGGATATGTTACGATTGACTAAAAAATTATGAGGATTCATATAATTGACGATAGATATTGGATTACAGTTTATTTTTATGAAAATTTGTTCTTGAATATATATTTAAACTTTATGGTTTAACCCCAGTTTATAAAACTAGTTAGGTACAAGTTGTTACATATACACAGCATTATATTATATATATATGCATATATACAACCAGCGTTCATCGATTTATTAGACGTTGTCACGTCAAAAAAGGAAGTACTATCATATTCCGTCTAAATATTTTAACTATTTATCTGATTAATAGAAAAAAAAATTAACATAACTCTCTCCTTATTTAGACCTATACCTTTAATAACAACTATTACCTATAATAAATTGTGACAGTATTGTATATTTTTTGTATTCTGTAAACTTATTTGTTTATCTTATTATATATATTATACCTTTAAACGACCAACTCTTGTAGGTATATAGGTATATATATATAATCTGAATCTCGGAAACGGCTCGAACGATTTACATGAAATTATGTATACAGGGGGTTTCGGGGACGATAAATCGATCTAGTTAGGTTTTATTTTTTAAAAACATCATTTTATGCGCGTTTTACAGAATGAAAAACTCCTACAATGTCATTAGAATACGATAACTTATTTCGCCACTGTTCTTTAAGTCTAAACGCCCTCGGAGTCGTCAGGCACCGGTTCGAATCCCGATGGTTACACTCGGGTCTTTACTTTTTGTTCTTTTTCTGAGAAAATCTTTTTAGAGCCCTTTATAAACACATTTAAACCGAGCAAAGCTCGGTCAACCAGGTACTTGAAAATAATATGTAAAAGATATTATTATATTATTTTACTTCGCCGATGGTTTCCCAGATTCTATTATCCATTATACCAGAAATTGCCAATTATCCTTAAATTACCAGTGTTACACTCAAAAATTAACAAATTAAATTGGAATGATGACTAGTTCAAAAACATACCATTTTAATTAGTTTGTCAGGTAGAATGTGAAAAAAGATGTATTTTGTACCACGTATTTATTGTTTTGTCAAATTGTTAAAAATCAACAAAGATATAGATAGATCATCAAACTTCCCGAGTGGGGGGTTGTGTCGTCTACATAAAAATCGTATATAGACGTGACGTCAATCGAAACTTCTAAGCACTATACAAATCTCTACATTCGTTATTTTTTGATTTATGAAAAAAAATACGTTTACGTACAATTTCTTTTAATTATCCAAATTACTAGACTAATTAGTATCTTTTTTGGTAACTATACTTATTGTAATCTATTGACGTTTCAAAGAACATGTAACATGTTGACGGAATGAAGATTATTATGATTCGATTGGTACTTACTCAAAAGCTCAAAACTCTACAAACCGCATTAAAACCGCGTAAAAAGTTTTACCACAGCCATAAATTAAATCAAAGTTCAAATTTCCAATTTACTATCTAGGTAGCACTTAATTTGTTTTTTATCCAAGCTAGCTGATCATAAACTGTTAAACTTCTGCCATTAGCTGAATTTTTAGTGGATCAGAATATATTTATGCATCATTCATCATTCCCCAACTTCGGATTGAAGATTTGACATCCTTGACGGGGTTCATTTAATCTTCAAAGTGTCTGATACACGCTCGGCTGAACTTTCCGCCGTATCACCATGAAACTGTCGCTAAAACTGACTGAAATACATAAGAATACTTTCTTCAGTTCGTGAGTAAATTTGGCACTTTTGGTTCTGAAATTAATTTCTCATGTTGGTAATTTCAGGGATAATTGCTTGTTTGTTTTTAACTTAGGTGTAAAACAAACACCAGAAAATTGCTAGTACAAATTACGTATCCAACTTAGTTAATAATTAAACAGCAAAGTTAAACCAGTTTTTGGCTTAGTTTAAACATGTCGTGTACTCGTTGCTCCAACCTGACAGGGGGGAAAAATTATAAATTAAAATTAGGTGATGGAGAGATAACATTTTTTAAAGCCGAGCTTGTCGTTAGCGCAGGCGATAGGGGAAGCGAATCGGAAGTGCGCTTTTGGCTTACGTTGGTCAAACTACGAGTGTTTTGTCAGTTTTTGCGTTAACTTTTTAATTGTCTCATTGTGGTACAGTGTATTTATTTCAGTAAGAAATATTGTTATCAGATATTTGCCTCCGTCGCCGGCTGCCCTCTCAGCTTTCATCACCTCTCCCGAGTTTGGACTTTATCGCGGGTCTTGCTGTCTGGAATGCGCCTTGTACCTACCAGCAGACCGAGCACATAATATCGGCCTCCACGCAATAGGACAGCGACCTGGCGAGAGTGCTCCACATACTTTCACGGCCATCACCCTCAGGGTTCTGTGAAGGAGCACCTCCTTGAGCCGGTCTAGCCGATCCGTCGATAAGGGAACACCGTACAGGGTTACAAGGCACACAATTACCTATCATCACCTATCCACATTCTGATTAAGTAAAACAAAAATTCTTTCTAAAATATTAAAAAATTTCTTGGATATAAAATTTGGTATTAGCATTTATTATTTTAAATCATGCGATTTTTAACGACATTATATGTTACATGACGGAATTAGTCCGCGGTCTCGTGTATTTACGGTAAATATCTCTGAGCTTATTATAATAAGTAGAGTGTTGTACTACCGTGATAGCTGAAAACACAGTAAATTTTTTTCGTATTCCGTTTTTAATTAAACAAAATATCTAACGGTTAAAATTGCTAAGCCCAAAACGGGGCTCAATTATTCTATGCATTAAGTACTTAACCTCACTTGCCTCTAAACTTTTGGAGTTTGTTTGTGGGTACTTGTACTATAGTATAACAGATGTGTAAGGCCTTGCAAGGGAAACCTTTGATGTTTTAGGACTAGTGCCATTAAGATCGACAAACGAAAAGTCAAGTAGGCCGAAAGGAAGATTCGGAAGATCTTAGAGAAACTACATATACGAAGCTACTTAGTAGGTAGGTACTGCTCGAAAGCATACTGAAAATTATGTCAAAATTGGGATAAAAATATATGACACATGCAAGACTTACGCAAACCATAAACCTGTAAAATGTATCAAATAAGTTTAATCAGTGTAACAATTTATGAAGTTTGTGATGTGATAGGTATCTAACCTAATGAAAAAAATGGCCTAGTCCGAGTCGGATTCGTGCACCGAGGGTTCGCACAATCCTGTATGTAGGTATACAAGTAAAAGTTATGGTAGTTTGGTAGATGATATATGAAAAGGGTAATAAGCTTATAATTATTAAAAAAATATATATACTGTGATGTATTCGTAACTTAAAATTGAAGGTTTTCGATTTTTTTTCTTTAAGCCACAATGTCCAATGAAGTGAATTATGTCCTTGACTCTCTACTTGCGAGAGAAAGCCCCGAGTCCCAGCAGTAGGAACATTTAGCAGAATGCTTATCTTCCTGATTTTTTTCTTTGTGTGTGCTATATAACGTTGCCTCATGTCAAATTTTTTTTTTATATATTGGTGGACAATTCACACACAACACCATCTGACCCCAAACTAAGCAAAGCTTGTGTGATGGCAGCCAGATAGCTGATATAATACTTATATAGTTTTAAATACATACTTATTATACATAGAAACACCCAGACACAGTGCAAACATTTGAATTCCTCACACAAATATTTGCACTGGGTGGTGATCGAACCCACGACCCTCGGCTTCGCAGGCAGTGCTACTACCAACTAAGCCACTAGGGCAGTCAAATTTCAAGATTCTAGGCCGAATGGAAGTATCTTTTCGGTTTTGATTCCCTTGTGAGTATGTAGTTGCGAGATTCATAAAATGCGGCGTAAATTGCTGTCTCTTTTGATTGTGTTGATTTTATCATAGTTGCTTATAGGCATTATAACTAGACTTGAGTATTTAATTTGTATTCAATTTAATATCTCTACGCGTTCATGAAGAAATGGGTAGTAAGTTCAAAATGATTTATAATTAAAATTTAAAATATAAAATGATGTAACTAAAAATGTATGGTTTTTGCAACTTTTCCCTTTTTTAGGGTTCCGTAGCCAAATGGCAAAATACGGGACGCTTATAGATTCGTCATGTCTGTCTGTCCGTTCGTATTCGTATGTCACAGTCACTTTTCTCCGAAACTGTAAGAGCTATACACTATTGAAACTTTAAGAGATTTTCAAACAAAAAATAGAAAAAAAACAATTAATTTTGGAGTCCCATACTAGCAACTGAAGCTCAATTTTTTTTCATCAAAACCGTACGTGTTGCTTATCAATGGATAGGTGGTCTTTAAAAAAGTGATATTGAGGTTTTTAACATTATTTTTTTCTAAACTGTTCAGTTTGCGCGTGAGACTCTTCCAAAGTGGTAAAATGTGTGCTCGCATCCCCCCCGTAACTTCTAAAATAAGAGAATGACAAAAATGAAAAAAAGGTATAATCTACATTACCATGTAAACTATCAACGAAAATTGGTTTGAATGAGATCTAGTAAGTATTTTTATTCACGCCATAAATTCACTATTTTTAAAACACTGATTAAAGTAACTACGAACTACAAGAACTTTTATTTGATGTTACTTGCTGCTACAGAAGCCTTCATGGGTGAGTCTGACTCGCACTTGACAACTTTTATGTATTTATGTTTCTTCGAACCTAATTTCAATATTCTGAGTTCACGGGTAGTATTATGAAAGTTTTGATTCCCTTGCTAGCCTCGAAAATTTGCCGCATAAATGGCTCTATCTATTTTTGATTGCGTTGGTTTAGAAGTTTTGGTTTTTTACAGCTTCAAGGGACAGTAGTTGATATGAATTTCAGCTTGATACCTTCACCCGTTCTAAAGAAAAAGGGTCTTGGCAGACGGACAGTAAACTGATCCTTTAAGGGATCCCATTTTCTTTTTGAGGTACGGAACCCCAAATGAACTTAAAATTGAGTTTAAAACAGATCTCATACTACGATGGATAGATTATACAATAAAATTATGTAATAAAATTCACTAACGACTGAGCTATGAAGTCAGCCAGTGACTGAATTGGTACACACGTGCTGTAATATTGTTACTTAAACTTATTACTACTTACTAATTGTGTATTTAAATGTATAAGTTTACGTATTTGTTACAAATATTTAGCAGCATATTTTCGGTATGAAAATCGCATCGCATCGCATTCAATCACAAGTAGGTACTCGCAATTACTCGTGTGTTATCGAATGCGCTATACTTTGCGTATTCAGTAAAAAAATGCAGTAGGTCAGGATCATTCAGGATCTGCGAAAATGATTAACTTTTACCGTTGTTCACCTTTGTGAACCGTTGTTTTGTAATGACAAAACTTAACTACTAACATAATTTTGTCTCTTTGAATTCGTTTGACAAACGTCGAAATCTTTAACATCGATCTGTATTGACTCAAAAACTTGTCAGTGATATGGCTTGATATAAGCAAAGTCAATAGTACAAGAACTTGCAACTACGAAATCTATACTTATAATAAAACTGTAACGGGTCGAATTCTGTACATTGAAGATATTTTGAAAAAAATTTTTTGGGGCACTCCATAGTCGATACTGATGGCGAAACTGCATTTTTTTTCTTTCATGTCTGTCTGTCTGTCTGTCTGTCTGTCTGTCTTTCTGTATAGAGATCACGCATCACGCCGAAACTACTAATTCAATTCAGCTGAAACTTGGCATGATTTTAGTTTATATTAAGGACATTGCTGTAGGCTACTTTTGATCCCCAAATTCTGGTCGGTTTTCTTGCGGGAGGGGGGTGAAAGTCAGAATGTGTATTTGTTTGTAACTCATGTTTGCGTTGTTTAATGTCATTAATTCTTTTTTTGTTAGAAAGAACATATTTTTTATATTGTCCCGTCAAAATTTGAACATTATCGGTCTGGTGGTTCGGAAAATTACACAAACATTAAATAATAACGACACGCGCGGCGCGTTCGGTACATACTAACTTCTAAGTATTCTGTGTATCAGACTATCCACAGTATATCTAGATTCTAGAAAGTGCCCACGTGATCGCGTCGCGTCGTCTTGGATGACAAAATAATTGTCAAAGATATATTTTTGTGTGGAAAAACAAACATTATTCGGTTTTAATCGACTTCAAACAAGGAGAATGTTTTCAATCAGGTTGCATGTTGTTTTATTTGGTTTTATTTTACACGATAACTGCGCTAATTGTTACGAGAGTAGTACTCGTAGTTGATTTTGGTAATTCCTTTTTTGTTTGGTAGAAAATACTTCAGAGGTGATCTTAGATATCGAAAACAGGGAGGTAGTTTTTCAAATATCAACAAAAAACTAAAATCAGCTTAGATCTATCTGTTACGACATAGTCATAGCTTCTTATAAAATTTAGTCGAATGACAGAATTAAATTACCTGTCACTGAAGTAGATTTTTGTTATTTTGGAGAAAACATATCAGCATAATAAGTAGCAGCCTAAACAACCCATTAAATGTTCCCACTGCTGGGCGTCGGGGCCTTCTCTCGCAAGGAGAGATACAAAGGTTATAATCCACCACGCTGGCCCAGTGTCGGTTGGTGGATGACATATGACTTAGAACTTAGATTATAGGTAGATTTCGGTTTCCTCACAGTGTTTTCCTTCACCGTTTTAATTACCGACATTACAAACATGACTCTGAAAAGATGCGTGAGTTTGAACCATGGGTCTCCGGATCGACAGTCGCCGTTCTCCCGACTAGGTCAGCTGTAACTTACTAGACCAGCCGTAACTTATTAAAAAACGTATTATTTCAATCCAAATACTGTTTAAAATTTAAAGGTAGTGTTCAACAAGCTTCGGTGACCTAAGCAGACCGTTGTTAGGTTCTGTACACAAAGGGTAAAACGGGACCCTATTACTGAGACTTCGCTATCCGTCCGTCCGTCCGTCCGTCTGTCACCAGGCTGTATCTCAAGAACGGTGATAGCTAGACAGTTGAAATTTTCGCAGATGATGTATTTCTATTGCCGCTTTAACAATAAATACTAAAAATAAAATAAATATTTAAGAGGTGCACCCATACAACAAACATGATTTTTTACCGTTTCTTGCTCGATACTAATAATAACGTACCTGTCACAGGTAGACGCTTTAACTATTCACATAATATTTAGTTTTATGTTCTCTTTAAAAGTAATTAATTAAAATAAAACAAATTATTCAGGGGGCTCCCATACAATAAAATCCGTTTATTTGCTAATGGTTCAGAACCCTTCGCGCGCGAGTACCATTTGCATTTGACCCGTTTTATTTTTTCTAAAATTTTGTTAAATCCTATGCTTTCCTAATATTATATAATTATGTCAATGTTTCAATTTTCGCTGCTCAATTACGTTGGAACGGCTGAATGTATCGAGTTAAAATTAAAGACACATTCTAGCTTAAGTAATACATACATAGGGTACTTATACATAGGCAATGTTTAGCCTATGTGTTCTGCCAGACTATAATCTAATTCTATTTCAAATTTCAGCCCGATCACTTGATACGTTCCGCCATGATTAAGTAACAAACATCCAAACAGTGACATTCATAATAATTACAGGACAACGTTGGAACGGCTGAACATATTATTTGGAAGGAATTCGAAACACACGTAGTTTGAACTCAGAAATAGCAAATCTGTTACTTATAAGTTTACTGTGACGTCGGAAAGACTAAGCAAATTTGGAAGAAAATTGAAACAGAGATAACGTATAGTCTGAAATACCACATTTATGTATTACCTATCAACCTGAAAAGAAGCATGGGCCCTAAGGAAACAAATATTAACTATCACGTCAAAACGGCACAACGATATGGGTTGACATACGAAATACATATAGTTTAGAGTCTAAAATTTCACATGGGCTAATAAGTCTATATTTTCATTTAATTCTATATTAATATAAGCATATATTTTCGTAAGGAACTTGATGTGATGGTAAGGTAAAAGCCTAAAATGAAAAATGTATGCACCCGTTTTGGCGTAGATAATATAGGTGATTTGCGTTCACAATCAAAATAACAAGCAACATAATATTCTCATTAGATGGCGCTAATGCCAGTTTAAATCTAAAAGCACTAAAGGCCATTTAAAATTGTGGTATGTATTTTTTCTTTCATCACTAGGTGGCGTTACTGGTATTCTAAATTGTACTAATAAGTTTTTTGCTGCTAAAAGGATTATGATGCCAAATTTGGATTCTTTCGTTCTTGATTTTTTTGTGTGTTACCTACAATTAAATTCATACATTAACATTTCACTAAGACTTGGCTTAGATTTACGGGTTCAACTTGCTTGAATATCATTAAAACTCAAAATCTTAATCAATTTTATTCCACACAGGCTTCGTTCAAAATTTTACGCGGGCGAATTCGCGGGTAACAGCTAGAAAACAGCTTGCGGATAAAAAAAGATAAGTAGGTATCAGGTCATGCACATCAGCTTCAGACTTTTCATAATGTATCCTATAAAAATCCTACAAACGTAACACTTGCGGCTATGTTCGATACTATGAAACCTTACTAAGTATGTTTGATTTTGTTTAAAAAAGAAAATGAAGATGATAAAATTAAATATATTTTTGTGTGGAAAAACAAATTCACTCAAACTCAAAGGGTTTTCAATGACTACTTATCCAAATATTTGACGTTCGATACTTCCAACTAATGTATAAGTTAGTAACATCTGCTTACGCGAACGAAGTAGCGGGTTCAGCTAGTCATAAATAAAAATAGTGAGTGTTCTTAACTTCTAATGTTCATAAGTTACTGAATTACTGAAAACTATAAGTTTGATGAAACTGTACAGACATTAGCTTATAGATGAAAAAAAAACAAATATAAATAAAACATTTCACAGAAGCAAATCAATATGGTAAGTACAATAACAAGATTGTAATTGGAACTCTGGATCACACATTAGGTGAAGTCCTGTGATGTAATATCCAGCACTTGAAAGATATACAGATTGATTACTAAACTGTTATAGTGTAAACTTACAGTGTAGGCACATATAAATATGCAGGGTTTTAGCTCTGTAGCCCATACGGGCTATAACTTGGCTTAATGTCGCACTACCGCATTTATTCGTAGCTCAAAACAAAATACTGCTTTGCTTTTCTGTTGAGAAACATTTCTGTAGCAGGGAGCACTTATAGTAGGGGAGCCGAAGATTTTTGACTTACTCGTGCGCGCTAGAATATCGTATTATGATAAGGATAACTTTCACCCTGTCAAGCACTTCAACCAAATACTACTCATGCTAGAAACTATGAAATACCAAATAGAAACTACCAAATAGAAACATTTTTTATGGGGCTATTTTATTTTATGGGGGAAGATGTCTAGCAAAGAATGAAAATGTAAGTATCCAACCAATACGAAGAGTTTTGCTTCTTCTTTCATAGTAAGAAGATCTAAATTTTCGTACAGTTTTTTTGCATGACTATATATGACGTAAAATATAAATAGTCATGCTCAGATGAAATACTGATGATGTTGATGCATTTCTAGATAGCCAATGGGAAATGTTGACGGGTTTACAGATGGCCAATGGGAAATGCTGACGCATTTCTAGATGGCCAATGGCCATGGTCCCGAGTTTACCCGAAGATCTCTTATCATTCCCGAGCACGACGCTAAAAAACAATTCTCAGCCCACGAAAAATCTGTATTATGCTGCGCCAAAATAAATTATCACTTCAAAAAACTGTGTGGACTGTGCGTTGCTATTCTGCTATCCTACGAGTATCATCAATGTTGAAGTTTAGATGTTTGGCTATTTGGATGTTTCTTCCTCAATTATGTCGTAACGTATGAACGGATCGGTTGGAAATTTGGAGCACAGTTTGATTAAAGTCTGGAATAACGCATAGGCTACTTTATATCACGGGAAAATAAAGGAAACAGGAACTGCACGGGTAAACCCGCAAGGTGCTGCTAGTCCTGCTGTGCTGATAAATATAAACTGAATTTCTTACAATCTGGGGTAAGACGGTCGAGAATATTCACGTAGCGCAATCAGAGCATCACACAATCCAATTTGCCAAGACAAGGGCATTTTTTTTGAGTAAAAGCTAATCCCAGCTCGGGAAGGAATTTCTATTAGCACTCCTCACCGCGTCTTTGGTAGGAAATCTTTAGCCGCGGTCATGAGGGCGGACCTCTCACTGCCGTCACGCAGGGAGGTTGTGTGAAGCGCTACGCGTGTGAAAAGGAGCGAGAGGAAGCGACAATCTCTCGCTCATCCAATGAGTCGGAAAAGGACACGATGGGTAGCCAGAGGAGCACCCTGGCACGCATTAGCACCTAGGGATAGGCTTTTCCGAGAAGGTGACGCACCATTGGTTTCTGGCGCTTCACTAGAGCCAAATGCGTATGGGAGGAGGGGGGGATGGTCCGTTACCCCGCGAGGCCAGCCAAATGCGTGAGTGGCCTCACGAAGAATCGTCTACCAACAAATCATATCAAAGAATCGTAAATCGTAATCGTAAATCGTATCAAAGAATGAAATGATATGAATGAAAGAAAAAACGGGCTTCTGCCCGTTTTAGTTGGTAGAAGTACCACAGTCAGAATGTCGAGCCCAACATTCCCCGCGATGTTGCTGAATGGCGGACGATGCATAAGCGTAAATGAATTTTCCCGACACAAACAAAAAGTTTCTTCCAATCATAAATGGATTTATTTATTCAGCGCTCTTCATAATAATAATATCCCTGTATGTTAAATAAAGATACATAATATACTCTTATTAAGGTAAATATTACATAAATGCTAAAAATGTTCGAACACTTTAAATAATTTTATTTTTATTGTGAAGGAACGATATAATTATATATATACAGTACAGTTTTAAATATTAGGTAACAATATCTTAAAGTCAAACAAACAACATGAAGGTCATCAACATCAACTGTAGCAGTATGGATGCTTCTCAACTTCTTAAGACCCTAGGTCCTTAAGGACTCCGGACAAGGGTCGAGTAATTCCACATTTAGCATCGTGGGCTCGTCTATTATTCGGTATTCTCTTGAAATATTTAGACGACGATGACGCAAGAGCTTTATATTTTCTACGGTTCTCTGCATTTTCGGCGAAAATTTTTTGGCCGATTATCACTTGCCAACTAACGTTTCGCAGAATTTTATGCCTCCGAATAATCATTTGCCTAACTTATCACAATGTTTTGTTGCCAACCGAACAGTTGCCAACTGTACGCTTGGTCCGTTTTTATAATGACATTTTTCAAAAGGCCAACTTTCATGTAGTCAAAGTTTCAGTTAGAGCAATATTCGTTTAGTTGTAAGTTGTCGGTACATATATATGTTAGAGCTGCTAACATATATATAACTGCTGTTAGTAGACTTTGATAAAAACCCTTTTCAATACTCCAAAAATATTTTCAGGGAGCAAAATGGAAAGCTTATCTTGACTAACGCGCAAATTTACGATCACTTTAAAAGCACATACGAAGTGCCTAAACGCGGGAGCTCGTACGTAGAACCAAACATCCAAAGACCTAATGATCCTCTGACAGGCTTTCAAGGCACCCCACCTAGTGAAGAGGAAGTAAACTATCAAATTAAAAGAAAACTACTAAATCAGCTCCTGGCCCAGATGGCATTCCTTACATAGTGTATAAAAAGTGTCCATCAGTTCGTAAACATATCTTGAATATATTCATTAAGATCTGGTCAAGAAAGCAAGTCCCAGTAGCATTTGGAAGAGCAATTTTGTCCTCATCCCTAAAAGCAGGAAGTAACTCATCCCAAAGACACCAGACCGATAGCCCTAACCAATACAATTTCTAAAATCTTTTTCAGTATTTTGCAAACAAAATGACCACATTTATGACTAGCAATAGGTATTTCAGGCCCAATCACCAGAAAGGGTTCTTGCCTGGTATTTCTGGATGCCTGGAACACAATACATTACTAGCAGAAAGTTTGAAAGATGCCAGAACACATGAGAGGCAAATTACAGTCTGCTGGATAGACCTAGAGAACGCGTTTGGTTCTGTCCAGCATGAACTTATGATATTTGCCCTTAAATGGTATAACTTTCCTGCTGAAATTATTGACATAATTAATTCTTATTATTGCCACTTAAAATTCGTCATAGCAGTAAATGTAGGACTATTCCAAGGGTGCTGCTTATCACCAATAGCATTTAATATAGTTATAAATATTTTAGTAGACAAATTAATATCCCGTGAAAAGAAATGGGGCTACCGGTTTAAAATCAACAATAAGTACACTGAGTCAATCTTGGCCTTTGCGGACGACCTTGCAATACTTACACGTAATCCCAAACAGTGTCAAGAATTGTTGAACGAAGTCGATGAGTTCTGTACATGGACGGAGGGAATGAGGACAAAACCATCTAAATGTCATTGTCTTTGTCTGGGTAGAAGAAATACCAAATATACGTCTTACGATCCGGGACTCTCCATAAGTGGCCAAGGAGTTGCCACAATTGCAGAGGCAGTGCCTTTCAAATTTCTTGGTAGAAAGATAGATCACAAAGGACGTACACCATCATTAGAGGTGGTTGTTGAAAATTTCATGAACAACCTCAATAAGGTGACCAGCAGCCTATCAGCAATATCAAAAAGCATGGATATATGACAACTACCTCACATCACGTCTCACTTGGCCTTTCCTAGTATATGACATCGGTAAAACTCTCCTGGCAAAGCTAGATGCCAATGTCATAAAGATATTGAAGTCATGGTTCGGATTGGCACATCCGGCTGATCCTCTACTCTTTTAGGGATCACAATAGTTTTGGGCTGAAACTAAAGAAACCGTCTGAACTTTACAAACACCTAAGAGTTACAAAAACGCATGTTTTGGGAAAGTCGCAAGACGAATTAATTACATCTCTCCCAAAAGACAAAACTGCTTCAGACCTGGAATCTAGACTTCAATTCCATAAACAATTTATGGCAGGTGCACAAGTAAATACTGCTGGGTTGGGTGCGAGAAAAAAAAGGAAGACCGAGACATGGTAAAAACCTTTCTACAACAAGACGAAAATGACGGTTACAAAGTGCACGCTATGAATTTAGAAATGCAAAGTGAGTGGTT
The DNA here is from genome assembly GCA_017562165.1 of Ectropis grisescens. NCBI lineage: Eukaryota > Metazoa > Arthropoda > Insecta > Lepidoptera > Geometridae > Ectropis > Ectropis grisescens. Next base: position 9,112,192 of record CM029767.1, on the reverse strand, counting down.
AACCATAGGTGAGTTCTGTATCCCATTAGCTCTAAAATGGCGCACCTTGATCTATGACTGGTCCCCTGCCTTATTAAAATTTTATCTAAATGCATTCCAAATGACCCTCCTGACCAGAGTAACTTGGTAAGGTGGGGAAAAGCCTCTGAAAAATGTTGCTATACTTGTGGAGAGGCGATATGTACAGCAAGGCACATATTGGTGGGATGCAAGGTGCTCCTTAATGGGGTCATTACTCACGGCGTCATGACAGAGTACTTGAAATCATACGTGAAGCCATGAGCCTTTCGGTAGCTAGAGCCCAAAAGGGATTGACGACAAACAACAGACAAATTAACTTTGTAAAAGAAGGCTCAACTTCAAACTCCAGGAACAAGCCTTACTCAATCCTGGGTACAGCACCTGATTGGACTATTTTAATGGACACGTATGAAAAGCACTACAAAATCCCAGAGGATGTGGGTGTTTCGTCATCCAGACCGGACATTTTCCTTTTTTAGAGCTACGAAACGCATAGTCCTTGTAGAACTTACCGTACCGTGGGAAACTAATATACCTAAAGACCACGCGATGAAACAAAATAAGTATTACGACCTCCTAAACGAATTAACAAAAACGGCTATGTAGTTAGTTTATACGCTGTAGAAGTGGGAGCGAGAGGTATACCAGCAAAATCTCTATAACCTACTGAAAGACCTTGGCTTATCCAGAAGTGCTGTAAGTTCTATACTAGAACGTGTATCTAAAGCTGCACTAGTAGGCTCATATCAGATTTGGCTGGGCAGGGAGAGAAAAACGAGTGGTGAAGGTGAGTGTTGATGTACGTCAGAAAGGGCCCTTAAACCTACGCCCGAGTCACAAGTCTCAGGAACTACTCGAGTTTTTCTCTCTCTGCCACACGATGGACCCGGCACCCGCACGGTGAATCCATGGAATGCTAAGAAGATCGTCTCTGAGTCTTAAATCAAAATTTATTCACAAGGATGCCATTTTTATTTGGGACAAATTATACATATTTATGTCATTGTTTAAATACTATTTTCCATAATAATTTTTCTAATGTAGGCACATATTTAAGGGTACTTCTTCAAAGACAAGATTTTGGACGTCTATGGGGGGTTTTCCGAAACTAACTAACAAAATGGCGTGTTTAATTTTTTTATACAGTTTAGCTTTAGCTCTAATTGGGACAAGTAATTTTTTCAAATAATTGCAGTGTGAGTATAAATTAAAAATATTTGAAGTTTGTTGTTCTGATTCATATGGCGCGTCCATTTGCCATTTTCCGGAAGAAAAGAGTCTATACCGCTTTTACCCTTTGCTAAATCAAATGAATTGCCCTTTTATAAAATAAAATTTATTTCTTATACCTTACCTTAGTACGTTTATAAATAGGCAAATAAGAAGTGTCCGGCATATAATACTGATTAATCTGGCATAAGCTGCGCTTAACTGTGCTGGGTCGGTTCATTTGGATCTCGGAGTTACAAAATATCTGATTCATCTGCGCTTGGATCACCAAGCGCAGATTTGGCGATAGTGTACCTATTATAATCATCGAATTAAAAAAAAATAAAAAATAAGTGAGATCTCATTCAGACCTATTTTATAAATGCATAATTTATCTAAAAAAATATATTTGATTATTCACGACTCAAAGGTTCTTGACAGATTCAATTGACACCTGTGATAATTTTATTAGCAACGAATGGAAATAAAATAATGATCAGAATAAACCTTATTACTTGAAAAGTTTTTTTGTATTTTTGGAAGAGATGGACTGAGAATCTCTCTACTTAGTCCGTGGACTGAGATCTATTTTAAAATGTTTTATACAGAATCTAGATGAATAATATATCCTATATACAAGTATGTTGACGCCATAGATGTAGTAGTATTTGGTTGACGCAAATGAAGCTGCGGGAAATAAGCTAGTATCAAATCGACTGGCCTCGTGGCTTAGTGGGTAGTAACTCTGCCTGCGAAGCCGAGGGTCGTGGGTTGGATTCCCACCCAGTGCAAATACTTGTGTGATGAATTCAAATATTTGCACTGTGTCTGGGTGTTTCTATGTATAATAAGTATGTATTTACAACTATATAAGTATTATGTCAGCTATCTGGCTGCCATATTACAAGCTTTGCTTAGTTTGGGGTCAGGTGGTGTTGTGTGCGAATTGTCCACCAATATTTATTTATAAATAGAAACTCTCGTACATAAATTATGAGAATGATAAAAATAATAATTTAGGTATGAAATTTAACAGCCAATAATTAAAGTATAACTTTTCTTATCAGGTAACAAAATAAACAACGATAATGTAAATAGTTATTTGTTTTTGTAGCGGTTTTACACCGTTCGACATAACATATGCTCAATCTCGTCTTAGAATAAGCATACCTACTTCATGTTCCCACAGCTGGGACTTGAGATTTCTGTCGCTAAGAGAGAGTCAAAGCCATAACATACCACGCTGGCCGTATTACGAAACGGACGGACTGCGAAAAATTCTAGGATACCGTTTTCCTCACGATGTTTTCTATCGCCGCTAACGCCAGTGGTGACGACTAACTGGTCCAACTGGTCTAAAAAAAATACTCAGAAGTGTAGGCAGGATTCCAATCTACGATATCATGATTGGATATCGAACGACCTACCACCAGGGCTTTTGTAAGAATAAATTCTAACGATATTTATAAAAATATTCCTATTGGTTCACGAAAGCTTTAAGTATACTATAAATACGTAGCACAGATAAGAAAAATAGTTATTTTGGCTGTACCTATAAAATAAATTAATAGCAATGTCACGTAAACCGTAAAAAGATACGTCATTAATGTAAAATAATTCATAATTTTAGAATGTGTCTTTAATGTTAAAATTCTGGCTTTTTTACGCACGTATTTCCAGCTTGAATAACTTTATAATAGTGTAAAAAACGCAAGGAACGTCCATGGTGTCGGACTGTCTATAGGGTCCAGTATCGGATATTACAGGGGAAGTGGCGACTCCATCGATCATCGTTACTGTCAGCTGAACGAAGCGCCTTTTAACTATGTAGGTGGGTCCAGGATTGGCGAGAGTTAGGGGCTGATAACCCTACCCACCAATTCCATAGGAACAAAACTCATAACGCAGAATATTTAGGGATGCAATTCGCGGTGACAGTTTATTTTCACAGATTAGACACAATGAGTTTTGGGGATTAGGTAGTTTATGTGTATTTAAATTATTAATTAGCATTGATTTGATTTCTGTTCTATAGTTAGGTCTGTTATGTATAATTATAATTTTATGACATGTAACAACACCGTTATGAATAAAGAACTATGAACTATGCAGAGCGTACCTACTACGGGAAGTAAAAGTACTTCCAATCCTTTTCCATTTATTTAACTTTATGGAGTTACGCGTGTACATTTTTGTATTTCGTTCCACAGGTAATAATTTCAGAGAAATTGCAGGGTAAAGAGACCATTAAGAAGTACATGTTTTACTATAGTAGATAGAGTAAGTAACGCTTATAATAAGTAGGTAATGATATTAATTTATTTTTCGTTTTTGAGTGCCTATTTTGGAAGTCGGTTAATTTTATTGTTCGAAAATAGTTTATTATTATTGATCATCAAGAATCACAACCCAGATAGCACTGCTGTCAAACAATTAAACAAACAGTATCAAGTTCATGCTTCATCGACTTGATATCAAGCCCTCATTGTGATTCCAATATTATAATATTTTGGCGACCCAGTCGAGCTGAAAACAATTAAAATTTGTATTGTGACACACATACAAATTGTACCGGACGATGGAGATTTCATTTAGTTTGTCACAAAATTTCACTCACACTCAATTTGCCTTTTTATGTCGTTTGATATCACAAATGTTGAGAATATGAGTATGAGTATGAATATCTCTTAGGGCAAAGAATACAATTTGTTTGAGGAATATCGGTAGGTATAGATATTCTTCAGACAAATTTTATTCTTTAACTATTATCAAATTTTTTGCTCACACAAGTCTCGAGTAATACCAATATGGTGGTATAACCTCATCAACGTATCATAACGTCTCGTAACCAGACTAAGTTTTTAAAGACGTTTCAACTCGGTCCTTTTGTATAAGTACGAGTATCTTGCAGAACGAATATTGACTGAAAAGTCACATAAGTATGCCAACGTGTGCGCATACTAAGAAATTCAACATGAATTGTATCAAAACATTGATGCATCTTTAAATATAATGAAATTGTCGCGGTTTATATGTAAGCGAAATGTAAAACAATGTCTAACTTCCCTAAATTACACAGAAACTGAAAAAATATTAGTGTCCAACGTTTTATGAGCGCAAAGGGGCCTGCTGCAGGGCTTGAACCAGAGCAATTTATCTTAATTATCTAAACATCAGAATAACCTCAGTTGCTCAATAGACTCGCCAGCAGCCTGGTTCCAAAGTTGAGCTACAAACATAAAACCTCTTTTTACAAACATTTCAATACTCGTACTTACCTACTATTTGTATAAATGTATTCTACGTATAACGATTCTGGCGACTACACGAACGACCATCCAAATTCATTCACTTTTAGGTACCTCCTGTCTAAATATTTCCATTTCCGCACACTTATATTTATGCAAGCACGCACACATCCACATATACATACAAACACACTTTTTTGAATATACAAACACACGCAATTTGACGTATCACACATATACATACAAACACACGCAATTTGAAGGCATAGCACGATCAAACTTGAGTTATTTATGTTAATTTTATTATGTAAGCTTTTATTATTATTTTGTTTTTTTATTGATGTAGGTGTTCACTTGCTCATATTTAGTTGAAACTGCCACACCCCTTTTTAACCCCCGACCAAAAAAAGGGGTGTTATAAGTTTGACGTCGATGTCTGTCTGTCTGTCTGTCTGTCTGTCTGTGTGTGTGTCTGTCTGTGGCGCCGTAGAGCTCAAACGGATGGGCCGATTTCGATGCGGTTTTTTTATTTGAAAGTTAATATCCGTGCGGATGTTCCTTAGCTTTGTTTGATTAATACTGATTCAAGATGGCCGCCGCCACAAAATGACAGACAAAATATTTCTTCACAACTTACCTCAATATGGGTATCAAATGAAAGGGTTTGACTAGTAGAATACTATACAATATAAAAAAAATCAAATCCATGATGGCCGCCACCACAAAATGGCGAATTATATTTTTTTCACTACTACCTCAATATGGGTATCAAATGAAAGGGCTTGACTAGTCTAATACATTGTACTATGACAAATTTCAAATCCAAGATGGCCGCTTCCACAAAATGGCGAAATACATTTCTTATTTCACAACTCCCTTAATATGGGTATCAAATGAAAGGGCTTGACTAGTAGAATGTTGTACAGATAACAAATCTGAGGTAGTCGGGGGGTTAATCAAAATTTTTAATTTTGTTTTTGTTAATTATGTTTCTATTTTTTCTGAACAATAATGTTGAGTGTCGTTATACCTAAGTTATATAACATCATTAAAGGAGAAAAACACTGAATCCCACAACACAGGACAGCCCTAGTGTGGGACGCAGGGTCTAACCTCCAAATGAGTTAAGCGGTCACTATAATGTTATATTGTTATTAAGGTAATTTTTTGTAACTTCATTTAAGTTCCGTTAACTTTTTTCCGTTTATTAATTGTCCAAAAAATGCCTTGGTAATTATACAGAAGTTGTACAAAATTAAAATATCAAGGAATTTCTTTAGAAACTTTTTTTAGACTTCGGAACTGTTTTACAGATGCTGCAGAGCGTTGTACGTAAGTACTTTAGAGGGTACTTCTTCAAAGACAAAATTTTGGAGTTCTATGGGCTTATTTCCGAAACTACCTAACAAAATGGCGTGTTGTTTATTTTTTTATACAGTTTAACTTTAACTCTAACTGGGACAAGCGATATTTTTCAAATAATTGCAGTGTAAGTATAAATTAAAAATATTTGAAGTCTGTTCTTCTGATTCATATGGCGCGTCCGCTTGCCATTTTCCGAAAGAAAAGAGTCGCTACCGTATTTTCCCTTTGATAAATCATTATGAATTATAATTATATCACAAAGAAATAAATTGCGTTTTTATTAAAAAAAAAATTGCGCTGGACCGTGCTGGGTCGGGTGATAATAATGAGAGCCTTGGGGGGAAGCCAGTCGTGTAACGGGTGCACCAGAAGGTGGACATGGGGCTGGTTGACTTGGATCTCGGAGTTACAAAGGTAAATATCTGATTCATCTGCGCTTGGTGATCCAAGCGCAGATGAATCAGTCCTACCTAAGTAGGACTATTTGTCTTTTACGCTAGCTCAAAGTACTGTAGTAGCTAAAGGCTATCTAAGGTCTGATGCCATAGATTCCCCAAATATGTGCAAAACAGACGACATGCCAAAACTATATCCATTTTTGAAGTGAAAACTTCTTTGGGCGCGCCTAGATAGAATTTTCGTGGGATGTGAATTGAAATGAACCGTCACGCTCGGGTATGATAATAGCTTTTCGGGTAAACTCGGGATGTTAGAGTGAGAAACAAAATACAGTGAACAAGCGCGTCAGACCGAGAAAGATAATAATATATAGTCCCTGTGTACCTGTGTTTATTATATTTATATCTTTTTATACCGGCATTAACTTCTAGGTACTTACCACATTAATGTCATTAATTGAACGTGTCATGACATATTTAATTAGCATTTCACATCCATTGCAAAAAAGTTTTTGTTGTAATATACTCGTATTACTGTTTTATCGGAGCACTTACACTACGTAAACACACAAAATGATACCTATTTTCATCACAGCACTTACACATACACTTTAAACACAACATATTTATGCATTTTTAGGGAAATACCTATAAAATAAATAATTAGCAAATACTAAAAAAAATTCTAGTCAAACGCTATTTCCGAACCGCGTAATTTTTTTTTAAATTTATTATTTGCCATGTATATACTAATCATTTCGCCTCATGTTATCTTCGTGTTGCTGCGCTTACTAGGTATATTCAATTTCAAGTTTGAAGTCGTATTCATTTTTAACCCCCGACAAAAAAAAGGGGTGTTATAAGTTTGACGTCGATGTCTGTCTGTCTGTCTGTCTGTCGGTCTGTCTGTCTGTCTGTCTGTCTGTCTGTCTGTCTGTGTGTGTCTGTCTGTGGCACCGTAGAGCTCAAACGGATGGGCCGATTTCGATGCGGTTTTTTTTTTTTGAAAGTTAATATCCGTGCGGGTGTTCTTAGCTATGTTTGGTTAATATCGATTCAAAATGGCCGCCTCCACAAAATGGCGGACAAAATATTTCTTCACAACCTACCTCAATATGGGTATCAAATGAAAGGGCTTGACTAGCAGAGTACTAAACGCTATAACAAATTTCAAATTCAAGATGGCCGCCACCACAAAATGGCGAATTATATAATATTTTTCACTACTACCTCAATATGGGTATCAAATGAAAGGGCTTGATTAGTAGAATACTTTGCACTATGACAAATTTCAAATCCAAGATGGCCGCTACCACAAAATGGCGAATTACATTTCCTTTTTTCACAATTCCCTTAATATGGGTATCAAATGAAAGGGCTTGACTAGTAGAATGTTGTACAGATAACAAATCTAAGGTAGTCGGGGGTTAATCAAAATTTTTAATTTTGTTCTTGTTAATTATTAGAATTATATAGTAGTCTTAAAATAGTTAAGTATTTCTTATTTTGGTTTTCACTTCTGCCGTGCGGTCTTAAGCGCACACATTTTTTTTATGTTTATTTAGAAATATAATCAAAAGACGAGCAATTATCTAATATATATTATAATAAATCAGTGCTAACGTTCAATTAAATACGTAGTATTTGAAAGAGTTAAAAACAAATGGTCAATTTAAGTATTGGTTGAAGAATCAAAATCGAAGTCAAACTTTAACAATCTGTAAGTCACGTTATCGGCTAACTCAATCAACGCTGAGTTTGCCACAATAGCCAGGAAAGGCCCCCTGGTGAGGGTAGGTGAGCTATAATTGAATCCTACCCACTCATGCGGACTAACTAAATTCTCATTGATAAAGTTTTAATTTCAATTGCCGGCGTCAGATTTACCGCGGAGCTCATTGTCGGCATGTTACAACCGGCATTGTTGGCGAACTGTGGCGCCCATTGTCGGCAAACGACTTTGCGTTTCTCTTACTTATTAGAGTTGAATATAATTTAACTTTCTGAAGAGACTAGACTTATCTTTCACGGACCTACTTAAATTAACGTCTATTTTGCGGTTTTTAATGTATGTCAGGAGTTCCTATTTTAGAATTATTTTTGTTCACATCCTGTGATGTAAGATTGTGAACAATGATGGCTTCGTATTTACTACCTAGGTCCACATTTTTTGCATAGAGATGGTCTTTTTATTTCATTTGACTCCGGAATTGAACTTGATTGTTTGTAAAATAATAATAATTTGTGTGTGTTTGAAACCACGGCAGAAGTGGTAAGGGAGCCCACGGTGCTAAATGGGAATTTACTCCAGCGTCATAGATACAAAGCAAGCAAAGCTTTGATGATAAGAAGGAAAAATATTCCATAATGTTATCTTTTCACCGGTGCGGCTATGGAGTATCAATATCAATCAGCTTTATCGATGAATTTCTGTAACTTTGGCTTGTGGAAATCGTCAGATAAAGTATATATTTTTCGTTATCCTTGAATTATTTCCTTCAAAATAAAAATAAAAATAAAAATGGCCACACTAGATTGTCGAGATGACTTTTTTTACAACTTTGTAGCACTTCCTTTTCTTTACGTCCCTTTCAAATTGTCAGATTAGTGGAATATACACTTTTTAGCATGTACAACAAATGTAGTATGTTTGGGTTATAAACAAAAGCCGGCCTATGTAAACAAATATACGAAACCCTTTTTCAACTTATGATTTTCTGTGCTTACCTTCTAGTATCTTACTCAGTCTTATTCTAAACTAGCTGAACCCGCTACTTCGTTCGCGTAAGCAGATGTTACTGACGTATACATTAGTTGGAAGTATCGTCCGTCAAATATTTGGATAAGTAGTCATTGAAAACCTTTTGAGTTTGAGTGAATTTGTATTTCCACACAAAAATTTATTTAATTTTATCATCTTTATTTTTCTTGTTTTAAACAAAATCAAACATACTTATTAAGGTTTCGTAGTATCGAACATAGCCGCAAGTGTTAAGTTTGTAGAATTTTTATAGGATACATTACGAAAAGTCTGAAGCTGATGTGCATGATCTGATTACCTACTTATCTCTTTTTATCCGCAAGCTGTTTTCTAACTGTTACCCGCGACTTCGCCCGCGTTAAATTTTGAACGAAGCCTGTGTGGAATCAAAATGATTAAAATTTTGAGTTTTAATGATAGGTTCTCAAGCAAGTTGAACCCGTAAATCTAAGCCAAGTCTTAGTGAAATGTTAATGTATGAATTTAATTGTAACACAGAAAAAAATCCAAGAACAAAAGAATCCAAATTCGGCATCAAAATCCTTTTAGCAGCAAAAACTTATTAGTACAATTTAGAATACCAGTAACGCCACCTAGTGATGAAAGAAAAATACATACCACAATAACAAAACATTGATTTAAATGGCTTTTAGTGCTTTTAGTGCTTTTAGATTTAAACTGGCATTAGCGCCATCTAATGAGAATATAATGTTGCTTGTTATTTTGATTGTGAACGCAAATCACCTGTATTATCTACGCCAAAACAGGTGCATATATTTTTCATTTTGGCTCTTACCTTACCATCACATCAAGTTCCTTACGAAAATATATACTTATTATAGATTAATATGGAGTTAAACGAAAATATAGACTTAGACCCCATGTGAAATTTTAGACTCTAAACTGTGTTTCGTATGCCAACCCAATTCGTTGTGCCGTTTTGACGTGATAGTTAATATTTGTTTCCTTAGGGCCCATGGCTTTTCAGGTTGATAGGTAGTACATATATGTGGTATTTCAGACTATAAGTTATCTGTTTCAATTTTAGCCGTTTCAATATGTTCAGCCGTTCCAACGTTGTCCTGTAACTGTAAATATTATGAATGTCAATGTTTGGATGTTTGTTACTTAATCATGGCGGAACGTATCAAGTGATCGGGCTGAAATTTGAAATACAATTAGATTATAGTCTGGAAGAACACATAGGCCAAACATTGCCTATGTATAGTTACTTATCTATATGTCCCTATGTGTTACTTAAGCTAGGCCAAGAATATGTTTCAAATTTTAACTAGATACATTCAGCCATTCCAACGTAATTGAGCAGCAAAAATTTAAATATCGACATATTTGTATAATATTAGGAAAGGATAGGATATTACAAAATTTTTGAAAAAATAAAACCGGTCAAATGCAAGTGGAACTCGCGCGCGAAGGGTTCTGAACCATTAGCAAATAAAATGATTTTATTGTATGGGAGCCCCCTTAAAAATTTATTTTATTTTAATTAATTACATTTAAAGAGAACATAAAACTTAACATTATGTGAATAGTGAAAGCGTCAACCTGTGACAGGTACGTTATTAGTATCGAGCAAGAAACGGTAAAAAGTCAAGTTTGTTGTATGGAAATAAGCCCTCTTAAATATTTATTTTAGTTTTAGTATTTTTTGTTAAAGCGACAATAGAAATACATCGTCTGTGAAAATTTCAACTGTTGAGCTATCACCGTTCTTGAGATACAGTCTGGTGACAGACGGAAGGATGGACGGACAGCGAAGTCAGGTATGGAACCCTAACAACGGTCTGCTTCGGTTACCGAAGCTTGTTGAAGACTACCTTTAATTTTTAAACAGTATTTGGATTGAAATAATACTTTAAGTTACGGCTGGTCTAGCAAGCTACAGCTGACTTAGTCGGGAGAACGCCGACTGTCGATCCGGAGACCCAGGGTTCAAAACCACGCGCACCACTATCTTTTCTGAGTCATGTTCGTAATGCCGGTAATTAAACGGTGAAGGAAAATATCGTGAGGAAACTGAAATGTACCTAGAATCTAAGTTCTAAGTCATATGTCATATGTCATCCACCAACCGACACTGGGCCAGCGTGGTGGATTATAGCCTTGTCTCTCTCCTTGCGAGAAAAGGCCCTGACGTCCAGCAGTGGGAACATTTAATGGGTTGTTTATGCTGCTACTTATTTTGCTGATATGTTTTCTCCAAAAGAACAAAAATTTACTTACTTCAATGACAGGTAATTTAATTCTGTCGTTCGTCTAACTAAATACAGATAAATCTAAGCTGATATTTGTTTTTTGTTGATATTTGAAAAACTACCTCCCTGTTTTCGATATATAAGATCACCTCTGAAGTATTTTCTACCAAACAAAAAAAGAATTATCAAAATCAACTCACAATTAGCGGAGTTATCGTGTAAAATAAAACCAAATGAAAAACATGCAACCCGATTGAGAACATCCTCCTTGTTTGAAAGAGGATGTTCTCATCCTCCTCCTTTTCCACACAAAAATATGTTTTTGACAATTATTTTGTCATTCAAGACGACGCGACGCGATCACGTGGGCACTTCTTGAATCTAGAATCTAGATATTCTGTGGATCGTCTGTGATACACAGAATATTTAGAAGTTAGTATGTACCGAACGCGCCGTGCGTGTCGTTATTATTTAATCTTTGTGTAATTTCCGAACCACCAAACCGATAATGTTCAAATTTTGATGGGACAATACAAAAATGTGTTCTTTCTAACAAAAAAATTAATGAAATTAAACAACGCAAACATGAGTTACAACCAAATACACATTCTGACTTTCACCCCCTCCCGCAAGAAAACCGATCAGAATTTGGGAATCAAAAGTAGCCTACAGCAATCTCCTTAGTTTAAACTAAAATCATGCCAAGTTTCAGCTGAATTGAATCAGTAGTTTCGGCGTGATGCGTGATCCCTATACAGAAAGACAGACAGACAGACAGACAGACAGACATGAAAGAAAAAAAAAAAGATTCGCCATCAGTATCGACTCCAAAGTTTCCAAAAAAAAAAATTTTCAAAATATCTTCAATGTACAGAATTCGACCCGTTACAGTTTTATTATAAGTATAGATTCTCACTCAGTCAAAACAAAAAACGAGGACTTGCTAGTCGAATGTGTTTTGAAAACAAATATTTTAATTCATTGTTGGAAATATGCTAGACCTCGATTCTGGGCTGGGCGATTGCTTCTTGAGCATGTCTAATCAAGTCTGGAGTGCGTTTCAGTCATTAGACCGACATTGCTTTGTTATCAAGCTGGCATTCCTCTGTGCTGCTCAGATGGCCTCTGTAGCCACTCGAATGTCATAGTTATAAATTCAGTAGTGAAAGTACGCATCAATGTGAAAAAAGATTTATAAGAAGTATTTTCAAACGTATTAAAAATGAATTGACGTATATAATTTTACCTTTTTTAGCAGGCTGAATTGCTATATAACAAAAAAAAACAAAGGGGTCGAATTGATAACCTCCTCCTTTTTTGGAAGTCGGTTAAAAACTAATATACAATGATAACTGCCCTACGTTCATAACTACTTATACTAAGCACATCTGAACAATCTTCAGACCAATGAAAGTCTAAAGATAATCTAGACGCTTAAATCCACTACCAGTCGTAAGCGTGCGCAGCATTATCACGGTGAATTGCGTATATAATTACAATTATGCTATTTTATAATTTAGTTGCATAAATATTTTGTCAATGTATAATTTTAGGACCTTGTGTTTACACTGTAGGTACAATACATGTTTGATTTGCTTGATCACGAATCGTATACCTGAAAAGTAGCGATCAAAATAAATGCTAATTGCCACAATAAGCATACTAGGAATCTCAAGTGTTTTCTTAATACGTAAGTACATAATTAAAAAAATACTTGATGAAATTTTACAAAACATGACTTAAGCTAAACTTGTCTATTTAGTTGTCGTGAACAATCATTTTTTATTAAAATTTTCCTCTAAATTTTACTGCTTTTGGCGCGTCTAAGCGTTGAGTAGTTGTTTGAAATACTTGCAAGGGATACTTACTTTTTTATTGATGTACTTACAGAAACTCAGGACAAGATAACTAAAAGTAATCATTATATCACTAGCTTTTTGAGTAAAGGTTTGTAATGTTATCAATGATCGTAAATTCTAAATTTATTATTAAAGCACTTTGTCTAGTTTCTTTTTGGGTCAAGCCAAACAGAAAATATGTTATCAAACAGAACACAAAGTACTTAGAGAAATTGAAGAAATCTCAAAACCAGGACACTGTTAGGCAGAATAGAGTTGTGCGGGCGCAATAACGCCGCCCATAGCCCGCAGAGGGACAATTGTACTATTATACTCACAAGAGCTTCCGCGTCTCGTAAATACCGCCGGAAATCAATGTCGACTTCGTAGTGCGCAGTTGAATATCTCACAGAGTTGTAACTCTGAGATGTTACATTTAAATAGTCTGATTTAAACAATGCATGCATTTATCAGATGGTTAGCAGATTTGCTAATTCTTGTCAATTATATCCTTTAGTATTATGAAACACGATCATCTTTTGAAATCATCGTTATCATTGCCTTTTCTATCTGAGTATAGGTGTCTATTTCATTTTCCATCTTCCTCGGCCCTGTGCGTCCTGGTCGACATATATCTTTTCTCATTTTTGGTAGGTTTGATTGGCTTTAGCCAGTTAGTACTTTATTGATCTAGCAAGGTGTGGCTGAATACGTATCTGAATTTGTGCAGAATCTCTGATATCAGTGTAAAAATACAGAGGCCTGTTCTTGTTTGGTACAGTTGCATTGTTTTTTACAGATCAGTGACCTATAATCAAGGGTCAACCCTAGATAGGTTATAACAATTTTTTATTTAAATACATATTATATGAAAGTATTTGACAAGCCTCTTGGTAGGTCATCCGACAAAAAATAAACACATCGATGAGAGAATATTGTAGCTTTTACAAAGCACGAGATCCTTTCGGAAGTTGAGAATTTTTCCAGCCAGTTCTACTTACGCATTGCACTCACCTCATCTCTTACTGAAAAATACGGACAATCATAAATACGGTATAGTGGTGACCATTCTGACTGACCACTATTCCGAAGACCTACGTAACGTAAGCTTATTTGAGACTGTGTTAGTCTTTAGACACTACAAGTGAAAATGCCGCTGGGATGAATGGTACTACTAAAGACTACTATTATTTATAAAAGAGCTCTAAGTCATGCTCAAATGTTTGGCATCTTCGTGCACGGGTGCTAAACACCGCACAATAAAGCACGGTGTAAATAAGACTATTTAAGTTACGGAAAATCGTTCCTAAAGAACAGGTTTAGATCACATCGTGCTAATCTTGTCAAGAGCACCTGCCAAAATACTCCCGGTTCTTCGAAAGATCATCCATGTAGCAGCACTAGCAGGGTTCACTGTTGATGATAACTTATGAAGACGATATAACGTGACATTAAATATTTTATCAGTTCGATTTTAATGTCTTAAGATTTCTCAACTCAAAATAAATAGAATAAAAGTGAAGTTGAGTAACATAATTTTGACAGGCCTCGTGGCTTAGTGGGTAGTAACTCTACCTGCGACGCCGAGAGTCGTGGGTTCGATTCCCACCCAGTGCAAATATTTGTGTGATGAATTCAAATGTTTGCACTGTGTCTGGGTGTTTCTATGTATAATAAGTATGTATTTAGTACTATATAACTATTCTATCAGCTATCTGGCCGCCACATTACAAGCTTTGCTTAGTTTGGGGTCAGATGATGTTGTGTGTGTGAATCGTCCACCAATATTTGTTTATTTATAACAAAGAAGTCCTAATTTATATAAGTGCGAAGTTCTCCGCACATTTTCTATTCAGCGCCTGCACTGCGCTTAACCTTTGTTTTTCTTATTGCGGGATTATTCACGTTCGAGGGCCACGTCTGTTTGTTTTGTTATTCGATGGTAATTGGCTAGTTAGATTGATTTGATCCGTCAGTCAGTCATTTTTTTACTTTAATGTCGGTAGGTGGGTTCGATTCCCACCCAGTGCAAATCTTTTTAAAGTAAGATGAATTTAAATATTTGTACTGTGTCTGGGTGTTTCTATATATAATAAGTATCTATGTATTTAAAACTATACAAGTATTATATCAGTTATCTGGCCGCCATAGCACAAGCTTTGCCTAGTTTGGGGTCAGATGGTGTTGTGTGTGAATTGTTCATCAATATTTGTTTATTTATATATTTAATGTTGAAATCGTGAGTAAAGTATAAAAAATAACGTAACCGGTAACTTCTATTTATTTGATATTGCTAGTGAAATGTATCTGTCTTAGTCGGAAACTCTCTCTCAACAGACTGACTCTGGTTGTAATCTCTAGGATAGCGGCACAAGGAGAGTTGAGAGAACATCGCCTGATGCTTAGCGACAATGCGGTTTATGTTTTATGATGGAGCATGCTGCTCTACAAGAAAACCATTTCTCCCATTAAAAGCACTTAGATCAATCGAAAATATCCACTTGGGCAGTGTATTTCAATGTTAAGATCTCTCTGTTTGAGTCTTTGGAACATCTACCACGAAACGATATCGCTTTTTGGAGCTACGAGCAGTCAGATATAATATAAGGTAAGATGGTATTTGATTGTGCAGATCAGCTGCACCCTTTCAAAATGTATCAGACAAAACCCACTAAACTTTCAATGTTCATGTTTGTATTTTTTTCACGCAAAAAGGGAATTGCTCTGCCCTTGAGATTTTTGGTACTCGATTTTGATGGGTTCCTCGCGTCATAAATGTGAAACTGTTCATCGTATGATCTGACTTGTTTACTACTCCCTGGCTTTTGCTCTTAGATCACCAGTTTTTACTTTGAATCGTCCTTCCTGGAGGTGTGGCCAGACAATGTGAAATGAATGAAAAATTAAAAAATCGCCACTAACGAAGCTAAAAGAATCTGTATTTTCTAACATAAGCTGTAATAGACATAATTTAAACGGAGATGATTGTATTCCTACTTTGACCATGTTACTTTGAGCTGAGACTTGGAGCCTTTTCTCCCAAAACCATAATTCACCACCTTGGTTTGCACCAGGGTGGTGGTTGGTCGATGTCAACATCACGTATTCATTAAATTCTTAAAAAAGTGTGTTATTACTTTCGTCACGATATATGTTCTTTCACCGTAAACTCAAACTGTGTATAAATGTAGTTCACACATCTTTGAATCACACTCAAATTTAGTGTCGTCAGCACTCTGTTTCTCACGACTATTCTACAGTATACTAACTGCGTTATGCAATGTAACGCACTACCATCCACTAATTTCAGTGGGATAAAAGATAGTCCATGTGTTAACCCAGGTGTAGTTACTACGTATTAAATATCATTTAAATGCGTTCAGTTGCTACAAAGGTACGTGGATACAAGTCGCCGTCACAACATTGCAATCACCGTCAATTTACAACATAATGCGTGAGAATATAATCTCACGGTAGATTAGGTTATTTTTTTGAATAAAACGTCTTTAGATTATACTGACGGTTTTACAATTTTACTGTTACATATACACTTACAAACTTTGGCCTTTATAATATTAGTTTGTATATTAGTTTATATACAATAGATATAAAAAAAAGTATACAAGTACTATCAGTTAGTAACTGTGTGTATAATTGGATATACTAAGGTTATACGTTACCAAACTTTTCAGCGTACAGCAATAATGAATATGACTGTATAGATTCCACTATGCTAAAAAATACAGCTTTTGGCTCGCATATGCATTGAGGAAATAATTAGAATACGTTGGCTAGTGATGTCTTGGCTAGTGATTGGCAACCATTGGTTATAAGTAAAGGATAGTATTAGCAATAGCGAGGCTCAGCGTGGATTAAGCCAGTGCGGGGCTCTTTGATTTATCTGTTTATGTCGATTTGTACGCTCTCTTTATCTCTCTCCCCAGAGTAGTAAGGATAATAAAGTACAGCGACAAATGCAATAACACTTTTTAATATTAATAACATTGTCATTCCAAATACTCATAGTTTAACTTTTATTTGCACTAAACCACTCACTAAATACACTAATCTGACAACAAAAGTAAAAACGCAGTCAAGGTTCCAAACTATTAAAAAGTGACGTCACTGTGCCGTATTTTCTATGCGTCACGTGTAAAGTTTATATTGTTTTAGGAAACTGGTTTCATAACAAAATTCACTTGAAATCGAATGGGTTATCCAAAGGTAAACAAACACATTTTGTAATAATTTCGTACTTTTAAAATGGACTTGCCTATCCAGCTTTGAATGATCATAAAGTAAGTTAAACTAAAAAAATATACAAATTAAAATTGGTACATATTTCATTTTATCAAATCATTTAATGTAATTGTAGGACAAGGCGTCACGCCTATACAATACAATTTGCATAATCTAATACCACCTTGCTTTTTTTTTCTATAGGACTTCCCGTAGCTCGATGAAGGGGCACCATTTCATGGTTGATATTCCAAAGACACAGACGAAGAAGTTTGGCTCTAGTTGTGTGATAAGAACATCTAGGCTGTGGAATGAGTAGAGTAGAGCGAGTTGGTTTTCCCGATAGTTATAATCTTGGTGTCTTCAAATCGAGAGAGAATCGGTTTCTTCTAGGTAACCACAATCCATCGTAGACCGTATCGTCGTTTAACATCAGGCGAGATGGAGGTCAAGTATTTTTTATCTATTTAAAATAAAGACTGACGAGACGAGCATGACATGTGCCTGATGGTAAGCAATATGCCTGCCACATAAC
This sequence comes from Ectropis grisescens, assembly GCA_017562165.1. Classification (NCBI taxonomy): domain Eukaryota; kingdom Metazoa; phylum Arthropoda; class Insecta; order Lepidoptera; family Geometridae; genus Ectropis; species Ectropis grisescens. The sequence goes on along the minus strand of CM029767.1, from coordinate 9,094,362 downwards.
AGCAGCAGCTATTGGATCATGAAGAGTCAAAATCATTACCTAGCACTGCACTGCGCTCGTCACCCAGATATCTAAGATGTTATATCTCTAAACCCTGTAATTTCTTTGGTTCATTACGCTTCAAACCGGAACACAGTAATGTTTGCACATTACTGCTTGGCGGTAGAATAACTGGCAAAGGTGTGGTACTTCCCCAGGCGGATTCTGCTAAGAGTCCTACCACTACTAAAACAAATAACAATATTTCGAGAGCTAGCACAATATCTTGGGTAGGTATTTGTAGCATGCTGAAAACTTGTCACATACTTCTCTTATTATATTCCAACACGGCGGTGCTAGCCTGGCTGATGAGTAGCGGGGCAAAATTAATCCCTCAATTTAGATCACCTGGCAGGTAGAAAGTCCCTCCAAAATGATCTGTCTTTTTGAAAATCCCTATTTTTGTCATAAAGTAGTAATGTATTAATGGTAACTGCAAATGAATCTGTATACTTATACGGGCCACGTCGTTTCGGCGGCGCGGGCGCAGGTTTGAAGCGAAGGGCTGCGTCCCTTTCACCTGCGCCGCGTTCTAGATCATTCGCTAGCTGTGCTTGTTAGAACTAAAATTGTCTAAGAATTATCCTTACGAGACTTTCAAAGTTTGTAAAAATACATCGAGAAAATAGTACCCAACAAAAGTTTTAAATTGTCTCAAATAAAAAAATTTTTTTTTTTTGAAAAACTATTTTGCACTCGTCTGGCATTGCTAAAACCAATCCGACTAAGTCGTCTGGCTTAATTTTTTAAATTTTTTAAACATTAAACTACAACTTATTTTAAATATTGCATATGGATATTGCGTATGGATTAATTTTGCCCATAAAATACTATAGTTATTTTTTGTAACTAAAGGTACCTATTACAATTCAAACATAAATTTCCTGCATAATACATACACACTGCATTTTGTGCATATTGGTAAAGATTCTATAAATAAGAAACAGAAATGTTATACTATGTATTGGATTGTACACGACGAATAACGATCTCCTGGATTGTCGCCCCCCAAAAGTCCCTTGGTCAAAAGGTTTATAGTGTTGTCGGCTTCGTAATACTAGAAGCTTAACTTGTTATAAGACCTGTCAAGCGTTTTGAGGCTGAATGTCTTGGCAACTCTGCATGACATAGTTTTGGTTATTTAGCGATTTTGTGCAATCGTTAACCGCTTCTGGTTTAAGCATTTGGGAAAATCGTGGTGCCAAGAGCGCATGACTAATATTAACTTTCTCGTATATCAGTGACACTCAACCCTTTTAAAAATATTTTGTATAATATTAGCAAATGGCACAAGGCGAAGGCATTTTGGATAAAATGCCTTCGTCCAAAGATAGTTTTAGAAATCTGTGCCTTCGTCAATTATTTACCAAAGATACATAATATTATCGAGATGCAACTATAATTTTTTGAAGCGAAAGCTTCTTTATCCATTTAGAGCACTTTTTCGTTTGGGTTAATTTATTTATTTAGATTTAAAAACAGTACACAGTTAACAATAAAAATAAATAATAATACATAACAATTTAAAGTTTTGACATAAACTATGCACCTAACTATGTATATGTCGTAGCCGGATTGTATATTTCGCTGTATTACATTACGGCTAGCCGTTTTGAAAAACAGGACCGGTTTGTAAAGCGGCGGATTCATGATTAGCCACATTGAATGCGGCTGATTAAAAAACAGCCGGAATGTTCAATTCAATTCAATTTATTAATTCGAACCATTATTTTACAAAGAAAACTTGGTAACGTCAACTACAAAATAATAATAAAACAGTTTAAATACATAAACAAGTGACAATATTTAATAGTAAGCGGCTGTAAAGAGGCCTTGTCCAACGGATTCAGTAAATTAGCTAAATCCTTTGTCAAAAGCTTTGTAAAATAGCAAAAAAAAAAAAATTGTAAACAAAAATTTTAAATTACGATGTTAAAATACTCTTAATAATTTGGTAGTTACATTTGTGACACATTTTTTTTGCATACATTTTTGTCCTTAATAAAATCATCAACATTATAATAGGCTTTATCCATTAAATAGGTCTTTACAATATTTTTTGAACCTTTTTCATTGAGACCTGCCAACTGATCTGGTATGACATTATAGAAGCGAACACTGTTTCCTATAAAAGAATTACATGTTTTTTGTAGTCTACACTTGGGAATTATCAATTTGTCTTTGTAGTGTGCCTTAGGGTTTTTATCAGACACTTTACCAATGCTTTCCCTATTCTTTCTGGCATACATTATGCATTCATAAATATACAGGGCAGGGGCTGTTAAAATATTTATATTTTTAAAAACCTTTCTCAAAGATTCTCTAGCGGGTAATTTGTATATGAATTCGACGCCATACGTCATTCAAAACGGCTAGCCGTAATGTAATAAAGCGAAAGATTAGCCGCCGCTTTGACAATTCTTAGTTCCGATTCTTAACATTCATGGCGCTGTCTGACATAACAACAACCACGGCGTTGAAAACAGTAGGTACGTGTTAGGAAAATTGCTAAGGTGACTGTGGATTCTGGTGTTCGGCGAAATCCTACACAATATTATTGGGGTGGTTTACCACCGTCCACCTTGCTAAGACTAAATCGGACCGGGTAGGTTACGAAGGTCCCAGATCCGACTCGAAGCATCCCGACTCCATCTAGTCTTGTCTACTACCCCTTGAGTTTATATAAAAATGCGGGAGCCAGAAGCTCAAGGGAGGTCCTGCGGCCCGGAGGTCTCCGTAGTGGAGCTTAGGCCGAGTATGGAGAAGCAACACTCAGGACTGACCGCAGAGCTTCTGGCGGGAGCCCACCCGGAGTCAAATCTCAATGATAGACCATTGTCTAAGTGCACCATATTTCTTAGGTGTACCGTCACCAATATCAAGTTAGGGGCTTTTAAGTTTTATCTGAGAGGTAAGCTGATTAAAAAAAGTAAGAAATATGGCAAGAGATAATCTGTCAGCTTTTTTGATTAATACAATTAATTTTCATTGTTTATTTTGCAAGTATGGTCACCCTACAATTTAAGCAGTAGTACAGTGCGGCTAAACGTTGGCCGCCGTATTGAAGAACGTATCGCAATGACAATGCGGCTAATCGTTGAACCGCCGCATTAAACAACGGCCCTGTTTTTCAAAACGGCTAGCCGTAATGTAATACAGCGGATTATACGATCCGGCTGCGACATATACACCACAAAGGTAATTAAAGGATATCAGGAAAGAGACTAAATAAAATTAAGTTAAATCAATATATTTATGTATATGAAAATAGATATATATCTAAACTCAAATTATTAAGTTTGATTTGAGTTTTCATAATTCGTGAACACAATAGTTTTTACATCATTTTTGAATTTATACGGTTTTTGACAGAAAATATCAACAGTCAATCAGAAAGTATTGTGATGTTTGTCTGATATTTCATTGTAATGGCGACACATTCTATATAACAACTGGGTTGTAGTAGGATGTATTATTTTTGTATACACCTAATGTAAACGTGTTCGCAAACCCGTTGCATAATCTCGACTTAGTATTTAGGTTTATGTTTGACAGAAGAGAAGGTGAGTCTATTTTTGAATGGATAATTTTATACAATCTTATGGGCTTGCGTTACCAACGTGCTAATAATATAGCAGCGTGTATCGATATAAATCAATGGATGTGCATCCACTCAAACTTCAGGCGAACGGAATTATGTTATCGTTTGGAAGAGTGGGCTCACTCCTTCCGTTTTAGTCCATTGTAGGAAGCGGTGAACGCGCGACGTTTATACCTATCGCTATTCGTTGTCAGCAACCAAATTATGTACAACCGCAACATACTTAGCCGCTAGCGATTCTAGGGGTCAAGTAGATTGGTAGTTGTAAACCAAAACGCTACACACAGAGATGCAATTTGATAACAATTTCAAGGAGCTCAGGGCACATCCATTAATTTATGTCGATACATTATTATCACGTAAACATTAATCCCAAAAAACACAAAGCAGCACTGAAAATAAATATGATTTTTATAGTCCCAACGTCCGCCACTGGTGGCTGGTTGGTGGATGACATATGGCCTAGGAAGATTCGAAAGATGCTAAAAAAATTTCAAGTCATCATACAATTAAAGAATGTACGGTGTTACACAGCAAACATTGATTCAGAAGGCATATTATTGTGTGTACCTCTACACCAATAAGTTCGTTGTAATAAGTGCCTCAATTGTAATTCTAAAAGTAATTTTAGAATCAAACTCTATTTTTAAATTAATATTGTTGTTGTTAAGAGGATATTTGCAATGGGCCGAAGTTTGGGCATAGCTGTTCTAAATAGTTACGCTTCCTGAAGTTTGGAATAAAACAATATTAACTTACGTAACAAAATTAACAATGTAGCCCTAACGAACTGCTATAAAATTAATTAGTTCAAAAGTCTTTAATTTTAATTGCTATCGTTCCAAATTAAGATGACAAAACTAAAAATTTCCGAGTCCGGAAAAATCACAATTAAAGTATAAAATATATTTCCTGTATATATTATATTCTTTTTTGCATGTCCACTTTTGGTTCTTATTTGCACGATCTGTGATGAATCATCGCAGCTGTAAAAATACTAGGTAAGTAGAAAAATATCTATAGCTAATATTAAAATCTTGCATTTTATGAATTTATATTTAAGAATTTTTGCAAATACGACATCTTTGCATTAAGAGGCCCGTAACGTAACGCTGCGCTTAGTATTAATGGGCAACATATTCCGGGGGTCTAAGGCTAAGAACTCATGGAGCGATTTCCAACCTCGCACGCAAAACGCGACGGGTGACGGTTTTATTTTAAAACTCATGAGACCGCTGATTTTCGCGGTTTTGCAGCCGCCGCGGGTAAGATTTTCGACCGCGAACGTGGCGTGTGACGGGCGGGCGGCGACCGCGCGTGAGTCGCGTGGCAGCCGCGCGCGTCGCGGGCGTAAACCGCCTCGTGAGTTTTGATTTCAATAAAATAAAATAATTACATATAAGTCTGTATCCTACAGAAGCTGCGGGCCCGCGCCCGCGCGCGGGCGTGGTTGGAAACCACTCCATGAGCTCTTAGCCTTAAAAAGCTTCTCAAAAAAGGACAATCAAAACCACCCAATTTAGTTTCACTTTTATGGCTGTGAAAAAGTGAAGATGTTTTGCCCATTTCGACAGTTCATTCAAACATATTTTGTACTAGCAGGGGCCTGCAGTTTTACCCGCGAAGGTCCCGTTCCCGTTATTTTCCAGGGATAAAATGTAGCCGGTGGGCGCGGGTTTTATTTCAAAACTCACGAGACCACTGATTTTCGCTGTTCCGCAGCCGCTGCGGGAGAGATAACACCTGCGAATGTATGAGGTGATGGGCGTAAGCCTCGCGCGCTGCGGGCGTTACACGCATCGTGAGTTGTGCTTTCAATCCTATCCTATTATATTTAATCCTAATAAATGTCAATGTTTAGATGTTTTGATGTTTTGATGTTTATTGCTCAATCAAGTCGTAACATCGCATGCACGGATCGCGCTGAAATTTGGAACATGTATAGATAATAGTCTAGAATAACACAAAATCTACTCCTTATCTCGGATAAATAACAGAACGATGGGAACGGGAACTACGCGGGTTAGACCGCGGGGCGCTGCTAGTTTTACATACACCTCTATATCTGCATTCTACAGAAGCTGTGGACACGCAACCGCGACGGGCAAAGCTGTAAATCGCTCCATGCGCTTTTAGCCTAAAGTGGTGTTTTTGACCCTCGCGCCAAAATAGGCTGTTACAATTTTCACAAACATTCTCAATTTTCGATACATCTTGGCGACATAGTGCCCAAAACAAAAAGTTTGTTTGCGTTTCATGCATTTGTTGAGACTGGTCGAGACCAAATATCATTTAGATAAAATATGACGTTTAGCTAAAAAGCGCTTATATTTATTTTAACGTTTAAAAATAAATAAACGAATAAATATTGCCATTCACAGAGGTAATACTGCCAGTATGAAAGAAACGCTCTCAATTGAAATGCTGAACGATCTAAATGATGGCCATACCTTCATCGGTATTTAGCAAATACATACTCTGCCGTGTAGTTCTTAAAATGCAGTAATCGACATTTTGACGTTTTTGAGTTTAATATCGAACCGTAATGGGCACATCATAAGGAATCGAATGATAAAATCTTTGATTTTTTCAACTACAAGATAGAATAAGAACAAAATTAAAAAAATTCATTAACCCCCGACTACCTCAGATTTGTTATCTGTACAACATTCTACTAGTCAAACTCTTTCATTTGATACCCATATTAAGGGAGTTGTGAAAAAATACATATATTTAGCCATTTTGTGGTGGCGGCCATCTTGGATTTGAAAATTGATATAGGAAAGCAAAGAATTCTACTAGTCAAGCCTTTTCGTTTGATACCCATATTGTGGTAGTAGTGAAAAAATAATATAATTCACCATTTTGTAGTGGCGGCCATCTTGGATTTGTTTTTTTATAGTGTATACTATTTTACTAGTCAAGCTCTTTCATTTCATACCCATATTGAAGTAGGTTGTCAAGAAATATTTTGTCCGCCATTTTGTGGAGGCGGCCATTTTGAATTGATATTAAACAAACATAGCTAAGAATATCCGCACAGATATTAACCTTCAAATAAAAAAAACTACATCGAAATCGGCCCATCCGTTTGATTCTTGGCTATGACTCGTGTCGGGGATAACTCAAAACTTTAAATTTTGGGCTTTTTAAATTAATGTTTGGTCGCAAAGAACAGGGCCGCAAAGAACCCGCACTGGGCCAGCGTGGCGGATTATGACCCTGACTCTCTCCTTGCAAGAGAAGGTCTCGAGTCACAGCAGTGGGAACATTTAGTGGGCTGTCTATGCTATGTTTATGTTCTGCTATGGTCGCAAAAAAGACCAAAATGAATGCACTAGCATCTTAGAATAGAATAGAATAGAATATTAGATGAAGTATAAGTAAGTCTAACATGTATCACGCTTATCAGGATTGCCAGTGAAAGTGGGTAGCCTGGAAAGGTCGCTAGTTTTACTAATGTGTACATAATCGCCTACTTTGTTACGTCAGACCATAGAGATATAGTTCGTATTAATTGATCTAGAATAGAGTTTGAAACTAATTGTAACTTGGTTTCGTACACCATGTTTGTTATAGGTATTTGTTATTACCAAGTTCATATTACTTTGTTTGTTAGTTAATCCTACTGATGTAGTAGTTATCACATCTAATATTTGCTTTGCTCGAAATCAGCTTGTGTACTAATTAATTAACATGTACTTGCGAATTACCCACAATCGGCCCGACGCTGTACCAAATCAGTGTGCGTACGGGAAAAATAGGTCTTTCTCGCTGGTTTCGGTAATCGGTTTCCTGGGCAATAGGACAGAGACAAATACAGTTTTCGATTTGTTACTAACAGTGTAGAAATTTAGTCATTTAAAAATGTGGTAGGCCTGTTTCGACCGCCACCGCATAGAATTTAAAAAATATTGTCAGGTTGCATAGCGGGACTATTTTGGTGGATGACCGATGGCGACCTGTTGCCGCACTGAGCAGATGCGTACGCGTCGACCCGCCAGCAGTGTTGTGCTTGTGGATGCGCTCGAGCACATTAGTTTTGTGCGCGCATGTAAAATAAGAATAAGAATAATACACAGAGTAATGTAACGTTCCCCGAAAAATCAAAAACCGTCTTCAAGGTGGTGGTTCATACACAACACCATCTCACCCAAACTAAGCAAAGCTTGTACTATGGCGGCCAGATAGCTGATAGGCACTTACATATATGGTTGTTGTATACACACTTATTATACATAGAAACACCCAGACACTCGGCTTCGCAGGGTAAAATACACAATACACAAATATTTAAAACTGCACAACTAAACTGAGACACTTGACGATTGTGTGTATAACACTGTTGTCATAAAATACCCAGGTTATAAAATTGTGTCATCCAGGTAAGCCAATTTTACATTTTTGTCGATGTTTCAAAAACAGCTACGCGGATTTCAATAGCGTTAAATGAAATATGATGAACGAGCTGCGAACCCGCGCGCGCACTCTCCTTGAAAAAGATCGCCGGACGCGATCGAAACTTGAGTCGGACTGGACTGACTACATTATACGTGAGTTACCCGTGTATTTATGTAAAATGTGTAATAACCACGTTAGTTTTCATACTAAAATAAAATCGCTCAATCGAAAAATCGAAAAAAATATTATAAATCGAATTTAGGCTATTTTTTACCACCGAAACAACTGTAAATGTATTTTACTTGACACATTGAATTATGTACCTTAATTTTTTGTGTTTTACATTTTTGACACCTTCCTCCCCGTCCCCGAAATTTGAGGTTGTGACCGCTACTGAAGAAGACTTTATCATTGACTATTATAAAACAAAGTCGCCTTTTCTGTCCCTATATCCCTATGTGCGCTTAAATCTTTAAAACTACGCAACGGATTTTGATGCGGTTTTTTCCAATAGATAGAGTGATTCAAGAGGAAGGTTTACATGTATAAAACATGCATCATATACTAAGGCAACATTGCTAATTTTAGAGGTTTCTAACGTGATGTCGTAAATTAACCTATTTTTTGGGCTTATTTAGCAATTTAGCAAAAACGCTGCCTAAACCCTACGAGTTAGATCAAACTAATGTACTACAGTATTGTACACCATAAAAAGGTCTACAAAAAAGTCCGCGATGTTATATGTTTATCTTTTAGGGATAACCCACATTAACCATTTTTATTGTTTACTTTTTACGTGAAAAAAATGGCTTATTTACGAAGCTATTTTAAGCAATATGGCATTAATCCTTATCGAATTACATACCTTAAATACAGTGTGCAATATAGTTCCTAGATCAATATGGTTCCTTACAGCATGTAAATTAAACAAATATTTTCGGAGATATTACAAATTTAAAATTTGCGTTTGCGGCGGGCGGTATCGGTCGGACGGGGCAGTGCGGGGAGGCATAGGACAATGCGCGATTTGCGCTACAAAAATTCACCTATGGGTGGATGTACAATTCTGTTTTCAGGAGATTTTCGACAAATCCTACCAGTTGTGACTCGAGGAACACGTGCTGACGAAATAAATGTTTCCCTAAAAAGATCAAACCTTTGGCCACATGCCAATAAATTAGAGCTTAAAACTAATATGAGGGTTTCGTCATCTTCACGTGAGAACAGGTTATTTCCAGAGATGCTGCTAAAAGTTGGCAATGGAGAATTAACACAAAGTGAGGGAAGGATTAACCTTGAAAACCTTTGTGTTTTGATAGACAACATCCAAGAGTTAGTCAACAAAGTCTATCCTGACATTGATGACATAAGTTACAAGACAATATTTTGGTTTAAAGAAAGAACGATTCTGTCACCAACTAATGAACAAGTAGATAAGGTAAATAACTTGATTCTTTCAAAGATTGATGCGCCGACGAAAATATACTACTCGGTGGATACTGTTCTCGATTTGGAAGAAGCTGTTCATTTTCCTACAGAGTTTTTGAACCCGCCTGGACTCCCTCCTCACAAAATGGTGTTGAAAGTAGGTAGTCCTGTTATTTTATTAAGAAACCTGAATCCACCTAAACTTTGCAATGGCACGCGTTTGCTGATAAAATCACTGAAAACTTTCATAATAGAGTGCACAATACTCACAGGATGTGGTACCAGAGAAGATGTATTGATTCCCCGAATCCCTCTGATACCATCGGATTTACCCTTCCAATTTAAACGTTTACAGTTTCCGGTAAAGACATCTTTTGCAATGACATTAATAAATCGCAAGGTCAAACCTTCAACGTTGCAGGCTTAGATTTGAGCGTTGACTGTTTTTCACATGGCCAACTGTATGTCGCTCTTTCAAGAGTAACCTCAAGAGAAAACATGTTTGTATTGTCCAATGACAAGAAAGCTGTGAACGTTGTGTATAAAGACATCCTGTATGTAATATATTAATTGTTGTAAAAATAAAATAAATACCTAGGTAAAAACGTAAAAAGTAAATAAGTAAAAATGTGTAATGTAATAAAAATTGTATGAATTTAGATATTCCAAAGATAGCAGGAAATCTTCATAGTAATTATAGGGAAAGAGGAATTGTTTTGCTCCAAATTTAATGCGTGCAGGCCAAGGGCAGTAATGAATGAATCAAAAATACTGGATCGATTTTAATCATGTTTTCATTGAGTGACATAGGCATAAACTGAAAGTTCTTAGAACTGGCCACTTATAAACATAAAAAATAAAAATAAAATTCTATAATTTGAAAATAGAACTTTTTGCCAATATTACTGAGTATATACTTCATTCATTTGTCATTTGTTTTACGATTTGGCGGCAAATTGAAAATTGTCTGTGTCACGTCAACATGAATTTAACACGAGAAAATTTTCGTGCAATGATTTTTTATGACTTTCGATGTCATTTAAGTCAACAAGAAAGTTATGATAGACTACGATTGGCCTTTCACGATGAAGCCCCATCTCGTGCAACTGTTTACAACTGGTTTAATGAGTTTAAACGTGGTCGCACTAATCTTACTGATGATTTACGTGAGGGACGGCCTTCTACGGCGACGACTGAAGATAACATCTGTGTTGTGCGGCGAATGATAGAGACTGACAAAGAGTGACCTATCAGCAGATTCGGACAAGCTTAGGCATCGGTATGAGTCAAGTGCACAAAATCCTACACGAGCATTTAGCGATCAGGAAGCTTTGTGCCCGGTGGATACCTCATAATTTGACTGAGGCTCAAAAACTCCATCGTGTGGATTGGTGCCGTAAAATGATTGAAAAATTTAACGGAGGTGACTCAAATGCTGTGTTCGACATACTAACAGGTGACGAAAGCTGGATTTACTGTTATGATCCTGAAACCAAAAGACAATCTGCTCAGTGGGTGTTTCCTTTCGAGGAGTTGCCAACTAAAGTGAAGAGATCGAAGTGCAGGGAAAAAATGGTGGCCTCGTTCTTTGGAAGGATAGGTCATTTCGCAACAATTGTATTAGAGGATCAAAAACAGTTTCTGCAGAATGGTACACTACCAATTGTTTGCCACTTGTCTTGGAAAAAGTTCCCTGGAAAAAGAAAAAGTAAGAGAAACGACCTCGCAGTAGGATTCTCCTTCACCACGACAACGCCTCATCGCACACCGCCAAGCGAACGATCGACTATTTGGCGACATCAAACGTTGAATTACTGGGTCACCCGCCGTATAGCCCCGAACTCGCACATTGTGATTTTTATTTATTTTCAAAAATTAAAGAAAAACTTAAAGGAAAGCGGTTTATGAATGCTGAAGAAGCGGTGGCTGCGTATCGCGATGCCATTGAAGAGACCCCTAAGGACGAGTGGGCAAAGTGCTTTTCCCAGTGGTTCCATCGCATGCAGCGGTGTATTGACGTGAATGGACAATATTTTGAAAAGATATAATAAAACTAATAACTGGCTAATGTAATCAGTTTTTGATTTTTTAAGAACTTTCAGTTTGACCCTCGTATATTTTATGCCCGTGCAAAGTCGGAGCGGGCCGCTATCTTTTTATATACAACGTTCATAGTTTTTCTGTAGTGTATTTAATTTAGTATCAGCATTGCACCCGTGCGAAGCCGGAGCGGGTCGCTAGTTATTGTATAAAATCAGACCAATGGAAACTGTGTTGCCAGACATATTGCATGCCTATAGAAGAAGAGGCCAGTTTGTATGGGTCAACTATTAAAATGTTTTGTATCACCTTATCTAACCTGTAAACAGCAATAAACATTTTTGTATTTGTACTGTTGTGTTTGTACATTTACATTTACATGTACATTTTTATTAGCGTGTGCTAACGCTAATAAAAATGCAAAAAATTAATAACTCTTGTAAGCTAAGACTAGATATTTTCTTTCCTTTCACTATCCCATCACTACGAAATGTACGTTTTAGTGCGGTATCGGGCCTTATCGATCTGACACTTTCTATTGCAATTTTTTTTGTTTTTTTTTCTGTTTGGAGAATCCCGAGGCGAAGCCGTTGTATAGACAAATATATCATGACAATTTTATTGGTTTAAAAAATCTTAAATAACAAATGCATTCACTAAGATAATTGTTATTTAATATCACTCAGCGACATCGGGCCGAATAAGCCTGCCACGCATTATAAGAAAGTCAAGTGAAGGTTTTTTTAGACTGCCACCGCACGACCAGAAAGTCACTGTGTTTAGTATGTCCTGAAACGACCAATATCTGCATAACATTTTTCTGCAATTATAATTAAAAAAGAATTGTTTTCGTGTCGACAGCGTGTTCCTGATCATAAGGAAAATAAACACGCGGCATCGTGTATGTTTCCGAAAATACAAAATTAAAAAAAAAAAAAAAAATTACATGCTTTTTCCACTTTTATTGTATTTTTTCAACGTTTTATTGGCGCACCTGATTTTTAGTATGAAAAACACAAAAAATTTTAGAACTTTGAACATAGGGGCTAATAAAATTTGCACTAAGTCAACCCAAATGGTTTTGTACGTTTAAACCTCCGCACTAACTCAGTGTTGTCAAGGAGCTGGATTGCCTCGATATTAACATGGTAATGAAGTCTTCGTTCGTGAGCTTCTGCATATTTTCATATTACTTCGCTAACAGTATCCATCTTTAGGTCTCGGTGGATGTAAGCATTTCTTAAATACCAGGGAGTTTTGACAATGCCCCTTAGTATTTTCTTCTGAAATCTTTGTATAATTTCAATAATGCTTGGTTTGGTACAGCCCCACAACTGTGCCATTCATATGTCCACACTGGCATTGGGCCTTGTTTATACAATAAAATCTTGTTATGTACTGACAACACAGAATTTCTTCCAAGTAATACATATTTTTGTAACGTATGGGTGATTACTCTCTTTTCTTAAAGAAAAAGGATGTATTTTCGACCATCCGCGCGCTCACCGAGAGCCAAAAACGACTATATAATGACAGTCGGCCTCAAGTAGCATCTACTGCCTAGCCAACTTTAACCTAGCGAGCTAGCTTCTTAAATATAGGAATGTTAACAATTTTTCGGAATTGCTTTTATTTTGTACTCGTAGATTGACGCTTATTTACCATAAAAAAAATATTATTTAAAAGTATTAGTATGTTCGATGAATAAATATACAATAATTGAGTAATTTAGAATTTTCGTCTAAAATACTTACAACTGTCACCGGACTGACATGACGTCACTAACCGCAAAACATTAGTTGTGATAGGACTCATGGCAGAGTCCGCCTGGGGAAGTACCACACCTTTACAAGGAAATTACAGGACTTGGATATATAACATCTTAGATCTCTGAGTGACGAGCGCAGTGCAGTGCTAGAGCAACCACTACAATGTTCTGTACACAAATGTTATAGATAATTAAGTAGGTACTCCTACTTTCCTTAAGCAGTATTGACATTTCAATCAGTAAAACATCATCAATTTGTTAAAGTAATCCTTACAATTTATTGCGGTAACGAAGGAACCCGCAAAATGAGATCGTAATATCGATTTTATAGATGCAAATTTAAGGAGTTTGGGGATATTCAACCGCCAAGCGGTTTTGTGTTTACTGTGTTCCGGTTTGAAGACCAGCGTTTCCAGAATTACGAGATATAAATGATCTTACTCTCCTGGGTGACGAACGCAGTGCACAGCTACGTAAAGGTTTCGTTTGGGATCTGTAAGTTCAAATAGCTACCTGGGACCATGTTGCTTACCAGCAAATGTTCGCACCTTTGGGATGGATCGGCTAAGTATCAGCTTGAGGCTCTGGAATCGATTGAGAGGCGTGCCAAAAGGCTCATAGGCAAAGACATTCTAGCGCGATACACTTCGGAGAGTGTGCAACTGATCTGCATGATCTAATACCTCCTTGCCCTTTTTTCTATCGTATTTCTCGTAACTCAAAGAAGCGGCACCGTTTCATGGTGGATATTCCAAAGACACGGACGAAGAGGTTTGACTCTACGTTTGTGATAAGAACATCTAGGCTGTGGAATGAGTTGCCTGAGTGGGTTTTCCCCGATAGTTATAATCTTGGTGTCTTCAAATCGAGTGAATCGGTTTTCTAGGTAAACACGCTCCATCGTAGACCGCATCGTCGCTTAACATCAGGCGAGATGGCGGTCAAGTGTAAACCTATAAAAGTTAAAAAAAATTATGTCTAGTTCGTCGTGTCGCTCTATACTATAAAATTAGTTTATATTAGGAGCACCCTTTTTCAAATCTTTTATAGGTTTTCACTTGACCGCCATCTCGCCTGATGTTAAACGATGATGCGGTCGACGAGCGTGTTTACCTAGAAGAAAGCGATTCACTCTCGATTTGAAGACACAAAGATTGTAAATATCGGGAAAAACCCGCTCAGGGAACGTATTCCACAGCCCTGACGTTCTTATCACAAAAGTAGAGTCAAATCTCTTTTTTCGTGTTTTTGGAATATCAACTATAAAACGATGTCGCTTTTTCAAGCTGCGAGCATTCCGATATAAAAAATGTTATAATTTATATAAAAACTCAAAAACCCCGACTGCATACTACCATTGTAGCTCCCATTGCTATTATTAAAAAGTGGTGTACCTATATAAGTGGTAACTATTCCTTGCTATAATTATTGATCTACGTTTTATATTTGAACTAAAATAAACAATCCAGTCTGAGTATATAGCTAACGTGGCCCTTATACTTGATTCCGTAAAAAAACAAATAAGGCACCTATGTAAAATGACAAAACAAATGGCGGCACACAAGATATTATATTTAAGACAAACAAGATATTGGTGGCACTATTCCTACCCATAAATGCCTCAGAAGGTTCATATAGTTTTAATGTTAAGTGCCACATTGAATATTTTTTTAATAAGAGTGGTAGGTGTAATTCATTCAAAAATGCATTTAATTTCTACTGCGTTAGATGTTGTGACAATTAATTTTAAAACGTATCAAATACTGGGTAGTATTTTCATCTATCCTAATGTAAGATATTTTTTAAACATCAAAAGACATTTGTTAATGAGCGTTCTGTTTTAACATTAAGTTATTGCTCGGCTCGGGTGGTCTTGTCACGCCAATACGCAGCCGCAGCAGCAGTCTGGTTCTAATCTGACGCGCACCTCTGCCTTTTCGAACTCATGAGCGTCATGCTGCTAACGGTAAAAGAAAACACCTTGAGCAAACTGGCATGTTCGTAAAATCTCCGACGTTAGAGAGTTTTGTCATCCACCACCAACACGGAAGAATTATAGCCCCAACAAGGAACTTTTAGTGGGTTGCTTATGTGACCAACGTCCCGAAAATTTACCCGCTTAGTTTCCTTTTCCGTAATATTCCCTCCATAAAAATAAGCTTATGCCTATGCATTTCCAGATCATAATCTAACCGTGTTCCGCGTTTAAGCCTGAGCCGTTTAGCTGTTCCAATTGCTTGATTGAGCAACGTAGGTACTCCACCTACATCTAAACTTTTGCACTTGTAATAAGTTTTAGTAGATTTTTTTGCGAATAAATAGACGTCACTAGGTAAACGTCTCATAATTTATGTGCAAAAAGTAATGATATCCCATCAGAAACATGTGTATACTTAAGTGAAGCGAGGTCAAAGTTCATTATTATGATATTAAATGCCTTGTTTGTTGACTTCAACGACTAAAGAACCTGACCATTAAAGACCTTAATGGTCTTTAATGGTCAGTTCTAAAATCTGTTTATAATAACATAGACTATTTTTAATTAACTAAAATATGATTTGTTTACATAATTTATGATGACATAGTTTGTTAATTTTCATTTTTTTATTTGGACAATATGGCGTCCGGTAGCCTCCATATTAAATTTACACTAATGTCATGTATTTAGTGTCGCTCGCAAGGCTAAGTGGAATCGATTGACGTGTCAATCATAAAAATTGGCCCCGGGGTTTGGTCTGTATAGTGCTTCAGAGAATCATACATACATACATATATAGACTGATGTATAGATATACTTACCAAGTTTCAATAGTATAGCTTTTATAGTTTCAGAGAAAAGTGGCTGTGACATACGGACGTACATACAGACAGACAGACATGACGAATCCATAAGGGTCCCGTTTTTTGCCATTTGGCTACGGAACCCTAAAAAGGGTATAATGTACCTACATTACCATGTAAACTATCAACCAAAATTGGTTTGAATGAGATCTAGTAAGGAGTTTTATTTTAATACGTCATAAATTCACTATTGTTATTATAAAACACTGATTAAAGTAACAACGAACTACAAGAACTTTTATATTATGTTACTTGCTACTACGGAACCCTTCATGGGCTAGTCCGACTCGCACTTGACCACTTTTATTTGGTTTGTAATTCATTTATTATATTTATGTCACCGTCAAATTATTAACACCCTTATTAATCTCACTAGCGAGATTGTAGTCTGTCGAAATATTGTGAACCGAACATACTGTTTACAATTTAACGGATTATTTTTCTGTAGATTTTAATCTGTTGAAGTGAAACCGTCTAATTACCAATCGACTTCTTGATACTCATCTTTATATTTATAAATCTTTTTTGCTTGTGTTTGTAGGTAATGGGGCGTTTTCAAGAGGCAAAAATACCTGCCAAAGGTAGTTCCCAATTTCGCTGTTGGTGGCGCCACTGTTTTATTTTGTTAGAGAAATTTCACAAAAACCAACAGTGGTGCCACACTTGGCAATATTTAGAACTATCTTTGACAAGTCTATTTGCGTCTGGAAAACGCCGCATTAAATTTCTCCTAAACGGCTGGAAAAGTTATGCTTAAATGTTTTGTATGCATCAAGTTATTTAAGAATGGTTTACATAAACATTTAGATAATTTATTTCCTTATTTGTTGAGTAGATAGCGCCGAGATCAGATTCAGGATGGTATTTAAGACGTGTGTGTGTTCTGGACAAGGGCTGTCTGGTGTGGTTGTTTATCCATACCTACCCACATATATTTTTGATAATTGATACATGTTGGACCGCCATGTTCCTGCGGTTTGGTTGCTATGGGAACGCCATTACCTGGAATAAACTGATATACGCTATTGAATACGTACCGATATAGTATTCAATATCAACTTTACTCTCAAAGGTAATGTAACGTATTTTACAGTTAAAATTGATCGTATAACTAAAATCCCATCAAAACCATAAATGTGAAGTAAGAGCCAAGTTTAATAAATATCATGAAATATGGCTTAGTGGTTGATTTTAACAACAAAAGAAGTGAGATTTAAATGAGTGCCAAGTTCAATAATCAATCCTGAAAATAATTAAAATAACTTAAAATATTTTATAATAACTTCAAATACTATAATTTTTTCATATATTTTAGTGTAATATATTGCAGAGTCCGTCCGGGGAAATTCTACACCTTAACCAGTTATTCTATTGTTGCCTTCCGGTTTCAAAGGCAATGTAAATTACAGGTAAATTATAGAGCTCCGAGATAAAATATTTAATATCTCTGGGTGAAGAACTCAGTTCAGTGTTAGGTGATGATTTGGACTCTTTATGTTCCAGTAGCTACGTGACACTGTGTTGTTTTGGGTAGGCATGTTGCTTACCGTAAGGCACATGCCCTGCTCGTCTTGTTACTCTTTACTTATAAAAAAAACATTGTATCTTAAAAACATTATCTAGGAAACGGGCACCATTTTTTAGCTTCTTTCTGAGCTCCAAGTAGCCCTGTGGAAAAAAACGACACAGAAATACTATGAAAAGCTCCCTTATCAGATGCCCTCTACTTATAGCAATCAGAAGGAAACGATCGCAGTTGGAGGTCAAGAGATCTAAAGAGTCGTTTTAAGGTGAATCATCTGATAATCGACTTTGAAAAAGGTGAAATGGATTTTGAATTTTACGGGAAACTGTTTTTTTTTCACTGGATAAAACAATAAAACAGTTATAAATTTGCTTAAAAACAGTGTTTACATAGACGGACAGAATCACATTCACAGATTACTGAAACGTTCAGTAATCTGTGATCACATAAAAGAACTTTACTTAACCTTAACGTAACGTAGAAAAATTCTATGCTTCTTACTCTGCTTAATGCAGACTAAGAAGCATACACAACAAATGACAAGTTTTAGCTTGCGTAAAAAATCCGTGGTTGCCTACAAAAGTAGGAAGATACTCTACCTGGTAGCTAGAACGTGCAAATCACAACCACAGATTACAGATACAATTATGCAATCTGTGATGACAACCGTGTTTCCGTGCGTTCACCCCACAGAACATATATCTATTCTGTGCTTAATACGGTGGTTTTCTTTGGGAGATGCGGCTATGAACCTTCTACATGATATCTGTTCGTAAGTATTTTTAACTTGCTATTATTATTGTATGTTTTGTTATTGTACGTATTTTACACGATAGCTCCACCAATTGTGAATAAATTTTGATGGTTCTATTTTTGTTTGGTATATCATAGTTCAGAGTTCATTAGTTCAGAAATGGTATCTCATAAATTTTATCGCAAGCGGTATGGCGGTTTTTGAAATATGAACAAATAACTAAGATTTTCATTTTAGATGACTAGTGATAGCTTCTTGTGAAATTTGGGCATGTGTCTGAATTTAATTATAAATAGAAGTCAGTTTTTGTTCTTCGTAAACTATTTCAAGTGCAGATATACTACAAGTTAGTCGTCATCACTGATTTTAATGGCAAAGGAAAACATCGTGAGCAAATCACCATATTCGAAGTATATTTCGAGGTCATACGTCGTTTGTTAACGCGCACTGGACTGGCTTGGGGGATTATTTATGGCCTTGGCCTTCTCCTTGCGCGATAAGGTCCAGAATCCCAACAGTTACGAGAGCATTATTTAGTAGGCTCATTATAAATCATCAAATTTTGTGAACGGATGCTTATTTTTATTCTGCATCGTTAGATTATAATCTAACGAGTTTATCAATTTTACGAAGACCTTTACCTGTAGCCAAGTTAATATAATCGTGCTAATACCACCTCATCGTGCAATTCAAATTGTTGGTGTAGGTGTGAGAAAGCTTGCATGCTAGCTTACACAAACCTAAAGCTTACAAATAATCTCAATATGTTTGTATTCTTTCACGATATCAACGCATCGTTACAACTTTCCTCAGAATAAGCTGCCCATTAACTCTCTTCTTCTTGAGTCTTGAAGCCTTCTCTCGCAAGGAAACAATATTTTTTTTAATCCAGCACGTTAAAACATGGCCTCGAAAGATTCTTGGAACATACCAGTTATGCTTTTGATGTTATCCTGCACAGTCAAAGTCAGTGGTGATGACAAACTTGTACATCTGCACTTGAAAAAATACATAGAGGTGCAAGCGGGATCTGAACCACTACGTCGTAAGATAACTTTCTCACTTTTCTCTTATTAGATCGCAGATATCAAAGAAACTTTCTATAATATATTTTTTTCCATATGTGGTTGGAAGACTACGTGGAGTTTAGTTTTATCCCTTATCTCACCGTAGCATCTAGCCTTGGTAAGACAGAGATAGATAGAAAGTCGGTTGCTCCATTATCCCGTAACACTACTGTAGATTAAACCCATCGAATTACACGGTCGTCTGAACCACCAGAACTTTCGACGTAACTCAACTCAATAAAATGTCATTCCTGCCCGTTTAGTATTTCATTCGCATTACGGCAGTAAGTTAGTATCTAAAGCAAAAGCAATGACACAAAAACGATGTCGGAACAAAAACATGTTTTTTCCGCATTGCCTTAGCTCTTCGGCAAATACAATGAGAGCCAAGATCTAACGAAATCGCAGGGCTTTCTGAGCTTAGAATTAATGGCAGTCATTATGACGCTTCTCTCCCAAAATAAATAAAAAATGCAACGGTGTCGCTTAGTTTAAAACATAAATAAATTGGGGCGCAATTGGGGCGCCAGAACAATGGCGCAATGGCTCAAATTTTAATCTTATGCATAATTGATTAAAGAGAGTTGATACTGAAATGTTGAAGCGTACCTACTTTACAATCATACATTACTTAGTAAAGGTTCGTTTGCCCTCAACTGAGGTAAGTAAAGTCATTTAGATTTTGGTAAATGAAAAATCACGTAGGTTACACAGGCAGGGTTATATACATATCAGGTACACATGATATTCTACTTAGAACCAGTAACTTGACAACCTCTCTTGGTTCAAATTTTAGTGCAACTTTTATATTTAGACTTTATATCGTCGTATTTCAAACACTTATTCTAACAACTGCAGAAACGAGTAATCTACTTACGAGTTTTTAATTTTTCGCATTTTTGTAAAATAAATTTGTAAAACTGATTTTTCAGGGAAAATGTTTCCATTCTATAATCCAATTATCCGTATAAAAAGTGTTAAGAGGCGCGTTAAAAGGATCACTGAAATCAGATATAAAATATTGAGAAACCAAAAATAACCCTTAATCCATTCCATGTTGCAATATCCGTGATGAGTTTTTGCTTTGTTTGATACTGGCGCGGCAGACAGATTTGAAAGAAACTGAAGATTTGAAAATAATAATCGACAGACGAGAAGCAACCTTTGATGCTCGTAGCTTCAGTTCATATCTAGGTTGAGTTAAGCAAAAACAAATGTATTCAGAGAATGCTGCAAACTTGAATTGAAATGATTTATTTTTTAATACGTACGTAATACGAAGTATCTACCTATCCACTTCTTCCTAAAATCTCGAAATGCAGAAATGGTTTAATAATACTTAGGTAGTTATTAAGATTAAACATATAGATAAGTATTGGTTGTGAATTAAGTTCGACATCAACATGAATACTCTGCATTTCACAACAGGTTATAGATCTATTGTGATTATTGTGCATTTTGCCGTGTGTTTGAATGTACTTTAGTAAGGGCACTAAATTTAGGTGTATTAACGATAACAACGAAAACACATTTCTGAAGTTTGTTATGATTCCTAAAATTTAAGTTTTTTTGTTTGTACGAGTATCTAGTATGATGAGTTCAGAACATAATTCATAGAGAATTATCTATGCACTAATTATACGCTATCTCATACAAAAACTGTTTCTGTTTTAAGATTTCTGGTTTAGTCCTAAAGGAATAATAAATAATGATAAAAAATAAATATTGGTGGACAATTCACATACAACACCATCTGAGCCCAAACTAAGCAAAGCTTGTAATATGGCGGTCAGATAGCTGATGAAATAGAACCAACACTGTATATAGACAGATAGACACTCTTTATTGACACACCAAAAAAAAAGATACAAAGCAAAAAAATAAACAAAAAATAGTAAATTAGTGCGATAGTGGGCGGCCTTATCACTAAAACTATATTACTCTTAATCAGGAAGCACTTTGCACATTTTACGAAAATTGCACGTACGGTTGGAATATGAAATTTTGTTCACTTATGTTATACATATACAGAGGAGTGCAAATGCTTAATTAAAAAAAAATGTGTATATAATACATTAAAACAAAAAAAAATTGCACATACTGCCATGTATTTAACAGACACGCATATATATGTAAATTTTGAAAGACACTATTTTGTTTGTTGTTGTTTATTATCGTTATATGTATGTATATACATATAGGTACATATATTTGTGACAAAAATTGGGATTCTTAAAATGACATCATTTTGGCGGGACTTGCTACCTGCCAGATGATTTAAATAATTGAGGAATTAATTTTGCCCCGCTACTAATCAGGCAGGTCTCTGTGTTTTGAAGTAAAATAGGAGTATATGAGAAGTGTTCAGCTTGCTTAAAATTCATGCTCAAAATTTGCTGCCAGCTTTTGGAATATAAAGTACAGACTTTACATTAATCAACATTAATCTTTTCTCAATTTGACCACAGGGTCAAAATGAGATTATTGAGAAAAGAGATTAATAATGTTTTATGGTCGAATGCCCAGTATTTGGCAATCACTAGTATACAGCACCTGGGTGACCGAGCTTTGCTCGGTTACTTAGATACATAACAACTGATTAAAAAAAAGACCTTGAAAAAAGAAAAGCAGCCGGTTTGATTTGAGCCCGGACCTACCACTTTATGACCGCCCATCTTCCCGACTGAGCTAACATACTGTCGCGCGACGTTGCGAAATTTACCGTCGCGTTCTAATCTTGATGTAACAGTTTTTTTCATTGTTTTAAATAAAACCTGGCTAGATCGACTTATCATTCCCGAAACTATCCATAATTTCATGAAAATCGTTCGAGCCGTTTCCGAGATTCAGATTCTATATATATATACCTACAAGAATTGCTCGTTTAAAGGTATAAGATAAGATAATTGTCATCACGCATATTTGTTATGGATGGGAATTGGATCCACGATCTACGGGTCTATGTGCAGACTCACTGCCAACTGAGCCAGTCTGTAAAGTAAGTCGATGTGATGAGCACAATGACCTAGTTCTTCTCAGGTTAGTTTAGATGTATTTTATTAATACTCGCAGTTTAGAGTTTTAGAGTGACGAGAGGAGCAACGACATGCATGTTAAGCAACAAACCTGTCCATATCAGTCAAGTGGCATGCAGCTATTTGAACATGAAAACTCCAAAAAAACTGCCTTGACGGTAGGATAACTGGCAAAGGTGTGTTACTTCCCTAGGCAAACTCTGCAAAGTGACCCACCACTACAAAAGCTCTGAGTAACTCAGTCTTTTGGATATATTATTTTGCTTAAAATGAATTATTTTGTAAGCCAAATAGATAGATAGATAGAGAGATTACTAAGTGTATTTGCTTCAAACAGACGGTGGTGGCCTAGTTGCTAGACGTCTGATTCCATAATTACGAGGTTGTAGGTTCCAATCACATCTGTGCTTCAGGGTATTTTCTTAATTAGCAGATGTACAAGTTTATCATCACTGGTTTAACGGTAAATGGAAAACTTCGCGAGGAAGTAGGCTTGTTGCAAGAAACACATTTTTTGAGGTTAAGCAACATCCGCCAACCTGCCCTTGGCCTCGTGTCGTGTTGGAAATATCCTACTGAGAAAAGATCCCGACTTCCAGTAGTGGGAACATCGAATGTATGTTGTTTGCCTTTTAATAGTCTTTTGGAAATCCAAATTGAAATACGAAATTAATTTAGCTGGTTCCCACCAGCTCGGAATTATTGTAGAGACGCCTATGGATGCCGGGAGAATTCAATTACTGCTTTGACGACCCTTTAGACTTCAACTTGTGCAAAAATATTATTTTTCGATATGCGTCCGTTACTCGAGGTGTTTGATTTGCTTTACGGAGTATCGGTAAAATAAATAATATCTTGAAAGCTTCAATACCATTCTATTGCTGTTTTATATTTCTCCGTGTATTTAATTCATTTACTATCAGCGCCCCGCGGTTTTACCCAAGTTGTTTCCGTTTCCGTCGTTTCTCCGGGTTAAAAAAGAAGTCTTTGTGTTCTTCCAGGCTGTTGTATATTTCAACACGATCTGTTCATAGGTTACGACGTGTTTGAGCAACAAACATTGACATTTATGATATAGGATTTGTATCATCGTCGTTAATGATTAATGCGGTAGCTAATCTAACTAAGCTAAGATCTGAATTAAACAGATATATTTAAAACTATTAGTTTTCGTTTTTTATTATAAAGATAAAGATAGCAAGGGCAACGGCAAGGGCAAAAGATCTGCACATGGTAGGTGTTATAATAAATTGTGTTGCCATGTCAAATACCGTACAAATGTCAGGTAAGTAGTAGTCTTAGTTAATTTAGTATTAAATTAGCAAAATTTTAAGAAAGATACAAGTCAGAGTAACATGAAAATATTATACAATATTAAAAATAGACGCTTATAATTATAATCAAAATTATTCAAACAAAATTAAAGAAGAAAATTAAGAAATCTAGAATGTATCCTGTAAAAAAATTATCAATTGTGTAGTAACTAACATTTCTCCAATAGCAAGGCTTTAAGTTTATTTCTAAATTGGTTGGTATTTAGCTCCCTTATTAGCTTTGGTATTTTATTGTATACCTACAATAGGTCCCATACTTATGTACTCGTATAAATAATATTATTTAGCATTAATGTTGTCTTGCCTCGATATATATTCATTTAACTTGGTCGCGACCGCTACCTCGCGAAGATTTCTTACAACCAGATAACCAAAGAACCAGATAAACTGGGAAATCGCTCTCAGTCTATTTCCCTTTACAAATATCGCTGTTTCTAAAACGTATAAGCACGGGAGTGTAAGAATTTTATGCCTAGAAGAGTACGGCTTACAACTGTCCCTTTTTTACAATCCATACAGAGTCCGAATACATCTCCTTTGTCTATTAAAGAGAATGATTTTATTTGTTGAGTTTCCCACATTACCACATTACAAATAAAAGAAAGAAACAAAAGATGTGAAATTGTATTATCTACAATAGTATTAATATTTAAATATTTTTTGCCCTAAAGTGCATATTTTCCGAGATATCGAACAAAAACGTTTTTTCAAGATGGCACTTGAAGTTCTACCTGGATCTGTCAGCATTTTGTAATTGTATGCTCTTTATTAAGTAATTATAAACCTTTTATAAAAAAAATTGAATCGGAAATTTAGTGCAAAGTTAAATTCTATTTTTTACTGGCCTATATAAATCAAGAGTGAATCGGTTTCTTCTAGGTAAGCACGCTCCATCGTAGACCGCATCGTCCCTTAACATCAGTCGAGATGGTGGTCAAGTGCGAACCTATATGTAATAGTTAAAAAAATATATAAGCTAGCGGACACTCATCATACTCGTATTAAACACAAATCGCCGCTATCGCAACCGACGTCACTGACACCGTCCTTTTCAGATTTAAAATGTCGGGAACTCTGAAAAAGATTTAAAGTAACGCGTCAAATTACGAAAACGTGCCACCGTTTTCCGAACGATATAGGTTATTTTTTTGTAAGCTTTAGCTATTTCCTACGACCATTTCGTTGAGTCCTAAATTTCAACACGCTATATTGAAATAAAAAAGTTACGGATGGTCTAGTCGGGAGAACGGCGCCTGCCGATCCGGAGACCCCGGGGTTCAAACCTCACGCGCACCACTGTCTTTTAGAAATCTGTGGCGTAATGCCGCTGACTTAAAACGGTGAAGGAAAACATCGTGAGGAAACCGACATGTACCTAGAATCTTTCGAAGTCATGTGCCATCTACCAACCCTCACTGGGCCAGCGTGGTGGATTATGGCCTTAACTCTCTCCTTGTGAGGGAAGGCCCCGAGTCCCAGCAGTGTGAACATTTAGTGGGCTGTTGATGATGATACTGAAATAGGTACTCTGTTTCGCTGAATCATAAGTAATGTCAACTTATCAACGCACTAATGAGTCCATGTTGAGTTATAAAATTCTGCAAGACCTTGAGAGAATCCCTGATTCCCACAAACTCCGTTATACTCAAAACATGGTGCTTAGACAAAAACACACACTTCTTAAGCGTATTACGATACCCAGTAACATAGGGTATCGTAGCACACGTAGTGATAGGACTCATTGCTGTGTCGGCCTAGGGAATTACCGCACCTTAGCGAGTTAAATGGTACTAAGGAGTAATGTGCAAACATCACTATGTTTCACTTTGAAGGGCAATGTTTCCAAAGTAATGGTCTGGACTGAACTGGTCATATTGTCTTAAAATTCTGGATGACGAGCACAGTGCAGTGCTACGTTGTGCTCGTGCTTATGGGCAGGTGTGCTATATAATGTTATGCTCGTCGTGTCACTCTATATTTAAAAAATTTGATTTAGCTGATTGACAAGAATATATTATGCCTCCTCTACACGTCGGCGGACGCGTCCGCCGATACCATCGGCGGACGCGTCCGCCTACGTGTAGAGGGAGTGATTTGCTCGTCTGTGGTAGGTATTTGACGTCGGCAGACGCGTCCGGCACTTATCCGTTTGTTGTCGGTTTTTGTTGCACGGATCAAAGGGATCTGGCGCGGGCGCCCGGCGCGAGCGTGCGGTGTCCACACGTCTGACGACGCATCAGTGTTCAGCGGGAAGCGAGTGAGAGTGCACGCGTGATTTTCGCCGTTCTTTTTTACCTACCGCCGTTTTTTTCTTGCTTGTTGAAATGGCAAACATGAGCACAGAGGAAACATTTAAATTTCTGGAGCTGTATCAAGCAGAAAACTGCCTGTGGAATCCCAAAAATAAATACCACAAAAATAAAAATGTTGTAAGTACACAATTCATTCATTTTATTTAACTATCTACTTACAAATTCAGTTGAGTTTACTGTAAATTGGTTATTAGATATTAACAATGTGGATTTATGACGGGTAGGCAATTGTTATTTTAGTTCGAATTAAAGCCGCATTGAAACACGGTCAAAGTTATAATACAGTTTTATGTGAATGGGTATTTTGATCGTGTTAACGCGACACACGACAACTTATTTTGACCACCTGTTATTATGCCCATTGATATAACCACAATGATTATACTTACTTATTTTATTTTTCAGATTAATGATTCATGGAAACGTATTGCTGATACGATGGGCATTCCAGTGCATGAGTTAAAAAAGAAAAAAGATAATCTTCTTAGTACATTTAGAACGAATTTAAAAAAAAGAAATGCATCCATTCGGTCAGGGGCGGGAACAGAGGATGTGTATCAGCCCATATGGATATTTTACGATGTGATGGCTGCGTTTTTAACAGATGTTTACGAATCCACAAGTATTCTAAATACAGAGGAAAAAGTAAGTAAAAATAAAACATTCTTTATTTTTGGATTATTTATTTATTTGAGTAGCCAACACAACATACATTTCTATATACTTATCTTAAATTTATAGGTATTTAGATACTACTAGATTACTAGGTACTTTTGAATTAATGGTTATTCTCGTTAATATATCTGGTAAATTTTAATCGCGTTTCAACTGCACATGTAGGCGCTCTTCGAGGTATAGGTTGCAGTGGATCGAATGTTCCGTGTAATTTTGTCTCCAAGACCCTGGTTGGATTAATTCTCCATTGAGATACTTATCTTCTGAATTTGGGGGACTGTACAAATGTTGAGATGTTTTACTTTTTCTTAAGAAATTGTGTAACAAGACACATGTCATTGTAATTAAAGATGCTTTAGTGATATTCAAGGGTATAGGCTTTTGAAAATTCTGAATACGCTAGACATTATACCAAAAGTATTTTCGACTGCTACACGCGAACTAGAGAGCTTTTGATTGAATAATCTCTCTGGAGTACCAAGAGCGTGATGCCCTGGAATTGGTTTCATAATATGTGTACTCAATGCAAATGCGGCATCAGCTAAAAATACATAGGGTAAGCTTGTATTACTATTGGGTAAGCAACTAGGAGAAGGCAAGTTGATCACATTTGTGTCAATTTTTTGCTTTAAAACACTTTGATTATAGACTCCACCATCGCTAATTCGCCCTGGGCAACCTATATCTACAAACATAAAGCAGTAGTCACTATCAACTAGTGCTAAGAGTACAATACTGAAATGCCCTTTATAATTGAAGTACTCCGTTGCGGTATTGGGTGGCGGTAGAATCATGACATGTTTCCCATCTAAAGCGCCAATACAATGAGGAAAATTAAATCCTTTTGCCTTTGCAAGCCATTCATCCGTAGTGTTAGGTATCTGAAAATAAATATATATAGTCAATTTAAAAAAAAAAAACGCTGGTTTGCTCTTTAATGTAATATTATTATTTAAATATATTTTATTGAATTTTTTCTTTCCCAGACACAACCTGATTTGTATGAAGAGGATAGCGCTTCTAACGTGCAGGTTAGTGATAATATTCCGGATGCTAAAAACGAAGACCATAATGATGCCGACATCCCTACTACATCTCAAAACAAACCAATTATTCAGTCACAAAAACGTCGTGCTAAAGATCCACACGAAATGCAAGAAGCCAATAAAAAAATGAGTACTGCTTTTACAGCATTAAATAAAGCATTGGCTAACAAAGAAAACATAAAAGAAGAAGACGAATGCGATTTATTTTGTAAAATGTTGGCAAAACAAATAAGGGAGTATCCAAAACTTGAAAGGGAAGAAATAATGTACGAGCTTCATGGTGTTATGATGAACAGACGTCGTCGTTACAACACGATGCAGGGTAGATCATATGCTGTTTCTTCTCCTTCACAAATAATCCTCAGTCGACCTAGCACGAGCAACAGCATGTATCTATCAACACCGTCACCTGTATACGTAGTAGACTCCCCCCATTCAGTTCAGTCACCACCACAAAATATGGCCAATCAACAAACCGAAATGGTTAACATTATTTCACAATAAGTACTTGTACCACAAACAAGTAAAATGTATTACGAAAGCTGTTTAAATATGACGGACGATAATAACACCGATCACCCTTAATTTGTCAAAGCAAACTGAAAGTACCTACTTACCTATTTGTCAAAGCAAAGTTTTTTGTAAACTGTTGATTATTCATTACAATACAATTAATAATAAAGATTTTGGATTAAATTATGTGGTTTACCTTCACTAAATCCTTTAACACGTTATTGAGCGCTAAACATACTTCAGGAACAATAATGGATATAACTTGGCTTGAAATTTTAAACAGGTAATGCAAGCTTCTATAGCTATCACCAGTAGCTAAATATCTTAATGTTACTGCCAAACGCACTTTCACTGGAATGGCATCCCTCCAATCTGTATCTTTTTTAGCAATCGTTGGAGATATCTTTTGTAGTAAATATTCAAAATCGCTGCTAGACATTCGAACAAAATTATTAAATTCTCCAGAGGGCTCTGCATATAGTTCTGCAAACTGGTTTTCCATGCTATTCCTGCGAAGAAACAGAGTAATGTAAGAAGTCGTTACCTACGTTAAAAAAACTTTTAGAAAAGAGAACCGACTTCAAAAACACTAACCCGTAAGAATATCCAAGTATATTGCCGAAGGTCATCATTAAACTAAGAAGTATTATATACTATAACCTCTACCTAAATGTAACAAATCCTTTTATGAAAACCGCAAACATACATACAAACATACAGGTCAAACTGAGAACCTTCTTTTTGAAGTCGATTAAAAAGCGTACAAGTTATATTATGAATAAAAAAATCCCACTTACTTTGTTCGGTTTCTATGTATAGTCAGCATCCACCACCTTCTTCTTCTCCATTTTTTTTTAATAACTCTATTGCGATAGACGCTTAAATAATACTTGTAGGTACTAAATAAATAAATAGCTGCGGCAGCAACGGTCTCTATATCCATTCTGCGTGCGTACGTGTTGCATCTGACGAGAACCAACATAGACTGAACGACCTGGCGACGTGTGGACGGCTCGTAGAGATTCATCTGCGGATGCGTCTGCGGACGTCTGCAGACAAATCTGTCTACGTGTAGAGGAGGCATTATGTAATACATCGTAGCCTAATCAAAGATAGTGGCGCTATTCCCGCCACATTCCAAGCCAATTCCGCGCATCGATCATGATCTTGACGACGGAAAGCGATAATGATCAGCGTGGCGCCGGCGTTCCATTTTTTTACGTGGATGAAATACAATTTCATTTCAAATGGGGACGGTGCGACGGCCAGGTAATGTCGGAGTCAATACAACAATAATTGGTGCCACTACTAACTAAAACGCCGGAAAATACTACCTTGCCCTTTTTTTACCGGAGTGCTCGTAGCTCGAAAAAGTGACATAGTTTCATGGTTGATGCTCCAAAGACACGAACGAAGAGATTTTACTCTACTTTTGTGATAAAAACGTCAAGGCTGCTGGAATACGTTGCCTGAGAGGGTTTTTCCCGATAGTTACATTCTTTGTGTCTTCAAATCGAAAGTAAATCGGTTTATTCTAGGTAAACACGTTCCATCGTAGACCGCATCATCGTTTAACATCAGGCGAGATGGCGGTCAAGTGTAAACCTATAAAAGTAAAAAAAAAACACCACGGCGACACCTACACCTTTGTCACTTACTGCGAGAACACTGTACTCTTCAGCCAGACTACCCCGCGTCTAGTTTCTTTCAACATTAGTCCCCCGCGACGGGTCATGCTTGTGTTGTCGCTGTCTATCAGTTTTCGGCTGCAGAGGAGATACCGGCTCACTCAAAATCGCGGCCCACCTTAATTGCGCTGGTATACATCGTCAACCTTGGCCGCTTCATCGTCGGCTTGGAGGCAAAGCGTTGACAAGCGCCCCCTCTATACAAGCAATAATTCATATTCTTTGCTACACAGTGGAGGGCATACTTACATCGACTTGTTGACACCTAATTTAATTAACTAAACATAACATAACTTTTTATATTACATTAAGTATTTTAAAATTGAAAATTTCAATTAGATTTTTTGCCATTGGTCAACTTAATTAGTTCTTTGGTTTCACGCTGGTCTCCCGCAATAAAATCGTGATACACTATAATACCTGAGTCTGTGGTACATAATTAAAAAACTTAGATGTCTTCAAATCTAAAGTAAGCCTGTTTCTTGGGCTATTATCAATATTTTAATTAATATGCCTATTTTATATTAAGCTCCTACCTTGAGAGGAGGCTTGGAGTTCTTGGAAGAAACAAGGATATTGCTGGAGCAGAGTCTAAAAATGAATAATTTTATATCACTGGATGACAAGCTCACTGCAGTGCTAGGCAGTGATTTGGACACTTTATCTTGAATGGATGTGTGGTATAATGCTGTTATGGGCAGGCGTGTTACTTGCAATGAGGTACGTATATGTTGTCTTTCTCGTTTCGACAATATGATAGGTATTTAAATAAACAAATTGCGAAGTTTATGTTAGAACCACAGATTACTGACATTTTTCAGTTTACAGCTAAGACTATTTTTAGTTTTGTTCCACAAAAAGGCGACGTCGTTTCATGGTTGATGTTCCGAAAACGCGAACGAAGAGATTTGACTTCACGTTTTTTGATAAGAACGTCTAGGTTGTGGAATGCGTTGCCTGAGTGGGTTTTGCCCGATGGTTACAATCTTGGTGTCTTCAAATTGAGAGTGAATCGGGTTTTTTCTAGGTAAGCACGCTCCATCGTAGATCGCATCATCGCTTAACATCAGGCGAGATGGTGGTCAAGTGCGAACCTATTATAGTTAAAAAAAAGTGCTTAAGAAGTTGAATAAACTGTGAGTGAAATGTGAAAATGAAAATATGAACGGGAACGGCGTTAATTCAGTTGTGACAAATGAGAGAGACGAATAATACACAGAAGTGGCATTAATTAAGCTAGGTGAACGATGACTGTCGTCTCTTCAGGGGCGGCGAGTAAAAAATTAACAAAGCACGGAGACCAATAGGACTTGGTCATTATAGAAAACTGTCGTAGTATATAAAACATTTACCGAACCAAAAAACCTCTCTCTAAATGTTTGAAAAATGTTAAATCAGTATTTATTTTTATCAGACTGGCTATGAACTTGGTTGGTAGTAAGTTTGTTCAATTCCTACATAGGATATATATGTATGTGATGAAGGCAGACATTTGTTCAATGTCTGGGTGTTTCTATGTAGGTATCATAAGTTTGTATTTACAAATAAATACCTAAACATTATATTTTATCAGCTAACTAGTTCTCATACCAATACAAAGTACCTGGTTGACCGAGCTTTGCTCGGTTTTTGAAATGATATTTAGGCAGGTACGAATTACGTAGTGATGAAATATAATATAATAATAAAACAAAGTCGCTTTCCGCTGTCTTTCTGTCCCTATGTAAGTATGTAATGTACTTAGCATATTATTTTCATATATCACGTAGGGTACCTACCTATTAAAAATGCATTAATATCCGTTGCGTAGTTTTAAAGATCTAAGCATACATAGGTACATAAAAAGGTCTACAAAAAAGTCTGTTGGAGTAAATTTCTATCTTTACGGCTTAGTATTGCATAAAATCGCTTCGTAAATAAGCCATTATTGACGAAGCGATTTAATTAAGTACATTGAATAGGCATATTGTGTGTTTCATCTAGACCAATATAGCTCTTAGGTACATACAGCATGTTATTTAAATGAATGCCTTCGAAGATATTGCAGATTAAATATGCAATGAAATGTAATATTTTTACCAGCATTTCACCCGTGCGAAGCCGGGGCAGGTCGCTAGTGAATGATAGTCTTCAATCTTACCAGCACAATATCAAAAAAAAACGCAATATTTCAATAAAACATCACGATCACGAGTCCAATTAGTGCTTACTTTAGTCTTGCTTAATAGCGCCATCTATTGTTAAGTAGCTTTAGTGTTGCTGTGTCATGTGTGTACATTAGTTTGTATAGAACCATCGCCAAAAGATTTTTTTCATGTATTTTTAGATTTTATTAAATTAAATGCGATGATAAAGGGCTCCCAGTAAAAGGATTTCTAAGGAAATGAGGAATTTGAAAATAAAAGTATGTGACCAGGGTTCGAACCGGCACTTTCAAATTTTGAAACTGTCCAATTTCTCGACTGTGCAATGATACGAAATTTGCTTTCATGTTTTAATGATATTGTAGCAACTTTTCATTGCCACGAAATGCGCCTAAAATGCCGTATTTTAAAATGAAAGTTAGCTAGATCAATTATTCGCCCCGAAACCCCCTGCATACTGAATTTCATCAAAATCTTTGAAGCCGTTTTCGAGATTCAGATTCTATTTACTTACGGCCTCTACATATTTATAATTCATGTATGTATCCAAGACAAACCAAACATTCATTCACAGACTAAATTGAGAGTGCACTCAATGGCTTATGGTAGCTATACACGTTACGGTTCACCGGAAAGATCTACCTGCGCAGTTACACCCACGCCACGCAGGTAAACCGAACCGCCTCTGAGAATGAACGTGTGTAGTTTTCTGTGCCTGTGGATGCGACCGTCGCAAGATCAAAAATCAATTTTCCTGAGTGACACCGTAAAAGTAATAGACGAAAAATCTTTGAGGTCTGGAGCATCTGGCTGATGATGTATACTGAACTAAATTGTGACACTACAATTGAATCTTCAACAATCTGCATCAATAGATAGTGATGAAGAAAATAGTTTTATCATATATCGGCCGCATCGTCCATTTACGCGACCTTTAGTTCACCTGCGCAGGCAAACTTATACAGGTAACCGCTCCGGTACACCGCAGCGTGTATAGCTTACTTTAGTCTTCCTTACCAGCGCCATCTATTGTTAAGTAGCTCTAATGTTGCTGTGTTTACATTCTCTTTGGTTGCTGTGTCGGTACATCAGTTGCTTCTATACAAACTATTGTACATGATAGTTATATGTATAGAGACATCGCCAATAGATTACATGTCCCCCCTTTTTTTAGATTTTGTGCGTTGATAAAGAAATTATCATTATCGTTGCTTTTATCAGAAAAGAAAGAACAAAAAAAGATGAACGACAAAAAGACGAGATCAGGATTCAAACCGAGGTGTCTGAATCTCCTCCTTTTTTAAATATGCCATTAAATAAGCGAATAATTGATAATCATTTTTGGTGTTGTTTCAAAGCAAAGTTGTGCAGCGCCATCTATACAACCGTTTTTTGTTTGTGCAGATGCATCGTCAATAGGTTTTTTATGTTTTTGTTAGAATATGTACCTACTTAGATACGAATTAATTGCGTTTATAAATCTATATATATATATATATATATATAAAACTCAAAGGTGACTGACTGACTGACTGACATAGTGATCTATCAACGCACAGCCCAAACCACTAGAGGGATCCGGCTGAAATTTGGCACACAAGTAGATGTTATGACGTAGGCATCCGCTAAGAAAGGATTTTGATAAATTCTACCCCCAAGGGGGTGTGAAATAGGGGATGAATGATTGTATGAAACTTTTTATTCCTTAGATATATTGGCATGAAATTTCATAAAAATTGAGTTTAGCTAAAATCATGAGACACGTTAATACGTGTTAGTAATACGTTTGTTTGTTTGTTAATACGTTTAGCGTTTGACAAAATTCAACCCTCCAAGGGATGAAATAAGGGATGAAAGTTTGTATAGAAACTTTTTATTCCTTGGACATATTTACATCAAATTTCTTAGGTACTTAGTACTGCCAAAATAATGAGAGTTTGACAGAATTCAACCCTCCAAGGGATGAAATAAGGGATGAAAGTTTGTATAGAAACTTTTTATTCCTTGGACATATTTACATTAAATTTCTTAGGTACTTAGTACGGCCAAAATAATGAGCTACCTATGTAGTACTTTTTTTAAAATTCGTCCCCTAAGACACTTTAAATTTCACACATATATTATTTTTATAGCGTACGCAGCCACTAAGGGAATATTTCTCTAAATTCAACCCCTAAAGCGATGAATTAGGGGATGAACGATTGCATGAAACTTTTTATTCCTTGGACATATTTGCATGAAATCCTACTTCCTACTCATATTACAAATCTCAATGTATAAACGTTTGAATGTTTGGATGTTTGTTGCTCAATCACGCCCAAACGGCTCAACAGATCGAGCTGAAACTTAGTACACAGATAGCTTATAGTCTGGAATAACACATAGGCTACATTTTATCCCGAAATATATGCACAGTTCCTTAGGGATCAAGTATAAATAAATGTAAGATCGGAACGCCGAACTAGATTTTGTTGCAATTCGAAACACAGATTCAAACATCAAAATAAAACAGGCTATTTACTATCCCGAAAACATACACAGTTCCTAAAGGATCAAGTATACATTTAATATCGGAACGCCTTATTAGATTTTGTTGCAATTTGAAACACAAATAGGTCTTAGTCTGAAATCCTATCCTACTAATCTTAATATATATAAATCTCCTGTCACGATGTTTGTCCGCGATAGACTCCTAAACTACTAAACCGATTTTGATGAAATTTGGACACCGTGTGTAGATTGATCCAACTTAAAAGATAAGATAGTTTATATTTCGATTAAAGGCTTTATGTGACAATATCCGAGCGAAGCCGGAACGGGCCGCTAGTATATTATAAAAGGCGCTAACTATAAGATTTTCTCAGAAAAAAAGAGCAAAAAGAAGAACTCCGATCAGGAGGGCTCCGAGGGCGAGTATATTCCGACTGAGCCATTTAGACTTAAAAAAAACTGGCGAAATAAGTTTTCGTATTCTAATGACATTGTAGGAGTTTTTCATTGTCTAAAAACGCGCATAAAAAGATGTTTTAAAAAAATAAAACCTAGCTAGACCGATTTATCGTCCCCGAAAACCCCTGTACCTATACATAATTTCATGAAAATCGTTCGAGCCGTTTCCGAGATTCAGATTCTATATATATTTACAAGAATTGCTCGTTTAAAGGTATAAGATACAAAAATCTTTATTGCTGTTTGCAGAATACGAATGTTTGCACAATACAAAACTTTATAAAAATTTTACCCATACAAACTGGCCTCTTTGAGAAGCATGCAATATGAATGGCAATACGCGTACTATTTGTTTTAGCCTTAATTTGTTTTAAGCGAAAATAGTAATAAAAATAGTCAGGTGATTAAAGTCTTCTTCTTTTAATTTCTGGCTTCGAATATTAGAGGTATGGAGCTGAAGAAAGGTTTTTTGTTTGAACGCGCTAGTCTCAGAAACTAATGGACCGATTTCAAAAACTCTTTCACCGTTGAATATGTACGTGATTCCTGAGTGATATTGACTATACAGCGTGGCGCTTTGGTGCCGACATTAAATGAAACCACCTATAAAATATCATATTTTGACCTATTCTGTCAAATTAAATTTCAATTTTCAATTTTATTATTTACTGAGTTATTCGCAATTTTCCAAAATACCATAATAGAGCAGGCTGTATCTAAAATTTCCTGCGCAGAGGTCATTACACCGCAGCCCACAGTCCATCCGATTTATCAATTAAAAATCAGCCGAAAAGCAAATACTAAAGAAACGAGATAGGTGATGTCCTGCAACACACGCGTACGTTGTGAATGAAATGCAGACGAAAGAGAAATAATGCACACGCCTATTAACTAATGTTAAATGTAGTCTTTCTCTTTCTCTAATTTTTCACTAGTTTTGTGCTAGCCGCCGGGATGCGAAGTTGACCGTGTCATCCCTGACACATTTCTCTAAATGACGCGCTAATACTTTTACTGTAAATCCTTAACTAGGGAATTTTGTAATCTAATTATTCGGGAAAAAGACGCTTACATGTTATTTTTGTTCGTTCTTTTAGTGTAATTTATTTTTAGAGTCATTGTCAATAAGATTAGGTTTGCTTTTCGTTTCGTCACACTCTGATTGTGTTGTGAATAGTTATTTAATTAGTGACGCCAAACGTACAGTGTTTTCTGAATGTACATCACATGTGATTTTAGTCTGATAATTCCTACAATAGGATTTTGAAAATCGACCCAGAACATGTTTTCGACCGTTTAAAGCTTCTAAGTATACTAGCAACAATAATTCGGTTTTAAAAAAAATTACCTTAGATTAGATTGTTTACGAAATTTAAATCGTATTGCGAGAAGTTGTTTTTATTTTATTTCTTAAGAAAGTTGTAGGTGCCAACCAATTCAGCAGCTTTCACGCTAAATGCTCTTTGTTATTACCAAGTGCTGGTCTAGTCCCCGCGTTCAAATCCTACGCGCACCACTGTCTTATCGAAGTCATGTGCGTAATGCTGCTAACTTAAAAACGGTGAAGAAAAACATCGTGAACAAAAATCCGACATGTACCTAGAATCTTTCGAGGTCATGTTTATGTTAACCACCAACCCGCACTTGGCCAACGTGGTGGATTATGGTCTTGAGTTTTTCCGTGCGAGAGAAATCCCCGAGTCCCAGCAGTGGGAACATTTGGTGGGCTTCAAAAAGCAATCATTTTGTAATGTTTCGCCAAAGTTACAATAGATACCTACCAACGCATTTACCTATTTACTTTATGTTATTTTATTAGCTTTATTATTTGGTAGGTATTCGATTTATTAGTGATGAACAGGCATAAAGTTGACGGGAATCCCCGTCCCCGTTCAAATTATCGCGCATTTGTAAGTACCTACCCCTCTCGACCGGGGCGGCGTTGCCGCGCCGTGCGCCAGCGCGCCGCGCGCCGCTTGCAGATAGGTACTTTCGTGCGACGTTGCCAGCTTGTTTTACGAAAAGCGAACGTAAATCACGCACACATCTGACGTTGAATGAATCTAGTGCACAGGATGATTTTCATTCTATCGCATGATACAATTATTTAGTTTGTTAGAGAATTTTTTTTTTCAAATAAGCGAATATTAATTTTTCACACCTTTTGTATGATTACTGGTCAGTAACCCTACCCGTGTGTTCATTTAATGTCGGCACCAAAGCGCCACGCTGTATATTATTGTACCACGGGCGAAGCTGGGGAGGACCGCTTGTTATAGTGTGCAATCTGATTTAATATGTCAGTTCCACAATAATATTATACCATCTGGTCCTCTGTAAGTTAAATGTAAAGTTTTGTACAGTGGATAATAAAGTAAAATAAGGTTGATGGAATGCCTAGTTTCACATTTAACAATATCTATACATTAGTATTACAATAAATGTCCATATCTTGTAAATTTATATTCATTTGCATTTGTGTAACGAAAGTTTTTTTGTCTACTTTTGAACATGGTTATGTTTTGTTTTTTAATAGTAAGTATGTGGTTCGCTTAAATAATTAAAGTTATTTCTTAAAAGCATAGGGATGCCCAAAAAAGTGTATTGTATCGATATATCGCATAGTAACTGCATCGAACTTGGTTGTATCGATACGCGATATTATCGATTTCCTTTGTATCGATATATCGTATCGTAACCGTATCGCATGCCTTTCAATTAATACGCGATATAATGAGTATATATCGTGCAAA
The DNA here is from genome assembly GCA_017562165.1 of Ectropis grisescens. Classification (NCBI taxonomy): domain Eukaryota; kingdom Metazoa; phylum Arthropoda; class Insecta; order Lepidoptera; family Geometridae; genus Ectropis; species Ectropis grisescens. Next base: position 9,056,449 of record CM029767.1, on the reverse strand, counting down.
GGGCTATCTTTTTAGTAGTTTTACTATATTATTTTGTTTTTTAAAAAGAAATAAATAATTAAATGTATTTAAAATAGTTTTATTCAACAAAAAAATATTACAATTGCCATTGATCAGCCCTTAAACAACGCAAAAATAATAATTTTGATAAGCGCTGTGGATTTATTACGGCTTTCGGAAAGTGTGTGTCTAGCTACGAACGAAATGAAACAGGAGAACATAAACTAAACATTTATTAATCATATTTGACGGTACTACGAAGTTCAAAGATTTATTTAAATCTACCTCAAAGTCTAAACAAAAGCCGTCTGTTCTTGTTCCATAAACAATTTTGTCGACGTTATCATTCTCTTATTACTACAATATATTCAATGGCACTAATAATAATGGTCTATTATCGTTTAGTGATGATGTAATAGGAACATTAAAATTATACAAATTAATCACCGACATAGTTTGATACGATACGGTAATGCGATATTTTTATAAGAATGTGATATATCGAAGCGTATCGTAAGGTCAAAATATCGCATCAAATGTCGCTATATCGGATAGTGCTGTATCGATATTCCGATATATCGTATCGTAACGGGCATCCCTATAAAAGCACATAACCTCATAGCTTTGTTTAAAGTGTTATGTGAGATTTATGTATGTTCGCCAATTTTCAGTTTATTTTATTATTTGTTTTATTTGATGTATGTGATATTCCGTTTAAAATTCAGGACGTCGGAAAATCAGTGACAAAGTTGAAATGGAGTTGGGCATGACATATTGTTAGGCGGTGTGACGACAGGTGGACCAAAATTATAACAGAATGGTGGCCGAGGCAGGGAATGCGGAGCGTTGGACGTCCACCTGCAAGATGGGTCGACGATATTATAAATATCGCGGGTCGAACCTGGACTCGATTGGCACAGGACCGAGGCAGATGGCAAAGTAAGAGAGAGGTTTATAGCAGTGGGATAGAGAAGACTGTGGATGATGATGATGTTGTGATATTTCGAGAGATGGCACCAAATGCGAAGCCAAGCTGAAAACTTGTCACATAGTTCTCCCATTATAACCCCATACGGAGGTGCAGACCTGCCCTTGTACCACCTAAGTAAATTGGCTATGGCTTTGGTATTGCCGTCTCTATCATTTCAAGCGAAAATAAAAAAGACAGCAATATCAAAGCTAAGACAGTTTTAGTTAGGCGGTAAATCCCCTGGCGAGTAGCGGGGCAAAATTAATCTATCACCTGGCAGGTAGTATAGTAGTAGCAGGTAGGCATATTGGGTCAAATATTTTTTGTATACGTTTCGCAAAACATTTTACACGCGTATGACAATATCAGACGTCTGTTTGTGTTCATTATTAGCGAAAGTATTAAATACTAACGGTAATCAAATAAGTACACCTAAATTATTTTATTGTCCAGCTAAACCTAACCCCACTCAAAGCTATAGAAGGAACATCAACAAGAAATAAAGAAGCAGGTTTTTCCAGCGTATAAACGATTAATCTTCTGTTCATTGTCCCCTTAAACAGTTGATTGTGGCTGTGTTTGTTTTCAGCACGTTTTGATACACTCGAGGCGAACAAGCGAACCCGCCACGTCATCACCACGACATATGACGATGAATGCCCGTCATGTTGAGACGGGACGTCGCGGGATGACGTCACAACGCGTCCTGTCCTCGCTGCTATACCACTTCTGGCTAATTTTTAAACTCAAACGTTTTTAATCACATGAAATTCTTACGCTGTTGTATTTATGACGTTTCAACGTATTTATAAAGTTTCTTTTTGAACGACAGTTGGTCTCAAGTTTCCTCTACTGCCTACCGAATTTCGGACTAGTTCAGAAGACGCAGGGCACTACTAACCTAAACTTACGGTACTCAACGAGCGCTGCATCGCGTTCAACGCCTATTACGTTACAATTACTATGACAACACACAATTACGTTAAGACGTCGAAAACACCAACCCATAAAAGATAGGTGGCATTTCGCTGAAGATAGGTGGCGTTGACTAGGGTAAATGAGCCCGGGGAAGAACCCCAACTAGATGGAGCGATCAAGTGAGAGGCTCTTCATCAACCAAATTTTGCACGGTCGTCGGAGACGCGATGAGCAGACACCGGTGGAAGCAGATAACAACATCTAGGTGTAGAGTAGTAGGTCGTGGTCATCGCTGGATGTCATCCACACATGAGGGAGCGACCACAGAGAGAGCGGTGGCGTTGTCGCTATCAGACATTAAAGTTAGGTGACTGAAGCGATTGATCATTATTTGTAAAATAGTATAAGTATAAGCAGCCCACTACGTGTTCCCACTGCGACTCAGGGCCTTCGAAGGAAGGAGAGAGTCAAAGCCATAATCCACCACGTTCTGGTTGGTAGATGATACATGACTTCGAAAGGTTCTTGGTACATGTCGGTTTCCTCTCGATGTTTTGCTACACCGTTTTTTTAAGTTATTGGCATTACGTACATAGACTTCGAATAGACAGTGATGTGCTTGGGGCCGTGGGGTAGAACCTGGGGATTCCGGATCGGCAGTCGCCGTTCGCCCGACTAGACCAGCCGTAACTTATACTCTATACCTACTCATACTTGATGTTGTTATCAAATGTTTGTAAAATAGAATATGTAGGTCGTGAGTTTTATTGACGTTGTATTTAATTTATGTTGGAATGCTTCTTACTGGCTACTAGTAAAGGACTTGATCATCTTGTTTTATTTCTAGTCGTAGGATAGCTCAGATTTATTTGGTGTAAATGCATTTTGCTAGGTAAATGTAGTGTGGAGTAGTTTTTATTGTAATTTGATGTTGTTAATAAATATTTGTAGCTTTTTTGTAATATTATAATTTAAATTTATATGTAACTAACTACGCCTTGCGGTTTTCCGTTCCCATTATTTTCCTGGGATAAAAAGTAGCCTATGTGTTCCTCCAGACTAGAATCTGTGTACCAAATTTCTACCAGATCCGTTCAGACGTTACGACATGATGGAGCAAAAACATCAAAATATCTAAACATCAAAACATTGACATTTATAACATTAGTATGATTGTTGATTGTGTAGTGTATGAAAGGTAAATAAATAAATATATCGTCTGATATTAGCGACCTCCTTTCATTCGAAGTGAACGCAAGCGTCTGGATTTAAAAATGGGACTCTTGCTGTCATGCCCCGTCATGCAACCGCTACACGCGTTGTTGACTTGCCAAAATTGCCTTGTCGCGATGAGCTTGTGATTTTTTAATGTAAGCCTATTTTTTTCCTTTCGAAATCTCTTTTACCCTCGTCGAGCCATTAAAAGTTCGCATCTAACTTAGAGCACTTTCCTTTACCTTTACTAAAGATTCTCTTTTGTTTCTTTACTCCAGTTAACACGCTCCTAACTTACAGTGGAGCATCTCTGTGATACGAGCGGGTAGTCTCGTCGGTTTTCCTATTAATTTTTTATTGTTGCGATGTTTCAAGTTAACAGCTGTTTTAGGGGCCCCACATAAAGTTGCGTAGGACATTGTTAGGGGATTTTCTATTCTAAAGATATAAAATAGGAAGACATGAAATATTGTACACTTGTTATCTATATATTAATGCGTGAAGCAAAAACTTTGTACCTCTTTGGGGAAGTATTCAATTTCGCTCACTTATCCATACTAAATATTATAAAGGCAAAAATAAATCTGTCTGTCTGTAAGTCTGTCAATTACCGCTGAACCGATTTTGATGAAATTTTGTACATAGATAGAATAGATCTCAAGAAATAACCATTAAAGTATCTGTGTCTGTAAGGTATGGTAGGTACTTCTGCAGGCGGACTCTGCAACGAGTACTATAATGTTTCATAATTTTTACTTTAAAGGGCTCAGATACCTGCTATATTACTTCTACGCCGTAATTAATTTTTTTTCATCATCATCATAATCATCAGCCGCAAGACGTCCACTGCTGAACATAGGCCTCCCCCCTAGATTTCCACAACGAACGGTCCTGCGCAACCTGCAACCAGCGGTTTCCAGCTACCTTTGTGAGGTCATCTGCCCATCTAGTGGGAGGCCGTCCAACACTGCGTCTTCCGGTTCGTGGTCGCCACTCGAGATCCTTTCTTCCCCATCGGTTGTCAGTTCTGCGAGCGATGTGGCCTGCCCATTGCCACTTCAGCTTGCTTACTCTCTGAGCTATGTCGGCCACTTTTGTTCTTTTGCGAATATCCTCATTACGGATTCTGTCGCGCAAAGAGACTTCGAGCATAGCTCTCTCCATAGCTCGCTGTGTGACTTTGAGCTTCGTTATTTTTGTCCTACTAGTATGTCAAAGTTGGATTTATGTATGAATGTTTGTTAAAAAACTAAAACAAGTCAAGAAAAACTACTGAAGGGCTTTGGATGAAATTTGGTACATAGATAGAATCCCAGGAAAATAACAGGATCGAGAACTTCGTAAGATGTAACTACTACAAAATAATAAAATTCTATAAAACTAGGGTAGATCAAAAGAAAATAGTAACAAAATCCGTGCCACAAAAGTGTAATTAATTCGAAGGCTCAGGATTTGCCCTGGAGTACACATTACGACGCCAAAGGTAGCAATTACAAAGAAATATTATTTCTCTTTCCCATTTGAACCCTCCTTAACTAAATGGGAGCAAATTAGGCGTATTTTTTCAGGTTTATTCTTCCTACAATTCGCAGACACTTGTATAAGATGATACAAATTGAAGATAAGTGGGTTCTCAGAAGTGTTTTAAATCAGCCAGCTATTCGTTATTTCAGCGAGTATTAGTTGAGATTCTTTATTGTTTCTGGTTTTTGTATTATTCTAAATAACAGTTGCCATTTAATCAAAGTCACAGATTTATTTAAATTTACTGAGAAGAACTTAGAGACTTAAAAGAAGGTGGACGTTCTCAATTCGGCTATATGTTTTTGTTTTCTATGTATGTTACATCAATTATGAATTTCATGAGATTTTGACATTCATGAGATTTTTTTGTTTCTTAGATTTCAGAGATGGTTCCATTTTTTTTTTTCGAAATTAGTGCCGTAGATTTTGTAATATCTTTTCAAGTAATTTTGAAAGTTGCTAGTCTGGTTTCTCAGAGAAAAATAATTGTTTTACGTAAGTGAAACATTGTTAAATCATATTATACATAGATGATGTGGAATTTGCAAGTAATAAAATCAGTTTCTGCTACTTTGAAAATCAATTCAACAATTAATTTTATATTGTATTGCAAATAGAGTATATGTATTTATAAGTTATGTACATACTTAGAACTTAGCTTACTTACTTAGCAAGAACAGTAGCTAGCAGTAAAGGGACTACTGGACGGACCACAAAAATCATTTTACTGTGTGTGATCCTTGAGTGCAAAAGGCTATATATATATATATATATATAAATATATTATGTTTCACGGGCGAAACCGGGATGGACCGCTAGTTGTCCTATATAAATACCATGTCTTTGGCATAGCGAGTAAAGTCGCGGGGACAGCACAACGTATATATATAACACTTTTACAATAAAATTCAGCTCCCATTTCAAGAAATAAACTTTATGGCCGTCACAAACGTAGCTATTATTATATATTTTCATATTTTCGTGGCGTCAGCATTAATATCGCAAAACATATGTTGAGTGTACCTACATGTTTCAACATTGTCTGAGCTCACGTCACGAGTATTTTGATTTTTTTTAACCCCGACGCCTTTTTGCGTCGGGGTATTATAAGTTTGACGTAACTGTGTGTGAGGATGTGTTTGTATCGGTGTGTTTGTAGCATCGTAGATCCCAAACGGATAAATCGATTTTGTTTTTTGTGTTTGATATAAAACCTAAAATAAACAAAAATGGTGTTAATATAATATTTTTTCACTATGGTCATAATTACGGAGCATTTATGGCCATCTTCCAGCTTCATCATCAGACCATGGCTACCATCTAGCAAGAAATTACTCGTCACGTTACTAATTATTACAAGATGAATAAAAAAGTGCCCAAACTGGATAGGATTATATGTTTTAATTACTGAATGGTTATGACCATCTTTCAGCTTCATCATCGGACCCGGGTTATCATAGCACCAAAGTCCTAGTCAAGAGGTATAAAATGAGCTCAAATTCGATAAGGTTATGTCATTTAATTACTAAGTTATTGTGGCCATCTTCCAGCTCCATCATCAGACGCTGGTTACGATATAGCATCAAAGTACTCGTCTAGACAAACAAAATGAGACCAAAATAGATGAGGTCATGTAGTTTAATTACTGAATTCCTTTGGCTATCTTTCAGCTTTATCATCTGATTCTGGTTACCATCTAGTATAAAATGCTAGTCAATAGGTAGAAAATGAACCCAAACTTGATAGGGTTATGTCATTTAATAACTAAGTTCTTATAGCCATTTTCCAGCTCCATCATCAGACCCTGGTTATGATCGAGCACCGAAATACTCGTTGAGACTATAAAATGAGTTCAAACTCGATGGGGTAATGTCGTTTAATTACCAAGTTCTTATGGCCATCTTCCTTCATCATCAGACCCTAGTTGCCATCAAGCACCAAAGTACTCATCAAGACAAATAAAGCAGTCCCAGATTTGACAGGATTTCGTCGTTTCATTACTGAGTTCCTATGACCACCTTCTAGATCCATCATCAGACCTTGGTTAATATCGGGATAGGTGAAAGTAATAAGTAAAAGCTTGTTAAACCACTCGTGATGTGTGCTCGGACAATGTCTGCATATTCAAAATACGTCTTGCTATACCTATTATATATAATTTATATTAATATGCCTTAATATTTATTACGAGTACGGTATAGTTAGTGATGTCACAAAAGCATATTTTATAGCTGCGTGTGTGGACACTCGAACATTTTTATAGAAAATATACGAAAATAAATATGTCCACTGTCCAGCTATGAAATATGAAAATATATATAATAGCTACGTCTGTGACGACCTTTATTCGTAGGTTAAACTAACGATAATATTAAAACATTCGTTTCGGGAGTTGGCGAATTTTAGACGGAATTCGTTTTCTCATGTGAAAGTTTCTGAAGCACTACAAAAACTCGCAAATGAAAATTTCTTTAGTTATATGCGGTAAAAAGCTGGGCCTTGATTCTCGATGACCAGTTACCAGAGAACGCGTGTTTACTGGCAAAACTTGAACCAAAGGTTCGTTGGAGCTTGGCTGGTTTGGGTAGGCTGGCCGGGGGGAAATGCATAATACACCCCTAGCGAGAGGACAGTGCATGTCAACCACCCCACCGTGAATTAGAATTTATTTATTTATTTATTCAATGAGCACACAAAACAGAATGTTATAAATATATACTATAATATAACATATCGAGTCTGAGGTGCCGTACTATAAATACGCACCTCTGCCAGTTCTCGAGAATGGTCGCGCGTTGCTCTACTGGGACTGCTCTATCATCACGGACAGGACTATTGTCGCCAATAAGCCTGATATCGTGCTGGTAGACCGGTCTCAGCGCCGGGCTGTGATCGTGGATATCACCATACCATATGACGAGAACCTCGTGAAAGCCGAGAAGGACAAGCTTAGCAAGTACTTTGACTTGGCTCATGAAGTTACTGCTATGTGGGATGTTGATTCGAGGATCATAGTCCCAATAGTTGTGTCGGCAAACGGCCTTGTAGCGAAAAGTCTCGACCATCATCTTAAGAGACTTTCGCTAGATGGCTGGATTAAGGGTCATATACAGAAGGCGGTCATCCTCGACACAGCGCGCATCGTCAGGAGGTTTCTTTGTCTGCAGCCCTAACCATCGGTAGCTTGGGCCTGCTCTGCTGCTGGCGGCAAACTAGGTTTAGGTTTTATAATGTTTTTTTGTTGTTTTTTATACCTTTATTTGTATTGTAAAAACCTAAATTTAAGAACCATTAATAAATGACTGAATAACGAGAAATAAATATATATTGTAGGTGGTAGGTTCAAATTAATGTCAACGTTCAATAAATGAAGTAAAATATCGTGAGGAAACAGGCATGTTTCAGGAAAGTAATTTTTCGAGGACAAGCGACATCGCCTAAACCACATTTTGCTAGCGTCGAGGATTAGCTTTCTCTTTGGTAGACAAGGCCTCAAGTCCCAGCTTTGCGAACATTAAATGGCCTACTTGTGCCTTTGAAATTGTGAATATTAGTATGTAATCTCAATTAGCGTATAAATAAGTTTATTTTTAGCATAAATATGTAACATTTCATTGGTTTACTATTTTTTCTATAACGCACCTCGTTTTTTAACACATTCTTAGAAACCCCTTCTATCCCGAGGATTTCTTCAAGAGATTGCTTTCAGTGATAAGACCGCAGTTTTTGCACTAGTTTTAACTGTTTATTTTCTTCTGTCTAAGTATTTTTGCTTTGGTAAATATAATCATTATCAACCGCCTACTAAATGTTCACACGGCTGGGACTCTGGCCTTCACTCGCAAGGAATGAGTTAAGACCATAATCTAACACGCCGGCCCAGTGCGGGCTGGTGGATGACACATGACTTCGGAAAATACAATCAAAAGTATATATTTATCTACAATTGAGTTTTATTACTAAGTCATCGAGAATTGAAGCTTTGAATCCACGATTCATTTGCAGATACTGCGGTTTATTTGTATTTCTGCAAGAATGGTTAACTTATTTGGAATTCAAAGTAGTTTTAAGTACTTAAACGGCTTTTTTGCATTCGTCTCATTATTTTAAATTGGTGGATAATGGTGGACAATTCACACACACCACCATCTGACTAACCTAACCCAACCAAAAAGCATGTACTATGGAAGCTTACTAGCTGTGTTATTACTTCAACCTATTGTTGATGATTATGATTATTGTATACACAGACACGCGTTTTAAGATATAAGAGAAAAAATCTTCTAATCATGACTTATCAGCTTTGTTATTATTTTACTTCTTCTTACCACCTCTTTGATAAAAGCTATAAAAATAACAAACAATAGAGAAATACTGCCTTGTGGAACACCAACTGTTGTACCTATTACACTAGGAAGAAAAGTTTTCTTAAGTTAAGCAAATCCGCCTGTAAATGTAAAGTGTCTTTAAGGAAAATCCATGAAGGTAACTACAAAACCAAACGTATATTAATATCAGTACTAGTAGCCGCCGAACGGTTGAAATTCAAGAATATTTTTGATTAATTTAATGTATTTTTTATGCATCATTACAAAAAACATTAGCATTTTGCACTTCTTTTCTATGTAAACTATAAGTGTGAGAAATTTCTACAAAGTTTTTCGTCACGTATAACGAATGAACGAATTCATATATTATTAAATTGTATAACGAATCGATGACGTAGAATAATAAACTTACCTAAATATAATTATTCTAACAACGATTTTAGTCGAAATTCCCCGGTCTTTAGTCCAGGGTATCTAAATAATGCCTCACCGTTTATAATTTGAGCATCATTTTATTATATTAGAAATAAATGCGGGTGCAACGTGAAAGGTATCTTATTGCTGTAGTTTACGATTCAATTTGCTGTGGCATGTGGCGGAACGGTAGTAAAGCTGTCATATTAAAATGTGCATGTATCTGAATAAATTTGGCGCCGGGCAGGAACCGACTATCAGGCTAGGAGTGCTAGTGCAGGTGGGAACTCACAATACTCCTGTTATGATACGCTAGTTGGCACTATGGCAAAATATGGAAATTTCCATGCTTTAGTTTTCCTGTGTCCTGCGGAACCAGGGTGTTGCGTACTTCTGTACTAGATAATTACAAAGTTCATTAACCAATAGTGAATAGGTATTTGGAAAAATAAATCAAATACAGTTCTAATAAGCCGTGGGTCGTAGGTTCGATCCCCACCCAGTGTAGATATACGAGTACGTGTGATGAATACAAATATTTGTACTGTGCATTATTATTGTGTATGTATTCAAAAATATATAAGTACAGTACCCGGCGGTAAGTATTGCACATCGGCCTTTGGAGGGAGACAGTCGGCTGATGTCGGCTTCGTAGAGCATTGTCTCTGTCGCACACTACCTATGTGACGTTTTGTCAGTCGTTGTTCAAGTGCAATAGAGTGCGGTCGCGTCCAGTTTAAAATATATATATAGTGTTGTTAACACCCCCAAATTTAAATAATCTAAAGTTGTAGTATCTTTAGGAAAAAGAGGGAAACCTTTACGAGGTCGCTATTGTATGTCAGCACAAGGAGAGGTATACAGAGCTTTCCGTGGACAAAGTACTTGCCAAACATGGGCACATTGTGTTGCGATTGCCACCGTATCATCCGGATTTTAATCCAATTGAAAAATATGGTCTCAACTAAAAGGTTATGAAGCCTCTAGAAATGTGGGTATGGATTTAACTACAGTAAAAACGTTATTGACTGAAAAAATGGAAAAAAAGGTTTGCGATCACACAATCAAATGTAAGAAAGAATATAGAAACATTCAACACGGTTTAGACAATTACACTGATAGACTAGTGATAAATACGGCTGATAGTGACAGTGATATTGACCTCTTTGAGAGCACAAATAGTGAAATGCAAGTAATTGAGAATTAGATTTTTTTTTATTACAATGTCTCACTTTAACAATAGGTACAATGGTGTTTATTATGTACACTACAGCTGTAATTTTCCAAAGTAATTAAATACGTAAACATAATGTGAACATATTTTTTTATTGTATTTTTTTCGAACTTAAAGCCATCACTTTTAAGAAAAATTGGTGTAATTTTATACAAAGAATAAAAAAAAAATATTAAAAGAAGAAAACTAAAATTGTTTTAACAGCTCATAATAGATACCGAGTTGTTTGTATTTCGTGCGACAGTGATGACGCTCTACGAAGTCGAAGTTGGCCGATTGTCTCTTTCCATGTGCAATATTTATCACCGGGTACTGTATGATTTATCAGCTATCTGGCTTCCATAGAACAAGATTTGTTTAGTTAGGGGTTGAAGTCAAAGTCAAAGTTCTTTATTGATAAACGTACAATTTCCACGTCAATTAATAAAAAATAAAAACAAAGGGAAGAGCATACAATTTGTATACGTTTTCAAAGTTTAAAATAATTGTGTCAATGTTTTATAATAATTATCGTACAGAAAACTGTCATTTTGCGAGTATAATAATTATGTTTTAACACAGATTTCTAAAACAAAAGGCAGATGGAACGTGCGGAACACAGATCCTTAGGTCCGGAAAGCAAATATCAAACGCCAAAGCAAATACAAACTCCAGTCAGTACGAAACTGACTTCCGTCTCGTACGGAAGTCCCGTGTGATTTTATGTTTTGTTTAAGATTATGCCGTCTTGTGTCATCAAACATTGCAAACATTGTTCCCAAAAATAAAAAAAGGAAATTCCATAGGAAAGTTTGAATATTTTTACTGGTATTTATATAATTTAGACGATTTTATTTCGATTGATGAATAGAAACACAACACCTCAACGAAAATAGGTCAGTGTTGCTATACTAAATTGAAATTATTTTCCCTGAAGTTAAGGTAAAATATAGATTCTAATTTTGTTTTGAAGATACTCGTAGACCAAATTATTGATGAACAGTGTATAATTAATTTTTAAGCTCTATTTTTATAATCGTTATTTTTTTTATTTAATGTGAATCGATGCCAAGAACAAATCCTCGCCGTTACTAGGGTTAATAAAAATACTAATAGTGTTGATGAAAACTATAGTTATGAAACGAATAGATAAGAACAAATCCTCGCCGTTATAAAACGTCTCGTCTATGACCTGTGGATTCTAACTTGATCTGTGCAGTGCTGTTAGCATATATATTTTTAATAATACGAACATATTTCTTTCTTACTCCTTGTTGAATTAGAGCCTCCCAGAGCAGATTGTGTTTGATTGAGTCGAAAGCTTTATTGTAGTCGACAAATGCAATGTATAGGTCTTTCCCATACTCTTGAGATTTTCTATTAACTGTTTTAATACATGCATATGATCAATAGTTGAAAACCCTGCTCTAAAACCAGCTTGTTCAATGGGCTGTTTTTCATCTATAGTCCTTGATATTCTATTTAGGATCAGCTTTGAAAAAAAAATTTAAATGTTTGACATGAGGCTAATAGGTCTATAATTTTCAATTACGTTTCTGTCTCCTTTTTTGTGGAGCAAGTTATTGACAAGAAATCCTTGCATTATATATCATCGGTGTAATAATAAATTATTTTAAAATAATGTTTTATGCGTTTATTATACCTACGTGAAAATTTCCAAAGCTTAAGACAACAATAGTGGGACTTTTTTCTTAAGACTGGGAACATTACACGCACACCAACGTGAGTAATTTGACAACGTCGGTGAGAGCTGTCACGCATACATAACTAATGACTGGCCTCACAGTGTCGTTCACGAAGGTTTCATCTGTTTAGAAATCTGTGTGTTTTAATACAATTGTACTGACTTATGTCAATTATTTTACATTTTTCTAGAAACTTTGTCATCACTCTCTAAAATTCTCTGTAAAAAAAATAATCGATAAGCCTGCACTTTAATCTGTTTTTGAAGCTGCCGAATGTTTTGGCCGGCTGATGACGTTGTATGTGAAATGTCCATCAATTTTGTTTTATCAAAATAAAAAACGCAATGAATGTTGCTTCAGTCAAGTTTGAACACCTAACGGGTTGGGTTGAAATGTTAAATACAAATAAGGACATTTTTGTCTAGGACCGCAAACTGAAAATCTTGCTAATTAATCTTTTGTAACTTTGTTTACTTGTTAAGTGTAATAAAGAGTTTATCTATCTACTCGTATCTAATTTGAAAGTGTCAACGGTTGAACGGTATGTTCTCAGTCGCCCCCGCGGCGATTGCCACCGGAGGCAAATGGGAATAAAAATTTCCAGTCGCCGCCCCACCGGCGACCTTGGCGACCACCGACTGGGAATTTTTATTGTCAAAAGTAAAGTTATTAGTAAAGTCATTGCCCCCCCTTCAATTTACGGATCGGGTTGAAGTTTGGAACACCTTTAGAATATAGTCTGGAATAGCACTACTTTTTGTCATGGGAAAATAACGAGAACGAAAACAACGCAGGTAAAACTGCGGGCACTGCTAGTTTTAAATGAAAAGTCTTTTTAGTTTTTAGGGTTCCGTAGCCAAATGGCAAAATACGGGACCCTTATAGATTCGTCATGTCTGTCTGTCTGTCCGTCCGTATGTCATAGCCACTTTTCTCCGAAACTTTAAGAACTACAATATATACTATTGAAACTAGGTAGGTAAGTAGATGTATTCTGTGAACCACATTAAGATTTTCGTACAAAAAATAGAAAAAAAACAAAAAAAATTGGGGGTGTTCCATACTTAGACCTGAAGCTCAATTTTTTTCCATCAAATCCATACGTGTGGGTTATGGATAGGTCTTCCAAAATGAAATTGAGGTTTCTTACATATTTTTTTCTTAACTGAATAGTTTGCGCGCGCAGACTCTAAAAAAATATATGATGTATGAGATCTAGTAAGTAGTTTTATTTTAATACGTCATAAATTCACTATACCTAAAACACTGATTAAAGTAGAACTATAAGAACTTTTGTATTGTTACTTGCTGCTACGGAAGCCTTCATGGGCGAGTCCGACTCGCACTTGGCCACTTTTTTTAAAATTCTTTTTAATCGAAGATGGCTTGTTTGTTAGACATTTTTTTTGAAGTGACGCTGCGTTATAATATGGAGACATTTCCTAGAAGAAACCGATTCACTCTTGATTTGACGACACTCAGATTGTATATATTGGTAAAAAAATGGCATTCGTAGGAACTGCCACAGAGAGGGTGCAAATAGCATTTAATAAAATACATGAGTGGACAAAAATATGGCGTATTAAGGCCAGGTAATTCTGTCAAAGTAGGCATTTAACGCTGTCTTGTTCTCGCGACCGTCACCGACCGCGGAATCGGTGCCACAGTGCAGAAATAACATTAAAATATTGGACTATGTAATTAAAACTCATTTTTTGTTCAAGATTTGTTTACGTTTGTTTGTTTATGATAAGAGTTTTGTTGCTATATAAACGAAAAAATATTAAATTTATCTATACTCGTAGGTATACAAAACTCAACCTTTTCTTTTTTGGTCACACTATAAGTTGAGAACGGCTTTTAAAATTTCATGCATCTTTTTAAAATGTTTCCTAATAATTCACAAGTTCGTCAAAAAATTTAAAAAATGTGGTGAAACGTAATGAAAGGCCAGTAAAAATAGACGGTTTTTGGCCAAGTTTGCACTAAATTTCTAATCCAATTTTTTTTCTATGAGGTAAAGATCACTTACTGAGCATAAAATTACAAAATGCTCACAGATTCAGGTAGAGTTTCAAACGCCAATTGAAAAAAACTGTTTTAGCCGATATTTTGGAAACTATATATTTTGACAACAATTGTAGAAAATAAAATTTTGCATCTTTTGTTGCTTGTAAACTTTTTTGTAAAACTTACCGTTTACGATTTATAGGCCATTTAATGATACGGTTGTGATGATGCCGAAAATAGTGGATGAAAATGATGTGGTCTACGATGGAACTTGCTTCTCTAATAGAAACAAACACAGTGTACCTCGTAACCCCAAGGATCGAACCTTCGACAAAACCCACTCTGGCAATGCGTTTCACAGCTTAGTTGTTCTTATTACAAAAGTGGAGACCAAACTTTTCGTTCAACTCTTCAATCATGATGATGAACGGTGCTGTTCATTCGAGCAACGAGCAATATGATAGAATTACTTTAATTTAAAAACCGACTACAAAAAAAATCTACACGTAAAAAATATTACCTACTATCTAAGGAGTCTAAGGACACTTTGGCGAATGAGACCAGTCTTAGAATATCTTAGTTACCAAAATCCATCCAGCCGTTTGGAAGATATGTGGAAATAAAAGTTTTACAAACATAAAGATACGCGCGAAAAACATAACCCTTCTTCCATTCCGGTAAAAGAGACATGTTTATGCTACTGGGAACGGAATTCACATCTTATTTTTTTTTACATTGTTATCATTAAATTGGACATAATAAATCGTAATCGGTAAGTTCGAAAAAAAGTTTACTGGCAACAAAAGATGGGAAATTTTATTTTCTACAATAATAATAGGCTTTATAATTTTTCGGAATATCGGCCAAAAACGTTTTTTCGAGCTGGCGCTTGAAGCTCCACCTGGATTTGTTATTATTTTGTAATTTTATGCTCAGAAATGATTCTAAACCGAAAAATACGAATCGGAAATATAGTACAGAGTTAAATTCTACGAGTAATTTTACTGCCTTCTTATCTAATTTGGTCGAGTGTCTAAATTTCATTTTAAATAAGTTTTAAATGAACGAAGTTGGGTTTTAGGGATTCGTAGACAAATTTTAAAATATACGTTATGTCTGTTCATCCGTATGTGACAGTCATTTTCTCCGAAACTATAAGAAGTATACTATTAAAACTTGGTAAGTACATGTATTCTATGAACAATATTAACAGTTTCATACAAAAACGAAAAAACAACAAATTTTGGTGGTGTCACAAACTTGGAAAAGAAATTTAAAAAAAAATCTATCAAAACCATACGTGTATCTATGGATAGGTGTTCAAAAATTGTATTGAAGTTCCTAACATTTTTTCTAAACTGAATAGTTTGCGCAAGAATCTCTTCCAAAGTGGTAAAATCCGTATGTGAGGACTTTTCTTCCAAGTACTAAGTACCTTACTACCAAAGAATTTACCTAAATGGCATATATATATTAGGGGATTTACGCAGGGGATTTCTCCCCTCTCATTATTTCCTTATCCCGATCTCTGATTTGACGGACGAATATTTTACCGATACTAATCTATTTTCCATTGCATCTGCATTGAATTTTTTACTGATGTGTTATCGACGTCAGTTTTTTGAGACTCCCCTATTGGTCTACAACATAAAGTAAACAGCGTACTAATTAGTATCAGCGTCTATTTGCCATTCAATGAAAACGGTATCAAAAATCAAGATCATAGCGTGCTTCACTAGTAATACCTACTGATATTGTTATACTGTGGCACTATGATCGTAATATTTAAAATTTATTGGTTGTCAAAATTGCAAAATCAAGCACAGGCCCGTCGTCCGTGAGCGCCGAAACGCGACTGATCAGGCCTGCCGAACGGCGCGCTATATATATGGTAGATATTAAAACATAGTGAATAACTGATACTTTTATCAAGTCAAACTCTGCGAAAGCATCTATAACTTTTAGTGGCTTTCGTTGAGTACAAAATTTAGTAAAAAGATCATTAGTTTAGTCATAAACTTGAAAAACTTTTGAAAAGGGGTAACTTTGGGATTTTTTCTATCAAGTAAAATTCATTAAATCGTGTTATTGACTGCGAATTGCACTAGATTAGATCCTTAACTAATACATATATTTTTTTCAGAGTTTAATACACTATTTTAAAGGTCTTAAAGTTGTTTTAAAAATTCAAAATTACGGCCTACACACCCTTAAGCTAAATGAGTCCAAAACTGTTCATATAGACTTCACAAACAAGAAAAAATAATATCATCCAGTATTCATAAGTGGACAATGTATAACCATACGAAAATAAAGCCAAATATTTAGACATAACTCTTGATGCAAAGTTATGCTGGAAAAGTCACGTCAAAAAAAAGAGAGAAGAACTAGCTATGCGCTACAAAAACATGTATTGGTTACTTGGTAGAAACTCCGTGCTGTCAATACATAACAAGCTGTTATTATGTAAACAAGTCCTAATGCCATTGTGGACTTATGGTATACAGTTGTGGGGCTGTACCAAAAATAGCAACATCGAGATAATACAACGCTTTCAAAACAAAGTACTCAGGGATATTATCAATGCGCCCTGGTATGTGAGAAATGCCGACATACATCGAGATCTTGGAATGGATCTTGTCGGTAAAGTGATAAAAAAATAAGCAGAAGCACATGAACGCAGGCTTCATCATCATGTGAATGTCGAGGCTATCCAGCTCCTTGATAATACGGACACAGTGAGGAGACTTAAAAGAATAAAACCTTTTGAGTTAACATATTGTAGAGGCAGTGCAATACTAAGTGCTTAATATATAAAACAATTAATGTACTAAGTCAAGTGTAATAAGTGACTTTCCCTTAACAGAGTCAATAAGAAAAGTGCTGATGGACACCTTCTTGTTTATAAACTATGTAGCAATTTAAGTTAGATATAAATTACTCATTAGCCTAAACTTAATAAATTAGGCTAGATTGTAATAGGTATTAGGATCCAAGGAAGGTTGGTGAATATGCGTCAGCATTTCTAGATTACTTATGATTCTGTTCTCGTAGAATTTAATGAATAAGTGAGGACCTACTTCTCGAAACTAAAAAAATACTCCGAAAAACCTTTACTGTTTTATGGATGAGGTTCGGTAAACTTGAAAGAAGTAGTTTGATTCCACTTATATAATACTTACAGCCAATGTGCCAATTTACAATATGAAGCAGTTAGCGGATATAATTTTTATATAATTGTAAATACCCAGCCATAGAAACACACACAGACATAGAACAAAAATTTGTATTTTCCTGGGGTGGGGAATCGAACTAACGAAACACGGTTATAATGGGTATACGATGTAGAAACGGAGTTCAAGGTATCGTCTAGGCCAGCAGTGTGCATCACCTTAGAGGCTACAAAACTACGCTATGTTAAAAAGAATAATATTGGTGAGCATTACACAACAGACAATCTAGCCCGCAAACTAAGCAAAGGTTGTACTGTGGGAGCCAGATAGCTGATATAATATGTGCAAAGTAAAGTTCGCGAGCACAAATTAATTCATAAATAGTCCAATGCTCTTTCGGAAATACTTTTACAAGACGATGTTTTACCGCCATTTTTCACGCTCAGTACCTAAAGCTTCTACGCTAATATCACAAAAAATCTTAGAAAGCTAATGCTCAGGTAAGCTAGGTGTGGAAAAATGGCGGTCAGGAACCTTCTGGAAAATTATCCCGTTGTTATTACCAGACATCCCGTGTGGGTTAAACAGCTAAAAAAACCGATAAAGTGTGAGGTCTTAATGGTCTTAATTACGAGGGTTCTGTACTACATTATAAACTTTGAAAGATTAGTTTTTTCACATTTTAGATCACTTTTGCAAACAAAACTAAATGATTTACATATGTATGTATAACTAGCGCCCCGTTCCGGCTTCGCTCGGATATTGTCATGTAAAAGCTATCCTATCTTTCAAGTTGCATCAAACTGCACACGCCGTGGCGGGCAAATTTGATTAAAATCGGTTTAGTAGTTTCGGAGTCCATTGCGAACAAACAACGTGACGCGTAATTTATATATGTTAAAGTTAAGATTTACTGATTATACTAAGCACACCAGAGTTGTCTATGAGAATATTCTTGAGATAATCGAGATTCAATACTTTCGTTTAATGTAAAACCTGCTTCAGATTTGTTTTTATCATTTGTTGTAATAATAGAATACAGGCCAGTGAACAAAATTTATGGGTCAAATGAACCACCAGGAGATCTATGTAAGATGATAGAAGGGTACAAAGTAATAAGATTCAGCACTATGCCGTCACTTGTAAGCTGTCCAACTGAGTGCAGTTGAAGAGGGGGGGTTGCAACCCTCGATTATTCCTTGTCGCATGATTTTTGTAAGGCATTGCGAAATAATGGATTAGAAGCATTCTATAAGTCTATAAGTTTAACCGACGTACTCAAAACATTTTGTCAAGGTTTACACGCACCAGATATCCTTAAAAATTACAAAAATAACTGGTAGGACCCGCGGTTGTACAATCAAAATTCTAAATACTAACACACGAGCCTTAACCACCATCACGAATTGTGGGTCAAACGAGGAGCTATATGCCACTTGTGCATAGAAAAAATCGCGTTCTATTTGATCGAATCGATTGAATTGTTTTTTTAGGGTCCTTAGCAGATCATGCGAGCGTTAGTTGCTTTCTGAATAGGAAACCTTATGAGATTGCGTCAGCGATATGCGTTATAGCAGTATATATGTAGTTCTACAGTTGCGATATTATGCTACATTAGTGTAGTTTTGAATATTGAAATTCTAAGTTATAAGTTTTCCCTTCTATCAGCAGTCTCTATGACTGTAATTTTGTTACTGAACCCTGGAAAGTAAAATAACGTTTTAGTCCAATTATGTACATATCTATATTCTGTTACATGTATGTGTAAACGTTTTCGGTGAAGGCTTGTCCTCTCCAGATAAGATGACTCCGGCCTGATAAGCAAGCTTTTTGTTTTGTTTTCGGTAGGTAAGTATTGGAGTTAAAATGTGGCGCTATTTATCCGGCTTTTCTTCCTGTAATGTAACATGTATGTACCTATACACCGCATTTTTACACATTTCGTAAAGTTACAGATCATGTACCGCCAAAAGTAGCCATAAGTAGTATATGTATAGATATATTTTTTAATACGTACAGTTTTTATTACCAAGACAAAATTACAATATGAGCTAAAATAAACATTGTAATTCCAATTTGCTTTACTATTGTTAAATATTGAGGTTACACGTATTTGACCTCAACTCACCTTATTGTTGCTTATTGTAGGTAGTTGCTAAAATATGTTTTTTTAACTATTATGACTTGACCGCCATCTCTCCTCATGTTAAGCGATGGTGCTGTCTACGATAGAATGTGCTTATCTAGACGAAACCGTTTCACGCTAAATTTGAAGACGCCAAAATTGTAACTACCGGGTAAAACTAATTACTACTACTAATTGTAAAAACCCACTCAGGCAACGCATTCCACTGTTTGTACATTCTTATCACAAAATAGAGTCAAACTTCTTCGTTTAGGTTTTTGGAACATCAATCATGAAACGATGTCACTGCTTCAAGCTAAGAGCAGCCCGATAGAAAAATATTAGGATGCTCACGCCATGAGTATGTTACTTAATTTCTTACTATAAACGATACTAATAATGTTTATTGGCACATCAAAACTAAATTTAACATGTTAATTAACTTAGTTAACAAACGTAGGGTAGAAGACAAGAAGTACAAGACAGAAAAAAAGGCAGTGAACACTGAATCTCATACTACGGTAACCTGTGACGTAGGTAAGTAGGTATCCAGGCTCCTTCACACTTCCAAACAGAATAAACGATTGGCCCCAATCGAACAACAGATCAATTGTGTTATGTGGCTTCAATAACATTACTTATTCCTTAGATAAGTAAAGTGCCAATAATTCCGATCGAAGTGATAATCACCCACACGATAACTGACCATTCATCTTGGCATCTGCCATTCAACCCGCATCGCTTCCAATGTAGGATGTCTATCAATCTCAATTTTACTAAAGAAAACGAGCACATCTAATTTGAGTTGTATTTTGAGCAGATTTAGGTCTTTTAGTATAAATATCTGATGTTTGGCAATGTGGCTCTATCATTTCGTGGAAATATACAGTTTATAAGACGTTGTGGTCTAGTGGTGAAATTATCAGTCTTTAAACCTGGAGTATTTTGCTGCGTGCAGACACATGAGTTTTTAAATTATTTTAGACAAAATTTTGCAATAATCAAGTTTTGTATTACTATCACTGTACCTTGTCTATACTTATAATAAAACTGTAACGGGTCGAATTCTGTACATTGAAGATATTGTGAAAAAAATTTTTTTGGAACACTCCATTGTCGATACTGATGGCGAAAATGCATTTTTTTTCTTTCATGTCTGTCTGTCTGTCTGTCTGTCTGTCTGTCTGTCTGTCTGTCTTTCTGTATAGGGATCACGCATCACGCCGAAACTACTGATTCAATTCAGCTGAAACTTGGCATGACTTTAGTTTATACTAAGGAGAATGCTGTAGGCTACTTTAATCCCTAAATTATGAACGGTTTTCTTGCGGGAGGGGGTGAAAGTCAGAATATGTATTTGGTTGTAACTCATGTTTGCGTTGTTTAATTTCATTAATTCTTTTTTTGTTAGAAAGAACACATTTTTAATATTGTCCCGTCAAAATTTGAACATTGTCGGTCTGGTGGTTCGGAAATTACACAAACATTAAATAATAACGACACACGCGGCGCGTTCGGTCCATACTAACTTCTAAGTATTCTGTGTGTCACAGACGATCCACAGAATATCTAGGTTCTAGATTCTAGAACGTGCCCACGTGATCGCGTCCCGTCCGCGTCGTCTTGAATGAAAAATAAATTGTCAAAAATATATTTTTGTGTGGAAAAACAAACATCATTCGGTTATAACCGACTTCAAACAAGGAGGATGTTCTCAATCGGGTTGCATGTTTTTATATTTGGTTTTATTTTACGCGATAACTCCGCTAATTGTAAGTTCATTTTGATGATTGCTTTTTTGTTTGGTTGAAAATACTTTAGAGAAAATACTTTTTAGAGAGAAAATATTTCATAGCTTCTTATAAAATTTAGTCGAATGACAGAATTAAATTACCTGTCATTGAAGTAGATTTTTGTTCTTTAGGAGAAAACATATTAGCATTATAAGTAGCAGCATAAACAACCCATTAAATGGTCCTACAGCTGGGCGTCGGGGCCTTCTCTCGCAAGGAGAGAGACAAGGCTATAATCCACCACGCTGGCCCAGTGTTGGTTGGTGGATGACATATGACTTAGAACTTAGATTCTAGGTACACGTCGATTTCCTCACGATGTTTTCCTTCACCGTTTTAGTTACCGGCATTACGAACATGACTCTGAAAAGATAGTGGTGCGCGTGGTTTTGAACCCTGGGTCTCCGGATCAACAGTCGGCGTTCTCCCGATTAGGTCAGCTGTAACTTACTAGACCAGCCGTAACTTATTAGAAAACGTATTATTTTAATCCAAATACTGTTTAAAATTTAAAGGTAGTGTATAACAAGCTTCGGTGACCAAAGCAGACCGTTGTTAGGATTCCGTACCCAAAGGGTAAAAACGGGACCCTATTACTGGGTCTTCGCTGTCCGTCCGTCCGTCCGTCTGTCACCACGCTGTATCTCAAGAACGGTGATAGCTAGACAGTTGAAATTTTCACAGATGATGTATTTCTGTTGCCGGTTTAACAAAGAATACTAAAAATAAAATAAATATTTATTTAAGACGGGCACCCATACAACGTCATATTTTTTTACCGTTTCTTGCTCGATACTAATAACGTACCTGTCACAGACGCTTTAACTATTCACATAATATTTAGTTTTATGTTTTCTTTAAATGTAATTAATTAAAATAAAATAAAATAAATTATGAAGGGGGCTCCCATACAATTGAAGCCGTTTATTTGCTAATGGTTCGGAACACTTCGCGCGCGAGTCCCACTTGCACTTGACCGGTTTTATTTTTTCTAATGTTTTGTAAAATCCTATCCTACCAATATTATATAAATATGCCAATGTTTAAATTTTTGCTGCTCAATTACGTTGGAACGGCTGAATGTATTGAATTAAAATTTTAAACACATTGTATCTTGGCTTAGCTTAAGTAGCAATGTTTAGCTATGTGTTCTTCCAAACTATAATCTAATTGGATTTCAAATTTCAATCCGATCATTAAATACGTTCCGCCATAATTAAGTTACAAACATCCAAACATTGACATTCATAATATTTTCAGGACAACATGGAAACGGCTGAACACGTTTGGAAGGAATTCGAAACACACGTACTTAGTTTGTACTCAGAAATAGCAAATCGGTTACTTATAGGTTACTGTAACGTCAGAAATACTAAGCAAATATGGCAGAAAAATAAAACAGAGATAACTTATAGTATGAAATACCACATATACTACCTCTCAACCCGAATAGAAGCATTGACCCTAAGGAGGTACGTAATCTGTGGCCCTAAGGAAACAAATATTAACGTCAAAACGACACAACGAATTGGTTTGACATACGAAACGCAGATAGTTAAAGTCTAAAATTTCACATGGGGTAATAAGTCTATATTTTCATTTAACTCCATAAATATATGCACCCCCGTTTTGGCGTAGATAATACAGGTGCTTTGGGTGCACAATCAAAATAACAAGCAACGTTATATTCTCATTAGATGGCGCTAATGTCAGTTTAAATCTCAAGCACTAAACCCCATTTAAATCAATGTTTTGCCATTGTGGTATGTATTTTTTTCTTTCATCACTAGGTGGCGTTACTGGTATTCTAAATTGTACTAATGAGTTTTTCGCTGCTAAAAGGATTTTGATGCTGAATTTAGATTCTTTCGTTCTTTGATTCTTTTGTGTTACAATTAAATTCTTACATTAACATTTCACTAAGACTTGGCTTAGATTTGCGGGTTCAACTTGCTTGAGTAACATTAAAACTCAACATTTTAATAATTTTGATTCCACACAGGCTTCTGAGGCAAAGATGATGAAATTAAATATTTTTTTGGGTGAAAAAACACATTCACTCTGTTTTTCAATGGCTACTTATACAAATATTTTGACGTACTTTCAACTAATGTATAAGTCCGTAACATCTGCTTGCGCGAACGAAGTAGCGGGTTCAGCTAGTTTTATATAAGAGCATACTCATATACGCGGGTGCATGTGAACTATTCCGTTTCTTCTTGGTTGGGGCGTTCCATCATGGATGATGTGGTTATGTTAATTTTATATAAGAGCATACTCATATACGCGGGTGCATGTGAACTATTCCGTTTCTTCTTGGTTGGGGCGTTCCATCATGGATGATGTGGTTATGTTAAGGGTTAACACTTTATTGATAAAAATATAATCAGTACCTATTAGGCAGGTTTTTTATATATTTATTAGATGTCCGCCCCGGCGTTGCCCGTGGTACATTCTATAGTACTCATCAGGATCCCGTGCATATACAACGGTGAAAGAATGACTGAAATTGGTTCAGTCATTCCTGAGAATATCGCTTTCAAACTAAACACCTCTTCACCTGCTACGCCACCTGTCTGAGTACCAACTCAGATTTAGAAACTTTGATTAGCAAAGGTTTTATATTCAAGAGGTATGTAATCTGTGATATTCAATGACGCAATTTTAGACACATGCTGTCATGTGTCATGTCAAAGCACGAAACGTACGAAAACTCTCAAAAAGGAATATTTTTTTTCCATTCTTGATTTATGCTCCGCTTCTATTGATAGTAGCGTTATTTTCTATAATCTATAGCCTAAAGTTTATAAAAATCATGAATTTTTCTAATCGTGCAAGCGAATTTCGATTTACAAACATTACGGTTGACCAAAAGTTTTCAAATGAATAAATTCTATAGACCTTAACTTCAAATAGCTAAATAAACAATTGATTCCAGTCATTTTCGTATCTATAACAAATTACCAATTAGATTTTGACTGGGGTATTATAATTTCTTAATATTAGCCACTTGAAGTCACTTTGAATTGCATTAACACAGGACTTGATTTTTATCTAACTAAATGGGTAATCAGAAGGTATTTAAGAGTCTTGTACAATGCTTACAAAATGAGTTCAATCGGAACAGTTTAGATGTTATATTAACTCAGTTGAAAAGAGATTAGTCGAATATAAAACTAGAATGAGTGTTGTTAAATTACACTGTAGGTACACAGATTTTTCAGAGCATCCCCTTACAAAACCACCGTGTTTGCAACAGATAAAAACATGCTATTATAAGAGCGTCCTTGGGGTACTATGAAGCGTGGTCATAATAAAGTGACAATATTTTGCCAACGTCCGCCACAATCGAGAACGAATGGGCACCATAAGACAGCTGACCATTTATCACGTTTATCTAGATTTCACACCGGACCGCATCATTTACTGCGCAGGAAAAATCTATAACGGCACATTTCAAACACCATTAGCACCTTACTGGGAGAATTCGATGATCGAAAATTACCCCATCAATTTGCATGTAGCAGAACTTCATTTTTTTTAAGAATATTATTGCAAAATGAGCTATTAGTTCCCTTGATACTAAACAAACAGGGACGTATGTGTAGATCATTAAATTCGTAAAAAATACTGTAGGGGATCGTGCCACCTCCGTCTGTGGGGAAGTACCTCTATACAGAAACCCCCACGCGTGGTCCCTGAGTGGTGCCACTCAGGTGACAAAATACCTGTGGTAGGCTTCGGCCGTGGCTGGTGACCACCTGCCAGACTGAGTCGTGCCGCCAACCGGCCTAGCTGTGTTCCGGCATTTAGTCTGGTAACGCCATTAGGGAAAACGGGTCAGAAGAGTTGCTCCATACCTGCACCCCACGAACATCCGAGGTCTGCACTCCAATGTCATCGCAGTCCACCACCACCTAGAGACTAAGCAGCCGTCACTCTTGTTTCTTACAGAAACGTAAATTGGATGTCCGTCGGATGTGGTGTACCCAGGAGTACCTAACGTATCCAGGGTACACCTTGGAGCACAACTTCCTAAGTCTCGTGCTGGAGTGTGCCTGTACGCTCGTGATGACATCTGCTGTCGGCGTCTCCGTAATCTTGAGGACGCCAGATTCTCTGTTCTTTGGGCGCTGATGGACACGGGCATGGACAAAATTGTTTATACTTGTGTGTATCGGTCGCACAGTAGAGATCAGGAGGCTACTCGACTCACTGATTATTTGAGTGAGGCAGCGGACGTGATTCAGCAGAAGTACTCATCAGCCCAACTAGTGTTACTGGGGGATTTCAACGACCACGGGACACGCTAGGCTGCAAATGAGAAAGCTTGTTTTGTCGTTAGACCTAACCCAGCTGGTCCAAGAGGTCACAAGGGTACCAGACGCTGAGTCGCATACTTTATATTGCTTAGACCTTCTGCTGACAACTGAGCCAAACCGATACTCCGTGGCGGTATTTTCGCCGTTAGGCAGCTCTGACCACTATGTGGTGCATTCAGTATCTGTCTACCATCCAACCGATCTCAGTCCCAGAGGCAGCCGGCGGCTGTAGCGATACAAGTCAGCAGATTGGGACGAGAAAAGCTCTTTCTTTCCATCTTACCCGTGGCAGTCACTGTCCTTCTCTTTTGATGATGATCAAATGGAGAGTGAATGGGCTTCTTCTAGGTAAACACGCTCCATCGTAGACCGCATAACATCAGGTGAGATGGCGGTCAAGTGTAAACCTATAAAAGTAAAAAAAGACATAAGGAGTACTTTACTCATACAAATATCTATCGACACATTAAAAAACTAGACTTAGCTCCTATTTTGTCTCTTTGGGTCGAAAACTTCTTCTTCGTGAATAACTTGAGTAAATTTTTGCTCAATAGAAGGAAAATATCGTTGGGAAACTGACATGTTCTAAGAATCTTTTGAGGTTATGTATCACCTCCCAAACCACGCTGGGCCAGTGACTTAGGCATGGTGGATTTAGTGGGCTGCGTATTTTGATGCTGCATGTATAAAGAATTTCCCTAATCCGACAAGTAGTTGCCGCAATTGTTGTGTGCAAATAAAAAAATTAGTTGTATAATGTATACCTATTATTTTAGAAATCTGTGTGTATACCTATATTAGTATAGATTTGTACTTTTTCATTAGCTGACCTGAATTGTTGCCTCTGGGTTATCGAGAAATTCGGGCACGTAGCCTCATATATTTATAGCTTCTGATGGACTCGTATGCCGTAAATTTGCGGTTAGTTAATACATAAAGTGACTTGCCAGACCAGACTAGCGTGAAATAAGTTTGCTTCGAAGACTTTAATAAAAAGATAGTGCAAATTGACAATCTCACTTGATTTTAAATTTAACTAGAAAATAGCTCATAATATACCCTTGGCAACTTCGGTATTGTAATCTCTGGAATTGTGGAAATGTAACCTTAACAGTACTATGTAATGTATAACCTAACTAACATTAGTTACAACCAAAATGTTTTGTTTATTGCTTTTCAAAATACTCTCCTTTACATTTTAATTTTTTTTTCATGCGATGCGATTTTTTAAAACAGGATGACCATAGATCTGAAGGCATCTTTTTACGTGCTAATTGAACGCTATCACTGGCTCTTTGGAGTTGGTAAAAGTGAAAGCTCTTATCAAATCTTTGATTTTGGGGAAAATACATAAATTACAGTCCAGGTTGTGGCTAAACACAGGATGGATGACGAGTTGTACTTTTTCGGAAGCTAAAAATGATTTTGTTTTATTTGTTTTGTGTGTGAAGATGCGTTGTCATAATGTAGTAGAACGCGGCTTTTTAGTCGTCCTTCACGAACAACTTGGGTTTTTGGGTTTTTGGTTGGTTTTTGATAAATGGTAGAATACCACTCGAAATTAACACTCTTTTGATCTTCAAGTAGAATTGTATTGTTGTGTTGTAAAACTTTTATTATGTCTAATATACTACATAAACAAATTGGCTACTCGGGTAAGGTACCCTCTGCAACCTTGGTATTGTGAGCTCAAAAATCTCGTTAATAAACCTCGGTTACGTTTCAGTTATCCGTGGCCGCACTGCAATGAGTTATAGCATAATTTGTTCTGGCGTGTTTCGCACAATAAGGATGCGAGTCGGCGAGAAGCGATGTGTACAGCATGTAGAACCGGAATTGATGAGCAAACATTTGTCGCGGTACCTTACCTGCGGCCTCTGAACAGTCACGGATTTGTATTTCTACAACCGTACCATTTACTTTTGTTGAGATGTTTTACGGAAAAATTAACTACCATCAACAAATATAAGGCTTAGCTGTTTTCCTATAATTTTTACGATCAAACATTGGGACTACTCACGGTAGTAGGGTTTATTTTTGACCAGCAGCGTTCCGCGGTTTTGCCCGGGTAGTTCTCGTTCTCGTTATTATTTAGCGATTACTAGCTTCTGTGATATTCTAGATTATAATCGGTCTGTGTACCAAATTTCAAACTGATCCGTTCAGACATTCCGAAGCCATGAAGCAACAAACATACAAACTTTCACATTTATAATATTGGTAGGATTTTGTCCAAAAATCTCATTCCCACATTTTTCACATGATTGATATTGATATGTATAATAACTTTTTTTAGAAGAAAAAAAACAAACGAGTGAAAATCGCTCCATGAGTTTTAGGCTCATCCGCTTCCGTGGCCAGACACAGTGCCCAACTCTGTTCCGTATTACTCCCTCGCTATGAGTACCAATGCAGTGAACGGTAGCCGTTTTTTCACAAACTTTTTTTCACAAATTGACATGTCTTAACCAACGTTGGACAAGCTCACGGGTAGAAAAATGGTTATTATAAAAAAAAAATACTAAACAAATTGATTATATCTCAAAGTAATTATTTTACTTACTTTAATTCTATAACGTATTGTTTGACAAATTATTTTATTAGTATTTTTGTTAACTGTTAACAAATGTTTAAAACAAAACCAACAGTTGACACATTTTTATTTTATAATTTGTTGTTTGGCAAACAACTCAATTTATAAAACAAACATTTATTAAATTACGTTAAAACTTGATATAAATTTATGAATATCTAAGTAACCAAATCGGGCCGGTTAGGTTACTTAAGTCCCAGATCCGACTCGGAGCACCCCGACTCCACCTAGTCTTGTCGCTACTACCCAAAGAGTGTATGTAAAAATGCGGGAGTCAGAAGCTCTGCGGTCAGCTCTGAGTGTCGCTTCTCCATATTCGGTCTGCACTCCACTACGCTTCTGACGGGAACCCACCCGGAGTCAAATCTCAGTGATAGACCCTAATCAGACTGCTTATCAAAAGTCAATAACTGTTTGGTGTAACACCAAACACATAATTTACCTACGCGCGCCATGCGTCGTCAGCATTGTCGGCGCATGAAACGCATACATTTTTAATGCACTTTACGGAACCGTCGCAACCGGGTGCATTCGAAAACATTTAACATTCCATTAATATTATTAAACATTTGTCAAACCTAAAACATTTTTCACTTGCAATACTCACCCTATAAGAGCTACCGAAACATTGGTCCTTCGAGCAAACCTTCGAGAACCAAAACATCACGCAAGACTTTTATTTAAATCTCTCTTTCTTATTAATCGTCTTGCCTGCTATTTTTTATTATGTATTTCATTTTCATGGGTTTCGTCTGGTCACTCGTCAATTTTTTTCAACGCTTTAGGCTGTCAACTAGAATGTGTCATGTCTCAAGGTTAACCACCTTTTATCCGCATATCAGCTTGCTTATGTTTCGGATTTTTTTTCTTCGTTAAAGAGTGTTTAAACTAGTGCATTTTTCTGGTGCAAGTATTATTTTACGGAAGCACGAGCCCGTTTTAAGTGTTTAGTTGGTGGACAATTCACCCACAACACAATATGACCCCAAACTAAGCAAAGCTTGTGTGATGGCAGCCAGGTAGCTGATATAATACTTATATAGTTTTAAATACATACATATTATACATAGAAACACCCAGACACAGTGCAAACATTTACGTCTGCATGCACAGTTACGTCTAATTAATCTCGTCATTTTGATCCAAGCTATCTATTGTACAAATGTAAGTTTCTATACCTCGTTAGTTCGATATAACTGCTTTTTTACACTTTTACAAAATTAAAACACAGAATTTTAAACACACCGTGACTACACAAGCTGCCAAACCATCACGTGCAAAAAAATCGGGCATTTGATAAAAGATAGTTAAAACTAGTCATGCGAAAACACAATTTTTGATTCCCGGCAATAAAATCGATTTCTGGAGGGAAATACGAGTTGCACGTATTTGTTTTTACTCGATGCTCTGTACAAATTGAAGGCTAGAAAATGAATAAAAAAAAAATAAAAAAAATACACACTACCATGTTTGTGTGTCTACGTAATGTTTGTAGAAATGTTCAACAATATTCCGCTCTGTTTCTACGGCCATGTTGTTCCATTCATTTCATGTTCAGCTCTTCAGTTGTTTTTGATTTTAGAAGAGCTCATTGTGCCCACTCTAGAAAAACGTTCTAAAATAGACTACTTTTTTACTACTTTTTTTAATAAAGTGTGACGAGACGAGGAGGACATGTGCCTGATGGTAAGCAACATGCCTGCCACATAACAGCATAGTGACATGCAGCTATTGGAACATGAAGAGTCTAAATTATTACCTAGCACTGCACTGCACTGCGCTCGTCACCTAGAGATCTAAGATGTTATATCTCTAAGCCCTGTAATTTATCTGGAAATATTGCCCTTCAAACCGGAACACAGTAATGTTTCCACACTACTTCTTGGCGGTAGAATAACTGGCAAAGGTGTGGTACTACTTCCTGGCGGACTCTGCTAAGAGTCCTACCACTACAAAATACATATACAAATACATACAGTGTAATCTATTTGATTCATATGAACCTAGTGAGTTAGTAGCTCAATTCAAATATATAAATTGTTGTTGAATTGCTTCTGGATGTTCGAAGCCCTATAATAAGATGACGTAGTTCTCGCTAGAGTTTCCATAGTAATTTCTCGAATAGCTAATACATATAGACTTCAAGGAAGAATTACATATTCAGATACAAATTTGAAAGTTCATTTCGAAATCTTTTACTGTGAAAAATAACGGAGTTTTTAACTTCAGATTAAAAAAAATCCATCTTTCAGACAATTTTATTTTTTAGCAGCAAACAAAACTACTAAATAAGTTTTACCATTGTACAGTTTTTGGGCTTTGTTCTTGTATTTTTTTGATAGAGAGTACATAAATTACTACATTGTTTACTTGCAGCACGTTGCCGACTGCTATAGGAATCCAAAATACTGACACCATCGTCCTGTTTCTTTGGATTAGTTAAAATTAAATGTAATAAAAATAAATGTAGCCGGTAATAAATGTAATAAAAATAAATGGTGTTGTTACAAGTTATACAGTTATAAATTTAAAGGGCAGTCCTATCGATGTTTTACAGCAAGACACAAATTGTTAGTGTTCTATAATATTTTACTCATTTTTTAAAATAACATTATCTACATTAAATCATTAATCAATATTTTTTTTGATATGTAGAATGACGGGACGAACAAAACATACCTTTGATGGTAGCATAACAGCGCAGTGCTACGCATCTATTTGAATACCAAAGTCCCAACCACCTAGCACTACTCTGCTCTGGTCAGAGATTTTAATGGTTTATCTTTATGCCTTGTTGTATCTCTGGCAATATTTACTTTCAAACCGGTACACATTAGTATCTGCACAGCACTGTTTGGCGGTAGAATAACTGACAAGGTTGTGGTACTTCCTCATTATTGTAAAGAGACCTTCTTCTATAAAAACAATTGTTCCGTCCATAGATGCAATTTGGACTGAGCAAAATGTAATGAAAAGCATTTTATACGCGCTTTGAGAGCAGGGTAGGCCTCAAAACAAAATATGTTTGTAGTGATTAATAAAAAGCGAAGCTTTCTGCTTAGTAGTAAAATTCGGGGTCTCTAAATAGGGCTTTGTTAAATTTCTTTCGAATAAGATTGCTTTTATTGAGTAAAAAATGTTTTGTTGAGTAAATAAAAAAGTTACGTCAAACAAAAAGGTAGTTTGTTACAAAGATGATAATATTACAGTATTTATTACAAGTCGAACTTAAAAGTTTTTGAATCGACAGAAAATAATTTAAAATATTAAATAAAAATGTATACACCAGAAATCACATAAAAACCGTCTGTCCATCCGTATGTCACAGCCACTTTTTCCGAAACAATAAGAATTATAGTGTTAAAACTTAGTAAGTAGATGTATTCTGTGAACAGCACTAAGATATTTACACAAAAACATAAAAAAAAACATTTTGACAATTATTTTTTTCATCAACCCCATACGTATTAGTTATCTATGAATAAGGTCTTTAAAATAATGTTGAGGTTTCTAATAGGTATCAGTTTTTTCTATACAGAATAATTATAAAATTATAAATATTATTTAATTTTTGCACTGTGTCTGGGTGTTTCTATGTATAATAAGTATGTATTTAGAACTATATAAGTATTATATCAGCTATTTGGCCGCCATATCACAAGCTTTGCTTAGTTTGGGGTCAGATGGTGTTGTGTGTGAATTGTCCACCAATATATATACCAATTTGCGCTAGAGGGACTTCCAAAGTGGTAAAATGTAACTTCTAAATTAAGAGAATGATACAACTTAAAAATATATATGATGTACATTACTATGGAAACTTCCACCAAAAATTGGGTTGAACTCGATAGAGTAAGTAGTTTTTTTTAATACGTCATAAATACACTATTATTAAAACATCGCTCAAAGTTACAACGAGCTACAAGAACTTATGTATTATATGTATTTTGATACTTGCTGCTACGGAACCCTTCATGGGCGAATCCAACTCGCGCTTAGCTGCATTTGTTTTTTTTGTCTCGTTGATATTTGTAGAACTGCCACTAGAAATTTTAGAATGTTTGGACGTCGTATAGAAAGCAATTCGACTTTGTTGATTTCAAATATTTTGAAGGTAATCGTAGTATGAAAATAATTTATTAAAATAATGACAGTTTTTAGTGGAGAAGTTCGGTGTTATAACGACTATTCTTTGTTTGAGCAGATTCTGAGGACGCATTGCTGCAATGAAGCTAACAAAATTTATGAAGCGGCACTCCGAAAACCACATAAAACTGTGAATCCGTACCATGAGCTCTTAATACTAAAATTTTTAGGGGTTTGCACAAAAAACTAGATCTCGTTTCTTAGCACCGTTTTTCAATTGTATACCCAAAATTTCCGGAAGCCAAAAATCCCTAAAATGTTTGGCTTAGGTAATTAAAATCGGTAAAATAATTTAGGACATTTATGACATCGTTTATTTAGCCGTGGTGGATGAATGGCCAACAACCACAATCTTAAGGTCGCAGGTTAACGCAGGTAAAGCAGGTTGTGATGCGTGGCTCGGGAACCTCCACGTGGTGCACCCTGGGTATCACACAATAACTTGCCTCGGTGGCGTCTTGTTGTGTGATGGCAAATCCCGGCCGCGGCTGAGAACTTCTACACGCGCTTCACACCCCCCTTGAGCAGTGCGTGTAGAGGTTGGAGAGGGGGACTGGAAGACTTGATCGGCTGATATATCGACCAAGTAAAATGGACTGCCAAATTAGGGTCCTCCACGAGCACTCTGATTAACAGAGTGCTCAGTGGAAAGACAAGGGACCCGATGCGGCCATAGAGGAGGAACTGCGGCTATCCCTAGCTGCGTTGGTGAAGGTGAACCCTTGCTGCCGACCATCTTCACCATGATGCTTGACAGTAAGAGGTCATGTGAGTTAGAGGAGCGCATTCGAAAACCGTCTCGCTCCTTTCCTGAGGCGGAAGTGAATACGGGGGCGAGCCTGAAAGCATGCTCAGAATCGCACTCCGTCTCCACTGGAAGGCCTGGGGCGTCGGGCGTTAAGGGCCGACTGACGCCCTACCTAGGCATAGGTCTTCCCGAGGATATGACGCGCTGGTGGTTTCCTCGCGCGTCGCTGGATCCAAATGTGGGGGTGTGGATGCCCGCGACCCTGACCCCTGACCATGCCGGAGAAACCTGTGGGGGCTTTAGTCGGTAGGGGCACCATGTTGACGCCCATGGTGTCGATCCCGACATACCCATTATATCCCTGCACGGTGGGCATACGAAAATGTATATCCCCCACATAGAAAAGGCAGGATAGGTTAGGTTAGGTCTTTTTAACCGACTTCAAAAAAAGAGGAGGTTATCGATTCGACGACATTTTTTTAATGTACGAGTATGTTACCTGATTCCTCTAGAACGCCCGAACCGATTTCGATGTTTCTTTTTTTGTCCGGATGGGTATACTGACTGGCATCGACTTCCAATAGACGAGTGAGTAGCGCTTATAATCATTATTTTAACTTATTTTTCGCTTTTGAGTGCCTATTTGTGGTTTTGAAGTCGGTAATTAATTTCCAGAGCGACTGTAGTACGGACTCAGTCCTAGTTTAAAAGCAGTACGAAAGTTCGGAGACATTTTGGCAAACATGTCCCGCACAGGAAAGTGGAACGTTGCTTGCTGTAGCTATCTTTAACGACCAAATTCTTGTATAAGGCTACACTGAACATGTACACTTATAATAAGTATTGTTGGTCATTCCTCGCACAATACTAACAGGCCCTAAGCTGAGCAAAGTTTGTGCTACGGAAGCGTCCTTCTATAACGTTAAGTACACATTTACTACATCGAAACACTCATAATATGTACGAATTTACAACTACATAAGTATAACATCAGCAATATAGTTGTGTGTGAAATTTCCACTAATATTTGTTTATTATTATTTATTTATTATCTGGCTCCCATAGTACAAGCTTTGCTTAAATTTGGGGTTAGGTGGTGTTGTGTGTGAAATGTCCACCAATATTTGTTTATTTGTTGGGCTGAAATCCGAAAGTATTCAAAATCTAAATCGACAAATGTTATAAATTAAATTTTTTAACAGGTAAAAGGTCTATATTAATCTAATAGAGCTCATAAAATATGGCAAAATAAAATAGTTTCCAAAATTTCAGTGAAAAATAAACCGTACCGTATATATCATTTTTAAGCGTATGTACCTTCAATGAGGTTACTATGAAGTGTTAAATCGGTAAAACATAATAATTGTAAAATAACCTGATCATACCGTACGAAATAAAATTATAGCTTTACAAAAGCCTATTTAGATAATTTTATTTAGATAATAGTATATAATTATATAATTGGTACCTAGATTATTTAAAAGTGTTCGGAAGTCAACATCAATTCTTCCTTAATTCCAAGGTACTCTTTTTAAGATTTACCAAGAGGCTAGGCACGGTAATAGCCAGGCGAACGACATGCAATCAATCATCGATGACTATCGCTTAAAGGCGAGGGAGACTCGTTTCCCCATTACCAGAAAAATGAGGAAGATACTCCTTAAAAAATGATAATAAGTATTCGTTAAAGTCAAGAGCGTAATGGTATGGCAAAAAGTAACGGGCGGACAAATTAGTTAATTAATGATTATGGGGGTTTTTGTGTGATTATCGTTTTATGAGACGGTCTATGAAAGCTAAACCATCTTACTGAAATTAAGTTTCTGCAAATGTAGGTATGTATAGGTCGTCCTGTGATTTAATGCTTTGACAATATAGATCCGATAATTGGTGCGAATTACGTCTGGTCTAGTTGGGAGAACGGCGCCTGCCAATCCGGAGACCCAGGGCATAAACCCTAGACGCACCACTGTCTTTTCGAAGTCATGTGCGTAATGCTGCCAACATAAAACGGTAAAGGAAAACATCGTGAGGAAACCGACATGTACCTATTTTTCGAAGTCGTGTGTCATCCACCAATCCGCACTGGGTCAACGTGGCTTATGGCCTTAACTCTCTCCTTGCGAGAGAAGGCCCCGAGTCCCAGCAGTGGGCTGTTGATGATTGATGATGAATTGGTGCTATTGAGAATATAGACCTAAAATTATGTGACGGGAAACCAGGTAGGAATGAAGTTGCTTCGGTCAATATACTTAGAAACAACACAATTTGCCAAAAATAAGCTTAATTTTAATAATAATGGTAACCAGGTACGATCATCCGAATAATTAAGTTGACAACACTGGTTAAAGGCAGTTTTTACGCGTCATATATTTTTCTTACGATTTTAGTCTCACATTCTTTCAGTTCGGTCGCGCAGCAAAATCCTTATCTTCTCCAAGCCTGCTGCAAGGAACTTCGTTCAAATAATTTGGATAGCATTTCGTTGGATTTTGGACCTTATTGTTCATCCATTCGTCCATTGTCGCCTTGTTGTCGCAAATAAAATGAACATAAACTATTGAAACACCATTAACAAACATGATAAATAGTAAATACTATACAAATACTAGTATAAACAGATAATTGTTCCACACACTTAAGCAAGTTTGAATGCACGTTTTAAGTCATCGAGCTATACCTACTGGCTTGTAATATGGTATTAGAATGCCACTTCCCTACTAACACTACAAACGCGAAAGCAATTGTGTCTTCGTCTGTTTGTTATACTCTTTCTCGCTTTAACTACGGAACTGAACTTTAAATTTAAATTAACTTGAAATTTAAATGGGATTTGGTACTGTAATAGTCAAGAGCCTGAAAAAAAAATTTTTTTTACTAAATCAGACGAAGCCTTGAGTAAAGGTTTAAAATACGGCTGTAACATTTAATTAAATTCATGTTCTGAAACCTTGTAAAATTGTACATGTTCCGAAACAGTCGGAGCAAGTTGTATAAGTTGGATACATCTCGGTTATAACGTAGGTCTCCCGAAGTGATAAGAACTGAGCTAGTGCCCGTTTCGGATGCAGTTGGTACTCTCTGGACCGGAAGTGTACTTCGTTACAAATGAAAACAGTAGCTCAAGTAGGTACAAAAAAATTGAAAAATGAATAGCTAATTTCACTTTCAGCTAATAGTGGTGAAACGGTCCTAGGCAGTCATTTTACCAATTAATCATAATACGGCGGCGGCGGCGCTTCCGTCTTCACTGCCCGCGAAGTCTTATTTTTCTTAGGGATTATAATGATTTGTCAATCTATCTTTCGATTTAAATGAATTATAAAACATTTTTTTTAAATAAAACGTGACGAGACAAGCAGGACATGTGTCTGATGGTAAGCAACATGCCTGCCACATAACATCACAGTGACATGCAGCTATTGGAACATGAAGAGTCCAAATCATTACCTAGCACTGCACTGCGCTCATCACCCAGAGATCTAAGATGTTATATCTCTAAGCCCTGTAACTTCTCTGGAAACATTGCACTTTAAACCGGAACACAGTAATGTTTTCACATTACTGTTTGGCGGTAGAATAACTGGCAAAGGTGTGGTACTTCCCCAGGCGGACTCTGCTAGAGTCCTACCACTACAACAATACATACTTGCATTTGTATGTTTTATATCGCGTTTTGATGTGAAAATGTTTTAAAATAGCTTTCATGGAATATGGACGCATGTCAGACACAAAAATAACAAAATCGGGGGATACAGATTTGTGTTGCAGATTCATAATGATCTCTATCCCAAGTTCAACTATAAGTTTAGGTAGCTAAATCGTAAAATTAAACATTATTTACACTAAATGAAGAATCATTTAGTGACATCGCGGGCAGTCAAGAAGGAAGCGCCGCCGTTGTATGATTAATTGGTAATATGTCTGCCAGCGAGGTCGTAGGTCGTGGTTTCGATTCCAGCGCAAATATTTGTGTGATGGATACAAATATTTATTCTATCAGCTATGTGGCTCCCATATTACCTACAAGCTTTGCTTAGTTTGGGGTTAGCTGGTGTTGTGTGAGAAATGTCAATATTATGATTTCAACTTAGTAAATATTTTCATTAAGCTTTCTTTTCTCGAATGACCAAATAGTTTTGAGTACTTAGTGTTAGTTTTCACGAACAACAAAACGGCCGTGACCATGATACAGCCATATGTACTTTATTATTGTCTAAATGTAGAATGGCAAGATTGCGGTCAAGGCCACACCCATTAGCGACAAAAACATAAATAACAAATACACATTGTGCATTTAGAATGAAATCTGAAGACTAGTGTTAATAGTGCAATGTATGAAGTTGCATTCATACTACCAGCGTTTAGAGGTGGAAATCCATTATTTAATTTTTTCTGATTGTAACCGTCGGGAATAACTTAGGTTATGCTTTTTACAGCCAAGACATTATTTTTACAAAATTAGAGTCAAATCTCGTTGTTGTCAACGGTATATCAACCACGAATCGATGTTGCTGTTTTTAACTACAAGTACCTAGTCCAATAGAAAAAAAAAATATAGTGGTATTAGATCATGCAGATCAGGTGCAAACTCTCCGATGTGCGTCCGTTAAAAACCTATAAACAACACTGCGAGACTAAAACTAAAAACTCAAGGCTTAAAATTGTTACAATATGGTCTTTAACTAAACACTAATTGGAGAGAGCTTGATCCCTGTGTTACCAGTAGTGCTGTCTTTAAAGATAAAAGCCTTCTCGCTGCACAGGTACCGTTTATCAGCGAAGCACTTTAAGAAACTGTTTGCACTGCTTCACTAGAAAAGCATTTTAGAAAGTTCTATAGAAAACGTTCTTCGGAACAAA
This sequence comes from Ectropis grisescens, assembly GCA_017562165.1. NCBI lineage: Eukaryota > Metazoa > Arthropoda > Insecta > Lepidoptera > Geometridae > Ectropis > Ectropis grisescens. The sequence continues at coordinate 9,018,388 of CM029767.1, read as the reverse complement.
ACATGTTACCATATATAATTAAACACATGCATTTTTTTGCTTAAAGCAAGAAACGTTTATTTTGGCTAAAAAGCATTCAATTAATAAAACCACAAGAAAAAGTAAATTTGCTGCAATAAATTTAAAGAACGAATCCATAATATGTACTCATATGTAATAAACACAAGAGTGACCTGTTTTGTGAGATTCCCAGGCCCTTTCTATGTTTAACATTATACATTTTTACATTTTCACATTTTACATGCTTAATGTCCTCCAGAAGCTTCTGACGAGAGCTTGACGGTAATAAGCCAGAAGCGTGGAGCAGAAGTGTGGTGGTGATTCTTCTTCAAAAAAGGTAACAACACCTTGTTGAAGAACTACATACACCCATGTCACTTCTCAGCCACGTTTATAAGTTGTTTTCGAGAGTAATCACGAATCGTCTCGCTCGCAGGTTTGACGACTTCTAGCCACCCGAACAAGCCGGTTTCCGAAATGGCTGTAAGTACCATAGACCACATCTATACGCTTCGTCAGATTATAGAAAAAAACCGAGGAGTATAATCGACCATTATGTATAGCGTATATGGACTATGAGAAAGCCTTCGATTCCATCGAGACCTAGGCAGTGCTTCAGTCTCTCCAGCGATGCCGCATCGACTATCGATATATCGAAGTGTTGAAGTGTATTTATAGCCACAATATCTGTCCGATAACAGGACCAGTGCACAAAACATATCGAGCTACAGAAAGGCGTGAGACGGGGAGATGTTATATCATTGAAATTTTTTGAGAAATTGTTCACTGCAGCGCTGGAAGATGTTTTCAAACTACTTGACTGGGACGGATATGGCATCAATATCAACGGCAACTGCATCACTCACCTTAGGTTTGCCGACGCAATGCTGCCATTATGGTGGAGTCGCTAGAGGACGTCTGCTATGCTCAGGGACCTCAGTAGAGTATCCCAACAGAAAGGTCTGAGAATGAATATGGACAAGACGAAGGTCATGTCAAATGTTCATGTCTCACCTGTGCCGGTTATTGTTGGGAATACCACACTCAAAATTGTTGACGAATACGTCTACCTGCGTCAAAAGATCCAATTAAGGAGATCCAACTACAACAAAGAAGTCCAGCGAAGGATCCAACTCGAATGGGCAGTGTTCGGGAAACTTCGGCACATCTTTGAGTTCAAAATACTTAATAATAATAATAAAATCTTTAATCAGTGCGTGTTGCCAGTGATGGCTTATGGAACTGAGACATGATCCTTAACTGTGCGCCTCATAACGAAGCTCGTAGTCATACAGCGAGCTATGGAGCGAGCTATGCTCGGAGTCTCTTTGTGCGACAGAATCCGTAATGAGGATATTCGCAAAAGAACGAAAGTGGCCGACATCTCAACAAGAACAAAATTAAAAATTTTGACTAACCCCCGACTACCTAAGATTTGTTATCTGTACAACATTCTACTAGTCAAGCCCTTTCATTTGATACCCATATTAAGGGAGTTGTGAAAAAAGAAATGTGTTTCGCCATTTTGTGGTATCGGCCATCTTGGATTTGAAATTTGTCATAGTGCAAAGTATTCTACTAATCAAGCCCTTTCGTTTAATACCCATATTGAGGTAGTAGTGAAAAAAATATATAATTCGCCATTTTGTGGTGGCGGCCATCTTGGATTTGAAGTTTGTTAAAGCGTATAGTACTCTACTAGTTAAGTCCTTTCATTTGATACCCATATTGAGGTAGGTTGTGAAGAAATATTTTATCCGCCATTTTGTGGAGGCGGCCATTTTGAATCGCTATTAACCAAACATAGCTAAGAACACCCGCACGGTAATTAACTTTCAAATAAAAAAAACCGCATTGAAATCGGCCTATCCGTTTGAGCTCTACGGTGCCACAGACAGACACACACACAGACAGACAGACAGACAGACAGACAGACAGACAGACAGACAGACAGACCGACAGACAGACAGACAGACATCGACGTCAAACTTATAACACCCCTTTTTTGGTCGGGGGTTAAAAAGTAAGCAAGCTGAAGTGGCAATGGGCAGGCCACATTACTCGCAGAACTGACAACAGATGGGGAAGAAAGGTTCTCGAGTGGTGACCACAAACCGGAAGGCGCAGTATTAGACAATCTCCCACTAGATGGACAGATGACCTCACAAAGGTCACTGAAAACAGCTGGTTTCAGGTTGCGCAGGACCGTACGTTGTGGAAATCTAGGGGGCGAGAGGCCTATGTTCAGCAGTGGACGTCTTGCGGCTGATGACCATGATGATGATATTCTTAATTTGCACACTAACTATAACAATACACAAAAGAGTATTTATACGTTTGTATCAAATGCATGGTAGTATGTGTAATGTTTTTATTTTATTGGTTTATTTTATTTTATTGATTTTTTGACGAGACAACGTCTTCTAAATCGATGAACGCCGGCTGCATACACGAAAAAGTGTCCCGTTATGATCATTGTACGCTTGCGCCGCATCTATCAATGTTTTATTAGGACGTTGTCACTATTTTTTCTTTAAATACCAGCCATCTGTAACCGCTACAAAACTACGCCTGTTATAAAGTTTTTGCTCTACGTTTTAATATATAACCATGTGGTTTACTCATTAGCGGTTATGCAGCACCTGTTCCAGAGAGTGTTTAATCGATATTTGTTTGAAAATAATACATGTCAAATATTATTAGTAGCCATATTTTATCTTACATTGTTATTTTAAGTGAAACAATTAATTAGTTGCTATTATGTTTTCGCATGTGGAATTGAGCATACGATTATAAGATTATAAACATATTCAAATAGGCTTCAAAAATTTTCGAATTTTCCATATAGCAGTCAAATACGGTAACCTACGCTTTAAAATACATACAAAAGCAGCCCACTAAATATTCCTACCGTTGGAACACGGAGCCTTCTCTCGCAAGGAGACAGCCTAGGCAGTAATTCACCACGCTTGGACTAGTGCGGGTTGGTGGATACTCAAATGGTTGCTATCATCGAACTCTTAACAAGAACAAAATTAAAAATTTTGATTAACCCCCGACTACCTTAGATTTGTTATCTGTAGAACATTCTACTAGTCAAGCCCTTTCATTTGATACCCATATTAAGGGAATTGTGAAAAAGAAAATGTAATTCGCCATTTTGTGGTTGCAGCCATCTTGGATTTGAAATTTGTCATAGTGCAAAGTATTCTACTGATCAAGCCCTTTCATTTGATACCCATATTGAGGTAGTAGTGAAAAATATTATATAATTCGCCATTTTGTGGTGGCGGCCATCTTGGATTTGAAATTTGTTATAGTGTTTAGTACTCTACTAGTCAAGCCCTTTCATTTGATACCCATATTGAGGTAGGTTGTGAAGAAATATTTTGTCCGCCATTTTGTGGAGGCGGCCATTTTGAATCGATACTAACCAAACATAGCTAAGAACACCCGCACGGATATTAACTTTCAAATAAAAAAACCGCATCGAAATCGGCCCATCCGTTTGAGCTCTACGGTGCCACAGACAGACACACACACACACAGACAGACAGACAGACAGACAGACGTCAAACTTATAACACCCCTTTTTTGTCGGGGGTTAAAAACGGCAGAAGCGGCAAACGCGCTTCTACTATGGCGATGCAAAATCAGGTGACGTCTCCTGATTTAGTCTCAGCCGCAACAAGGAGTTGTGTACGTTCGCTGACAATTGTGTACGTTCGCTGACAATTCAATTTTCAAATTTTTCAAACAAATTTTCGCCACGTTATGTTGTCTTTGGAGTATAGCATACCTCATCTTTGTTTCTTTAATTATATCGATGATTGCTATTGTTCTATCTTTGATTTCACCCAGAGTTAACGAAAGAGAAATAGCAAAGACATAAGCAAATTTGTTAATCGATCGTACCAGGGGATCAACCTTATTTATACCGTTCCTTTAAATCGCTCTATCTTTATTTTCGCTGGAAATTAAGGAAAGCCAAAGTAAAAGGCAATGACATTCTACGTCTATTTTAGTTATATATTCGGTATATATTCGGTAGTTTCACTCTATTCCTAAAGTATAATCTCGTTCATCCTACTAATATTATAAACGCAAAAGCTTGGATGTTTGTTGCTCAACCAAGACGAAACGGCTTAACGGATCAAATAAAAATTTTGAACCCAGAATATAGCCTGGAATAGCACATTTGCTACTTTTTATCTTGGGTAAATAAATAAAACTGTGCGAGCAAAATCTTATAACCGGGTCAGGACCCGGCAATAGGGTAGAAAAAATATTAATTTGCTAAAAATGTATTTTTTTCTAGCCTATTGCCACACTGATAATTTGGAACAATTGTCGCTTTTTGCAAACACTGCTTTATTTCGTAATTGTCTAGAGTCTAGAATACAAGTCACTAGCTGACCCATGTCCACTACGTTGGGCGTTAAACATTTTAAGTTGTGATGGATTAGTGATTTAGTAGTACTGAATGCTATGATTTATTTCTTAAATCAATCAGTCAACAGCCCACTAAATGTTCCGATTGCTGGGACTCGGACCTTCTCTCGCAAGGAGAGAGTCAAGCCCATAATCCACCACGCTGGCCCAGTGCGGGTTGGTTGGTGGATGACATATGACTTCGAAAGATTCTAGGTACAGATCGGTTTCCTCACGATGTTTTCCTTCACCGTTTTAAGTTAGCGGCATTACGCACATGACTTTGAAAAGACAGTGGTGCGTGTGGGTTTGAACCCGGGGGTTTCGGATCGGCAGGCGCCGTTCTCCCGATTAGACCAGCCGTAACTTCTCATGTATTATTTTGATTTATTTCCTGACTACCTACTTTGGGACCAAAACATCAAAATTTTACATTTATTGATTAGGTTCTGATATTTTTCTAGGTATTATCAAGCCAATAACTTTTCTCTATGACAATATCATGTATCTCTATACAGTTCGTAAAAAAAAAACAACCATTTTTCTCTGACTTATTTTGCAAATCCGACTAACGTAAAAATTGTTTTCATTTTTCGGGTTAAGATCTACGACACTTCAAAATAAATTGGTTTTCTATTGATAATAGAATCTTCAGATACAGTTACTCAAAAATTTTACATTTTTATAATACTAGTATATATCAAATCACCCCATATAAATAAACACAAGCAAGCAAGTGCAAAAAGAAACCGAAGAAAACTTTAGCTTACTCTTAGTCAAGTTTCCTCAAAACTATACAGACTTCACCGTATCGTTTAAGATCCATTAGTATAATGCATCGAACGGATGTTTGAAATATCCATCTTCAAGTCGTTTTCTGAGCACCTCGTTCAAAGATTCCCACAAGTTCTGAGTTATGGGGTCTTGTATTTGAGTTGTGAATTAGGTGCCTTAATTGGAAAGTTTTAACAAGAACTTTATTTGACTTGGTACTTCCTTGGCTAAATGGTGGTATAATTTTATGCATATTAATAGTAATGGTTTCACCAACTTACATAATAAATACAATAACTTTAATTTAAAAAACCCAACTGCAAATAATGAACATATAAAAAAACATAACGTGAAACAATACCTATACTATCTAAGCACACTTGGGTGATTAAGACGATATCTTATTTGTCAATTTCTACCCAGCCGTTTGGAAAATACGTGGGAAATAGAAATTAACAAACAAACAACATACGTGCGAAAAACATAACCCTTTTGTTCAGTCGGGTAAAAACATTTTCAAGGTTTAGTTTGTTTATCCCAGACAATATAGATTAGACGTGGGTTGTAATATTGATGGTTAACGATTTTAATACGAAATATGTTTTAATTTACTTTGAAAATAAAACAAAAAAAGAAGTGTGAAAGTGTTAGTAAAAGTAAGTGTGTGTGTGTACTTGATAAAGAAAGTTTACCGACATGTGTCTATTGCGTGTAGCGTGACGGTCGGCCACGGAGTGGGGGTAAAGTGAAAGGCACTTGACAGGGCAGCATAGGCCAATATGGCGGCGCTACTCGTTAAGTTACTTAAACTACTTACTTGAAACGAATGTATTTCCAAAAACGTTTAGTTAAATGTCTACAATACGAAAAAAGTTTCACTTTTACCGTGGTTTCATAGAACCAAACAATCATTTTTTGTTTTGATTATACTTAAAACAATTTTTGAAATATTTATTTTATTTAAATTAAATTATCACTCAGCACTACTACTGACTTTTCAAGGTATTGAAAAATCAGTAAAAGTGCTTTAAATTGTTTACATCGATGATATTTTTGTTTACTCCGAAACTATTTTTGCTCATTGGGGCAGTGCGCTTAGTTGGTTGGATCCCCAAATTCATCAAAAGATAAAAGAAGTGAAGTAAAGATATTGAAGTGAGCGACTTGAATTTTGAAATTAAACTGATTTAAAAAATATAAAGTTAATAGGTTAACACTTGACCGCTATCACATCTGATGTTAAGTGACGATGCGGTCCGTGATGAAGCGCGCGTTTAAAAAAAGGTTTCCAATCTCTTAGGTCGTCTAACCCGAGAAGTTGACACACATATAAAAATAAAGCTGAAAACTCGACTTTTAATATATTTTCGTATAGGCTGAACAAAAATAAAATTGCAAGTTTAATATATGTATTTGAAGTAAGCAAATTTTTTTATGAGAAAAATGTGTTAACCGTGATCTTATGTTGGAATATTATGTTATTAAGAATAATATTTCGTTCCACAAATTACGACAGGACAAATAACAGTAGAAGTCGCGTGATTGAAAACAAAAGTAGTAGTAGTAATTTCCTTGGCTACTTTTATTGAAAGATAAATCAAAGTGTTATTTTTGTGTTTGATCTGAAGAAGAAAATTGAAACAGTAAATCGGAAGTTAGCGTGAATGGATCTAATAGCCGTCCACTATCGAAATAGTTTCTCAGTAATAGAAGCTGGGGAAATAATGACATTAGTTCAGCATGTAGTGCAGATTTATAGAACAAGAGCCAGAGTTAATTATTTTCACTGAAACAGCAAACACATTTAGCAGATACGACTACTCGTGATAATGTACATGTTTCGTATAGACCCAGACAGAATGTTCAAGTTTGACTGCGTATTTGTAGATGAAAATAATTTATCCGAACGTTTGGATGATTGGAAATTTGGGTATTTTTACTTAATCAAGTTATAAGAACTGAACAAATCAATCTTAGATTTAGAATTTCGACTGATTTTAGACCGAAATAAAGAAGGCTACTTGTATCACAAAAAATGTTGAGTTCTTTAGGTCTTTTATTATTCTACGCAGACTTTTGACACAATTAAATAATTATATAATAAATTAAATTAAATTGAAAATAAACAAATAAAAAAAATTATTCATATAATGAATAATACATTTTACATAATTATTTCATTTCCCATAAGTTTTTTGTCACACTTGGCTTCAAATTTTATCACTACACTAAATCATCTGATGGTAAGCAACTTTAAGGCATAACTTAACAATTTTTACTTTTCAAGAAGCCTATGTAAGTGAGTTAAATTACAAATTAATAAGTTCACCAGTTATAATAAATTTGAAAATATTAATTAAAATAAGTTGTATGTTCGTTTTGCAAGTGACCACGCCAGTTTCCAAATGCCAATGCCACAATCCGTAAATGCCCAATCCTATTTACTTTGTCAGTTTTATTGATTCCAGTAATTTATTTATTGGAAATCACTCATTAGAATATGACCAGAGTCAATATTTTACGATTTAATTTCTATAGTTTGAATTAGTACTTTGTGAAAGGATCAAAACCCAAATGAGCCAATAAATTACAAAACAAAACTCGAGTAACATTGCCATAATTTTTTTTTATTTATGTTTATGTCAAGTAGCAGGATTAATTCTAATCCAATAATATATTTCTAAGAACATGTTATTTGTACGTTTTATACCGAAACTTACTGACGTAGAAAACATTTCGAGCATGAATATCAAATTACTCTGTGGGAGCTCCAATTAGTTTCAATTTCTAACATTTGTATTTGGTTATTTTTCTCTGAAAATCATCTTATTATGATTCACGAAATTGTGAGATACAATTACTTACCACTGTCTCCAAGTATTTACTTAAAGCTTGAAAAAAATTCTAATAAATACTAAGAGAGAGAGAGTCAAATTAGAATAGTAATTTTCGACGTCTATGATGAAAACGAAATCAAAAAGATAACAATGAGCTTAAGTAGAGATTTGTGGAACATCAAATTACTTACATAGCCTTAAGCAAAAATAATCAAATTATTTTATAGGCTTTGTCTATTGTTTTTTGTTATTAAACCATGAACTTGTAGAGAGATGGGAGTCTTATATAATTTATTAGATAGCAGATTATACGCAGGGATATTACAGATGAAAAAAAGTTACTACCTAATCGGAGTTTTATGAACATATTTCGGACAGTCAGTGTGCAACTGATCTGATATCTTTAAATCCTTTTTGCTATCACAGTACTCGTAGCTTTAAAAAACTATATCGATTCGTGGTTGACGTTCCTATGCCTAGAACAAAGGAGGTTTGACTCTCACTTTAAAAATAAAATCGTTTAGTCTGAGGAATGCGTTGCCTGTATGAGTTTCTCTCGATGGTTGTCACCTTGATTTCTTAAGTAAGTTGGTGATCAAGAAAGATAACTTTTAAAAGCTTGATCTGTCTGTATGTGTATCTGTCTGTAGCAACCACAGTTCTTAAGTGCATAAACTTATTTTTTGTTAGGCTTTCATACATTTTTAATAGGGTTGTTTTTGTTTAAAAGATAAAGTGATCGATGTAGTTAGTCCTTAGGTATAATTTTTTGGTGTGAATAAAATTAATCAAGTATATATAAATTCATCCTTGTTTTCTTATCTGGAAATCATTTCCATTCCAACAGTATTTAAAAAACAATTAAGCTAACGTCTGTAAACTAGAGGAAAACAAAAAAATATTTGTCGATTTGGGGAACACGGAACCAAATATATATTTTCAACAGAAATTAATGACTACTTTTGGCTATTTTACAAAGACTGGAAGATAAGATAATTTTTTATTTATATTGGGTTAACGGGAAACTCACGTATAATATGGTCTATCAATCCGACTCGAGTTTCGGCCGCGTCCGGGGGCCTTTTTCACACAAACAAACACAATCCTCTTTGGTGAAAAACATGATCGAATAGATCCAGAGAACAATCCTGTGGTTTCCCTCTCTGTCGTTACTATTGTTATCTTTTTTATTTTGTTCTAAATTTAAGTGAGATAAATTGCTACAAGCTACGAGTATATATTTTATAAATGTTCCTATAGGCCAGGCGGTGCCGGTATGCGAGCGATTACAATCGATAGATATGAAATCCTACATTTAATTTTGTGCCCAGAGAAGTTTTGGGACGCCAATCCGTAATAAGTAGCACATAACCCACATCGGATTCCATATTATCCAGACTAACTTGTGTTTACTTCAAATAAAGTATATATTTGATAACATCCATCTTATTAGGTGGGCTGTTTTCTCTCATATTTATTTATTTTGAGGATAAAAAACAAAGAAAAGTTTTTGACGCGACAACGTCTAATAAATCGCTAAACGCCGCGCCGGCTGCATGCACGTAAAAGTATCCCGTTACGTCCAGTAACGCTCATTGTCCCGTAACGCTCAAAGTACGTCGCAACTATCAGTGTTTTGTTATGACGTTGGCACGTTAAACTGTCGTCGGTAAGCCAACTGACTTTACAGACAACCATTTTTTTGACGTAACAACGTCTAGTAAATCGATGAACACCGCACCGGCTGCATACAGGAAAAAGTGTACCGCTATATCCCGTAACGCTCATTGTACCGTAACGCTCATTGTCCCGTTACGGTCATTGTACCCCGCAACTATCAATGTTGTGTTATGACGTTGTCACGTTAACCTACGATAGGTTAACGTTAAACCAAACGATTTTACAGACAACCATTTTTTTGACGTGAGAACGTCTAATAAATCGATGAACGCCGGCTGCACGCACAAATAAATAAATAGAAACAAAATACAGTGAACAAGCGCGTCAGAGCGCGAAAGATAATATAGTCCCTGTGTACCTGTGTTTATTATAATTATGTCTTTTTATCGCGACATTAACTTCTACATTTCTAGGTACTTACCACATTAATTGAACTTGTCACAAAATATTAAATTTGCATTTCACATCCATTGCAAAAAAGTTTTTGTTGTAATATACTCGTATTACTGTTTTATCACAGCACTTACAATACGTAAACACACAAAATTATACCTATTTTCATCACAGCACTTACACATACACTATAAACACAACATACATATTTATGCATTTTTAGCGAAATACCTGTACAATAAATAAATAAATAGCAAATACTAAAAAAATTCCAAATTTTTTTCCATCCCGCGCAATTTTTTTTAAATTTATTCTTGGCCATAGACACTAATCGTTTCGCCACATGTTATTCTCGTGTTGCTGTGCATACTAGGTATATTTTAATTTTCAATATCTAAATAAGTAATTTTTTATTTATAATTTATTAATTTATTTAGTGATCTTTAAATACAAGTATTTCTGATTTTAGTTTTCACTTTTGCCGTGCGGTCTTAAGCGCATCCATTTTTTTTAAATACTTACCTACATATGTTAATGTGATTGATTATTAAAAAAGATTGGTTAGTCCTTCAGATAGATATTAACAAAAACGTTTATAAATAAATGACAGTCATAGAAACTGCCGATAGAAGTGAAAACTATGATCAGATATAATAACTCAAAATTTGATAGCTCGCTTTGGAAACTACGCGGGTGAGAGTAACCCTCAATGGGACAGAGTGACCAACATGTTGTGGTTTCATAAAATATAGTTTGTATTAAAATATCGCTTGTTGGAGAAAAACTATAATTGGTTCAATTTAGTTCGTTAACCACAATTTGAGCTGACAGAAAGTTGAAATAATAGCCTAAATTAACAAAATGAATGAAATTGGAATATAATGAAGCTTTTCAGGGCGTTCCTCACTGTTTTTAAAATTTGATTCGAATTCAAGTAAAATTGTAATGTTTTACCATAGCGTTTTTAACCTTTAGGCGAGTTGATGATTAAACGCAGACCTATGAATGATAAAATTAAGACTTTTCTTCAAAAAATGCAAATATATATTTAGCAAAAGTCAAATCGATTATGTCAATTCGATTGGAGTCGAATTTTTTTTTTGTAGTTTTCTGTAGACCGCCTGAGGAAATACCACACTATTGGCAATTATTCTACCGCCTGGTAGAAATGTACACACGTTATTTCTGTTTGAAGGCACATTTTCCAAAAAAAAATCGGACGTAGCGATAATTCAACCGTAGAGTAATATTTGGGTTAGGTTGAGTTCTGCTATTTCCGTCATTTTATAATAATAATAATAATAATAATATAATAATAATAATAATAATAATAATATAATATAATAATAATAATAATAATAATAATATATCTCATTTGTTGTACATGGACGACCTCAAACTTTTTGCACCGAAACGCCAAGACTTGTTGGAGCTATTAAAAACCACGGAGGTTTTTAGTAACGCCATCAAGATGGAGTTCGGTGTGACAAATGTGTGCGGTCATGCATGTACAGCGAGCGAAAGTAGTAAATTCAGAGAATTTACAACTTTCCGAGACTATAACTCTCAGATCTCTCTCGAAGACGAGACCTACAAATATCTCGGTATGTCACAGTCTTTGGGTATATCAGCAGATGACATTAAGAAATCGGTGAAGGAGCGCTTCTTGTGCCGGCTGACAAAAGTACTCAAAAGTCTTCTGTCAGGCGGTAACAAGGTGCGAGCCTTCAACGGTTGGGTAATGCTCTGCTGATATACTCACTTGGCATACTGAGATGGACTCAGACTGAGCTCGACGCCCTGGACAGAAAGGTCCGTCAACTGCTCACAACACATCGAATGCTACACCCGCGCTCATCTGTTGTGAGGCTGTATATCCCGCGGAAGTGTGGAGGTCGAGGCTTTTAAATGCCAAGAACCTTCACCACCGCGAGGTATGCAGTCTTAGGGATTATTTCCGCAACAGTGAGTCCGGGATGCATCGTGATGTTGTGGCAGTTGACAGGAGCTTCACGCCTCTTTCAATGGCAAACGAGAACTGGCGCAAACCATCGGTGCTCAGCACTGATGATCGCAAGGAAGTATGGAAGAGCAAGGAGCTGCACGGGCGGTTCTATCGGGCCCTGACGGGCCCCGATGTGAATTTGCTCGCGTCGGTGAACTGGCTACGCTTCGGGGACCTCTTCGGAGAAACCGAGGGTTTTGCCTGTGCAATTGCTGACGAGGTTATCAAGACGAACAATTACCGGAAATACATAATGAAGGACGGTACGGTCGACATTTGTCGGGCATGCCGCCGTCCAGGCGAATCTCTTCGTCATGTTATTTCCGGTTGTTCGCATCTTGCTAACGGCGAGTACTTGCACAGACATAACCTAGTAGCCAGGATCATCCACCAGCAACTTGCTCTTCAATACGGCCTTGTCGAGTCCGAGGTGCCGTACTATAAGTACGCACCTCTGCCAGTTCTCGAGAATGGTCGTGCGTTGCTTACTGGGACCGCTCTATCATCACGGACAGGACTATTGTTGCCAATAAGCCTGATATCGTGCTGGTAGACCGGTCTCAGCGTCGAGCTGTGATCGTCGATATCACCATACCACATGACGAGAACCTCGTGAAAGCTGAGAAGGACAAGCTTAGCAAGTACCTTGACTTGGCTCATGAGGTTACCGCCATGTGGGATGTTGATTCGACGATCATGGTCCCAATAGTTGTGTCGGCAAACGGCCTTGTAGCGAAAAGTCTCGACCAACATCTCAAGAGACTTTCGCTGAACGGTTGGATTAAGGGTCAGATGCAGAAGGCGGTCATCCTCGACACGGCGCGCATCGTCAGGAGGTTCCTCAGTCTGCAGCCCTAACCACCGGTAGCTTGGGCCCTGCCCGCTGCTGGCGGCAAACTAGGTTTAGGTTTTTATAATGTTTTTATGTTATTTTATATAAATATTGTAAAAACTTAGACTTAAGGAAATAAAGATATACGAGAATAATAATAATATAATTCTTTATTACATCCACAAATTAACACCATAAATCTTAGAACTAAGTAAAACGATAATAAATTATGCAGAGCAAAGGGCGGCCTTATCGCTTAAAGCGATTTCTTCCAGGCAACCTATGAATGAACTAATAGTAGTAGAAATCGTGTACTGTAGGTGGTGTAATTCAATAAATATACATAGTGCCAAAATACATAAATAATGTATAATACTCATAAGCAGATTGACACAGCTTAGGTAATTACTTAGATAAATACATATAATATAGGTACATAAAATATACAAAAACATCCATATTTATATAATTAGATACATACATACATAGTATATCAATATATAGTATATAATATATATCATAAATGAATATAACGATAAAGTATAAATATAAAATCAATGAAATAAGCGTACCAATCAAGAAGAGGAAATGTAATGCTGGTAAACAAGATTTTTGAAAATGGAAGGACTTAGCTTGTCTTATAGTGAGAGGAAGATCATTCCACAGCAAAACAGCTTGTACTGTGAATGATTTGGAAAAGGAAAGGTTTGCATGAGTAGAAGAGGGAAACCTAAGTTTAAGGACGCGAGTGGAGCGAAGAGGTTGGGAGTTAGGCTCAACAAAATGAAACCTCTCTCTCAGGTATAAGGGAGTGGTAGGGTTGAACAAAATTTTATAAAGGAAAAAGAGGATGTGAGCGTTACGGCGAAGACGGACAGATAACCATTTGAGCTTACGGCGAAATTCAGAAATGTGGTCATATTTTCGTAAGCCAAATATGAACCGTATGAAAAAGTTTTGCAAACGTTCAAGTTTGTTCAATTGCTCTTCGGTTAAATCCAGATAGCAAACGTCAGCGTAATCCAATATAGGGAAAAGAAGAGATTTTACAAGCGCAGTTTTAGTAGTAATCGGGAGAAAGTTTCGGAGTCTTCTCAAACAAGCTGCTGAGGCAAATATCTTACGACTAACCTCTGCCAGTTGCGGACCCCAAGAAAAATTTCGATCCATAATAATACCCAGGTTTTAACAACTTCACTAATTTTGATGGGAGTATCGTCGAAAATCACCTGTGGTAGGTGAAACCAATCAATCTTGGAAATCATTCGGGAGCTGCCAATAACTATAGTTTGTGTTTTTGATTCACTGTGAGGCCAAATGATTTGCTCCAAATTAGTAAGCTATTTAAATCTGTATTAGTAGCGTTGATGGCCTCATGCAATTGTTCAGGAGATGCTTGAGTGTAAATTTGTAAATCGTCTGCATACAGATGGTAGGAAGAAGTTAATTGTTTTGAGATAGCATTTATGAAAATTGCAAAAAGCAAAGGAGATAAAACGCCGCCCTGTGGAACACCGGCAGTGACACTACACCATGAGGAGTAAGAGTCATCGATTTTGATTCGCTGTCGGCGTCCCAACAGGTAATTACGAAACCATTCAATTGCCGATGGAGATATGTTAAGAGAGCGAAGAATTTCCAACAAAATGTCGAAATCGACATTGTTGAAAGCACTGCTGAAATCCAGTAGCGTTAGTACAGTCAGTTTACAGTGACCAATCCCATCTCGTATGTCGTCGGTGATTTTGTAAGAGCAGTGGTAGTGCTATGCCCCATACGAAAACCAGATTGAAATGGATTGAGGAGATTGTTCTTGGTAAGGTAAGAGGAAAGTTGTTGGTGGATGAGACGTTCTAAAACTTTGGAAAGAAAAGGAAGGATGGAAATAGGACGATAGTCGGAATGGAGTTCAGGATTTGTCTTCTTTGAAGTGGAATGATTTGAGCATCTTTCCAAATACTTGGAAAGGTGCCGGATGTCACGGAATAGTTGAGGATATGCTGGATTATTGGAACAAGTTCATCGAGTATGGAATGATCATCTTACGACTAATACAGTCGCTACCAACAGCATTAGATGAGATTGATAGTATGCTCTTCTTAACATCACATGCGGCAAATTGACTGAAGAAAAAAGGGTCATAAACGGAGGGGCTATAGAGGAAAGAGATTCAAGAGTTTGACCTTTGATCGGGCCACAAAACTGTTAGAAGAAGAGAAGTACTGATTTAGTTGGTCGATGTTCAATTTTTAGAAATAGTATCTTGACGAGATTTGCCAACTCCCAATGACTTTAGAAATTTCCATACCTTAGAAGGATCTTCATTTTCAACAGAATTATGAATATGTCGGCGTTGCGCATCTCTACACGCTCTGTTGCAGACGTTACGGTAGTTTATATACTTCTCCTTATTTACATCAGATTTGCGATGCTTGAGCTTATTTTTGGCAATTAACTTTTTGTGCATTAGCTCACGAATTTCATCATTTAGCCAGGGTGCCGGTAAATGTTTCATTTTAACAGCGTGTAAAGGGGCATGAATATCATAAATATTTGTTAAAATTCTATTGAAATACTCAATTTTAGTATTCACGCTATCTGCATTCAAGACATCTGACCAATTTGTCTCTATAACATCCTTGCGTAGACTATCGATATTGATACTATTAAAACTGCGCTGAAGAAGAATTTTGGGCTTGATTTTGGGAGGCGAATTTTATAGGAAAGAAAGATCATATCATGATGAGAGAAATCATTTGCTGCACACTGGCCATGTTTGACAGCATGAGCGGGAGAGGATATTAGTATCAAATCAAGAAGAGAGGGAGTACAGTTTGGAGGGCTATGAGTAGAATCAAGAGGAAGAATAGTTAAATTGAGAGACGTGGCTAACGATGTAAGTTTACGGGACCGATAATCTTGTTTGAGCAAACAAGTGTTGAAATCACCCATAATAATAACGTGGTCGTACGGAGTGGAGATATCTACGAGTAAATTTTCAAGAGAATTGAAGTAATTGACCTCGCGAGAGTGGGGATAGTACACCCCGAGAAGTATTTTGGTGTGATGTAATTCAACCTCTATGAAAAGATGTTCACCGGCATCAGATGGGGCGGCTGCACTGACATACTAACAATGGTGAAAGGAATCTGCGCACGAAGATAAATGGCTACGCCACCACCACCTTTACCAATACGATCATTTCTAAGAAGTCGAAAACCAGGTAGTAACACAGAATTTGAGGGGATAACAGGCTTCAACCACGTCTCAGAGACAAAATTGCATGAATATTGGGTTTACAAAGGACGCCAGCATATCTGGATAATGAGCCGTAACACTCTGAGCATTTATATGGAAAACGTTAAAATTTTTAGGAACATCTGAAATAAATGAGTCAATGGAATCAGCTAAGGTAGGAAGGGTAAAAGGCTGGCCGCACTATCATCTAGTGAAGAACATGTCGAGTGATAAGAACCACAAGACATAACAATAAATAAGAAGGTACGTTACTAAAATATCTATAAAACAATATAATATTAATATGAATATATAGAACAAATATATATATATATAAATAAAAATAATTAAAATTATGATTTTCAAAGTTTGCAATAAACAAAACTTTTCGCCTGCCTGCCAAATTGTGTCATGTTACTAAAGAATAAAAAAAAAAAAAAATACAAACAACACTGGGCAATGCTAAGTACTGGTACACTAAATACAGTAAATACTACCTCTACAATTATACAGTTTAAAAAACACGTACTAATACATAAAGCTACATTAACATTTAAAAAGAAATAAAAACCACTTGCACTCAGAGTTAGGTAGGTAATTACCGATTACATAATCCATATCACGCCAAAGAAGAAAAAAAAAACATTTATTTGACATTGGTATTGTGTTTGTCAGAGGAGAGACTATAGATATGACGCATAAAAAAAAAACTAAATAGAGAAAAATAAGAAACAAAAACAACATTAGTCAACATTAGCTTATCATACAGTCATTCCGCACATAGCTTTAGTTTTCTAAGTAAATAACAAAAAATACATGAAACTACAATAATCATTTTCATAAGAAAAAAAAACACTTGCACTGCATTGCCGATTACATAATTCGTATCACGCCAAAAAGAAAAAAAAAACATTTTTTGACACAAACATTGACGTTATTGACTTTTGACATTGGCATATTGATGCGAAACAAAAAAAAAGTATTAAACCTAAATAGTGAAAATAAACAAAAAATATTTTACTAGATAAATAGATAATCTAGATATTAGTTTACATTTACAGTTCTTCGGCGCATAACTGCGACCGTAACGTTGCAAATGGAAAGTCTGTTCAAAGAGGATGTTGCCTTGAATCTCCTGTGAGTGAGCAACAACGCAAGTAAACAATGCAAATAAAGAACAACAATAAAGACTAACCATTGAATAATAAGGGTAAACCAAATAAAAGTGACGACAGAAATATACTATCGAAGACTACCTCTAAATTAATTCCGGCAACAATTTTGCAAAAGGTAAACACATGAAATGTTATTTCGGTTTAAGGTCACGTCTTGATCGGACGGTCTTCGAATCCTTTGAAACGACAGGTGCTGGTCGACTCGCCGTACCCTGTGCTGCGACAGATGAAACCTGTGGTGAAACCACTGTTCTACTCCCTTTCATGTGTGGTGTAGGGAGTTAAGGGACGAAGACTGAGGTGCCTGTATGGTTGTGAGGTCTTCCATACTGTTAATACGATGGCGAGTGCCGTCTGGTCCGGAGACAAAGATACTTCCGTCTCTCGTCCAGCACTTTTAATTCCAAAGCGCCGACGAGCTGCCAGAAACAAGTCATGGCGAGTTTTCGTTAAGAATTCAGCCAATGTAATGCCCGAATCCTTAAGACCACTTTTTGCCATCCATATCTTATCTCGAAGAGACATGTCCTTCAATTTAAACACCACAGGCCGTGCCCTATCTGCAGCAAATCGACCCATACGGTGACACCTGTTTATGTCAGAGAGTGAAAACTTGCTATCTTCAGTCGCTCTGCTATTACCTTAGCCAATAATTCACCTGTCTTCTCCTTCTTCTCAGGAGGCCATGTACAAGTAACATCTTTCGACGTGACCTCATCTCAATCCCATCAACTTGCTGCGCCAATATACTTATTTGTTGAGAACGCTCGAAAGTGGTGACAACAAAGGCTTTAAAAGAAGCAAATTCTGCAGACAAACCATCTGGGCTGCGTGAAGTGGGACTTGGAAGCTGTACCTCTATTGAGTCAAGGCGCTGGTGAAATGAGGTCATCATTTGTTGAAGAGACTGCTGAATTGTGTCCATGTTGTTGTTATAAGTGCGGTTAAATAATTAGTTGCAAATATCTTGTTTCACAGTGTATGGATTTAAGAGATAACACTCACAGGCAGGCAAGTATCTATACTAATATTATAAAGCTAATTACGAAAGCTGCAGACGGAGGGTTCGAAAGGAAACTAGAATTGCTTAGAACGAACTTTACTATACTTAAATTCACATTAAAATATACTAAAACTATTTAACCTAAACGCGAATGCGTTCGATATGAGAACGACACTCACATCATAGGATCTTAAGCCTATCTAACTTAGGTGCGAATGTCTTCGACGATCGAACAACACTGACTTCTTTATTGAAATCAGCTTTGATGAAGGGTCATCTGGGTCACAATTTAATGATATGAGCATCAGCGAATTGTAGTTGGCACGAGGCAGATCATTCCTACTGCCGAGTTCTGTTGAAATTGCTGACTTGAACCTCGTGTTGGAATGCAGCTCACGTTGTGCAGACATGTGTAGGTACTGGTACGTAACACCTCCCCCTTCAGAACAGCGACTATTTTAGAACTTTGGGATAAAACATCGCTGGTACGGAGCTCCTGGCTCTGGATTTCTTAAGATACTGAACTTGATATAGGATTGTCGTCTTTTTTTTCTATCGTGATTTCATGTCATTTGCTCTCAATGCTGGAAATAGGAATAGTCTCTTAGTCTCTTACTTAGTGTAACGTCTCTTGCGGACTTGATGGTGTAGATGTATTTTCATTAGTCTTCATTCCTTGAATTGTACTTTGCTTCTGAGTCACAGAGTAGATTTATTTGTGCTTGCAGTGCAGATATTTAATAGTTGCTGTGGTTCCAGCAATTTTACAATTAATTCGAAGTATTTGCTTGTAGTGCACATACTTGATAATTGCCGTGCTTGCAGTAATTTTTCAATTAATTCAAAGTATTTGCTTGTGGTGCAGACACTTGGTAATTGCCGTTTTTCTAATGATTTTACAATTAATTGCACATTTCCGGGACGCCGAGCCGTGGGATCCCCAATTTCAAATCAAAATCTTGCTTAGTAGTACAGAAATTTGATATTTCCTTTGATGCTAGTAATTTTGCTATACATTTGAAATTTCGTGTTCTTACTCGCAAAATCGCATTTTTCTCTGATTTTTAATGCATGCAATTGCATTTGAATTTTCATATTGTGCGTTTCTGGGTCCCCAAGTTCTCTGGGATTGGTCCACATCTTCCGTCGTCATATGTTTTTGGATGTTGCGCGATGCTGGGGATAGTTTGTCCCTTTCCCATCTTCATTTTTTTATGAATCAATTTTATCAATTTTATTTCTTACTTTACTTGATTATATTCTATATTCTGATTCCTCTTGCGTTATCGAT
Organism: Ectropis grisescens; assembly: GCA_017562165.1. Taxonomy (NCBI): domain Eukaryota; kingdom Metazoa; phylum Arthropoda; class Insecta; order Lepidoptera; family Geometridae; genus Ectropis; species Ectropis grisescens. The sequence continues at coordinate 8,998,730 of CM029767.1, read as the reverse complement.
TTCTGGATAACCCCCGCTGGAGCTTCACGTAGATTCTGGATGCCCGGTTCGACGTTGAAAGTCTATCAACGTTGTTGCCGCGGTCTGGAGGCGAAGTTGGCGATCCCGAAGCGCGACGCGTTAACCCGAGACATCCTACCGACTGCGCCAATTACGAAAGCTGGAGACGGAGGGTTCGAAAGGAAACTAGAATTGCTTAGAACGAACTTTACTTAAACTCACATTAAAATATCTTAAAACTATTTAACCTAAACGCGAATGCGTTCGATATGAGAACGACACTCACATCATAGGATCTTAAGCCTATCTAACTTAGGTGCGAATGTCTTCGACGATCGAACAACACTGACTTCTTTATTGAAATCAGCTTTGATGAAGGGTCATCTGGGTCACAATTTAATGATATGAGCATCAGCGAATTGTAGTTAACACGAGGCAGATCATTCCTACTGCCGAGTTCTGTTGAAATTGCTGACTTGAACCTCGTGTTGGAATGCAGCTCACGTTGTGCAGACATGTGTAGGTACTGGTACGTAACAAGCTGAAGAGTTTGTTTGTTTGTTTGTTTGTTTGTTTGTTTGTTTGCTTGAACGCTAGGATCTCGGGAAGTACTGGTCCGAATTGAAAGATTCTTTTTCTATTGGATAGTCCATTTATCGAGGAAGGCTTTAGGCTATAGAAAATAACTCTACTATTAATTGAAGCGGAGTATGAAACAAGAATGTAACAAAATCGGGAAAAAATATTCCCCTTTTGAGAGTTTTCGTACGTTTCGTGCTTTGGCATGACACATGACAGCATGTGTCAAAGATTGCGTCATTGAATTTCAGTAATCTGTGCCTCGAATATAAACCTTTGCTATTTTTTTTTCTACATCTGAGTTGGTACGACCAATTTCCGGCAGGTGGCGTAGCAGGTTGCTGAAGAGGTTTTTTGTTTGAAATCGATATTCTCAGGAATGAGTGAACCGATTTCAGTCATTCTTTCACCGTTGGATATGTACGGGATCCCGATGAGTGCTATATAATATACCACGGGCGAAGCCGGGGCGGGCATCTAGTTATTAATAACTACATTAAGGCATAAAACTCACAATGAAATAAACTTTTACTATTTTAGAGACAATTAAACTTAATGAGTGTTAAAAAACAATGTTTGCACTTTGACACCTACCCGCTTTTGTGGGTTTTTGGTGGGTTGTTTATACTGCATAAAATAGTATTGAGATTTTAATTTATGAAGTCTGTGATGTCAAACAGACTCAAAGATGCATTGCAATATTGATCTTATGTCAGGACATTTAAAACGAATAATTGCTAAAATCATTTAAAATGATTATAGAGTTTTTAATCGTAGATTTTTTGTGGATGTCGATTGATAATAATAAGAACGACATTACTAATACTGTCTAAATATGTGTAGAAAAAAAATTATTCAGTAAATTTTGGAGGAAAGACCAAAGGTAACAAAATGTTAATGTTTAATGTTTAATATGCTTATGGGATAGCTATCGGTCTTTCATTTTGCATGAAAAGAAAAAGTCAGCTATCACAAAGCCACTGGTAATTTTCTTACACAAATAATGTACATATACTCGTGACAGAAACTGAAATACGCGAAGTGTGGTAACAACTAAATCATGACCATGTTTTGGGTTATGCATGGAAAGAAGCTTTAATGAACTAGTGCACAGTTCCATATTGTATATCACCTTAAAATTGGAAATACCGTCCGATCATATTAGGTCAGACGGTTTTAAACTAAACCAACCTACGGTAGGTTTGTAATCCCACGCGGTTTATTTTAAGCTAAAGGACTGATTTGAGCTTACTTTGAAATATGGTCTATATTATAGATATCATATTAGTCTATGTTATATGGCATATATTATGAGCACGGTGTATATCAGATTTATCACTCATTTATTTTGGGGTTATCGTGTGGTAGTGCCATTATGACCGACCATGTTATAACTACTCCAACGAACAAACATATATACATATAACAGATGCTATAGTTTTAAAAACCACTTTCTTTTGCAGACAGTTTTAACTTAGTCAACATCTATTTTCTTGTTTTGCTGGTAATCTCGTCAAACCATTTCGCAAACTTTATGATCTTATAAAGTAATGTAACTGAGTCTCTAGATTACATTACAGGTAAAACTGGTGAAAGCCGTAAAAAGTTACTTACGTCTATAACTTGAACTGAGGAGTTGTTCTAAGGAGTAGGTTCAAGGTCTCATAAACACTCTTTTACACTCTTATGAAACATTTTTAAGAGTTCTCAAAACTTTTCAAAAGTTGTAATGTTTTTTGTCATTGATTGTATTTTGTTTGCATAACAAAAAAATTATATGCATTCTGCATAGGTACATAACATATTTTTACTTCAATTACATTTACAACAAAAAAAACTTTTTTAATTACAATGAACGTATTGAAAGCTAGTTCTGTTCTGTTAGTTCTGTGTTGTATCTGTGTAACGCAATTTTTAAAACATATTATTTCCCCCTCCCTCTCATTACACCACGCATCGTTACCTTTTTTTGTATCCCTCTCTATCCAATTATTTCTTTTTTACCTAAAAGTCACCACACAAGCTGCCAGCTTAGGCTATTTTCATTCTCTGGTTATATTATAAATAAATGTGGTCAAGTGCGAGTCGGACCCGCCCATGAATGTTTCCGTAGCAGCAAGTAACATAGTATAAAAGTTCTTGTAGTTCGTTGTTACTTTAATCAGTGTTTTAACAATAGTCAATTTATGACGTATTAAAATAAAACTACTTACCAGATCTCATTCAAACCAATTTTCGTTGATAGCTTACATGGTAATGTACATCAAACACTTTTTTTATTTTTACCATTCTGTTATTTTAGAAGTTCCAGGGGGGGGGGGAACACTTTTACCACTTTGGAATAGTACCTCGTGCAAAATATTCAGTTGAGATAAAAAAAGTCGAAACCTCACTATCATTTTTGATGACCTATCCATAGATAACCCAGACGTATGGTTTTGATTAAAAAAAATTGAGTATAAGTTCTAAGTATGGGACACCCCTAAAAATTTTGTTTTTTTTTTCTATTTTTTGTATCAAAATTTTAATGCGGTTCACAGCTTACATCTACTTACCAAGTTTCAATAGTATAGCTTTTATAGTTTCGGAGAAAAGTGGATGTGACATACGGACGGACAGACAGACAGACAGACATACATGACGAATCTATAAGGGTCCCGTATTTGCCATTTGGCTACGGAACCCTAAAAATACCTCCATGATACATTTACGTATTATTTGAATGGCCTCTAGAGCGTGAGTCAGTGGTAAAAACGTCATAGGTTCGAATTTCGCCTACATGTATAAGTTTGTCATCGCCAATAGTTGTATGCAGAAAGACAATTTTACACCAATCCGGATTTGGTAAATTTAACTACATTTATTAAGTTTTATAGCATATAAATAGTAAACTGAACAATGGTAAGATTAATTATCTAGTGAAAACGTTGTAACATGGTTGTAGTGCTTCATTTTCGGAACTAAACATTTAAAGATGTGGTATCATGGGTCATCAGGTAGGAACAAAGTTCGTCAAGATTAATATAGCCGCAGCACAATTGACAGACAAAATATTGCTTAATTTTATTGTTTATGGTACGATCATCTAAAAAATAAAGTTGACAATACTGGCCACTGACAAGTTTTACGCGTCACTTCCGTTTTATATTTTTGTTACGGTTTTAATATCAGATGTTTTTCAGTTCGGTTGCACAGCAATATCTCTATCTCCTCCAACTTCGGAACTTCGTTTCAAAAAAACTTTTAGCCACTGCTGAAACTTGGAGACATTTTACTTAATTAACTAATTATTTCGTGAAAACTTTGTAGCATGGTTGTAGTGGTTCATTTTCGGAACTAAACATTTAAAGATGTGGTATCATGGGACATCAGGTAGGAACAAAGTTCGTCAGGGTTAATATAGCCGCAGCACAATTGACAGACAAAATATTGCTTAATTTTATTGTTTATGGTACGATCATCTAAAAAATAAAGTTGACAATACTGGTCACTGACAGGTTTTACGCGTCACTTCCGTTATATATTTTTGTTACGGTTTTAATATCAGATGTTTTTCAGTTCGGTTGCACAGCAATATCTCTATCTCCTCCAACTTCGGAACTTCGTTTCAAAAAAACTTTTAGCCACCGCTGAAACTTGGAGACATTTTACTTTAATTTACCATACTGGCCAACTACGGGTGTAATTATTATGGTAAATTATGAGTTTGGTAGATAGGCACCACATATTGTCGAAAAAAATCTTTATTGCTACAACCAGACATTTTGGTGTCTCGTAAAGCTAACAACAAAGCAACAAATTTCTCTTTGAGTAATATTTTAACCGAGTCTATAGAGCGCTTTATAATTTCAACTTATGACAAATGGAGTCAATAAAGGTGGTGGCTCCGCAGTCTACAGTTCTAGATCATGACTACCTTCTGCAGATGCTATGGTTATAAAATACGGATCATAAAACGAGAGGTCTAAAATATTGCCAGCCGCTGGTGTCAACGATGACTTTAAAGTCCTAATTTAGAAAGAGAGGTGCTTTAAGTTATGAGACGTATGTGCCTCTGTCGCACACACAGTATACTAGACATACTCACACATATACACAACACATATAGGTACTAGTTGATTGTACTTTTTAACCCCCGGCCAAAAAAAGGGTGTTATAAGTTTGACGTCGATGTCAGTCTGTCTGTCTGTGTGTATGTCTGTCTGTCTGTGTGTGTGTGTCTGTTTGTGGCACCGTAGAGTTCAAACGGATGGGCCGATTTCGATGCGGTTTTATTTATTTGAAGGTTAATATCCGTTCTTAGTTCGATGTTTTTAGCTATGTTTGGTTAATATCGATTCAAAATGACCGCCTCCACAAAATGGCGGACGAAATATTTATTCACAACTTACCTCAATATGGATATCACTATAACAAATTTCAAATCCAAGATGGCCGCCACCACAAAATGCCGATTTGTATTATTTTTTTCAAATGAAAGGGCTTGACTAGTAGAGTACTTTGCACTATGACAAATTTAAATCCAAGATGGCCGCTACTACAAAATGACGAAATACATTTCTTTTTTTCACATCTCCCTTAATATTGGTATCAAATGAAAGGGCTTGACTAGTAGAACGTTCTACAGATAATCCGAGATCCGACGTAGACGAGGGTTAATCAAAATTTTTAATTTTGTTCTTGTATTTTTAATAGATAATAATCATATGAAGTACGTGGCAAAGGTACTCCTAATAACTACAAATTTAAAACCTTTTCTTAACTAGTAGAAGATCACACTTGACCGCCATTTCATGTTAAGACGATGCGGTCTACAATGGAACGTGCTTAATAGGGAAAAATCGATTCATTCTCGGTTTGAAGACGCTGAAATTGTAACCTTTGGGAGAAATCTACTCATTCAACGCATTCCACAACCTAGATATTGCTGTTATAAAAGCAAGCATAAAGCATAAGCAGTCCACTAAATGTTCCCACAACTGGGACTCGAGGCCTTCTCTCGCAAAGAGAGTCAAGGCCACATTCCACCATGTTACCCCAGTGCGGGTTGACACATGACTTCGAAAGATTCTAGGTACATTTCGGATTCCTCACGATGTTTTCCTTCACCGTTTTAAGTTAGCTGCATTACGGACATGACTTCGAAAAGACGCGGGGTTTTGAACCCGAGGTCTCCAGATCGGCAGTCACCGATCTCTCAACTAATGTTACGGCTGGTCCTAACTCGAAAAGTAAAGAGTCGGTCATTTAGCAAATAAAACAAATATGTCTCTAGCACCTTGGCATAAAGTGATTCACATAAACTCGATTTACAATTTTGTTCTTGAAAAATGTAACACGTGCATGAACGTATACGTCGATATTTTCAAATTCGATAGAAGATATGAATATTTCCTTACGTTTTATTTTCCTACCGTTTGGTCCGAGGACAGGATATCGTTGATTTTCTAGTGAAGTTCGCTTCACTCGAACTCGTCCCTACACCCTACCTTTAAAAAAAACACAACACAACAACAGCGCTCGGGTACACTCGGCGGTCTCACGTTCACCCGATCGAGCCTTTCACCTAAAAGCATCAGCTTCATTTACTACCTACGGTAAAATCTGTGGGCGACATGCCTAAAGAAATTTTACTTAAAAAAATGTTCAACGTTAGCATGCATGCTCTTTAATCACTTAATCTGTATTAATAACTGTATTTTTTATTATAAGCGTTTCAGAGCGTAGTCACATAGCAATGGACAACGCATTATACCACTGAATTCAGATAAATAAAGTACCTAGATTGGGCAATTTTAAAGCAGAACTCCAAAAGTGGCAAGAAAAATTAAATAGATTTCGACGATTGTTGGACAAAACCGCAGTTACTGGAATAAAGAGGCACAAAGGAGATACTTAATACCAAGTACAATTACTGCTAAAAATAACTGAACATGGACAAGAGGTTTTGCGTGATCCATCGTGATCTTACCCCTATTGAAAAAAAAATTATCCTATGGCCATTATATAAGCCATTGACCCATTAAAAAAGCATTCATACGCAAAATTTTCAAATAGTGTTTGTTATGTTCTCAATAAAAAAATTACAAGGTAAAAATTAAATTCTTTATTTTAGCGTTTTTAATGTAGGTTAAAAATGACAGATTTTTTATTATGTAATAAATAATAATAATAAATATTGGTTGACAGTTCACACACAACACCGTCTGACCCCATATTAAGCAAAGCTTGTAATATGGCGGCCAGATAACTGATATAATACTTATATAGTTGTAAATACATACTAATTATACATAGACACACCCAGACACAGTGCAAATATTTGAATTCATCACACAAATATTTGCACTGGGTGGGAATCTAACCCACAACAATCTGTACCAATGATACCTGGTCATGCTGAACCAAAACAGCACTCCATTGACGTTCGTTACTTCGCAACATTAGTTCTTGAGTCTAAGTTGTCTTGTAGCATATATAGTATATGTTTGTGTAGTTTTATTTTTTTCCCTGGAAAATCCTTTCCCGTGCCTGTTTTATGAAGTTGAAATTTCTTAATGAACGGGGAACCTATTAGCTTAACCTGGCAACATTATGTGCGCCACTAGTCGCGCACAGAGTTAGCTTGCGCGCACTCTAGCTATCTAATTTGTTTGGCATATTATAGCTATAAGTATATTGCAAAGAGTTTAATTATACTATGTATAGAGTTAGATTTTCCGCACGGTTCCTTTGTGTCAATTGTGAGAAAATAATGTGCATACTATTTCTATGGCAACAGAGTGATGTGCCACGACAAAAGTATGACACTTCCATAATAGCGACAAGGCAAAAAAGAAAGAAAGATGCTACCCGTGCTTTCTGTGTAAAGCGTTTGTGCCAACTCTATACGTAGTATATGTAAGCTCTTTGGTATATTGTGATACCTATTTTTGAAAACGTATAGTGTTAGAACTGCAAGTTCATAGTGTACTTATAAATAAGTAAAGACTGAAGTTTAAGGGGGGAGAAGATAAAAAAAATAAAGATCTAGCAGTATTTCGCGGCATTACCCAAGTAGTTCATGTTCCCGATATTTTCGCGCGATAAAAGTCTATGCGTTATTTCAGACTGTAATCAACCTTCTTTCCACATTCTAACCTTCGCGCTTCGGGCGTTCCTACGTGATTGAGTCACAAACATCCTCATCAGCACTTATAGTCACACATCACATGGACATCTTAGCCCACTGCTGGACATAGGCCTCTCCCGTGGCTCGCCACTCAGTCCTGTCCTCGGCTATACGTCTCCATCCACTGCCTGATGTCTTCCGTAAATCGTCATCACATCACAAACAAAACATTCACTTTTGTAATATTAGTGCGACAGTGTGATTACTTTCCAACTAGTCTAGAAATATGACGAAACTTTGAAAACACGAGAAAATGCAAATATAGTGCTATGAGTTTACGAAACACACGAGGTTGCCGGTAGTGGAGTTTGGATTAGTTTGTCAGTTGCCATCATAGTTGCCGCTGATACTCGCACGACAATGGAGTTGTCGACACAAACTTAGCGGCCCAACACCGAGATGTGACTTTGTTATTGGCCTTAGTTAGCTAACTGTGCTAATAGAAGCACTAATAATTTTATACATTTTAAGGTTTTGCACAAAAAACCATATAAAATACCACTTTGTAGTGTACGATCGAGTCACACTTCTTGGCGTGGCCATCTGGATTTATCGCGTTTCGCGAAACCTATTGTCAAGTCTAAGAAAATAACATCTCATTAATATTATAAAAGGGAGAGTTTGTGTGTTTGTTCAAATTCGGATTTTATTTGTAACAAAATTATGAAAAAGACTTCCATATTAAATAGATATTTTGCGATTATTTGTTAAGCTTTTTTTAGCTAATTAGAAATAGGTATACATAAGAACTCAAGCACAGAGTGGAACTTTTTTTTCGAAGTAAAGCTTGCGTTTTTCTTTATTTTGCCTTATGTAAAGTGACGAAGAAACGCGCTTGTCTAGATGAAACCGAAATTCTCACAATTTTTTGACATCCAAATAGTATTTTTTGGCAAAAACCCAGAAGGGTATTGCTTGTAAAGACTAGAGTGTAAAGTGCTTCTTTTTAAAACAAACGAATACACACTTTATTACAGGGTGATACAGACTATGACTCCTACACTACACGAAAACTCAAATATTTATTATTCGAATCGAACAATAATAGCAATAAGTGTTTATCGTATAGAATAAACTTATAGATATTTATAGCATTATTCCCAGAGCGTTGGGAAGCATGCTCGTTAGTTGAGAGCGTTGGCAGGAGACCAGCGCCCAGCGATAATGTGCTACGAGCGCTACGAACTGCCTACGCCGCGCTGTTATGTGGCTACGGTACGCCCGCCGCTGCGTCGATGTGGCCACGTTTCCATTATGCTACGTCGCGTCGGTGTGGCTAGAGTTCTACAAAGTTTCGTTGACTAAAAATAAAATGAATGTCATCAGTAAAATTTTGATCATATTTAGGGTTGCTATTGTACATTAATGTATAGTGACAGAGATGAAAAATAAATTGGCTTTTTTTTTAATCTGGTTTCTGTAGTAATGGTATTATTGGTATTGTTTTACGTGGGTTTAGCTAAGATTCTTCTTCTAAGTCGGACACTTATGACAGACTGGTCGTGGTTTCTAAGATGGCGATACACGGAGGGTCTTGTCCGTCCTCAGACTTCTCGGCGGCAAATTACCGATCTTACAATGCTTCTCCACGTTGATTGGTTACTGGTATATCGAGAACACTTTGACACGGAAGACTGTGTGGCTGTTTTAATGAGGTCTGTCCATGTTGTAGGTAATCTACCCTGAGCCCTTCTCCCTGCCACCTGGCCTTGGATCACCAGTCTTTCCATTGAGTCCTCATTTCTGGTCATATGTCCAAAGAAACTAACTATTCGTGCTTGCACAATCGACAAAAGTCGCTCCATTACCGTAAGTTCTTCTAAAATAGATGTATTAGTTCGAGAAGCGCTCCATGGGATCTTAGGAAAGTGCCTCCAACACCATATCTACAAGGCGTCAATTTTTCGACGATGCAGTAAACACAAGGTCTCAGCTCCGTAAAGAAAGATTGGAAATACAAGAGATTTCCTGAGTCGAACATTTGTGTTTTTGGTTATCCTCTTGTCTTTCCAAATCTTTCCCAACCGCTCTACTGTAGATCTGGTTATGGTACACCTTCGTATAATCTCGTTCATGCAACTTCCCTCGTTGGATATATTGGACCCGAAATAAATATAATTTTGTACAACTTCGCAATTAGCTACAGTTAGGAATTCGGGACTATTACTTGCAGCTCTGTTCACTATCATAATTTTTGTTTTATCGCTATTGATTTCCAGTCCAAATTAAAGGCTGAATTCCTCTAGGCGAGTTAAAAAACTTTCCATGTCGTATTTGGATTGCGCAGGAAGAGTAGTATCATCAGCGTAACGCAGATTATTTATTTATCAACCGATCACCCACAGAGATGCTTCTATTCCATCCATCGAAGACAATAAACATAATGCTGTTCATTATTTTTATTAACGACCTAATAGAGCTTTTAAACTGTGAATGTTTGAGATACACTGACGACTTAAAAATATTTAAAACCATTTCATCGTCGCGTGACTGTGACCTTTTGCAACATGACTTGGATACTGTTTCGGACTGGTGTAAAACTAATCACATGTTTCTTAATATTAGCAAATGTTTTGTAATAACGTTTTCTAACAAACGACTGAAGATAATCCATAACTATAAAATTGACAACCGAAATTTAACTAGATCTGTTGTTGCTAAATACCTAGGAATTTTGTTTGACGAAAAATTATCTTTTAGAGCACATTACCAACATATTACAGTGAAAGCCAATCAATTGCTAGGATTTATCTTTAGATCTACTAAGAATTTTAGAAAACCGAGTTCTTTTCTTTACCTAGGTATATATTTCACTTTAGTAAGAAGCATCTTGGACTATGCCAGTCCTATAATGGTCTCCATACTACAGAATTCACATTGATGGAATTGAAAGAGTACAGAGAAAATGTCTAAGACTGTTGTGCTACCGTCAACATTTGGATCGTCCTCAGTTGAGTTATGATAATAGACTAATAATGTACAACGTCCAAAAGCTTGAAACTCGACGAAAATACCAGCCAAATCTAACAGGTATAGGATAGACACTACTTACCTGTGCCAACTTACCATGTACCTACATAGCATCAATCTACTTTATATTTACTAACTTTTTGACCTCACTGGCACCGACTTCAAATAGATGAGTGAGTAGCGATTATAATAATGATTTTAGTTTATTTTTTTGCTTTTGAGTGCCTATTTGTGGTTTTGAAGTCGGTTTAATTTTTTGTACGAAAATAGTTTATTTTACCCTTTTAACCGACTTCCAAAAAAAGGAGGAGTTTATCAATTCGACCCCTATATTTTTTTTTTATGTATGTTATCTGATTTCTCGAGAACCTCTGAACCGATTTTAAAATTTATTTTTGTGTTCGGATGGGTATGCTTTCTGAATGGTCCCATATAAATCTTTTCGAAATCGGTCAAGTTGTTTTTGAAATATGAACCAAAAACGGTTCATATTTCAAAGGTTGAAGTCGGTTTGAAGCATTTACACAATTTTGTATTGACAGGGTCGAGATTTGTGAAATCAACAATTACGTCATCCAGATAGTTGTACGCAAATTTTCAGTTTTTGGTTCATATTTCAAAAACCACTTCACCGATTTCGATAAGATTTATATGGGACCATTCGGGAAGCATACTCATCCGAATACAAAAAGAAATTTTAAAATCGGTGTAGAGGTTCTCGAGAAATCAGGTAACATACATAAAAAAAAAAAAAAAACATAGGGGTCGAATTGATAACCTCCTCCTTTTTTTGGAAGTCGGTTAATTACCAGTCAGGTCAAAAAGTTAGTAGATTGATGCTATGTAGGCACAGGTAAGTAGTATCTATCCTATACCTGTTAGATTTAGCTGGCACCGACTTCAAATAGATGAGTGAGTAGCGCTTATAATAATGATTTTAGTTTATTTTTCGCTTTTGAGTGCCTATTTGTGGTTTTGAAGTCGGTTTAATTTTTTGTACGAAAATAGTTTATTTTACTCTTTTTAGTGTACAAGAACAAAATTAAAAATTTAGATTAAACCCCGACTACCTTGGATTTGTTATCTGTACAACATTCTACTAGTCAAGCCCTTTCATTCGATACCCATATAAAGGGAGTTGTGAAAAAAGAAATGTATTTCGGCATTTTGTGGAAGCAGCCATCTTGGTTTGAATTTTTCATAGTGAAAAGTATTCTACTAGTCAAGCTCTTTCGTTTGATACCCAAATTGAGGTAGTAATGAAAATATAATATAATTCGCCATTTTGTCGTGGTGGCCATTTTGGATTTGAAATTTGTTATAGTACATAGTACTCTACTAGTCAAGCCCTTTCATTTAATACCCAAATTGAAGTAGGTTGTGAAAATATTTTGTCCGCCATTTTGTGGAGGCGGCCATCTTGAATCGACATTAACCAGACATAGCTAAGAACATCTGCTATGGTATTAACCTTGAAATAAAAGAAACCGCATCGAAATCGGCCCATCTGTTTGAGTTCTACTACTGTGCCACAGCAGATAGACAGACACACAGACAGACATCGACGTCACTTATAACACCCTTTTTTGGTCGGGGCTAAAACAAGTTTTTATTAAAGCATTTACACAATTTTGTATTGACAGGGTCGAGATTCATAACTTTTGTGAAATCTACAACGTCATCCAGATACGCAATTTTTCAGTTTTTGGTTCATATTTCAAAAACTACTTGACCGATTTCAAAAAGATTTATATGGGACCATTCGAGAAGCATACCCATCCGAACACAAAAAGAAATTTTAAAATCGGTTCAGAGGTTCTCGAGAAATCAGGTAACATACATAAAAAAAAAAAAAAACATAGGGGTCGAATTGATAACCTCCTCCTTTTTTTGGAAGTCGGTTAAAAAAGAGTGAGGTAGACTCATTTTGTTCAAAATTGACAGCTTACAAAAATAATTTGAAAGATGTCCTCTATACCAAACCCGTCAAGCCGGGTACAACATCAGAGTTGTGCCTGGCAGCCACACCAAGCACGTAATAATTAAGTACCTATGTTATAAATGTCCTCGCACGGAGTGTACGCACTCCGTGGTACGCACCCCTAGCGTCGTCAGTCGCTGTATAGGCGTGCACTCTATATTACTGTATTCCTTCCGTAATGATGTTTTCATTATTTTATTTATGTCTTTATTGTATTAGTCCAATTTTGTAATTTTAGTCCTTTTTAAATGTCTGTTCTTTTCGCTAGTTTTCGGTATTTGTGTACACACTTATTTTTGAGCTGCATTCTAGTCTTAAGTTATGCTTAAGTTTCATATTGAGTTTATGTTTGTGGCTTGTATTGTGTGATAAATAAATAATAATAAAAGAAAGATATATACTCCGTATAGATATTAAACAGCAGCGGCGAATACACCCCTGTTATACAACCGACTTGGTCTGAAACTCGTCAGAGAGGATATTATTTACTCGAACAGCTGTAGTTTCTTTGCCATAGAGCTGTTTAATTAAGTAAATAAGTTGATTAATGAACTTCCATTTCCGCAAGTATTTTCCAGAGTTTGGTTTTTCTTACCGTATCTGTATCAAATGCTTTCCGAAAATCCACGAAACTTACAAAAATTGGAACGCTGAATTCTCTAGCTTTCTCTATGATTTGTCGCAGTATCAGTATCTGCTCTCGTGTACCCCTTCCTTTCACGAATTCACCTGTTCAGATGCTATCTGTCTTGATAGGTACGCCTGCAGTCGAGCATTAAGAACACGCAACATGACATTCTGGGAAGGTCATGTTGCGTGTGAAATCATAGATTATTAATTATTGCACTTCTTTGTGGAGCCTTTCTTATGCAGCGGGATGAAAACTGAACGCATCCAATCATCGGGCCAAATTCCCGTTTCCCATATCTGACAGCATATTTCGTGCAAAACATCGATCTCAGACTCTCCCATAGCTTTGAACACATCTATAGGAATGTTATCTACTCCTACAGTTTTATTGTTCTTGGGTCAGATGTCACACTGCTGCTTGTAATTCATCTCGCAAAACACAAGGCTCGTGCTCGCTCCAACCATCCAGGGCACAAGTAGATCCCAGTGCACAACTATCACCAGTGAAGAGAGACTTAAAATAGTCCTTCCAAACATCCACTATAATATATCTCAGTCACTGTTATACCCGCAGCATCCTCTATAGCTCCTATTTAGTTATCAGATCTTGTTATCAGATTCTGTCTTTACATTTATGAGTATGTAATGTTTGTACGAAGCAATTTAAACATGCATGACAAACTGAAATAAACTCGGAACAATCACAAGACATAGGCGAACAGTATTATTGTCTAATAGCGCTTTATGTATGGCACAACTTTACTATTAATTGCATAACAACTTGCCAGAGTATAATATATTAAAGACGAATGGGACCGTTTTCCGTCGTAAGTTAAAATATTTTTTACTTGACAAGGCTTAATACTCTGTAAATGAATACTTATCTGATAAAGTGTAATAAGTTACTGACCAGAGTGACATATTATTTATTAAGGTTTAATTTAAATTCTTATAATGTCATATATTTTTCCATTATTAATTTTTTTGATAAGTATAATATCACTAAATTCGAATTGTAAACTCGACTTTTTTTTTTTAACAATACCTTCCCACGAAGAAGACAAAACGAAGACGAAAGACGAACATGGTTGGCCGGAAATGGATAGCTGTAACAGCATTGACGTACCTATCTGATTGACTGTTGTTGTTTCTTCTAAATCGAAATTCACCAATAAGTATTCAACTTTGTTTTTTTAATTAAATATAAATTTGGTACCTAATATTATTGGTGATATGAGTATAATGTGAACGTGAATGTGTTATTATTAACATGATTACATAGAATAGATAAGCTGTTTACTCATTTTTTTTAATAACTTTGCATGCCGAATTACTGCATTTAGCGTAATATATGTGAAACTACTAATCATCATTTGTAAACCCATATACGCAATAAATATATTTCATATCATTTCTTTTTAACCTCCGACCAAAAAAAGGGGTGTTATAAGTTTGACGTCGATGTCTGTCTGTCTGTCTGTCTGTGTGTGTGTCTGTCTGTGGCAACGCAGAGCTCAAACGGATGGGCCGATTTCGATTCGGTTTCTTTATTAGAAAGTTAATATCCGTGCGGGTGTTCTTAGCTATGTTTGGTTAATATCGATTCAAGATGGCCGCCTCCACAAAATGGCGGACAAAATATTTCTTCACAACTTACCTCAATATGGGTATCAAATTAAAGGTCTTGACTAGTAAAACACTGTACACTATAAAAAAATCAAATCCAAGATGGCCGCCACCACAAAATGGCGAATTATATTTTTTTTTCACTACTGCCTCAATATGGGTATCAAACGAAAGGGCTTGACTAATAGAATACTTTGCACTATGACAAATTTCAAATCCAAGATGGCCGCTACCAAAAAATGGCGAAATACATTTATTTTTTCACAACTCCCTTAATATGGGTATCAAATGAAAGGGCTTTACTAGTAGAATGTTGTACAGATTACAAAACCGAGGTAGTCGGGGGTTAGTCAACATTTTAAATTTTGTTCTTGTTAACTTTTAACTGTGAACTACTGTAGCCATATTGAGTAATTTCTTTCCTTGTAAAAATACGAGGGACCTAATTAATATTTGAAACTATTGCGATGGGTATAACATTCAATTTTTAAGTCGTAGACAAACAAACAGCTGGAAACTGAAATAAAATCTTAATATAAATGGATTCCATAGAGCTTTGAATAATTTGTCTGAGGTGGCTTCACTTTAAATTGTAGTGGTATTTACTGTGTTCCGATTTGAATGCCAATTTTTTCAGTGAAATTACAGGGCGTAGAGATAAAAGACCTTATATCCCTGGGTGACGAGCGCAGTGCAGTACTGCAGGTAACTATTTGGACTCTTCATGTCCCAATAGTTGCGTGTCACTGTGCTGTTATGTGGTATCAGGCATGTTACTTACTTTTTTTGTAGTGGTAGGACTCTTGGCAGAGTCCGCCTGGAGAAGTCCCACACCTTTGCCAGTTATTCTACCGCCAAGCAGTAATGTGCAAACATTACTGTGTTCCGGTTTGAAGGGCGATGTTTCCAGTGAGATTACAGGACGTATAGATAAAAGATCTTATATCTTTGGGTGACGAGCGCATTGCAGTGCTGCAGGTAACTATTTGGACTCTTCTTGTCCCAATAGTTACGTGTCACTGTGCTGTTATGTGGCAGGCATGTTACTTACCATCAGGCACATGTCGTGCTTGTATCGTCACTCCATACTTTAAAAAAAATTGCTCAGTACTTTTCAATTTTGATATTGCTTGTTACAAAAAAAAATTTAACGCAAAGCGTACTACTTTACGTTCTATGTCATGCTATAAAACGTTACGTTCTACGTCGCTACTATTCGCACATTTCTAACTATTGATAAGTAAACTTCCGTCCAATGGGGATTTACACCGCCGGAGTGAAACTTGCGCCGAGATGAGAACATTAACGACCCATTACGAACTAGCAAGTACTTCCGAGGCTCATACGATGGACGTTAATTGACATCTTAGGACAGAAATTAACCTTAAGCATAATGATATTGGTGGACCAAGATCTCTGGAGGTTCATTACTGTCAAACGTCGCTTTTAATTGGCGGTCTTATAGAGTAATCTCTTCCAAGTAGCCGGAAGTGGTGCTTAATTTAAATCAGATTAGAACAAAAAACTTTTTATAGTATAGCGTAGCGACATGAGCTGGAAATGTGCCTGATGGTAAGTAACACGCTTGCCCGTTATAAGCTACTAAATGTCCGCCCCGGTTTCACCCGTGGTACATTATATAGCACTCATCAGGATCCCGTACATATCCAACGGTGAAAGAATGACTGAAAACGCTTCAGTCATTCCTGAGAATATCGCTTTCAAACAAAAAACCTCTTCAGCTACCTGCTACGCCACCTGTCGGGAATTGATCGTACCTACTCAGATTTTGAAACAAATTTGATTAGCTAAGGTTTATATTCAATGACGCATGAAATCTTAGACACGTGCTGTCATGTCAAAGCACGAAACGTACGAAAACTCTCAAAAAGGAATATTTTCCCCCGATTTTGTTACATTTATATACATGCTCCGCTTCTATTGATAGTAGTCTTATGTTCTATTAAGCCTACTATAATTTAGTTCTATTATATTATGTTTAATTATATAGCCTATTATAGCCTTCCTCGATAAATGGACTATCCAATAGAAAAAATAATATTTCAATCCAGACCAGTAAGTACTTCCCGAGATCCTAGCGTTCAAACAAACAAACAAACTCTTTACCTTTATAATATTAGTATAGATATAGTTATAGATAGTAACAACATAAAATATACAAACATTATAAGAACAACGTCTCCGCATTTTTGTGTGTTCACAACGAAACTCAAAGATGCATGCATACTGAAAGATAGTAGTAAGATAGATAGATAGTAAGTTGTGAAATTATCACTGTGTTCTGGGTATTATCTGGGTGACAAGCTCGTGTTAGATAATGATTTGGATTCTTCATGATTCTGTTCTGTTCATAAGCACATGTCTTGCTCATCTCGTCAGATTTTACTATTAAAGTGGTGCACTGTAATATTTTATCTTATCCCCCTTCATAAATTCATTTTCGGAAAATAAATATTATTTTGAATTAATTACAGTGACGTGTGCAACAATTTTCATTGCTAAGCTTCCGAGAAAAAGTATTAAATATACATTAAAATGTCTTTGCACACAATAAAAACATAGTTTACTCCAGAAGTACAACCGTTACAGGCATTTGATGGACCTATTTCGAACAAAGTACTACTATTTCAGCAGAACAATGTTACGCGAACACAGGCAATATTTTCCCGAGAGACAAATGTAGGAACAATAAAAAGAGTTATACGATTTCAATATCATTTCTAGAAAAGTTTTCCCGTTGAACCCGAAGAGAACGTTTCGGCACTCTTCACACAATTTTTTTTTCGGAAATAAGTCCACTTTCCTGCCTTCTTTCGGAAGAAGAGATTCAATGCCATAATCCACCACGCTGGCCCAGTGATGTTTGATGAATGAAACACGCCCTAGAAAGGTTCCAGGTATAAGTATTTCGGTTAAGTCATGAGGATTATGGTCATAGAGAAAGCCCCGAGTCTCAGCAAAGGGAATATTAAGTGGGCTGCTCATTCTCAGTTTTTATTATTGGCTTACTGGTTGTTCTCAGTTTTGCCAACGATGAAATGTATTATTTTTAACCCCCGACCAAAAAAAGGGGTGTTATAAGTTTGACGTCGATGTCTGTCTGTCTGTCTATCTGTCTGTCTGTCTGTCTGTCTGTCTGTCTGTCTGTGTGTGTGTCTGTCTGTGGCACCGTAGAGCTCAAACGGATGGGCCGATTTCGATGCGGTTTTTTTTATTTGAAAGTTAATTACTGTGCGGGTGTTCTTAGATATGTTTGGTTAATGTCGATTCAAAATGGCCGCCTCCACAAAATGGCGGATAAAATATTTCTTCACAACCTACCTCAATATGGGTATCAAATGAAAGGGCTTAACTAGTAGAGTACTATACACTATAACAAATTTCAAATCCAAGATGGCCGCCACCACAAAATGGCGAATTATATTATTTTTTTCACTACTACCTCAATATGGGTATCAAACGAAAGGGCTTGATTAGTAGAATACTTTTCACTATGACAAATTACAAATCCAAGATGGCCGATATCACAAAATGGCGAATTACATTTCTTTTTTCACAGCTCCCTTAATATGGGTATCAAATGCAAGGGCTTGACTAGTAGAATGTTGTGCAGATAACAAATCTTAGGTATTCGGGGGTTAGTCAAAATTTTTAATTTTGTTCTTGTATTAAATTTCATTCACAAATAAAAATATCATAGATTATTTGCTGTTTCACCAAAAAATGTATGTATTACCGTACTAAAAAATCACTCGTTTTAAAGAAATTGTTTTTGAATCATAGAAAAAAAAGTTTTCATCAAAAACATTATTCGTCGGTTAAGTTATTTCAATCAAAGTCTCTCCGTAAACATTACATTTCTATGTATAATTAGTATGCATATAAAGTACAAGCACAAGCTTGGCTTAGTTTGGGGCTAGATGGTCCTGTGTGTGAAATATCTACAAAAATTTATTTATTTATTTAAACTAAGCCGTAGGTAACAGTAATTTTTTTTCAAATCAGACTTGTATGTTCCTATATTCTCGTTTATAAACATTTAGGTATACTCTAAAGTTTATAGTCAAGCAATATTTGAGTCAATATATAAATATGTATAATATATACAAAAATATTTGAGTGCATTAGTAATTTTCTACGTTTGTTACCACAAACTATAATAACTCAAAGAGCTAAGATTGACCTAAAATCAAATAGAGTAAGTAGGCTGCACAATTATTGTTTTAAGATTACTATTTTTGATATAAAGAGTAACGAGACGAGCAGGACATGTGCCTGATGGTAAGCGACGTACCTACCACATGGAACATGAAGAGTCCAAATCATTACCCAGAGATCTAAGATGTTATATATCTAAGCCCTGTAATTTCTCTGGAAACGTTGCTCTTCAAACCGGAACGCAGCAATGTTTGCACATTACTGCTTGGCAGTAGAATAACTGGCAAAGGTGTGGTACTTCCCCAGGCGGACTCTGCCAAGAGTCCTACCACTACAACATATGCCTTTAGAGCAACACCTAGTAAAAATTTTGTGCTGATTGTAAGAAACGAGACTTTGTTATTTTTATTATGATATGGCTTATTTGTCTTTGTCTTTTCCAGTTTCTTTAAGTGGCATACATACGTTGATGTTAAAATTTTCTGTATCGATTCGACTCCACGGAAAAATTAGTCGCGAACGTCAAAATCATAAGCTCAAGCCTCCGCACCATCTGCACCTCGGTTGTGTTTGAGTTTGTCATCAACATTGACATTAAAGTAAAGAAAAACATCGTGAGAAAACTGACATATTCCAAGAACGACAGAAAGAAAGACATCTTTCGTGTGTCACTTGGGTTTTTGGTAAGGCTTGAGTGAAAATTTTAAAAACAATAAATGATCATCCTCTTTTTTTCTGATACCCCAAAGATCAATGTCTTAAATATTGTAATAAATTGTACACTCAAAACTGGTCGCATTTTATATACGTAATATTTCTAAGATATTTCTTTTAGTGAGTAAATTTCGAACGGTTAATTATTGTAACACTAATATGATGTAAGTTAAGGATGCCAGTGACCCCATACCATCACGAATTCAATTACCCTCGAAATAGGTAACTAAACAAGAAATTACCCCAAAATCGGTAGCTAAAACATGATCGATTGGTACCGTACTCGATCGTGGCTTTTGGAACCAAACGCGTAATGGTTTCTGCTCACTACACTCACCCGACACTATTCACTGTAACCGAAAACATTGCGCTAAATTTTGTCGCTTTGAGTAAGAAACTTTTTATTTTGTTAATACTTGTCGTGTTTCAATGGTGGGAATGATCGCTTAAAATCTATTCAACTAAATAAATAAAACTTTATTTACAAAACTAAATGCTCCGAGTATAATTGTAACTATTTACATCTCAATTTACCTTCAAGTTTGTATTTGAAAATGAACTAATTAATTTGTGCAACAAAAGGTTTTTAATTGGAAAACAGTCTTATTAAAGTTAGAAAAGCAATTCATTTATTGACTAGAAAACAAGGTTTAAAAGAGACAGCTTTGAGAAATGAATACCTTTGAGATATTAATCCCTTTGAGATACTAATCCCATTGATTTTTAATGAATATTGACTGAAGTAGTTTCACTTTAGTGATGCTTTTTAGACAAGACAATAACTCGGATAATAGTTTTTATATATTATGACGCATATACGATATACTATGTGCAAATCTAATAGAATATTAACTGTTTAAACTGAGTGAGGTAAATTCTGAAAAATTACGTTTGTAAAATCGTATTTTTGTATGGGTTCGGCTCGCTATGTTTTAATTTCTCACAATAAAAATTAAAAATCCATACATTGATATTTTATCTTATACCTTTAAACGAGCAATTCTTGTAGGTATATATATATAGAATCTGAATCTCGGAAAAGGCTCGAACGATTTTCATGAAATTATGTAAGCAGGGAGTTTCGGGGACGATAAATCGATCTAGCTAGGTTAATATTTTTTTAAAACATCATTTTATGCGCGTTTTTAGACAATGAAAAACTCCTACAATATCATTAGAATACGATAACTATTAGAATACGATATTTAACTCTCAATTTTTTTCATACATTAGATAAACAGTGGTTTCGGCGATGTAACATTAAAACCAAATAAACCATACCAAAACCATCTAAAGATCTCCTAAACAAACAATCTCCATAATGCTATTAATTATAGTAAATTTCCCTTTTTTGTTTGTTCCAGTCACCATCAGCAATTTATTTTTTTATTAGAAAAACTGTGTACAATGATGCTATATAGAATAAGGAATAGAGAAGCTACAGCTTCACACACATAAAACATTTTGACAAAATTAGAAATGAATTAACTAATCTAGTGTATCATTTTTATAACGTTCAATTGAAATGATTTGAATCTGCCAGTCAGAATGAGCGACGTTAGTTGATGCTATCCACGTAACCATGGAGGTCGACAATCGGATTGGTGCAGTGAACTGATAGCTTAGCTATGGATGACGGTTAGATGAAGGTCGTTAAGCTACATCGAACCCTAAATGCGGCTAAACGAACCGCGGAATCTACAAACTCTATCACTTTTAGAGTTCCGTACAAATACAATTTTTTTAAAGATTGCCTTCGGCGTCCGCCTGACTCTCTGTGCGACCTGTACCATGCTGTGTCTTTGAACCTAAAATAGGCAGCCAAAATGTTATCAAAATATGAATTGTTGCAATGGGTGAATTCACATTACAAACGTATTCTTGTGCTAAATATTGTGCTACAGGTAAAACGGTACTACATACAAGATTGAAACATGGCCGCATTATAGTTTTACTTAACATATTTACAGCAAATGTCATAAACTAGCAAAATACGAGTTAAAAGTACGGTAAAAAATTCAAACGAATTGAAAATTATGTCAATAATATTTGTATTTGTACAGAACCCACGACGTAAAAGTCCAATTCTCATATGACCGGTTTGATACTAAAAAGTGTTTAGGAGACATTCTATTTCGAAGGTAAAATGAACGCAAAGATATTGTTAGAAATGTTTTATTTCTGCAATTCTAACAGTAAACTGACAAAGATAGATTTATTTATATTAATCAATTGTATTTTTTATAATGACTATTTATAAAAATGCAGTAGAAAATTTTGGTTTTCGTACTGATTTTTTGAAAAACAAGAATCAAATTTAAAATTTTGATTTTTCCCCGACTACCTTAGATTTGAAATTTATAGGTTATTATATAATATTCTGTTTGTACCTATTAGTCATTTTTTTTTCTAATATACCATTTTGGTTAAGAAATGTATTGAAGTGTATAGTAGTCTACTAGCTAAGCCCTTTCATTTGATACCCATGTTGAGGAAGGTTGTGAAAAAATATTGTATCCGCCATTTTGTGGAGGCGGCCATCTTAAATTTATATTAACCAAACGTAGCTAAGAACCACCACAAGGAAACTGACTATTTAATGAAAAAAACTGCATCAAAATCGATTGGATTGTAAACTTTATCGTATAACAGTATTTACAATTCGACGGTGACACATATAAGATGTAAAGGTTGTAAGCAATAATATTTTTACTCAAAAATACTCTATAATAATAATATTTTTCTGAAATAAGCTAACTAAGCTAAAGCGCTAAGCTACACTAAGCTCTCATAGCACACGACACACATAATTATACATTAATTTTTCTTCTTTCGCACAATATCTTCACTCTTTTTTTTACTTTTTTGCTCGCAGTTCGTTCTATTATTAATAGATAGATGCCTGTAAGAAATCACTATGAGTAAAATATGCAACGAAATAGCACTAAATTTGGGTAATTGGATTGTTTAATTCAATTTCATCTCTATTTAATAATTGTAATTTGTGCATAATAAAGTATTTTTTGGTGTCTATCTGTCTAAATGATAGCCAGATTACTGAAAAGTGGTATGTACTCGTATCGCACGACACATATAAACACAAACATGACAATAAAAGTTAGAGTATTGTCTGCATGCTACTATGTACGTACAATACTTTTAAGCACATGCAACAAAGAGAAGTAATTCAGTTCAACTTTGGACGCACAAATAGGATTGCAAATGTGTGACTGTGGAACAATAGCAGTTGAACAACAGTAACATCGTATGTACTCCACAGCTGGTGAGCGGTTCCACCAAACTTCCGGTGGTCCAATTTTCTGTTTTCTCTACAAATCTATCGCACTTTCTAACGTAACCGACATTTCACTTGTTTTGTGTGGTCTGGAACTGTTCATTGCTCACAGCTGAGCGTAGACTTCTTTCCGTATACGTTACTTAAATAAATATTGATGGACAATTCATACACAACACCATCTGATCCCAAACTAAGCAAAGCTTGTACTATAGAGGCCAGATAGCTGATATTATAATACTGATATAGTTTTAAATACATACTTATTATACATAGAACACACCCAGATTAATAATAAGAAATAATTACAAATATTTGAATTCATTAAACAAATATTTGCACTGGGTGGGAATCGTACCCACGACCCTCGGTTTCGCAGGCAGAGTTACTACCCACTAAGCCACTAGGCCAGTCACTTGTCTCGTCCCTTTGCTAGTTTCATCTATGCAATACCCGCGAAATGTTTTATGGCATTAACCGATCTTTTCAGCGGCTGCTTGACATCTCTATGGTTAGAAAAATTAACTTTGCCATACAAAATATTATAAAAAATGTGTGTGCTTAACACCGCATGCCAGAAACAACAATTACAATAAGAAATATCTAATCAAAACTATTGAATAATTGATAACAATAAAGATTAAGAGACTTTCGCTTGACGGTTGGATCAAGAGTCAGATGCAGAAAGTGGTCATCCTCGACACAGCGCCCATCGTCAGGAGGTTCCTCACTCTGCAACCCTAACCACCGGTAGCTTGGGTCCTGCCCCGCTGCTGGCGGCACCCTAGTTTTTAGGTTTTTTAAAATGCTGATATTTTATATAGTTTTTGTGAAAAACTTAAAACATAAGATCAGAAATAAAAGCAGTGAAAAATATCTCTTAAATTGAATAATATGGTAAATACAGCGTGACAGGTAATAGCTGTAGTTGACTGTATCTTTCTCGCTCGGCTACACTTGGTGGTCCCGAGTTCACCCGATCGCGCCTTTTATTCCGAAAGATGGTAGCAAAATTTGGGTAGGTATTTGAGGCAATTTGAAAACTTCTCACATAGTTATCCTAATATATTATCCTTACACCTGGCAAGTAGACAGTCCCTAAAAAATGGTATGTCATTCTGAGAATCCCTTTTTTTGGTTATATATAACACCAATTTTACATAAATACACGGGTAACTCACGTATAATGTAGTCAGTCCAGTCCGACTCAAGTTTCGATCGCGTCCGGCGATCTTTTCAAGGAGAGTGCGCGCGCGGGTTCGCAGCTCGTTTAGCACTGCGGGCAGCCGCACGGCGCGCACGCAAGCTCAACGGTTGTTGCGGGGGTGCAGGTGAGGGGGTGCGGGAGGGCTGCGCCGGTGTACTCTGGAACTCGTCGTCGCTGGTGAGCTGCGCGTCGGGAATATTGCAGCACACTGAGCTCACTGTGTCCTCACCACTAGTCTGAACACACTGCTGAGCCTTTTGAGGCAAGGTTTCCAAGCGGGTGCCACATGCCATCCACCATCTCTGTTAAACGTCGGACGCTTACCGATTTCAATGACCTCCCTGACTTTACGGGGTATAAAAGACTTCTCCCTAGCCAGGACCTCCGCCTTATCAAATCGAATGAAGTGTTGAGCGTCCGAACAGAGAGCATGCTCCGCCACCGCAGAGCTGTTGCCATCCAAATTCTTGATCGCGCGTATGTGTTCCGTAAGCCTCGTGGACACATTCCGACGTGTTTCACCCACATAGCTCTTACCGCAATCACAGGGAATCATGTACACCCCAGGCACACCCAAAGGGTCTTTGTCCTTAGGGAGCGTACCACTTGCCTTAACTGCCTGAGTGGACGAAATATTGTCTTGATGCAATAACTTCGGCGTAACAAGTGTCCAATGTTGCAATGCAGCCCTCCCGCACCCCCCTCACCTGCACCCCCGCAACAACCATTGAGCTTGCGTGCGCGCCGTGCGGCTGCCCGCAGTGCTAAACGAGCTGCGAACCCGCGCGCGCACTCTCCTTGAAAAAGATCGCCGGACGCGATCGAAACTTGAGTCGGACTGGACTGACTACATTATACGTGAAATACCCGTGTATTTATGTAAAATGTGTAATAACCACGTTAGTTTTCATACTAAAATTGTCACCTCTACGGGGAGGTAGGACTAAGTGAAGTGAAACGGTTTGCAAAGTTGAGAATAAAGCGTAATAAACTTGAATGTGGTTTAGAGTTTCTAAAAAAAGTGCCGTTTGTCGAGTGTTGTGCCAAAATTTTTAACAGTAAAGCCACCTAAATGCATTCAAGGTTACGAAAAATTGTTCCAAACAATGAGCAACAAGTTGTTACTGCGGGTTATTCGTGACTACCACCGAAAAATAAAAATTATAACGGATGAAGTGTACTATTTACATCTGAAGCTGTCTCGGTTTCTAAGCTCGGAATTGTGGGAAATTCTAGATAGAATGACGTTTAGCCGTGCGGAAACAGTTAGAATAGGTACAGAAAAAGTGCAAATTACCAAATTAGCGCGCCTGACAAAACACTCAGAGCATGTGGTCACGGTGCAAAATGATCAAATAGACAGGGTGGTCATTAATTTATCTTCGCAGAGTTTTTCAAACGAGGTAACTACAGCCCTAGCTAAAGGGTTGAATTTTGCACCTACACCGAGAAAAGTACCGGTAGAAGCGATCATATCCAGTATTGAGGACACTATTTTTCGGAATAAGATCAGTTGCCGGGATGCCGAGTGCTTAAGACAAGATGTGTCGTTAATTTTGAGAAAGAGCAAATTACCCAGATCTAACATTCCTAGATCCGAGTTGGACGCATTAAACACCCTTCGGAACAACCACGACGTGTTGGTGTTACCAGCAGATAAAGGTAACGCTACTGTCATCGTTGATACTGCTGCTTATGAAAATAAAATTAACGAGTTGTTGAGTGACAGTAACACCTACAAAAAAGTTACATTCGACCCTACCAACCGGGTCACAAACGGTCTCAATAACATCTTAAAGACCCTGCCGGACGACCTACATAAGAGCTTGCGCCCGTTGAACCCTACAGCACCGAAGATTTACGGGCTACCTAAAATACACAAGCTTGAGTGGCCTCTTCGTCCTATTGTAAGCCAAATAGACTCACCTACTTACAAAACAGCGCGCTTCTTGTCGGATATGCTTGTTCCATTCGTCGGGAAAACAACAAGCTTTGTCAGAGACTCAACGCATTTTGTGCAGTTATTGGAAGAGATACAGCTCTGTGAGGACGAAAAGCTTGTGAGTTTCGATGTCGTTTCGCTTTTCACGAATGTACCGATAGAGGACACCATTGAAATTATTACGGAACTAATTCAGTGCATTGAAATACCTATCGAGTACATAAAGCTGATGCGATTCGTGCTCACCAAAGGCTATTTCGTGTGGAAGGGAGACCACTACATACAAGTTGGAGGTGTGGCTATGGGGTCTCCTATTGCCCCGGTCGTGGCTAATATCTTCATGGAGTGGTTCGAAGAGGAGGCAATCTTGAGTTCGCCATATAAACCGAGACATTGGTGGCGGTATGTTGACGATGTGTTCGCTATTGTACGCAGAGACCAGATTGATCCGTTACTGACACATTTAAACAGTGTTCATCCGAATATTGCGGTAACGTTGGAACGTGAACGAGATGCCAGTCTGCCTTTTCTGGATGTGTTGGTGATGCGAGATTCTACCGGACGATTATCGCACACGGTCTACCGTAAGCCGACACACACAGATAGGTATCTAAGGGCCGATTCACACCACCATCCCGCACATCTAGCCTCAGTACCACGCACGCTTATTAATAGAGCGTTGAGACTATGTGGTCCAGAACACTTAGACACTGAATTAAAGCACTTGGAAGGCGTGCTCAAACGTAACGGATATAACTGGAAACAGGGATGGCGGGTGGCGAAGGCATCGTCGAGGACACATCCAGCTTCGGTGGAGAGGGCGGCCGCTTACCTGCCGTATATTAAAGGAGTGACGGATAACATTGGACACTTGTTACGCCGAAGTTATTGCATCAAGACAATATTTCGTCCACTCAGGCAGTTAAGGCAAGTGGTACGCTCCCCTAAGGACAAAGACCCTTTGGGTGTGCCTGGGTGTACATGATTCCCTGTGATTGCGGTAAGAGCTATGTGGGTGAAACACGTCGGAATGTGTCCACGAGGCTTACGGAACACATACGCGCGATCAAGAATTTGGATGGCAACAGCTCTGCGGTGGCGGAGCATGCTCTCTGTTCGGACGCTCAACACTTCATTCGATTTGATAAGGCGGAGGTCCTGGCTAGGGAGAAGTCTTTTATACCCCGTAAAGTCAGGAGGCCATTGAAATCGGTAAGCGTCCGACGTTTAACAGAGATGGTGGATGGCATGTGGCACCCGCTTGGAAACCTTGCCTCAAAAAGCTCAGCAGTGTGTTCAGACTAGTGGTGAGGACACAGTGAGCTCAGTGTGCTGCAATATTCCCGACGCGCAGCTCACCAGCAACGACGAGTT
The DNA here is from genome assembly GCA_017562165.1 of Ectropis grisescens. Taxonomy (NCBI): domain Eukaryota; kingdom Metazoa; phylum Arthropoda; class Insecta; order Lepidoptera; family Geometridae; genus Ectropis; species Ectropis grisescens. Next base: position 8,971,062 of record CM029767.1, on the reverse strand, counting down.
CCAGAGTACACCGGCGCAGCCCTCCCGCACCCCCCCTCACCTGCACCCCCGCAACAACCGTTGAGCTTGCGTGCGCGCCGTGCGGCTGCCCGCAGTGCTAAACGAGCTGCGAACCCGCGTGCGCACTCTCCTTGAAAAAGATCGCCGGACGCGATCGAAACTTGAGTCGGACTGGACTGACTACATTATACGTGAGTTACCCGTGTATTTATGTAAAATGTGTAATAACCACGTTAGTTTTCATAATATAACACCCAATTTAAATTTCAAATGGCCGCAAACCCATTTTTCGAATTTTTAGCAGAACATATTTGCATGCGCCTGGCAATGTTAAAGCCCCGACTAAATCATCTGGCTTACAATTTTTTTTTTCTTCAAATATTAAATTTACCACATTTAAAAATTTCATATTGCCTTAACACAATCGCTGAACAAAAAAAATGTGTGGATCCATTTTGCGCTGGCTCTCGCCAGCCATGTCTGCACCTCCGTGTTAGAGAATAATAATAGGAGAGCTATGTGACAAATTTTCAGCTTGCCTCAAATCCCTACCCAAAATTTACTAGTAGCTCTCGGAATATTTCGTTTCCGAGCGTGACGATCTCAAAAATCTGTGAGTGGTGTGTCAAAAGAAGTTTTCACTTCAAAAAATATCCCGTTTTGGTGGTAGGATAACCCATTAAGCTACTTTAAACGAGTATAAACATTGATTGTGACTGGCCTCGTGGCGTAGTGGGTAGTAACTCTGCCTGCGAAGCCGAGGGTCGTGGGTTCGATTCCCCACCCAGTGCAAATATTTGTGTGATGAATTCAAATGTTTGCACTGTGTCTGGGTGTTTCTATTTATAATAAGTATGTATTTTAAACTATATAAGTATTATATCAGCTATCTGTATTATTAGCTATCTAGGTCAGATAGTGTTGTATGTGAATTGTCCACCAATATTTATTTATTATTTTATTAAATCCTATTTTCATTCCAATATACCTAGTCGTGTAAAAAATAACCTTTGACAAAGCTCTACAAATACCATTTTCACCTCTTAAATGCCTCAACCGTGATTTTGGTACAAACACTACACAGCTACTAAGCCTAATGTTTTATTCCTTTGGTTTAGGCCAGTATCCGGCGCAAAAGTTGTGGCTTTGCGGATTTAGAAACCTACATGCATAAATATACCTACACGCTGACTCAAATTACGTGTGTTGGAGAACTTTGGATTCACTAAAAGTCGATTGGTATATTCCGATGGTCGAAATATTTTTACAGCTCACGGACTTTCCTCTTAGAACTTAGACTCATTCAGTGTAAAGTAATATTCAAAGTTTTAGCCACAATGTCTATATTGTGCAATTGTCAGGGAACCTGAATGTGACACGACATTTTTGGCGGATTGACGGCCACTTGTAGGCCCAGAATGATTTAAAATTAGAATTTGCTTATCGAAAAACGGGTTCCGAGTGAAAAAGACACCGAGGCGCTTAGACAAATTGTAGTCGATGTAAGTATAAGTATTAAAAATGTAGTTAATGTTTATCAACACACCACATTCAAACAAGTTACTATAAGGGCGACGTTATCATTTATTTTGCAGTTAGCTGTCTTAGTTTTGTTTTACGAGTCTCGGTATATTCGTTTTGATGGGCGTGACAATAAAATTGATCTATCTGTGTACTTTTTTTTTAATTTACATTGGCCACTCCACAGACTCCGGGGTCCGTGATCTTTGTCATTACAATTATCATTTTTTTACACATTTCTTGAATAAGGAGAATAAGAGAAAAATAGGGGGGAGCTGGGTACATTTGAAATCTAATTCTAGTGCTCTGTCTGTAGAGCCGATCACTACCGGTTAGGATTCCGCTAATAATCGACTCGACATCTAGTGTTTGCCTAATTGTCTTTTGCCATTTGCCTAAGTTGCCTCCTCCCGGCCCAGAGCCTCCACAACGGCTGCATTTCTGTCCCTGATGGCCATCTGTAGGTTGAAATCTCAGATGGTCTTCGGTGATGCAGCCAACGCTCGCCGCACGAACCGGCCGATGGCGTCGTCGGCGTCGTCAGCGTAGTATGTGAAGGTCCCGGTGTGCCGTGAGATTTTAACAACCGCATGGGGCACGCTCTCGTGCAGCTTCATGTTTGCCTTGGTTTTGTTTGCGATTACCGACTCGTATCTTAGTCCCTGAGCTTCATGGATGGTAAGGATGCGTGACCCGGTGCCTGACCCATAACCCTGGCTTTTCAGGGTCTCCTTCTTTTGAGTGTGAACTAAAAAGAGGGTGTTTGGTAGGGTGTTCGGTATTTGCGCTCCCTTATATCTTCTCTGCTCTACGGACTTTATACGGGACGCTGAGGAGTACATACCGGAGTATATTTCCCTCAGTGCATATGCGACATTCATTGGGTTTCGAAGTGTGCAGAGCAACTCCTGGCTGATCTTTGGTTCGGGCGATGACACCTCATTTCGAAGAGATTTTCCCTGTCGATATAAGGCAACTGATTGACGTCTCCAATGAGGACAATTTCACCAACACCAGACAGCCTTGAAGCCATCATAATGGCTCCAAAATGGTTCATGAGAGATTCGTCCACCATGAGGCGACTGAAACTTTCTCTACCGAAACTATTTACCAGAGCAGAAGCCATGGTTCGCACTCCGGTTTTGACCAGGTTTCCGATTCGGTGCGATAGCTTTTCCCTTAGATCTTTTGCTTCCTCAGTTGTTGTAGTGATGATGGCGTCCTTGTCCACGTCGAAATGTCTAATCACCCATGTTGTTTTTCCACATCCTGGAACTCCGTTGACCCACTGTATTCTCGGTACCTCCCAATTCCCCCAACCTACTTTGACGTTTCCGTTCCCTTCGGTGGTCTTGGCCATCTCTAGGATCTTATAGTCCAGCATAATCTTGGTGCATCGGGCAGTAACTACAATTGGGTCGTTTGGTGGTGTCGCATAAACAGGCGCTCCCGCGCGCTCTGTCTCTCTCTCCTTCAGTGTCACGAAGCCATTTTCTGCACTGTAAGCTGCCATATACTGTCCTGTCATGGTTCCCTTGATGACCCCGGAAGTGACATTATTGTAAATGGCTGCTTCGGCCTCCTCGAGTTTCGCCTTTAAAAGACTTTTACTTCCTAGCCTATAGGACTGCATGATGTTTTCGCAGGTCTTGAGGATGACTTGTCGTGTCGCGCTCAGTGTGGCTATGAATTCGATGAAGGCGTTACGTGCATAGCTCCGCGGCTCCGAAGCCGTGACATAGCGGGGCGGTTCAACCTGTCCCACGTCGGCTCTCGTTCGGATCATTTGTTGCTGTAAAACTGCTTTGACGTCGAGGGGGGGGTGATAAATGGGATGTGATTCTGAGTACGCTCCTTGCTGCTGCGTTGAAGGCAGTCACGAACGTCGTGTTGGTGCTTCGGCTGCCAGTTAGATTGGCTGAGGCTTTTTCCGCGGCTGCCTTCTGCTGTGCTATTTCGGAGCCGGTTTGGTTGGTTGAACTAGGAACAGGATGTCCCCAACTGTCAGTTGCATTTGGTTGGTCGTGGGAAGGGGCTCTGACGAAACTCAGATTTTCTCCCCTGTCTTCGTATATGACAACCTCATGATGTTTAGAGGCCTCAATGCAAACCAGCCGATCTGCGACTCTCGTTCTTAAATATTCGATTGCCATCGCATCCACGCTTATCACCCGGGGTGTTTCACCTGCGTTTCTGCTCAGATGTGCGAGCAACGCACTTGCCTGTGTGAAAGGCGTCCGACCTTCCGAGTACTCTATTAGTGTAATCATTTTGTTTTTTCGATCGCACAAACCGAAATCGGTGACCGTCTACCTCGCATACCGGCATGGCGTCGTAGGTTTTCCACTTCATTGTGACTTTTGCGGTACTCCCATTGAGCAGGCAAGACAATTCAGGTTACAAACGGGCTCGTTTCCGTTCCCAGGCGAAGCAAAAGCTAATTCGAATCTTTCTTTCTTGCTGTTCATGAAGAGGACCACTCCGCGGATACGGAGATACTCTTCGAGGAGTTATGTTGGGTAGGAACCGCATGCCACGCGGCGTCCACAGATAGCGGGGAAGGGTGTGGTGGCGATGGGGGGCGCGTATTTGAATTAGTGGAGTTTCTCATGGCTGCTATGCGGAATGAGCTTTCCATGAAGGACAGGAGCCGTGTCCTGTTATCTGGATCTGCTAAGATGTTGTGGAGATCCGAGATAACCAGCCTTCTGTCGATTATAGATTCAAGCTCATGTCGTGCGACCATGAATCGGGGACAATCGACTAGCACGTGCCAGACCGTTTCGGGTTGGTCGGGGTCACACTCGCATGCAGGACTGCTCTTGAGCTTAAATCTGTATAGGTAATCTGCTATTTCTCTGTGTCCCGTCAACGGTTTTACCTGGACGGGAGTCAGTTTTCATCACCCGATATGCGTTTGCTATATCGGGGAGGAACGCCTGGGTGACTTTTCCGGTGTCCGAGGTCTCATATCGATCTTGCCATTTCTTGACCGATTCTCCGCGGATTTTCCTTTTGACGTAGGACAAGGGGATCCCCTCGTAGTCCCTGGGTGACTGCGTGAGTGCCGCTGATTTGGCCAGTTCGTCAACCCTTTCGTTGCCGACAGTGCAAACATGCGCTCTCACCCAGAAAAGACGAAGAGATTTCCCTTCAGCATTTATCTGTCCAATGTTTTCCTTTACGCACTTAACCAAGGGGTGGCTCCTTTTTGGGTTACTTAGCAGTTCGAGTGAAGATCGGATGTCACTCAGGACATTGATTTCTGGGTCCTTGCCATTAACGCCATTTGAGTTGCCCGGTAAAGAGCATAAAGTTCCGATTGAAAGACTGTGCATTCGGAGTGGAGCTTGAAGGTCGAGTTTTTGACCTCTCTGCCATTCTGCCACCATTTTAGAGCAGCTCCAACTTTACCTTCAGTTTTCTTGTGGAAGATTGGAGGTGTCTTCTAGGAGCTCGTACTCTACGGATAACTGCGTGGACGAATGGGGTTGGTCCAGCCAGTTAACATTCCGTTCGTTCCGTTCGATTCCGTTCGACTCGAGTACTAATGGATTTTCACATTTCCGCACTGACTCCGGCGTGATGTTTCTTTCTTTAAAGGAACATTTTTGTCGTGACATAAAGTTTGGCCATTTTGCCTTCTTGGTGTTGTATTTGCGTGTTATTATGGGCCTCTGTTGTTCAAGAGCCTTAACTAGTCGCAAAGTGAAGGTGAATGCGTTGTGGTCCGATGTTGTGATACTTTTGTCAACCTCCTTTTCCTCGATTTTTCCCAGGAGAGACTCGCTGCACGTTTTTACATCTACTACGCTTGTGCAGAGTTTGCCTTCCCTGACGATCTCAAAGGTGGGTGTATCGCTATGCCATCCCATTTTACCCTTTCAGGGCACTCGCTACTAAAAGCGTTGTGAGCGAGTTCTCTGTTGGGGCTGTTTGGATGAGCAATCGCGCAGTTTTTGAATTTGGGTGGCAGGTCTTCTTTTCTTGCCTTGCATTGGGTCCAGTAGTGGGGTTTTCCGCAATGACTGCAGTATTCATCCCTTTCTCGGCAGATCGCCTTTGTATGACCGAAACCTAGGCACTTGGTGCACTGCACCAAAGGTGAGTGGTCTGCCACTGGTCTCTTCTGGAGTCCAATGTAGACCTTTTCGGCGTCCAAATACGCTCTGTGAATGCGAGGTGAGATCTCGATCACTGGATGGCACTCATGCTGGTTTCGCGCTTTTTTCCTGTAACGCACTCTTATCGTGCTCTCTTGCAAATCAAGCCCCTGAAGCAGATGTTTATTCTGCGCCAAAAGGTTTTCCACAATCTCGTTGTCTTTGTGGTAAGACAGCACGTCACGGATGATGATTAGTGGATTCTCCACCTTTAAAGACTTGTCTTGCTGCACACGATTTCTAACCAGAACAAGATTGTCCTCTGTGCTGCAACTCAGGATAACTTTCCTGTTTCGACCTTTTCGCACTCGGTCAACCCTTGCTCCAGTGTTCTTCGTGTCCAGTGCTACCGCTATCCTCTCTATTAGATTTTCGGTAGTAGTGAGAGATGTGGTGTTCGCCGTTGTAACAATGAGAGTGTGGTTTGCTTTTGGCACGATTGGCTTAGACCCTATTTTTGCGTAGTTAAGCTTAGATGGCTTGCCCATCTCCGCTTGGCAGATTTCGGCCTCGATGCTTAGGGCTGGTGGGGGAAGTCCGGAGTTCTGACAATACAGCTTCTAACCGTTCTGTGATAGGCAGCACGTGCCCGTCAATGTTTATTTTAATTGGGGCGGAGGATGGAGGTGGCGTTTGTTTTGTCAAAAATTTTTCTGTGAGTATTTTTTCTATTTTGCTGAAACTATCCGAATAATTTGGAGGAGTAGGAGGTGGAAGAGTCGAGGCGACCTTTTGCAGCATGTCGGTGTTTCGATTAAGGACTTCGACGGTTTTTTTATGATGTGTGTTGGAGTGTCTCCGGAATGGAATACGTAGACCTGCCTCTGAAGAATTTCAACCCCAGTCTTTATACCGAGACAATCATTCTGCAGTGGCGTTAGGTTGACAGCGGTATTTTTACTCGGTTTAGATTTAAGGTAACTGCCGATGTCCCTCACCGCTTCCGCTGTTGCTTTTATGTGCTGGTGGGGCTCTCTCGACTCGAAGCTCTGCCAGTCTCTGACGGCTTTAGTCTCTTTTTGTAGTTCCTCTAGTTGTTCTCTGGCCAGAGCTACTTCCTTTGTAAGATCTAGATTTTTTTTGTGTTGCTTTTGTATGAGCCCTTTCCAATGAGAGCAGCTCCATGGCGTGTCTTGGCCCTTTCTTTTTCGAGCGAGGCGATGTAACGATGTCTGGACTCCGACAGGGAAAGGACGATCTCGTAAAGCGCTAGTAAGCTTTCAATCGCCGTTTGCCTTATATCGCGCCTCACAATATGAGACGACTCGAGAGCGTCTTTGCCCCGGAGCAGCGCGTCGTTTGCCACTTTTGTGGCGCTGTCCATTTTCGACCCCCGTCCGTTTTGAGCTATCTCCGATCAGCATGCTGACCCTTGTGCTGCGGGCGGAGGTCGGGAAAAACAATTCGGACACGCTGTCCGTCATCTCATCATCATCATCGGTTCTCAGCTCTTTAGGCGGTGATATCCCGCACTGTTCCCAGTTCTCGATTCTGTCCACCGCCGACACTTGTTCTGAGCTCGTCTCGGGCACCGAGGTCACCGGGGCCGAGGTCTCACTAGCTGTTTCTGCCTGATGCGGCGACGGCACATTGCCGAGAGACTGAACGTGGTCGGAATCTACTACGGGAATATCTATGGCCTCACTGGGGCTCTCCCCATGTTGCCGCGTCGCCGTCGGCTGCATCACTTCTGACCCGGCCTTAACATTTTTTTAATTCGCTTATGTAGGTTTGACGCTACTGACCTTACAGAAAATACCCTTGGTCGTTTTGGTGCAATGCCGGGGGCAGAGGCGGAGGAGGCAGAGGTGGAGGGGGGCGGCTTTCTTGTTTACGACGGACATTTTGTAAGCTACTTTAACAGAATTAGGTCAAATTAAATGGTAACAAACTTATACTACTCGCGTGTGGTCCCTTTCTTCTTCTTCTTCTTGTCCAAGTTAAGATTTGTCAGTGTTCTTACGTCCACGCTTGACTTAGATGATGTTTGGGCTGTCCAGTAGATGTCCAGTCACCAGCAATCAGTTCTTCCGCAGGGGTTGGCGATGATGATGATGTTCTTCCAATTAATGACGTGCGTCGGGTCGCCCGCGCCGGTCGGTCGTGTAGCGATAGGAACGTGTCAGACGAAGGTTTTCTATACCGACCAGATCGCTATCAACTGACGTGACTTTTGTCCATTTACAACTTTGCGATCTTGTGATGTTGAAACTAAACTAACCTTTGTTTTTGGCTATTCGTCTGGTATTTTTGGTGATTTTTCCTTATCCCGTCCCGTCCACTGGTGGCCGGTCCACTGATACCACTGGATTGCTCGTAGCTCCAAAAAATCCACTTGTATTGATTTTTATTTACAGAGCTGATGTTGAGCGTGTACGTGTTAGTCGTAAGTCTATCTGTGTACTTAAATTGTTTGTGAATAAAGATTCTTGTAAAGTTTCATAATTGTAAAAAAAACATAAATAGTTTAAATTCTAAATTTATTGTCTTATTGATATTTAAACAGTGGTAGCCTAGTTAGTCCATTGAAATATTACATGAGCTTTGCATTTTATAGAGGTCGCAATTTTATTTTTGGGAGATGTGTGGGGGATGAATAGAAGCTTAATCCCAAGTTTGTGGGGTTACTACTGCCCTTATCCCCCGGCCGCCATCTTGGAAAAACCTTTTATCGATATAATAGTGTTCGCTATTTTTGTTCAATATAATTAATCTGTAGACATTTAAGAGCACTCCAAAGTTGATCGGGTGCTTCAATACTCACAAAAATGAAGTGTAAACGAAGCGATTGTTTTTTTTATACCTAACTTTTCACTATTTCAAACTTCATATGCTACAAATATTATTATATTTAAAATATTATTTAAAATATTATTACAAATAATATTTTATTTATAATTTTATTTGGAAAATTGTTGTTTGGTTTGGCCTTAAATTGTAACATTTCAATGGACTAAGTGGCTAAACAGGATAAATCTTTAGCGGATAACAGGTTTTTCAATGTATGGGACGTGGGTATTGTGCTTTGTTTGTATTAGGGCATTAGTTGCTGATTTTTTAGTTTTAATTTTGCTTAACAGTTTTTTGTTAAGGCGTTGCATTTTTTTTAAATAGTGGTAGGCCTTTTTAAGAGTCCGTCTCGGGAAGTACCGTTCCAGTTTGAAGTGTAAAGTTTCCAGTAACACTGGGGTACACTGAAAGTTTTGCACTTCAAGTTAATCGGAACTAGTTGAATTTCGGATGTTACATTTATTGAAACGTTGCAACCTTCTTAAAAAAAATGGCGAGTAATCATTTGTCAATTGTTTTTTATCACACATCAAAGTGTAGTATTTACATTCTCTTTGATCAAAGTTCTACGCACGCAACGAAAATGGAATTAAGTCGCAAAGATTTTAGAGCGATGATTGTGATTTTTTATGATTTTAAAAGTTCTCTCTCTCTCCGCAAGACTTTGCCGATTTTGTGAGAGAAGCACCTTGTTTCAGCTCCGTGAAGCCATGGTTTGCTGAATTTGAGAGAGGTGTGAGAGGTCGAGTTTCTTTACCTACATGATGAATTTCGTAAAGGGTGGCCTTCAACTGCCGTCAACGGCTGTATAAGACATTGTCACAGGTTGTTAGAAAAAAGTTCACGAAAGACGACCAAAAAGCCACGTTCTCCTATAACATGGCAACGCTTCTTCACATACGGCCAACGAAACAAAGTCATTTTTGAGCTTCCGAAAAAGTACAACTCCTTACCCATCTTGCGCATAGCCCCACCCCACACGTACGGTATTGATGTTTTTTTTTTTGAGTTTAAGTTCTAAGTATGGGACACCCCCAAAATGTATTGTTTTTTTTCTATTTTTCAATTTGTTGTCAAAATGTATCAATTAGACTTTTCTATTCCAATAGCTATGTGTTACTGTGAGTTTGTGTGCTGGGGATTGCTTAACATCAGGCAGACGTCTTGTTTACAAAGTCACAATAAAAAAAATCTAACAACGTTTTGCTCCTTTTTTTTTAAATCACACCATAAATCATTTCATAGTATTTCATTTTGTTAATAACAATAAAAACGTTTTCTAATTTTAACTTTTTTTTTTGGAACAGACATGTGCACATTTTCCACATTTTTGTTGTTTTCATTTTTTCTAATTGTATTACCAACATGATTTAATTCTATTTAGCTATTTTAGTTACATTTTGTGTGCTTCATTTCACTTAATACTCCTACAGCCTACAACAGGTCGTTCAACATTTACCAATGAGGGTAAACTTATTTAATTTCATTATGGTATATTTATGTCACTTCAAACATCGGAAATTGAGTATTAAGTTGTAATTAGAAGCGAAATATCGACATCTACATTTTCGAAAATGGTTAAGTACTTAAATCGCCAGGTGCGGCCCGTGTTTCCTTCCAAAGACATAGTCATTAGAATCCTAGCTTTCCTTGTCGGGTGACGGTGTCGGTAATGAAATATATTAATTACCAGTTACTTATGAAAATAAATTACTCATACTAATTACATATTTATGTCATTTAAACACAACAAATGGAATCTTATTCCAGCTACCGTTATTTGTATAAATAATTCCTTATCAAGAAATGACACCGTCAAGACACATTTCATACGTAAAAATTACTCGCAATTAAATATATGATAACAATGAATGCGCAATTTTTTTATAAGGTTTAAGGATAGGCGATCCTACGTTGCAATAGTATCAGCAAATGCGAAGTTGGGGTGGGTCGTTAGTTAATCATAAAAACCATTTGATATTGGGACTAAAATTATTATAATGATACAAAAGCATGTATTCACTCCATTTGACTGGCCTCGTGGCTTAGTGGGTAGTAACTCTGCCTCCGAAGCCGAGGGCCGTGGGTTCGATTCCCACCCAGTGCAAATATTTGTGTGATGGATTCAAATATTTGTACTGTGTCTGGGTGTTTCTATGCATAATAAGTATGTATTTACAACTATATACGTATTATATGAGCTATCTGGCTGCCATCTTACAACCTTTGCTTAGTTTGGGGTCAGATGGTGTTGTGTGTGAATTGTCCACCACCACCACCAACATTTACTTCATGTTAAAGACCCTGTAAAAAAAGACCAGTATATCTCCTGGTAACATCAAAAATCGTAATCTGTCGTGTCGTGCTTTTCTGAGTCCAAAACATAACACCTTACAACCATACTTACAGTTTGGTTCTCAGATTTCGCAAACTCTACTCTAATCCACCATCCATCCATCCATCCATCTCAACCCCGCCCAAATATACATTGCAAAAACTTTACGCTTTAAAAATGTTTCATTTTATAAACAACGTTTCCTAAAATATTTATTTCAAAAACATCTTACATCGACAAATCTTTTATTATGCAAACCATCATTTTACAACCAAGATGGCAAACGTAACTTACGTATGTAACTTATACAATAAAATATAATATATTTGTTCCAAATATTTTTATACTTTTATATAACCTATATAAATAATAATTTTATGAAAAAAAAAATACGTACAGAAACAAAATGCCATTCGATATAATCAGCGAGCAACACGGAAGGGAGTAGGCATACACAGCGTTTCCCCTCTGTCAAAGTACATGTCCGCGTGGACCATGGAGTTTGATAATATTTTGTGGCTGATGGCTGGGCTAGATTTGTAAATGATGTTTTATTAGGGTTCCGTAGCCAAATACGGGACCCTTACAGATTCGTCATGTCTGTCTTCTGTCTGTCCGTCCGTATGTCACAGCCACTTTTCTCCGAAACTAAAAGAGCTATACTGTTGAAACTAGGTAAGTAGATGTATTCTGTGAACTGCATTAAGATTTTCATACAAAAAATAGAAAAAAAACAATACATTTTGGGGGTGTCCCATACTTACTTACATTTCGTAGTAACGAACATAGCCGCAATTGTTAAGTTTGTAGGATTTTTTTAAGATACGTTATGAAAAGTCAATTCAAATCAAATCAAATCAATTTATTCAGCTTGTGGTCCTGAAGCTGTTGTGCATGATCTTATACCTACTTATCTCTTTTTCTCTAGCTGTTACATGCGACTTCGCCCACGTAAAATTTTGAATGAAGCCTTCAAAATTTTTTTTTTTTGAGTTTTAATGTTACGCAAGCAAGTTGAACCTATAAATCAAAGCAAAATCTAAGTGAAATGTTAATGTATAAATTTAATTATAACACAGAAAAAGAATCAAAGAACGAAAGAATCCAAATTCGGCATAAAAATCATTTTACCAGCAAAAAAACTCATCAGTACAATTTAGAATACCAGTAACGCCACCTAGTGATCAAAAAAAAAATACATACCACAATAACAAAACATTGATTTAAATGGGGCTTAGTGTTTGAGATTTAAACTGGCATTAGCGCCATCTAATGAGAATATAACGTTGCTTGTTATTTTGATTGTGCATCCAAAACACCTGTATTATCTACGCCAAAACGGATGCATATATTTAATATAATATGGAGTTAAATGAAAATAATATAGACTTATTACCCCATGTGACACTTTAGACTCTAAATTCTGCGTTTCGTATATCAAACCAATTCGTTATGTCATTTTGACGTTAATATTTGTTTCCTTAGGGCCACAGATTACATACCTCCTTAGGGCCAATGCTTCTATTCGGGTTGATAGGTAGTGTATGTGGTATTTCAGACTATAATCTATCTCTGTTTCATTTTTCTACCAAATTTGCTTAGTATTTCTGACGTCACAGTAACCTATAAGTAAACGATTTGCTATTTTTGAGTACAAACTAAGTACGTGTGTTTCGAATTCCTTCCGAATGTGTTCAGCCGTTCCCACGTTGTCCTGAAAATATTATGAATGTCAATGTTTGGATGTTTGTTACTTAATCATGGCGGAACGTATTTAGTGATTGGGTTGAAATTTGCAATATAATTAGATTATAGTTTGGAAGAACACATAGGCTAAACATTGCTACTTAAACTAAGCCAAGATATTATGTGTTTCAAATTGTAACTCAATACATTCAGCTGTTCCAACGTAATTGAGCAGCAAAAATTTAAACATTGGCATATTTGTATAATATTGGTACAAATACAAATACAAATACAAATCATTTATTGGAAATGGTGAGTTACAAGTCATAAAATTGAATAATAATATTGTCGCTTATACACAAGCACAAAAAAAAGAATTAATAAAACAATTACAATTTCATAAATTGCTCTTTACATTTTACGTACCTATAACGAAATAAAAATAATAATTAAAAACAACTTTTTAGAAGTCTGGCAACTTCATTAAGTCGTCCAGAGAATAAAAAATCTGATCGTGCAGCCAAGCTTTCAGGTTCCGTTTAAAACTCATAGCGGAAGGTGCATCCCGTACGACCGACGGCAGCCGGTTGTATATTGCGGGCCCTCCGACATAGACCGACCTCTCAGACTTACTCAGCTTGTGGGGCGGAGTCACTAGTTGATTATGTTTTATGTTACTCCTTAAATTGAAATTCGGGTTAATGCCCCTCCGCTGGAATGTACCTATGTTTCTATGCACGAAAATGCCTGTTTGTAGAATGAATTCACAGGGTAGTGGCAAAATATGAAGTTCATTAAAGAACTGCACACATGATGTCTCATTGGTGGCTCCGACCATAGCCCTTATGGCTCTCTTCTGCATTACAAACACTCTTTTATAGTCAGCAGCACGGCCCCACAGCTCCAGCCCGTACGTGATGTTGGAGTGGACGGTCGCGAAGTAGCAGGAGCGCACGACATCGCGGGTGGCGGTGGCCGCGAGCCGCCGTAGCGCGAAGCACGAGCGGCCCAGCTTCCCGCACAGCTCGTCGATGTGCTTCTCCCACGTCAACGCGCCGTCGATGTGGAATCCTAGGAGTTTCGTACTCTGAACCTGCTGGAGTGCGGTACTGCCTATTGCCACTGACAATTGGTTGGCTGATTTGCCGTTTAAGTTGAATGTCAGAAAACAGGTCTTGTGCAGATTCAGAACCATCCCATTGATCCCAAACCATCGGTTGAGGTCATTAGCCACTTCATTTAGTAGTTCCTCTAATTCTCCTCTGGTTGGTGCAGAGATCACCGCGGCGACGTCATCCGCGTACATGAATATTTCCGCATTTTTGATAGCGCTAGGTAAGTCATTCAAGAGAATGCTGAATAACGTATTAGACAAGCAGGAGCCCTGTGGAACGCCCAGAACACTCGTCAACTCGGAAGAGACGGCACGGCCCCTATCTCCCACCACGACCTGCGTCCTGTGCGACATAAAGGAGGTCAGCAAAGATTGAGCCGGGCCGCGGATCCCGTAGTGTTCTAGTTTGTTTGCGATGAGTGTGTGATCGGCGGTGTCGAACGCGCGCGAGAGGTCGCAGCAGAGCAGGGCTACGTGCCGGCCCGCCTCGCGCGCGTCCAGCACGCGCCGGATCACCTCCGCACCAGTTCGGTGGTCGCGTGCCCGGCGCGGTACGCGTATTGTCTCTCCGACAGAAAGCCTCGTTCCGCTATAAAATTTAGTAACCGTCGGTTTAGACTAACTTCAAATATTTTACTGATCGCAGGCACCATCGATATCGGGCGATACGATTCTGGATCAGATTTCATACCTTTTCCTTTGTAGACGGGGCTAATCTTTACCTTTTTGAGTGCCACAGGGTAGAGACCCTCACGGATACTCGTGTTGAACAAACAACTGATCACAGGGGCCAGAGATATAATTGCGGTTCTAAGTAACAGCGCCGATACGTCGTATATATCGGTGCTTCTTTTAGCCGCGATACGCTTGTTCGTTGTTGTGAATATCTCGGCAGGTGTGAAAGGCTCCAGTCGGAGAGACATGTCACTCGGAGGTGTCTCGCTTCGCAGCGCAGCCACCGCACGGGAGCAGTCCGCCGCGGGGGCTCCGCACCCACTCGCGGCCGAGACGAATACCTGATTAAGTGCTTGCACCGCCTCCCTTTTTGTTGCGAACGCCTGACCGTATTTATCGCGCAATACGTCCGTAAAATCCATTCTCTCGCGAGTTTTCCTACCCAGCTCAGAATTGATGACTCGCCACATGCATCTGGGGTTCCTTCAATTATTTTGGAGTAGTACTGTACGCGCTTTTCCTTTAGTAACGAACGGTATTTACTCGAGCTGTTCACATTTACTATGCAACTCTTCGTTATTCGGAAGGTGTATTTTAAACGTATAGTTTCGTGTAGCAAATGTTTGAAATTATGAATTTCTGAGTCGACCCAATGTCGGTCCCGATTGGTCGGTTGCATCTTAAACGGGAAGCAGGCGTTATGCTTATCCATCAAAATATTCATAATAACATCCGCCGAAGAACAACAATCTCCTTTAAACTTATCAACGATTTCGGTCCAGTCAATCGAGTCAAGGCAGGCAGTGAAATTAGTTAAATTCGACGCCGAGTAGCTGCGGGCGGCTCGGTGCGCCGGCGCCGGCGCCACGGCCCTCGCGACGACGAGCCGCTGTGCGGCGTGGTCGCTGAGCCTCGTGTCTACCCCGGTCACGCGGTAGGATAGTATTTTACAAAATTTTAGAAAAAATAAAACCGGTCAAGTGCAAGTGGGAGCTCGCACTTATTTTCTAATGGTTCCGAACCATTAACAAATAAACGGCTTTAATTGTATGGGAGCCCGCTTCATAATTTATTTTAATTGATTTCATTTAAAGAGAACATAAAACTAAATATTATGTGAATAGTTAAAGCGTCTGTGACGGGTACGTTATTAGTATCGAGCAAGAAACGGTAAAAATATGACTTTGTATGGGAGCCCCTCTTAAATGAATATTTATTTTATTTTTAGTATTCTTTGTTAAACCGGCAATAGAAATACATCATCTGTGAAAATTTCAACTGTCTAGCTAACACCGTTCTTGAGATACATCCTGGTAACAGACGGACAGACGGACGGACAGCAAAGTCTCAGTAATAGGGTCGCGTTTTTACCTTTTGGGTACGGAACCTTAACAACGGTCTGCTTCGGTCACCGAAGCTTGTTAAACACTACCTTTAAATTTCAAACAGTATTTGGATTGAAATAATACGTTTTCTAATAAGTTACGGCTGGTCTAGTAAGTTACAGCTGACCTAGTCAGGAGAACGGCGACTGTCGATCCGGAGACCCAAGGTTTAAAACTACGCGCACCACTATCTTTTCAGAGTCATGTTCGTAATGCCGATAATTAAAATAGTGAAGGAAAACATCGTGAGGAAACCGAAATGTACCTAGAATCTAAGTTCTGAGTCATATGTCATCCACCAACCAACACTGGGCCAGCGTGGTGGATTATAGCCTTGACTCTCTCCTTGCGGGAGAAGGCCCCGACGTCCAGCAGTGGGAACATTTAATGGGTATTAAATGGCTATTTATTATTTTATTTTATTGGTACGATAGCAATAAACAAATCAAAACTTAAATAAACTACTTATGATAAACTTAACAATATAAATTTGTTCATCTAAATAATGTCGTACACGGCATTGATAACAATTACTACATTAAGACAACGCCAACTTATACAACAAAATTTCAAGAAATGTTTTATGAATATTTTGCGACAATCTTATTCTAGGACATATCCAAAAGCTATGATATGTTAAATATCCAAAGAATATAGTAAGTTTTTGAAACCATTAAGATTCTGATAAAAGATATCGAGTTCATCGCATTTGTTACAACAGATATCGTTATATAGTTCACACATGCGATACAATAGATTATTGCGCCCTACATTGTTTTTGGTAGATGGAATATCAAAAAGCCCACGAGTAGGTCTGCGGACTGATATTTTACGAGTAGAATAATTGACGTCAGCAACCAATCCATCACCCAATGGACCGTTCGCAATCTTATGAAGCAAACACAAATCAGCAATTTTACGCCTTTGCAATAGACAGTCTAAGTTAAAATGTGCCAGCCGGTCTTCGTACTCAGGAAGAGTTCTCCGTAAACCTTGTTTGACACTTAATTGCCTAAGAAACCGCCGTTGTATAGATTCAATACTATCCCTGACCACTTTGTAAATGGGAGCCCAAATTGACGAACAGTACTCGAGCTGTGACCTAACCAACGTTACGTACAGTGTTTTGAACGAGTTCATTTGTTTAAAGGGTTTTGCGGTTCGCATTTCAAAACCTAACATTCCACCGGCCCTAGCCACAATAGTTTTGTAATGGAATTTAAAATTCAGTGAAGAATCCAACCAAACACCTAGATCCTTCACGACACCTACCTTACTCAGTCCAATGCCGTCAATTAAATACTGATATTCAATTATAGTTTTCTTCTTTGTAAAGTTATATCCTGACATTTGTCTATATTTAAAGGCATACCGTTCAACCCACACCACTCATCAATCATGTTAATATTATGCTGAAGTAACAGACAGTCCTCTCTGCAAGTTATCTCAGCGTACAACTTTATATCGTCTGCATAAGCTAGATACGGACAAGTCATTCTATCCAGCAGATCATTGATGTATATCAAAAAAAGCAAAGGGCCCAAATTAGATCCTTGCGGCACTCCTGATGTTGGTTCGAATGGTTTAGACTCATAACCGTGCAAAGCTACAAGCTGAGTACGACTCATGAGATAAGTACGAAACCAGCGATGAAGATTACCGAGCACACCTAAATGAAAGAGCTTGGCCAAGAGTATATCGTGATTCACTCGATCGAAAGCCTTCGCAAAATCTGTATAAATTGAATCAACCTGAGATCCCTTATCAAAAGACTTACACAAATAATTCATATAGGTTAAGAGGTTAGACGATGTTGATTTTCCTGCTACGAACCCGTGCTGATTATCATGCAGCCGATGCTTAAAGTGATTGTAGAAAGGATGATACACCACACTTTCAAACAATTTGGCAAAACAGTTTAATATACTAATTGGTCTAAAATTTTTGACATCATTTTTGTCGCCTGGCTTATGAATAGGAGTGATCTTGGCGTTTTTCCACAAGTCTGGAAAGATACCTTCACTAAGTGATTTATTAAAAATGATTATGCTAATATGTTTTCTCCTAAAGAGCAAAAATCTACTTCAATGACAGGTAGTTCAATTCTGTAAATTGACTAAATTTTATAAGAAGCTATGGCTATGTCGTACAAATAAATCTAAGCTGATTTTAGTATTTTGTTGATATTTGAAACACTACGTCCCTGTTTTCGATATATGAGATCACCTCTGAAATATTTTCTACCAAACAAAAAAGGAATTATCAAAATCAATTCACAATTAGCGGAGTTATCGTGTAAAATCAAACCAAATAAAAAAACATGCAACCCGATTGAGAACATCCTCCTAGTTTGAAGTCGGTTATAACCAAATGATGTTTGTTTTTCCACACAAAATTTTTTTTTGATAATTATTCTTTCATTCAAGACGACGCGACGCGATCACGTGGTCACGTTCTAGAATCTGGAATCTAGATATTCTGTGGATCTTCTGTGAGATACAAAATAGTTAGAAGTCAGTAGTACCGAACGCGCCGCGCGTGTCGTTATTATTTAATGTTTGTGTAATTTCCGAACCACTAGACCGATAATGTTCAAATTTTGACGGGACAGTATTAAACATGTGGTCTTTCTAACAAAAAAAGAATTGATGAAATCAAACAACGCAAACATGAGTTACAACCAAATACATATTCTGACTTTCACCCCCTCTCATAAAAAACCGATCAGAGTTTGGGGATCAAAAGTAGCCTACAGCCATCTCCTTAGTATAAACTAAAGTCACGCCAAGTTTCAGCTGAATTGAATCAGTAGTTTCGGCGTGATGCGTAATCCCTATACAGAAAGACAGACAGACAGACAGACAGACAGACATGAAAGAAAATAATGCAGATTTGCCATCAGTATCGAAAATAGAGTCCTCCAAAAAAAAAAATTCAAAATATCTTCAATGTACAGAATTCGACCAGTTACAGTTTTAGTATAAGTATAGAATAGATATAGATAACGTCGGAACGACGTAGCAGATTTGGCAGAAATTTGAAGTAGTTTATAGTCTAGAATATTTGACCCGACACATAGCTTAATATTCAACCCGAAAAATTGCATAGTTCCTAAGGAAACAAAATATTTACTGTAAAGACGGAACGACTTAGCAGATTTGGTAGACACAAATAGTTTAGATATGGAATACCACATATAGGTACTATACATAGAGTAGTAAGAAGGGGGAATGGTTTTTTTAAGGAAAAGATGTTGTATTTTTAAAATTATGTACGATAAATCAAAATTGACACAATAGAAACGCAACAGAATCTTTAATGATCTAGTAATCAACAGATTAACAAAAAAAGCAGTTATTTTTTAGTAGTAGGTCAATATTTTATGAAAAAAACATGTTTGAGCGACATTCCCCCTGGCTCTGGTGAATGCCGTTCGGGCTACGGGTCTATAACGCTCAAACATTACTTTTTGGAATATTACATATATGATTACTTATTTATTGTATTGTATATATATGATCAACCTTACACAATGACAGTTAAGTAGTCTACAATCACAAATTAGTATAAATTACTTACGTACTACGAGTATAATACCGTCAATGACAATAAAACTAAACTAACTACTTACAAATTAAACTACATAAATATGCAAACTAGTGTTTGGAGTATACAAGTATAATGTTTATATAGTGCCTAAGGGGCTTAATCACGAATAATTCATTGTTTAATGAACAAAAACTTTAACACAAAAAAAAATGATTGTGTGGTTTTATGAAACCACGGTAAAAGTGAAACTTCTTTTTCGCATTGTAGACATTTTTGATGTTTGGAAAAATATTCAATTTACGGAAGTCCAGTAATTTTATTAAATTTTACAATTTTGGTGTACATTTTGTGGATACATCTATATAATTGATACTTTTAAATCTTATTACATATTTTATTAAATTCTTCTCGTATTCCTAAATAAATAAATAAAAAAGTAATTTAAGTGACTTAACGAGTGACACCGCCATATTGGCCTTGGCTGCTCTGTGGAGCGCCGTTCACTTTACTCCTACACCACGGCTGACCATCACGCGACTTGCAATAGATGGACGAAAAAGTCTGAGGCGATGTAAGAAAAGTCTCACTTTAAAAACAAATTTTTGATGGCACAAATTATCAGGAATTTAAAAAAGTATTAAATTAGTCCAAATGCGTATAATTATCACAGTAGGTGTAGGGGTAACTGTGCGTAGTACTGTAAGCAACACAACATTTGTTAACGGGTAGTACAGTATCTGAAAGATTAGCTGTCAAACGACATCGTTTCATGGTTGATGTTCCAAAAACACGAACAAAGAAATTTGACTCCACGTTTGTGATCTACGTCTAAGTTGTGGAATGCGTTGCCTGAGTGGGTTTTCCCCGATAGTTACAATCTTGGTGTCTTCAAATCGAGAGAGAATCGGTTTCTTCTGGGAAAGCACGCTCCATCGTCGATCACATCGTCGCTTAACATCAGGCGAGATGTTGGTCAAGTGCGAACCTATTGCAGTTAAAAAAATAACTTTTTAGTTACAAGTAAGCCCTTAGCATAAAGTGATACAATAATTCGCAACTAATGTAGTAATAGTAAAATACGTTGTTGTTGCATCCAATAATTACTAAATCACAAAAGTATAGGTTCTATAGTATAGATACAAAGTTCACGGCAAGCTCGGCTCAACCAATAAATCTTGTATTGGTAGGGTTCTTAGCAGAGTCCACCTGGGGGAAGTACCACACTTTTGCCAGTTATTTTTCCACTGCACAACAGTACTGTGCAAAGATACATATGTGTTCCGATTTAAGGGCAATGGTTCCAGAGAAATTACTGGTCTAAGAGATAAAATACCTTATATTTCCGGGTGATGAGCGCAATTGAATGCTAGACAATGATTTGGATTCCAATAGCTGCGTGTCACTGTGCTGTTATGTGCAGGCATGTTGCTAACCATCAGGCACATGTTCTTCTCGTCTTGTCACTCTATGCTATAATAAAACATATTATATTGTTATCTTATCTAAATCAGCTATGCAGGTGATACTGTGCCGAGTACCATCTCGACATAGCACTATAACGGTACCGTCACGAGTCCAGCATCTTGTAATCCCGAACCGCGTCCGTGCCGCCATGAACGCATCATGGCGAGATTTAGTTAAAAATTCAGACATGGTTATGCCGGTGCCCTCTAAAAGTGTTTTGATAGCCCACAGCTCGGCACGCAATGCCGCGTCCCTAACCTTGAAGAGGATAGGTCTGGGGTAGTCGGGTGGTGAAGGCTTCCCCATTCTATGACAGCGGCTTATGTCTCCAATTTTGAAATCCCTCAATTTCAACGGTCCCCTTACGAGCCCACAGACCACAGCAGCAACTTGTTCGTCCTCGGTTTCAGGCACTCCATGTAGTAACAGCATCTTCCTCCTACTATGCATTTCTAAGTTGTCGTGTCGTTTTGCTAATTCCTGGACTTCCTGCTGTAGCGTCCGAAGAGATTTCAACGTTAACTTTTTAAACGTAGAGAATTCTACTGCAAATCCATCGCAGCTGCTGCACTGCACTGCTGCTTGTACTTCACCGTGAGAAGAATGCGGCCCCGATGAGCTCAACTTAGAAATAGTGTCTTCGATTGTATCCATTTTAGGGAATAAAATCACAAGATTAATTTCTATCCAAACTGGAGAAATCACTGCGTGTTGACGCAAAAAACACTTCCCGGCAGGTACGCTGATTTATTTGTTATTTACACACAAACATTTTATCGAAAAGCTCTCTCAATATGTTTTTAATATTTATAAATGTTTAAGGAATGGAGACTCAACCACACGTATGAGTGCAACGCCTACGTCTGATCAACGTTCGCCTTCCACAGTATTTATATAATCTATAAAGGCGCCTGCTGAATAGAAGCCTGTCGAGACGACTTTGCACACGTTTCAGTAATTAATTTGCAAGTAAAATATAATTTACTGCGAACAGTGTAAGGGTTGATATGTAAAATTTAATACTTTTTGCAGTCTTGACAAAAAATAAAAATATAGGTAAATATTACTCAAACAACACACTAAGCAAAGCTTGTATTAACCAGATAGCTGATGTTATATTCATATAATTGTAAGTGCTTATTATCCATTAGAAACATCCAGACATTAAACAATAATTTGTATTCATTACACAAATAGTTGCACAGGGTGGAAATCGAACCCACGACCTACGGCTTCGCGGGCACTTACTACCAACTAAACCGCTGGGCCAGTCAAGTGTGTTCTTTACTCATATGGTTAAGATATAAAGCAAACAGATCTAAGGCTTCGTTTTAGTAGAAATTTTATGACGACGTCAAAGAAGCTAAATATTTCATAAACAACAAAATCCCCGTCACAACAACGACAAACGTTGTTACCAATACAAAAAATGTCATTTTTAACAATAAATTTAATATTATAAATACGAAAAAGTTGTTCGTATTTTTGTATGTAACGATTAAATTTAAAAACTACTCGACCGATTTTAATAATTTTTAGGCGTTAGAAAGCTACATTATCACTGAGTAACATATTTTTATTAGTTAGTTATTTTATTATTATTTGTTATTTTGAGTTTAACTAGAAAAAAAATAGTTCTCCAAAAAAACTTACTAAAACCAAATCAAGGTGTAAAAAAATTGCCACGTGTATAATAATTATCTCTCATCGTATGCGCTGCGGAATGTATTGATGATAGATTAAACAAATGTTTCACAATGTTCTGCCTATATAGCACGTAGTAGTCAGTTTAATTAATATTTAATTTAACATTTCAATTACATTTGTAACTGTCTCAATTTGATCAAAAAAACCTTCGTTTATTTCTAAACCACTTTATGTTAGACAAAGTTTATGTTGTTCAAAAGATTTCTCTAGAAATATACATTTCTTTAAAATAACACTTTCTTCTTTATAGAAGTGGAAGGAACTTTACCAAAAAAAAAATACAACGGGCTCCAGTGATTTTTGATTTGTCCGTTATAAGTATGAGATTCAGGGGCTTCACTGGGGAACGAAATGAAACGTTTTAAATATAATAATTGGCTGACTTTGGGAAACTTCGTAGATGTACGTAGGAATAACAACACCGTTTAATTATTTTTTTACATATTAAAGGATAGCCTTTATTGTTGTACCATAATGTAATACTTGAACTGAAAGCAAACAGATGTTAAAATAAAGGCTGATGTTTACGATCACAAAGCTTTTGAAAACAGTTTGAAGCATGCTCATAAATCCGTCCAAATCACAAGTATTATTTCGGTTTTAAAGAGAAAATGCAGGTAGTGATTAAAAAAAATTAGGTATTTGAAACCACAAACCTGGAGCGGATTTGGATAAAAACTTTGAACTGCAGTTTGAAAAAACTGCGCTTGTTAAAAGTGTTTTAAAACAAACGGATTGAGCTGAATTTTTTTTGTTGTTGATGTTTTGTGGCTCAATCTGTGGCAAGATTGGTGATCAGAGCCGTAGGTTGCAGTTTGATGGCAAAGAAATAATATTATTCTGTTAATAATAAAGGTTAATTCTATGCCTGGATATTTCTATGTACCTATTGTAATTTTGTGTTCGCAAGTTTAGTAGCCTATCGGGAAGGCTTTCTCAATGAGGTGATGCGCCGCTGGTTTCCAGCACGTCATTGCAGTGAAATGGGAGGCTTTTGGGCGCTTGGAACCGCTTGGGCAGACCAAGCGAGACGAGCCCGTAAGAGCACGGTTGAATGCGAAAGCAGTTCCGCTACTACACCTTCAAGCCAAGCCGGAGAAAACTTTGGGAATTTCAGTGTCAGTTGGGCCACCACTTTTATTCGTATCAAACTCGACATACCAGTCGTGTCACTTAACGGCGGACAACGCTTAAATGCATTTTCCCTACATGAAATAAAGGCATTCAATAATCCTACATTAAAAAACTGCTTGTTATTATTATTCTGTTGTAATCTTATACCTTTAAACGAGCAATTCAATCTGAATCTCGGAAACGGCTCGAATGATTTTCATGAAATTATGTATACAAGGGGTTTCGGGCACGATAAATCGATCTAGCTGGGTTTTATTTTTTAAAAACATCATTTTATGCACGTTTTAGACAATGAAAAACTCATACAACGTCATTAGAATACGATAACTTATTTCGCCACTGTTCTTTAAATCTAAATGGCGCAGACGGAATATGCTCGCCCTCGGAGTCAACAGGCCTAGGTTCACTCGGGATTTTTCTTTTTGTTATTTTTTTTCTGAGAAAATCTTATACTTAGAGGCTTTTATAAACGCATTTAATTCAAGTAAGTCATCACTACGTAATTCGTACCTGCCTTAATATCACTTTAAAAAACCGAGCAAAGCTTGGTCAACCAGGTACTACAATTTAAAGGGGATTTCGATGATTTTTTCACAACACAAATCTGAAACTTCAATAAAAAGAACATCTTGAAATTTAGCCAAAAATAAGGGTGGAAATAGATGGACGACTCTCATGGTATATAATAAACGCTGCAATGATTTAAGTATGTAGGTTAAATGACTAGTTTAGTTTCCTTTTTTCAAATTACAACTATTTTGCTGATCTTTGCTAGGAAACCTAATATGGCATTTTTTTATCAATGAATAAATTGCAATTTTCATGCAGTATTTTTGGACTTAGACTCTTACGCATAACTTTTTGTATCAAGGTAAAATACAGATTACTGAAACAAGGGGAAAAGCAAAGACGTTTGTTATTTAGTCCAAAAATGTTGCTTAAAATAATTCCCTAAGAATATCGCATCAACATCATTTGCGTTCCACAACTGGGTTTGAGCATCCACAAGATTATGCCATAATTATCCCACCACTCTAAGTAATTACAGGATGCCAGATCTTTCACTTGGCTATAAAGACTGGACTTGGCTAAAAGTCGTTTCAGAGGAGTTTTATTATGAAAGAGAAAAACAATGTATATATATATGTATATAGAAGGGAGAAGGAACGTGCTATTACGAATACTTACGTAATACCACAAACTTTTATTGCGTGATCATTAATGACATCGGAAAAGAAAAAAAACGAGTCAAAACAACAAAACAAACATGCAAAAATTTAAATCCCTTCCTTTAGTTCATTAAGGTAATGTTTTTAGAATTTGTGATTTAGTAAATAAAAAACAAGAACACAATTAAAATTTTTGGTTTTAATTAAAAAAACCCCGACTACCTTACATTTGTTATCTGTACAACATTCTACTAGTCAAGCCCTTTCATTTGATATCCATATTAAGGGAGTTGTGAAAAAAAATGTATTTCGCCATTTTGTGGAAGTGGCCATCTTGTATTTGAAATTTGTTGTAGTGCGATGTATTCTACTAGTCAAGCCCTTTCTTTTGATACCCATATCGAGGTAGTAGTGAAAAAAATAGTATAATTCGCCATTTTGTGGTGGCGGCCATCTTGAATCGATATTAACCAAACATAGCTAAGAACATCCGCACGGATATTAACTTTCAAATAAAAAACCGCATCGAAATCGGTCCATCCGTTTGAGCTCTACGGTGCCACAGACAGACACACACACAGACAGACAGACAGACATCGACGTCAAACTTATAACACCCCTTTTTTTGGTCGGGGGTTAAAAATGAAGCGTAATATAACCTTTTCGTTGTTTAAGTCTAATTTTAACTCCTCTACGTGATCATCAACGTCAGCCAATAACTGCAAACACTGCTAATCACGACTGTATTCGTGGCTGAACTAATAGTTGAATAGTTTATTAGATCAATATAAAACCACATATTTTAGAGTATTCAGTACTAGCTAGAATTAACAATGGGACATAAACGTCGACGTTAACTAGGTAAATAATGAATTAACCTATGTATAATCCACGAAATAACAGGGGTTTAACAGATTTATCTAACTAGTGGATCTTGTTGATGAGTTTATTAGCGCACGGTAGTATGGGTACTGCCATTAAAATCAACGATCACTGTTAGTAATTCTCATTCACCTTGTTTATTTTGACGGAATTCTAATAAAATTATTGTTGGCTGGAAAATACCCTTTTAATAACAAGGTCAGCTATTAATATGTGTTGTTTGGGTTTTTCCACCTTTTTTGTTTTTCGTGTGTCACCACAAAATGTTTTCTTTATATCCATATACTAGCAGCGCCTCGCGGTTTCAACTACGTAGTTCCCGTTACCGTTATTTCTTCGTGATAAAAAGTAGCCTATCTGTTCTTCTGGACTGTAATCTAACTGTGTTCCAAATTTCAGCCAGATCTGTAGAAATGTTACGACGTGAGTGACAAACATATATATTTATATATATATATTTATTTATATATAAATATAAATATTATAATATTGGTAGAATAGGATACGTTCATGCACACGTCAAAGGATGGTAAGGCACTAAATTTACTAGCTTAAAACAAAGTTTGGAATTGTCGAAAAATTTTGTGATAGGTGATAACCCTATCTAATCCATGTTAATGTTGTCTATTGACGCACAATGTATCAGAACAGATTAAGCACAGATCAGTAAATCCTTAACTAAAGGTTAAACAACAACCGTAATCGAACGAAGAAAATATGAAAGATTTTCATAAACAAGATTTCATATGATATTGCGTGTATTTATTTCGTATCGTAGGTAGATTGTTACTGTTAGGAGAACCGTGAACCGGAACGTGAGACCTATCATTGGGATCAGAAAGGTTGAATGGTCGGTAGTTATTAATGTTGATGGTAGTTACTAATATAGACCAGGGTAGAAGAAGCCAAATCCGTGGCGTGGGGGTCATCGACGACCGATGCTAGAGGGAGAGAGCTAGGAGAGTGGCTCGCGGAGGTGGGACTCTATGTCCTCAACCGGGGCACGGAACACACGTGCGTGCGGCGATGGGGAGGGTCGGTGGTCGACGTGACCTTCGCGACCCCGGAGCTTGCACGACGTGTTTGCGAGTGGCGAGTATTGGTCGATGAGGAAACGCTGTCCGACCACCGCCACATCTCGTTCAGCGTCTCCCCGTCGTCGGCGGAGGAGTGGCGGAGAGCCCCACCAGAGGTGGATCCAAGATGGGGGTTGAAGCGCCTGGACATTGATAAGCTGCAGCGATTGTCCAGGCGTGGAGCCCCCCTCCACCACCACCAGTGGATCTTGACGTGGAGGCTGACGCGCTGTGTGTGGCGATGTCACATGTCTGCGATGCCGCCATGCCCCGTGTCAAGACCCTCCCTCAACGACGACAAGTCTACTGGTGGACGGAGGAGATAGCGGAGCTCCGCCAGTGCTGTGTAGCGAGCCGTCACCGCTACCAACACTACCGGCGCAGGAGACTCCCAGAGCCGGCGGTGTTGGACACCCTCTATGTCGCCTATAGAGAAGCGTCTAGAGCTCTCCGTGCTGCCATCTACGAGGCCAAGTCAGGCTCGTGGAAGCAGCTGCTGGAGACACTAGATCGGGATCCGTGAGGGCGCCCCTACCTGCTGACGAGGCAAAAGCTTCGCCCCTGGGCGCCCCCTGTCACCAGCACGCTGCAACCGCACGTCTTACGGCGGGTGGTCGAGGGACTGTTCCCGGCTAGACCGGGAACCGACTTTGTCCCTCCCACTATGGTGGAAGCGGCGAGAGAAGACTCCACAGAGGAAGAGGAGGACGAGCCTTCCGACGTCTCCGAGGGAGAGTTGGGAGCGGCCGTCCTGAAAATGAGGGCTAAAGACACGGCGCCGGGGCCTGACGGTATACCCGGCCGTGCATGGGCCCTCGCTCAGGATGCCCTGGGCCCTCGCCTCCGGGATCTCCTGAGTCGCTGCATGCGAGAAGGGAGATTCCCGAGGCGATGGAAGAGGGGTAGGCTTGTGCTCCTCCAGAAAGAAGGGCGGCCCGCGGACGAACCCTCAGGGTATCGTACAATCGTGTTGCTTGATGAAGCGGGCAAGCTCTTAGAGCGCATTATTGCCGCCCGCCTCGTCAAGCACCTTGATAGGGTGGTCCGAACTGGTCGGAGTCACAGTTCGGGTTTCGCAGAGGATGCTCGGCGATTGACGCCGTTAATCACGTCCGGAAGCTCTCCGACAGCGAGGTCTCCAGTGGCGGGGTGTTGTTGGCGGTGTCACTCAATATCGCGAATGCTTTCAACACCCTGCCCTGGACAACCATCACGGAGACGCTGAGGCACCATCGTGTGCCCCTGTACCTGCGGCGCCTCGTTGGCAACTACCTCTCCGATAGAGAGGTGGTCTACCCAACAGAGGACGGTGTGACGGTCAGCCCCATGTCACGCGGGGTTCCACAGGGGTCTGCTCTTGGGCCACCCCTGTGGAACTTTGGCTACGACTGGGTGCTGACCTTCGTGGCGTCAGCTTAATTTGTTACGCTGACGACACGTTGGTAACAGCGAGAGGGGGGACTTTCCACGATGCGGCGATCCTGGCCACAGCGGGCGTGGCAGCCGTGGTGACCAGTATTAGGAGCTTGGGCCTGGAGGTGGCGCTCCACAAATCAGAGGCCATCTGTTTTCATGGTCCTCGACGAGCGCCACCTGTAGGCGCGAACATAGTGGTGGGCGGAGTCACCATTCCTTTCAAGCCGACACTGAAGTATCTTGGTGTCGTGCTTGACAGCAAATGGAGGTGGGGGGCGCATCTGCGTCAACTTACCCCCAAGCTGACGCAGGCAGCGTTGGCGCTGGGCCGTCTCCCGCCCAATATGGGGCTGGGGGCGCTGCCGACTTCTTTGCATGGCTGTGTTGCGCTCCATGGCCCTGTACGGCGCTCCCGTATGGGCAGGGCAGCTAAACCGTGCAGAGGAGGCTCTTCTCCACGCGTCCCAAAGGGTCATGGCCGTGAAAGTGTGTCGGGGACACTCACACACGAGGTGGCCTGCGCTCTCGCCGGATCGCTGCCATGGTGCCTGGAGGCCGAGGTTCTGTCCTCGGTCCACTGGTGCCAGGTGCGTGCGAGAAGCCGGGAACCGCGCTGCGCACCACAGGAGGTGGTGCGATGGCGCAGAGATGCCAGGGCTAGGGCCCTGGTGAGGTGGAAGGAGCAGATCCTCTCGGGACCCACTCAGAGAGAAACCGGCGCCAGACGGCTCCTCGAGGCAATCCGGCCCATTCTCCCTGAGTGGGTCCACAGGGAACACGGA
This sequence comes from Ectropis grisescens, assembly GCA_017562165.1. NCBI lineage: Eukaryota > Metazoa > Arthropoda > Insecta > Lepidoptera > Geometridae > Ectropis > Ectropis grisescens. The sequence continues at coordinate 8,942,214 of CM029767.1, read as the reverse complement.
GTCCTCACCTTCCGGACTACGCAGGTGCTCTCGGAACACGGGTGTTTTGGGAGGTATCTGTGTAGAGTCGCCGGAAGGGAGGAAACCCCGGTATGCCATCGGTGCGGTTGCGCGAAAGATACCGCGCAACACGTGCTGGAAACATGCCCAGGAGAGGAGAAACCGCGGCGATCTCTGGCCGAGGTCATGGAGGCGGACCTCTCACTGCCGACCATCTTACCAAAGATGCTTGACAATGAGAGGTCGTGGGAGGCGGTGGTCTCCTTCTGTGAGATAGTCATGTCGCGGAGGGAGGCCGAGGAGCGAGAGAGGGAGATGGATCCTCTTGCTCCTCCGCGGAGAAGGAAGCGGACACGGGGGCGAGCCGCTCGGGCTCGCACCCCGTCTCCACTTGGAGTGCCTGGGGCGTCTGGCGTTTAGGGCCGCCCGGCCCCCTCCCATAGGATAGGCCCTCCCGAGGCGGTGACGCGCCGATGGTTTCTGGTGCGTCACTGGAGCCAAATGCGGGGGCCCCATCCCCCCGCGACGCGGGCCCGCAAGGGTGCCGGCGTTGGGTCAGAGTCGTCGAAGGGAGTGCGAAGAGTGACCCCGCGACTTGACTCACTGCCATGCTGGACAAACCTGTGGGGGTTTTAGTCGGTAGGGGCACCACTTCACTTTTAGAAGTTATGTCGAGCCCGACACACCTGACGTGTCCCTACACGGTGGACGGGGCGTCAATGCATTTCCCCCACAAAAAAAAGGGTAGGAGAAGCCTTTTAAAAATAATAAAAAGTGAAAATAAATAATAATAGGATTAACCCATTAGAAAAAGAAGAGAAGAGTAAGAAAATGAAAGGAAAAATAGTTTACAGGAGATCTGAGGTGGGCAAGGGGGTGGGAGGGGATGGGGAGGGGAGTTTTTAAGGGTAAAAACCGGGTTTTCTCGATTTCCGGCAAAACTAAAAATCCTATGGAAAAAAGTCTAAGTGCAAAGACGTAGGTAATAAAAAGGTCTAAAACTTTTGTGTTGACACTTTTTTCATATAACCTCAAAATTTGTGTAAAAAATTAAAAAAACAAATGTTTGGTTTTTTATTTTTATCTTTTTCAAATAAGTTTTGTTTTTCACGAAGTTTGGTTAGAACTTACCTTTTTATGTCCCAAATACGCTGTAATTTATTTGATTAGAAATATTTATTTTTGCACTTTATTTTGAATTAATATCGAAAAAGCACTCTAATATGTTACTGTAGTAAATCTTCTCAGAAAATGCAAAAATCGAAAAAAAACTCGAGTTTGATTTTTTTTATTATTATATACAATTTTGAGCTATTTATTAAAATTTACACTTTAATTACTCGAAAAAAGTAAGCTTACATGTTACATTGATAAAAAAATATTGCAAATCAAAATGATGATGCATGATCAACAAACAAATAAGATAATAAAATTGATATTTAATAAGACATCTACAATATTTTGAGATAGTTGTCGAATCTTCTTTAAATTAAAGGCGTAGATGCCTATTTATAACTATTTTTAGATAACTTATATTCCTGAGTGACTTACGAAAAATTTTAGCCCATCAAAAGGTATTTCACAGAGAAGTGGGGAAGAGGCTAGGCGGGTCTGGGTCTTACTACATACATACCTACTATTTCGTAGTACCTGTAACAACCATTGGCTTAGCCAGTATTAGAAATACAGTACAGTACACAACATTGTTTATAAAAATACACGTGTCAACATGTCAATACAAACGTTTTAGATCTTTTTATTACCTACTATTTTGCCGTTAGACTTTTTTCCATAGGACTTTTAGTTTTGCCGGAAATCGAGAAAACCCGTTCTTACCCTTAAAAACTCACCCCCATCCCCTTCTCCACCCCACATCGCCCGTAAACTATTTTTCCTTTAGTTTTTGTAATCTTATCCTCGTTTTGTTATGGGTTTAATTCTACTATTTTTTTTGTTTGGTTTTAAAAATTATCGACTCTGGTATAATATGTCGGAGTAGCGTAATTTAATTGTAGCAAATACTTTTTTAATTAAATAAAGTGTAAAGGCGAGACATACTTGAGTCTATTTTTTTATAGAGTGACGAGATAAGCAGGACATGTGTCTGATGGTAAGCATTAAGCAACATGCCTGCCCATAACAGCACAGCACAGAGAAGACAGAAAGTAATTACCTAGCACTGCACTGCGCTCGTCACCCAGAGATAAGATGTTTTATCTATGCCCTGTAATTTCACTGATAATATTGCCCTTCAAACCGGAACACAGTAAGTAATAATACTAAGAAAATAAGTGTGCCCATAACAGTACAACATCAAAGAGCCATTTGAACATATAGTTTTCAAATCACGTTTTTAAGTATAGTCTAATCAGCTATATTGAATTGATATTAAATAAGGCAGTTTTTAGATGTCTGTTTTTTTTAATTTAAATATTTTGAATTATCGTGAAAACCTTTCGTTTGCCAAATATTATTTTATTAGAATTATTTTCAATGTTTTGCCGCTGTAAACTTGACTTAAACTCAATTTTGTCCCTTGTCGTCATACACTTAAAAAAATAACTTACCGATTAGACTTTGCTAAAAAAACTAGCAATGTTTAGAAGGTTTAATATTATAAGTTTTATATATTAGTGGGTTATATGTTTACACTGAGAACTACATTCCTAACTACTTACAAACCGAAAAAAATTAAAAAAATAAATGGTACGGAACCCTTTGTGCGCGAGTCCCACTCGCAAATGGCCGGTTTTTCAAGGGACTTATGACTATTTTTTAACCCCCGGCCAAAAAAGGGGTGTTATAAGTTTGACGTCGATGTCTGCCTGTCTGTCTGTGGCACCGTAGAGCTCAAACGGCTGGACCGATTTCGATGCAGTTTTTTATTTGAAAGTTAATATCCGTGCGGATGTTTTTATGTTTAGCTATGTTTATTATTTTTTGCTATGTTTGGTTAATATCGAATCAAGATGGCCGCCGCCACAAAATGGCGGACAAAATCTTTCTGCACAACCGACCTCAATAAGGGTATCAAATGAAAGGACTTGACTAGTAGAACACATTGCACTATGACAAATTTCAAAACCAAGATGGCCGCTTCCACAAAATAGCGAAATACATTTTTTTTTCACAACTCCCTTAATATGGGTATCAAATGAAAGGTCTTGACTAGTAGAATGTTGTACAGATAACAAATCTGAGGTAGTCGGGGGTTAGTCAAAATTTTTAATTTTGTTCTTTTCTTCAGTGGTGTCTACTGTCTACTGCCTACCTAACCTTAACCTTAACCTAACTTTAAACTTTAACATTTCATCATTTTCAGTGCAGCTGCGCACATTTGTGTGGCTTCACACCCGCACCCTCCTCAACTTATCCGGGTCTTAAAATAAATAAAAGGATTTAATTTGCTTGTTTTACAATACAAAGGCTATTTTAATTATGTACACGCCCATCTAAGATACCGGGATGGCCTCTTTCATATGAAAATGACCGTGCCGCGAAAAGGACGCTTAGAAATTACATTATTTTAAAAAGGATACTGCGGCAAGTACCTACGGAATATAGAGGTCGACGAAGATGGAAGAAATTAGTGAAATATCATTATCCCGGTTAGATTATAAGACTACTTGACCAATTAATTAGACTCGTAGCTTGGTTGGTAGTAAGTTTGCTCGAAGAGCCAAAAAATACGGGATCAATTCTTTTTTTTTTAAAGAAGAGTGACGAGTCGAGCAGGGCATGTGCCTGAGGGTAAGCAACATGCCTGCCACACAACAACACAGTGACACGCAGCTATTGGAACATGAAGAGTCCAAATCATTACCTAACACTGCACTGCGCTCGTTACCCAGAGATCTAAGATGTTATATCTCTAAGCCCTGTAATTTCTCTGGAAACATTGCCCTTCAAACTGGAACACAGTAATGTTTTCACATTACTGCTTAGCGGTAGAATAACTGGCAAAGGTGTGGTACTTCCCCAGGCGGACTCTGCCAAGAGTTCTACCGCTACGAAACACATATACACACTATTCTCACCCTGAACAAACATTTATCTGTTTTTATTTTAAATGGACAGTTATTAACTAAACTAACTAACAGAGAGAACTACGCTACGCTACATACTAACTAACCACTTATATAAACTAAACACATCTAAATTATCCATAGGCCAATGAAGGTCCAAAGATAATCAAGATGTTCAAGCCGACTAGCTGTCAGAAGCGTGCTTAGCATGCTGGCGGCATTACCACGCTGAATGGCTATACTTATTGTGGCATATAAACGCAAGCATTTTAGTCGCGTGATGAACACAAATACGAGTATTTGTTTTGTGTCTTGGTGCTTGGGGTATCCATAGACGCTAAGTCTCTACGTATTTACAACCAATCAGTTTTTTGGCTCCAACAATACAAACTCGACTTATATAAAGTTTAGTAAATAATGTACAACAGTTACGAGTACATTATTTATATTATGTAGTGTACGCAACACGAATTTACGAAAGTAATTTACAAAATCATTTATTTTCTCCGAAGAAACAAAAACTGACTACAATTTAAAATTAAATTCAGAAATACCATCAAATTCAATAGAAAGCAATCACTAGTAAGTAGAGGTAACAAAAGTCAATCTTAATTGTTTTTAACCCCCGACCAAAAAAAGGGGTGTTATAAGTTTGACGTCGATGTCTGTCTGTCTATCTATCTGTCTGTCTGTCTGTCTGTCTGTCTGTCTGTCTGTCTGTCTGTGTGTGTCTGTGGCACCGTAGAGCTCAGACGGATGGGCCGATTTCCATGCGGTTTTTTTTATTTGAAAGTTAATTTTCGTGCGGATGTTCTTAGCTATGTTTGGTTAATATCGATTCAAGATGGCCGCCCCCACAAAATAGCGGACAAAATATTTCTTCACAACCTACCTCAATATGGGTATCAAATGAAAGGGCTTGACTAGTAGAATACTATACTTACACTATAAAAAATTCAAACCCAAGATAACCGCCACCACAAAATGACGAATTACATTATTTTTTTCACTACTGCCTCAATATGGGTATCAAACGACAGGGCTTAACTAGTAGAATACTTTGAACTATGACAAATTTGAAATCCAAGATCGCCGCTACCACAAAATGGCGAAATACATTTCTTTTTTCACAACTCCCTTAATATGGGTATTGCATCAAATGAAAGGGCTTGACTAGTAGAATGTTGTACAGATAACAAATCTGAGGTAATCGGGGGTTAATCAAAATTTTTAATTTTGTTCTTGTAATTGTTTTTTGTTAATAATTATTATCAAAACCGCTACCGATTTCAATCAAATTTATACGGAACTACTTCTGAACTATGATCTATCAATCAAATAAAGAACCATCATAATATAGGCGTGTCAACTCATTTTTGATTTCAGAACAAAAGTTACTTGAAATTGAATGGGTAATTCAATAGTAAATACATATTCTAATAATTTCGTACTTTTCAAATGGACTTGCCCATCTCTAGCTTTGATTATCATAAAGTATGTTAGACTAAAAAATATCAAAATTAAAATTGGTACATATTTTATTCTATTAACTGGCGTTTATTTGGCCCAACGCATAAGCATTGCCATTCAGCGGGGTATTGCCGCCACCATGCTGGGTACGCTTCCGATTAGTAGTGGGCTTGAACATCTTGATTATCTGTAGACCTACAGAGGTCTATGGATAATTCAGGTGTGCTTAGTGTAAGTAGTTAGGTAGGTTTGTAGTGTAGTGTGGTTCTCATTGTATTTAAGTTTTGTTAATAAAGGCTCTGCCCAGATAAAAAAAAATCTATTTAAATACTGTCGTATATCAAATAATTTAATATAATTGCAGGACCTGTCGTCACGCCCATTGGCGGCGCTATCATAGTTAGTCGGTTGGTTGGTCTGAGCTATCGAGTAACAAAATTAAAAAAAAAACGACATACACCCGAATTGAAAACCTCCTCTTTTTTGGAATTGGGTTAAAAATCACATAATACGAGTACATATTTTTGTATGATTTTCAAAACTGTAGGCTTTTTAATGATTATTGTATCTAATGAAATAATCATAATTTATCTTTGTTCAAAAAAAAATACTCCCAATTCAACAAAGGAATTTTGTTGAAAAATAGGTTGTAAGTTATTTTGTACAAAAGTGAAAATATTACTGTTTCACTTTGAAGGGTAAAGTTCCAAAAGAAATAACAAGGTGTAAGAGATAAACACCGTCCTATGTTTCCGTGTGTCGAGCGTAGCTCACGTAGGCAGTGATTTAAAGAAAACTCAATATACATTTATTTTTTCAGTATGGGCACAGAGAAAAATGTGATTCTTACAAATTTGTGTTCGCCACAAACTACTAGGCCAAAGATTTAGTACTTCATGTGCAAAATGTTTTATTTTTATATACTATAGAGTGACGATACGAGCAGGACATGCGCCTGATGGTAAGCGACATGCCTGCCCATAACAGCACAGTGACACGTAGCTATTGGAATATGAAGTTTTTTTTATAGCATAGAGTGAAGAGATGAGCAGCACATGTGATGGGAATGAGTGAAGCAGGATGTGTGCCTGATGGTGAGCAACATGCCTGCAGCACATAACAGCACAGTGACACACAGCTATTGGAACACGAAGTCAAAATCATTACCTAGCACTGCACTGCGCTCGTCACCCAGAGATATAAGATGTTTTATCTCTATGATCTGCAATTTCACAAATGTTGCGAGACATCTTGCTATCACAGCTAAAGTGTTGAATACCATCAGGTACCCAAGTTTGGATTCATTGGACCACTGCACTTTCTGACTATTGGTGTTGGTGTGAAATGTTTACCAGGGATGCGAGGCTAGGAAACCTCCACGTGGTTTTACTATGAGTCTCACACAACAACAACTTGCCTCGGTGGCAATTTTGTTTTGTGATTGTGGCATTTTTTACGTACATTAATGGCGCTTGTAATTTCCAATACTTTTTCTTGTATTTGACCTACTGTATACACTGTTTGGTGTATGTTAAGCTAGTGGAAAATATATCACGAGTTTAGTAGAAGACTATATAGCTCGCAAAGTCACTTTGCTGTCTGATGCAAAATGTTGGTAACTTTATAAGATAAAGTCCATTAAGGCGTTTGAGGCAAGATTAATCTGCTATTACATAGTCTAAAGTCCACACTTAGTTGTCGAGAGCTGCACAGACTGATGTGCTATCAGCCACTTTACAGGGTTTCTTATAATATTATACAACTGAAGAGTTCATTTGTTTCAAAGCGCTAATGTCAGGAACTACTGAACCGATTTCAAAATTGTTTTCACCATTGGATATGTACGTAATCTCTGAGTATTAAAGGCTATATGTGTATCACGGGTGAAGCCGTGCGGGTGAATAGATGTACATCCATACCAATGTTATAAAGCTGAGTTTGTTTGTTTGAACGCTAGGATCTCGGGAAGTGCTGATCCAAATTGAAAGATTCTTTTTCTATTGGATAGTCCATTTATCAAGGAAGGCTATAGGCTATAGAAAATAACGATACTATAAACAATTTTCGTACAAAAAATTAAACCGACTTCAAAACCACAAATAGGCACTCAAAAGCGAAAAATAAACTAAAATCATTATTATGAGCGCTACTCACTCATCTATTTGAAGTCGGTGCCAGCTAAATCTAACAGGTATAGGATAGATACTACTTACCTGTGCCTACATAGCATCAATCTACTAACTTTTTGACCTGACTGGCACCGACTTCAAATAGATGAGTGAGTAGCGCTCATAATAATGATTTTAGTTTATTTTTCGCTTTTGAGTGCCTATTTGTGGTTTTGAAGTCGGTTTAATTTTTTTTGTACGAAAATTGTTTATTTTACTCTTTTAGTGTACAAGAACAAAATTAAAAATTTTGATCAAACCCTGACTACCTTGGATTTGTTATCTGTACAACATTCTACTAGTCAAGCCCTTTCATTTGATACCCATATAAAGGGAGTTGTGAAAAAGAAATGTATTTCGGCATTTTGTGGAAGCGGCCATTTTGGATTTGAATTTTTCATAGTGAAAAGTATTCTACTAGTCAAGCTCTTTCGTTTGATACCCAAATTGAGGTAGTAATGAAAATATAATATAATTCGCCAGTTTGTCGTGGTGGCGATTTTGGATTTGAAATTTGTTATAGTACATAGTACTCTACTAGTCAAGCCCTTTCATTTGATACCCAAATTGAGGTAGGTTGTGAAAATATTTTGTCCGCCATTTTGTGGAGGCGGCCATCTTGAATCGACATTAACCAGACATAGCTAAGAACATCTGCTATGGTATTAACCTTGAAATAAAAGAAACCGCATCGAAATCGGCCCATCTGTTTGAGTTCTACTACGGTGCCACAGCAGATAGACAGACACACAGACAGACATCGACGTCACTTATAACACCCTTTTTGGTCGGGGTTAAAAACAAGTTTTATTAAAGCATTTACACAATTTTGTATTGACAGGGTCGAGATTCATAACTTTTGTGAAATCTACAACGTCATCCAGATACGCAATTTTTCAGTTTTTGGTTCATATTTCAAAAACTACTTGACCGATTTCAAAAATATTTATATGGCACCATTCGGGAAGCATACCCATCCGAACACAAAAAGAAATTTTAAAATCGGTTCAGAGGTTCTCGAGAAATCAGGTAACATATATAAAAAAAAAAAAAAAAAAAAAAAAAAAAAACATAGGGGTCGAATTGATAACCTCCTCCTTTTTTTGGAAGTCGGTTAATTAATAGAAGCGGAGCATGAATCAAGAATGTAACAAAATCGGGAAAAGAGAGAACTCTTTTTGAGAGTTTTCGTACGTTTCGTGCTTTGACATGACACATGACAGCATGTGTCTAAGATTGCGTCATTGAATGTCACAGATTACATATCTCTTGAATATAAAAACTTGCTAATCAATTTTTTTTTCTAAATCTGAGTTGGTACAACCAATTTCCGACAGGTGGCGTAGCAGGTGGCTGAAGAGGTGTTTTGTATGAAAGCGATATTCTCAGGAATGACTGAACCGATTTCAGTCATTCTTGCACTGTTGTATATGTACGGGATCCTGATGAGTACTGTATAATGTACCACGGGCAACGCCGGGACGAACATCTAGTAAATAAATAATCGAAATCTCGGAAATGGCTCCAAACATTTTCATGAGATTTAGGGTTGGCGATTCGAATCCGATCTCTTTGGTTTCATTTTTAACCCCCGACCAAAAAAGGGGTGTTATTAGTTTGACGTCGATGTCTGTCTTTCTTTTCTTGCTTCAATATGGGTGTCAAATGAAAGGGCTAGGGTGTCAAGTAAAAAACTATATACTATGACAAACTTTAAATTCAAGATGGCCGCCACCACAAAATAGCAAAATACGTTTCCTTTTTCACAACTCCCTTATTATGGGTATCAAATGAAAAAGCTTGACTAGTAGTATACAGATTACAAATCCGAGGTAGTCGGGGGTAAATAAAATTTTTAATTTTGTTCTTGTTATTCAGGTAGGTATATTCAACGTATGTGGGTAAATATCGTTAATACGCTTAAGTTGGTAGGTCACTGCGTCTTCTGCACTACTCCAAAGTTTGGTAGCGAAGCCTCAGAGGCTTCAGAAGAGGCCAACATCTGATGTCTATAATATTACTAATATTACGATCGCGAAAGTTTGTTACTCTTTCACGCAAAAACTATTGAAGGGATTAGGATGAAATTTGGTATGTAGATAGAAAATGGTTTGGCATGACACTTGTACTATTTTTATCGCAAGAAAATAACGTTTCTCATTATATAAAGTATTGAGATCTCCCATAATGAAACTACAAGCCTAAATACAAACATTTACATGTAATTTTTTTGAAAACTTTGTAAATTTATTTTGACAACATTTACATAATATATTTATTCCACCGTAGATGTGTGCAGTTAACTTAAATTTTGTATTGTACATTATTAATGTTCTTGGCTTAGCAACGGATATGCAAATCGTATCGTAAACCTCCGACATGAAACAAAATAAATGAAAGTTTTTACGTCCATTCATTTTATTTCTAACGTATATCATTTTCTTCGCAACCGAATGCTATCAGCTAGTTTTTGACTGTTACAGAAAATTTAAAATATTCAAATCCTCGTTGTTACGTAAATTAAGTCGAATTTTAACGAAGCTTTTGAAGGCTCGCAATTATCATTCTAAATAAGAAGACACCCAAAACCGACGCCGAAGAAAACTAGCCTCTATACATAAGCTTCTGAAAGGTGTAGACTAGAACTCATTATTTTTTGGTTTTAAAATTTAATCTTGTTCTAGGAAACTCTTGGCTATAGAATTTTGCAGCTTTTGTTACAAAATAAATTGACATTGAAAGCTAACATCATATTAACACACACCAGTTGCGTATTTGAAGTTTCGTGTATAGCTCATTGAATTTAATTCATTAGAAAAAAACTGAGCACTTAGATGCAACCCATGACTCAAAATATTGGCTTTTATTTGACTAACGTAAAAGCTTTACTATTCGGCTTGGTAATGCAGCCAACATACTTGGCACGCTTCCACCTGGTACTGGACTAGATAATTTTGATTGTCTCTAGACTTTCATCATTCAGCCTTTGGATGATTTGGATGGGCTCAGTGTAAGAGTAGTGTAGTATAGTTTTCATTGCAAATTTCAGTTTTGTTTGTAAAAGCACAGCTCGTGAAAAAAAGGCATTAAATAATGTTACTGAAATTTCACTTATTTATAGAAATTATTCAGGTCAAGCCTTGTTAAGGCATACGTCATCATAGCCGCAGAGACGCCACCGAAGGGACAAGAAGTATTATGAAAAAGGTCCCAAAGTTGGAACTTAACCAGAATTATGCCAACAAAGAGCTGTCTAAGTAAAAACGTAAGTTAGAACGTTTTTCGTATTTTGTTGACGACTGTATCTCTCCTAAAAGCCTTTAATCAGCTCTAAAAAGATACGGGCAAAGATGTTGGGAACGACGATAGTGTATACTAAGAAAAATGAAGACGATTCATCTCTGCTTTCGTCGAAAAACTTTACCTAACTTTCGTTTTACAAGGGAGCAAACAATATAAATATAGCCATTCAGAGTTTCCTTGAAACTTACCTACCATACATTTATTTACTTTTACTTTAAAATTTTCATTTTAGCTATTTTAATAAAACTAAACAAGTGATACCTATAATATACAGTTATGAATATCAATACTAACAAAAAGAAATCACTCGGCGTCGACCTAATAATTTCTATATAATAAATCAACATAAGTACTTAGCCGAATATAAATGTTTTTACTGCTACAACCACCGTCTTTTTTCGCAAGGAGAGAGTTAGTGGGTTAAAGGTTAAATCAAAGAGTTTTGTTCCAACTTTATACGTAGTTTACCACAGGTATGGTCGCTCTTGCCTTGTTGCTCTTATGGAAGTGTCATACTTTTGTGGCGGCACATCACTCTGTTGTGTGCACGTAATCTGCTTACGGTTGGTGCAAAGGAACTGTGCGAAAAACTCTAATCTATTTATTTACTTATTCTCTATCTAAGGGTTAAAGTGTTTAGATTTCTCCCCATTCAGATTACTTTAGGAACCTTTTCAATATACTTCACAACTACGTCTCTTTTACCTTCCATGTCAGGAAATCTGGGTCCATACAATCCATCCACCCTATCTCTATCAACTACATACGTCACAATGAATATTACTACTTATAAGTAAATCCCCAAAATAAATTAAGTGCGTAAAAACACTAAAGCTTCATATAGCTGTAGTGGTGGCTCTTTGCAGAGTCTGCCTGGGGAAGTACCACATATTTGCCAGTTATTCTGCTGCCAAGCAGTAATGTGAAAACATCACTGCGTTCCGGTATGAAGGTAAATTTTTTGGTAAAGTCTAACCGGTAAGTTATTTTTTTTTTTAAGTTTATGACTGTAATCGAACTCAAAGGGACAAAATTGGGTTTAAGTTAGGTTTACAGCAGCAAGATATTTCTTTCATTAGATTATTAATTTCAATGGTAAGTTAGTAGATTTTGTTAAAATTAAATATCTATTACATCAGGTGTGTACGGCTTCCATTCTACAAGCTTAATATTTTATTACTGAAATTAAAACTGCTTTTAGCGCGCCTCAAGCAGATTTTTTGTGGGCTGTGAATTGAATTCTAGCGTCACGCTTGGGAATGATAAGAAATCTTCGGGTAGACTCGAGACCATGGCCATTGGCCATCTAGAAATGCTGACGCACGGCCACGCCTTCCGGTTTCAACCACGTTGTTTCCAAAGTAAGCTATCAAATTCTTAGTTATAAGTTTTCACTTCTATCGACAGTTCCTATTACTACCATTTTTTAGTTAAGCTTTGTATGGGCTAGATATTGGAATATTGTTCATCAACATTATCAACGAATATTGTTTTTATATATTTTTTTGTGTAAAATGTTGAATTACAATAAGCTGATACACATTTTGCAACTGTTGCGGAAAGCTTGAGAAAGCAACGTTGCTCAAAATTTCCAACGAAAAATTTCATCGTATTATTTGCCGGCTTCACGGTGGCGAAATACTAACACCGTCATTTGAATTTCTTAATTTCGGTGTAGCATTGTTAATTTGCCATCATGACAACGAAGTAATCTTTTACGACTGTTTAAAATAATACACAAAGACAAAAGGTAAAGAAATAAGTTCCTGTTCATTTTATGTCATGAAACAATACAGCGTAGTTATTATTTATTTTATAGAAACATAATGTACTTAATAAATTGATTATCTTTTCAAAAATACGTCTAAAAGGGAAAAAATCAGTGATAGAGAATATATATAATAAACTAGCTGTGAGTACAGCTTCGCTGTGGCACATTGTAATGCAAAATTGATGCGGATTGTATGTCATTCTAAAATTTCAGCTGGATCGGTGCAGTTTTGAGTTTTTGAAGCGTACACTAACCAACATAACATTTTTATTTACATTTTATATATAATATATATATATATATATACATTACGCGTCATGTTGTCCGCAATGGACTCCTAAACCGATTTCAATCAAATTTGCACACCGTGTGGAGTTTGACCCAACTTGAAAGATAGGATAGTTTTTACTAGGGGTCCGTACCCAAAGGGTAAAAACGGGACCCTATTATTGAGACTTCGCTGTCTGTCCGTCCGTCTGTCACCAGACTGTATCTCAAGAATGGTGATAGCTAGACAATTCAAATTTTTACAGATGATGTATTTCTATTACCGCTATAACAATAAATACTAAATATAAAATAAAACAAATATTTAAGGGGGGCTCTCATACAACAAACTTGATTTTTTACCGTTTCTTGCTCGATACTAATAACGGTGACAGGTTGCAGTTGGCAGCAGGACCTGCCAAAGTGTAAAAGCATTAAAGTGTAAACACGTCTGCTATAACTATTTGCAGTATATTAAGTTTTATGTTCTCTTTAAACATAATTATTAATATATAACCCAGGGCCCCATAACGAAGCTCAAAGTCTCACAGGGAGCTATGGAGAAGGCTATGCTCAGAGTCTCTTTGCGCGACAGAATCCATAATGAGGATGTTCGCAAAAGAACGAGGGTGGCCGACATAGCTCGAAGAGTAAGCAAGCTGAAGTGGCAATGGGCAGGCCACATCGCTCGCAGAACTGGCAAACGATGGGGAAGAAAGGTTCTCGAGTTGCGACCACGAACCGGAAGACGCAGTGTTAGACGTCCTCCTACTAGATGGCCTCACAAAGGTCGCTGGAAACCGCTGGTTGCAGGTTGCGCAGGACCGTTCGTTGTGGAAATCTAGGGGGAGGCATATGTTCAGCAGTTGACGTCTTGCGGCTAATGATGATGATGATGAATTAAAATATAATAATTAAGGGGTCTCCGAATGAACTACAAGAACTTATGCTTTATGTTACGTGCTGCTACGGAACCCTTCATGGGCGAGTCCGTCCCGAACTTGACCGCTTTTATTTCGATTAAAATAGTCTATAAATGACAATATCCGAGCAAACCCGGAATTAGCCCCTAGTAGTTTAATAAACAAAAGGAGTGCATAACGTACAAATTTTTTATATTACGCATATAAGATATTTTAAACCAAAAATAAAAATATGACATAGACCACCATGTAGGTATTTGACACACATACATACTCTTTTGTTAATTTGAATTATAATCGAATTCGAGTCGACCACAAAACGACCACTATTTTTTTTTGGACAATTCACACACAACACCATCTGACCCCAAACTAAGCAAAGCTTGTACTATTCTATTAAAAGTATATTAGTTGTACGAATATTTCGAGAAAAAATCTCGTTTTATGAGAAACAATCTGCTAAACACGCTAGATAATTTCATTTCGGTAAGCCACGCGCGCAAATATGATGACGCTGGAGCGAAACTTTTCCACCTAAACGGAAAAAACTTTTGTTTGGTGTTCTGTTATACGTACACGGCTATATTGTCGCAAAGCCACTGGTTCCTCGTTGTCTGCCTTTGTGAGATGTCGGTCATACCTGTCGGGCCTACGGAGCGAACGCGTTCACAACACAAAGAGAAATTTGAATTTGACGCTTTAAGGCAAGTCTATTTTTTCTTTTTTTACTAATACTACCTATAATGCTGGGGCCACACTAACGAGAAATGTCATTAATTAACGCGATAATGGACGTTAACCGTAGGTGTAAAATATACCTGATGGACGTGTGCTGAAGGTGTATTTTACACCTACAGTTAACGTCTATTATCGCGAAAATAGGCGTGACGACATATCTTGCAATTATATTAAATTATTTGATATAATGACAGTATTTAAATAGAATAAAACATGTGCCAATTTTATTTTGATATTTTTTAGTTTAACTTACTTTATGGTCATTCAAAGCTGGGCAAGTCCATTTTAAAAGTACGAAATTATTAAAAAATGTATTTACCGTTGGATAACCCACTAAATTTCATGTTACTTTTGTTATACTTAGCTACCATACAAACTTTACGCGCGACGCATAGAAAATACGACAGTGTGACGTCACGCTTCTGTAGTGTGATTTGTATGAAGCGTTTTTGGGAGAGTTCAAAATTTTGATTTCAAAATCGTGATATCACAGAAAGTTTTTAAGATAACAAAATAATTATTTCACCTATGGTTCAGTAATTGAGGAGCCTTTTGACGGCACATTAAATCAAAAATGAGTCGTCATGTCTATTAATGGCATTTCTCGTTAGTGTGGCCCCAGCATAAGATAAATCGCACCTTTGCGGAAATACTGTGATATCTCGAAATGAACGATTTTACTGGAGACTACTTACAAACTTTTGATTTAGAATATCTTTTGAAACATTTTACGCTTACATTTGTATGAAACGTTTGTTTTTTAGCTATTAAACTAATGTTAAAATAGAATATTTTATACTATAACCACTCCAAACAGCTTCAAATTATAGTTTAAAAAAAATAAGGAACATGTATCATGTCGTTTGTGCAAAAAAGAGCACACTAATGTGAAAACAGTCATGAAAGAATCACAACGAATATTTCCTAAGTTTTACTTAAATAATGTGTCATCTACGCCTTGTCACATTATTTCAACAGTAATATTGTAAGCCAAAGCAACGTACCTTTTCAAATTAAGCGTGATATAGTCGTGATGTCACATTATTTTTGAAAAAAGGGAGCACTTCCCTTTGCTAACAACAGGTTACAACTGAACTGTCGCCGTATTTGTAGCGAGCGAGATAGCTGAACGAGACTGTGCTAAAGTGTGATATTTTGTGTTTTTTTCTTTTATTGCGCGGCCGTCAGTATATCTACAAAAACCACCTTTTTAGAGATAATAGAACTCGACACGGCGGATTCAAATTTTTATTGGACTAAAATATCATAAATCTCTGGGTGACGAGCGCAGTGCAGTGATAGTGCAGTGATAGGCAGTGATTTGGACTTTTCATGTTGAAATAGCTGCGTGGCACTTGCTTATTATGGGCAGGCTTGTTGTTTACCATCAGGTGTATGTCTTACTCGTCTCATCAAATTGCAAATAACAATTTTGTCAATAGTAAAATCAAGGACGGATCCAGTTTTGACTCCAGAGGACCGCATGGTTACATGGTCGTGGTCAAGCCACAAAAATATACAATCAGTACATGCATGCAGTTTAATTAGTGGTCCACCTAGGTACTGGACCCAGCCTAGTTTGGTATGATAAACTAGATGTTCCAACCACTAAGCCACTATGGCTTTTTCCAGCTGACAATGTACCATGAATGAATAAGAGTTTATGCAAAACTAGCACAAGAGTTTATGTAGTGGTAGGAATCTTGGCAGAGTCCGCCTGGGGAAGTACCACAAGTTCTGTGTTCCGGTTTGAAGGGTAAATTTTCCAGAGAAATTACAGGTCTTAAAGATACAACATCTTAGATATTACTAGCAGCGTCCCGCGGTTTCACCCGCGTAGTTCCCGTTCTCCGCAGTAAAAAATAGCTTATGTGTTCTCATGGAATAAATAACTAATAAATAAATATTGGTGAACAGACACAGTACGAACATTTGAATTAATCACACAAACTTTTGGATTGGGTGGGAATCGAACCCACGACCCACAGCTTCGTAGGCAGAGCTACTACCCACTAAGCCACAAGGCCAGTCAATTCTGAACGGAATAACAGAATATAATCTGTTTTCCAAATTACAACACGATCTATTTAGACCTATTTAGACCGTTCCGACGTGATAGAGCAACAAACATCTAAACATCCAAACATTTACATTTATATCATTACTATCAACGTCCCGCGGTTTCACCCCCGTAGTTCTCGTTTCCGTTATTTCTCTGCGGCAAAAAGTGGCCTGTATTCTTAGAGAATAAAACCTATTTTCCAAATCCGATCTGTTAAGACGTTTTGACGCGATCGAGCAACAAACATCCAACATTCAATCATTGTCATTTGTAAAATCAGAAGTGTGCACATTATGGAGTGTCGCGACCGATCCTCTGTCCCGGGCCGGTGTGACTAAAGCTTTACCTACAGGGTATTATCGCCAGCTGGTTTCGGGCCCGATTCCCTCCAAGTGTAAGTGATTTTGTATTATTAGCTTTCTCCAACATGTGATCTGAATGAGTTGCTTTTCCGTATGGATCTCGTTATATTTGACGACAGCATTCACAAAAACGTTGCTTGCTCACAGCTATCTTCGTTATCTTTTTTTGTAAATACTTTTGGATTACATCCGAATTCTGGGATCTTTATTGGAATAAGCACTTGACCAAATGCTTTGATCTTCTCGGCCACAAACATCAGAAATAAATATCGAAACCCTGCGCAACCTGCAACCAGCGGTTTCCAGCGACCTTTATGAGGTCATCTGTCCATCTAGTGGGAGACCGTCCAACACTGCGTCTTCCGGTTCGTGGTCGCCACTCGAGAACCTTTCTTCCCTATTGGTTGTCAGTTCTGCGATCGATGTGGCCTGCCCATTGCCACTTCAGCTTGCTTACTCTTTGAGCTATGTCGGCCACTTTCGTTCTTTTGCGAATATCTTCATTACGGATTCTGTCGCGCAAAGAGACTCCGAGCATAGCCCTCTCCATAGCTCGCTGAGTGACTTTGAGCTTCGTTATGAGGTCCACAGTTAAAGACCTTACACCAACTTAATACACCTTACAACTATAGCTGTAATGAACCGGGCTTGTTGATTTACTTTTCTGCTGCGAAGCTAAGTTAAAGAAAATATAATGGGTGCTCTTACAAGCTTTTTACTACTCAGTATATCGAACATTAATAGAAAGATCAAAGGTTTTATGTTCCACAGAAAGTTTTTTGAGGTGGAACTGGCAGTTTGACGTTTACCATCATGTTATATTATGATAGTAGTGATGTGTATTTTATAACTAGTGTTGACGTTTTTGGTAACCCCTTCTATAGAAATAAAAGTAGTAATATCTGGTTTATAGAGCCACGTCAGACCTCATGCTAAGAATATTAGGGCGTTTTTCAAAAAAGATGTAAAAGTGACGAACCGGAATTGATTTTTATAATATAGCACTTTTGGCGTAAATTTAGATCTCATTTGATAAAATAAGCTTTTAAGTAAGTGAAAATAAAAAGAAAGCATGTATATAAAGTAAAACATAATAATAATGTTAATTTTTATGGCTGGGGACACGGGAACAAGTTCCAGTTCGTCACATAGGAAAAACGTAAATAAAACAAATAATATGCAATGCCATATCAATTTGTTTTTATTTCTTATTACCTATCATTAAAATTTTTGAACAACAACCTCTAAACATTAAAAAATCACTATAAGTTAATGCTTGTCACTAACCTTTATTCAGCTAATTAGCTGAAGGGACATCATCATCGGAATCAATGAAGACAATTTAATACATTGGGATGCTTAAAGTCTACCGATGAGTATTTGGACTAGATTAGTAGGCCTAGGCTTACACATCTCACATCGCTATACGATAAATAATGAACGTACCTACTTAAGTATAGTAGTAGATTATAACAAACACACGTAACGAATTATTGGAATTGTTATAGTTATAAAACCTTGTGATAGCTTCGAAACAGTTTCATTAATATAGTATTTTATGTTTGTCAGGCTCAGAAGAACAAACCGGGAAAGGGGAAGGTCAACAACGATTTCATTACTGTTATTTTGAATGCTTAGGAAGAAGAATTTAAAACGAGTTATTTTGACATTGAAAGTCCTGAAACTTTTGGTTTCTGTAGGAAGACTAATAAAATTTCATGGGCCTACAAATACTTTGACCTACCCGTCCAGGCTTTACTTTATTGCTTTCGAAATTACAGAGCCTCTCGGCCCTTAAACCCTTCCGAGGTCACCATTATGACCACAATTGACACTAAGCAATGTATCTCAGTTGTCTCTAGGGAAATCAAAGGTTAAGATGAACCCTCAATAAGTTCCATCTCGTAGAATAAAACAACGGTACGTAGTGTTCTAGGTAGGAATACACTACGTTTTTGTACGATTTCATAAGTCGATTAGTAATATAGATACATATTTTATCAACATACATCTTCTCTTTTCTATTATTTGTGATCTTACAAGGAAAAATAACACTTGAGCTTAGGTTTTCATAGAGGGTTCAGTAGAATATCTGCACCAAATACCAATAACAACTTTAACCCTTAGTTTAGCCCTTAGAATGCCGAAAAATAAAAAGCTGCTCTATACATCAAAAAACACTCATATAAAGGTATTTCTTTTAAATAGACGTTTTTTGCTATATGGGTGATTCTACAAAAATAGAGTAGCTTTTAATGATATTTTGTTCACTATTGTTATTTAATGATATGTCGGATATTTATGATAGTTAATCTTATGAATATCTTGTCCCCAATCAGGCCAGTCACTTTTGGTAGTTTGTTGTCAAGTTAGTACTCTGGTTACTACTCTACCGCTATACTTGACAAAGGACTGATGCCGACGGACTGACGAAAACGCGTACATTTGAGATTACTATTGAAACTAATGTTTTTTTTTGATAATTTTGTCTATCGATAAGCTACGGTTATACATATCATAGATGTAGACTATGTATAAAAAAAAATCAACCTCAGGTTAACAAGAAAATAACGACTCCCCAAGGGACTGAAATTTTCACTGGATCAGCAAGTGTATGTAAGGCAAAAACATATGTAGCGCCGGTACAGCAATAGCAGCCATCAACTGGTGAGGTTCGCTACTAATTTTTTTTACCAACTTCAAAAGTTATACAGGAATTTGATCCTAAATCGGTTATATTTGGCGTGAATTTCTAATTTTAACAACACACAACGGACTGAAGCACGAAGCTAAACACAAAGTTTCTGATTATTTTTTAATATAGTGGAGAATATTTCATTATTGATATTTATAGTACATGTCAATATGTACGTTACAGATTGGATTGGATCAGTAAGTTTTAATAAATCGACGATACTGTTTAATAAACAGTCACTTGATTGCTGGTTTTCGGAACTGTGACATGCCAAAGGACTGACGTTTTAAGCATTCATTGTGTTTTTTTATTAACTTGCGTTAAAATACAACACACAAATAATAAAGAGCACAAATTGGGTGGCCAAATAAAGGACGTTTAATTGTTTTAAAACAAAATGTTATATTAATTAAATACAATAAAACTTCGTATCTATTGGTTGGTGACATTGAGTTACCCAATTTTTATAATCATCAATCATCCATATAAGGGATATTGAAAAAAAATCTGCTATTATTTTATGGAAATAAACAAGAAATCAAAGTTGTGGTATGACAGAACGACTAGATCTAGATCTAATAACGTACCATTTATAATGTAAATTCAAAGCTAAAATTATTAATAATACCAACAAAATGAAATGGGTATTGTAAAAAAAAATGATTCGCCCTTTTTGTGGTCACATACATCATGGATTAAAATTTTTACAATATTTTACTAGTCGAGCCTTATCATTTGATACCCATGTTGAGTGAGAATATATTACGAGGGTCAAACTGAAAGTTCTTAGAAAATCAAAAACTGATAACATTAGCCAGTTATTAGTTTTATTATATCTTTTCAAAATATTGTCCATTCACGTCAATACACCGCTGCATGCGATGGCACCACTGGGAAAAGCACTTTGCCCTCTCGTCCTTAGGGGTCTCTTCAATGGCATCGCGATACGCAGCCACCGCTTCTTCAGCATTCATAAACCGCTTTCCTTTAAGTTTTTCTTTAATTTTGAAAATAAATAAAAATCACAAGGCGCGAGGACGGGGCTATACGGCGGGTGACCCAGTTATTCAACGTTTGATGTCGCCAAATAGTCGGTCGTTCGCTTGGCGGTGTGCGATGAGGCGTTGTCGTGGTGAAGGAGGATCCTACTGCGAGGTCGTTTCTCTCGAACTTTTTCCAAGACAAGTGGCAAACAATTGGTAGTGTACCATTCTGCAGAAACTGTTTTTGATCCTCTAACACAATTGTTGCGAAATGACCTATTCTTCCAAAGAACGAGGCCACCATTTTTTTCCCCGCACTTCGATCTCTCTTCACTTTAGTTGGCAACTCCTCGAAAGGAAACACCCACTGAGCAGATTGTCTTTTGGTTTCAGGATCATAACAGAAAATCCAACTTTCGTCATCTGTTAGTATGTTGAACACAGCATTTGAGTCACCTCCGTTAAATCTTTCAATCATTTTACGGCACCAATCCACACGATGGAGTTTTTGAGCCTCAGTCAAATTATGAGGTATCCACCGGGCGCAAAGCTTCCTGACCGCTAAATGTTCGTGTAGGATTTGTGCACTTGACTCATACCGATGCCTAAGCTTGTCCGAATCTG
This sequence comes from Ectropis grisescens, assembly GCA_017562165.1. Classification (NCBI taxonomy): domain Eukaryota; kingdom Metazoa; phylum Arthropoda; class Insecta; order Lepidoptera; family Geometridae; genus Ectropis; species Ectropis grisescens. Next base: position 8,920,823 of record CM029767.1, on the reverse strand, counting down.
CTGATAGGTCACTCTTTTGTCAGTCTCTATCATACGCCGCACAACGCAGATGTTATCTTCAGTCGTCGCCGTAGAAGGCCGTCCCTCACGTAAATCATCCATGAGATTAGTGCGACCATGTTTAAACTCATTAAACCAGTTGTAAACAGTCGCACGAGATGGGGCTTCATCGTGAAAGGCCAATCGTAGTCTATCATAACTTTCTTGTTGACTTAAATGACATCGAAAGTCATAAAAAATCATTGCACGAAAATTTTCTCGTGTTAAATTCATGTTGACGTGACACAGACAATTTTCAATTTGCCGCCAAATCGTAAAACAAATGACAAATGAATGAAGGATATACTCAGTAATATTGGCAAAGAGTTCTATTTTCAAATTATAGAATTATTTTTTTACTATATTGTTTATAAGTGGCCAGTTCTAAGAACTTTCAGTTTGATAATAGGTACTGCTTCGGTCGAATTTCGACCACTTGACGATTAAAATTTGACTCTAACGGTCTATCACGTAGCGTATTTTATACCTTATAGGTATTATCAAGAAAACAAACCGAGCATGTAGGTATAGCAATACTAAAACTCATACCAGCCTAACTCTTTGAGGTATTTTATAAACAAAAGTTGAAAATTGAAATACTGAATTGACTTTACCCACTAATATAGGATTTTGGGTCACGTAACCTTTGAGCAAATGTTTCGGCGTTGTATATTCTTGAATCAAGTTTTTTTTGTGTAAGATGATGGTGCTTACCTCTTATTTTTGTGTGGCTTCATCTACCTCATTTTCGCTTGCCGGCCCGCCCAGCACGCTCGTCAGAGGAAGGTGTGTGGATGGGAGCAATGTTGTTTAGGTAGGGATGTGACCCGCTGTCCAAGCGGTCAAACATTGTTCGCGCTAGACGAGCCACGAACTGCTCCACCGATTCGATTTTCAGGTTCTGGATAATAACAACGTTCTCTACGTACCGGCCAGCTCCCATGAGTGTTTTCAGGGTGGTATTTTTACCACCTGGAGGCATTTATTTTGCGTATTGGGATACGCAAAATAAATGCCTGGCAAACTGGCTAACATGCTGGGACTCCGTATGTAAGTCGGGAGTTGATGTAGTTCTTGTAGATCCCTAATTTGGTCCTGATTGGCAGCCCATATCTGAAGAACAGCCTAAACAGCGCCCTCGAGGCCTTCATCAAGTTTACGGCGTTCGAGACTTAAGGGCGTGTGGGCCGTAATTTTGATTTTTTAAAACAACTTTAAGACCTTTAAATTAGTGTATTAAACTCCGAAAAAAATATATGTAATAGTTAAGGATCTAATCTAGTGCGATTCGCAGTCAGTAACACGATTTAATAAATTTTACTTGATAGAAAAAAATCCCAAAGTTACCCCTTTTCAAAAGGTTTTTTCAAGTTTATGACTAAACTAATTAATATTTTTACAAAAATTTTTGTACTCAACGAAAGCCACTAAAAAGTTATAGATGCATTCGCAGAGTTTGACTTGATAAAAAATATCAGTTATTCACTATGTGTTAATATCTACCACATATTTTTTAGTGGTAGGACTCTTGGCAGAGTCCGCCTGGGGAAGTACCACACCTTTGCCAGTTATTCTACCGCCAAGCAGTAATGTGCAAACATTACTGTGTTCCGGTTTGAAGGGCAATGTTTCCAGAGAAATTACAGGGCTTAGAGATATAAGATCTTAGATCTCTGGGTGACGAGCGCAGTGCAGTGCTAGGTAATGATTTGGACTCTTCATGTTCCAATAGCTGCTTGTCACTGTGCTGTTATGTGTCAGGCATGTTGCTTACCATCAGGCACATGACCTGATCGTCTCGTCACTCTATATTTAAAAAAATAAAATAAAAATAAATATATATAGCGCGCCGTTCGGCAAGCCTGATCAGTCGCGTTTCGGCGCTCACGGACGACGGGCCTGTGCTTGATTTTGCAATTTTGACAACCGATAAATTTTAAATATTACGATCATAGTGCCACAGCATAACAATATCAGTAGGTATTACTAGTGAAGCACGCTATGATCTTGATTTTTGATACCGTTTTCATTGGAATATCAAATAGACGCTGATACTAATTAGTACGCCGTTTACTTTATGTTGTAGACCAATAGGGGAGTCTCAAAAAACTGACGTCGATAACACATCAGTAAAAAATTCAATGCGGATGCAATGGAAAATAGATAAGTATCGGTAAAATATTCGTCCGTCAAATCAAAGATCGGGATAAGGAAAAAATGAGAGGGGAGAAATCCCCTGCGTAAATCCCCAAGTTAGGTATCATTGCATGCATTTATATGCCATTTAGGTAAATTCTTTGATAGTAAGGTACTTAGTACTTGGAAGAAAAGTCCTCACATACAGATTTTACTTTGGAAGAGACTTTCGCGCAAACTATTCAGTTTAGAAAAAAAATGTTAGGAACTTCAATACAATTTTGAACACCATTCCATAGATACACGTATGGTTTTGTTAGAATTTTTTTTTTTTTTTTTTTCGTATGAAAATCTTAATATTGTTCATAGAAATTTAGACATTCGACCAAATTTGATAAGAAGCCTTTTAGGCAGTAAAATTACTCGTAGAATTTAGCTCTGCACTAAATTTCCGATTCGTATTTTTTATATAAGGTTTAGAATCATTTCCTGAGCATAAAATCACAAAATAATAACAAATCCAGGTGGAGCTTCAAGCGCCAGCTCGAAAAAACGTTTTTGGCTGATATTCTGAAAAAGTTATAAAGCCTATTATTATTGTAGAAAATAAAATTTCCCATCTTGTTGCCAGTAAACTTTTTTTTCGAACTTACCGATTACGATTTATTATGTCAAATTTGATGATAACAATGTAAAAATAATAAGATGTGAATTCTGTTCCCAGTAGCATAAACATGTCCCTTTTTACCGGAATGGAAGAAGGGTTATGTTTTTCGCGCGAATCTTTTATGTTTGTAAATCTTTTGTTTCCACATATATTATCTTCCAAACGGCTGGATGGATTTGGTTACAAGGATATTCTAAGACTAGTCTGACTCGCCAAAGTGTCCTTAGATAGTAGGTAATATTTTTTTACGTGTATATTTTTTTGTAGTCGGGGTTTTTAAATTAAAGTTTTCTATCATATTGCTCGTTGCTCGAATAAACAGCACCGTTCATTATCATGACTGAAGAGTTGAACGAAGAGTTTGGTCTCCACTTTTGTAATAAGAACAACTAAGCTGTGAAACGCATTGCCAGAGTGGGTTTTTGTCGAAGGTTCGAACCTTGGGGTTACGAGGTACACTGTGCTTGTTTCTATTAGAGAAACAAGTTCCATCGTAGACCACTACATCCACTATTATCGGCATCATCGCAATCGTATCATTAAATGGGTTAGAAATCGTAAACGGTAAGTTTTACAAAAAAAGTTTACTAGCAACAAAAGATGCAAAATTTTATTTTCTACAATTATTGTCAAAATATGTAGTTTCTAAAATATCGGCTAAAATAGTTTTTTTCAATTGGCGATTGAAGCTTTTTGAAGCATTTTGTAATTTTATGCTCAGTAAGTGATCTTTACCTCATAGAAAAAAATTGGATTAGAAATTTAGTGCAAAGTTGACCAAAAAACCTTCTGTTTTTACTGGCCTTTCATTACGTTTCAGCACATTTTTTTAAATTTTTGACGAATTTGTGAATTATTAGGAAACATTTTAAAAAGATGCATGAAAAAGGAAAAGCCGTTCTCAACTTATAGTGTGACCAAAAAAAAAAGGTTGAGTTTTGTATATCTACGAGTATAGATAAATTTAATATTTCTTCGTTTCACTTCACAATTCACAAAATTGTTATCACTAGTATAAACAGTATAAACAAATCTTGAACAAAAAATGAGTTTAAATTACACAGTCCAATATTTTAATGTTATTTTTGCACTGTGGCACCGATTCCGCGGTCCGTGACGGTCGCGAGAACAAGACAGCGTTAAATGCCTAATTTGACAGAACTACCTGGCCTTAAGGGCGCAGGCAAAGGCCGTTCTCGATAAGGACGCCGAGATACTTAACGGCCATTGCCCATCTGAAGTCCTGTCCTCTGAGGTGCAGTAACCGCGGTCTTTCTTCATCCGATGTTTTATCATTATAACGTTACATATTATCACATACAATTTCGGTAACCTTGCTTCTGGTTGACCCTGATGGTTTATGGCCTTGACTTTTTTCTTGTGAAAGAAAGCTGTAAGTGCCAGGTGACAACTGTAGGAACAGAGAGTAGCTATTTAATTAAAACGTTACTTACATTTACTTTGTGAAATGAAATGTTAAATTTAATTCGATTATCTCTGGCTTCTTACTAGACATCGCACACAGACAGTAAAGAGACAATTAACACAAACATGCACCCGACAGTTAGCAATACGCCTGCCTATCGTATAACTACCCAGTGCCGCGCAACTATGTACTTGAACATGAAGTATCCAAATCATTAATACAAGTATTACACTGCGCTCGTCGCCCAGAGATGTAAGACGGTTTATTTCTTTGCCCTAAAACATTGCCATTCAAACCGGAAGGCAAGTAATATTTGCTCAGTGAAAAAAATTTTGGCAGGTTGAAGACGTGTAAAGCAAACTAAACTCTGACCATTTAAACAACACGATAAATATCGCTCCATCGTAGATCTCATCATCGCTTAACATCAGGCGAGATGGTGGTCAAGTGCAAACCTATTATAGTTAAAAAAAAATCTAGTAATTAATAATACGCGTAGTAAATTAATAAACAATCGTGACTATTTTAAATAATGTTTACCAAACCAAGCTATAACAATAAACTGATGCAAAGCTGTCTTTAAGCATTATTTTATTACTCCTATGAAATCTCGTTCGCGATATGCCGGTTTGATTAATGAACATAATATTGTTAACGAGGAAACGTACACACGCAATCTACAAATTACATTGAATTTTGCCGCAACAGCTGTAATGTTTATCAAATTAATACATTGTATTGTACGAACAGAACAAACTGATACAAGAATAAAATTAAAAATTTTGACTAACCCCCGACTACCTCGGATCTCGGATTATTTGTATAACGTTCTACTAGGCAAGCCCTTTCATTTGGTACCCAAATTAAGGGAGTTGTGAAAAAAGAAATGTATTTCGCCATTTTGTGGTAGCGGCCATCTTGGAAATCTATACTTATAATAAAACTGTAACGGGTCGAATTCTGTACATTGAAGATATTTTGAAAAATTTTTTTTTGGAGCACTCCATAGTTGATACTGATGGCGAATCTGCATTTTTTTTCTTTCATGTCTGTCTGTCTGTCTGTCTGTCTGTCTGTCTGTCTTTCTGTATAGGGATCACGCATCACGCCGAAACTACTGATTCAATTCAGCTGAAACTTGGCATGATTTTAGTTTAAACTAAGGAGATTGCTGTAGGCTACTTTTGATTCCCAAATTCTGATCGGTTTTCTTGCGGGAGGGGGTGAAAGTCAAAATGTGTATTTGGTTGTAACTCATGTTTGCGTTGTTTAATTTCATTAATTCTTTTTTTGTTAGAAAGAACACATTTTTTATATTGTCCCATCAAAATTTGAACAATATCGGTTTGGTGGTTCGGAAATTACACAAACATTAAATAATAACGACACGCACGGCGCGTTCGGTACATACTAACTTCTAAGTATTCTGTGTATCACAGACGATCCACAGAATATCTAGATTCTAGATTCAAGAAGTGCCCACGTGATCGCGTCGCGTCGTCTTGAATGACAAAATAATTGTCAAAAATATATTTTTGTGTGGAAAAAGGAGGAGGATGAGAACATCCTCCTTCAAACAAGGAGGATGTTCTCAATCGGGGTGCATGTTTTTTTATTTGGTTTTATTTTACACGATAACTCCGCTAATTGTGAGTTGATTTTGATAATTCTTTTTTGTTTGGTAGAAAATACTTCAGAGGTGATCTTATATATCGAAAACAGGGAGGTAGTTTTTCAAATATCAACAAAAAACAAATATCAGCTTAGATTTATCTGTATTTAGTTAGTCGAACGACAGAATTAAATTACCTGTCATTGAAGTAAATTTTTGTTCTTTTGGAGAAAACATATCAGCATAATAAGTAGCAGCATAAACAACCCATTAAATGTTCCCACTGCTGGACGTCGGGGCCTTCTCTCGCAAGGAGAGAGACAAGGCTATAATCCACCACGCTGGCCCAGTGTCGGTTGGTGGATGACATATGACTTAGAACTTAGATTCTAGGTACATTTCGGTTTCCTCACGATATTTTCCTTCACCGTTTAATTACCGGCATTACGAACATGACAAGATAGTGGTGCGCGTGGTTTTGAACCCTGGGTCTCCGGATCGACAGTCGGTGTTCTCCCGACTAAGTCAGCTGTAGCTTACTAGACTAGCCGTAACTTAACGTATTATTTCAATCCAAATACTGTTTAAAATTTAAAGGTAGTGTTCAACAAGCTTCGGTAACAGAAGCAGATCGTTGTTAGGGTTCCGTACCTGACTTCGCTGTCCGTCCATCCTTCCGTCTGTCACCAGACTGTATCTCAAGAACGGTGATAGCTAGACAGTTGAAATTTTCACAGACGATATATTTCTATTGCCACTTTAACAAAAAATACTAAAACTAAAATAAATATTTAAGAGGGGCTTATTTCCATACAACAAACTTGACTTTTTTTACCGTTTCTTGCTCGATACTAATAACGTACCTGTCACAGGTTGACGTTTTCACTATTCACATAATATTAAGTTTTATGGTTTCTTTAAATGTAATTAATTAAAATAAAATAAATGTTTAAGGGGGCTCCCATACAATAAAATCATTTTATTTGCTAATGGTTCAGAACCCTTCGCGCGCGAGTCCCACTGGCATACGACCGGTTTTATTTTTTCAAAAATTTTGTAATATCCTATCCTTTCCTAATATTATATAAATATGTCAATATTTCAACTTTTGCTGCTCAATTACGTTAGAATGGCTGAACGTATCGAGTTAAAATTTGAAACTTATTCTTGGCTTAGCTTAAGTAACACATAGGGACATATAGTTAAGTAACTATACATAGGCAATGTTTGGTCTATGTGTTCTTCCAGACTATAATCTAATTGTATTTCAAATTTCAGCCCGATCACTTGGTACGTTCCGCCATGATTAAGTAACAAACATCCAAACATTGACATTCATAATATTTACAGTTACAGGACAACGTTGGAACGGCTGAACATATTTGGAAGGAATTCGAAACACACGTAGGTAGTTTGTAATCAGAAATAGCAAATCGGTTACTTATAGGTTACTGTGACGTCGGAAAGACTAAGCAAATTTGGTAGAAAATTGAAACAGATAACTTATAGTCTGAAATACCACATATATGTACTACCTATCAACCTGAAAAGAAGCATGGGCCCTAAGGAAACAAATATTAACTATCACGTCAAAACGGCACAACGAATTGGGTTGGCATACGAAACACAGATAGTTTAGAGTCTAAAATTTCACATGGGGTCTAAGTCTATATTTTCGTTTAACTCCATATTAATCTATAATAAGTATATATTTTCGTAAGAACTTGATGTGATGATAAGGTAAAGCCAAAAATAAAAAAATTATGCACCCGTTTTGGCGTAGATAATACAGGTGATTTGCGTTCACAATCAAAATAACAAGCAACATATTCTCATTAGATGGCGCTAATGCCAGTTTAAATCTAATATATCTAATAGCACTAAAGGCCATTTAAATCAATGTTTTGCTATAATATTGTGGTATGTATTTTTTCTTTCATCACTAGGTGGCGTTACTGGTATTCTAAATTGTACTAATAAGTTTTTGCTGCTAAAAGGATTTTGATGCCGAATTTGGATTCTTTCGTTCTTGGTTTTTTTTTCTGTGTTACAATTAAATTCATACATTAACATTTCACTAAGACTTGGCTTAGATTTACGGGTTCAACTTGCTTGAGTACCTTTCATTAAAACTCAAAATTTTAATCATTTTGATTCCACACAGGCTTCGTTCAATTTTACGCGGGCGAAGTCGCGGGTAACAGCTAGAAAAAAGCTTGCGGATAAAAAGAGAAAAGTAGGTAATCAGATCATGCTCATCAGCTTCAGACTTTTCATAATGTATCCTAAAATCCTACAAACTTAACACTTGCGGCTATGTTCGATACTACGAAACCTTAACTGTTTGATTTTGTTAAGGTAGAAAAATAAAGATGATAAAATTAAATATTTTTTTGCGTGGAAAAACAAATTCACTCGGTTTTTCAATGATTACATTATGCAAATATTTTGACGTACGATACTTCCAACTAATGTACACTATAAGTCAGTAACATCTGCTTACGCGAACGAAGTAGCGGGTTCAGCTAGTACTGGAATATATATAGCACTCATCGAGATCCCGCACATATCCAAAGGTGAAAAAATTTTAGAAATCGATTTAGGCATTCTCTCTCTCTCTCTCTTTCAGCTACCTGCTACGCCACATGTGTCATGTCAAAGCACGAAACGGACGAAAACTCTCAAATATTTTTCCCCAATTTTGTTACATTCTTGATTCATGCTCCGCTTCTGTTAATAGTAGCATAAGTAGCGTTTTCTGTAGCCTATAGTCTTACTCGATAAATGGACTATCCAATAAAAAAAAGAATCTTTCTATTCGGACCAGCACTTCCCGAGATCCTAGCGTTCAAACAAACAAACAAACTCTTCAGCTTTATAATATTAGTATAGATATAGATATAAAATACCAATAAAAATTTAATTCAGCACATCCGTTTGTTTTATTTCACCTAGAATGATGAAACGAGCAAGAATGCCTTCAGCATGGAAGGCAAGCAACACGTTTTCCCATAAGAGCCCAGTACCACGCAGTTTTTGAAAATGAAGTTTAATATCTATTTATGCATGAAGCTTTCAATTTTTTTTTTAAAGAGTGCCGAGACGTGCATTTTCTGCACCTGATTGTAAGCAACATGCCTGCCACATAACAGTACAGTGATACGGAGCTATTGGAACAAGAAGGAGAGTCCAAATCATTACCTAGCACTGCACTGCGCTCGTCACTCAGAGACCTAAGATGTTATATCTCTGCCTGTAATTTCTCTGGAAACATTTCCCTTAAAATCGCAACACAGTTATGTTTGCACATTACTGTCTGGAACTGCATTGCGCTCGTCACTCGGTGATATGACTTATCTCTGTGCCTCGTAGTTTTTCCAGAAAGATTGCTTTTCAAATCAGTGACGTTTGTACTGTACCTTTTTAAACCGTATTTTAAAGCCGCAACGCACTTTTAGTTAGGAGATTATTAGATTATCGGGTTTACATTTCGGAGAGTGTGCCCCTGATCTAAATGATCTAATACCACCTTGTCCTTTCTTCAATCCGACTTCTCGTATTTCGAACATACATAGTTATATATGTATATCTCAATGAACGAAGAGATCCATGTTTGTAATCAACGTCTAGGTTGCTTTGCCTGAGTGGGTTTTCCCCAATAGTTACAATCTTGGTCTCTTCAAATCGAGAGTGAATCGGTTTCTTCTGGGAAAGCACGCTCCATCGTAGATCACATCGTCGCTTAACATCAGGCGAGATGGTGGTCAAGTGCGTTCGATGCAAAATCTACTAAAGTTAAAAAAACCTCAGAATTTGATAAATTACTTTGGAAACTACGCGGGTGAAACCGGAGGGCGTGTTCATGAGAATGCTAATCTAGAAATGCGTGACGCATTTCTAGATGGCCAATAGTCATGGTCCCGAGTTTACCTGAAGATTTCTTATCATTCCCGAGCGTGACGCTAGAATTCAATTCATAGCCCACGAACAATCTGTTTGTGGCGCGCTAAAAGAAGTTTTCACTTCAAATATGAGATAGACAGAAATCAAAATTAATTTTCTTACAAAAATGTTTCAGTTCAGTGGGTAGACTAACTACCAACTGACAAAACGTTCTATATAATTATTTATTTTTGATATTTTATCACGAACAACACCCTACTATTCTCCTGTTTGAGTTCCGTTTGAGTTTGTTCATTGAGTTGGTAATACGATTATCATCCAAAAGTGAATATGCAGTAAACCATAAGCTCTTTAACTTTTAAGTTATTCGCAGCAAAATAAAACAGGAAGCTCAGGGCTTGGGAAGCCGTAAAGGAAACTCGCGGTCCGATGTCAAAGAAGGTTTAGGGCCTCAGTTGCCGATCCCGGCTCTGACACGACTGGCTATTCTACTAAACATTCCGCGTTTGATCGTCTCTAATCCTGCTAATACCACCAAACCGCACATATACGAGATACATCTTCGATGGGGTTACACGAGAAGGATGCTCTAAACTGAACTGGCCAAAGAAACATTACGGCTTTATCAGTTACGATTTTGATTAAAGTTAGACGAAAAACAGAGTGAGAAGGCGCGAAGTTAAACTGTCCACACACGAGTCCGAAAAACAGAGGTCGACACCATATGATTGGTGATTTTTGTTGCGATGTAGGCTCCGCCCCACTACTTTTACGTCATTTCCTCTGATTTTAGGACCCGTGTGTGGACGCTTTTACAACTAGAATGAGACAATAACAGTGTTAACTCTTCTAATCGCCAAAATACATTACTACAGTACTTATGAATGAGTATTATATAAATACTAGCGGTCCGTTCCAGCTTCGCTCGGATATTTTTTTATATTTATAAATTACGCGACACGTTATTTGTCTGCCATTTGATTTCAAAAAAGAGATATAATGACGCAACCTTAATAGATAAACACATGCTTTCACGGACGTTCAGCGCACATGCTGATGTGCGCAACGAAAGCTCTAAAAAAATAAATAATTTTGCTCATTTTTATAACATTCTTCATTTATGCCCCGCTCCTATTAATAATAGCGTAATGTTATATAGCCTTCCCCGATGCATGGAATATCCAATAAAAAAAATCTTTCAATTCTAGCCAGCATTTACTGAACTTTAGAAATTTGGGACTTTTAACGCGAATAGGCGATAAATCGTTTATTGCACTTAATGTAAACTAAACAAAGATTACTTAAAATAAACCAAAATAAAGTAGCAATTGACGGCCTTATCACTAAAAGCGATATCTTCTAGGCAACTATAATGCCCAATGCCAATGGCCGATGTTTTATTTCTTGGCTAAGTCCACTCTTCTTGCGTAGCCTGGTAGATCTAACCCATTTCAGCCACTTACACCGCCATCCCATTCACTTACACTATATAGTAGTGTTTGAGCCGCTTACACGGTTTAACCCGGTAAACGACTACGCTGATCTTAAATGGAGTATGCAAAACGCTTGGCTTCGGAAACCCATTACATTCCATTCTAACCAGGTCAATAGAAAGAACTTAGATTAAAATGAAAATGGATTTGAATTATGGAAATGTAGGCAGTCATTATTTTGTATTTAACACGAAGGGACGGGATGAACACGACATGCTGCCCACACAGCAGTGTTAAGCTGTTGTTTGAATATTCAAGAGGTTATGTTCTTATTCTATTTTCCACATAGATTTAATGTAAACTCTTTGATTTTTCCATCACTTTTTCTGGAAAACGTGCGTCGTCTTCGGCTACAAACACATTTTCCATCAGAAGAGTTGGTGGCCAAACGTGCATCTTATCTATAATTCATTTAAAGAGTTTAGATCATTGTTTAGGTTTACACAGCACTTCATCATCATCATCGGCCCGTGTTCGTCCACTGCTGGACATAGGCCTCTCCTATAACACGCCACTCAGCCCGATCCTCGGTCTTACGCTTCCAACCGCCACCAGCTGTCTTTCGTATATCGTCACTCCATCTAGTCTCAGGGCGTCCTACACTACGTTTACCGATTCGCGGTCTCCACTCCAGAACCCGCTTACCCCAACGGTTATCGGGTCTGCGACAGGTGTGACCGGCCCATTGCCACTTCAGTCTGCTAATACACAGCACTTGCCGTCCAGAAATACATAAAGCATTGTCCTTTATACCGGACGACAGTAATGTTTGCTACTGATTGACAGTAGAATATAGCTAGAAAAAATGCGGTACTTACGGAAAATGAAAATAATTCTTCCAAAACAAATATTTTTTTTTTGTTGTATTTACTTATCTGTTTGGTTGCAGTTGGCTTCGAGAACGGTTTCGTATTTTATTGAGCTTCGTTTGACCTGCAACTGCAATCGTGTGTTTCGGTTTGGTGTTTACCTTTCACAATTTAAATTTAAGTTTCAGAAGTAAAACTCAATACAAGTTTCGCATTTCAAAGAGATGTTTGTACTTAAATGATGTAGGTATATTATAATGTATATTAAAATAAACCGTTACCTCAGAATTCTGAATTAGTACACGATCACACAATCCAATCTAGGTAGTATATTTATAGGTGCATCCATTTTTCATACAATGCTGGATTGCGTGAACCCAAAAGAAACGAGACCTGAAAGAAACCTAAAAGAATATCAGTTTCTTGATTACCAACTTCTGAATTCCTAGAGATAAATAATTTATTACTGATGTTAATGTCGACAGCAATTCGATTTCAACTTAATTTGGCTAAATACCTTTTATTCATGGCACGACGTCACTAAAAACGATAGTCTTATCGATATTCGTGAAGTCACCGCTTTATCAAGCACTAGCGTAAACAAACCATTTACTATTTTACACATGTTTATTACAAATTCTGTATTAAATCCAGAATTGTACGTAAATATAACAACAAAAATCAATATACAATTGTAATAAATGTTGTTGATCCGCCAACTAGCAGAAATTTGACAAAATGTGGTTCGATAAATTGCAATACCAAAAATTTACCTACCTGTGAAAAGTGTATTGATCCGCACTATATCGTCTTGTAAAATCACATTCACGCATAGAACATGCTACCATAATCTAATAATTTAATGTAATCAGCTGCAATCGAAAAATTAGTACAAAAATACCAAATTTTCTCCGCGACGAAAACAAACTGGGACTCTATGGTCTCGTACCCGAGAAAACATTGACACACCGTTACTTCTTTAACTTTTTCTTTTTCTCTCGGGCGATTTTTTTTTTAACTATAATAGGTTCTCACTTGACCACCATCTCGCCTGATGTTAAGCGATGATGAGATCTACGATGGAGCGTGCTTACCTAGAAAAAAACCGATTCACTCTCGATTTGAAGACACCAAGATTGTAACCATCATTTCAAGTTGACAATGATTTCTCGCTCCCTAGTTTTGTAGATCTTTTTGGGTAGTAAAAAAAAATTGCAATATATGGTTCTAACCACGGATATTCGGGGGATATGCCTTGATTGCGAATTTAGTTCGAAACCTAGTGTCTCCGGTCTCCTCCCACAACATACATAAAATGGGCGGAACATTTCCGTATTGACAAATAATTTTGTCTATGTAGAAAGAGTAACTCAACGCCCACAAAATATGTCACTAGGGATTGAAATGAGTGATTGCAAAATTTTTTCGACATTTTATTTTGGGCTGTATTATTATATTTTCATTTATTAAGTTTTACTAATATCCAAATACGTAAATATATTTATATATATAAAAATTGATACTCTGTACGAAATGTATTATACTATAAAGAAATGGATAAAGTTGGAGTAGAAATCAGTTTGCATTTTTCAAATTAACAGTTTTACGTTTAATGTGTACGAAAGTACTAGCAGTGCCCCGCGGGTTTACCCGCGTAGTTCTCGTTCCCATTCTTTTATCGAGATAAAAGTAGCCTAAGCCTATGTGTTCTTCCAAAATATAATCTTACTGTATTTCAAATTACAACTCGATCCGTTCATACGTTTAAACGAGATTGAGCAACAAACATCCAAATACCCAAACGTCCAAACATTGGCATTTGTAAAATTAGGTACTAGGATTTACGATACCAATGACAAAAAAAAATTTTTTTTTTGCTTTCCTGCTTGTACTGGGTAATCTCTGAAACTGCTGGACTAATTTTAAGGGACTTTTAATGAAACAGTTTATTTAATAACATTAAATAAACATCACTTTATTCCGGTTTGAAGGACTATGTTTCCAGGGAGGACTTACAGGGAGGTAAAACATTATATTATATTATCTCAGACTGTCGAACGCCGTAAATCCTAATGCCGTGAATTGGACTATCTGCAAGGAAAGAAGAGAGGTATTTGCCCTGCAGTGGGACAATGTAGGCTAGTAATAATATTAACATTTTATTTTTATCAAGCAAGAGAAAAGTACACGTTAAAAAAACGTAAAAAGTTATGCCCTAGACGATCAGCTGTCTGGTAGTGAAAGTCCCGTCATAATTGGTCCAGCTGTTTGGTAGATTAGTGGAACAAACAAGATTGACAAAAGGTTTTAAAATAGTTTTTAGGTATAGGTACTGTACATACTTTCATTTGTCACAACTTAGTAAACAGTTGTTAATTTGATATTACAAAAGCTCCAATTTTATTTCTTTGTGTATATTATTAATAATAATCATAAAACAAATAAAAAAATCTGGAAAAATAGGTAGTTAATTAAAAATGAAAAAAACGAACATTGTCCATGTAAATTACCGAATAAATTTTCGAAGAAATTTCACGGCGGCAAACCCATTACCCCATCACTAACGCGCCAACGTACTCTCTAGGCGCTTCAGAGCGACTGAACGAATGTCAAATTTATACGGTCATATTAACCGTATCGAGAAGACACTGCCACGCCCTCAAGGCATATCCCCCGATATCCGTGGTTTATTACTCAACTTAGAAAATCAAATGGTTTTTTTTTAAATTAAGTACACATTTTGTTTTGGATTTGTATAATCTGTGAACAATATTTTGGACATCATTGTCGAATTGTGGTTTTTGTTTGATATTTTATTGTATTGGCAACACATTCTAAACAGTGGATTGTAGTATGAGGAATTATTTTTGTATACATCTAAATGTTGGTAAAAAGAAGAAAAAATGCATTTTTGAGTAGATAATTTTGTATAAACAAACTAAGTCTAAGTGGAACCGTCAAGTCCCTGAGTTTCTCTAAGTTTTTTACAATAGATATACAAAATAAACATTATAAAAAATTTAAAAACTAGGGTGCCGCCAGCAGCGGGGCAGATCCCAAGCTACCGGGGGTTAGGGGTTAGGACTGCAGAGTGAGGTATCTCCTTCTGCATCTGACCCTTGATTCAACCGTCTAGCGAAAGCTTCTTAAGATGTTGGTCGAAACTTTTCGCTATAACAACATTTGCCGATACGACTATTGGGACTATGATCGTCGAATCAACATCCCAAATGGTGGTAACCTTATGAACCAAGTCAAGGTACTTGCTAAGCTTGTCCTTCGCAGCTTTCAAGAGTTTCTCGTCATGTGGTATGGTAATATCGACGATCACAGAATGAGGCTGAGACCGGTCTACCAGCACGATATCAGACTTATTGGCGACAATAGTCCTGTCCGTGATGATAGAGCGGTCCCAGTAAAGGAACGCACGACAATTCTCGATAACTGGCTGAGGTGCGTACTTATAGTACGACACCTCGGACTCGACAAGGCCGTGTCGAAGAGCAAGTTGCTGGTGGATGATCCTGGCTACTAGGTTATGTCTGTGCAAATACTCGCCTTTGGCAAGATGCGAACAACCGGAAATAACATGACGAAGAGATTCGCCTGGACGGTGACAGTAACAATAAGTGGTGAAAGTGGACACCCTTGCCTAACTCCTTGTCTTATCTTTGCCCTTCCTAGTTCTTCTCCCACTTCTATTACTGTCTCTTGATTCTTATATAACTCAAATATTATTCTTCTGTCTCTATAATCCAATCCTGATTGTTTCAATATGTTCGTCATTTTCTTCCAATTAACTTTATCAAAAGCCTTCTCCAGGTCAATAAATGATATGTGAATATCTAAATCTAGGTCCATTCTTCTATCTATTATTATCCTTAACTTAAAACTAATATTGCTTCTCTTGTTCCCTTATTCTCCCTGAGTCCATACTGATCCGGTCCCAGATAACTTTTAATTAACGGTCTTATTCTATTTTGGATGATTTTAATTAGAATTTTACTTGCTTGGGATATTAAACTAAGTGTTCTATGTTCCTCACATTTTAGTGTGTTAGCTTTCTTGGGCAAAATAATCATATTTAACATTATTTACATATCACATATATATATGTCATATCATAAAAATTATTATATGACACAAACATAATATACAACAAATTTATATATTTACCGTATAAATATATTCCAACAACATAAGTAATTATTCACGCAACACACAACACGCGATCACAATGCTACCTACCTCTCATAGCATAACCGCGCGCTGCGGCGAGGGACCGGCCGCCGCGCCGCGCCGGTGCACTACCATGATGCTATGTATAGCTAGTTAGATAGTTTCTGTGCACGCGCACCGCTCCCGACCCGCGCCGCGCCGCCCGCGTATCTCTTCAGTCAGCTGTTGAATGTTATTGACTAACTTGCTCACGCACCATTCCGGCCGCTTGTACCTAATTAGTATTTACTGTGGAATTTTAACTTCATACAATTTTATAAGTTATTTCTATCGTACAAATCACTACATAGTATAAAACAAAGTCGCCTTTTCTGTCCCTATATCCCTATGTGCGCTTAAATCTTTAAAACTACGCAACGGATTTTGATGCGTTTTTTTCCAATAGATAGAGTGATTCAAGAGGAAGGTTTATTTATGTATAATACATGCATCATATACTAAGGCAACATTGCAAATTTTAGAGGTTTCTAACGTGATGTCGTAAATTAACCTATTTTTTGGGCTTATTTAGCAATTTAGCAAAAACGCTGCCTAAACCCTACGAGTTAGATCAAATTAATGTACAACAGTATTGTACACCATAAAAAGGTCTACAAAAAAGTCCGCGATGGTATATGTTTATCTTTTAGGGATAACCCACATTAACCATTTTTATTGTTTACTTTTTACGTGAAAAAATGGCTTATTTACGAAGCTATTTTAAGCAATACGGCATTAATCCTTATCGAATTAAGTACCTTAAATACAGTGTGCAATTATGCAATTAATATAGATCAATATGGTTCCTAACAGCATGTATATTAAAAAAATATTTTCGGAGATATTACAAATTTAAAATTTGCGTTTGCGGCGAGCGGTACCGGTCGGACGGGGCAGTGCGGGGAGGCATGCCTATAAATAGCGCGTCGGAGGCCGCGGTTCTCGGTCCCACTCCGCTAGGGCACCAAGAGATGCCAAGCACTACGTCCCCCCGGCACTAGCCCGAGCCGTGGTCAAGCCATCTGAGGCGCCCTCGTGCTAGCACCCGTAACGCGTCCCAGGTATCATCCCATGCTAAAGTGCTAGCATATCAGTAGGTTTTATATAGGTTAGGTTCTTTTTGGGTCCTGCGCCCTCGGCGCTAACCCGAATAGTCAGATCGGTAGTAAAGGCGACAAGCGGCCAGGTGCCATAGGTTAATTTAAAAAAAAAACCGCGGTTCTCCCTATAGCACTTTGAATTTAGGAGCAATCGGACGCGTTTATTATCGGAGCTCTCTAGCGAGGAAAATAACAGTACTTACTTGATAAAAACGTGCTTTTCAGCGCGACAACGTATCAGTTAATAATTATAAGTTACGATAAATAACAATCAATTAATTTAATAAGGAAATTATTTTAAAAAATCTTAAGTAAGTTCAGAAAAAAAACTTTATAGAATATAGCTATCTTTTGTTCTTGATAATTGTAGATTATCTTTTGTTTTTAGTCACACGCATGGCAAATTATTTTTTAGGTGTGTTTAATTTAATTAAAATCGTATTTTAAGTTGATTTCATTAAAATCGTAGTTTAAGTTATTTCAGTAAAAAAAAAGAAAAGAATAGAATAAATATCTTTTGTTGTTTATGATTGTTGATTATCATTTGTGTCTAAATGGTAAGTATTTAGATGTTTTTTACTGCGGCACATAGGTACCAATAATATGGCAATTTGTTCATAGGTAGGTAATCATACATAAGTCTAGAACTGAGTCAACTTTGTTCAGAAATTATAAAGTCATGTCTGGAAGACGTCGTCGTTCGAACATAGGTCGTAGTTCAGTGAATGCTAGAAGAGTACGTTCACAAAGTGATGAAGAATCGTCAACAAAACGTGAAGCTCGACTCAGTCAGCTTAGGGATAGATATAGAGCTGAGAGAGAGAGAGAGAGAATCTTCAATAGAGCGTGAGGTTCGCATTGCACCCGTGCGAAGCCGGGGCGGGTCGCTAGTAGTTTATATTGTAGTTCGTGAATTATAATAGGTACATTAGATAAAAAAAATTGGATTTAAGTTGACCACCACACCACCGTGTACCTACCTACCGTCGCATCCCCCATAATGTCACCGTAATTTCGCCAATGCCCAGTGTTTGAGCATTGGAAGGATCTTTGTTATATAAGATAAAGATAATCTATTGAACAGATATTGAGTTACAAATAAATATACGGCTCTGCCTTTTGCATTAGTGTAAATACTGTGGCGCAAAAGGCAGCGTCTTCCATTATTTCACTTAACTATGATGTTCAAAAAACTTAACTTTTCGTTATAAATAATTTATTATAAAATATGGGAGCCATATGCAAATAATGTCTCCAAGCAACTTCACTGTTGTAAACCGGTACATGAAACCTAGTTATCCTTTTTTCAGTATAATAAGTGTTTGGAACTGTATCTCTATGATATCTACGAATGCAATGGTAAATTAATAGCTTCCTCACTGATAACACTTTACATTTTTTTAAGTAATGCTGTTGTAGGATATCTAAAGCTCAAGTTCATTGCTACTTTTAATAAAGCTCTTTGAGCTCTCTCCGCTGTAATCATTAGTGTTTGTCCTGCACCTCCCCAGGAGCTTATGCAATACCCTACAACACACTCAGCCAATGATTCCTGAGTGTTTAATGTATATACACCATTCGTCAAAGAAGCAGTTGCAACTAGTTCTCCATATTTATTGAAAATATGACAACCATTTCCCGTGAAAATTACTTTGATGCCTTTTTGAATTAACTTGCTTACGGAAATGAGGTTTGTTGTCAATTTTGGCACACAATACACAAACACAAACTTCAATGTTTATATTGACTTCTTTGCCTTCAACCAAGGTTACTCCCTTCACATCGCCAGCACACCTAACTGAAACAGTTTCCTGGTTTGCCACTATTATTTCTTGTCGAACTTCACGAGAGTTAATTGTGATCCAATCCAAATTAGCAGTTAAATGAACACTTGCTCCGGAATCAATATACCAGTCTTTTTATTAAAACTGCCACTCAAAAATACAGCTGAAAATGAATTCGTTTTAGAATTATTTGGACATTGTGTTCGGTAGTGTCCTATTTGTTTACATCTAAAACATTTCACATTGACAGTTCTTGTATTGTCACTGTTTGACTTATTAGGACAGCTGTCTTTGTTGCCATTCATTTGTTTCTTTTTAAACTGGCTATTTCTCGAAACAACGAATGCGCCCTCTTTACTATGATTACTTCCATTTCCAGTCTCCATATCTAAAAGCTTGCTTTTTATGGCGTCCGATGTCACTTGAATCCCAGAATGTTCAATGGCCATAGTCATCGAACCAATCCATTCGTCATTTATTGCAAATCCTGTTCCACATAGTTTTTGACCCGTCTCAATTAACTTTGTAACATACGTTGTCATGGAACTGCAACTTTCCAACCGAATACTTATCAATTGCCGTAAAAGACTTATTCTTCTAGTGAAACCCGAATGAATCATCGAAGAGCGACTTGAGTTTTTCCCACAGCTCTTTTGTGGTTTTGACAGTCTTAATATGAACGTATAGTGACGAATCTATAGTAAGTATCAATTTCGCCTTGGTTTTAGCGTCATCAGCGGCCGATACCATGATTTCAGTACCGCTTTCTGGCTTTATACATTTTAACATGCCTCCGAGAACCAGAAAGTTTTCTGCCGCACACCCATTCGTCGTAGTTCTCTCTGCCACGTAATTTGGGTATATTTCCAATATAGTTCGTCGTCGCCATCATGAACTTGAAAAGTTACTAACTAACCCAAAAAACTGTCCAATGAGTATACTACCGCAGAATCTTGCCACACTAATTTGTAGAAAATCGATCCATATCGAACTATAATTATTTTACGTAATTATTTCTACAACTATTAGTTTACTGGGCATAATCTGGATCCCATAACCTATTAATAAAACTGCATGTTTTTGAGTTTCAAAAACAACTGAACAAATTTAATAGACCATATAGAGCACCATACATTGCATATATAAACCATAGATATGTATGTACACACAGGTTTCAGTCTTTACTAACCATGAAGTATCTAACTTATTACTATTTTGATATACTATTAATATACCCTCTTTGCTCAGTTTGGAGGCATCAATAGACATTGTTAGTCAGTCAGACCAACTAATGCTAATAATTTCACAAAAAGGTTTGTTGGGATCAAGTGAGTCTTTATCTATACCTCAATTTAAAATAATATGGGGTTGATAGATTAAGGCAGGATATGAGATAGAAAATAGAGGGTTAGTGGGGAAATTTACAATGTGAAAAGGAATATTTGAAAATTTTAAACGACTACGAATAAGGGAGGGATGGTTTGTTTGTTGTCTGATATCATTGGGGGAAATGAGATTTTGTAGTTCAAGCAGTTTTGGTACGCATTTTCCACCTCGTTTAAGTTACGCTTAGCTCACAACGTCATCGCCATATTATGGCCTGCAGGATCTAAAACAAAGAGGTGAATACATGTAAATTAAGTTAATAGTTTTAAAATTACATAGGGTTGCAACCCCCAATCTTCAACTTGCACTCAGTTGGACAGTTGCCTTTTTTTTTAAATTAACCTATGGCTTCTGGCCGCTAGTCGCCTTTACTACCGATCTGACTATTCGGGTTGGCGCCGAGGGCGCAGGACCCAAAAAGAACCTAACCTATATAAAACTACTGATATGCTAGCACTGTAGCATATGATACCTGGGACGCGTTACGGCTGCTAGCACGAGGGCGCCTCAGACGGCTCGACCACGGCTCGGCTAGTGCCGGGGGGACGTAGTGCTTGGCACCTCTTGGTGCCCTAGCGGAGTGGGGGGTGAGACACCCACCGACTTGCGTCGGTATCGAGTTCGCTACTAACGCGTGAATCTATGTCGGCTGACTTATTATTGGGGGTTACCAGCAAAAGCAAAGGGAGCGTTTTGTCGGCTGACTGATTTGAGTGGTAGAGCTGATGTCATCTAACTGAGTTTACAAATGCCGGCATAGTGCTGAATCTTATTATTTTATACCCTTCTATCATCCTACATAGGTCTCCAGGTGTATCATATGACGATATGACCCATAAATTTTGTTCGCGGGCCTGTAGTCTGTCTATAAGTATCTGTAAATTGTATGCTCGTTTTAAACCTAAGTATTTTCGGCTTAGATAAGCTTCTCTGCACCTTTAAGTGCAATGTTTTTGGCAAATAAATATTTATATTTCTATTTACAATATTTTTAAATTGTTTTTATACTGATATTGTAAAAACTTAAACTTAAGAACAATGAAGAAATGACTGAATAATAATAAATCATTTATTCCTATTTAAACTTAGTTAGTTAAATTTTTGACGAAATTCTTAGGTTATTTAAAAAAAGTGTCGGAACAAAAGTTGTAGATCTTTTTATTGCCTACAATTTTGTTGTACAATCTATTTGCATAGAATTCGTAGTTTGGCCGGAAATCGAGAATAACCGTTTTTATCCCTTCACCGCCTCCCTTCCACTCCCCGACCTCAGATCGCCCGTAAATTATTATTTTTCCTTTCACTTTTGTCATATTATCATCCTTTTACAATGGGTTTCATCCTACTGTTATTATTTTTTCTTTTTTTACCGTTTTTAAAGGCTTTGCACTGGTTTATTGGTTGCACTGGCTTTTAAGATTCCAACCATTCAAGAATAGCTGATAACATTACTGTATTCGCTAAAAACCGGTAGATGGCGCTAGGCGGCACTAAAACGCGATATCGTTTCTTATATCATTTGTGCCTTATGATCTTGAACGAAACGTTTCAACCATTCTTTTTCAGCTGTCACTGTTTTTTCCGTATTTTTGATACCGTTCCCTTCCTGTTAATTAACAAGCAGGATGGACGGTCCGTTTCTTACTTCATAATATTTACACAAACATGTGGATTTGTGCAACATTGTGGATTTTGGTTTTGATTTTAAATTCTTTTAATATATTAAATTCTCGTGTCACAGTTTTCGTTGCCATACTCCTCCGAAACGGCTCGACCGATTCTCATGAAATTTTGTGAGCATATTGAGTAGGTCTCAGAATCGGCCAACATATATTTTTCACACCCCTAAGTGATAAGGGTTGTTCACCCCTCAAAACATTTTTTTAATTTTTGTAAATTTTGTTTTAATTTTTTTATAAAAATACATACAACCCTAAATTTTTACTCTTTTATCACCAACCCCTATTTTTTAATCTGTATAATTATATAAAAATCAATGCCACTTTTCGTTGTAAGTGACCTCCTTCTAAACGGCTCGACCGATTTGAATGATTTTTTTTTGTATACGCTCGGGTTTTGGGTAATCAGTTGTAAACGAATGGAAAAGAAAAATAAAAAACTAATCTCCGAATAACCCATCCCTAGTGCCCATGCACTAGGCCAAGTGCCCATGATGCTCGCCGCGTTCCCACGCTGAATGGCAATGTCCAACCTAATGTGGTAGTGTGCTAACGTACATAAATATGTTAGATCTGTAAATGTAACGAAATGTACGTAGATATGTCTGTATTCGTTACTGCTTACTGTAATAATTGACACAGTACTGAACTATTGTACCTTAAAGTTGATTTAACAATAATTGGACCAGTTATCTAAGACATTCTAGGTCCCAAATAATAGCCAGGCTCTGATTTTGTGGGATGTTGTTAGGATAGATATCAGCAGTGTAAAACTAAATTAGCAACCTCGAAAGACCTGTGCTAGCTTCGTGGTGCTCGAGAAACATTTTAACTTACAGGCTTTTTTCAGTTTTTGAATTACAACTTCTAAAATATGCGTTTAACAGCAAAATCTTCTATGACACTTTTAATGACAACAAAATAAACAACGATATGAGCGCAAATTCAGGTCTGTATGTCAAACAGATCTCAAGATATAACACTTCAAAAATGGAATTTTTTCCCAAGAAGTTTTAATTTTGTAATTAGCTTGAATTTCGAATAAAATATTGTCTAAAATACTCATTCTACGAGACAAGTACTTAATTACTTTAATTCTAAATAATTTAAAGTTCAAAAATATTTATTAATAAGTAACTATATTTATACTTGTCGTATAAGTATCATTAGTTATTAATAACATCGTACATTTTATTGAAGATAAGAGAATAATACACCTACATGTTATTTTTATAATTTGGTTTTAAAATGTGTAATACTTTTTAATTACTCCTTTTTACCCGACTGCGCAACGCAAAGGAGTGGTAATGTGTTTATCAGTCTATATAATTATGTGTGTATGTATGATTCTTTGAAGCACTACACAGACCAAACGCCTGGGCCGATTTTTATGATTCACACGTCAATCGATTCCTCTTAGTCTCGCGAGTGACACTAAAAACATGACATTAGTGTAAATTCAATATGGCGGCTACCGGACGCCATATTGTCCAAATTAAAAAATGAAAGTAAACTAATTCAAGAGGGATATCGTTGAATAGGTATTAAAATATAAATTTTAGTTTTCTCTCAACGTTTTTTGATTTGGCTGACCGTTTAGGAAGTATATCGATTTAGAGTTGCCTAACAACCATTCTCACATGTATAGGTTTATAGGTAGCAGAAAACTTCTTATAATTGTAGGT
Organism: Ectropis grisescens; assembly: GCA_017562165.1. Lineage (NCBI taxonomy): Eukaryota > Metazoa > Arthropoda > Insecta > Lepidoptera > Geometridae > Ectropis > Ectropis grisescens. Next base: position 8,896,886 of record CM029767.1, on the reverse strand, counting down.
AGTGGTAGGACTCTTGGCAGAGCCCGTCTGAGGAAGTATCACACCTTTGCCAGTTATTCTACCGCCAAGCAGTAAAGTGCAAACATTACTGTGTTCTGATTTGAAGGGCAATGTTTCCAGATAAATTACAGGACTTAGAGATATAACATCATAGATATCTGGGTGACGAGCGCAGTGCTGTGCTAGGTAATGATTTGGACTCTTCTTGTTCCAATAGATGCGTGTCACTGTGGTGTTATGTGGCACGCATCTCAGAACGCATCGCATCCAGTCTCTCAGATCACTCACTCCGACTCGGTCGCCCATCTCCGACTTCAAACGATTTAGTACTTAACTTCGGTCGAAAATCTATAATTATATAAGTACTTACACAAAACTATAAAAAATACATGCAGTAGAAAACCCTACATACAGACAGACAGAAACACTTTATTATGTATAGAAAAACCTACATATCATAGTATCAGTAGAAACGAAGACATTTGGTCAAAAACCAAAAGATGAATATTTTGTTGAGCATACCTAATAACAGTCATAACATTGTTCATAACTAAAAAGTATAAAATAATATATAATAATTTTAAAAACCCAACTGCATAAAAAGTGAACCAAACTAAGTCCTATTAAGACTGAAAAGAATAAAACAAGCACTTAGATTTCGGGTGGTCTAGAATTATATAATACATATGTTATAGAATTCATACTATTGCAGAAAATAAAACATATTCTAGTAAAGGAATATAACAACAACTGAACAGTCGGGATCCATTATTATTCTACAGCCAATCTAAATGTTCAATGGATTCTGTCAAAGTAGGCATTTAACGCTGTCTTGTTTTCGCGACCGTCACCGACCGCGGAATCGGTGCCACAGTGCAGAAATAACGTTAAAATATTGGACTATGTAATTTAAACTCACTTTTTGTCCAAGATTTGTTTATGTTTGTTTGTTTATGATAAGAGTTTTGTTGCTATATAAACGAAGAAATATTAAATTTATCTATACTCGTAGGTATACAAAACTCAACCTTTTCTTTTTTGGTCACACTATAAGTTGAGAACGGCTTTTCCAATTTGATGCATCTTTTTAAAATGTTTCCTAATAATTCACAAGTTCGTCAAAAATTTAAAAAAATGTGCTGAAACGTAATGAAAGGCCAGTAAAATTGGTCAACTTTGCACTAAATTTATAAACCATTTTTTTTCTATGAGGTTTAGATCACTTACTGAGCATAAAATTACAAAATGCTCACAAATCCAGGTAGAGTTTCAAAGGCCAATTGAAAAAAAAACTGTTTTAGCCGATATTCTGGAAACTATATATTTTGACAATAATGGTAGAAAATAACATTTTGCATCTTTTGTTGCTAGTAAACTTTTTTAGTAAAACTTACCGTTTACGATTTATAACTCATTTAATGATACGGTTGCGATGATGCCGATAATAGGGGATGAAAATGATGTGGTCTACGATGGAACTTGCTTCTCTAATATAAACAAACACAGTGTACCTCGTAACCCCAAGGTTCGAACCTTCGATAAAAACCCACTCTGGCAATGCGTTTCACAGCTTAGTTGTTCTTATTACAAAAGTGGAGACCAAACTCTTCGTTCAACTCTTCAATCATGATGGTGAACGGTGCTGTTTATTCGAGCAACGAGCAATATGATAGAATAACTTTAATTTGAAAACCCCGACTACAAAAAAAAACTACAAGTAAAAAAATATTACCTACTATATAAGGACACTTTGGCAAATACTAGTCTTATAATATCTTAGTTACCAAAATCCATCCAGCCGTTTGGAAGATATGTGGAAATAAAAATTTTACAAACATAAAGATACGCGCGAAAAACATAATCCTTCTTCCATTCCGGTAAAAAGAGACATGTTTATGCTACTGGGAACAGAATTCACATCTTATTTTTTTCATTGTTATCATAAAATTGGACATAATAAATCAAAATCGGAAAAAAAGTTTACTGGCAACAAAAGATGGGAAATTTTATTTTCTACAATAATAATAGGCTTTATAACTTTTTCGGAATATCGGCCAAAAACGTTTTTTCGAGCTGGCGCTTGAAGCTCCACCTGGATTTGTCATTATTTTGTAATTTTATGCTCAGGAAATGATTCTAAACCTTATATAAAAATACGAATCGGAAATTTAGTACAGAGTTAAATTCTACGAGTAATTTTACTGCCTAAAAGGCTTCTTGTCAAATTTGGTCGAGTGTCTAAATTTCATTTTAAATAAGTTTTTAAATGAACGAAGTTGGGTTTTTAGGGATTCGTCGACAAATTTTAAAATATACGTTATGTCTGTCCATCCGTATGTGACAGCCATTTTTCTCCGAAACTATAAGAAGTATACTAATAAAACTTGGTAAGTAGGTACTACATGTAATCTATGAACAATATTAACATTTTCATACAAAAAAAGAAAAAATAATAAATTTTGGTGGTGTCACAAACTAGAAAAAGAAATAAAACAAATCTATCAAAACCATACGTGTATCTATGGATAGGTGTTCAAAAATTGTATTGAAGTTCCTAACCTTTTTTTTTTAAACTGAATAGTTTGCGCAAGAGTCTCTTCCGAAGTGGTAAAATCTGTATGTGAGGACTTTTCTTCCAAGTACTAAGTACCTTACTACCAAAGAATTTACCTAAATTGCATATTAGGGGATTTACGCAGGGGATTTCTCCGCTCTCATTATTTCCTTATATCGATCTCTGATTTGACGAACGAATATATTACCGATACTTATCTATTTTCCATTGCATCCGCATTGAATTTTTTACTGATGTGTTATCGACGTCAGTTTTTTGAGACTCCCCTATTGGTCTAAAACATAAAGTAAAACAGCGTACTAATTAGTATCAGCGTCTATTTTCAATTCCAATGAAAACGGTATCAAAAAATCAAGATTATAGCGTGCTTCACTAGTGATACCTACTGATATTGTTATACTGTGGCACTATGATCGTAATATTTAAAATTTATTGGTTGTCAAAATTGCAAAATCAAGCACAGGCCCGTCGTCCATGAGCGCCGAAACGCGACTGATCAGGCCTGCCGAACGGCGCGCTATATATATGGTAGATATTAAAACATAGATGGACAGATGACCTCACAAAGGTCGCTGGAAACCGCTGGTTGCAGGTTGCGCAGGACCGTTCGTTGTGGAAATCTAGGGGGGAGGCCTATGTTCAGCAGTGGACGTCTTGTGGCTGATGATGATGATGATGATGATTAAAACATAGTGAATAACTGATACTTTTTATCAAGTCAAAGTCTGCGAATGCATTTATAACTTTTTAGTACTTTCGTTGAGTACAAAAATTTAGTAAAAAAATTCATTAGTTTAGTCATAAACTTGAAAAAACTTTTTGAAAAGGGGTAACTTTGTGATTTTTTTCTATCATGTAAAATTCATTAAATCGTGTTATTGACTGCGAATTGCACTAGATTAGATCCTTTACTAACACATATATTTTTTTTCAGAGTTTAATACATTATTTTAAACGTCTTAAAGTTGTTTTAAAATATCAAAATTACGGCCCACGCGCCCTTAAGGCCAGGTATTTCTGTCAAAGTAGGCATTTAACGCTATCTTGTTCTCCCGACCGTTCTGATGCGCGGAATGGGTGCCACAGTGCAGAAATAACGTTAAAATATTGGACTATGTAATTTAAACTCATTTTTGTTCAAGATTTGTTTATACCACGGATATTCGGGGGATATGCCTTGATTGCGAATTTAGTTCGAAACCTAGTGTCTCCAGTCTCCTCCCACCTAAATAATTACTACATAAACAAAAGTAATAATTACGACACACAACCGCATATTTTAGCATGCACACTAAGAATTATGATTGCGCTCTTTATGACAACATACATAAAATGGGCGGAACATTTCCCTATAAACAAATAATTTTGTCTATGTAGAAGGAGTCACTCAACGCTCACACACGTAACTAGGGATTGAAATGAGTGATTGCAAAATTTATTCGACATTTTATTTTGGGCTGTATTCTCGTATTATATTTACATTTATTAAGTTTTACTAATATCCAAATACGTAAATATATTTATATATATAAAAAATTGATACCCTGTACGAAATGTATTATACTATAAAGAAATGGATAAAGTTGGAGTAGAAATCAGTTTGCATTTTTCAAATTAACAGTTTTACGTCAAATGTATACAAAAGTACTAGCAGTGCCCCGCGGGTTTACCCGCGTAGTTCTCGTTCCCGTTCTTTTATCAAGATAAAAGTAGCCTAAGCCTATGTGTTCTTCCAAAATATAATCTTTCTGTACTTCAAATTACAACTCGATTCGTTAATACGTTTCAACGGGATTGAGCAACACACATCCAAATACCTAAACATCCAAACATTGGCATTTGTAATATTAGGTAGTAGGATTTACGATACCAATGACAAAAAAAACATTATTATTTTTTTGCTTTCCTGCTTGTACTGGGTAATCTCTGAAACGGCTGGACTAATTTTAAGGAACTTTTAATGAAACAGTTTATTTAAGCCTATAGCTGATGGTTTAGCTATAGGCTTAAATAAACATCACTTTATCCCGGTTTGAAGAACTGTTTCCAGAGAAATTACAGGGCATGGAGGTAAAACATTATAAATATCTCAGACTGTCGAACGCCGTAAATCCTAATGCCGTGAATTGGACTATCTGCAAGGAAGGAAGAGAGGCCTTTGCCCAGCAGTGGAACAACGTAGGCTTGTAATAATACTAACATTTTATTTTCATCAAGCACGAGAAAAGTACACGTTAAAAAAACGTAAAAAGTTATGCCTTAGAAGATCAGCTGTCTGATAGTGAAAGTCCCGTCATAATTGGTCCAGCTGTTTGGTAGATTAGTGGAACAAACAAGGGAGACAAAAAAGTTTTAAGATAGTTTTTAGGTATAAGTACCGTGCATACTTTCATTTGAACTTAGTAAACAGTTGTTAATTAGATATTACATACAAACGCTCCAATTTTATTTCTTTGTATATAGGTACTATTAATAATAATCATAAAAAAAGTAAAAAAACATGGAAAAATAGGTAGTTAATAAATAACGAAAAAAATGAACATTGTGCATGTAAATTACCGAAGAAATTTTCGAAGAAATTTCACATCGGCAAACTCCATTACCCCATCACTAACGCGCCAACGTACTCTCTAGGCGCTTCAGAGCGACTGAACGAATGCCAGAGTTATGCGGTCATATTAACCGTATCGAGAAGACACTGCCACGCCCTCAAGGCATATCCCCCGATATCCGTGGTTCTAACTCTATCACCCGTATGACTTGAATCAGTGAGGATGCTTATTGTGAGCATCTTTACGACGGAAGTACGTCATTGTGTAATTTTTAATTTTTCGTCCGCAAACGATGACGTCATCGAGCATTGTCCTTAAATTTTCCTTAGACATAGGGACATAGCAAGGTATTAGCAGAGGGGCCATTACCCCCTCCCCCTCTTTTTGGCATCAAATGCTCAAAAAAGGCCTCTTGCTTTTTCTTCAACCTTCTCTATCCAGTTTGCGCCACCTAGCTTTATTATTTCATTCATTCACAAAGGTGCACCTTTGTTTTGGTCTGCCTCTGGGTCGTTTGGTTTGTGATCCTATCTAAGTTACTATTTTTTTAATTTTTGCATTTTCCAAAAATTAAAAACCCCATTTCCGCTTTAGCTTCCTACAATGTTCCAGAGAATCTAGGACAATTGTTGTTTGTCTAATACTATGTACCAATATAATAATAAATAATATGTAATATGATACTGACTGACTTACTAATTTCGTGTTTGTTTGTCCTATGTTGAGTGTTTGTTCTGAATCCAATATCGCAAAAAAATTTTGTGTGCTTGAGTGTTCCATGTCTATTACATCAACCGAACATAGCCCTCTGAACCACGTTCGCCATGTTGTTTTGTTTGCTAATAGTGACGCCATATCCGCATGAATCAGTTTGTTGCACCACAAAACAATTAAAAAACTACTTACATTTTAGTGTTATTTGTAGTTTAATTATTCTAGACATGGACAAATAATGTTTAACTAACCATGTAAAACTGAACAGCAGAATTGGAGCAGACTCAGCCGTAATTTGAGCAGTCATTTATTAGAATACTTGATTTCGCCATGAACTTGCGGCAAGGTGTTGTTTTTAACGCTTTTGAATGTCATTTTACTATGAACGAATGCCTATGAATGACCTTTTTTATCTATCTATCATCATCATTAGCCTGTATTAGTCCTCTGCTGGATATAAGCCTCTCCCATATTACGCCATTTAGCCCGACCTCAGGTTTTACAATTGCTACAGGCTGCCTTTCGTATATCGTCGCTCCATCTTATTAAGGAACGAGCTATACCTATTACTAACAGTAATAGATTTATGAAAACGACGACTATCACGTACACGCTCAACATCAGCTCTGTAAATAAAAATCAATACAAGCGGATTTTTGGAGCTACGAGCAGCCCAGTGGTATCAGTGGACCGGCGACAGTTCAGCGAGCCAGGAGCCGTGTTGACAGCCCCGGGACGTCAGGGATAAGGAAAAATCACCAAAAATACCGGACGAACAGCCAAAAACAAAGGTTAGTTTAGTTTCAACATCACAAGATCGCAAAGTTGTATTTGGACAAAAGTCACGTCCGTTGACAGCGATCTGGTCGGTATAGAAAACCTTCGCCTGACACGTTCCTATCGCTGCACGACCGACCGGCGCCGGCGACCGACGCACGTCATTGATTGGAAGAACATCATCATCATCGCCAACCCCTGTGGTGAAACTGATTGCTGGTGACTGAACATCTACTGGACAGCCTGAACATCATCTAAGTTAAGCGTGTACGTAAGAACACTGACAAATCTTAACTTGGAGAAGAAGAGAGAGGAAGAAGAAAAGGACCACACGCGAGTAGTATAAGTTTGTTACCATTTAATCTGACCTAATTCTGTTAAAGTACCATACAAAATGTCCGACATAAACAAGAAAGCCGCCCCCTCCACCTCTGCCTCCTCCGCCTCTGCCCCCGTCATCGCACCAAAACGACCAAGGGTGCTTTCTGTGAGGTCAGTAGCGTCAAACCTACATAAGCGAATCTTAAAAAAAAATGTTAAGGCCGGCAGAAGTGATGCAGCCGACGCGGCAACATGGGGAGAGCCCCAGTGAGGCCATAGATATTCCCGTAGTAGATTCCGGTTCATTCTCTCGGCAGTCTCTCGGCAATGTGCCGTCGCCGCCATAGTCAGAAACAGCTAGTGAGACTTCGGCTCCGGCGACCTCGGTGCCCGAAACGAGCTCAGAACAAGTGGCGGCGGTGGACAGAATCGAGAACTGGAAGCAATGCGGGATATCACCGCCTAAAGAGCTGAGGACCGATGACGAGACGGACAGCGTGTCCGAGTTGTCTTTCCCGACCTCCGCCTGCAGCACAAGGGTCAGCATGCTGATCGGAGATTGCGCAAAGCGGACGGGGGTCGAAATGGACAGCGCCACAAAAGTAGCAAACGACGCGCTGCTCCGGGGCAAGGACGCTCTCGAATCGTCTCATAATGTGAGGCGCGATATAAGGCAAACGGCGATTGAAAGCTTACAAACGCTTTACGAGATCGTCCTTTCCCTGTCGGAGTCCAGACATCGTCACATCGCCTCGCTCGAAAAGAAAGGGCTCGACACGCGATGGAGCTGCTCTCAGTGGAAAGGGCTCACACAAAAGCAACACAAAAAAATATTCTAGATCTTACAAAGGAGGTAGCTCTGGCCAGAGAACAACTAGCGGAATTACAAAAAGAGACTAAAGCCGTCAGAGACTGGCAGAGCTTCGAGTCGAGAGAGCCCCACCAGCACATAAAAGCAACAGCGAAAGCGGTAAGGGACATCGGCAGTTACCTAAAATCTGTACCGTGTGAAAATACCACTGTCAACCTAACGCCGCTGAGGAATGATTGTCTCGGCATAAAACTGGGATAGAAATTCTTCAGAGACAGGTCGACGAATTCCGGAGACACTCCAACACACATAGTGAAAAAGCCGTCGAAGTCCTTAATCGAAACACAGACATGTTGCAAGAGCTCGCCTCGACTCCTCCACCTGCTACTCCCCCAAATTATTCGGATAGTCTTAACAAAATAGAAAAAATACTTATTGAAAAAATGCTGACGAAACAAACGCCACCTCCATCCTCCGCTCCAATTAAAATAAATATTGACGAGCACGTGCTACCTATCACAGAACGGTTAGAAGCTGTATCGTCAGAACTCCGGACGATGCGGCAGGAAAAATTAATTCTTCCCCTACCAGCCCTAAGTATCGAGGCCGAAATCAGCCAAGCGGAGACGGGCAAGCCATCTAAGCCCAACTACGCAAAATAGCGGCTAAGCCAATCGTGCCAAAACCAAACCACACTCTCATCGTGACAACGGCGAACACCACATCTCTCACTACTGCCGAAAATCTAATAGAGAGGATAGCGGTAGCACTGGACACGAAGAAGACTGGAGCAAGGGTTGACCGAGTGCGAAAAGGTCGAAACAGGAAAGTTATCCTGAGTTGCAGCACAGAGGAAGACCTTGGTCTGGTTAGAAATCGTGTGCAGCAGGACAAGTCTCTGAAGGTGGAGACCGCAAAAGCGGGTAATCCACTAATCATCATCCGAGACGTTCTGTCTTACCACAAAGACAACGAGATTGTGGAAAACCTTTTGGCGCAGAATAAACATTTGCTTCAGGGGGTTGATTTGCAAGAGAGCACGATGAGAGTGCGGTACAGGAAAAAAGCGCGTAACCAGCATGAGTGCCATCCAGTGATCGAGGTCTCACCTCGCATTCACAGAGCGTTTTTGGACGCCGAAAAGGTCTACATTGGGCTCCAGAGGAGACCAGTGGCAGACCACTCGCCTTTGGTGCAGTGCACCAAGTGCTTAGGTTTCGGTCACACAAAAGCGATCTGCCGGGAAAGGGATGAATGCTGCAGTCATTGCGGAAAACCCCACCCTGGACCCAATGCAAGGCAAGAAAAGAAGATCTGCCACCCAAATGCAAAAACTGCGCGAATGCTCATCCAAACAGCCCCAACAGAGAACTCGCTCACAACGCTTTTAGTCGCGAGTGCCCTGAAAGGGTAAAATGGGATGGCATAGCGCGGTCCCGAATATTTTATTGCTAAGGGCACTCATGAGGAACATGGCTCAATCTCCCAAAGAGTAGGCAAACTAGGTTTGCGTTTCATCCAAGCAAACCTGCAGCGCTCCCAGAATGCAACGACAGAACTCCTGAAGGTCGCGAGAGAAGGGGAGTTTCAGTTGCCTTGTACAAGAACCCTATGTGGGAAACAAAGGCGTGATGAAACAATATCCTGGAACTCGCATTATTCAGTGCAGTTTGAATAGGCAAAACCAGTTAAGGCAGCCATAATAGTCTTCGGCGACATGATGGAGGTAATCCATGACCCCAGATTGTTACCGAAACGGAAGTAGCTATCCTATTGGTCGGTACAGGCCTAAAATTGGGAGTGATTTCTGTCTACTTAGAAGGAGACCAAAAAGTCGACCCCTACCTCAGCAGGATCAAATCATTCAGCGAAAACTAGCTACAAAAGACCTTATTGTTGCTGGTGACGTGAATGCATGGTCCCACTGGTGGGGTAGCACGTCTCAAAATGAGAGAGGAGAAGCCGAAGCTCTTTCTTCAACGAAATGGACTTGTATATTCTCAACTCCGGCGATATACCAACCTTTGAGATCGTCAGGGAAGGCAAACTCTGCACAAGTGTAGTAGATGTAACAACGTGCAGCGTGTCTCTCCTGGGAAAAATCAAGGGATGGGAGGTTGACAAAAGTATCACAACATCGGACCACAACGCAATCACCTTCACTTTGCGTCTAGTTAAGGCTCTCGAACAACAGAAGCCAATAACAACACGCAAATACAACACCAAGAAGGCAAAGTGGCCAAACTTTATGTCACGACTAAAATCTTCCCTTAAAGAAAGAAACATCACGCCGGAGTCAGTGGGGAAATGTGAAAGTCCTCTAGAACTCGAGTCGATGATTACGAGCTACACATCTAGTATACATGAAGCCTGCGAACACACTATTCCATTAGTAAGCTCGCCGAAGGGAAATCCAACCCCCCCATGGTATACCAAAACGCTCGAAAATCTGAAGAAAGAAGTTCTCAGAAGAAAGAGAAGGATCAGGAATGCCGCCCCTGACAGAGTTGAACTTGTAGTCGAAGAGTACCAAATTGCTCGGCAAGACTACAAGGAAAAAGTCAAACAAGCTCAGACGGAAAGTTGGAAGGACTTCTGCACGAATCAGGAGAAAGAAAGTATGTGGGACAAGATCTACAGAGTGATGAGAAAAACTTCGACGAGACAGGAAGAAATACTCCTAAGAGATACCGAAGGTAACACTCTATCCCCGCAACTATCAGCAGAACTACTTGCCAGAACTATCTATCCCGACGACTCTGAGAGCACAGACCAACCGTGTCATGCAGAGCTACGGGAGCAAACGATGGAAACGCCTATGGGCTTACCGGAAAATGATCCACCATTCACATCAGCGGAACTGGAATCAGTATTGAGAACTCTGAAACCGAAAAAAGCCCCCGGTACAGACGGGCTAACCGCTGATATTTGCGCAGCAGCCATACGTTGCGAATGGGAGGTTTTCTTGGCGATAGCAAACAAATGCTTGTCACTGAAACACTTCCCAAGCAATGGAAAGAGGCGCACGTGGTCATTTTACGAAAACCGGTAAGACAGATTACACACATCCAAAATCTTACCGTCCCATAGGTCTTCTGTCCGTTCCCGGAAAAATCGTGGAAAAGCTTCTGGCAAACCGACTCCAATAGCATCTCCTCCCAACCATCAGTAGGAAACAGTACGGCTTCATGCCCCAAAGAGGCACCGAGGACGCCCTCTATGATCTGGTAGAGCACATCAAAAAAGGAGTAGACAGTCAAGACACCGTACTCCTAATCTCCCTGGATATAGAAGGCGCTTTCGATAATGCATGGTGGCCCGCCCTCAAAAATCAATTAGCGAAGAAGAGGTGCCCAACAAACCTCTACGACATGGTAAACTCATACCTCAGCGGCCGTAAAATCAAGATCAACTATGCAAGAGCAGTCTATGAGAAGGAAACAACCAAGGATGCGTCCAAGGGTCCATCTGTGGACCAACCTTTTGGAATGTGATCCTAGACTCGTTACTGCGAATGCTAGAAGCTGAGGGAGTATACTGTCAAGCATTCGCGGACGATTTCGTTCTCGTATTTACAGACAGTCCGAACATCATCGAACAGCAAGCGGGCAGGGCGCTGAGCATGACAGTGGAATGGGGTAAAATCAACAAACTCAACTTTGCAGCGCATAAAACCAACGCGATGCTTTTCACAAAAAGTTGAAGTACGAACCTCCAAACATAGTCATGTCTGGCGTCCGGCTCAACCTGGTCGAGGAAGTCAAACTGCTAGGCCTACTGATCGACCGACGGCTCAACTTTAAAGCACATGTGACCGCCCAATGTAAAAAGTGGCGAACATTTATAAACAGCTAGCATGTGCAGCGAAGGTGACCTGGGGATTAAATGGCGAAATCACGAGAACTATCTACGTCGCTGTGGTGGAACCTATCATCATGTATGCCTCAAGTGTATGGGCGCAAGCGGCAGACTTCGAGGAAAACAAGTCTCAGTTGAACGCTATCCAAAGAGATTTTGCCCAAAAATCTGTAAGTCTTACCGTACTGTTTCTCTGAAAGCAGCACTTGCTCTTTCCGGACTGCTTCCCTGGATCTGAGAATACAGGAAGCGGCAAATTAGAACAGAGTAAAAAAAAACCTCTCTCAAGACTACCTCCCACCAGAAGTGGAACTCGAACGGAATGTTAACTGCCTGCACCAACCTCATCCGTCAACGCAGTTTTCCGTAGAGTACGAGCTCCTAGAAGACACCTCAATCTTCCACAAGGGCCTCAAATTTATACTGATGGCAGTAAAATTGAAGGTAAAGTCGGAGCTGCTCTAACATGGTGGGAGAATGGCAGAGAGGTCAAGAACTCGACCTTCAAGCTCCACCCGAATGCACAGTCTTTCAATCGGAACTTTATGCTCTTTACCGGGCAACTCAAATGGCGTTAAAGAGCAAGGACCCGAAGTCAATGTCCTGAGTGACTCCCGATCTTCACTGAACTGCTAAGTAACCCAAAACGAGCCACCCCTTGGTTAAGTGCGTAAAGGAAAACATTGGACAGATAAATGCTGAAGGAGATCTCTTCGTCTTTTCTGGGTGAGAGCGCATGTTGGAACCGTCGGCAACGAAAGAGCCGACGAACTGGCCAAATCGGCGGCACTCACGGAGTCACCCAGGGACTACGAGGGATCCCCTTATCCTACGTCAAAAGGAAAATCCGTGAAGAATCGGTCAAGAAATGGCAGGATCGATATGAGACCTCGGACACCGGAAAAGTCACCCAGACGTTCCTCCCCGATATAGCAAACGCATATCGGGTGATGAGAACCACGAAACTGACTCCTTCCAGGTACAAGCGTTGACGGGACACGGAGGAATAGCAGATTACCTGTACAGATTTAAGCTCAAGAACAGTCCGGCATGCGAGTGTGACCCCGACCAACCCGAAACGGTCTGGCACGTGCTAGTCGATTGTCCCCGATTCATGGTCGCAAGACATGAGCTCGAATCTATGATCGACAGAAGGCTGGTTGTCTCGGATCTCCACAACATCTTAGTAGATCCAGACAACAGAACACGGCTCCTGTCCTTCATGGAGAGCTCATTCCGCATAGCGGCCATGAGAAACTCCACTAACTCAAATACGCGCCCTCCATCGCCACCACACCCTGCCCCGCTGTCTGTGGACGCCACGTGGCATGCGGTTTCCGCCCAACATAACTCCTCGAAGAGCATCTCCGTCAAACAACTACTGGAGAACGCAGACCGAGGAGAAGCAGGGATCCGTATCCGCGGAGTGGCTCTCTTCATGGACAGCAACAAAGAAAGATTCGGAATAAGCTTTTGCTTTGCCTGGGAACGGAAACGAGCCCGTTTGTCACCTGGATTGTCTTGCCTGTTCAATGGGAGTACCGCAAAAGTCACAATGAAGCGGAAAACCTACGACGCCAAGCCGGTGTGCGAGGTAGGAGGCCACCGATTTCGGTTGGTGCGATCGAAAAACAAAACGATTGCACTAATAGAGTACTCGGAAGGTCGGACGCCTTTCACACAGGCAAGTGCGCTGCTCGCACATCTGAGCAGAAATTCAGGTGAAGCACCCCGGGTGATAAGCGTGGATGCGATGGCAATCAAATATTCAAGAGCAAGAGTCGCAGACCGGCTGGGTTGCATTGAGGCCTCTAAACATCATGAGAGTGTCGTATACGAAGACAGGGGAGAATATCTGAGCTTCCTCAGAGCCCCTTCGCACGACCAAACAAATGCAACCGATAGCTGGGGACATCCTGTTCCTAGTTCGACCATCCAAACCGGCTCCGAAAGAGCACAGCAGAGGGCAGCCGCGGAAAAAGCCTCAGCCAATCTAACTGGCAGCCGAGGCACCTACACGGCGTTCGTGACTGCCTTCAACGCAGCAGCAAGGAGCGTACTCCGAATCACATCCCAGTCATCACCCCCTTGACGTCAAAGACCCCAAAGCAGCTTCACAGCAACAAATGAGCCGAACGAGAGCCGACATGGGACAGGTGGAACCGCCCCGCTATGTCACGGCTTCGGAGCCGCGGAGCCATGCACGTAACGCCTTCATCGAATTCATAGCCACACTGAGCGCGACACGACAAGTCAACCTCAAGACCTGCGAAAACATCATGCAGTCCTATAGGCTAGGAAGTGAAAGCCTTTTAAAGGCGAAACTCGAGGAGGCCGAAGCAGCCATTTACAATAATGTCACTTCCCGGGTCATCAAGGGAACCATGACAGGACAGTATATGGCAGCTTACAGTGCAGAAAATGGCTTCGTGACACTGAACGAGAGAGAGACAGAGCGCGCGGGAGTGCCTGTTTATGCGACACCACCAAACGACCCAATTGTAGTTACTGCCCGATGCACCAGGATTATGCTGGACGATAAGATCCTAGAGATGGCCAAGACCATCGAAGGAACGGAAACGTCAAAGCAGGTTGGGAAAATTGGGAGGTACCGAGAATACAGTGGGTCAACGGAGTTCCAGGATGTGGAAAAACAACATGGGTGATTAGACACTTCGACGTGGACAAGGACGCCATCATCACTACAACAACTGAGGCAGCAAAAGATCTAAGAGAAAAGCTATCGCACCGAATCGGAAACCTGGTCAAAACCAAAGTGCGAACCATGGCTTCTGCTCTGGTAAATGGTTTCGGTAGAGAAAGTTTCAGTCGCCTCATGGTGGACGAAGCTCTCATGAACCATTTTGGAGCCATTGTGATGGCTTCAAGGCTGTCTGGTGTTGGTGAAATTGTCCTCATTGGAGACGTCAATCAGTTGCCTTATATCGACAGGGAAATCTCTTCGAAATGAGGTATCATCGCCCGAACCTGGTAACAAAGATCAGCCAGGAGTTGCTCTGCACACATCGAAACCCAATGGACGTCGCATATGCGCTGAGGGAAATATACTCCAGTATGTACTCCTCAGCGCCCCGTATAAAGTCCCTAGAGCAGAGAAGATATAAGGGAGCGCAAATACCCAACAACCTACCAAACACCCTCTTCTTAGTTCACACTCAAGAGGAGAAGGAGACCCTGACAAACCAGGGTTATGGGTCAGGCACCGGGTCACGCATCCTTACCATCCATGAAGCTCAGGGACTAACATACGAGTCGGTAATCGCAATCAAAACCAAGGCAAACATGAAGCTGCACGAGAGCGTACCCCATGCGGTTGTTGCAATCTCATGGCACACGGGGACCTTCACATACTACGCTGACGACACCGACGACGCCATCGGTCGGTTCGTGCGGCGAGCGTGGGCTGCATCACCAAAGACCATCCGAGATTTCAACCTACAGATGGCCATCAGGGACAGAAATGCGGCCGTTGTAGAGGCTCTGGGCCGGGAGGAGGCAGCTTAGGCAAATGGCAAAAGGCAATTAGGCAAACACTCGATGTCGAGTCGATTACTAGCGGAATCCCAGCCGGTAGTGATCGGCTCTACAGACGAGCACTAGAATTAGATTTTAAATGTACCCAACTCCCTCCTATTTTCCTCTTCTTCTCCTTATCCAAAATATGTGTAAAAATAATGATATATAATTTTATTGTAATGACAAAGATCACGGACCCCGGAGTCTGTGGAGTGGCTAATTTAAATAAAAAAAAAAAAATAATAATAATTACAATTGTATCGTAATACAGGTTGTATTACGATACAATTGTAATACATGCTTGTTGTACTAATCTATACTAATATTATAAAACTGAAGAGTTTGTTTGTTTGAACGCTAGGATCTCGGGAAGTACTGATCCGAATTAAAAGATTATTTTTCTATTGGATAATCCATTTATCGAGGAAGGCTATAGGCTATATAACATAATCAATAGCAGCGGAGCATGAATCAAGAATGTAACAAAAACGGGAGAAAAATATTCTTTTTTGAGAGTTTTCGTAGCGTGCTTTGACATGACATCATGTGTCTAAGATTGCGTCATTGAATATAAACTTTGCTAATCAAATTTGTTTTTAAATCTGAGTTGGTACGACTAATTTCCGACAGGTGGCGTAGCAGGTAGCTGAAGAGGTTTTTTGTTTGAAAGCGGTATTATCAGGAATGACTCAACCGATTTCAGTCATTCTTTCACCGTTGGATATGTACGGGATCTCTATGAGTGCTATATTATAATGAACCACGGCTGAAGCCGGGGCGGAAATCTAGTATGACATAAAAGAGCATCATTACCATCATCAACCTTTATTAGTCGATAGACCTGGATGTTTGTTGTATGAGTACTTGCGAGGGTGAGAGTGAAAGTGCTTATGAGAGAGCAATGGTGCAAGAAAAATACATACCTATAAGTATTTACAAAGTTTCATAATTAAATTCTAAAATAATACAAAACTGTTACAGAAAACTGCGTCAAAATCAGATCAAAAAAGGTTATTCAGTTTAATTTCAGTTCAGTTTGGTAATTTTGAGTAAACCTTTACATTCGTATTAAGTATTAGTTATCTTTGACTGCCCCCTTGAACAAAATTCTGGCTCCATCCACTATGAGCACGTTTTTAATGTCATTTTCAAACTTTACTTTTATAATTCTCTATGATTATTCTGGTAGGTACGTCAAACATGTCTTCTGTGTGTCATAACAAACACAAAAATATTTATTTTAAATTTGATATTTACTGGATGGTGAAGAGATTATACAGATAATGTAAAATCACAACTTATTTTAAAATTCACATCTTAATGATATTTAAAGATTTCAGGTATAGTTGATTTTGTGATAAATTTAAATTTCAGTGGAAAAACTAACGGTAACCGTGAAGAGAAATTGAAGCTAAAACTCAAACCCATTTGGGTTTGATACATAAAAAAACATATATTAACATGCAAACTTCTTCCAAAAATTGGTTTGAACTCGGTTTAGTAAGTAGTTCTTTTTTAGAACGTCATAAATACACTATTATGTAAACATCGATCGAAGTTACAACGAACTACAAGAACTCATGTATTATGTTGCTTGCGGAACCATGGGATGGAATTCATGGGCGAGTTGGATCTGCACTTGGCCGCTTTAATCTTTTGTGCTAAGGTC
Organism: Ectropis grisescens; assembly: GCA_017562165.1. Classification (NCBI taxonomy): domain Eukaryota; kingdom Metazoa; phylum Arthropoda; class Insecta; order Lepidoptera; family Geometridae; genus Ectropis; species Ectropis grisescens. The sequence continues at coordinate 8,880,072 of CM029767.1, read as the reverse complement.
TATCATCATCAGCCTGGATTCGTTCACTGCTGGATATAGGCATCTCCAATAATACGCCACTCAGCCCGATCCTCGGTGCTACGTTATTTATTTAGAACACACAGTCAAATCTTAATGATTAGTTTTCAGCCGTCTTTTGTATATCGTCACTCCATCTAATCACAGGGCGTCCTACTCTACGTGTACCGATTGCCGGTCTACCCCAATGGTTATTGGGTCTGCGACAGATGTGACTGGCCCATTGCCACTTCAGTTTGCTAATACTGAGTTATGTCGGTGACTTTAGTTCTCTGCCGAATTGCTTCATTGCGGATGAAATCCCTCAGACACCCCAAGCATAGCTCTCTCCATAGCTCCATCGCTGAGCGACTTTGGGCTTTTGGCCTCTGACTTGTTATAATAAAAAAATGATGATTATGATAATGACGATTATTTTGGGGATTGTGCTGTACTTGAATTTGATGATAAAAGATGTCACTGAGTCGGTTATCTGACTATTTATTATATTTATGTAACATCCAAGTGTCAGCTGGCTGATCGGGGAAAACTGTTGTCGTTTGACTAATGTTAGATATAGAACTAATCTCATCTAGCTTATTTTTGTGAAGAGATTTAGAGAGGAGGCTGATTAGTTTTTGATAAGGCTAGTTATTTGGTTATTTTTGAATCAAGTACCTAATTTTCAACCAGGTATCGACATTTGTTGTGGTCTTGGTATAACTTTGCTTTCGTATTTCCTGTTCATTTTTCACTATTTTGGAATTCTCCCTGATGAACAGAAAATCACCTTAACATGGCAACACATAAGCAGATATACGTCAATGACAAGGTCATTTTTAATTTGATGCACAGATTACATACATTTGATGTTTTCTCACATTTTTTTTTTGTTTTGGCATGAAAAAATTAAAATATTATTCTGATCAAATACAGTATTTAACAGTTTGTAAACGTACATATTAATTTTATACCACTTCAAAAGAATATATTTTTTATATCAAACAAAACTAAATAAATATGTAAATAAATAAATGTTGGTGAGCATTTCACATACAACCAAAACCAATCAAAGCTTGTACTATGGGAGCCAAAATGCTGATCTAGACACGCGGCAGTGAGTCAAGCCAAGTTACTACTAGTATAGTTCCGAGCGCTTGGTCGACGCGACGCGTGACCAATATGCTGGCGTTTATTTGGCCCAACGCATAAGCATTGCCATTCAGCGTGGTAATGCCACCAGCATGCTGGGTACGCTTCCGATTGGTAGTGGGCTTGAACATCTTGATTATCTGTAGACCTACAGTGGTCTATGGTTAATTCAGGTGTGCTTAATGTAAGTAGTTAGCTAGGTAGGTTTGTAGTGTTGTTCTCATTGTATTTTAGTTTTGGTAATAAAGGCCCGTATAGTTGTAAATACATACTTATCACACATAGTAACACCCAGACGCAAATATGTGTATTCATCTGAACTGGGTGGGAATCGAACCCATGACCTTCGGCTTTTAAAAACCTACACTTGGTCTTCATATAACTTTGTATCCGTATTTTTTTTGTGACGTGGGTTAATAACAATTAATCATTCAATTAAAGGCTTTTTATTTCCAGGTGGCAGACGCAATGAAAATACTAATTAGGCACTAACACTGTTTTATTTCACAATTTCATTTTGTTTTGACTACATTAGGAACCAAAATAGCTGGTCTCGTCGCTATAATGTGTTAATAAATACGTATTATACGACTGTATTTTCGTAACAAATTTTTAAACGCTGAATGAATTGAAAGTGTGGAGAGCTGAAAATTTCATCAACATTTTGTCAGTTTTTCCTTAACCATATATTTATTTTGTCCACAGTCTTATCCGTTTTCACGTGGCGTTACTGTCTTATACTCGCCAGCATTTATTTGTAAAGACGTAGTTCAAGAGTTTCTTCAAATGACTTGAGGAATTAATCTCTGTATGACGCCATTGGAGGGCGGATTCGATGAACTTATTAGACATAATCAATAATGACGTCAGTCATGACGTTTTTTAATGTCACAAATTTTGGCTCTCAGTTTTTTGGAAACGTTTCCAAAACTATGAAACAGACTCAATAAGAAATCCAACCAATAAGAAGTCTTGTTTTGTTGTATCTGTGACAACCTATGATTAAACACTTGTCTGGATTGAGCACAGGCCAAGTTTCAAACACTTGTATGCGTAATCACGCATGTTAGTCAAGTATCAACAACAGGTATCAGTTATTGATATTGTTCTTATGCCAGTGATATGCGTGCTGGGTGCTATACAAGCTCCCCGAGTATTTCACGTAAAGGTTACTTACCGATGATAGTTTAACATCTTTAGTTGTTTTCAATGGTCCTATGTAATTTTTTCAAACTTTTATGGTGCAAAATATTGTTGTATTCAAATGTCACAAAACATGTGTTTAGTACACAACGTCAGTTTCGCCTTTCGCCACTAAGCTGACAAGGTGAACTTATCAGTCAATTATTGGCTGATATGTTTTTTGGTGTTTTTACACTCAAACAGTCTATCTAGGCAAATGTGCAATCAATGGTCACAACTAACAAAATGCAATATTTGTTTTTTTCTTCCAGTAATTTTACTTTATTTAATCATTTATCTATATTTACAAGACAGCAAATCTGTTTATCAGTTCAATACACGATTAAATGTACCCTAAAATCACATAATCGAACGCCATAATAAAATTGTGATGATCTGAATTAACAGGAAAATTCTTGGGAAATTGGTTTCACAACAAAGTAAGTAAGTACTTGAATTCTTTTAGCATATAATGTAAGGGAATAATAGCATTGAATTGCAGTTAAATGGTATGTTTATGAGGCCCGTGACTTTCAATTACTATTTCAGTGTCAAAACTATCCGGGTCTCACAAAAATGAATATAATTTTTTTCTCAATTTCATGACTCGATTCATTTCTAAAGAGCACGATCTTGTCTTTTTTCAATATAGCTAGGCGCCTTGTCGTGATTGTATCTGATATAATTAATTATTAAGTAAGCCAGGCTGTAATTATTTATTTACAAATCTGGCACATCTCAATTTAAAAAAAAAAGAAAGCTGTAATTTTGATACTACTATGCGAATAAAAGTAGCAAGTAGTAGTTATAATTTTATTTCATTATATAATTTCGTCTACCTATTTCAGATTGTGTGTGCTGATCTCCACAAAATTTCACAGCGTGCGCAACAAGATAGTTGGCCGTCTATCTAAAACAATAAGCATTGAATCAGGCTACGTTTACGAAATTTCCTACAGAAAAAAATATTGTTTCGCATTGCTATTTTGCATGTTATACATAGGTGCATAGATTGTACAAACATACAAATTATAAGTTCCGATGGACGAAATCAAACAGCTCGCGGAGCTTTTTAAGCAGTGTCCTTTCAGGAGAAAAAAGATTTGGAAATATCGAAAGAGAATACCAGGATTTCGAATTTACATCCACCAGAACAATGCATTGCCATACTTATAAATGATAAACATTTCACTATAAGATTAAACTGCAGTTAGTTTATTCTAATGCGTTATGCCCTTTTTGATTATTTTTACTGTAGTACTTTCTGTAATTTTGTATTGTAAGTAATAAAAGTGATTCAATCACAACCAATGAATTGTTTTATTTTACATAAATAAGAGTAAAGATAACTGTTTTGATAACCTTATCAATTTTTTTGAAAGCTTTGAAAGTATCCTTAATTTTTAGTCGTATCTTACTTCTTATTTGTATAATTTATTAAAGCTCCTAAAAAATATCTCAGAATCTAAGGAGTACTGCTACAGAACCAAAAACATATTTATACTAGTTCGTAAATATGTACAAAAATTAACTAACTAGCAGTTGCTTGTAAACAAATTTATTTAACGTAGTCATCTATGAAACGGGGTCTACCGTGTTTTTGATAAATTGGGTTGTTTCAGCGTTATCAGTGCATTGTTCATTATATACGTATGTATCGACTAAACAAAGATACGTAGCAGGGTCATGATAGAGAAAGTAGGAGTGTACGTATTGTAGGTATATCTATATCGGCATATCTGTGGGCTTGTCGATACAGAAACGCGAGAATCATTAGCAAAGGTTGTAACGTGCTCTGCCGACTTGCGTTCATCAGACCTGACGTTGTCGCCCTTTTCAGGTGCCGTATGCCAATTTCTCTTTGAATGGATAAATAATAATTGCGTACAGGTATTTTTCAATTTGTCCTCTTTGGTGCATGTTTTGAAACCTAATTTTATTTTATGTCATAGACAATTTAGAAAGATCTCTCTACTTAGTATGTGGACCCAGTAAATATTACTGAAAAAAAAAACGTCCTTGACGCAGTATTACAGGTAAAATACGTAGTTAGGTTTGATAAAAATCTCTTCAAGCACAAAACTGATGACGTCACTTTTGGGCGTGGTTTAGAAATTGACGCTATAAAAGTAGTGAAACGTCACGAAACTAAATGGTTCTCAAAAAAAAAGGCTAATGAGCATGCTAGATGTGTATACGGAATGCGGGGGTAATGTAGTATATGTAAACTCTTTGATTCCAGAATTAAAATCAGTTTAAAAGCTTAACCAATGTTTTAATCATTCATCAAATCCAAATAGATACGCGTTAGCGTTTTATAATTGAATTGGGCCCAAGCCGTGCACCTTTGGGGCGAGCTCTCGTTGTAAGTGTTGAGAAGTTTAATGAGATTGAATACGGGTCAAAGCACAACGGGGTATCGTCTCGTTAATGTACTACGACACGACGCGGATGGCTACATTATTGTTGTGATCAAATTATACTGTAAAAATGTATATTTATCACATTTAAATGTAAATGTTTAAACTGAAAGTGACTTCATAAAATATTGTTTGAACTTAGTAGGTAGTGGATCTACTCGCTCTCTCTCTCTATCACTCTCTTTGTATGCTGTGTATGTGTCCTTTTCTTTCTACATGTGTAAGTATGTCTTGGGTTCCATTCTCACATATGACACAAATTTGTGTGAGCAATTCGGATGTTCGTGCAATGTGTCTTAAGAAGTATGTTTATATTTAGGATTAAATATAAAATCAGGATTGTTACAAGTTACAATCCTGATATGACAAAACTTTGTTGTGGTTGGAAACGTAAACCCCAGGATTGGGTAGAGTGGCGTGTTTTAAGATAGTATTATACCCAACAATACACATTGGTAAGAGAGACTAACATTGCATAAGATCACACTAACATTGCAAAGGCAAACGGCTAAGGCACAAACACATTGTGTTTGTTATTGTATATATGTATATGTTCTCTTGTATCTTTGTTTGATGAATTCAAATATTTGTCCTGTGTCGGGGTGTTTCTATCTATAATAAGTATGTATTTAAAACTATATATATATATACATATAATAAGTATTATATCAGCTATCTGGCTGCCATGGTACAAGCTTTGCTTAGTTTGGTGTCAGATGGTGTTGTGTGTGAATTGCCCACCTATATTTATTTATTTTATTTGTAACAGCATATAGTAAGTATAATCAATCACCCATTAAAATCACCCGTTAAAGTGTGATGATTCCCGTGAGATACGCAATGAAATTATTCAATTAGGTACTTCAATGGTATTTGTCCAAAATAAATTACCGTGAAAAACTGTTAAGCCGCAGTATAAACTGCGGAAGCGCAGATAATCCTACTAATGTTATGTCAAAATTTGTAAGTTTGTTGTTCGACCACATCAAAACTTGTGAACGAATCGGGTTGAAATTTGAAGTAGGTATAGCAAGATTATCGTTTAGAATAGCACATTTGAATTTGAGGCTACATTAAGAAAATAAAGGAACGGGAATCTCGCGGGTAAAATCGTGAAGCGGAGCTAATAATAATAATAAATTGGTGGACAATTCACAAACAACACCATCTGACCCCAAACTAAGCAAAGGTTGTTGTAATATGGCGACCAGATAGCTGATATAATACTTATATAGTTGTATATACATACTTTTAATACATAGAAATACCCAGACTCAGTGCAAATATTTGAATTCATCACACAAATATTTGCACTGGGTGGGAATCGAACCCACGACCCTCGGCTTCGCAGGCAGAGTTTCTACCCACTAAGCCACGAGGCAAGTCAAAAATAATATTTATAGAGATACGTCATGCCATGGTATTATGAAGATTATGGTATGACAAGGAAGGGAAGGAGGGTCGGAGGGGAGATGAAATAGTTTGATATGAAATAATGAAATTAAAGTTCCCCAATAATATGAATAAATGATCGTAAAACCTACTTGTTGATACCTTACAAGAAACAACGACAAAACCTTACATAACTTATCTGGTTTCTTGAAAAACAACATTTAAGTTAAGCTTGTTGCTGTAAAGTTAAAAATATCGTTGTCGGTTGTCTCGCAAATGGGATCCAAATGAATTGTTGCGCCACTGAGCATTTGTCGCAACAAGCTCCTTAAACGCGGTCACAAATGGGTTCGAAGGACCGAAGTAAAAGGTGCGATTGTGTTTGTCGTCCAATTAGATTAATCACCTCCAAACGACCATAGAAAACCATTGAGCGTTGCCACAAACTGTTCAAAGTACTCGCAATGGGCAATAACTACGTGTTAGCTTAAAATGCACGTTGGAGAAAACCAGTTGCAACGTTCACACCCGGCGATCCGAGTAATTACACGTAGTTTATTCTAATAAACAAATAATTGTTACATATTACTCGTACTATTGCTGGTGCAGTTACAAATACATTTAACAAAGAAAGACAAAGGGCAAGCTATAACTAAGGGTCACCTGTAAGCAATCTCGGTTGTAAAATAACTTTTAATTATCTCAGAACCTTGCATTTAAGATAACAAGAAAATAAACAGAACTCCTTTGCAGTTTGAAACAATTAATGTGATTGGCAATATTGCGTTCCACCTACTGTTTTATTAACAGATACAGCCAGTATTGCATTCCATATTATTCAATATTTGCGTAATAATTTGAGGCAGACATTTAAAAAAAAAATAATACTAACACTTAGCAGAGTCCGCCTGGGGATGTTAAATGTTATCGTTGTTAGGCTAATCGGCGATAGTGATTTAGTAGCTAAAAAACTGCTAAGCCTAGAACATCGTCTAAAAGTGGCTAGTCTTACAGTGTTTTACAGGATATATTTTGGAGAGTGTGCAGCGGAGTTTCACGACCTGATATTGCCTTCCCCTTTCCACTACAGGACAAGTCGTAAGTCGGCTCACTACCACCCATACATACACTGTGGATATTTCCAAAATCCGTACTAAAAGGTTTGAATCCACTTTTCTCGTACGTACAGCTTTGGAGTTGAATAAGTTATAAGAATAAGAATAAGAATATTTATTTGTCATAATAACATGAACACATACACAACAGTTAATGAACCCATCAGGTCCGAACTAGTACATAGTACTGTATCTCAGTACCTAATGGCTTCTCCCAAAACAAAAATGTATATAACACCTAAATTTAAACATAAACATACGCAAATTAAACAACAATATATGGCAGCTAATAAAATGGCTAATACACGGATATTCGGGGGATAAGCCTTGATTGCGAATTTAGTTCGAAACCTAGTGTCTCCAGTCTCCTCCCACCTAAATAATCTATATATATAAAAGAAAGTCGTGTTTGTTACAACACTTATAACTCGAGAACGGCTGGACCGATTGCCACGGTTTTTGATTTGTTGGATTTGTTTCCGTGCCGAATAACAGAATACATCTTAAAAACAATGAAAACTCGATATGTGTAATGAATACTTAATCATTTCAATAGATGCTGATTTGTTTATTACATGTCAAACATTTGTTGCCCAATCCTGTCAAATAGTGTAACAACAATTTTTTTTTTTTTGAGATTATGGCCTGGTTGCTGAGACCTTTAAGCCACAACTTTATTTTTTTCTGAAGACATCATGTGTGCGTTCAGAAATGTATTTTTTGTAAAATGTCTACAAAGTTCAGGTACTGTTATATTTGTTTGCTTTAGACATTAATTTTCGAAAATTATATATTAATTATTTAATTTTAATTCCCGAAAATAATACCTAAGATTTATTCTACAGTAAAACATAAAATCATCGGAAAGAACGGAATTTAGTGAATAAAAATCAGTTGGTAAAGGTTATAAGATTAAGGAAAAAAATCTACAGGTTAACAAATGAGTAAATGTCTTTGTATAGGTTGTCTATGATTTTTTGATAAGCTATTCATACGTAGTGGTTATATACTCTTTGAGCTATGTCTCGAAAGTTCAGGCGCTGTTATTATATTTGGGGGTTTTATGCGAGTGCACATTTTAATAACAATGCCGCGTCCTAGAAGATCTAATCTTTCCCAGCGAAGCCGTAATGCAATTAGGCAACGGAATATCGCGAGTCAATTATCTGATGGAGAACGAGAAATAGCACGAGAACAGCGCCGCGTTAGTATGGAGCAAAGAAGGGCCTTAGTTCGTGCTTCTCAAACACAAGAGCAAAGAGAGCAGCCGAGAAACAGCTGGGTTAGAAACGAGAAATCCTCGAGCTTATCGTACAGATGAACAGAGAATAATCTTCGAAGTGCAAGAAGAAATGGTTCAAGTATTGATTTGAATCGAGCAGCGTTTCTGTATGATTGCACCATCAACTACAGCTTGCATCGTTTAGTTTGCACTGGTCCAATGGACGTTGTTTGCCAGCATTGTGGAACATTGAAGTTTGCTGGTGAAACGCCTGGTTTGTGCTGCCTTAGTAGCAAACCATCCGCTTTATTTGTTCTTGCGCTGGACCAAAAAACAAAGAATGTCGTTTACCACAAAGTGCTTGAATGAAAAACCTATTAATGAATTAATCCGAGTTTTTTTTTTCCCAATCTGTACAACATTTTTCAATATTTTTTTTCTGACACGAGTTTGAAGTACTTAATTTTTTTTTATTCTCATTCTGTATGTATGTTTTCATCATCATTCATCATAATAAAATACTTTTTTGTTTCTATCTATATAAATATATTATTTTGTATCATTGTTTTACGTTCATCAAAGCCTAAATTAGTTCAGCTAAAAAGTAACACGACATTCATTGACTGTTAGGCGGTACGAAGTTCGCCGGGTCAGCTAGTTACTACATAAACAAAAGTAATAATTACGACACACAACCGCATATTTTAGCATGCACACTAAGAATTATGATTGCGCTCTTTATGACAACATACATAAAATGGGCGGAACATTTCCCTATAAACAAATAATTTTGTCTATGTAGAAGGAGTCACTCAACGCTCACACACGTAACTAGGGATTGAAATGAGTGATTGCAAAATTTATTCGACATTTTATTTTGGGCTGTATTCTCGTATTATATTTACATTTATTAAGTTTTACTAATATCCAAATACGTAAATATATTTATATATATAAAAATTGATACCCTGTACGAAATGTATTATACTATAAAGAAATGGATAAAGTTGGAGTAGAAATCAGTTTGCATTTTTCAAATTAACAGTTTTACGTCAAATGTATACAAAAGTACTAGCAGTGCCCCGCGGGTTTACCCGCGTAGTTCTCGTTCCCGTTCTTTTATCAAGATAAAAGTAGCCTAAGCCTATGTGGTCTTCCAAAATATAATCTTTCTGTACTTCAAATTACAACTCGATTCGTTAATACGTTTCAACGGGATTGAGCAACAAACATCCAAATACACCTAAACGTACAGTAAACGTACACCTGTCTATGCTTGTTTCCTCGACCTCTCAAGAGCTTTTGATCTGGTTTGCTATGACATTTTATGGCAAAAGCTCAAAGATATTTCTATGCCGCATGAACTGGTACAAATTTTAAAGTACTGGTATCTTAATCAGATCAACGTAGTTCGGTGGTCGAGTGAGATATCGGAGCCGTACAGGTTGGAGTGCGGGGTAAGGCAAGGAGGACTTTCTTCTCCAAAGCTCTTTAACCTCTACGTGAATGCACTGATTGAGGAGCTCAGCGGGACACATGTAGGCTGCCACATTGATGAACTTGGTCTGAATAATATTAGTTACGCGGACGACATGGCCTTGCTGAGTGCCTCTCCCTGTGGACTGTCAAGGCTATTGGCCATATGCGAGAAGTATGCTCTGCGTCACGGGTTGATCTATAATGTTAAAAAGAGAGAATGCATGGTCTTCAGGGCTGGAGGGGTATATCCGGATACTATACCTGCCATTAAATTGTGTAACACCAAGCTCAAAAGGGTAGAACAGTTCAAGTATCTCGGGCATTTATTAACCTCTGACCTTCAGGACGATGCGGATATAGAGAGAGAACGAAGGGCGCTGTCTGTGCGAGCCAATATGCTGTCCCGTAGGTTCACACGTTGTTCGAGTGATGTCAAAATGACTCTGTTTAGAGCATTTTGTACGTCATTCTACACGAGCGCTCTGTGGGTGTCATACACTCAAAAACAGTTCAGCGCCCTTCGGGTGCAATTCAACAACGCTTTCAGGATGTTGATGCGGCTGCCACGGTACTGCAGTGCATCGGGGATGTTTGCCGAGTCGCAAGTCGATTGCTTTTACACGACCATGCGGAAACGGTGCGCATCCCTGGTGCGCAGAGTTCGTGCTAGCTCTAACAGCATCCTGGGAATATTTTCAGATAGGTTTGACTGTCAGTACTTGAACCATTGTTCGATGATTCAGGTATTGACTAATAAAGACATGTCAAATTGTAATTTTAAAAATGTTAAATGGAAATGGTAAATAGTAATTGATTTTTAATTGTATGTATGACCTCTTGAATGGTTGAAATAAATATATAAATAAAAAATAAAATAAAAAAAAACCAAACGTCCAAACATTGGCATTTGTAATATTAGGTAGTAGGATTTACGATCATCATCATCATCATCAGCCGCAAGACGTCCACTGCTGAACATAGGCCTCCCCCCTAGATTTCCACAACGATCGGTCCTGCGCAACCTGCAACCAGCGGTTTCCAGCGACCTTTGTGAGGTCATCTGTCCATCTAGTGGGAGGCCGTCCAACACGGCGTCTTCCGGTTCGTGGTCGCCACTCGAGAACCATTCTTCCCCATCGGTTGTCAGTTCTGCGAGCGATGTGGCCTGCCCATTGCCACTTCAGCTTGCTTACTCTTTGAGCTATGTCGGCCACTTTCGTTCTTTTGCGAATATCCTCATTACGGATTCTGTCGCGCAAAGAGACTCCGAGCATAGCTCTCTCCATAGCTCGCTGTGTGACTTTGAGCTTCGTTATGAGGCCCACAGTTAAGGACCACGTCTCAGTTCCATAAGCCATCACTGGCAACACGCACTGGTTAAAGACTTTCGTCTTAAGGCATTGGGGTATTCTGGACTCAAAGATGTGCCGAAGTTTCCCGAACGCTGCCCATCCGAGTTGGATTCTTCGCTGGACCTCTTTGTCGAAGTTGGATCTGCCTAATTGGATCTTTTGTCCCAGGTAGACGTATTCGTCAACAACTTCGAGTGTGGTATTCCCAACAATAACCGGTACAGGTGAGACATGACATTTGACATGACTTTCGTCTTGTTCATATTCATCCTCAAACCTACCTGTTGGAATACTCTACTGAGGTCCCTGAGCATAGCACCGAGGTCCTCCAGCGACTCCGCCACAATGACTATGTCGTCGGCAAACCGAAGGTGAGTGATGTATTCGCCGTTGATATTGATGCCATATCCGTTCCAGTCCAGTAGCTTAAAAACATCTTCCAGCGCGACAGTAAACAGTTTTGGAGATATAACATCTCCCTGTCTCACGCCTTTCTGTAGCTGGATATGTTTTGTGCACTGGTCCTGTAACCGGACAGACATTGTGGCTTTACTGTAGATACACTTCAACACTTCGATATAGCGATAGTCAATGCGGCATCGCTGGAGAGACTGAAGCACTGCCCAGGTCTCGATAGAATCGAAGGCTTTCTCATAGTCCACATACGATATATATAGTGGCCGATTATACTCCTCGGTTTTCTGTATAATCTGCCGAAGCGTATGGATGTGGTCTATGGTACTATAGTCTTTTCGGAAACCGGCTTGTTCGGGTGGCTGGAAGTCGTCAAACCTGCGTGCGAAACGATTCGTGATGACCCTCGAAAACAACTTATAAACGTGACTCAGAAGTGAGATGGGTCTGTAGTTCTTCAACAAGGTGTTGTCACCTTTTTTGAAGAAGAGCACCACCACACTTCTGCTCCACGCTTCTGGCGTATTACCGTTAAGTATGACGGAGTCGAACAGCTTCTGGAGGACTTTAAGTACCGGTTTTCCACCCGCTCTCAAAAGTTCAGTCGTAATACCGTCGTCGCCAGGTGCCTTGTTGTTTTTAAGTTGTTTTAGGGCCATCCTAATCTCATACAGGCTGACTTCCGGGATACCTTCGGTAAAGTGTCGGGTCAGCTTGGCTCTGGGGTCTTTTGCCATGCTAACGACAGGTTGTGCTTGCGTAGAGGTGTATAACTGTTCATAGAACCTCTCAATCTCCTCCAAAATCTCGGGCTTCGACGAGACGATGTTACCACTATCGGTCTTCAGTTTGGTCAGCTGACTTTGCCCTAGAGACAGATTTCTTGCGAACACTTTCGAGCCTTTGTTCTGCTTAATTGCTTCTTCAATACTCGAAGTATTGAAGCAGCGTATGTCGCGTCGCACACAAGTGGAGATCTGTCTATTGAGCCGTCTGTATACCGTCATGTCGACCGAAGACTGTAATCGCATATCTCGTCTGACCGCCATAAGATCTAGAGTTTGATCGGAGAGCTTTTGGGTTCTGCTTTGGCGTCGGCTCTTATACAATTTTCTGCCAACAGCATGAACAGTTTCCACTAGCCTGTCGTTTATTTCGTCCGCCGTTACGCACTCATCTAAGGATTCGAAGCGATTTTGAAGTTCAAGTTGAAAGTTATCGGGATCCTCGATCTCAGCATAATTTGGTCGGAGCGTGGACTTCATTAGACGTGATCTTTCGAACTTAATGTTTAGATTCAGCGTGGCTCTTACAATACAGTGATCGCTGCCGGTCTTAACCTTGCTGATCACAGAGACATCGCTGAATATTTGCCGTTTAGTCGTCATAATGAAGTCGATCTCATTTTTTGTGGAACCGTCTGGGCTAATCCAGGTCCACTTTCTTTGTGGTTGTTTCTTAAAAAAGGAGTTCATCATAAAGAGGCTCTCCCTTTCCAAGAAATCCGCTAGACGTTGCCCTCTTGGGTTCCGCTGCCCATATCCGAAATTCCCCACTCTCAACTCATCACCGCTACGTTTGCCCAGTTTCGCGTTGAAGTCTCCCATCACAACTGTGAAATGTGTTGGCGAGAGATGTATGGCTTTGGAGATGTCCTCATACATGCTCTCAACCTCTTCGTCGGGATGTGTCGAGGTCGGTGCGTATACTTGTATGACCTTTAATGAATACCGGTCGCTAATTTTAAGTACAAGGTATACAACCCTATTCAATACCAATGACAAAAAAAAATATTATTTTTTTGGTTTCCTGCTTGTACTGGGTAATCTCTGAAACGGCTGGACTAATTTGAAGGAACTTTTAATGAAACAGTTTATTTAAGCCTATAGCTGATGGCTTAGCTATAGGCTTAAATAAACATCACTTTATCCCGGTTTCAAGGACTGTTTCCAGAGAAATTACAGGGCATGGAGGTAAAACATTATAAATATCTCAGACTGTCGAACGCCGTAAATCCTAATGTCGTGAATTGGACTATCTGCAAGGAAGGAAGAGAGGCCTTTGCCCAGCAGTGGGACAACGTAGGCTTGTAATAATACTAACATTTTATTTTCATCAAGCACGAGAAAAGTACACGTTAAAAAAACGTAAAAAGTTATGCCTTAGAAGATCAGCTGTCTGATAGTGAAAGTCCCGTCATAATTGGTCCAGCTGTTTGGTAGATTAGTGGAACAAACAAGGGAGACAAAAAGTTTTAAGATAGTTTTTAGGTATAAGTACCGTGCATACTTTCATTTGAACTTAGTAAACAGTTGTTAATTAGATATTACATACAAACGCTCCAATTTTATTTCTTTGTATTTAGGTACTATTAATAATTATCATAAAAAAAGTAAAAAAACATGGAAAAATAGGTAAATAATTAATAACGAAAAAAATGAACATTGTCCATGTAAATTACCGAATAAATTTTCGAAGAAATTTCACATCGGCAAACTCCATTACCCCATCACTAACGCGCCAACGTACTCTCTAGGCGCTTCAGAGCGACTGAACGAATGCCAGAGTTATGCGGTCATATTAACCGTATCGAGAAGACACTGCCACGCCCTCAAGGCATATCCCCCGATATCCGTGAGCTAATATATATGGCAGCTGGGCAAAAAGTCTTAAAATGAAACTAGTCTGCGAATATATTGTTTCGCAGCATAGACTATGTATCGTGGTGTCATTATTTTCAAATCTTTTTGCCAAGCCGTGCGTGTGAGTTTATACATGTAGAAGGGTGCGAGGGTGTGTGTTTGTGTGTGTGTGAGAGGGTGTGTGTGTGTAAGTGTGTCTCTGTGTGTGAGTGTGTGTACATGTGTGCTGATGTGTATGTTATCACAGGTGAATGTACTTTTTTGTATAGGAATGTGTAATGTATCCGTCATGTATTAGTACCTACATATGTATGCTCCATGGGAAAACAAGTGCATAGATTTGATAATTACTGATGGAAATACCAGGGTCAAACTGAAAGTTCTTAGAACTGGCCACTTATAAACAATAATTATAATAAAAAAAAAACTATAATTTGAAAATAGAACTCTTTGCCAATATTACTGAGTATATACTTCATTCATTTGTCATTTGTTTTACGATTTGGCGGCAAATTGAAAATTGTCTATGTCACGTCAACATGAATTTAACACGAGAAAATTTTCGTGCAATGATTTTTTATGACTTTCGATGTCATTTAAGTCAACAAGAAAGTTATGATAGACTACGATTGGCCTTTCACGATGAAGCCCCATCTCGTGCGACTGTTTACAACTGGTTTAATGAATTTAAACGTGGTCGCACTAATCTCACTGATGATTTACGTGAGGGACGGCCTTCTACGGCGACGACTGAAGATAACATCTGTGTTGTGCGGCGTATGATAGAGACTGACAAAAGAGTGACCTATCAGCAGATTTGGACAAGCTTAGGCATTGGTATGAGTCAAGTGCACAAAATCCTACACGAACATTTAGCGGTCAGGAAGCTTTGCGCCCGGTGGATACCTCATAATTTGACTGAGGCTCAAAAACTCCATCGTGTGGATTGGTGCCGTAAAATGATTGAAAGATTTAACGGAGGTGACTCAAATGCTGTGTTCGACATACTAACAGGTGACGAAAGCTGGATTTACTGTTATGATCCTGAAACCAAAGACAATTTGCTCAGTGGGTGTTTCCTTTCGAGGAGTTGCCAACTAAAGTGAAGAGAGATCGAAGTGCGGGGAAAAAATGGTGGCCTCGTTCTTTGGAAGGATAGGTCATTTCGCAACAATTGTGTTAGAGGATCAAAAAACAGTTTCTGCAGAATGGTACACTACCAATTGTTTGCCACTTGTCTTGGAAAAAGTTCGAGAGAAACGACCTCGCAGTAGGATCCTCCTTCACCACGACAACGCCTCATCGCACACCGCCAAGCGAACGATCGACTATTTGGCGACATCAAACGTTGAATTACTGGGTCACCCGCCGTATAGCTCCGACCTCGCGCCTTGTGATTTTTATTTATTTTCAAAAATTAAAGAAAAACTTAAAGGAAAGCGGTTTATGAATGCTGAAGAAGCGGTGGTTGCGTATCGCGATGCCATTGAAGAGACCCCTAAGGACGAGTGGGCAAAGTGCTTTTCCCAGTGGTTCCATCTCATGCAGCGGTGTATTGACGTGAATGGACAATATTTTGAAAAGATATAATAAAACTAATAACTGGCTAATGTAATCAGTTTTTGATTTTCTAAGAACTTTCAGTTTGACCCTCGTATCAAGTACAATACTTATTATTGGTATCTATTATCTCCCGTAGGTACTATACTTTGATTTAATTTATAGTTGTTGCCGGCCTCCTTGTTCTCTGAGAGATACAATCTAGAACTTTTCAAGGTCAGAGTGAATAGGTACCTTCTAGGTCAACGTGCGTCATCTTCGACCACACCGTCGCTTACCATCAGGCGAGTTGGTGGTCAAATGCGGACCTATACGCGATAAAAAAAATATAGCTCACCTTTGCCAGTTATTCTATCGCTAAGGAGTAATGTGCAAACATTACTGTGTTCCGGTTTGAAGGCCAATGTTACCATAAAAATTACAGAGCTTAGAGATATAATATCTTAGATCTCTGGGTGACGAGCGCAGTCCAGTGCCAGGTAATAATTTGGACTCATGTTCCAATAGCTGCGTGTAACTGTGTTGTTATGTGGCTGGCATGTTCCTTACCATCAGGCACATGTCCAGCTCGTCTCGTCATTCTAAATTATAAAAAAAACTTTAAATATTATTTTTGTAGTAAGATGTTATGCAGTAGTTTTTTCTGGAACATTCCAATTTTTTCACATAAATTTTAAGTTGAAACTGGTGGTACTGAAAAATTTCATTTGGAAAAATAATCAAAGAGGCGATGCAAACCTACGATACCTCACGGTTATACAAAAAATTACGTTTATAAAACATTTCTAAACTACAAATAGGCGCTCATAAGCGAAAAACGAATGAATATAATTGTTCTAAGCGCTACCCACTCATCTATTTGAAGTCCTCTCTTTTACTCGTTCTCTTTTAACTCTTTTTGGTGGCTCTTTTTTTTTACTTTGCCATCTGCCTCGGCTCCACAATAATCGAGTTCGTATGCATACATACATACGTACAAATATTAGTTTTTTCGTTTCCTAGTCCCTTCGCAATTTCCAACTCAAAGATTAAATTTAACAAGTAAGGAAGGCGCATTAGCACAAATGCTGAACTTTTACTTCTTTTATTTGAACTAAGAACAACTTCTAAATTAAGATTTCCTTGTGATTCGAATCAGGAAACCGTAGAGCTGATGTAAGTCACGATGTAAAAATTTATTACTTCTACGAGTATATTAATGATTATTTTTGCGTAATTTATTACTTCTACGAGTATATTAATGATTATTTTTGCGTAATTTATTACTTCTACGAGTATATTAATGACTATTTTTGCGTAGCGTATGTTATTATCGTGTGACTTACGTAGTTCATTATTGCAATCCATTTCAATGTTGACAAATAATAGACAACTTATACGAGTATCGTATAACACGATACTCGTATAAGTTAAGTTGTCTTTTATTAGTCAACATTGAAATGGATTGCAATAATTAATTTTATAGCAGTGTGACATATAGGTACCCGCAGTGTACGCATTTTTTGAGGGTGCTAAACGTGGTACAATAATGCATGGTGTAATAAAATAAATATAATTTAAAAACTCAACAAACCCGACTGCATAAAATGTGAACCAAACTACGTACTTGCATACTCTAAAAACTGAAAAGAATAGAACAAACACTTAGATTTCTGGTGGTCTAGAATTCTATAATGTGTTATTGAATTAATACTATTGCAGAAAATAAAATATATTCTTGTAAAGGAACATAACAACTGAACAGTCGGGATCCATTATTATTCTACAGCCAATCTAATTGTACAATGGCATTAGCTAAATCATCATCTTCATCATCTCTGAGTAACGAGCTCAATATATTAATAATTAATTCTAAATATTAATTATAGTCTAAGTAATTATTTGCATTCTACCTACATGTTAGCATAGTTGTGTGACACTGTGATGTTATGAGCAGGCGTATTACTTAAACTTTCTACACACGAGACCTAAAATCAGAGGAAATTACGTAAAACTAGTGGGGAGGACCCTACATCGCACCATAAAGCACCAATCACATGGTGCGATGTAGGCTCCTCGCTCCTCCCCTCTACTTTGACGTCATTTCCTCTGATTTTAGGACTTGTGTGTGGAGCGTTTTTTTTGCATCTTCAGGCACATATCCTGGTTCAAAATGTTGAAGGACAATATTTCCAATATTATTTAAATAATTTATTTTGTACATAAAAACAAAAATCGATCTCTTTAAGATTAAATTCAGACACTCGACCAAATTTCATAAGAAGCTATCACTATGTCATACAGATAAATGATAATAAATTTTAGTTTTTGTCCATATTTCTAAAACAGCCACACCGATTTCTATTAAATTTATATAGTCCGGCTCTGAACTATGTATCTACCAAACATAAAAGAACCATCATAATGCATACACAATTGGCGGAGATATCACGTAATATACGTCCAAACCGGTTATCCAAACAAAAAACAAACAACCGAACCTCCACCTTTTTTGATGTCGGTTAAAACAAAGCACGGGTAATTTAAATCACTGTTTAAGCCTGCACTGCGTTTGTTAGCCAGCGATATATCTATCGGATTATTTATCTGTTTGACTTGTGATTTTTCATAAAACATTGTCCTTCAAATGTGATTGCACATCTGGTACTGTCCCAGCCAGACTCTGGAATTAATCAAAAGACTAAAAACAAATCATTAAAAAAACGATATGTTGAAGTATCTGTAAGAAAACACAGGCTTTTTATTGACATTTTGGTATGTGTAAGGCTTCGTAATGTAGTTTGTGGGATAATAGGTAGAACAACCAAAAACTATAGTTATTATACACCTATACACATAAGTATAGCCGTTATATAGGCACGGCTGGGAAAGTTCCCGGCATCAGATGCAATGCGAGGGTTGCCGAGGTATTAGTTCCCTCGAAGTAATTACGAGACCGTGGCCCGGGATACGTATCTACAGCTCACTATTTATTACAGCTTAGCTATTGAAACGTTACATTGGCATTCAGAGTACGGAATTGCCTCATGTTTATGTATGTGTCAAAATATACAGAAATTCAAATTGATTCGTGTGTTTAAACGTTTTGGATATGTTAGTCGCTACTAGCTTTTATCAATAAATATTGATGCCATAAACTATTTTCGTACAAAAAGTTAAGCCGACTTCAAAAGCACAAATAGGCACTCATAAGCGAAAAATAAACTAATATCATTATTATAAGCGTTACTCACTCATCTATTTGTAATCACAGTAGGTACAACACGTACTTATGTTGTGTCGACCCCAAATAAAGTGGGTTAAGGGTAAGCGAATGGTAACGAATTAATAAATTGTCTCTTGAGATTGATCTGAGTATTGTCGTGTTCTTGTGCATGATCAAGGCTTCAATTGCACTAACTTTATTTGCTAGGTCAGAATAGCCTTCACTTACGTCGCGTAAAGTTGGTTCCGTGGAGTTTGGTGCCACCTTACTATTTTAACCCCCGACCAAAAAAGAGGTGTTATAAGTTTGACGTCGATGTCTGTCTGTCTGTCTGTGTGTCTGTCTCTGGCACCATAGAGCTCAAACAGATGCTGGGCCGATTTCGATGCGTTTTATTCTTATTTGGTAGTTAATATCCGTGCGGATGTTTTTAGCTATGTTTAGTTAATATCGATGGCCTGTGCCACAAAATGGCGGATAAAATATTTCTTCACAGCCTACCTCAATATGATTATCAAATGAAAGGGCTTGACTAGAGTAGAACACTATACACTATAAAAAAATCAAGTCCAAGATGGCTTCCACCACAAAATGGCGAATTATATTATTTTTTTCACGACTTCCTCAATATGGGTATCAAAAGAAAGGGATTGTCTAGTAGAATACATTACACTATGACAAATTTTAAATTCAAGATGGCCGCTTCCACAAAATGGCGAAATACATTTCTTTTTACACAACTCCCTTAATACGGGTATCAAATGAAAGGGCTTGACTAGTAGAATGTTGTACAGATAACAAATCTGAGGTATTCGGGGGTTAGTCAAATTTTTTAATTTTGTTCTTGTTATTACAACAAAACACCGAATCGTGTACTGTGAGAGCGTATGCGCGAGCTAGTTGTATCTATTGTATTTATGGCTGGTTATTGTATCTGTCTGTTATATTGGATACATTCTCAGATCACCCAAACACGGCAACCACACATGAAATTAATCAACCCATTTATTGCTTTGCGAGCTATTTGCATACTGTAAATAACTAGAATTAATTACCAATGAATACAAATATATAGATAAATAGCTCTTTTACAAAAATCTGTTGAATAGCTGGTTAGAAGGCAACTACTACTAATAGAAGAAAAATTAAGTTGTATTTTATCGAAATCGACGTAGCTCACGCTTTTCTAAGGTATATTATACTTGTATAGATTTACAGTTTATGGGTTACATGACTTAACTAATTTACCTCTATTTAGTTACGTAGTTGTATTGTGTTATTTGCTGATTTATAATACTACTAATATTAGAATAAATGTGAAAGTTTGAATGTTTACTGCTCAATCACGTCGAAACAGATGAGCAGATCGGGTTGTTTTTTTTAACACAGATATGTTTATGGTCTGCGGTAACTATGCGTTATCGCCACTGTTATCTACTGCTACTATATTACGGTACTATTTATATTTATATAATTTTGTCAAGGAGTACGGTACACTTGATTGAAACCTTACGTATATATATATCACAAAACATAAAAAATATTGATTTTGAGTTGACAACATATTTTATGTCCACAAAATTTGGATTACGGAGAATTTCGTTAAATTCTGATGGCAATGACAAACAAACCGCTGTCGCCATCTTTGGTGTGAAGTACGTTTCGTTCCATCAATCAACATATTGCGTGCGTCCGTCGCGCCAAAAAAGTATCCATCACAAAAACTGTGACTGGACCGGAATTTTATTAGTAGGTAGTTAGTTATATTTAGTATCAGTATTGCACTCGTGCGAAGCCGGGGCGGTAGCGCTAGTAATTGAATTATATCTAAAAGAAAATAAAGTAAAGTCGGTTGGTTTACGGACGACAGTTTAACGTGACAACGTCATAGCAAAACATTGATAGATGCGGCGCCAGCGTACAATAAGCGTAACGGGACACAACGGTACACTTTTTCGTGCATGCAGCCGGCGTTCATCGATTTATAAGACGTTGTCACGTCAAAAAATAAAAGTAACAGTTCCTTTACACTTGACTGCGTCCGGGCTATAGGAAATGTATGAAAACGTGTCAAGCGCCTACATTAAACTTTACAAATAACGAGTTTAAGAGTTATTTCATCGTTTAATGCAGAAATCCGGTTCAATCAAAACTTAGTTAATTTCAAATGTGAGTTTTGATTGTACACATTAAATGTTAACATCGTCTCGTTGTTTCGAAAACGCGTGTTTGCAAATTAAATTTGGTGGCTTATTACATTGATACTTTCAGTTAATTTTGACATTTTATCGTTTTTCTTCAGCTTGAAATTAAGGAAAGTCAAATTAAGACAAAATTCATTTCTTAAAAAATGTTACCGTTTTAGCTAAAGAGTATTAAATTTTTCAGTCAAATTTGTGTCATTCCTAAACAAAGGCTTCGTTTTGTCATCATCATCATCATCATCATCAACAGCCCACTAAATAATGCCACTGCTGGGACTCGGGGCCTTCTCTCACAAGGAGAGAGTTAAGGCCATAATCCACCACGGAACACGGGAACTGTTTTGCATTTTTTCACATGTACTTGGCCTGTCCGTCTCCGACCCAACTCATGCCGGTGATGGTGTAAATCCAAAAACACGCTAACCAATAAATGGATTTATATGGCCCAAGACTTCCACATCTTAGTTCCATTTATCATTTCTAAGATTATAGTTACACTAACTTTTACTTGAGACTTCGTCCGCGCAAAATAAATATTAAGGTAAATGAGGCAGTACATACTTGAGCATCCATACAAATTTACGTTTACTAAAAACACCTTATTATATTATGTAAAACATTTTTATACAATTTCATCAACATAAGTTCAGCGTTACAGACAGAGTCACTTTCACGCTTATAATATAAAATAGTATGGATTTCAAGTATCTAGTTTCAACGGTCTAGGTAAGCACGCTCCATCGTAGATCGCATCATCGCTTAACATCAGGCGAGATGGTGGTCAAGTGCGAACCTATTCTAGTTAAAAAATTAAACAAAAAACGGTTTTACCTTCAACATTTAACTCTTTTTCTGTTACTGATAAAAGTCGCTCTTGTCCTTTTGTGAGTTTAGTCTATCTGTGTAACAAATTGCATCAAAATCGATTCAGTGGTTTAGACGTTAAAGAATAACAGACATACAGAGTTACTTTTATATTTATAATATTAGTATGGATATCAAGTGTCTGGTTGCAAAATTTCACAGTTTTACCTTCAAATTATTTATTTCCATATAAACTGTCATCCCCCATTTTAACCTTTATCCCATCCCCTTATAGTTTGAAATTACAAAATTGTAAAAAAAATCAAGTATCTAGATAAGAAGTTTCACAGTATTATCTTCAACAGTTACGAACTTCATAATATAAACTTTCATCGCCCATTTCAATCCCTACAACTATTTTTTCAAAATAAAAAGTAATATACATTTGTTTCTTGGGATCCAGTCTATCTGTGTACCAAATTTCATTAAAATCGGTTCTGTGGATTTTGCTTATAAATTTACGGAATCTTCATAGAGCCGTCACCCTCTCAATCAATAACTATTTTGTAATACATATTATTTAAATATGAAAAAGAAGTTACCAAGTATAAAGAAATCCGTATAACGTAAATAGCCCCAGTGAACATACCCAAAACCGTTGCTGGAGTAAAAGAGCAGATGACACTCGGCGCGATTCCACTTTGAATGGCAATGACCAATGTTTTCTCCAGGATGATTCGGAACGGGAGTCAACCGTATTTAACATTTAACTTTGAATAAAAAACCGGCCAGTTGCAAAATGTCAGGGAAATAAATATTCTCATAGCACCGCGATAAGTAGCTAATTTTGTAACAAAAGCTTTTTCTAGTTACATATTTTTCCTCATTACAAAAACAACCTTTGTATATTTTAAAACTCAAAGTAAAATTATAAGGGGCTAAAATAATTAATTAATGTTGTGTCGTGCTGAAATCTCAAAGAAAGAGCGAAATAATTATTTAATGCTCTTTAGCGCAAGCTCGAACTTTTCTCTCGGTGTTAGGGTTCTCTACACATACGATAAAAACGGTAACAACATTAATTAACATTAGATAAGAATACTAATCCTCTTTAGTTATCCTTCAACTGGTGTTTTTTAAGCTCTTAATATTCAGAAATACATGTATCTCTTTTTAACCGACTTCAAAAAAGGAGGAGGTTTATATGTTACGCGTAGCTTCAATTCTGAATCGATTATGTTGGCTCTTTTTTATGGATCATGGTCCTAAGTGGTCCCATACAAATTTTGTTGAAATCGGTGTGGGGGTTTTAAAAATATTAACAGAAAACTAAAATTTGCGTTCGTGTAGTTATATGATATAGTGATGGGTTCTTGTGAAATTTGGTCGAGTTCTGTATTTGAGTTTAAATAGAAGTCAGTTTTTGTGTCGTGTAAATTTAAGTCGTTTTTTTTTCATATTTCGAAAACCGCCTCACCGATTCCGTTAAAGTTTATATGGCGCCACTTCTAAACTATGATCTACCAAACACAAAAATAACCGTCAAACTCGATTCACAATTGGCGGCCCTATCAAAACCCGTGCAAAACACAAACTTATCTACAACAGAATTGGAAACCTCCAGAACGAAAGGCCTTCTTTTTAGGGTTCCGTAAAACGTAAAAACGGAACCCTTATAGATTCATCATGTCTGTCTGTCTGTCCGTCCGTATGTCACAGCCACTTTTTTTCCGAAACTATAAGCACTATACTTCTGAAACTTGGTAAGTAGATGTATTCTGTTGACCGCATTCAGATTTTTATACAAAAATATAAAAACAACAATAAATTTTGGTGCCTCATACATAGAACGGAAACTCAAAAAAAAAAAATTATCAACCCCTTCTGTGTGGGGTATCTATGGATAGGTCTTCAAAAACAATGTTGAAGTTCCTAACATCATTTTTTTCTATACTGAACAATTAACGCGAGAGACACTTCCAAAGTGGTAAAATGTGCGTCCTCCCCTCTGTAACTTCTAAAGTAAGAAAATGATAAACCAAAAAAAAAAAATGATGTACATTACCATGCAGACTTTCACCGAAAATTGGTTTGAACTCGATCTGGTAAGTAGTTTTTTTAGTACGTCATAAATACACTATTATTAAAACTTCGATCGAAGTTACCACGAACTATATGTATAATTGTTACTTGCTGCAACGGAACCCTTTATGGGCGAGTCCGACTCGTACTTCACCGTTTTATTTGAATTTGGTTTAGAATTAAAACTGAAGTAGTAGTTTAGTTAGTAGAAACCTGGCCTTCGAAGCCTTAGGTCTTGGTTTCGATCCCTACCTAGGGCAAATGTTTCTGTGATGGTTATTTCTAAATACTTACTCTTTGTCTGGGTGTATGTAGGTAGATATACGTATGCATTTACAACCAAACGTATAACAACAGTTATTAGAATAACCAAGTTTTAATTAGTTTGGGGCTAGTTGTAAGACTGCGTGAGAGATATTTCCCGATAATTAAAGAATTGTAATCAAGTTGAACCTTTTATTGACTTGTAAAATCTAAAACATAATAAGAAATGTTCAAGGTATTTATCATATCCTACTAAAATTCTACATATTAATGTTTGTATGTTTAATGCTCAATCCCGTCGAAACGCCGAAAGGAATAGGGCTGTAATACGGAACACAGATTATATAGCCTAGAATAGCTCAAAAGGCACTTTTTATAACGTGACAATAAAAAGAACCAGATCTATGCGGGTAAATCGAGGGGCGTCGCTAGTAATTTATCCATTTAAATAATACATAACTGATTATTTTCTTATAAGTTGGAGAAAAAATGAGCTCTTATTCTGTATCAGCTTAATGCCACTTCATTATGCTAACTGAGAACCATCAAGTTAACTAATGAACGCGACTCGTTACTGCCGACGATTGGCCTATTATATGAGAAAACTTTGCCTAGACGGAAAGCCAGACTGAATTTATTGCCTCGATGGCCGTTCTCCGACATCGAACCGGAATTGAGCTAACCCTACCTCGGGCGATTTGGTAATAATAGTTGCATAGTTAAGACACGCAGTGGTAATAAATCTTTGAATAATAGTGCCTTCTAACACGCATTTATTGTGTGCACTTAATATTTGCTAGGTATTCTATCGCCCAGCAGTAATGTGCAAACATCACTGTATTCCGGTTTGAAAGGTAATAAATATTTGCAGAGAAATTACAGGGTATGGAGATAAATCATCTATTATCCCTGGCTGACAAGCGCAATGCACTGCTGGG